>JAYKYS010000018.1:0-1230252 GCA_036924285.1 Asterella californica | reverse complement strand
AGAAAGCTGAGAGTATCTCTTCTCAAACTCACGAATTACCTCATTCAATCCCATGGAACGTCCAGGCTGACGCTCTATCCAGTCCATGAGAGTTCTTCTGGTGACTCTTTCAGAGTCCTCTTCTAGAAACTCTTCTCTCAATGCACGCTCAAACAAAGTCCACCCACCTAGATGTCTTCTCTGTAAATTTCTCACCTTCTCTCTCAGTTCAAGGACAACAGTCAACTCAAAGCTCAGAATTACCTCAACTTCAGGTGCCCTGACCAACTCCATCTCACCCACATACTCCCGTAGGTACCTAGTAACATCTCTTCCATCAAATCGTCCACACCGACCAACAATTGCTTGTAATGCTCTTGTGGACTTCTGCTCTGTAAGCCGGCCTGTCTCTCACCCAGGGGTACCTCAGATGACTAGGATTACTAGTGCACCCTAATTACAAAGATTTAAGTACATCCATGCTCACTTCACTCAACTCTCTGACCCGTATGGTCACATCGGTACCTCTAATAGCGTTCCTGCACACAAGTTCTAATCCCGCTCTCAACATTACATCGCAAAATACTCAAGGACTCCCAAGGTCTCCAATGCTCACTTTACTTACAGTCAGGAAAATGAGAGTGTCTTCCACCTTCTCAACTCCTCCTTATATACTCTACAACTTCTTACCGTGGTAACTTTCACTAAGTTACGTTACCTCATGGTAAGTGCGCAATCCAAAATAGTAAAACTTCTAAAGGCTACTAAGCCTTTAAGAATAGCACACACATTACTTGTTCTACTTTACAAAAGTAAGAGATTCTCCTACTTTAGCTTTTGTAAAGTGTTAACTTTCCACCCTATCCAATCGGAAGGCGACAACAAACTAATACGTCTTTTGAGGAGCATCTTTAGATCTTTGTGCATGACTTTCCATCATGCATCCAATCAGCGATGGTCAACAAAGTTACATACTTTTGAGAAGCATATTTAGAGCTCCGCACTTGTCACATAGTGTCATAGTGGAACCTCTAATAGTTTCCCCAACTTAGTTATAACTATCTCTGCTAGTTATGGCTAGTTTTGATCACTCTAGATTTAGATCTTCGAACTAGAGTAACCTATAAGATAGTCATACCTAATGAAACTTATATAAACATGCACACAAATAATGGGATACTTGTGACGTGACATTTACCCCCAGACTTAATTTTCACTCCGTCCTCGGAGTGAAGTATCACGTTGATGAAACTTCTTCAACTTGTCGTGGTTCACTCGGTCGAAGAACGTACCACTTCTCTCTTGAAGATCATAGGTGTTATTACTCCACACTTTGGAGATGATGAAAGGCCCAAAATATCGACGTAAGAACTTCTTTTGAACTCGCTTGTGCCTAATAGCATCCCATAGCATCACCCACTCACCCTTTTGAAATGGCTGTAACTTCGTTTTGTTCTTCGCCAAGCGCTTGTCGTAGCTCTTCTTCTGTTGTAGTTGGGCCATCTCAATTCGTTGAGCTGCATCGTCTCTATTCTCCTCCAGCTCCAACAAAGTTTCTCTCCTCTCTTTCTCAGCTATTTGACCACCCTTTCTCTTTAATCCAGCTTGTAAGGTCTGAAAGGTGGTTAGGTCGAACTGGATCGGTAATCTGGATTCCAACCCATACACCATCTTGAAAGGTGAATATCCCGTAGATGTCTTCACTGTTGTTCGATACTCCCATAGAACCGCATGAAGACGCTTGTCCCAGTTGTGTTTGGCCCCTTCCATGTCAGCATCCTTTGCTAACATCTGACACAAGGTAAAGTTTGTCCTCTCTACCAAACCGTTTGAACTAGGTTTATATGAAGTAGTAACCCTCTGAGAAATGGAGAAGTGGGTGCACATAGCAGTAGTCATGCCACTCACAAATTCTCGACCCCTATCAGAAACTAACTCCAAAGGACATCCAAACCTAGTTATGATCCGTTCGTATAGAAATCTACCCACCTCAACTTCTCCAATAGTTACAAGAGGTCTAGCTTCTACCCACTTCGTAAGATAATCTGTGGCTACAACAATATACTTATTGTTGCGAGGGGTGCGATTCAAAGGCCCAACAAAATCTATTCCCCATTTCTCGAAAGGTCCAAGAACCGGAATAGATCTAAGAGGAGTGGAAACACTAGATTTGATAGCGAAAGCTTGACAAACATCACAGGTTTTACAATACGTCAAGCAATCTCTAAACATCCCCCTCCAGTGATATCCCGCATCGAGTATCTTATGAGCCGTCAACTTGCCTGCGAAATGTCCTCCACATACTGGACCGTCATGGAATTCTTCCATGAGTCGTAGAGACTCCTCCTTGCTCGCAGCTCTTCTCAGGACCCCATCAACTCCTTCACGGAATAACACACCTTCCACCACCGAGTAAGGTTGACTTCGTTTCACCAGTGCCTTCTTCTCTCTGGTCCGCATCCCATCTGGATAGACACCTTCCGTAACAAAATCCCAAATTTCTTGATATTCTATTGGGATAATAGAGTTGCTCAAGACCATCAAATCTTCGTCAGGAAAGGTGTCATCCACCGGCTCCTCTCCATCCCCATCGTAAGCTCTAGATAGCAAATCTGCATTCGCGTGTTTCTTCCCTGGTCGATCGCAGATCTCATAGTCGTACTCTGACAATAAGAGCTTCCACCTTGCTAATCGTCCTTCGACCATAGGTTTATTGAAGATGTACTTCAATGCCTTATGATCTGTAACGATAGTGAACTTGCCTCCTATGAGATAATGTCGAAATTTTCTCAAAGCATAGATCACTGCTAATCCTTCTCTCTCTGTCACAGAATAATTTCTCTCTGCTTTGATCATTTGCCGACTAGCATATGCGATAGGATGATCTCTACCTTCAACATCATACTGACTTAAAGTACATCCTACTGCTATATTTGAAGCATCCGTATATAGAATAAACTGTTTATTCCAATCGGGCTTAACCAAGATCGGAGCTGAAGTAAGAGCTTTCTTCAGTTCCTCAAAGGCGGCTAGAGCTTCTTCATCTCCTAAAATCAACACGTAATCTACTCCCTTCTTCAGATATGCTGTCAAAGCATATGCTTTATGTGAGAACGAGAGTATAAACCTTCGATAATACCCCACCATACCTAAAAACTGTCGTAGCTTAGTGAGAGTACTAGGAAAAGGGAGCTCTAAGATCTTCTGCACCTTCTCTGGATCAACGGCAATGCCGTCCTTGGATATGATATGACCCAAGAGTAACCCTTCCTCACACCCAAAAATACATTTCTCCGGATTGAGAGATGCATTTGCTACATCTAAACATTCTAAGACCTTCACAAGGTGCTCAAAATGCTTCTCCTTACTCCCGTAAACACAAAAGTCATCTATAAAATCTCTCACAAACTTTCCTAAGAAAGGTTCGAACACTTTGTTCATAAACCTTTGGAACGTCGCAGGAGCATTACACAGACCAAATGGCATGACTCGAAATGCAAACGTACCCCACGGAGTAGTGAAAGTGGTCAGGTGTTGATGTTCTGGTGCAATTTTGATCTGGTTATATCCGCTATAACCATCTCCAAAGCTGTACCATTCGTTTCCCGCCACTTCTTCCAAGATCTCGTCGATGAAAGGTAGAGGATAATAATCCTTCTTTGTGACCGCATTGAGCTTCTTGTAATCAACACACACCCTCAATTTGCCATTTTTCTTCTTTACGATCACAATGGGTGATACCCATTCAGAATGCTCCACCTCGTAAATGAACCCAGCAGTGTGCAGCTTCTCGATCTCTTCTTTCACCAGATCCGCAATTGGAGGACTCACTCTTCGTTGCTTCTGTCGCACCGGTTTGACTTCCTTCTCTAACTCGATACGGTGTTGCTCCAGTGTGACCTCCCTCAGATCCTTGTAACTAAATGCAAATACATGAATGTATTTACGAAAGATCTCTTCGAAACAACTCTTCTCCTCTTTAGTAACCTTCGATCCATAACGTAAGGTGGCAATTCTTCTCTCCACCTCCTCGGGAGTCAATGGTTCTTTGTCTCGATCTCTTTGCACTTCCGGAGAAGGGAAAAGATCCACTACATTCACACCCACATTTCGTTCTTCTCTCTCCTCCTCTGACGATGTATTTTCAGATTCTGAATCTGAAGAATTGGTACCTACATCAGAAGTAGTATCGACAACTTCTGACTCCCAGTAGTCCGATGTGGGTCGATCCGATTCTGACGTCCCAACTTGATCTCCGAGCAATGGAACTTTGATCCGGTGGTGATTCGGTCCGATGCGTAAATAACCTTTGTGCCAGTTATCCGTTGCATGTACTGCTCGAAGCCAAGGTCTTCCGAGTAACATTTCATAACTTGACTCCTTCAAGATTTGAAATGTCATGTTTACTTGCACTCCCATTACTGACACGCAAACTCTCTCCAGCACTCCCAATGGCCTAACTCGCTGTCTGTTAGCCATGCCAACCGTGATACTAGAAGGACGTGTTGGTACTAGATCCAACTTCCTCATGAGTCGTTCCGAGATGGCGTTTACTGCCGATCCTCCATCGACAAGAACATCAGAGACATCTCTCCCATTGATACGAGCCTCTACTTTTGATGCCTTGTTGCATACCTCTCCTTCACTAGCGTCTAAAGCACTCACACCGACAGTAGAAGGATTTACCTTCTTCTTCCGACCTCGTCGGGAGCTTAGACCGCTACGAAGTTCTTTCCTCACCGAAGGATTCAGAGCAATCAACTGTCCCACAGTAATGTTTGCTCGTTGCTTTCCCACGTCTTCCACCACATTGTATTTTGATTGCTCCATTGAAATTGTGAAATCAGTATTTCTCAATTTCTTCCGTCGCTCTTTGGTTTTTGAAGAAGATTTGCTACTCCGAGTATTTTGACTTGGAGAATCTTCCATCACGACCGGTTCTCCCTCCTCGAAATGCGTCCTCATCCTCTTCCTCTCATGAGCTAACAGCTCTACAGACTGAAAACCTTCTCGTACATCTCGCGGCTCCAAGATGTCAATGCATGCTACACCCTTGTCCTTACTTTGTGAAGTTGAAGCTCCATCCGCCGTTCCACCATTACGACTCGGACAATTACGTTGGAAGTGTGATCCTCCGCACGTAAAACATCCTTGGCTCGTGTAGTTACTGGGTGATCCTTGCGGTGGTCCACCTCTGGACTGATAGTTTCCATAACCTCGTGAGCCCCCTCCAACATTTGGACTCCGGTGTTGCAACAAATTCACCATATTGATCTTCAAATCTGCCAGAGAATCTGTCAAACTTTTCAACTCATCACGAAAGTCGGGAGTAACAGATCTAGATGGTACAGTGACTGTAACCGCACTAGTA
Source organism: Asterella californica (assembly GCA_036924285.1). Classification (NCBI taxonomy): domain Eukaryota; kingdom Viridiplantae; phylum Streptophyta; class Marchantiopsida; order Marchantiales; family Aytoniaceae; genus Asterella; species Asterella californica. The sequence goes on along the minus strand of JAYKYS010000018.1, from coordinate 1,224,902 downwards.
GGAGCTATCGGAGTCAGATTTTGAAATCGAACAGTCGGAACACTCGCAGGTTTCAGAGTTGGCATGCTCGGCCCTTGCACATCTCCACATGCTGCCCCAACAGTCATTGGTTGCAAGTCGTCTCCATCCAGACTCTCTTCCATCCTGGTTGCGATCTTCACTGCATCAGCCTTCGAAGTTGGTCTCTCATACCGCACTTGTGTTCGAATCTCCGGCCTCAATCCCCCAATAAAATTCTTTGTGAGCATTGCTCCAATGCCCACCATCGTTGGTTCTACTACATCTCCACTCTTTCGTAAAACCACCCGAAACTTCTGTTCTAATTTCTCCACCCTCTCGGCATAAGTCCTTACTTTCTCTTTCTCTCCTTGTTTGAGGTAAGTTACCTCCACCATTAACTTCTCGTAACTTTCATCAGGAAGAAAAGTTTCAATTAAGGCCTCCGTCAATACTTCCCAAGTATCATCTGGAGTCCCCACTACTCTTCTCTTCTTTCTATCCTCATACCATGTCAATGCAGAACTCTCAAGAAATTCAGGTATCAACCCTACCCACTCGCTCTTCTTTCGATCTCCATTGCCAATGCATGCTCTTTTGAAGTCTCTCACAAATCCTTCCACGTCTTCTCCATCCTTTCCGTAAAACACCGGAAGTTTCCCCATTCTTCTCTTCTTTTCTTCTTCTTACTCGAGGTACTGCTTGCAGATGTGAAGATCGCACTTCACCGCAATCCACAATTTCCCCGTTGAGCTCTCTCCTCTCCAAAGGTTGGAGTAAGTTTGACCCTCATGGTCATCTTATCTCTCGTGTGATAGACTATCTCCATCCTCGCTAGAGGTCTTCACTCGTTCCGTTTCTACACTCAACCTTCTCTCCAGACCTTCGGCTACAGTTTCTAGCAAAGCAACCACTGCGCTACACTCGTGCTCAACTGGAATCCCGTCCACTCCACATCTAGGACAAAAGGTTGTAGGGTCAATGACAGCTTGTCTAGGGGAAGAAGGACCTATGTGTAAGCTTAAGTCGACCAACCCTCTTCGCTCACGCAAAAGTCTATTCTTTGTAGGACACTTGCTCACTTTATGTCCTTCTTCTCCACACAAAAAGCATCTCGAGTTCTTCTCCTGGTTCTTACGACTACTCTCTGTTTCTTCCTCAAATTCTAGTCGAAATTCTCCTTTCGCCAGATCAGCGGTAACTATCACCGCATAGCCTTGAGGGATCTTGCTCAACCTCAATTTCCACTCTTGCTGTCCTTCCATGACGATGATCTGTCATACATCTCTCTCGCTCTATAGTTTGTTTGACACTTTTTTATCACTCGACTATCTTCTCGCTTAACAATCTCTCACATTACTAAGTAGAAGCTTAACTTGTCAACCCTGAGCCTCAGAGATCGAACATAACCCTCTCAAGAATTCTGTAATTCTTTCACTCTTTTACTTCAGCAAACGATATAACAGATTTGACCCCCCTTCGCTTCGAATGCCATAACTCCAGTTCTACTCGATCAATTCACGCATGATTTGGGTGCCTAGATAGCTTATCTTGCAAGCTATCAGCATGGAAGATTTCAAGGTCTAACTCTAAAAACTGAAAATATGAAAATGACTGTAAACTCCTTCCCGAGAGCTCACTATTTGATACCGAAAAACCCCCTTAACTTCCGAAAGACATAACTCTCTCCTCACAATTGATCTCTCGGAGATATCAAGCTTATTGGAAAGCTTATCTTGCCCTCTATAACATGGTGTATGTACAAAGGTTCTGAACTCATGCTCGAAAACAGACATGAACTGTACTAACGACTACATACGAATCTTTGTATCGAGGTCCCGGCAACGGAACCAAAATGTAAGCCGGCCTGTCTCTCACCCAGGGGTACCTCAGATGACTAGGATTACTAGTGCACCCTAATTACAAAGATTTAAGTACATCCATGCTCACTTCACTCAACTCTCTGACCCGTATGGTCACATCGGTACCTCTAATAGCGTTCCTGCACACAAGTTCTAATCCCGCTCTCAACATTACATCGCAAAATACTCAAGGACTCCCAAGGTCTCCAATGCTCACTTTACTTACAGTCAGGAAAATGAGAGTGTCTTCCACCTTCTCAACTCCTCCTTATATACTCTACAACTTCTTACCGTGGTAACTTTCACTAAGTTACGTTACCTCATGGTAAGTGCGCAATCCAAAATAGTAAAACTTCTAAAGGCTACTAAGCCTTTAAGAATAGCACACACATTACTTGTTCTACTTTACAAAAGTAAGAGATTCTCCTACTTTAGCTTTTGTAAAGTGTTAACTTTCCACCCTATCCAATCGGAAGGCGACAACAAACTAATACGTCTTTTGAGGAGCATCTTTAGATCTTTGTGCATGACTTTCCATCATGCATCCAATCAGCGATGGTCAACAAAGTTACATACTTTTGAGAAGCATATTTAGAGCTCCGCACTTGTCACATAGTGTCATAGTGGAACCTCTAATAGTTTCCCCAACTTAGTTATAACTATCTCTGCTAGTTATGGCTAGTTTTGATCACTCTAGATTTAGATCTTCGAACTAGAGTAACCTATAAGATAGTCATACCTAATGAAACTTATATAAACATGCACACAAATAATGGGATACTTGTGACGTGACAGCTCAGCTCCCCCAATTGCAGGCTGCTGCTGAATCAAGGCAGCCAACGCCTGAAGAATCTGACACGTGTCTACAGCAGGCTGTGTTGTTGCTGTTGGAACCGCTGTAGGCCCTCCTTGAGAGCCAATTCCATCTTGACCAGGAGTCCCTTGAACAGGAGCACCTTGAGCAGCAGCTACACCTTGTACGGCAGCACTCTGATCCATCTTCTCAATTCAGTCAATTCTCCAAATCAATCACCCCAATAGCTCTCAGTGGAAGCACCAGATGTCGAGTTGAGAGTCTTTCTTGGGGAGGGCGGACCTCCTGACTGTGATCGATCAGAGAAAAATGACCAGAAAAGAAAATAGGTTGCTGCTGACGATGTGATCTCGAAACACTGCTCCTTGTGCTCACCAATTACAAAAACAAGCACTCAACACACCCTGGGTACACACATAGGTCTCTCAAGATTCAATTAACTTTATTACAGTGTCGTCTACACCACCAATTTCTCCAACTGTACAGAAAATCTCCCTCTTCCTCTCTTGCGCACCTGTCTTCACCCGTCAAGCCAAAAGTCTACCCAGTACGTCTCAATCTGAACCTAATAGAGAAATTCGGACCCCTGAATCTTATTCCTCTCCTTGCCCCAACTGAAACTCTCAGAAATCTGATCCAACGTCGATCAAAAGTCCCCTGTAGATTTCCAAACGATCTCTCAATAGAACTGTCTCCTGAGAGTAATTTCTCCCCAGAATAGTTTATTTAAACAACGTCCAAGCCTAAAACTCATGCCTCTCTCTCTTACGATGCTCTCCCAATTCAATCTGTCAGCAATTTGATCTTCCCCCAGCTTCTTAGCTTCTCCTCCGTATTCCGCTTCCGCTCTCTCAGAAAACCTTCCTTTGCAAAAAAGAAACTCTCCTCTCGATCCCAAGTCGCCGCAGGTATTTTACCTAAAAGTAAAGATCCCAGCTTAAGCTGCCCCCCTGCTGTCCTTATCAGCGCAGTCACTTATCAGAAGCAGGGCCTTAGCTAAGCTGCCCCCCCTCTTAAACTCTAATTCTCCTCCTTCCGCCTCCGCTGTAATCTTCCGCTTCAAGCTTCTGTTGTAATCTTCCGCTTCCATTGTATTTTCCGCTTCCACTGTAATATTCCGCTTCAAGCTTCCGCGATAATCTTCCGCTTCCGCTGTAGTTTTCCGCTTCCGCTGTAATATTCCGCTTCAAGCTTCCGCGATAATCTTCCGCTTCCGCTGTAGTTTTCCGCTTCCGCTGTAAGATTCCGCTTCAAGCTTCCGCGGTAATCTTCCGCTTCCGCTGTAATCTTCCGCTTCAAGCTGTAATCTTCCGCTTCAAGCTTCCGCGGTAATCTTCCGCTTCCGCTGTAGTTTCCGCTTCAAGCTTCCGCGGTAATCTTCCGCTTCAAGCTTCTGTTGTAATCTTCCGCTTCCACTGTAGTTTTCCGCTTCCACTGTAATCTTCCGCTTCCGCTGTAATCTTCCGCTTCAAGCTTCTGTTGTAATCTTCCGCTTCCACTGTAGTTTTCCGCTTCCACTGTAATATTCCGCTTCAAGCTTCCGCGATAATCTTCCGCTTCCGCTGTAGTTTTCCGCTTCAAGCTTCCGCGGTAATCTTCCGCTTCCGCTGTAGTTTTTCGCTTCCACTGTAATCTTTCGCTTTAATTTTAAGGCCCCATCTAAAGCTGCTCCTCTGCTGTCCTTATGCGTACATAATATTCAGCAAAAGTTTCCCGTGCTCTCGATGCCATCTTGATGCCACCCTGAATATACTACAAGCCATCCGATGTAGGCCGAAGCCCCAACACTTATGAGGCTGCCCCACAGGGCTTACAGCCCCCCCATATGCGCACCAGGTATCTCCTATAGTATATTCAGGATGGCATGCGGAGGCTTAGGCCAGGAAGCCCACGATTAAGGGAGATACCGGTCTCCCGCCCCTAGATATGCAGGACGTAGCTGCATATCCAACATAGACTCCCTTCCAGGAGGCCAACATGCCGGAATAGGAACCAGAGGCCAGGGGGGATTGATCCTGAGACCACTTCCCTCCTAGGCAGGTGCCCTATCACTGGGATGGCCTTTGGTTCCGTTCAAGAAGGTAAAAGCTTTTGTACACATGTTTTCTTGAAGAAATTTTCCTGTAAAGTCTTTACTAGCTTTTCCTACGCTAACTTCTCTATACAACTCCGTTTTTAATGAACAAGGAGTCAAAACTATAGTATTCATGAACACCTACACACCCATGCTATCAGATTCTGAGTTCGAGTCACGAGCCAGAATCGACTGATTTCCCTCTTTCACATATTTCACAGCCTAAAACTCGTACTAACTATTGCTTAAAACACTTTCTGTCAAAACTAGAAGCATGAGGCCGCTCTCCTCGTCGAGCTTTGCATTCTGACGTCTTTCGACTCCCTTAGGGGTGATATTCCAACCCAAGCTAGGGGGCAGCTTGTCAAGCATAGCCCCAGCTTAGCTCCTGCCTAGCTTGTTAAGCTGCAGGGCAGCTTCCTTTACACAATATAGAAAAAATCTCTCTGCAATACTTTTCACTGTATAGACCTATGTACAATACGACAACGTGCACCTATCAAGAACTCTCGGTCTACCTTCATAGCAGTAACAGCTCCCCACAACTCACGCTTCACTTGAGGATAGTTACGTTGCCTATCTGTTAAGATTCGAGCTCCAAATCTAGAAACAAACCGCACACCATCTGCATCTTCTTGACCAACTGCCCATCCAATCACCTTTGGACTCGTATCAACTGTTAGTACTACAAGTCTCCCGCTCTCGTAGCTAAGCCTCCTCAGTATAGGTGGAGACTTCAGAATCTCCTTCAGCTGCTCCATCGTCTCGTGATGTTCTTGCCGCCAAGTAAACCTCTTCCCTTTTCTCAGAAGTGCATACAGAGGCTCGGCAATATGTGCATAATGAGGAATACTCACACGAAAGAACACACAAGCTCCTAAGAATCGGCGAACCTCAGTGATGTTGGTACAGTCTGCTATCCTTGCTATAGCATCTACCTTTTCTGGGTTCGGCCGTCTCCCAAAAGTACCGCATAAGTGACCAACCACCACAATCTCTGACATTCCAGAACGAGATTTGGTACCTGACAGAGTAAGGTGTACCTCTTCCAAGCGCATCAGAATCTTCTCCACATCTCGGATGTGGTCTGCAACGAACTTTCTGCAACCATCAGCAGTCACAATTTCGTCCTTGTCCTCCACCGGACAACCTTTCATGGGGATATCATCAAGAAATGGGATAGTAACCTCAGGTACAAACTCTCGTAACACCTTATGCATCGCGTTTTGCATATGAGCTACTGAGTTTGTCGCACCCTGAGGAAGAGTACACATCCGCATCAATCCCAAAGGTGTACGCATGGTAGTCAAGTCTCTACTCTCCAAAGCAAGCTGAAACTGATCATAACCTGAAAACAGATCTCCAATAGAATAGATAGATCTTCCAGCAAATGCCTCGGCTACTTCATCAACCACAGGTCCTGTTCCAACATTTCAAATCGTGATGTTGTTAGCAGGCTGTAAGTCTCGGATGAAGCATAAAGCTCCTGTCTTCTTAGGTACTGTGAACCATCGGCTAGAGTACGGAGCCATAGATGGTTCAAGAATACCCATCCGCATCCTCTCCTTCAGTAAGTCAATAACCTTCGGTAGCAAGGCACGAGGGACTGGAATCGGTTTCAAGTCCCAAGGTACGTGAGGAACTGTGAAGATAACCATCGGAGCTATCACACTAGGATCCACACAACCAATCTCTCCAGCTGAGAAAGAAAATGCCTTACCATGGCTAACTATCATATGCTCAAAAGCTCGTTTCTCCACTTCAGTCAAGAAGCCACACCCTCCTATCTGGAGCTGCTCGAGTGTCTCTTGAGTAAACTCGTGTCCTATCTGTTTAGGATCTCTCAGTACAGGCTCAGTGGCCGCTAACTCCATCTGCTGTCGTGAATCAACAGGTAATTGAGTCGCCACTGGTTTCACCTTCTTCGCTACAGTTTTGTATTTGGTGTGAACCTCTGCTTCTTCACGAGAGCCACACCAGCAGATTGCATCCTTCCATCCACTCTCCAGTCTCGGATGAGGACGAGATTGTAAGCACGAGACAACCTCCTCATAGACTTTACGAGAGTGGATGGGGATCACCACCCTTCCTCCCATCTGCTCCATCGACTTATCTACATCATCCAGCCAACGAACAAAAGACTGTACACCTACAAACTCCTCGTAGACACCAGAAATCATCTCACCTTCATTCAAAACTCATGTACAGCGCAGATTTTCTGCACACTTCTCCATCTGCCTTCTACTCTTCTCAGTCAGATCATCTACTCGCGTGAACTCACTCCAATCATCAGAACTAAAAGTCATCAAACCAGATTTCCAACTATGTACAGTGTAACTACTCTCAGAATCTTGAGCAACCTCTTCATCAGTCTGTTATGATCCCACAGGCTGCTCAAGCGGGATCATAGTAGTATCAGATCCATCACTCTTGGTATCCCGACCTACAAGAGTGGTTTCTGAAAACCCTTGCTCTAACAGATAGGAGAATCTCTCTATTTCGTTCGTGGTTCGTACGAACGGTCAGAAACTGAACAGAACTCAACCGGACTACGGATCCTAGCATAGTGAGATCCATCATCCATCACCTTCGTCTCCATTCTAACTGCGGTGATATAAGGCTGACCAAGAATCACAGGATAAGAAGCAGAAGACTGCACGAAGAAGTGCTGATCTACCTCCACATCACCCAGCTTCACTCTCACGTTAGGACAAGCGCCGTATAACTCACCCTTCTGGTTGTTTGCAGCTCGTAGCACCCAACCATGGTTCAGTTCGATAGACCACTGTCCTCTCTCGTACACTTCTCGTGACATGATGTTGATCTCAGAACCGTGATCAACCAAAGCAGCAACAGGTTCAAGACTTCCAAGGCGAACTCGTGTAGCAGTCGTAGCACGAGCCCAGTGTCTCTTCCTGAAGTCACTATCAGTAGCTGGACTCTCCTCGTCAGCTTCATCATCATCAAACTCAGCAGTGTTGGTATCAGCAACTAACGCTTCTTGCTGGTACTCTGTATCATCAGCCTTCTGAAAATGCACCTTTCCGAACTCCGCATCATTCACATAAGCTCCTACCACATCAATCATCTGACTTTCTACTTGCTCGGACATCACCTGTCTCTTCCGCTTGATGATGTCGATGATCAGTTCGTGAAACTCCCTCTTCGCAATACCAAGAACCTCCCGAAGAGAAAACTCGATTCGCGCGTCAAGTATTCTCTGCTCCAAGATGCTCTTGAGATCCGTAGAAGTCTCGATATCTGCTGCCAACTTGTAAGCCGGTCCTTTCTCCTTCTCTTGGGCAGTGAACCATCTACCAGCAGTCGTTGGCTCCTGCTGGGATCTCTGCACGTCCTCCATCGGACCTGGTGCAGGTGGAGGAGTTGCAGAAGTAGATGGGACGTCTTCTGGAGGGGCTGCTCGCCTCCTTGTGACTCTCCGTCTATCTCCAGTCTCTTCTGGAACTCCAGTATCAAGTTCAGAGGCTTCTCGTCGTCTCTTCTCCTCCACAGAAGCATCCTGCTAGTGAACGTGTCTATCCACGTCCAAGAATACTTTGATAGACGCAGCATCAACAGGATCTCCCCACCTTGTGACCCTATGGATAGTTTCTGCTCCTCTCTTCAGTACTTCAGAAGGAACTTGAACAGGTTTCTTCTCAGTAGTCCTATCTAGCAACGTAGGACTAGAAGAAACTTCAATGTGACCGACATATACATCAGGATTTACCGGTGGTACCATCAATGCATGTACAGTTGCAGCAGCTGTAATCTGAGGTAGACTCCTCATGCCTCCTCGTCCAAACTGCGTGCTTAGCGGCTCTCCAGTAGAAGAAAGGTGCAGCCTACCGTTCTGGTAACGAACCACACCATCTCGTAGGGCAGCCGTAAGCTCTTGACAGTCTCCACGAAAATGATCAAGGCTGTCACACCAGATACATCTACGAACAGGAGCACCTCCTGGACGTGCAGCAGCAGGCGCCGGTGGCTGCTCTCTCTGCAGGCCAGCTAGCTCCACCTTCAGTTCTCTCATCTGTCGAATCAAATCCTCGATCTGGTTCTGCTGTCCATGGTTCTCTGCAAGTCTCTGAACCGGTGCCCTTTGTGCAAGAACTGGCACAATTGGCATCAAAGGAACTACAGCCGGGACAACAGGTCTAGGAGCCGGAGCAAGAGCCGGAGGTTGCTGTACTTGAGGAGTAGTGCGAGGTTGAGCGGTCACTTCTGCAAGCGGACGTCCTCCCACAACCACTCTTCCACGCCTTTGTCTCGTCAATACAGCAACAACATCCTCAACTCCTCCCCAATCAGTAGTAACTCCTCCTTCAGCCGATCGGTCAGCCAACATAAAGCATAACCGATCTGCCGTAGCATCATCGGTAGCTTGCAGGAAAAGCTCGGTTTTCCTAGCATCTAAGGTTATCCTCTCAAGAGTTGAGAGTTGTCGGTATCTCCGATCAAACTCTCTCAGCATCTCATTCAGGTTCATCATACGACCAGGTTGCTGCTCAACCCAATCCAGAAACGTTCTTCTAGTGACTCTCTCTGAATCTTCTTCGAGAAACTCCTCTCGAAGAGATCGTTCGAAACTCATCCAGACACCTAGATTTCTTCTCTGTACATCCCTAACCTGGTCTCGCAACTCAGGGATTACAGCTAACTCGAAACTCCCTATCATCTCAGCATCAGTAACTCTAACTAGTTCCATCTCTCCTCTGTATTCACGCAGATATCTAGAAATATCTCTACCTTCAAATCTACCGCATCTATTCACAATTGCTTGCAAAGCCTTGGTAGACTTCAACTCACCCTCTCCAATGATCGGATGTTGTTGGACCAGGGCCGCAAGTGTTTTCAGAATCTCAGCCGTATCTAGACCAGATGCAGATGTCGCTGTAGCCGTTGGTGCTACAGAAGGAGCTGCAGTAGACGTAGATGCAGCAGGCGTAGAAGTAGCAGTAGCAGCACTCTTGCGATCCATCTCTTCTCCTTGTAGTGAACTCAACCTTCTCAATCAATCACCCCAAGAGCTCTCAGTGGAAGCACCAGATGTAGAGTTGAGAGTTTTCTTGGGAAGGCCGGGACCTTCTGGCTGTGATAGATCTTGAAGGCTGTGTTTAGTCTACTTAGGGAAGCGTTGGACTTCAGGCTATGGTTTCTTACTATATAGAGGTAGGCTTCAAATAAAAAAGGAACAGTATAAACACTCACTCAGGTCGAATGGACCCTCCAGTATGTTCAGGAAGTGAAAATCAGGTCAGACTAGCAGTAATAAGGTCAAACAACAAACTTTAACAGTCCAGAATCAGAAACATACGATGGTTCAGACTTCAGAACTCCTCCAACATGTAAATGAGGCCCTACTGACCATACACACGAAGTTTCAGCTTGAGATCAAATCAGAGTGTCGAGATATGGGCAGAAATGTTCTGAGCAGAGAAATTACGGCGATTTCTGGTACCCAGACAGCTATTTCGACCTAGAACAGAGAATTGGCTCGATCACTTTCAAAGATTCTTACAGGATTTGCAGTACACAGCTTGCTGAACACTCTTGTGAAGTTGGGCCTCCTGATTGTACACAGAACTCCAGATCTCGCTCTCTGAAGTTGATGCTCTAGATTGAGAGCTTTTCGGACCCCCTCTGCTTCAGCGGTCGCCCTGAATTACTCACAATTTCAATTGACATGAAAATTTGGAGACAGTCGTAGCACTGCTGACAATGAATGCGACCTCGAAGGTTTGAAGCGATTTTCTCAAATCTACTGCGATTGACACCGAAAACCCCAAAATCAACAGAAGTGCTGTAATTCTGGCACAAATCGAACTTCAATCAGCCATAACTCCTTCTTTATTGCTCCAAATCGATCAAAAATTTCACTGACAGTGCTTGGCACGACGAACCCTATCTCCTTGTGCTCTCAGATTTCGAAGAACTCTCTCCAAATGCTCGAACTCCTCTTAAGACCCTTACTACTAAGTTTAGCAATACACAAAGACAAAATTGGACCAATGGGAGTTCATAGCTTCACTCCCCTGTCCTTTTGTGTCCCAAACCACGTGGTGACTTAAATTTGCACATAGGCTACCACGTCAAGCCCCTAAAGTGCCAGCATAGATCCTAAACTACATGCGAAGATATGTAAAACGACACGTAATCCTGAAAGATAACCTAACCTCGCTAGGAAGCATGCATGGGCGACACGTAATTACAACCCATGAGCATGGTAATCAACCATCCATCTACATGGTAATCAACCTACTAAGACACAAAATATATCACAACCTCTAGTGTCGACTTCTCTGAGGTCCTAATTTCACTCAGAGAGACTAACGCTTGACAGAGAGGTGAATTATTTACAATGTAAAATGATTCACATCACGACAACGTTGATGATCACTCGTGTAAATGGGTGACGCGTCAAGAAGTACTGGACGTGAACAGAAGTGCTGAAGCGCTGATATTTGGGGGGACGCAAACATGTGAGGATGTGCGTATGTGGTGTCCACAAAAGAGTGGGAGGGGGAGTTGCGGCTGCCGCTCGATCGTCTTATTCCGAGGTCTCCTCCTTCGTCTCATGCTGCCCTGTTGGCCCATACTTCACCAACTGATCTTCCGTGAGATCCCTGATGACTACGTACAAGTAACAGAAGAAATGTGTCAAGTGTCCTCTTGTCGGAGTACCTAAGTACGCTAGCTCCGTCTGTACATATACGTGGAAGAATGCGCCCTAGTTGACAGGCACTCCTTCATCGCATACTGCTTCCAGGAACTCCACGTCCTGATCTCCAAGGTACCTCGTCTTCTGCGCTTTCCCCTTGGGAAAGAGATGCAGAAACAGCTTCGCCAGAAGTCGCTTCTTCGGCTCCCGATAAGACTCTACCTTCCATCCGTTCCTTCCCTGCCTGTCCTCCATGAAGAGGCAAGTTGTGCTTCCAAGCACATGCCACTCACTCACGATCCTGGGTAAGATCTTCTTCTCGAGCCAATAACCTCGGTCCTCATATTCTGGCCTGTGGAAGGCCCTACGCCACCAATCTTCAGTCCAAGAAGATGGTCTTCCTCGAGCTACTCCTGCCTTCGCAGATACATGGTTGCGAGGCGGTAATGCTGCCCAAACCTCCTTCAGAAGTCCCTGGTCGGCGAGGTTCCAATCCCACAAGAAGAAGTCGAGACCCAACTCCTTGAGGAAGGGTATGACCTCGGCCAACTCTGCTGCTGGTAACACCAACCCTCGAGGATGCATCGACATACTGGAAGATATGTTGCACTAAGCCACACGCACTTACTGTGAGCTGAAGGCTTAGTCCTTCCCAAGTGCCCACAGTCTAGCTTCTACTTCTCATAAGACGAAACTAGTCTTCCAGAAGACAGCTACTTCGTCTTCCGGGATTCTAACAGTGCTTCCTAGATAGATCTCGTCTTCCGAGCTATATCTAAACAATCCTAACTAAGCAAGGCCTCGCATGGATTCCTCAGAAGACAACCCACCTTGCATTACATCCTACTTCCTGTCAGAAGATACAAGATTCACGAGACGTAGAGTGCATAACAGGTTCAGAAGATGGTTGCGGGCTCCTGCGATGACAGTGACCTCTGGGAAGACTCCCGGGACAGCTTCCGATTCAATGTCTTCTTCGGAAGACCTCCCGAAGTCCGGCTTCCCTTCACTTGTCTCACTTGTCTTCTTCTTCCTACGCGCAATCTATCCTCACAACAGACTCAAGACATTTGCACTCTGTTCTTCTGACTTCTCACCTCTCATACACACTCAGAAGAAGCTTGCTGTATGATGAAAAGATATGACCCTCGACCATTCTCTCCAGATTCTGCCAGCAAGACTTCTCACGACTCTCTCCTAAGTTTAGGAAGAAGAAGGAATGAGCTGCTATGGGTCAGACAGAAGAGATCCAAAATGGACCCTCACGTCTTCGTGCACATTTTGTCAGCCCTTCCAGTCTTCTAGTCTCTCTAGGAAGATGTGGATTTGAGAAGCTTGGAAGACCGGGAGGCACAGGCCTAGTTCCCGACTTCCAACTTCTCGAAATAACAAAACAACTCACCAAGCCACTCGGAATTCGTACCAAACCTCTCTTAACACAAAAGCAAAGCAAATCCACTCTTGATACGAATTGTATACACTCGACTTCCGAAGACAGTCAGGCTTCCGAAGCGTCTTCCGAAGATGTTCCAATCTTCTGAAGCGTCTTCTGTTCAAGGTTTCGGGAGTAGAGGGATGGTAGGGTAGGAAAATTGATAGCTGGGATCTCCAATTTGAGGGCTAGGAGTAGGGAAGCTCGAATTGAACTCGAGAAGAAGTAAGAAGATGTCTGACAGAAATTGGGCAGCGCTTTCGTGCCCAATGTCACAATAGGAAATAAGGATGGTGGGATGGATCGATCAGGTTGTCTGCAAATAACCGGGGAAGCGCGAGGGATACCAAACAAAGGCGAGAAGCAGTGGGGAAGGAAAAAAGAACATGGGAAGAACCTGTACTATCTTCTGTCTGCTTCCCGAGCTGTCTTCGATCTTCCGCGCGCTTCCGGCTCTGGTTTTAGCTCCAATGCGATCCCACAAAGCTACTTCCGTCGTCAGCTCCTTACTACGCCTCAATGGATCAAGCCGTCCACCTTCGATTCCACTCAGCCGTCCTCCAATGTCAGCTTCCGAGAGTTCACAGGAAACGCCTTCAGCTCGATACGCTTCATGTGCTCAGCAATTCGACCTTGCCTTCCTTCTAGCTTCGAATCGATCCTGACCTCACTCAATTTCACCTCGCTGCCTCCTCACTCAAAGCTCACCCTCGAATCGATCTTCTTAACCAAGAAGCGCTCTTGCTGCGAGAAGTCACAATCTGCTAATGCGCTTCCTACGCATCTTCCCCGCAGTATAGGGGTTTTGACCCTCCCGACCTACCTAACCTATTCGGTGTTACTTGGTAGGTGCACCTACTTCTTACGTGATGAAGCTTCCGCGGTTGCCGTCTTCCGGAAGATACGTGTCTTCCGTCTTTCGTCTTCCGCCGTCTTCCGTCTTCAGAAGACACAATTGAGAAGACGCTTCCCGGAAGACGGTCGTCTTCCGAAGAAGTCAACTTCTTATTACAAAAAGCTCGTAAGATCATCTTCCTTCTAAGGAAGCCGTAATCTTATGTAACAACGCTTCTTCAGTTATACAAACAAGTTATTAATCTTAAAAATTTCAAAAATTCGTGAATCCTGTAATTTGTGGGCACCACAGCATGAAGAGATCGGTGTTGACGGAAGGGGGAACAGTAACATGGACTGCAATGCAAGAAGGTCTGTTGAAGAATTTCTAATATGTGGATTCGGTGCAAATGACTCGAACGAAAATGTGGAATTGAAACAAAAAGGAAACCTTCACGAGTCTGTAGAAGCGTTCCTCGACTTGCAAGTGACAATCACTGATATGAGTCCAGCGGAAGCTCTTGATAATTTCAAGAGGGGGTTGAAAAAAAGAACCCGACAAGAAGTAATGGTGCAAAATCCACTCACGATTTTTGGGACCATCACTTGCGCTCAGAGAATTGCTGGAGCATTAGGAGGAGAAGTGATGATTCCACCAAATCACCAGAATCGGCTCGAAATCTGATACAGAAACGGTCCGACACCCATGGAGCTAGGCAACATCCGCTATCAGCCACGACAGTTTCAAGGTGGAGACCGTCGAGGTCGGCCAGAAGAAAGACGTCAAAGAGCTCTTAGAAGAGAAGGTGTCAGGAATGCTGCACATCAACTCGAGCAAAGATAATGTTACAACTGTGGACGATTTGGTCAAATAGGTGCAAATTGCCGAAATCATTTTCCTAGAGACCTCAGATCTCCATATCGTTGATCTCTGAATCATCTGAATGAGACGGAAGGAATGAAGAAGTCGAGGCAAGACCAGAAAATGAAAAACACCAGTAAATACACCTCGCGACCTTACTGGTTCAAGGAGGGAGAACAAAGACGAGGGAAGGAGAACGAGATTGACAAAAAATAATGCGTAGTTGATTGTCACGGATGGAGTCTTGGAAAGGACTCAGGTGAGAGTACTAATCGATCCCGATGCAACAGAGAACTTTTTGTCTCGATCGACTGCTATGAAGTTGAGAATGGAGTTAGAAAGTGATGAGAGTGAAGAGGTGGAACTACCCAATGGACAAACTGAGAAGATTGAATCTTTATCTCGAAGATAGAACTTACTTTAGATGAATATCGCGAAGATATTGAGTGACGGGTGATCAAGTTAGCTCGTTATGATGTCATATTGGGTATGCCGTGGATGGAGCAGTATAATCTTGAAGTGAATTGATGAAGAAATGTGGTGAAAACCAAACAGTGGAAAATCTTCGAGGATAGAGTGAGATCTCGAAGACAAAATTGTCTTTGTATGTCATATGTACGAGTGCTATACGTTGTCGTGATGTAAATCATTTCACATAGTAAATGATTCACCTCTCTACTAGGAGTTAGTCTCTCTGAGTGAAGTTAAGACGTCAGAGAAGTCGATTCTGGAGGCTGTGGACATTGGCGGCTACGGGTTACGCTTCTACTCCGACACTTGGGAGTAAGAAGCGGTAGAAGTTAGCTTAATGTTACTCCTAGGCCTTCATGCATATATTAACACCGTTGTGTTATACGTTTTAAGTCCTAGTAGACTGAAGTATGCTAGTTATCTTGTTCAAGCATTTGTACGTTGTCGTGATGTGAATCATTTCACATAGTAAATGATTCACTTCTCTGTCAGGCGTTAGTCTCTCAGAGTGAAGTTAAGACTTCAGAGAAGTCTATTTTTGAAAGATGTTATATATTTTGAGTCTTAGTAGGTTGATTATCATGTTGATAGGGTTTAAGCTCATGGGTTGTATTTGCGTGTCGCCCATGCACGCTTTCTAGCTGATTTAAGTTATTTTTTGGGGCTGCGTGTCGTTTTAGGTAGTTTAAGTTTTACGCTGGCACTCTAGGGGGCTTGACGTGGTTGCCTATGAGTGTAGATAAGTTACCAGGTAGTTTAAGGCACAAAATGACAACCAAATGGAGCTATGAACTCCCATTGGTCCATTTTTGTCTTTTGTAAAACTCTAAGTTTAGAAACAGAGCTCTAGAGTGGATTTTGAGCAATTGGTGAGGACACTGCGAAATCTGAGAGCACAGGGTGATAGAGCTCGTCAAGCCAAGCACTGTCAGTGAAATTTTTGATCGATTTGGATCAATAAACAAGGAGTTATGCCCAATTGAAGTTCGGATTGTGCCAAAACTGCATCACTTTTGTTGATTTTGGGGTTTTGAGTGTCAATTACAGCAGAATTGAGGAAATCGCTTCAAACCTTCGTGGTTGCGTTCACTGTCAGCCGGGCTACGACTGTCAAAAAAGTTTCAAGTGATTTGAGTTACTGAGTAATTCAGGGCGGCCGCTGAAGTAGAGAGGGTCCGAAAAGCTCTCAATCTGGAATAGCAACTTCAGAGAGCGAGATCTGGAGTTCTGTGTGGAATCAGGAGGCCCAACTTCACAGGAGTGTTCAGCAAGCTGTGTACTGCAAATCCTGTAAGTGATCGAGCCAATTCCATGTTATAAGTCGAAATAGCTGTCTGGGTATCAGAAACTGTCGTAATTTCTCTACTCAGAAAGTTTCTGCTCATATCTTAGTGCTCTGAATTGATCTGCAGCTGAAATTTCGTATGTGTATCCAGTAGAGCCTCATTTACATGTAGGAGGAGTTCTGAAGTCTGAACCTTCACATATTTCTCAATCCTGAGTGTCAAAGTTCGCCATCTGATCTTATCATTGCTAGTTAAGTTTGAACTTTGTTTCCTGAACATATCAGAAGAGCCAAGAGACTTATATGAGTGTTTTCAGTATCACCTTGAGACCTGAAGCCTATCCTGTGAGTAAACTAGCCACAGCCTGAAGCCCAACGCTTCCCTGAGTAGATTGAACACAGCCTTCAAGCTCATATCACAACCAGAAGGTTCGCCCTTCCCAGGAAGACTCTCAACCCGACAGCGCTTGTGCAAGTGACTTCTTACTTGTCTATGATGTTCAATGTACATAACTTAGATTTACCATGTTGATAGAGTTTAAGCTCATGGGTTGTACTTACGTGTTGCCCATGCACGCTTTTTAGCTGCTTTAAGTTTACTTTCAGGGCTGCGTGTCATTTTAGGTAGTTTAAGATTTACGTTAGCATTTTAGGGGAGCTAACGTGGTAGCCTATGAGTGAAGTCAAGTTACCACGTGGATTAGTGTACTAAAGGACAACCAAGTGGAGCTATGAACTCTCATTGGTCCATTTTTGTCTTTTGTAAAACTCTAAATTTAAAAACAGAGGTCTAAAGGAGAGTTTGAGCATTTGATGAGGACACTGCAAAATCTGAGAGCATAGGAAGATAGAGCTCGTCGTGCCAAGCACTGTCAATGAAATTCTTGATCGATTTGGATCAACAAACAAGGAGTTATGCCAATTTGAAGTTCGAGTTGAGTCAAAATTGCATCACTTTTGTTGGATTTGGGATTTTCAATGTCAATTGTAGCAGAATCGAGGAAATCGCTTCAAACCTTCGTGGTTGCATTCAGTGTCAGCGGGGCTACAACTGTCCAAAAAGTTTTAAGTCATTTGAGTGAGTGAGTAATTCAGGGCGGCCGCTGAAGCAGAGAGGATCTGGAGCTCTCAATCTAGAGCAGCAACTTCAGAGAACGAGATCTGAAGAACGGTGTACAATCAGGAGTCCCAACTTCACAGGGGTGTTCAGCATCCTGTAGACTCCAAATCCTGTAAGAATCTTTGAAAGTGATCAAGCCAATTTTCTGTTATAGGTCAAAATAGCTGTCTGAGTACCAGAAATTGCCGCAATATCTTTGATCAGAACTTTTCTGTCCATATCTCGGTGCTAGAATTTGATCTCAAGCTGAAACTTCGTGTGTGTGCTCAATGGGCCCTCTTTTACATGTAGGAGAATTTTAGAAGTCTGAACCATCATAGTTTTCCTCTCCTTGAGCATTAAAGTTCACCGCCTAATCCTATTACTACCAGTTAGACCTGAACTTTACCTTCTGAGTAAATTAAAGGTTCCTACATACCTGTATGAGTGTTCATAGCGCTCTGTTGTAACCTGAAAAGTCTATCCCTTGAGTAAACTACCACAACCAGAAGCCCAACGCTGCTCTGAGTAGGCACAACACAACCTTCACGGTTAAATCACAGCCAGAAGGTTCCGTCCTTCCCAGGAAAACTCTCACCACGACAACGTAATAGCGATGTTTTTTTCTATGTTTAATAAGAGAGGTCCCGAATGCACAGCTCGACGGACAGATTCCAGAAAGCTCCACATATGTGATAGCAGAATATGAAGATGTCTTTCTCGATGATCTTCCTTCAGGGCTACCATCAAAATGAAAAATTGATCACAAAATCGAGGTGATTCCAGAGAGCTCCTCTCCTTGTAAGGCCCCATACAGACTAGCACCACATGAATTAGAGGAGTGCAAGACACAAATTGAGGAGATGTTGCAGAAAGAGTTTATCTAGCCTAGTGTGTCATAATGGAGCTCCAGTCCTTTTTGTGAAGGAAAAGGATAACAATCTACGGATGTGCATCGATTATCGAGTACTCAATCAACAGACGGTGAAGAATAAGTATCTATTACCTCGGATGGATGACTTGTTCGACCAACTTGAAGGAGCAAAGTACTTCACCAAGCTAGACTTACCGAGCGGGTATAAATATATTCGAATTGCTGATGAAGAGATGGAGAAGATTGTCTTAGAACAAGGTATGATCACTTGGAATACTTAGTAATGTCATTTGGTCTCACAAAAGCATCAGCCACTTTCATGGGTCTGATGAATGACATATTCCGTCCTTATTTAGACAGATCAATCGTTGTATTTCTTGACGACATTCTAGTCAATAGCAAAACTATGAAGGAACATGTGCACCATTTGAGAGAGGTTCTCCAAGTACTCCGTCAAAATAAATTGTACGTCAAAATTTCAAAATATGAATTCGGCAAGACGGAGGTGGATTACGTAAGACACAAAGTGAGTGCAAGTAATGATATACAAGTAATGGTAGATAAAATAGTTGTCATCCAACAATGGAAGGCTCCAGAAGATCAGATTCAACTTAAGAGCTTCTTGGGATTGACAGGATTTTATCGTAGATTTGTTAAGCATTCTGCCAAGATTGCACAACCACTAACTGCCCTGTTAGGCAAAGGAAAGAAATGGATGTAGAGAACAGCGCAAGAAGTAGGTTTTCAAGCACTGAAGACCGCACTACTACATGCTCCGATCCTCAAGTAGTACGACTCGAAGAAACCTATCAAGTTGGCAACGGATGCATCATGTACGGCAGTAGGGGCGGTGTTGCAGCAAGAATGGAAGGATGGTTGGCATCCAATTGCATACTTCTCTCGGAAGTTGCTACCAGCAGAACAAAACTACCACACCATTGAAAGAGAAGAATTGACAATAGTCTTCATCACGAAGCAATGGAAGTACTATCTAAGGGAGAAGGCTTTTATGATCGAGACAGACCACAAACCTTTAGTCTATTTGGAGACGTAAAAGGATCTCTCAAAGAGACAAATCTGTTGAGCAGAATGGAGACAGCGATTCAACATGACCATCACGTATGTTGAGGACAAGAAGCAAACTGTTGATGCATTACCTCGCATGCCTACTGTGCATAACATAGTCTCTGAAGTCAAAGTGAAATTCCGACTTATGGAAAAAACTAATCGAGGGCACAAGATCGGATGCACAGCTTATAGCAGCTAAACCTTCAAGAACCATCACCCACAGTCATGGTCTGGTATTTCATGAAGGGAAGTTATGGATCCTAGAAAATCCAGAACTACGTACCACCATACTAACTGAATGTTACGATTCAATCATTGCAAGACAAAGGGACAAAAAAGACATTAGAAGCAGGCCAATGAGTGTTCTATTGGCCCAAGATGACAGAGGATGTTGCAGTATACACTCAAAGTTGTGCAATATGTCAACAAAATAAGATTACAAATCAAGCACCCGTCGGTCTTCTTCAACCCCTCCCGATTCTCTCCAAACGTTGAGAACATGTTAGTATGAACTTAGTTTGTGAACTACCCATAATAAGTTCCGGTTTTGACTCCATAGTCATCTTCGTCGATAAGCTTAGCAAGATGATCCATCTTCGACCAACCACGAAAGACGTCTCAGCACTGCAACTTGCCCAGTTATACTTGAACACCATTTTTGCTCAACATGGTCTGTCTCGGTTACTTATAGCAGATAGAGATCCTCAGTTTACTAGTCTATTTTGGAGAACTCTATTTGGTCTGTTCAAAACTAAACTTGTCATGTCTACTGCTAATAACGCACAGACGATGGACAGACTGTTAATGATTTCTTGATGAAAGCGCGGGAGGACGCATCAGCACCTTGGGCAATATCTGATCTCAGAGAGAACTTGTTTTTTTAGTTAATAAGTAATTAAGAGAGGCCCACAAAGGTTACTGGCAAAACAAGCCAAGACCTTACGACAGAAGCAAATACAAAGAAAGGTCATTCTTCCTTGACACCTACGGTTGAGATCGGAGGGTTTAGCGCTAGGCCGACCGGTCTTGCACGATCAACTTATGCCGAGCGAAGCCACTCGACGAAGCAAGAAAATAGACAACTGAAGACATGCTACGAGTCTTTACTCTGGAGGAGCAAGCGAAGTGAGACACCTTACTTCCTTTGATAGAATTTACCTACAACAACTCCCTCACGCATCTACCCGCGAAACTTTTTTTTATCTCATGTATGGAGAACATCCTCTCACACCAGCAAGCTTGACACGATTCGATACGTCATCGTCAGTCAACACCAACGTGGATGCTGTCAATGAATTTGTTGCACAAATTCAACAAGGAGTGGAAAAAACTGAGGTGAAACTACAAGTTGCTCAGAATCGACAAATGCGTTGATCGGCAGTCGTAAATTCAAACTCGCTTCATGTGGTGCCCACAAATTACAGGATGCACGAATTTTTGAAATTTTTAAGAATAATGACTTGTTTGTATAACTGAAGAAGCGTTGTTACTTAAGGTTACGTCTTCCTTAACAGGAAGATGATCTTAAGAGCTGTTTGTAATAAGAAGTTGACTTCTTCAGAAGACGACCGTCTTCGGAAGATCGTCTTCTCAGCTGCGTCTTCAGAAGACGAGAAGACGGCGGAAGACACCTATCTTCCAGAAGACAGCGACCGCGAAGGACCAACCACGAGTTTTCGGATAAGACAGTAGGTGTACCTACTGGAGCGCACCGAATAGGTAGGTAGGTCAGGAAGACACCAAGGACGAGAACCCCTAATCTGCGGGGAAGATGCGTGAGGAAGCACATTAGGCACCTTCCAACTTCTCGCAGCATAGCGCGCCTGAGGAAGATCGATTGAGAGAGTGAGCTTCACGAGCTAGCATTGAGAGAGGAATCGAGTGAGACATCGAGGTAGGAGAGAGTAAGCTGGCAGCTAGGCGAAGGGTGAGATCGAATTGCGGGAGCACAAACAGCAGAGAAAGCGAAGGCGTTTCTGTGGAGCTTCCGAGAAGCTGACAGTGAAGAGTGGCGAGTAGAAGCAGAGGTGGAATCGAGGTGTGGACCGAAATTGACAGCAGGCGCAGTCGTGTGGAGTCGCATTGGAAGCTAGGACAAGAGCCAGAAGCGCGCGGAGGTCGAAGGCAACTCGGAGAGCCGAAGAAGACTGTAGAGGTTCTTCCCCCTGTTCTTTTCCCCTCTCACTTCTTCTCGCCTTTTCTTGGTACTCCCCGCGCTTCCTTGATTGTGTGCAGGCAGCCTGATCGATTACCCCACCCCCATTCTTTCTATTGAGACATTGGGCGCGGAAGCGCTGCCCAATTTCTGTCGAGACATCTCCTTGCTTCTTCCCGAGCTCAATTCGAGCTTCCCTACTCCTAGCCCTCAAATTGGAGACCCCAACTATCAATTTCCCTACCCCCCTACCTCTCTATCTCCGAAACTTGGAACAGAAGACGATTCGGAAGATGGGAACATCTTCGGAAGACGCTTCTTGAACTTGACTGTCTTCGGAAGACTATCTTCGGAAGTCGACTGAACACAATTCGTATCAAGAGTGGATTTGCTTTGCTTTTGTGTTTAGAGAGGCTTGGTACGAATCCTGAGTGGAGTGGTGAGTTGTTGTGTTAATTCGAGAAGTTGGAAGTCGGGAACTAGGCCTGTGCCTCCCGGTCTTCCAAGCTTCTCAACTCCCCATCTTCCTAGAGAGACTAGAAGACTGGAAGGCTGGCAAAATGAGCGAGAAGACGCGAGGGTCCATTCGGGTCTCTTCTGTCCGATCCACAGCAGCCGTTCCTTCTTCTTCCCGAACTTAGAAGAGAGTTGTGAGAAGTCTTGCTGGCAGAATCTGGAGGGAATGGTCGAGGGTCATGTCTTCCCATCATGCAACAAGCTTCTTCTGAGTGCGTATGAGAGGTGAGAAGTCAGAAGAACAGAGTGCAGTTGTCTTGAGTCTGTTGTGAGGATAGATTGCGTGTAGGAAGACGAAGACATGTGAGACCAGTGAAGGGAAGTCTGACTTCGAGAAGTCTTCCGAGAAAGACATTGGATCGGAAGCTGTCCCAAGTGTCTTCCCAGAGACCACTGTCACCGCAGGAGCCCGCAACCATCTTCTGAACCTTTCTCATACTCTACTTCTCGCATATCTTGTATCTTCTGATAGGAAGTAGGATGTAATGCAAGGTGGTTTGTCTTCTTGATAATCCATGCGAGGCCTTGCTTAGATAGGATTGTTTAGATATAGCTCGGAAGACGAGAGCTATCTAGGAAGTACTGTTAGAATCTCGGAAGACGGAGTAGCTGTCTTCTGGAAGACTAGTTTCGTCTTCTGAGAAGTAGAAGCTAGATTGTGGGCACTCGGGAAGAACTGAGCCTTCAGCTCATAGTAGGTGCTTGTGGTTTAGTGCAACAGATCTTCCAGGTATGTCGATGCATCCGCGAGGCTTGGTGTTACCAGCGGTAGAATTGGCCGAGGCCACTCCTTTCCTCAAGGAGTTGGGTCTCGACTTCTTCCTGTGGGATTGGAACCTCGCAGATCAAGGGCTTCTGGAGGAGGTGTGGGTCGCGTTTCCACCGCGTAACCGTGTACCTGCGAAAGCAGGAGTAGCTCGGGGAAGACCGTCTTCCTAGACTGAAGACTGAAGACTGGTGGCGTAAGGCGTTTCACAGGCCTGAGATCGAGAACCGAGGATATTGGTACGAGAAGAAGATCTTGCCTAGGATTGTGAGTTCATGGCATGTGCCTGGGAGTACCACCTGCCTTTTCGTGGAAGACAGGCAGGGGAGGAACGGTTGGAAGATAGAATCTTACCGGGAGCCGAAGAAGCGACTTCTGGCGAAGTTGTTTCTGCATCTTTTCCCCAAGGGAAAAGCGCAGAAGACAAGGTACTTAGGAGATCAGGACGTGGAGTTCCTGGAATCAGTGTGGGATGACAGAGTGCCAATCTACTGGGGCGCGTACATCCACTACTATGTACAGACGAAGCTAGCATACTTGGGTACCCCGGCGGGAGGACACCTGACGCCCTTCCTCTGCTACTTGTATGTAGCCATGGGGGATCTTAGGGAAGATCAGCTGGCAGTGTATGGGCCAACAGAGCGACAGGAGGTGAAGGAGGAGACCTCGGAAGACGATGACCGAGAGGCATTCAGGATCGGAGTCGGACTCGGAGGAAGACTTGCTGAGTATCCGATCGGACCAGAAGACAGCTTCTGTAACACCTGGGAGTCTTCCGAAGACTCCAGAAGACGAAGATGGATGGGCGCCCTGTAACGACCTATGTTACACATAGGAAGTTTGTCTATTAGTAAGGTGTTTAGTTATAACTAAGTGTTGAGAATGTTTATTGGCTGCCAAAGTACTTTAAGGAGGTATCAAGTTAGTCACGACTAGCTAAAAGTTAGTTATGGTTAAACTTAGCTGTACTTTTGGCAGAATTCAGATATTTGCTAAAGAGTGAGCACTACTATCTTGTCATCTTGTCTAAAAGGTAGAAAGGAGGTGAAAAGTATCCCTTATCTCCTTTTTGACTTGATATTAGTGGATGGATTAAAGTTGTGGACTTTGTGGGCATTAAAAACAAGAAGAGATTCCACATGTTTCCTTTTTAGTGGGTCCTAGTGTAGAGGGGGGGTGGAAATCCGAGATTCCTTAAGAATATTCCAGAATCCTTCTAGAAGTTGTTGACTTTGAAGGAATAAGCCCATGTGAAAAGGTAAAAAGCCCATGTGATTAATGCTTTTACCTTAAGTAATATCTTAGTAAAACCCGGTAAAAGTAGTTACGGCTGAGTTACCGGAGGGTATCAAAGTAAAAACCTAGAATGTATAAATAGAGGAGTGGAGAAGAGCTCCTCATCCTTGTTTTCACATTGTCGTAATGACAACTTGAGTAATATAGAGGTGTGAGATATTTTTAGCATGTGAGAACTTGAGAGACGTCGTTAGAATGGAGGATTTTAGTTGATGTGTTTAAGGAGATTTTTAGTTGATAAGTTTGTGGGTGTATGAATGAGTGAACTCAGCATTTTCCCTTCAAGTTCATGGTGTGCTTCCATCAAAGCCATCAAAGGTGACCCCTGAGTGAGAGACAGGCCCGACATGTTGCAGATTCGTGGATGACGATCGTGGAGGTTGAGAGATCGGGGTGTAGTTGATCGATAGGACCACGGAGGGTTTACATTTTTGGTTCCGTTGCCGGGACCTCACTTGAAGGGATCTTTGAACGATGTTTAGAGTTCAATTCTATATTCGACAAAAGGAGATTATGAGAGAGCACATGGAGAGAACGTTGGGAGGAGAGAGAGCTAACACGATGTTAGCAACGTTAGAACCTTTCGTGTATCCCGTAGTGATATATGACGCGTTCGAAGTCATTCTTTACATCTTGTTCACTTAGAAAGGGCTTGAGGAGAGTTGAAAGAAGGTGCAACAAGAGTTGTAGAGAAAGGAGGAGAGAAAAGTTATTAGAGGAGAGAAATTTGTGAGTTTAGAAATTCTGCTCTCTGGAATATTTGTACAGTCGCTGTCAACTTTTCTGTGAATTTTATTTTCCTGTGAAACTTTCCAGTGTTTTAGATTGGTTGATTACCTATCTAAGACAAAAGAAATCATAGGAAAAGGTGGTCTAGAGAGGGAGCAATGATTTTTCAAAGTTGAGGGGGTCTATTCGTGAGAGTTGAGGAATTCTGTTTTCTCAAAACAAATTTACAGTCAGTGTCAGATTTTCTGTGAATTTTATTTTCCTGAGAAACTTTCCAGTGTTTTAGATTGGCTGATAAGCTATCCAAGACAAAAGAAATCATGAGAAGATGAGGTCTGAAGAGGGAGAAAGAATTTTTCAAAGTGGAAGGGGTTGACAACCATGAGGGAAGTGATAATATACAAATTTCAGTTCTCTGAAAATTTGTACAGTCATCACCATCTCTTCTGATTAGGGAAGTTTCTGTTGAAACTTCATGATTTAGTAGCTTGGAGGTTGAGCTACTGGAGACCACAAAAATCTTGGAGAGATCTCTTACCAACTAAGAGATATACGTTTCGGCATACAAGGAGGTCTTGAAGATACTTCATGGGGAATCCAGTTCGAGTGCCGAAGTTGAAGAAGAGACGTTTGGGAGTTATAACGGAGACGAAAAAGCCAAAGTTAAGTATAGAGGCGTTGCGATCAAGCTTCTATTGCAATTGGGGTGATATTTTTGCTTTATATCAAGAAGCTTCTGCGAGCATCGGCGCAGATGTGAAGAAGGTTGAGTTCAAAGTATCATTCACTGTAGAGGCCACGAATGCTCCTGGCGAAGTAGAGTGTGATCCTTACAAAAGTGACTTTAAGATGTCTGCTAGGATTAGTACAGACGATGGTCATGAGGATATTATCATGGACTCTTAATTTTAGATTGGATTTTATTTCGTGTATAGCATGTAGAATACACGATTTTCAATATAAAAGAGTTAAGAAAGTGATGTAGAGTTATTTTCCTCAACGATATTTTGTCCACTTAATGGTTGAGAAGGCGCAACATGAGTGGAAGTTCAAAAGATTGGAAAGTTAGACTTAGAAACCTTCCTCAAGGTTTAGATGTCATAGTAAGTGTCGGAGAAAGTTTGAGAGAGATTATCGTCGAGTTTGAAAACCCTAGTACTAAACCTCAAGTAGAATCTCCGAGGAGAAGAGTAGAAACCGACTTGTGGTGTTATTTCTGTAGAGGGTTGGGACACAAAGTAGTGAATTGTCCAACTAGAATCAGAACCGAGAGAGCTAAAGGGAAGCGGGAGTTTACTGATTTAAGTCTTCGAGTGGGTCCATCGTCACCAGCGCCAATTCATCTTCTAGGCGAAGATCCTTGTCCAAGTTGTGGAGTGGATGATCTATCAAGAGGACACAAGTGCGTCGATATGGCCGCCTTACTTACGTCAGTAGTCGAGAAGTTGGACGAGACTCAAAGAGCTGAGACGGAGAAGTTGTCGACTTCAAAAGAGGACTCGGCTGAGTTGTGATGGAGATTGTCATTCGGATGGTGGAGAAGACGGTGATGCGACTCAGACTCATGATTACCTTGGGAGAAGAGATGACACAAGAGGTGTTGTTACAACCATTTTCTTTCATTTTACCTATGGTAGATTATTCGCGAATGGAATTGGTGATGTTCGTACTCTTTTAGCGAGTAATTATTGCACAAAAATTAGAAGGGTAGAAAGAATAGTTACAAGATGGGGAAGTTACCAGTGTTTCATGGGAAGGACAATGAAGATGTAGAACCATTTGTACGAGACTTCAAAAGGGGTTGCATCGGAAACAACGTGAGAAGGAAGGAAGAATAGGTGTTGTTACTGCCGGAGTTTTTAGAAGATTTTGCTCTTACGTGGTATGAAGACCGAGTGAAGAGCCAGACACTTGGTGCAGTTGAGGACACATGGGAGACGTTGAGTAATGCACTCATCGAAGAATTTCTTCCAGAAGAGAGTTATGAGAAGCTCATGGTGGAGCTTACTCATTTGAAGCAACGGGACGACGAGAAAGTTCGGCAATATGCCGAAAGGGTGGATAAGTTGGAGCAACAGTTTCGGACGGTCCTACGGAAGAGTGGAGACAATGTGGAGTTAACGATGGCGGGCATTGGAGCAGTGTTGACCAAGAACTTGGTGGGAGGGTTGAGGCCTTCAATTCGAACCCAAGTGAGGTACGAGAAGCCAGCAACCAAAGCGGAGGCCATCAAGATAGCGACAAATATGGAAGAGAGTTTGGATGAAGGAGATATCATCCAACCTCATCATGCTGCTCTGGTGTCAACTCCGACTCCTGGTGTAGTCACAACGATCGCACGTGCACCATCTCAATTGGTGGTTGCTTCAACGTCAGCTCCTACTCCAACGGTGGTGCCAAGACCGTTTGTCCCAACAACGATGTCTACTGTCACCTCTGATTTTCATGCCGAGCTAAAGAGCATCACCGATACTCTTGCAGATCTCAAGATAAACGTGGTGCAGTTACGAGAATGGAAGAACAAAGGTGGAGGAGGAGGTCAAAGAGGTTACGACAACAATCCCAACCGAGGAAATCAAGGTAACTTTGGAGGCAACCAAGGTAACTTTGGAGGAATCACTTGTTGGACGTGTGGAGGTTTTCATTTCCAGTGAAATTGTCCTAACAACGGAGCAAGAGGTGCCGAAGCTGTCAGAATGAATGTGGGTGGAGGAAATCCATCACAAGGACGAGACAAGGGGGTGGCTACTATCGATGTCGTGCGAGATCCCATCTACGAGAAAGGAGAGAGTTCAAACTCTTCTCATGCACCGGTGGAGCTTTTAGCTCAAGAAAGGAAAAGAACTCGATTTTCTGATGAAACGGTTTTCATGGAGGAGTCAGCTAGTAGAAGTACTCGTTCGAGTAATGTTTCGAGTACACCAAGGGAGCCAAGAAGGAAGTTGGGGATGGCGGATTTCACCATTTCATCTTCCCAAGCGGGATATGATGTGGTTGAAGATGTGGGTGCTCAGAAAGCTAACATCACTGTTGGACAACTGATCGCACTTAATCCCAGCTTACGAAGAGAACTCAGAGGAGGACTGAGTTCTAAGAGAAGCAAGAAGAAGAAACCCAAGAGCAAGACATCAAAGTCTGTGGGAGTTGTTGTGGTGGATGTGCATGCTTCAGAGGTATGCACTAGGGCTTCAAAGATTGAAGTCCGATTGAATGGTCACTACGTCTCCGACGTATTGGTGGATGGAGGGTCGGCTGTAAACGCCATATCGGAGAGGTTGATGAAGAAGTTGGGGATGGAACCAACTCGCCCGGCTAGCATTGTTGTGGGAATGGCTAACAAGCAACGGGTAAGACCTCTTGGTGTGTTAGAGAAGGTGGTCGTGTCTGTGATGGGAGTTCAAACATTGATGTCCTTTCAAGTGTTAAAGGACTCTAGTTATGATTTGCTCCTAGGTAGGCCTTGGTTGAGAGCTGTGCGCACCACGGATAGGTGGCACAAGGGATACTTACGGATTGGGCCTAGAGATCATAGAGTGATAGTTCCTCTCTCGGGTGTTGGAGTTGTGACTTCTGACTCTGATAGACCCACTAGTGACTACTGGGAATTTGATACGGAGGATGATCAGAGTGTCTCAGAAGTAGATACTGGGGATTCTTACGACCAAGAATCCTCGTCTGAGGATGAAGGATTTGGTCGAGATGAATCAGTACATCAGCTTAGTGCTATTGACTTGTTGCCTCGACCAGCAGTGGAGAAAGATCCTGACAAAGAAGAGTTGAGTGAGGCAGAGATTGTGAGAAGACTCTCTACCCTGAAGTTTGGTATCAATGTCACTCAAGAGGAGAAAAGTAGATTCCTAGATATATTTCGAAAATATATCCATGTGTTTGCTTTCAGCTACAAGGATTTGAAGGAGGTGACCCTCGAGACTCATCGAATCGAACTGGAGGAGAACGCAAGACCAGTTCGACAGAAGCAGAGAAGGGTCAATCCTACAACAGCGATGATGGTCAAGGAGGAGATAGACAAGTTGAGGGAGGCGAGTTTCATCTACGAGGTGGAGAACTCAGAATGGGTCTCACCCATTGTAATTGTCAAGAAGAAGAATGGTAAGCTGCGAGTGTGCATAGATTATAAGAAGCTGAATGCAGTTACCAAGAAGGATTATTATCCTCTATCATTTATAGATGAGATTTTGGAGGAAGTTGCTGGTCATGAGTGGTACAGCTTTGGTGATGGTTATAGTGGATACAACCAGATCAAGTAGCACAAGAGTACCAACAGTTGACTACTTTCACTACTCCTTGGGGAACATTTGCATTTCGAGTGATGCCATTCGGACTGTGTAATGCTCCGGTCACGTTTCAGAGGTTCATGAACAAGGTGTTCGAACCATTCATAGGAAAGTTTGTTCGTGATTTCATTGATGATTTCTGTGTGTACGGAAGAAAGGAGGACCACTTTGATCATGTGATCAAAGTTCTGCAGCGGTTGGAGCAAGCCAACGCTTCTCTGAATCCAGAGAAGTGCATCTTTGGCTGCGAAGAAGGTCTGCTGTTAGGACACATCATTTCCAAGAAAGGGATTGCGGTAGATCATGAGAAGGTGAAGAAGATTGTGGATCTTCCATTTCTAATCAACTTGACAAAGTTGAGACAGTTTCTTGGGATGGTTGGATATTATCGTAGGTTTGTCTTTTCCTTCTCAAACAAAGCAATAGCTTTGACTATGTACATGAAGAAGGGAGTTGAGTTTGACTTGATAGTGCATGATCAGAAGGCAAAGGAAGCATTTGAGGAGCTGAAAAAGGCATTGGTGACAGCTCCTATACTTGCTAAACCTGAGTGGAGTAAAGCATTTATTCTGTATACGGATGCCTCTAATGTAGCTATCGGGTGTATATTAAGTCAGTTAGATGAAGATGGGCATGATCATCCTATAGCTTATGCTAGTAGGCAGATGGTGCCAGCGGAGAAGAATTACTCCGTGACTGAACGAGAAGGATTAGCGGTGATCTTTGGATTGAAAAAGTTCCGACATTACTTGCTAGGAGGGAAATTTTCCATAGTCACAGATCACAAGGCTTTAAAGTATATCTTTAATAAGCCTAATGCCGAAGGTCGTATTGCTCGTTGGAAGATCCTTCTAACAGAATACGATTACGTGATTGAAGATAGACCAGGGAAAAAGCATGCAAATGCTGATCTTTTGTCGAGGGCTTATGATGATGAGGGAGAAGAACCGTTTGATGATTCATTTCCAGACGAGCATCTGATGACCATCACAAGCATTGAGGAGATACCGGACGAGTACAAGGAAATTTGGAGTTTCCTTGCAGATGGCTCTTTTCCAGAAGGTATGCATACCCGAGAACGTAACGCGTTGATCAAGAGATGCAAACCTTACACCATGGTGGAGGAAATTCTATTTCATCAAGGAGCAGATGGGTTACTAAGGAGAGCAGTTGGTCAGAAGGAGGCGTTCAAGCTTATGCACGAGTTTCACGATGGCACGGTTTGCGGAGGTCACTTTGCTGGTAAGATAACAGCTTTCAAGATTCTGGATGCGGGTTATCACTGGAGAGGGATTTTCAAGGAGTGTTTAGACTATTGCAAAACTTGCGATGTATGTCAAGCATTTGCTCTGAAGTCTACTAGAACACCTCCGTTAAGATCAATTCCAATATTAGGATCATTTGAGAAGTGGGGTATTGACTTTGTAGGTCCTCTTAATAAGACACCTCAAGGCAATAGATACATTGTAGTCGCCACTGACTATTGTACCAAGTGGGTAGAGGCTAGACCTTTGAGAGAGGCCAATGAAACAGAAGTCGGTAGATTCCTATGGGAGAGGATCATCACAAGATTTGGATGTCCGTTAGAGTTGGTCTCAGATAGAGGAGGAGAGTTTGTAGGGAGCATGACTACTGCTATGCTACAACACTTTTCTATCAAGCCACGAGTAACGACCTCATACAAACCAAATGCTAATGGTCTTGCGGAGAAGACCAATCTTACACTTTGTATGATGCTCGCCAAAGATGCTGGTGTTGAGACTGCGAAACATACTTGGGATAAGAGGCTACATGCCATCTTATGGGAGTACCGAACGACAACAAAGACTTCTACTGGGTACTCTCCATTTCGACTGGTTTATGGAGTGGAGTCCAAGTTGTCGATCCAATTCGAATTGGATACTTTTCAAACTATTCAACGAAAGTTGAAGAGGTCGAGAGGAGAAGACGTGGTCAGATCAAGAAGGGAGCAACTCATGGAGTTGGAAGAGACCCAAGCGGTAGCAATGATCCGGATGGAACGAGCTCAGGCGTATCAAAAGAAGAGTTACGACAAACGGTTGGGCAAGAGGGAGGTAAAACCTTTTCAAGTTGGAGATTGGGTTATGTTATATGATGCTATCAGATTCAAGAGGGCTAGGAAGAAGTTTCTTCCGAGGTATTTTGGTCCTTTTGTTGTAGATAAGGTGTGGAGCAACTTCACATATGACCTTCAGGAGTTGGGAGGAAGGAGATTCGATCGGGTAAATCATGACAAGTTGAAATTGTTTCATCGACGAAAGTTCTCTCTTCACTCCGAGGACGGAGCGAAAATTTAGTCCGGGGGTAAAATGTAACGACCTATGTTACACATAGGAAGTTTGTCTATTAGTAAGGTGTTTAGTTATAACTAAGTGTTGAGAATGTTTATTGGCTGCCAAAGTACTTTAAGGAGGTATCAAGTTAGTCATGACTAGCTAAAAGTTAGTTATGGTTAAACTTAGCTGTACTTTTGGCAGAATTCAGATATTTGCTAAAGAGTGAGCACTACTATCTTGTCATCTTGTCTAAAAGGTAGAAAGGAGGTGAAAAGTATCCCTTATCTCCTTTTTGACTTGATATTAGTGGTTGGATTAAAGTTGTAGACTTTGTGGGCATTAAAAACAAGAAGAGATTCCACATGTTTCCTTTTTAGTGGGTCCTAGTGTAGAGGGGGGTGGAAATTCGAGATTCCTTAAGAATATTCCAGAATCCTTCTAGAAGTTGTTGACTTTGAAGGAATAAGCCCATGTGAAAAGGTAAAAAGCCCATGTGATTAATGCTTTTACCTTAAGTAATATCTTAGTAAAACCCGGTAAAAGTAGTTACGGCTGAGTTACCGGAGGGTATCAAAGTAAAAACCTAGAATGTATAAATAGAGGAGTGGAGAAGAGCTCCTCATCCTTGTTTTCACATTGTCGTAATGACAACTTGAGTAATATAGAGGTGTGAGATATTTTTAGCATGTGAGAACTTGAGAGACGTCGTTAGAATGGAGGATTTTAGTTGATGTGTTTAAGGAGATTTTTAGTTGATAAGTTTGTGGGTGTATGAATGAGTGAACTCAGCATTTTCCCTTCAAGTTCATGGTGTGCTTCCATCAAAGCCATCAAAGGTGACCCCTGAGTGAGAGACAAGCCCGACATGTTGCAGATTCGTGGATGACGATCGTGGAGGTTGAGAGATCGGGGGGTAGTTGATCGATAGGACCACGGAGGGTTTACAGCCCCTGCTGCGATGCGAGGAAGCGCAAAGAGGAGAGCCGCTCCTGCCACGAGGAGTCTTCCACCCCGGAAGATGAGAAGAGTAGCTTCTTCTCGTGCGCAGAAGATGAAGGCCGTAGTGGTGGAAGAGGCTCCCTTGCCTCTGGAAGACGAAGTCGACACCACAGAGCATGTGGCTGAGATGAACTTGTCTTCCGCAGGAAGACGACTGGAGGAGTTCAGTGCCTACTTCCAGAAGGAGATCCAGCCCGCTATGGAGTTGCTGGAGAGGAGAGCGAGGGCACAGGAGAAGCCCTTACAGCCTGGATTCGGCCTGCGCACCTTGCTGCGACAGGAAGACCTACGCATCTTAGCCAGTAGAAGACGGAGTCGCTGGAAACTAGTCTCCGCACCACGGAGGAGCTTGCAGCCAGGTACAAGGCGGAAGCAGCCGCTTCTGCCAAGGAGTCGATGCAACTTCGGAAGAGCAACCAGGAGTTGCAGGCGCGAGTACAGCAGCGCGATCAGGAAGTTCTCCGAGTGCGGGAGAAGATCACTGCCCTCGCAGAAGAGCAGACCACTTGGAAGACGCAGAAGCGCGAGCTGCAGTGGAGAAAACGCAGAGGGAAGCAGCGGAGGCTCGTGCGTAGAAGATGCTAGCTCAGTCGGTAGAAGCGCTTCGGAAGAAGTTCATTTTCACCGCGGGTAAGAAGTTACTTACCTTAGCTAGGGAATGGGACAGCGGGTCCAAGACGAGGTTGGTGGAATGCAGAGATAGCATGTTCAGGTACCTGGATAGACAGATAGAAGGAGTGAAGACACTTTATGGTCTTCCCTCACTTCCGACACTTGCAACCGCATCTTCCCAAGCCCCAGCACCCTCGACTGGATCCGGAATGGAGAAGGAGGAGTTCGATCTCGCTGTACACTTGGTGGTGACGGCGTTGGAAGACGAGAAGACTCCAGAAGACGCCCCGGAAGACATGATGTCTTCTAGAAGACAGGAAGACGAGCCGTCTTCCCAGGTATTCCGCGTGGAGGAAGCGACTTCCCCGGACCCCTATGAGGTCGCCATGGTCCCTAGTACTGCATCTGTGCCTCAGAAGACCGAAGACGCACCGTTCGACTCGTCTTCCCAGAAGACCATTCCGTCTTCCGAAGTCGAAGCCGAGGAAGACGCAGCCGCAGAAATAGTAGGGCCAGCGAAGAGCGAGGAGAGGGAAGCTACCTCAGTGGTACCCGAGGTAAGTGCAGGGCTTCCCAGCCCATCAGAAGTCGAGGTAGTAGCTCCCGTAGGAGCAGATCATGTGGAGATTGCCACCGAGCAATCAGAGTAGTTAGCAAACTCAATCGACACTTCCAGATTTAGTAGGATCGGACATGCTATCTTAAGGGTGGCAGTTTTCCATGTAAAAATAGTTAGGACCCCATGTGGCAGCATAGGTAGCGTAGGAGTAACACAGTGGAGGGCTAATTGGGAAGAGGGACCGCATGCATGTGAGGTGACAACCTCTTGTCAGCGCCTCTCTCTCTCTCTAGTGGTCGCCTCTCCTGGCTCTCGAGGCAGATGGTTAAGTAGGATCGTAGAGTAGGAAATGGAGCTCTGCCAGTTCTGCCAGTTCTGTAGAATTCTGTAGTAACTGAACATTCACACCGATTCTACAGACAGGCAGGCGAGACACATTAGAGCAGAGACAGTCTTAGCGCACTACACCCGTTGTTGGAAACATACGAATAGTCTTGGAATATACAGGAGGGGTCTGCATACTCGCACCAGCAGTGGTTCGACGATGTAGAGAGAAGTAGTGGACAGTCTAGGAACAGGGAACGGCATCCTCGTGCAGTCCTGTTAGCTAGGTTGGTGTGTCGAGGAGTAGACGCAGGAAGTAGCGGGAGTGAGCTTCCCAATGCCATTGTGACTTCTTCTCGGGGAATAGATTGTGGATTTGAGTGCAGCAGCTTCGCTCATGTCTTCTGGGTGGTGGAATGTATTGAATTCGCTCCCAATTGTGCATGAGAAGTGTTCTTCTTGAGTGGCGGTGAATATCAACAGTTGTGGAGTGTAGCTTGACTCGTTCAGGAGAGCACTTGGGATCTACGTACGAACGGTCTTCTGGGTAAGGGATCCCAGAAGACAGAGCAGTCAGAGCAGCGAAGTGAAGAAGAAAGAAGCCTTCTTCCCGCAACAGAAGACGACATCCTCGAGTAGAAGACCGTGCTACAGTACTCACGTTCGTTGTCTTCCTCCCCAAACTATTACAAGCAGGGATGGCTTGTTAGTCAGGATCCGGACTAGAAGCATGTCGGAATCTTAATTGCCCTTTTTCATCCCGTTTTTCTCTTGTTTGGATTTCTTCTTCTTCCCATCTTCCCTCATCTTCCCCATCTTCTTATCTTCTTCTAGTGAGCTTCCGAGACTTCTATTGAGCTTCCGTGAAGGTGAATGTCGTTGTAGTGCTGCAGGAAGACAACTTCCATAGGCAGAAGCCTGGGAAGGCTACAGGGGGCATACACCCTGTGATTTATCTGACCCGTTGGAATGTGAGTGTGAGAATAAGGTGTGACGACTGTTACTAGTCGACTTCTGCGAAGCCGGACATCCTTCTGGAGGTGTGAGAAGACGAGCTAAACCCCCAGAAGACGAGAATCGCTTCGGGAAGACGGTATCGAGAAGACCGGAAGAAGCAACCTGGAAGTAGGAAGATCGTCTTCCCGAGCTTCTCTGTGAATAGTTGTATGATATTGTAATTGGTAGTTGTTTGTTTGGGTCCAGAGCACCATTTGGCGTGTCTGGAAGACGTGTTGTTTTGTGTGGTTTTGTGAGAAGACGGGATTTCTAGGCAAAATCCATGTGTTTGTGTGTTTGAACAGATCTTAGAACTTAGAGCAGCGTTACTTGTGCAAATCCTCTGTGGGAATGATATCTTGTATACTAAATGGGCAAAAGGAGAAATCCTACGTCATTACATATAGTGAGGAACCATTTTTGGCGCCGCTGCCAGAGATTTCATCTTAGTAACTTCTGTTCTAAGCTTCCTGGATCTGTGTGCCATTAGTTAGGTTCGTTTCGAACTAACTTCGATTGTAGTTGAATGTGTTGTGGGACTCTATCTTGCTAGAAGACGGGAACCGCAACCAGAAGCTGATAAGATACCTCAGGGAAAGTTGGAAGAAGTCGCTTCCCTGCTTCCAAGAACTCCTTGGAAGACTCGATCTTGGAAGATTGCAGTGAGTGCAACCAGAAGCAGGAGAAGAAGACGTTCTGAACTTGTGATCGGTTGTTCAGTCATTTGGTCTCCCGGATCTAGTGGTAGAAAAAGAGAGACATCTGTTCTCAGTACTCTGGTGGATGCCTCCGACCGGAGGAAGAAGCAGAAGACGCACGGGTAAAGATCCTGAGTGGGTAAACTCACCCCAGCGAACCGCTTCTAGAGATCAGCGGATATCCCTGAGACACCAAAGGAAAGAAGAAGAGCTCAGGAAGATCCGATCGGTAGAGTTGGAAGAGCCTTCCATCTCGAGCATAATCTTTGGCGAAGACAGAAGCCAACCGGGTGATCACGTGTATAAAGTAGATTTCGGTACTGGTTACTCGGAAGACGTCTTCCCAAGTGCGGGAGAAGCTTCTCAAGGTGAGGGAAGATTGGAGGAGATTGTTCCAGATGCTCGGGAGGTAGCAGTGACAGTAGCTCTGACTCAGAAGACGATCTTCCTGATTCAGACAGGCCTGGACCTTCGAGAAGACCATCTCCACCACCTGGACCTGAGGAAGAAGGAAATTGGCAGTCGCACCAGCCGGCAGTCAACATGGCTTCTCACACTCGGCAGAAGTACCATCCGTACGACGATGATGCTGACGCGGACGACTTCATCACGATGTTCGACACCATCTCTAGATCCAACAAGGAAGACGCTGATGTTGACAGACTCCGTGTATTTCCCAATTTGATCAAAGGGAAGGGAAGGAAGTGGATGAGTAAGATGTTGGATGATGTTGTAGTAATGGCCGCTTGGGCTACTCTGAAGGCAGCTTTTCTGAAGAGGTTCAGAGGAGTGGGCTACGATCGTATGACCCTCATAGAGGTTCAGAGGCTCGAACGAAAGAAGAAAGAGACACTGAGGGATTACACCGAGAGATTTGAAGATCTCTTGGATCACATCCTTCAGAACCAAGGAAGACCCGGCTACTGTGCCCAGCAAGCTGTGGACTGGTACTTGGGAGGATTGTCTCAGGATATGGAATTGTACTGCAGAAGAGGAGGAGGTGATGATTTAGCGGAGGTACAGAAGCATGCCGAGCAGTATGAAACCTCGAGCATCACTCGGAATATGACGAAAGACAAAAAGAAGACCTCGAAGAAGTCCAAGAAGTCGAAGAAGTCTTCCCGGAAGTCCAAGAAGAAGTCCAAGTCCACTGAAACTGATAACAGTGATTCGGAAGCAGCCTCTACTTCTGAAGAGTCTACTGTCGAAAGTTCAGAATCCGAATCCGAACAAGAAAAGAAGACGCGGAAGAAGAAGAAGGAGAAGACGCGAGCAAGGGAGGAAGTTGTGCAGAAGATGCCTCAAACTCAGATCATTCAGTCTGCACCTGATCCCCGCATCGATGAGGTTCTGCAGCAGTTTGCCGACCTGAAAGTTCATCTTTTGAACCAGAAGGACAAGCGGAAGCAGCCTACGGCTTCCCGGCCAAACCTTTGGTGCAACCTTTGTAACTCTTCTGGACACACCAGAGATCAGTGTACGCAGGACCAAGCTGTCAACTGGGCAGGATGGGAAGAAAATGATGAGGGATATCTACACGATCCCAGTAGGGAAACCTGCTATAGGATCGAAACGATCCAACCCTTCACTCCTACGCCTCCCGCCCAATATAATCGTTATGGACCGAGGGATAGAGCTAGCAATGTACAGACTAGGACGCCCTGGCAGCCTTCTTCATCACAACGACCTCTCAACCCTCTTCCTGGAACGTGCAATAATTGTGGAGAGACAGGACACTGGTGGTCCACCTGTCCTCATCCGAGAAGACAGATTGGGCAAGTGCCCTTGTGTGGGAACTGTAAGGAAGCCGGTCATTTCACAGGGAATTGTCCTCAGACCTTACGGCCACGACAAATGGTGAGATTTGCAGATACCACGCCTCCTGCAGAAGCAGCATCAACTTCTAAGTTCGAGTTAGCAGTGGTATAGCACATCATGGTAGAAGAAGAAGATCCTGGGGATTGTACGGATTGTCTCCATATCGAGGAAGACGAACCAGACCCCGGGAAGCGCGAAGGAAAGGAACCTCAGCTGCAGAAGACGACTGCAGCTCAGAAGGTGGAGACACCTGAAGAAGCGTCATCTCTCACTTTGACGGATGGTACTGTTTGGAATCCTGACCCGAATTCAGATAGTTGGCCTCCGAAGGAAGTTTTGGATGAAGCTGTGTTCAAGGTAAGTACCAGAAGCAAAGGGCAGTCAGAATCTCGTCAGAAGGACGTCAAGAAGAAGAAGCAGCGTAAAGAGAGGTCATCTTCTCCCGAGCGGCCGTCTTCTCCTACTTACGACCGAGAAGATCCGAAGTACTTTGCTCCTGACATAAGACAAGAGGTTGAAGCGATCATGCAAGAAGAGCTGGAGAAGAGACGGAAGATAGTACAGCAGCTTCCTACACCGACTACGGCAACACCTGTCTCACGGGAACAGCCTCCAGTCGAGGGAAGACACTCTTCTGGTCTTCCACCCAAGGAAGCAGCCACTACATCTTCTCTGTTGGAAACACCAGTCACTCTTTTGAAAAGATCTCCGTACGACTTCTTGCGCGACTTGTGGAATCAGAAGGCGGATGTAACCTTCCAACAGCTGTTGGATGACAATGCTGGTTACAGGAAGATGTTACAATCTGTGCTTCGAGGATCGAGGAAAAGGAGGACAGCTAAACTCCCCCCAGAGCACCCCGATCCTAAGGGTAGAGCATGAGGACTTGGGAGCCCCAGAACTTGATATGGAGATCCATGGCTGTCTTCTGAAGAAGGTACCCATTGATTCCGGCTCCGGAGTTAACATAATGACGGAAGAAACGGCGCATGCCCTAGGCTTCACTGAGTTCCAGCCTACTCCGAGAATTCTCAGAATGACGGACCAGACCAGAAGACGACCTTTGGGGCAACTGAAAGATGTCCTCACGGTAATTGGTGGAGTATCTTTTTACCTCACTTACATCATTTTGCGACCTGTAGCTAAGGTTGGATATCAGGCGTTGATAGGACGACCCTGGCTGTATGCTGCAAATGTGAATACCGACTGGAGAAGGCATCGTTTGAGATTTCCCAATCCTACACCCAAGTCTGGTGAGAAGAGTAAGGTCTCGCTTCCTTGGATCAAGATTGGACACCAAGGTGAAACCCCGTCTACAACAGAGGGGTACACTTCAGAAGATTCAGCTGCGTCTTCTGACAGTGATGAACGGTATAATGAGTTTATGATGAATAACGTGTGTGCTACAGAAGTAGCAGAGAAAGTGGAAGATGTGGTCTGTGGATACATTGAGTGCTACGAGATTGCGGAAGAAGAGCTTCTAGAAGACGAGAATACCGTCTTCCCTTCGGAAGGTCCGACAGTTGGTCTTCCAGAAGACGAGTCTGAACTAGAAGAAGCTCCCAAACCGGAATACTTTGGTGCCAGTGAGTACAGTCACACTGAAGGAATGGTAAACCCGGATGATCTCCAAGAGATGGAGGTTGCTCCTGGGAAGAAGCTGAAGCTTTCCAAGGTGATCGAGG
The DNA here is from genome assembly GCA_036924285.1 of Asterella californica. Taxonomy (NCBI): domain Eukaryota; kingdom Viridiplantae; phylum Streptophyta; class Marchantiopsida; order Marchantiales; family Aytoniaceae; genus Asterella; species Asterella californica. The sequence goes on along the minus strand of JAYKYS010000018.1, from coordinate 1,185,824 downwards.
GCCAGCAGTTGGAAGACTTTCGAGAACTTCTAATGGAGTTCCAGGATGTCTTCGCGTGGACCATAGAAGACATGAAGGGCATACCTCGAGAGTTGGGAGAGCATCGCATCGACTTGCTAGAGGGCGTTGTTCCTGCACAACAGAGGCAGTATCGGCTCAACCCCAAGTACTCGCTTCTGGTGAAGGACCAGATTGAACAATACTTGAAGGCAAGAGTCATCTTCCCAGTACTTAGCAGTGAGTGGGTAGCTCCTATTGTCATCGTTGTCGGGTTGAGAGTCTTCCTGGGAAGGGCGAACCTTCTGGCTGTGATATGAGCTTGAAGGCTGTGTTCGATCTACTCAGGGAAGCGTTGGGCTTCAGGCTAGGGCTGATTTACTCAGAGGATAGGCTTCAGGTCTCAAGGTGATACTGAAAAACACTCATATAAGTCTCTAGGCTCTTCTGATATGTTCAGGAAGCAAAGTTCAAGCTTAACTGGCAATGATAAGATCTGATGGCGAACTTTGACACTCAGGATTGAGAAATATGTGAAGGTTCAGACTTTAGAACTCCTCCTACATGTAAATGAGGCTCTACTGGATACACATACGAAATTTCAGCTTCAGATCAATTCAGAGCACTAAGATATGAGCAGAAACTTTCTGAGTAGAGAAATTATGGCAGTTTCTGGTACCCAGACAGCTATTTCGACCTATAACAAGGAATTGGCTCGATTACTTTGGGAAATTCTTACAGGATTTGCAGTACACAGCTTGATGAACACTCCTGTGAAGTTGGGTCTCCTGATTCCACACAGAACTCCAGATCTCGCTCTCTGAAGTTGCTGCTCCAGATTGAGAGCTTTTCGGACCCCCTCTACTTCAGCGGTCGCCCTGAATTACTCACTGACTCAATTGACATGAAAATTTGGAGACAGTCGTAGCCCTGCTGACAGTGAACACCACCACGAAGGTTTGAAGCGATTTCCTCAATTCTGCTGCAAATGACACTCAAAACCCCAAATTGAACAGAAGTGCTGCAATTCTGACACAAATCGAACTTCAATCAGCCATAACTCCTTGTTTATTGCCTCAAATCGATCAAACTTTTCGCTGACAGTGCTTGGCACCACGAGCTCTATCTCCCTGTGCTCTCAGATTTCGAAGTCCTCACCAATTGCTCGAAATCCACTCTAGAGCTCTGTTTCTAAACTTAGAGTTTTACAAAAGACAAAAATGGACCAATGGGAGTTCATAGCTCCATTTGGTTGTCATTTTGTGCCTTAAACTACCTGGTAACTCAATTCAACCCATATGTTACCATGTCAAGTCCCCTAAAGCGCCAGCGTATAACCTAAACTACCTAGAACGACACATAGCCTTGAAAGTAAACTAAAATCAGCTAAAAGCGTGCATGGGCACCACATAAGTACAACCCATGAACTAAAGCCCTATCTACATGGCAAATCAACCTACTAAGACCCAAAATATATAACATCCTCAAGTGTCGACATCTCTGAGGTCCCAACTCTACTCAGAGAGACTAACGCTAGACAGAGAGGTGAATTATTTACAATGTAAAATGATTCACATCACGACATCCACCCCCTCCAAACCTGCACATCCTCCGGTATGTGCCAATGTCCTCAGTCTTCTGTTTGATCTTCATCATCATCACTCTCCTCCGCCTCAGTCTCTTCAGAAACTGGGACATCTTCGTCTCTTGCTGTCCTCTGCTCTGACTCCAGAAAGTTGAATAACTCAACTGATCCTCCGCGTCTCTTGAACAGTTTCACACGTTTGCCAGCCACAGATAGCTTCAAAGGAGTACCATCCAACTCACGCAAACTATAAGTGGCATTCTCATACACATCTAGCATCACATAAGGCCCGAACCATCTTCGAGAGAACTTACGAAGTGTAGAATGTTGATTCTCCAACGTGCTATCATATACCAGAACCCAGTCACCAACATGTATTGGCTTCGGTCGTAGTCGGTGAGTCTTGTCAAAACGTTCCTTGTTTCTGACTCGGGCCACCTTCAGCCTCTCCTGCGCATCAGCAAGATCCTCCTCCCTTCGCTCCAACTACCTAATGCGTAAAGCAAGGAGTGAAGCATGACCTATACCATCTTCCCACGGTAGCGTAGTCCATGTAGGAAAGTACTCCTCAGCAGGCAGGATCGGTTTCTGACCCAACATAAGCTCAACTGGCATATAGCCAGTTGTAGTACAATGTGTAGTTCTATCAGCCCACAAAGCAAATGGAAGTAGTCTCGGCCATTCTCTAGGCCTACCATCACATGCTTTCACTAAAGCATGAACAATAGAAGGGTGTCCTCGTTCACTCTTACCAATGCCCTCTGGATTCATAGCAGTGGTAAGCCGAAGCTTTACTCCATAACGAGCAAAGAACTCCTTCACTTCAGCGCCTCTCAACTCGCCTCTATCTGCACGTAATCTCCCAACCGATCCATAACGACAGATGATATCTTCAAGCACGAACCTACAGATATTCTCTGTAGTCTTCGTCCGTAGTGCTCGTCCCTCCACATAGTTGGAGAGATCCTCTCGAGCCAACACCAAGTAACGCATCCCCCATAACCCCGGTGGCATCATCACAAGATCAAGAACCCACTGAAAATGGATACTAGGCGGATAAGTAGGTACAAGTCCATCTCTGTAACGGATCTTAGAGTAGAACTGGCAGTGCAGACACGACCCAACAAAATCCACCACGTCTTGATACAAACCCTTCCACCAGTAACGCTCCTTCAGCTTCGTGTATGTAGCCCAGACTCCACGGTGTCCAGCCAACAAGGTGTCATGAAACTCCTTCAGCAATTTAAGCTTTGTCGATTGATCATCCACCACTCTAGTAAGCATCCCATCTCTTCTCTTCGGACGTTTCCACAGATAACCTTCACGTAGAAGGTAGCTGTACGCCTTCCGTCTGATCTCTTTGAACTCTGCATCACTCCATCCTTCTCTTCTGCATAAAGAACTCAGATAAAATCCAATATCGCGGAACTTTTCTGAGTAGAACTCCTCATTGAACGGCAGTGGTTCCAAGTCTGAAGTCTGCTGACCAACTTGGCACCAAACGTCTCTCCTCTCTTCACTCTCTATCTTTGCTAACATCTCATCCTCATCTGTATAATGAGCCCTAGACAACATATCTGCAACTGGATTGTCCTTCCCTGCTATATGTTTTAGCTCAGGGTTCAGACTCCGGACATAGGCAATCCATCGTAGCATTGCTATGTCTGGTGTAGTACAGTTGGATATCATGCCTAGTAGAGGTAGACAATCCGTTTCCAGGACTACATGAGCACCAATCAGAAACTCACGATCTGTCTTCATTGCTGTCACCGCTCCCCACAACTCACGCTTCACCTGAGGATAATCTCGTTGCCTGTCTGTCAAGATCCTAGCTCCAAACCTAGAGGTAAGCCGCAATCCATCCGCATCATCTTGACCTATCGCCCAGCCAATTGCCTTTGGGCTAGTATCTACTGTGACAATGACAGGTCTCCCACATCCATAGTCTACTCTCCTCAAAACAGGCGGAGACTGTAGAGCCTCCTTCAGCCTATTCATAGCTTCTCGATGGACTGAGGTCCATATAAACCTCTTACCCTTCCTCAATAATGCATACAAAGGCTCAGCAACATGAGCATAATGAGGAATGGATAAACGATAAAATACACAAGCACCTAGAAAGCGTCGAACCTCTGTTATATTCCTACAGTCTGCCATCCTTGCTATGGCTTCAACCTTCTCAGGGTTTGGTCGCCTTCCAAAAGCGCCACACAGATGTCCAACCACTAAAATCTCAGACACGCCAAACTTGGACTTAGCTCCTGACAGGGTGAGATGTACCTCCTCCAGACGAGTCAAGATATGTTCTACATCCCTGATATGGTCTATAACAAACCTTCTACATCCATTCGCAAGTACTGCTTCATCCTTGTCTTCAACCGCGCAACCCTTTATAGGAATATCATCTAGAAATGGAATGGTAACATCAGGCACAAACTCCCTTAGTACCTTATGCATCGCATTCTGCATATGAGCCACCGAGTTCGTCGCTCCTTGTGGAAGAGTACACATCCGCATCAATCCCAGGGGCGTACGCATAGTAGTTAAATCCCTACTCTCCACAGCCAGCTGGAATTGATCATAACCAGAATATAGATCTCCTATTGAATAGATAGCTCTCCCTGCAAATGCCTCTGCTACCTCTTCAATCACAGGACCCGTCCCAACGTTACGAATGGTTACGTTATTCGCAGGCTGTAGGTCTTGAATAAAACGCAAAGCTCCTGACTTCTTGGGCACAGTGAACCACCTGCTAGAATATGGCCCCATAGACGGCTCAAGTATCCCCATCTGTACCTTCTCCTTCAACAACTCGATGAGTTTAGGCAATAAAGCACGAGGAACTGGGATCGGTTTCAGGTCCCAAGGCACATGAGGGATTGTGAATATAACCATAAGTGCTATAACCTGCGGGTCCACACAACCTATCTCCTCTGCTGAAAAAGAGAATGCTTTACCATGCTTTACTACCATCTGTTCAAACACTGTCTTCTCGACCTCAGTCAAGAATTCACCCCCTCCTATCTGGAGCTCCTTCAATGTCTTCTCAGTAAACTGGTGTCCTACTCGTCTATGATCACGCAATATAGGTTCAGTCCCCACTAACTGTACTTGCTGCTGGGAGTTAGCAGGTAGTTGAGCTGCTATCGGTCTTACCTTTCTCAGTACAGATTTGTACTTCGCATGGACCTCTGCTTTCTGAGGGAGTGCACACCAACAACTTGCTTCTCTCCCTTCATTATTTTGCATCGGATGAGGAAAGAACTGCAGGTATGTAGCAATCTCCTTATATATGCATCGAGAGTGGGTAGGGATCACCACCACACTATTTTTCCCCTCCATCAATCTATCCACACCATCCAGCCAATGAACAAAAGACTGCACACCTACAAACTCCTCATAACCCCCAGAAACCATCTCATCTTCCTTCAGAACTCCTGTACAACGCAGATTTGCTGCACACCTCTCCATTTGCCTTCTACTCTTCTCAGTCAAATCCTCCATCCGTGTGAACTCACTCCAATCATCAGAACTGAAAGCCACCAACCCATATTTCCAACTATGCACAGTGCAACTACCTTCTGAATCTTGAGCAGCCTTTCCATCAACCTCATGTGATCCCTCAGGCTGCTCAAGCGGGATCATAGTAGCAGTAGATCCATCACTCTCGCTATCCCGTCCTACGAGAGTGGTTTCAGAAAACCCTTATCCCTACAGATAGGAGAATCCCTCAAAGTTTGACGGTTTCGTTCGTGGTTCGTACTAAATGTCACACCACAAGTATCCCATTATTTGTGTGTATGCTTATATACATTTCATTAGGTATGACTATCTTAAAGGTTACTCTAGTTTGAAGATCTAAATTTAGAGTGATCAAAAGTAGTCATAACTAGCTGAGATAGTTATAACTAAGTTGAGGAAACTATTAGAGGTTCCACTATGGCACTATAGGACAAGTGCGGAGCTCTAAATATGCTTTCCAAAAGTATGTGACTTTGTTGACCATCGCTGATTGGATGCATGATGAAAAGTCATGCACAAAGATCTAAAGATGCTCCTCAAAAGACGTATTAGTGTGTTGTCGTCTTTCGACTGGATAGCGTGGAAAGTTAACACTTTACAAAAGCTAAAGTAGGAGAATCTCTTACTTTAGTAAAGTAGAACAAGTAATGTGTGTGCTATTCTTAAGTCTTAGTAGCCTTTAGAAGTTTTACTATTTTGGATTGCGCACTTACCATGAGATAACGTAACTTAGTGAAAGTTACCACGGTAAGAAGTTGTAGAGTATATAAGGAGGAGTTGAGAAGGTGGAAGACACTCTCATTTTCATGTCTATAAGTAAAGTGAGCATTGGAGACCTTGGGAGTCCTTGAGTACTATGTGATGCAATGTGGAGGGCGGGGTTAGAACTTGTTTGCAGGAACGCTATTAGAGGGACCGATGTGACCATACGGGTCAGAGTGTTGAGTGAAGTGAGCATGGGTATGATAGAATCTTTGTAATTAAGGTGCACTAGTAATCCTAGTCATCTGAGGTACCCCTGGGTGAGAGACAGGCCGGCTTACATTTTTGGTTCCGTTGCCGGGACCTCGATACAAAGATTCGTATTTAGTCGTTAGTACAGTTCATGTCTGTTTTTGAGCATGAGTTCAGAACCTTTGTACATACACCATGTTATAGAGGGCAAGATAAGCTTTCCAATAAGCTTGATATCTCCGAGAGATCAATTGTGAGGAGAGAGTTATGTCTTTCGGAAGTTAAAGAGGTTTTTCGGTATCAAATAGTGAGCTCTCGGGAAGGAGTTTACAGTCAGTTTCATATTTTCAGTTTTTAAAGTTAGACCTTGAAATCTTACATGCTGATAGCTTGGAAGATAAGCTATCTAGGCACCCAAATCATGCGTGAATTGATCGAGTAGAACTGGAGTTATGGCATTCGAAGTGAAGGGGGGTCAAATCTGTTATATCGCTTGCTGAAGTAAAAGAGTGAAAGAATTTCAGAATTCTTGAGAGGGTTATGTTCGATCTCTAAGGCTCAGGGTTGACAAGTTAAGCTTCTACTTAGTAATGTGAGAGATTGCTAAGTGAGAAGATAGTCGAAGTGATCAAAATTGTCAAACAAGCTATATAGCGAGAGAGATGTATGACGGATCATCGTCATGGAAGGACAACAAGAGTGGAAATTGAGGTTGAGCAAGATCCCTCAAGGCTATGCGGTGATAGTTACCGCTGATCTGGCGAAAAGAGAATTTCGACTAGAATTTGAGGAAGAAGCAGAGAGTAGTCGTAAGAACCAGGAGAAGAACTCGAGGTGCTTTTTGTGTGGAGAAGAAGGACATAAAGTGAGCAAGTGTCCTACGAAGAATAGACTTTTGCGTGAGCGAAGAGGGTTGGTCGACTTAAGCTTACACATAGGTCCTTCTTCCCCTAGACAAGACGTCATTGATCCTACAACCTTTTGTCCTAGATGTGGAGTGGACGGGATTCCAGTTGAGCACGAGTGTAGCGCAGTGGTTGCTTTGCTAGAAACTGTGGCCGAAGGTCTCGAGAGAAGGTTGAGTGTAGAAACGGAACGAGTGAAGACCTCTAGCGAGGATGGAGATAGTCTGTCACACGAGAGATAAGATGACCATGAGGGTCAAACTTATTCTAACCTTTGGAGAGGAGAGAGCTCAACGGGGAAATTGTGGATTGCGGTGAAGTGCGATCTTCACATCCGCAAGCAGTTCCTTGAGTAAGAAGAAGAAAAGAAGAGAAGAATGGGGAAACTTCCGGTGTTTTACGGAAAGGATGGAGAAGACGTGGAAGGATTTGTGAGAGACTTCAAAAGAGCATGCATTGGCAATGGAGATCGAAAGAAGAGCGAATGGGTAGGGTTGATACCTGAATTTCTTGAGAGTTCTGCATTGACATGGTATGAGGATAGGAAGAAGAGAAGAGTAGTGGGGACTCCAGATGATACTTGGGAAGTATTGACGGAGGCCTTAATTGAAACTTTTCTTCCTGATGAAAGTTACGAGAAGTTAATGGTGGAGGTAACTTACCTCAAACAAGGAGAGAAAGAGAAAGTAAGGACTTATGCCGAGAGGGTGGAGAAATTAGAACAGAAGTTTCGGGTGGTTTTACGAAAGAGTGGAGATGTAGTAGAACCAACGATGGTGGGCATTGGAGCAATGCTCACAAAGAATTTTATTGGGGGATTGAGGCCGGAGATTCGAACACAAGTGCGGTATGAGAGACCAACTTCGAAGGCTGATGGAGTGAAGATCGCAACCAGGATGGAAGAGAGTTTGGATGGAGACGACTTGCAACCAATGACTGTTGGCGCAGCATGTGGAGATGTGCAAGGGCCGAGCATGCCAACTCTGACACCTGCGAGTGTTCCGACTGTTCGATTTCAGAATCTGACTCCGATAGCTCCTACTAGTGCGGTTATAGTCACTGTACCATCTAGATCTGTTACTCCCGACTTTCGTGATGAGTTGAAAAGTTTGACAGATTCTCTGGCAGATTTGAAGATCAATATGGTGAATTTGTTGCAACACCGGAGTCCAAATGTTGGAGGGGGCTCACGAGGTTATGGAAACTATCAGTCCAGAGGTGGACCACCGCAAGGATCACCCAGTAACTACACGAGCCAAGGATGTTTTACGTGCGGAGGATCACACTTTCAACGTAATTGTCCGAGTCGTAATGGTGGAACGGCGGATGGAGCTTCAACTTCACAAAGCAAAGACAAGGGTGTAGCATGCATTGACATCTTGGAGCCGCGAGATGTACGAGAAGATTTTCAGTCTGTAGAGCTGTTGGCTCAAGAGAGGAAGAGGATGAGGACGCATTTCGACGAGGGAGAACCTGTCGTGATGGAAGATTCTCCAAGTCAAAATACTCGGAGTAGCAAATCTTCTTCAAAAACCAAAGAGCGACGGAAGAAATTGGGAAATACTGATTTCACAATTTCAATGGAGCAATCAAAATACAATGTGGTGGAAGACGTGGGAAAGCAACGAGCAAACATTACTGTGGGACAGTTGATTGCTCTGAATCCTTCGGTGAGGAAAGAACTTCGTAGCGGTCTAAGCTCCCGACGAGGTCGGAAGAAGAAGGTAAATTCTTCTACTGTCGGTGTGAGTGCTTTAGACGCTAGTGAAGGAGAGGTATGCAACAAGGCATCAAAAGTAGAGGCTCGTATCAATGGGAGAGATGTCTCTGATGTTCTTGTCGATGGAGGATCGGCAGTAAACGCCATCTCGGAACGACTCATGAGGAAGTTGGATCTAGTACCAACGCGTCCTTCTAGTATCACGGTTGGCATGGCTAACAGACAGCGAGTTAGGCCATTGGGAGTGCTGGAGAGAGTTTGCGTGTCAGTAATGGGAGTGCAAGTAAACATGACATTTCAAATCTTGAAGGAGTCAAGTTATGAAATGTTACTCGGAAGACCTTGGCTTCGAGCAGTACATGCAACGGATAACTGGCACAAAGGTTATTTACGCATCGGACCGAATCACCACCGGATCAAAGTTCCATTGCTCGGAGATCAAGTTGGGACGTCGGAATCGGATCGACCCACATCGGACTACTGGGAGTCAGAAGTTGTCGATACTACTTCTGATGTAGGTACCAATTCTTCAGATTCAGAATCTGAAAATACATCATCAGAAGAGGAGAGAGAAGAACGAAATGTGGGTGTGAACGTAGTGGATCTTTTCCCTTCTCCGGAAGTGCAAAGAGATAGAGACAAAGAACCGTTGACTCCCGAGGAGGTGGAGAGAAGGATTGCCACCTTACGTTATGGATCGAAGGTTACTAAAGAGGAGAAGAGTTGTTTCGAAGAGATCTTTCGCAAATACATTCATGTATTTGCATTTAGTTACAAGGATCTGAGGGAGGTCACACTGGAGCAACACCGTATCGAGTTAGAGAAGGAAGTCAAACCGGTGCGACAGAAGCAACGAAGAGTGAGTCCTCCAATTGCAGATCTGGTGAAAGAAGAGATCGAGAAGCTGCACACTGCTGGGTTCATTTACGAGGTGGAGCATTCTGAATGGGTATCACCCATTGTGATCGTAAAGAAGAAAAATGGCAAATTGAGGGTGTGTGTTGATTACAAGAAGCTCAATGCGGTCACAAAGAAGGATTATTATCCTCTACCTTTCATCGACGAGATCTTGGAAGAAGTGGCAGGAAACGAATGGTACAGCTTTGGAGATGGTTATAGCGGATATAACCAGATCAAAATTGCACCAGAACATCAACACCTGACCACTTTCACTACTCCGTGGGGTACGTTTGCATTTCGAGTCATGCCATTTGGTCTGTGTAATGCTCCTGCGACGTTTCAAAGGTTTATGAACAAAGTGTTCGAACCTTTCTTAGGAAAGTTTGTGAGAGATTTTATAGATGACTTTTGTGTTTACGGGAGTAAGGAGAAGCATTTTGAGCACCTTGTGAAGGTCTTAGAATGTTTAGATGTAGCAAATGCATCTCTCAATCCGGAGAAATGTATTTTTGGGTGTGAAGAAGGGTTACTCTTGGGTCATATCATATCCAAAGACGGCATTGCCGTTGATCCAAAGAAGGTGCAGAAGATCTTAGAGCTCCCTTTTCCTAGTACTCTCACTAAGCTACGACAGTTTTTAGGTATGGTGGGGTATTATCGAAGGTTTATACTCTCGTTCTCACATAAAGCGTATGCTTTGACTGTATATCTGAAGAAGGGAGTAGATTACGTGTTGATTTTAGGAGATGAAGAAGCTCTAGCCGCCTTTGAGGAACTGAAGAAAGCTCTTACTTCAGCTCCGATCTTGGTTAAGCCCGATTGGAATAAACAGTTTATTCTATATACGGATGCTTCAAATATAGCAGTAGGATGTACTTTAAGTCAGTATGATGTTGAAGGTAGAGATCATCCTATCGCATATGCTAGTCGGCAAATGGTCAAGGCAGAGAGAAATTATTCTGTGACAGAGAGAGAAGGATTAGCAGTGATCTATGCTTTGAGAAAATTTCGACATTATCTCATAGGAGGCAAGTTCACTATCGTTACAGATCATAAGGCATTGAAGTACATCTTCAATAAACCTATGGTTGAAGGACGATTAGCAAGGTGGAAGCTCTTATTGTCAGAGTACGACTATGAGATCTGTGATCGACCAGGGAAGAAACACGCGAATGCAGATTTGTTATCTAGAGCTTACGATGGCGATGGAGAGGAGCCGGTGGATGACACCTTTCCTGACGAAGATTTGATGGTCTTGAGCAACTCTATTATCCCAATAGAATATCAAGAAATTTGGGATTTTGTTACGGAAGGTGTCTATCCAGATGGGATGCGGACCAGAGAGAAGAAGGCATTGGTGAAACGAAGTCAACCTTACTCGGTGGTGGAAGGTGTGTTATTCCGTGAAGGAGTTGATGGGGTCCTGAGAAGAGCTGCGAGCAAGGAGGAGTCTCTACGACTCATGGAAGAATTCCACGACGGTCCAGTATGTGGAGGACATTTCGCAGGCAAGCTGACGGCTCATAAGATACTCGACGCGGGATATCACTGGAGGGGGATGTTTAGAGATTGCTTGACGTATTGTAAAACCTGTGATGTTTGTCAAGCTTTCGCTATCAAATCTAGTGTTTCCACTCCTCTTAGATCTATTCCGGTTCTTGGACCTTTCGAGAAATGGGGAATAGATTTTGTTGGGCCTTTGAATCGCACCCCTCGCAACAATAAGTATATTGTTGTAGCCACAGATTATCTTACGAAGTGGGTAGAAGCTAGACCTCTTGTAACTATTGGAGAAGTAGAGGTGGGTAGATTTCTGTACGAACGGATCATTACTAGGTTTGGATGTCCTCTGGAGTTAGTTTCTGATAGGGGTCGAGAATTTGTGAGTGGTATGACTACTGCTATGTGCACCCACTTCTCCATTTCTCAGAGGGTTACTACTTCATATAAACCTAGTTCAAACGGTTTGGTAGAGAGGACAAACTTTACCTTGTGTCAAATGTTAGCAAAGGATGCTGACATGGAAGGGGCCAAACTCAACTGGGACAAGCGTCTTCATGCGGTTCTATGGGAGTATCGTACAACAGTGAAGACGTCTACGGGATATTCACCTTTCAAGATGGTGTATGGGTTGGAATCAAGATTACCAATCCAGTTCGACCTAACAACCTTTCAGACCTTGCAAGCTGGACTGAAGAGAAAGGGTGGTCCAATAGCTGAGAAAGAGAGGGGAGAAACCTTGTTGGAGCTGGAGGAGAATAGAGACGACGCAGCTCAACGAATTGAGATGGCTCAGCTACAACAGAAGAAGAGCTATGACAAGCGCTTGGCGAAGAACAAAACGAAGTTACAGCCATTTCAAGAGGGTGAGTGGGTGATGTTATGGGATGCTATTAGGCACAAGCGAGTTCAAAAGAAATTCTTACGTCGATATTTTGGACCTTTCATCATCTCCAAAGTGTGGAGTAATGGCACCTACGATCTTCAAGAAAGGAGTGGTACGTTCTTCGACCGAGTGAACCACGACAAGCTAAAGAAGTTCCATCAACGTGATACTTCACTCCGAGGACGGAGTGAAAATTAAGTCTGGGGGTAAATGTCACACCACAAGTATCCCATTATTTGTGTGTATGCTTATATACATTTCATTAGGTATGACTATCTTAAAGGTTACTCTAGTTTGAAGATCTAAATTTAGAGTGATCAAAAGTAGTCATAACTAGCTGAGATAGTTATAACTAAGTTGAGGAAACTATTAGAGGTTCCACTATGGCACTATAGGACAAGTGCGGAGCTCTAAATATGCTTTCCAAAAGTATGTGACTTTGTTGACCATCGCTGATTGGATGCATGATGAAAAGTCATGCACAAAGATCTAAAGATGCTCCTCCAAAGACGTATTAGTGTGTTGTCGTCTTTCGACTGGATAGCGTGGAAAGTTAACACTTTACAAAAGCTAAAGTAGGAGAATCTCTTACTTTAGTAAAGTAGAACAAGTAATGTGTGTGCTATTCTTAAGTCTTAGTAGCCTTTAGAAGTTTTACTATTTTGGATTGCGCACTTACCATGAGATAACGTAACTTAGTGAAAGTTACCACGGTAAGAAGTTGTAGAGTATATAAGGAGGAGTTGAGAAGGTGGAAGACACTCTCATTTTCATGTCTATAAGTAAAGTGAGCATTGGAGACCTTGGGAGTCCTTGAGTACTATGTGATGCAATGTGGAGGGCGGGGTTAGAACTTGTTTGCAGGAACGCTATTAGAGGGACCGATGTGACCATACGGGTCAGAGTGTTGAGTGAAGTGAGCATGGGTATGATAGAATCTTTGTAATTAAGGTGCACTAGTAATCCTAGTCATCTGAGGTACCCCTGGGTGAGAGACAGGCCGGCTTACAGACCTCTCTCGTACACCTCCCGTGACATGATGTTGATCTCAGATCCGTGATCAACTAAAGCAGCAACAGGTTCAGCCAAACTTCCAAGACGAACTCGTGTAGCAGTTGTAGCACGAGCCCAATGGCTCCTTCTGAAATCGCTATCAGTAGCTGGACTCTCCTCGCCAGCTTCCTCATCATCAAACTCAATAGTGTTGGTACCAGCAACCAACGCTTCTTGTTGGTATCCCTTGTCATCAACTTCCTGAAAATGCACCTTTCCAAACTCTACATCATTCAGAGAAGCTCCTACTACATCTATCATCTGACTATCTACCTGCTCGGACATCACCTGTCTCTTGCGCTTGATGATGTCGATGATCAGTTCATGAAACTCCCTCTTTGCAATATCAAGAACTTCCCGGAGAGAAAACTCGATTCGTGCATCCAGTATCCTCTGCTCCAAGATGCTCTTCAGATCAGTAGAAGTTTCTATATCAGCTGCCAACTTGTAAGCCGGTCCTTTCCCTTTCTCTTGGGCAGTAAACCGCCTACCACCAATCGTTGGCTCTTGCTGGGATCTCTGCACATCCTCCATAGGACCTGGTGCAGGTGGAGGAGCTACAGAAGTAGACGGGATGTCTTCAGGAAGAGCCGCTCGTCTCCTTGTGACTCTCCGTCTATCCCCAATCTCCTCAGGAACTCCAGTATCAAGTTCAGAGGCTTCTCGTCGCCTCTTTTCCTCCACAGAAGCATCCTGCCAATGAACGTGTCTATCTACATCCAAGAATGCTCTGATAGAAGCAGCATCTACAGGATCTCCCCATCCTGTGACCCTACGAATAGACTCGGCTCCTCTCTTCAGTATCTCAGAAGGAACTGGAGCCACACTCTTCTCGGCAGTCCTATCTAGCAATGTAGGACTAGAAGAGACCTCAATATGCCCAGCATATACATCAGAATTTACCAGCGGTGCCATTAACGCATTTGCTGTTGCAGCTGCAGCAAGGTAAGACTGCAGCTGAGGTAGACTCCTCATGCCTCCTCGTCCAAACTGCGTGCTCAACGGCTCTCCAGTAGAAGAAAGGTGCAGCCTACCGTTCTGATAGCGAACCACACCATCTCGCAAAGCAGCTGTTAGCTCTTGACAGTCTCCTCGAAAGTGATCAGGACTGTCACACCAGATACATCTACGAACCGGAGCTCCTCCTGGACGTGCAGCAGCAGGCGCCGGTGGCTGCTCTCTCTGTAATCCAGCTAGCTCTACCTTCAGCTCTCGCATCTGCCGAATCAGGTCTTCAATCTGATTCTGTTGACCATGGTTCTCCGCAGGTCTCTGAACAGGTGCCCTTTGTGCCGATGCTGGCACAACAGGCATCAAAGGAACTGCAGCTGGGACAACAGGTCTGGGAGCAGGGGCTAAAGGCTGCTGTACTTGAGGAGCAGCATAAGGTGGAATGACCACTTCTGCAAGCGGACGTCCTCCCACCGCCACTCTTCCTCTCCTCTGTCTTGTCAGTACAGCCACAGCATCCTCAACTCTCCCCCAATCCATAGTAACACCTCCCTCAGCAGATCGATCGGCTTATATAAAACATAACCGATCCGCTGTAGCATCATCTGTGGCTTGCAGAAAAAGCTCTGTTCTCCTAGCATCTAGAGTTATTCGCTCTAGAGTTGAGAGTTGCCGGTATCTCCGATCAAACTCTCTCAACAACTCACTCAGGCTCATCATACGACCAGGTTGCTGCTCAACCCAGTCTAGAAATGTCCTTCTAGTAGCTCTCTCTGAATCCTCCTCAAGAAACTCCTCTCGAAGAGATCGCTCAAAACTCATCCAGATTCCAAGATTCCTTCTCTGTACATCCCTAACTTGGTCCCGCAACTCAGGAATGACAGCTAACTCAAAACTTGCTATCATCTCAGCATCTGTAACCCTAACCAGCTCCATCTCTCCATCTCTCCTCTATACTCACGCAGATATCTAGAAATATCTCTACCTTCAAACCTTCCACATCTATTCACAACAGCTTGCAAAGCCTTGGTGGACTTTAACTCACCCCCTCCAACGATCGGATGTTGCTGGACCAGGGCCGCAAGCGTCTTCAAGATCTCAGCCGTGTCCAGACCAGATGCAGATGGCGTTGTAGAAGACGCAAGTGCAGTTGACGGTGCAGTAGTAGACGTTGATGCTCCAGCCCCAGAGGCAGCAGCAGCAGCTCCGCTCTTGCGATCCATCTCTTCTCCTTGTAGCAACTCAACCTTCTCAATCAATCACCCCAAGAGCTCTCAGTGGAAGCACCAGATGTCGTGTTGAGAGTCTTCCTGGGAAGGGCGAACCTTCTGGCTGTGATATGAGCTTGAAGGTTGTGTTCGATCTACTCAGGGAAGCGTTGGGCTTCAGGCTAGGGCTGGTTTACTCAGAGGATAGGCTTCAGGTCTCAAGGTGATACTGAAAAACACTCATATAAGTCTCTAGGCTCTTCTGATATGTTCAGGAAGCAAAGTTCAAGCTTAACTGGCAATGATAAGATCTGCTTGCGAACTTTGACACTCAGGATTGAGAAATATGTGAAGGTTCAGACTTCAGAACTCCTCCTACATGTAAATGAGGCTCTATTGGATACACATACGAAATTTCAGCTTCAGATCAATTCAGAGCACTAAGATATGAGCAGAAACTTTCTGAGTAGAGAAATTATGGCAGTTTCTGGTACCCAGACAGCTATTTCGACATATAACAAGGAATTAGCTCGATCACTTTGGGAAATTCTTACAGGATTTGCAGTACACAGCTTGATGAACACTCCTGTGAAGTTGGGTCTCCTGATTCCACACAGAACTCCAGATCTCGCTCTCTGAAGTTGCTGCTCCAGATTGAGAGCTTTTCGGACCCCCTCTACTTCAGCGGTCGCCCTGAATTACTCACTAACTCAATTGACATGAAAATTTGGAGACAGTCGTAGCCCTGCTGACAGTGAACACCACCACGAAGGTTTGAAGCGATTTCCTCAATTCTGCTGCAAATGACACTCAAAACCCCAAATTGAACAGAAGTGCTGCAATTCTGACACAAATCGAACTTCAATCAGCCATAACTCCTTGTTTATTGCCTCAAATCGATCAAACTTTTCGCTGACAGTGCTTGGCACCACGAGCTCTATCTCCCTGTGCTCTCAGATTTCGAAGTCCTCACCAATTGCTCGAAATCTACTCTAGAGCTCTGTTTCTAAACTTAGAGTTTTACAAAAGACAAAAATGGACCAATGGGAGTTCATAGCTCCATTTGGTTGTCATTTTGTGCCTTAAACTACCTGGTAACTCAATTCAACCCATATGCTACCATGTCAAGTCCCCTAAAGCGCCAGCGTATAACCTAAACTACCTAGAACGACACATAGCCTTGAAAGTAAACTAAAATCAGCTAAAAGCGTGCATGGGCACCACGTAAGTACAACCCATGAACTAAAGCCCTATCTACATGGCAAATCAACCTACTAAGACCCAAAATATATAACATCCTCAAGTGTCGACATCTCTGAGGTCCCAACTCTACTCAGAGAGACTAACGCTAGACAGAGAGGTGAATTATTTACAATGTAAAATGATTCACATCACGACATCGTGCCGAAGAAGCAGACAGGGAAGATCCGAGTGTGTCAGGACTTCCGGAAGCTGAACTTGACCACGAAAAAGGATCATCATCCCTTACCATTCACCGACTCTGTGTTAGACCAGGTAGCAGGACATGAGTTCTACAGCTTCCTGGATGGGTATTCTGGGTACAACCAAGTTTCGATCAGAGAAGAAGACAAGTCGAAAACCACTTTCACTACTGATTGGGGCACGTACGCGTACAATCAAATGCCGTTTGGTTTATGCAATGCACCCGCCACGTTCCAGAGGTTGATGATTACAATCTTCAAGGAGTATCTTCGCACCTTTATGGAGATTTTCTTGGATGACTTCTGTGTGTTTGGATCAAGAGAAGACCACTTGATATTTCTAAGGAAGTGTTTTCTGAAGTGTAGAGAACATCGTTTGGCACTTCACCCTGAGAAATGCTTCTTTGGTATGTCAGAAGGGATCTTGCTAGGACATAGGATTTCCGGAAGAGGTATAGAAGTCGACTATGCTAAGGTGGAAGTCATCATGAAACTCCACCCACTTGCTAACCTGACACAGTTGAGAAGCTTCTTTGGCAACGTAGGACACTACAGGAGGTTTATTGACAGGTACGCAGAGGTAGGAGGGAGACTCACTAAGTTGCTGAAGAAAGACGAACCATACATTTGGTCTTCTGAGCAGCAGGAAGCATTCGAAGAAATGAAGAGGCTTCTGTCGGAATCCTCTGTCCTACGGCCGCCTGATTGGGAAAGAGTCTTCCACATTTATGTGGATGTTTCTGCTTTCGCCATCGGGGTGGTGTTGAGTCAGAAAGATGAGAAGAAGAAGGATTATCCCATCTACTACGCGGGAAGACAACTCAGTGATGCAGAGAAGAAGTACTCGACAACCGAAAGAGAGTGTCTTGGCATGATTTACTCCTGTAGGAAGTTTAGACACTATCTTCTGGCAAACCCGTTTGTCTTCTATGTAGATCACTTCTCTTTGAAACATCTTGTAAAGAAAGTAGATTTGTCTGGTAGGATAGCTAGGTGGATTCTCCTACTCCAGGAATTTACTTACACAGTTGAGTACATGCCCGGAAGACAGCATGTTAATGCTGACTACCTATCCAGATTGGAGACAGAACGACGAGAAGATGAAGTGGAAGACGAGTTTCTTGACGAGAAGTTGTTTTCAGTTTTTGCAGAGACACTTTCATCTGAGGGGGGGCGTACCGCCTGCTTCCCAGAAGACGAGACTAGATCCTCTGATCCAGTCTTTGCGACTTCCACAGAAGAGTCGATCTTCAAGGACTTGAGGAAGTTCTTGGAAGACCAACAGTATCCCGAGGGAATGGATGCGGAGCAGAAGGCCGTCTTCTTACACAAGGCAGGTCCATATGCTATCTTCCAGGGTATCCTGTTTTGAAGGGACATGACGAGAAGCTGAGAAGATGTCTCGAGCCGTCAGAGATAAAATCAGTGATCACAGGTCTTCACTACGAAGATGCTGGGGGTCACTACGGATTGAAGACCACAGTGAAGAAGATGCTAGACGCCGGATACTGGTGGTCAACTATGTACCGAGACACTTTTCAAGAGATCAGGAAGTGCGATGCATGCCAGAGGGTGGGAAGACCGACCGCTACAACAAGGTGGCCTCTTACTCCCATTCTTCCGCTTGCCCCGTTCGAAAAGTGGGGAATCGAATTTGTAGGTCCTATCGCCTCGGTGGCGAGAAGAACACGAGCAAGGTACATCTTAATAGCTACCGACTATACCACCAAGATGGTGGAAGGCGAGGCCACGAGAAAGAACGATGCCGCAGTAGTAGCAAGGTTCCTATGGCATAACATCATCACTAGGTATGGATGTCCGCTGAAATTGGTGTCAGATAGGGGCACTCATTTCTTAAATGAGACTATCTCCCTCCTGACCCAATACTTCAGGATTAAGCATCGGAAGACGACGCCATACAACCCGAAAGCGAATGGGCTGACGGAGAAGTCGAACGGTCTTTTGTGTAACATCCTGAACAAGGTAACTGTTAACCATGCGTATGACTGGGACACGAAACTGCCATCTGTGTTGTGGGCTTTCAGAATTTCACCTAAAGTCACAACCCAGAAGACGCCTTTCTACCTAACTTACGGCATGACGCCCATTGTGCCCATTGAGTTAGAGGTCCCAACATAACGGTTAGCCGTATCCGAACGCATGGGAGAAGATAAGAGCAAGGAGCAGCATCTTCTGAACTTCGTAGAGTTTGAAGAAGACAAGAATGCAGCTTTGGAGAAGACATACGAGGTGCAAGCGCAACGTAAGGTAAACTACGATAGCAAGTTGAGGAAGGTGACTGTTGTGGATGGGGACTTGGTGCTTCTCTACGACAATCGTCATATTAAGTTCCCCGGAAAACTTCATCGTCGCTGGATGGGGCCTTACCGTGTCTTAGAGGTCTTCGACAATGGCTCCTTGCAGTTGGAAGATTTGGACGCTACACTGATGACCACTCGTGTTAATGGGTGGCGCGTCAAGAAGTACTGGACGTAAACAGAAGTGCAGGAACCACTGATGTTTGCGGGGACGCAAACATGTGAGGGTGGGCGTATGTGGTGCCCACAAATTACAGGATGCACGAATTTTTGAAATTTTTAAGAATAATGACTTGTTTGTATAACTGAAGAAGCGTTGTTACTTAAGGTTACGTCTTCCTTAACAGGAAGATGATCTTAAGAGCTGTTTGTAATAAGAAGTTGACTTCTTCAGAAGACGACTGTCTTCGGAAGATCGTCTTCTCAGTTGCGTCTTCAGAAGACGAGAAGACGGCGAAAGATGGGAAGAAGGCGGAAGACACCTATCTTCCAGAAGACAGCGACCGCGAAGGACCAACCACGAGTTTTCGGGTAAGACAGTAGGTGTACCTACTGGAGCGCACCGAATAGGTAGGTAGGTCAGGAAGACACCAAGGACGAGAACCCCTAATCTGCGGGGAAGATGCGTGAGGAAGCACATTAGGCACCTTCCAACTTCCCGCAGCATAGCGCGCCTGAGGAAGATCGATTGAGAGAGTGAGCTTCGCGAGCTAGCATTGAGAGAGGAATCGAGTGAGACATCGAGGTAGGAGAGAGTAAGTTGGCAGCTAGGCGAAGGGTGAGATCGAATTGCGGGAGCACAAACAGCAGAGAAAGCGAAGGCGTTTCTGTGGAGCTTCCGAGAAGCTGACAGTGAAGAGTGGCGAGTAGAAGCAGAGGTGGAATCGAGGTGTGGACCGAAATTGACAGCAGGCGCAGTCGTGTGGAGTCGCATTGGAAGCTAGGACAAGAGCCAGAAGCGCGCGGAGGTCGAAGGCAACTCGGGGAGCCGAAGAAGACTGTAGAGGTTCTTCCCCCTGTTCTTTTCCCCTCCCACTTCTTCTCGCCTTTTCTTGGTACTCCCCGCGCTTCCTTGATTGTGTGCAGGCAGCCTGATCGATTACCCCACCCCCATTCTTTCTATTGAGACATTGGGCGCGGAAGCGCTGCCCAATTTCTGTCGAGACATCTCCTTGCTTCTTCCCGAGCTCAATTCGAGCTTCCCTACTCCTAGCCCTCAAATTGGAGACCCCAACTATCAATTTCCCTACCCCCCTACCTCTCTATCTCCGAAACTTGGAACAGAAGACGATTCGGAAGATGGGAACATCTTCGGAAGACGCTTCTTGAACTTGACTGTCTTCGGAAGACCGTCTTCGGAAGTCGACTGAACACAATTCGTATCAAGAGTGGATTTGCTTTGCTTTTGTGTTTAGAGAGGCTTGGTACGAATCCTGAGTGGAGTGGTGAGTTGTTGTGTTAATTCGAGAAGTTGGAAGTCGGGAACTAGGCTTGTGTCTCCCGGTCTTCCAAGCTTCTCAAATCCCCATCTTCCTAGAGAGACTAGAAGACTGGAAGGCTGGCAAAATGAGCGAGAAGACGCAAGGGTCCATTCGGGTCTCTTCTGTCCGATCCATAGCAGCCGTTCCTTCTTCTTCTCGAACTTAGAAGAGAGTTGTGAGAAGTCTTGCTGGCAGAATCTGGAGGGAATGGTCGAGGGTCATGCCTTCCCATCATGCAGCAAGCTTCTTCTGAGTGCGTATGAGAGGTGAGAAGTCAAAAGAACAGAGTGCAGTTGTCTTGAGTCTGTTGTGAGGATAGATTGCGTGTAGGAAGACGAAGACAGGTGAGACCAGTGAAGGGAAGTCTGACTTCGAGAAGTCTTCCGAGAAAGACATTGAATCGGAAGCTGTCCCAAGTGTCTTCCTAGAGGCCACTGTCACCGCAGGAGCCCGCAACCATCTTCTGAACCTTTCTCATACTCTACTTCTCGCATACCTTGTATCTTCTGATAGGAAGTAGGATGTAATGCAAGGTGGGTTGTCTTCTTGGTAATCCATGCGAGGCCTTGCTTAGATAGGATTGTTTAGATATAGCTCGGAAGACGAGAGCTATCTAGGAAGTACTGTTAGAATCCCGGAAGACGGAGTAGCTGTCTTCTGGAAGACTAGTTTCGTCTTCTGAGAAGTAGAAGCTAGACTGTGGGCACTCGGGAAGAACTGAGCCTTCAGCTCATAGTAGGTGCTTGTGGTTTAGTGCAACAGATCTTCCAGGTATGTCGATGCATCCGCGAGGCTTGGTGTTACCAGCGGCAGAATTGGCCGAGGCCACTCCTTTCCTCAAGGAGTTGGGTCTCGACTTCTTCCTGTGGGATTGGAACCTCGCAGATCAAGGGCTTCTGGAGGAGGTGTGGGCCGCGTTACCACCGCGTAACCGTGTACCTGCGAAGGCAGGAGTAGCTCGGGGAAGACCGTCTTCCTGGACTGAAGACTGGTGGAGTAAGGCGTTTCACAGGCCTGAGACCGAGAACCGAGGATATTGGTACGAGAAGAAGATCTTGCCTAGGATTGTGAGTTCATGGCATGTGCCTGGGAGTACCACCTGCCTTTTCGTGAAAGACAGGCAGGGGAGGAACGGTTGGAAGATAGAATCTTACCGGGAGCCGAAGAAGCGACTTCTGACGAAGTTGTTTCTGCATCTTTTCCCCAAGGGAAAAGCGCAGAAGACAAGGTACTTAGGAGATTAGGACGTGGAGTTCCTGGAATCAGTGTGGGATGACAGAGTGCCAATCTACTGGGGCGCGTACATCCACAACTATGTACAGACGGAGCTAGCATACTTGGGTACCCCGGCGGGAGGACACCTGACGCCCTTCCTCTGCTACTTGTATGTAGCCATGGGGGATCTTAGGGAAGATCAGCTGGCAGTGTATGGGCCAACGGAGCGACAGGAGGTGAAGGAGGAGACCTCGGAAGACGATGACCGAGAGGCAGCAGCAACGCCTCCTCCCACTCTGATGCCACAGCTGAGACCCGGCTCTCACCAGAAGACGCTTCTGGTGAGGGAAGACGAGTCTAGTGGGTCGGAAGACGCCACGCCAGTGAGAAAGATGGGTCACAGAAGTGTACCGAGGACACCCATCTTCCTCATTCATTCAGGATCGGAGTCGGACTCGGAGGAAGACTTGCTGAGTACCCGATCGGACCAGAAGACAGCTTCTGTAACACCTGGGAGTCTTCCGAAGACTCCAGAAGACGAAGGATGGATGGGCGCCCCTGCTGCGATGCGAGGAAGCGCTGTCGGAGTGTAATCCGTCTACCTAGGAAAGCGCCGGGCTTCTGGCTGTGGTTGTTCACTCAAGAGGTTGGCTTTCAGGTCACAATAGGGCTATAAACACTCACACAGATGTGTAAGATCTAGTAATATACCCAGAAGGTGAAATTCAGATCTAGCTGGCAGTAATAGGATTCGGCGGTGAACTTTGACACTCACGGAGAGGAAAACTATGAAGATTTAGACCTCTAAACTTCCCCTACATGCAAATGAGGTACTACTGAACTCACAGACGAAATTTCAGCCTGAGATCAAATTCTGACACGGAGATATGAACAGAAAAGTTTTGAGCAAGAAAACTACGGCAATTTCTGGTACCTAGCTGGCTATTTCAACCTATAACAGGAGTTGGGCTTGATCAATTTCAAAGTTTCTTACAGGATTTGCAGTCTACAGGGTGCTGAACATCCCTGTGAAGTTGGGACTCCTGAATGTACACAGAACTGTAGATCTCCTCCTCTGAAGTCGCTGCTCTAGATTAAGAGCTTTTCAGACCCCCTCAGCTTCAGCGGCCGCCCTGAATTACTCAGTTGCTCAATCTATATGAAACTTTTTGTGAAATCGTAGCCCTGCTGGCGGAGAACACAACCTCGAAGTTTTGAAGCAATTTCCTCAAATCTGCTGCGAATGACACTGAAAACCCTAAATCCAACCAAAATGATTCAATTCTAGCACAATCCGAACTTCAATTGCTCATAACTCCGTCTTTATTGACTCAAATCGATCGAAATTTTCACTGAAAGTGCTTGGCATGACGAGACCTCTCTCCTTGTGCTCTCAGATTTCGAAGATCCCTCACCAAATGCTCGAACTCCACTCTAGAGCTCTGTTTCTAAATTTAGAGTTTAACAAAAGACAAAAACGGACCAATGGGAGTTCATAGCTCCACTTGGTTGTCCTTTAGTACCCTAAACCACGTGGCAACTTAGTTTTACTCATAGGCTACCACGTCAAGCCCCCTAGAGTGCCAGCGTAAAACTTAAATTACTTAAAACGACACGCAGCCCTGAAAAATAACTTAAATCAGCTAGAAAGCGTGCATGGGCGACACGCAAATACAACCCATGAGCTTAAGCCTTATCAACATGGTAATCAACCTACTAAGACTCAAAATAGTGTTAACACCGTATGCAAAGGTGTCAAACATATACATAAACGACTCGAAGTAGTATAAGCTAACTTCTAGAACTACTAAACTCAAGCGTCGGAGTAGAAATATAACATGTAGCCGCGAAGTAGCGCGACATCCACCCCCTCTGAACCTGCACATCCTCCGGTATGTGCCATCCAGATCAAGACTCTTCAGCTTCGGCTTCAAACTCATCTTCAACCTGCATTGAGTCTTCAGCTTCATCCTCTGTAAACTCTGCAACGTTCCGATCCTCCCCTCTCCTTCTAAAGAGCTTGATTCTCTTTCCTGCGACTGGTGTCTTGAGCACTGCACCATCTAACTCTCTCAAGGAGTATGTGGCATTATCATAAACTTCTAACACCACATAAGGTCCAAACCATCTCTTGGAGAACTTTCTGATAGTGCTATGCTGATTATCAAGACTACTATCATAGACTAACACCCAATCACCTTCTTTAACTGGTTTGGGTCGTAATCTATGCGTTCTATCAAATCTACCTTTGTTTCTCTCTCTAGCAGTCTTCAACCTTTCCACAGCTTTGGCAACATCCTCAGGTCTCCGTTCTAACTGTTGGATCCTTAATGCAAGAAGATCCTCCGTATTTCTACCATCTTCCCACGGCAAAACATTCCAAGTAGGCACAACCTCCTCAGTCGGCATCACAGGTTTTTGCCCTAGTATCAACTCTGCTGGCATGTAACCTGTAACGGTACTATGAGTTGTACGATCTGCCCACAAAGCAAATGGTAGCAGTCTAGGCCATTCACGGATCTTACCCTTGCAAGCTTTTACCAAAGCTTTGATGATTGGCGGATGACCTTGTTCGCTCTTGCCATTCCCTTCAGGATTGTAAGCACTGGTTAACGCCAACTTGATTCCCAATCGCTTGAAGAACTCAACTGCTTCTTGTGAATCCAGCTCACCCCTATCTGCAGTGATCTTTCCCACACACCCATACCTACAAATAACATCTTCAAGTAGAAAGCGGCAGACACTAGCAGTGGTCTTTGTCCTCATGGCACGACCTTCGACTTGGTTAGATAGATCTTCTCTAGCCAAGACTAGATACCTCATTTGTCCAAGTCCAAATGGCATAGTTACCAGATCAACTACCCATTTGTAATGAATGGCTAAAGGATAAGTAGGATGCAATCCATCACGATGACGTACGTTGGAATACATCTGGCAAGGTATACAGGATGAAACAAACTGCACTACATCCTTATACATACCCTTCCACCAATACTTCTGCTTTATCTTGGCAAATGTAGCCCAAACTCCTCTATGACCGGCCCATAGACTCTCATGGAACTCCTTGATCAGCTTCTGCTGCAATTCCAAGTCACATACCACCCGCTGCGGTATACCTCCTGGTAGCTTGGGGCGCTTCCATAGATGTCCTCCATGTAAAAAGTAACCATAAGCTATCCTACGGATCCTCTTGAAATCTGCATCAGACCAGCCTTCTTGCCTTTCCAGTGAACTCAAATAGCGCTCAAGATCCAACCACTCGCCATCATACACAGTTTCCTCAAAAAACTCCAACGAGGCTGCAAAACAGCTTCTATCTCTTCTAGCAAGAGCACTAGAATAGAACTCTGTTCCCACATCCTCCTGATCATCTATCATTTCTTTCTCATCGTAATACCTAGCCCTTGATAACATATCTGCCACAGGATTGTCCTTCCCTGCAATATGTCTAAACTCTGGGTTCAAGGACTTGATATATGCTATCCACCTCAACATAGCAATATCTGGAGTTGTACAACTAGTAATCATTCCTAGGAGAGGTAAACAATCTGTCTCCACAACCACAGGTGCTCCTATCAAGTATTCCTTGTCACTCTTCATCGCAGTAACTACTCCCCATAACTCTCTCTTGACCTGAGGGTAGTCTCTCTGCCGTGAACTTAAGACTTTAGCACCAAAACGCACCACATATCTATTTCCATCCTTATCATCTTGTCCTATAGCCCATCCAATGCCAATAGGACTAGTATCAACAGTAAGGATAACAGATCTGCCCAACTCATATGTTACCTTCCGTAGAGTTGGTGGTGAAGACAACAGATCCTTCAACTTCTTCATAGACTCGCTTTGTTCCTCTTGCCACTGAAATCTCTGCCCCTTCCTCAGCAACTTGTACAATGGATCTGCTACATGTGCAAAGTGTGGAATCCATATATGATAAAACACACATGCACCTAGAAACCTTCTCACCTCAGTAACCGATCCACATGTCTCCTTCATCCTTCGAATGGCATCAACCTTGTTTGGACAAGGTTTCCAACCATAAGACCCACATAGGTGTCCCACTATTAACACCTCCTGTTCTCCAAACACAGACTTTGCTCCTGATAAAGTCAAATGAACCTCCTCCAGTCGACTCAATATCTTATCACAGTCGGCTATGTGATCTGCAACAAACTTACGGCACCCCCTCTGATCCATTACCTCATTCTTCTCCTCCTCAGCACACCCTTTGATCGGCACATCATCAAGGAATGGCATAGTTTTTTCAGGAATGAAATCCCTCAAAACTTTATTCATGTCATTCATCATATGTGCTACAGAATTGGTAGCACCTTGTGGCAAGGTGCACATCCTTAGTAACCCCAAAGGTGTCCTCATTGTAGTCAAGTCTCTACTCTCAGAGGATAACTGAAACTGATCGTAACCTGAATATAAGTCTCCCATTGAATAGATAGCACGACCAGCAAAAGCCTCTGCAAACTCGTCTACAATAGGTCCTATACCCATATTCCTGATAGTCACCTTGTTAACTGGCTGCATATCTTGAATAAATCTCAAAGCTCCACTCTTCTTCGGAACAGTAAACCATCTGCTAGAGTAGAGAGCTATAGATGGTTCCAAGATACCCATCCTAATCCTCTCATTAAGCAAGTCTATCAGCTTTGGCAGATGAGCTCTAGGCACAGGGATAGGACGTAGATTCCAAGGTACATGCGGTATAGTAAAGATTACCATAGGTGAAACTACACTTGGATCTACACATCCTACTTCATGTGACTCAAACGCGAACGCCTTACCATGCCTAGATAGCATCTCCCTGAAGCTCTTCTTCTCTTGCTCGGTAAGAAATCCATCACCTCCAATCTTCAGCTCCTTCAGTGTTGTTTCTGTGAACTGGTGCCCAATTCTTCTCGGTCCTCTGAGCGTCGGTTCTCGTGCAGCTTGCTCCATCTTCTGATTGTAATCGAGTGGTAAAGGCAAAGCCACTGGTTTGACTTTCTTTGCCACTGACTTGTACTTGGTCTCCACATACACCTCTTGCCGATCTATAAACTTATCAATTACATCATAAAGCTCCTTGGAGCTCACTCTCACCACTCTATCTACATCATCTATAGAACTTTCTACTATAGATTTCAACTCCCCTATAGTATCTATCAAATACTGCTCTTCAAACACTCCAGATATGTATTCATCTCCGGCTAACTCTCCACTATCTCTCAAAGACTGTTGTACATACTTCACATGTTGCCTCTCAAACCTCTTCAGATTCTCAACCTTCCTATAACATATTGATCCACATGACGTCAATCCTAAGAAGCTAGTGGATAAAGCTTCTTGCTCTACTGGATCAGGCGAGAATCCTATCTCTACTGTACCGTTGAAGTCTCGCTCTTCAATGGTACTCTGCCAAAACCCCTAGACTCTCTAAACTCCTGAGTAATCTTAGGTAGTGGACGGTCTCTCAAGCTATCACGATTCCTCTCATGTTATGCAGCAACGGTCAAAAACTGAACAGCTCTTTTGCCGTCTCTACTACGTATCCTAGCATAGGCTGAACCATCATCCATAACTCGTGTCTCCATTCTAACAGCAGTAATGTAAGGCTGTCCTAGAATGATAGGATAGGTTGACATGTCTTGCACAAAGAAATTCTGAACATCACTAATGTCACCCACAGTTACCTTGATGTTGGGACAAGCACCATAGAGTTCTCCCCTCTGGTTGTTGGCAGCGCGGATAAGCCATCCGTGGTCGGTGTCTATGGGCCATCTCCCACGCTTGTACAGCTCCTTAGACATCAGATTAATCTCTGAGCCATGATCAATCAATGCCACCACAGGTTCCTCTAGATCTCCCAGCTTCACTAAGGTCTCTGTGGTTGCTCTCGCCCAATGGTTGTGAGAATAATGGCTCTTCTGCGATGCTTCCACCTCATCTTCAAACCTCACGTGCTGATCTGATCTTCCCTCTGATACTTGAGAGCAATAACCAGCAATCTCATCTTCCTCATCTTCCGACAGTTTGGTCCCTAGAGCGTTAAGCGTAGCTGCTTCACCCAAAATCTGACGTTTCCTCTTGATGATATCTATGATAACCTCATGGAACTCACGCTTTGCAATCCCAAGAATCTCACCCAAAGTAAACTCAACCTTCCCATTCAAGATACGATTCTCTAACACCTGCTTCAGGTCTGTAGCAATCTCAATGTCAGACTGAAGTTTGTATGCAGGCATCTTACCCTTCTCCTTGCTTCTCTCCTTCTCCTTTGGTGTTGTAGATGGTAGATCCTCCATAGTCTCCTCCCGAGTAGGTGTTGTCTCCTGCCTTGCATCTGGTCTAGCCCTTTCACTCCTCGTAGCAGGTCGTTTGGCTGTAGAAGCCTCACCTGCATCCTCCCTCTTGCGTTTTTCTTCTAGTAGAGCTTCATGCTGACTTCTTGCAACATAAGCATGCACTGACATAGTATCCACAGGGTCATTCCATCCTGTAGTTTCTCTAATTGAGTTGCCAACCCTTCGTAGCACATCCTTGTCTAGCTCTGTTCTAGCTACGGACCGCACTACATCTGACCACAACCCAGTAGTCCCTTTCTCTCTCTCCATTTCCACTTTCACTCCACACGTAGCAGCATTCACAAGAGAAACAGCATGTGATGCTGATGTATCATTCACAAGTCTCTTCATACCACCCTTGCCAAAGTTGGTTCCCAGCATCATCCCAGTCTCTCTCAAATGGATCTTACCATCTTTGAAGAAGATAAGATCCTTCCTCAACGCATCTGAAAACTCCCCACAATCTCTTCTTACATGGTCTAGGCTATCACACCATATACAACGATGAACAAAGCCTTCTCTCATCTGAGGTCTCTGCATAGCAGGCTGTACATTCTGCTCCTTCTCTTCTAACCTAGTGAGCTTAAGCTTAAGCTCCTTCATATCCTTAATCAACTCATCAAGCGGTGAGTCTTCCTCTCTAGCAATTACCAAAGCGGGCTTAGCAGGCAACTGCTTGACAGGAATTATCAGAGGTGCTGCTTCACTTACCACCACCTTGTCCCTTCTTCTCTGTCTCTTGGTCAGCAAAGAGACAGCCTCTTCAACCTCCTTCCAGTCAGTCTTCAATCCTCTCTCCTCACTCTTGTCTTCCAGCAACAGCTCAAGCTTCTCCTGAATAGTCACGTCCGCTGCTTGTAGAAAAAGCTCGGTCTTCTCCACCTCTAATGTAAGCTTTTCTGTCCTAGAAAGCTGAGCATACTGACGATCAAATTCCCTTAACAACTCATTTACAGACAAACCTTTGTTGGGCTTAACCACCCACTCCAAGAACGTTCTCTTGGTCACTCTCTCTGAATCTTCAGTGTAGTATTCCTCCTTCAAAGCTCGCATAAAGCTCTCCCAACTCTGTCCTTGCTGCTGCTTGAGCTCCTTCACACGCCCACGAATCTCAGGGACAACAGCAAGCTCAAAGTTCTCCACCATCTCCTTCTCAGGCACCTTGTTCACCTCCATCTCCCTAGCATAGTATCGCACATACTTGGAAATATCTGTACCCTTGAACTGGTCCATCTGGTGCACCACAGATTGCAACGCCTTGGTTGCTAACACCTCCTTCCTCTCTGTGCTCTGCTGCTGCTGCATGAACATGGAAAAAGCCTGGAACATCTTCATCGTAGCAGCATCAAACTGAATAGGTTGCTGAGCAGCAGCAACACCTCCACTTGATGATCCTTGGTTGGCCATGATATCTGATCCTGTAACACTCTTAAGAAAACTCCCACCCTAGGTGTTACACGTCGAGTTCACCAAAAAGAGAGTATGTCGGAGTGTAATCCGTCTACCTAGGAAAGCGCCGAGCTTCTGGCTGTGGTTGTTCACTCAAGAGGTTGGCTTTCAGGTCACAATAGGGCTATAAACACTCACACAGATGTGTAAGATCTAGTAATATACCCAGAAGGTGAAATTCAGATCTAGCTGGCAGTAATAGGATTCGGCGGTGAACTTTGACACTCACGGAGAGGAAAACTATGAAGGTTTAGACCTCTAAACTTCCCCTACATGCAAATGAGGTACTACTGAACTCACAGACGAAATTTCAGCCTGAGATCAAATTCTGACACGGAGATATGAACAGAAAAGTTTTGAGCAAGAAAACTACGGCAATTTCTGGTACCTAGCTGGCTATTTCAACCTATAACAGGAGTTGGGCTTGATCAATTTCAAAGTTTCTTACAGGATTTGCAGTCTACAGGGTGCTGAACATCCCTGTGAAGTTGGGACTCCTGAATGTACACAGAACTGTAGATCTCCTCCTCTGAAGTCGCTGCTCTAGATTAAGAGCTTTTCAGACCCCCTCAGCTTCAGCGGCCGCCCTGAATTACTCAGTTGCTCAATCGATATGAAACTTTTTGTGAAATCGTAGCCCTGCTGGCGGAGAACACAACCTCGAAGTTTTGAAGCAATTTCCTCAAATCTGCTGCGAATGACACTGAAAACCCTAAATCCAACCAAAATGATTCAATTCTAGCACAATCCGAACTTCAATTGCTCATAACTCCGTCTTTATTGACTCAAATCGATCGAAATTTTACTGGAAGTGCTTGGCATGACGAGACCTCTCTCCTTGTGCTCTCAGATTTCGAAGATCCCTCACCAAATGCTCGAACTCCACTCTAGAGCTCTGTTTCTAAATTTAGAGTTTAACAAAAGACAAAAACGGACCAATGGGAGTTCATAGCTCCACTTGGTTGTCCTTTAGTACCCTAAACCACGTGGCAACTTAGTTTTACTCATAGGCGACCACGTCAAGCCCCCTAGAGTGCCAGCGTAAAACTTAAATTACTTAAAACGACACGCAGCCCCAAAAAATAACTTAAATCAGCTAGAAAGCGTGCATGAGCGACACGCAAATACAACCCATGAGCTTAAGCCCTATCAACATGGTAATCAACCTACTAAGACTCAAAATAGTGTTAACACCGTATGCAAAGGTGTCAAACATATACATAAACGACTCGAAGTAGTATAAGCTAACTTCTAGAACTACTAAACTCAAGCGTCGGAGTAGAAATATAACATGTAGCCGCGAAGTAGCGCGACAGCGCAAAGAGGAGAGCCGCTCCTGCCACGAGGAGTCTTCCACCCCGGAAGATGAGAAGAGTAGCTTCTTCTCGTGCGCAGAAGATGAAGAAGCGTAGTGGTGGAAGAGGCTCCCTTGCCTCTGGAAGACGAAGTCGACACCA
The DNA here is from genome assembly GCA_036924285.1 of Asterella californica. Classification (NCBI taxonomy): domain Eukaryota; kingdom Viridiplantae; phylum Streptophyta; class Marchantiopsida; order Marchantiales; family Aytoniaceae; genus Asterella; species Asterella californica. Next base: position 1,154,943 of record JAYKYS010000018.1, on the reverse strand, counting down.
CAGAGCGTGTGGTGGAGATGAACTTGTCTTCCGCAGGAAGACGACTGGAGGAGTTTAGTGCCTACTTCCAGAAGGAGATCCAGCCCGCTATGGAGTTGCTGGAGAGGAGAGCGAGGGCACAGGAGAAGCCCTTACAGCCTGGATTCGGCCTGCGCACCTTGCTGCGACAAGAAGACAGCCAGCAGAAGACGGAGTCGCTGGAAGCTAGTCTCCGCACCACGGAGAAGCTTGCAGCCAGGTACAAGGCGGAAGCAGCCGCTTCTGCCAAGGAGTCGATGCAACTTCGGAAGAGCAACCAGGAGTTGCAAGCGCGAGTACAGCAGCGCGATCAGGAAGTTCTCCGAGTGCGGGAGAAGATCACTGCCCTCGCAGAAGAGCAGACCACTTGGAAGACGCAGCGAGAAGCCGCAGAAGCGCGAGCTGCAGTGGAGAAAACGCAGAGGGAAGCAGCGGAGGCTCGTGCGCAGAAGATGCTAGCTCAGTCGGTAGAAGCGCTTCGGAAGAAGTTCAACTTCACCGCGGGTAAGAAGTTACTTACCTTAGCTAGGGAATGGGACAGCGGGTCCAAGACGAGGTTGGTGGAATGCAGAGATAGCATGTTCAGGTACCTGGATAGACAGATAGAAGGAGTGAAGACACTTTATGGTCTTCCCTCACTTCCGACACCTGCAACCGCATCTTCCCAAGCCCCAGCACCCTCGACTGGATCCGGAATGGAGAAGGAGGAGTTCGATCTCGCTGTACACTTGGTGGTGACGGCGTTGGAAGACGAGAAGACTCCAGAAGACGCCCCGGAAGACATGATGTCTTCTGGAAGACAGGAAGACGAGCCGTCTTCCCAGGTATTCCGCGTGGAGGAAGCGACTTCCCCGGACCCCTATGAGGTCGCCATGGTCCCTAGTACTGCATCTGTGCCTCAGAAGACCGAAGACGCACCGTTCGACTCGTCTTCCCAGAAGACCATTCCGTCTTCCGAAGTCGAAGCCGAGGAAGATGCAGCCGCAGAAATAGCAGGGCCAGCGAAGAGCGAGGAGAGGGAAGCTACCTCAGTGGTACCCGAGGTAAGTGCAGGGCTTCCCAGCCCATCAGAAGTCGAGGTAGTAGCTCCCGTAGGAGCAGATCATGTGGAGATTGCCACCGAGCAATCAGAGTAGTTAGCAAACTCAATCGACACTTCCAGATTTAGTAGGATCGGACATGCTATCTTAAGGGTGGCAGTTTTCCATGTAAAAATAGTTAGGACCCCATGTGGCAGCATAGGTAGCATAGGAGTAACACAGTGGAGGGCTAATTGGGAAGAGGGACCGCATGCATGTGAGGTGACAACCTCTTGTCAGCGCCTCTCTCTCTCCCTAGTGGTCGCCTCCCCTGGCTCTCGAGGCAGATGGTTAAGTAGGATCGTAGAGTAGGAAATGGAGCTCTGCCAGTTCTGCCAGTTCTGTAGAATTCTGTAGTAATTGAACATTCACACCGATTCTACAGGCAGGCAGGCGAGACACATTAGAGCAGAGACAGTCTAAGCGCACTACACCCGTTGTTGGAAACATACGAATAGTCTTGGAATATACAGGAGGGGTCTGCATACTCGCACCAGCAGTGGTTCGACGATGTAGATAGAAGTAGTGGACAGTCTAGGAACAGGGAACGGCATCCTCGTGCAGTCCTGTTAGCTAGGCTGGTGTGTCGAGGAGTAGACGCAGGAAGTAGCGGGAGTGAGCTTCCCAATGCCATTGTGACTTCTTCTCGGGGAATAGATTGTGGATTTGAGTGCAGCAGCTTCGCTCATGTCTTCTGGGTGGTGGAATGTATTGAATTCGCTCCCAATTGTGCATGAGAAGTGTTCTTCTTGAGTGGCGGTGAATATCAACAGTTGTGGAGTGTAGCTTGACTCGTTCAGGAGAGCACTTGGGATCTACGTACGAACGGTCTTCTGGGTAAGGGATCCCAGAAGACAGAGCAGTCAGAGCAGCGAAGTGAAGAAGAAAGAAGCCTTCTTCCCGCAACAGAAGACGACATCCTCGAGTAGAAGACCGTGCTACAGTACTCACGTTCATTGTCTTCCTCCCCAAACTATTACAAGCAGGGATGGCTTGTTAGTCAGGATCCGGACTAGAAGCATGTCGGAATCTTAATTGCCCTTTTTCATCCTGTTTTTCTCTTGTTTGGATTTCTTCTTCTTCCCATCTTCCCTCATCTTCCCCATCTTCTTATCTTCTTCTAGTGAGCTTCCGAGACTTCTATTGAGCTTCCGTGAAGGTGAATGTCGTTGTAGTGCTGCAGGAAGACAACTTCCATAGGCAGAAGCCTGGGAAGGCTACAGGGGGCATACACCCTGTGATTTATCTGACCCGTTGGAATGTGAGTGTGAGAATAAGGTGTAATGACTGTTACTAGTCGACTTCTGCGAAGCCGGACAGCCTTCTGGAGGTGTGAGAAGACGAGCTAAACCCCCAGAAGACGAGAATCGCTTCGGGAAGACGGTATCGAGAAGACCGGAAGAAGCAACCTGGAAGCAGGAAGATCGTCTTCCCGAGCTTCTCTGTGAATAGTTGTATGATATTGTAATTGGTAGTTGTTTGTTTGGGTCCAGAGCACCATTTGGCGTGTCTGGAAGACGTGTTGTTTTGTGTGGTTTTGTGAGAAGACGGGATTTCTAGGCAAAACCTGTGTGTTTGTGTGTTTGAACAGATCTTAGAACTTAGAGCAGCGTTACTTGTGCAAATCCTCTGTGGGAACGATATCTTGTATACTAAATGGGCAAAAGGAGAAATCTTACGTCACTACACTTCATCGGGCTTTTCTCTGTTGTTCGTAGAATTGGAGCAGTTGCATATCAACTCGAACTTCCATCCCACATGAAAATTCATCGGTTTTTCATGTATCTTTATTACGGCGATATACACCACGACCTCATCAATTTGGAAATTCGCAAGAGTCACGACCCCTTCCTCAAATTATCAATGACGAGGAAGAGTTTGAGGTGGAACGCATCTTAAAGAAACATGTTCGTGCGATTCGTCATCAACGGATAGATTACTTGGTGAAACGGAAAAGATGTCCATTACATGAAGCAACATGAGAACTTGCAACCAATCTTGCACACGTCCCACTCATAGTGAAAGCTTTCGAACAACAGTTGAGCAACGGGGACGTTGTTTCTTAAAAGAGGGGAGGTTTGTAATAAGTAGAGCTCTACTTATCAACTAGAGGGGAAATTGGTTTGGTAGAAGTCTTTGGTATAAGAATTAGTTACGGCTAAGTTGGTATGAGAATACATGCAGCAAAAGAGTACTTCTATCAATAGACGGGAGCGCCAAAAGACCACCAGGAAACTTCTAGAAGAAAATTTCCGGAAGGAAGCTTCGAGAACTTTTCAACGAGTCCTTATGTGGCTCATTTTGAACCCTCTAGATGTTGTTTTGGATCGAAGGCTGCTTGTAAGCCACGTCAGCGATCCGTGTGCTCACTTTGAGAGGTCAGCATTGGTCGGAAGCTCATCCTGTACTATTCTTATCATTATATAAAGAGTGAGAATGCACCTCCACGGGCATTCGAGTTTTGAGTTCAACTTCTTCAATAGCTACAAGAGGTCTAGCTTCTACGGACGTTGTAAGATAATCAACATGTTGGAGAATCAACATTTTACATTCCGTAAATTTTCTCGAAGATGGTTTGATCTTTATGTTGTGTTGGATGTGTATGAAAATACCACTTATAGATTACGCGAGGTAGATGGTACTCCTTTGAAGTTATCTCTGACTGGTAAACGGCTAAAGCTATTTAAGAGGTGTGGGGATTTATTTCGCGCACCTACCATCTTGTTGCACTCGTGGAAGCTCTTGCTCAGTAGGTCACAAAATTCACACCGCTAACCTACAAACCACAATCACAAGTTAGCGTCCATGCACCACTTACCTTAACTCTGTTTGGTCCGGACCGGAGCCGGATCGTCTCCCTACTCATCAAGCTCAGGAATCCCTAAGTCCCGACCTAGATCCGCCTAGGTCGGTCCCAAAACATGAGCAAGTCACAAGATGACTTGGGACGGACTTCCCATAAAGTCAAAGGTCTTATACCTCCAGCATACCTAACGGTCCAACCGTCTATGATGTCCCTCTAGGTCTAGGCTCCCGAACGATGGTCTAACCTGCCGTCTCGTTCCTTAGTCTTGCTCCAGTCCTTACATCGTTCCTAAGTCTAGACATCCAAGTCTGGACCGAAACGTGTCTTGGAACCGGCCCAGCCATCACCTCATGTGGTGCCCACAAATTACAAGATGCACGAATTTTTGAAATTTTTAAGAATAATAACTTGTTTGGATAACTGAAGAAGCGTTGTTACTTAAGGTTACGTCTTCCTTAACATGAAGATGATCTTAAGAGCTGGTTGTAATAAGAAGTTGACTTCTTCGGAAGACGACCGTCTTCGGAAGAACTTCTTCTCAGTTGTGTCTTCGGAAGACGGGAAGACGGCGGAAGATGAGAAGACGGCGGAAGACACCTGTCTTCCAGAAGACAGCGACCGCGAAGGCCCAACCACGAGTTTTCGGGTAAGACAGTAGGTGTACCTACTGGGTCGCACCGAATAGGTAGGTAGGTCGGGGAAGACACCTAAGGTCGAAAACCCCTTATCTGCGAGGAAGATGCGTAAGGAAGCACATTAGGCGCATTCCAACTTCTCGCAGCACAACGCGCTTGAGAAGATCGATTGGAGAGAGTGAGCTTCGCAAGTGAGCTTTGAGAGAGGAATCGAGTGAGGACATCGAGGTAGGAGAGAATCAGTTGGCAGCTAGGCGAAGGGCGAGACCGAATTGCTGGAGCACAGAAGGCAGAAAGCGAAAGCGTTTCTGTAAGCTCCCGAGAAGCTGACATTGGAGAGTAGCGAGTAGAATTGAAGGTGGAATCAAGGCGTGGCCAGAAATTCACAGCAGGCACAATCGGGAGGAGTCGCATTGGAGCTAGGACAAGAGCCAGAAGCGCGCTGTCGTGATGTGAATCATTTTACATTGTAAATAATTCACCTCTCTGTCTAGCGTTAGTCTCTCTGAGTAGAGTTGGGACCTCAGAGATGTCGACACTTGAGGATGTTATATATTTTGGGTCTTAGTAGGTTGATTTGCCATGTAGATAGGGCTTTAGTTCATGGGTTGTACTTACGTGGTGCCCATGCACGCTTTTAGCTGATTTTAGTTTACTTTCAAGGCTATGTGTCGTTCTAGGTAGTTTAGGTTATACGCTGGCGCTTTAGGGGACTTGACATGGTAGCATATGGGTTGAATTGAGTTACCAGGTAGTTTAAGGCACAAAATGACAACCAAATGGAGCTATGAACTCCCATTGGTCCATTTTTGTCTTTTGTAAAACTCTAAGTTTAGAAACAGAGCTCTAGAGTGGATTTCGAGCAATTGGTGAGGACACTTCGAAATCTGAGAGCACAGGGAGATAGAGCTCGTCGTGCCAAGCAATGTCAGCGAAAAGTTTGATCGATTTGAGGCAATAAACAAGGAGTTATGGCTGATTGAAGTTCGATTTGTGTCAGAATTGCAGCACTTCTGTTCAATTTGGGGTTTTGAGTGTCATTTGCAGCAGAATTGAGGAAATCGCTTCAAACCTTCGTGGTGGTGTTCACTGTCAGCAGGGCTACGACTGTCTCCAAATTTTCATGTCAATTGAGTTAGTGAGTAATTCAGGGCGACCGCTGAAGTAGAGGGGGTTCGAAAAGCTCTCAATCTGGAGCAACAACTTCAGAGAGCGAGATCTGGAGTTCTGTGTGGAATCAGGAGACCCAACTTCACAGGAGTGTTCATCAAGCTGTGTACTGCAAATCCTGTAAGAATTTCCCAAAGTGATCGAGCCAATTCCTTGTTATAGGTCGAAATAGCTGTCTGGGTACCAGAAACTACCGTAATTTCTCTACTCAGAAAGTTTCTGCTCATATCTTAGTGCTCTGAATTGATCTGAAGCTGAAATTTCGTATGTGTATCCAGTAGAGCCTCATTTACATGTAGGAGGAGTTCTGAAGTCTGAACCTTCACATATTTCTCAATCCTGAGTGTCAAAGTTCGCCATCAGATCTTATCATTGCCAGTTAAGCTTGAACTTTGCTTCCTGAACATATCAGAAGAGCCTAGAGACTTATATGAGTGTTTTTCAGTATCACCTTGAGACCTGAAGCCTATCCTCTGAGTAAACGAGCCCTAGCCTGAAGCCCAACGCTTCCCTGAGTAGATCGAACACAGCCTTCAAGCTCATATCACAGCCAGAAGGTTCGCCCTTCCCAGAAAGACTCTCAACCCGACAGCGCGGAGGTCGAAGGCAACTCGGAGAGCAGAAGAAGACTGTAGAGGTTCTTCCTCACGTTCTTTCCCCTTCTCATTTCTTCTCGTCATTGTCTGGTATTTTCCGCGCTTCCTTGGTTGTGTGCAGGCAGCTTGATCGATTACCCCACCCCCCATTCTTTCTATTGAGACATTGGGCGCGGAAGCGCTGCCCAATTTCTGTCAGACATCTCCTTGCTTCTTCCCGAGCTCAATTCGAGCTTCCCTACTCCTAGCCCTCAAATTGGAGATCCCAGCTATCAATTTCCTTACCCTACTACCCCTCTACCCCCGAAACTTGGAACAGAAGACGATTCGGAAGATGGGAACATCTTCGGAAGACGCTTCTTAAACTTGAACATCTTCGGAAGACGCTTCTTAAACTTGACCATCTTCGGAAGACTGTCTTCGGAAGTCGACTGAACACAATTAGTATCAAGAGTGGATTTGTGTTGCTTTGTGTTAAGAGAGGCTTGGTACGAATCATGAGTGGTGTGGTGAGTTGTTTTGTTCTTTCGAGAAGTTGGAAGTCGGGAACTAGGCCTGTGCCTCCCGGTCTTCCAAGCTTCTCAACTCCACATCTTCCTAGAGAGACTAGAAGACTGAAAGGCTGACAAAATGAGCGAGAAGACGTGAGGGTCCATTCGGGTCTCTTCTGTCCGATCCATAGCAGCCATTCCTTCTTCTTCCTGAACTTAGAAGAGAGTCGTGAGAATACTTGCTGGCAGAATCTGGAGAGAATGATCGAGGGTCATGTCTTCCCACCGAGCAGCAAGCTTTGGTAACTGCAGGGCTTTCTAGCTTATCAGAAGCCGCGTTAGGAGCTCCGATAGAAGCAGATCAGGTAGAGATTGCCTCCGTGCAATCTGAGTAGTTAGTAACTCCATTGACAATTCTAAATATAATAGAATCGAACATGCTATCTTAAGAGTGGTAGTTTTTCCATGTAATATTAGTTAGGACACCATGTGGCAGCATAGGTAGCGTAGGAAGGACAAGGTGGATGGCCAATTCGGGCAGGGGAACCGCTTGCATGTGAGGTAGCAACCTCCTGTCAGCGTCTCTCTCTCCCTGGTGGTCGTCTCCCCTGGTTCTCATGGCAGTGACATAAGTAGGATCGCAGAGTAGGAGATAGAGTTCTGCCTGTGCTACCAGTTCTGTAGAATTCTGTAGCGACTGCACATACACATCGATTCTATGGTGCAGGCGGACGAGAAACATTAGAGCAGAGACACATGATAGACAGTCTTAGCACACTACACCCGTTGTGGGAAACATACGAATAGTCTTGGAATATACAGGAGGGGTCTGCATACTCGTACCAACAGTGGTTCGAAGATGTAGATAGAAGTAGTGGACAGTCTAGGAACAGAGAACGGTATCCTCGTGCAGTCTTGTTAGCTAGACTGGTGTGTCGAGGAGTAGACGCAGGAAGTAGAGGGAGTGAGCTTCCCAATGCCCTTGTGACTTCTTCTCGGAGAATAGATTGTGGATTTGAGTGCAGAAGCTTTGTTCATGTCTTCTGGATGGTGGGTTCCTTGAATTCGTTCCCAATTGTGCATGAGAAGTGTTTTCTTGAGTGACGGTGACTGTCAGCAGTTGTGGAAGTGTAGCTTGGCTCGTTCAAAGTGAAGAAGAAAGAAGCCTTCTTCCCACAGCAGAAGACGACATCCTCGAGTAGAAGACGGTGCAACAGTACTCACGTTTGTTGTCTTCCTCCCCAAACTATTACAAGCAGGGATGGCTTGTTAGTCAGGATCCGGACTAGAAGCCTGTCGGAATCTTAATTTACTCCTTTCATCTTATTTTCTCTTGTTTGGATTTTCTTCTTCCCCATCTCCCATCTTCTCCATCTTCTTATCTTCTTCTAGTGAGTTTCCGAGACTTCTATTGAGCTTCCGTGAAGGTGAATGTCGTTGTAGTGCTGCAGGAAGACCATTCCCGTAGGCAGAAGCTTGGGAAGGCTACAAGGGGCATACACCCTGTGATTAATCTAACCCGTTGGAATGTGAGTGTGAGAATAAGGTGTAACGACCGTTAATAGTCGACTTATGCGAAGCAGGACAACCTTCTGGAGGTGTGAGAAGACGAGCTGAACCCCCAGAAGACGAGAATCGCTTCGGGAAGACGGTATTGAGAAGACCGGAAGAAGCAGCCTGGAAGCAGGAAGATCGTCTTCCCGAGCTTCTCTGTGCATAATTGTGTGATATTTTAGTTGGTAGTTGTTTGTCTAGTTCCAGAGCACCATGTGGCGTGTCTGGAAGACGTGTGGTTTTGTGTGATTTTGTGAGAAGACGGGATTTCTAGACAAAACCCGTGTGTTTGTGTGTTTGAACAGATCCTAGAACTTAGAGCAGCGATTACTTACGTAAATCCTCTGTGGGAACGATATCTTGTATACTAAATGGGCAAAAGGAGTAATCTTGCGTCACTACATATAATGAGCACCATTTTTGGTGCCGCTGCCGGGGATTTCATCTTAGTAACTTTTGTTCTAAGCTTTCTGGATCTGTGTGCCATTAGTTAGGTTCATTTCGAACTAACTTCGATTGTAGTTGAATGTGTTGTGGGACTCTATCTTGCTAGAAGACAAGAGCCGCAACCAGAAGCTGATAAGATACCTCAGGGAGAGTTGGAAGAAGCCGCTTCCCTGCTTCCAAGAGCTTCTTGGAAGACTCGATCTTGGAAGACTGCAGTAAGTATGACAGAAAGCAGGAGAAGAAGACGTTCTGAACCTGTGATCGTTTGTTCAGTCATTTGGTCTCCCGGATCTAGTGGTAGAAGAATAGGGACATCTGTTCTCAGTACTCTGGTGGATGCCTCCGACCGGAGGAAGAAGCAGAAGACGCACGGGTAAAGATCCTGAGTGGGTAAACTCATCCCAGCGAACCACTTCTAGAGAGCAGCGGATATCCCTGAGACACCATAGGAAAGAAGAAGAGCTCAGGAAGATCCGATCGGTAGAGTTGGAAGAGCCTTCCATCTCGAGCATAATCTTTGGCGAAGACAGAGGCCAACCGGATGATCACGTGTATAAAGTAGATTTCGGTACTGGTTACTCGGAAGACGTCTTCCCAAGCACGGAAGAAGCTTCTCAAGGTGAGGGAAGACTGGAGGAGATTGTTCCAGACGTCTCGGAAGGTAGCAGTGACAGTAGCTTTGACTCAGAAGACGATCTTCGTGATTCAGACAGGCCTGGACCTTTGAGAAGGCCATCTCCACCACCTGGACCTGAAGAAGAAAGAAGTTGGCAGTCGCACCAGCCGGCAGTCGACATGGCTTCCCACACTCGACTGAAGTACCATCCGTACGACGATGATGCTGACGCGGACGACTTCATCACGATGTTCGAGACCATCTCTAGATCCAACAAGGAAGACGCCGATGTCGACAGACTCCGGTGTCGGAGTGTGATCCGTCTACCTAGGAAAGCGCCGGGCTTCTGGCTGTGGTTGTTTACTCAAGAGGTTGGCTTTCAGGTCACAACAGGAGCTATAAACACTCACACAGGAGTGTAGGATCCTCTGATATGCTCAAAAAGCAAAATTTAGGTCTCACTGGTAGTAATAGGCTTAAGCGGTGAACTTTGACACTCAAAGAGAGGAAAACTATGAAGGTTTAGACCTCTAAACTTCCCCTACATGCAAATGAGGTACTACTGAACTCACAGACGAAGTTTCAACCTGAGATCAAATTCTGACACGGAGATATGAACAGAAAAGTTCTGAATAAGAGAATTATGGCAATTTCTGGTACCTAGACAACTATTCAGACATAGAACAGAGAATTGGCTCGATGAATTTCAAATCTTCTCACAGTATTTGAAGTCTACAGGATGCTGAACATCCCTGTGAAGTTGGGACTCCTGAATGTTTGTAGAACTCCAGATCTCCTTCTCTAAAGTCGCTGCTCTAGATTAAGAGCTTTTCAGACCCCCTCTGCTTCAGCGGCCGCCCTGAATTACTCAGTTACTCAAATGATACGAAACTTTTTGGACAGTCGTAGCCCTCCTGACAGTGAACGCAACCACGAAGTTTTGAAGTGATTTCCTCAATTCTGCTGCAATTGGCACCGAAAACCCCAAAATCAACAAAAGTGACGCAGTTTTGGCACAATCCGAACTTCAATTGGGCATAACTCCTTGTTTATTGATCCAAATCGAGCAAAAATTTCACTGACAGTGCTTGGCACGACGAGCTCTCTCTTCCTGTGTTCTCAGATTTCGAAGATACCTCACCAATTGCTCGAACTCTCCTCTAGAGCTCTGTTTCTAAACTTAGAGTTTTACAAAAGACAAAAATGGACCAATGGGAGTTCATAGCTCCACTTGACTGTCCTTTTGTGCCTTAAACTACCTGGTAACTTATCTACACTCATAAGCTACCACGTCAAGCCCCCTAGAGTGCCAGCGTAAAACTTAAACTACCTAAAATGACACATAGCCCCGAAAAATAACTTAAATTAGCTAGAAAGCGTGCATGGGCGACAAGTAAGTACAACCCATGAGCTCAAACCCCTATCAGCATGGAAACCCTAAGTTATGTACATTGAACGTCATAGACAAGTAAGAAGTCACTTGCACAAGCGCACAAATGCTTGAACAAGATAACTAACATACTATCAGCCTACTAGGACTCAAAATAGTATTAACACCGTATGCAAAGGTGTCAAACATATATATAAAGGACTAGAAGTAATATGAGCTAACTTCTAGAACTACTAAACTCAAGCGTCGGAGTAGAAATATAACATGTAGCCGCCAAGTAGCGCGACACCGGGTATTTCCTAGTCTGATCGTAGGGAAGGGAAGGAAGTGGATGAGTAAGATGTTGGATGATGGTGTAGTAATGGCCGCTTGGGCTACTCTGAAGGCAGCTTTTCTGAAGAGGTTCAGAGGAGTGGGCTACGATCGTATGACCCTCATAGAACTTTAGAGACTCGAACGGAAGAAGAAAGAGACACTACGGGATTACACCGAGAGGTTTGAAGATCTCCTGGATCACATCTCTCAGAACCAAGGAAGACCCGGCTACTGTGCTCAGCAAGCTGTGGACTGGTACTTGGGAAGATTGTCTCAAGATATGGAATTGTACTGCAGAAGAGGAGGAGGTGATGATTTAGCAGAGGTACAGAAGCATGCCGAGCAGTATGAAACCTCGAGCATCACTCGAAATATGACAAAAGATAGAGGAAAGACCTCGAAGAAGTCCAAGAAGTCGAAGAAGTCTTCTCGGAAGTCCAAGAGGAAGTCCAAGTCCACTGAAACTGATAACAGTGATTCGGAAGCATCTTCTACTTCTGAAGAGTCTACGGTCGAAAGTTCAGAATCCGAATCTGAACAAGAGAAGAAGACGCGGAAGAAGAAGAAGGAGAAGACGCGAGTAAGGGAGGAAGTTGTGCAGAAGATGCCTCAGACTCAGATCATTCAGTCTGCACCTGATCCTCGCATCGATGAAGTTCTGAAGCAGTTTGCCGACCTGAAAGTTCATCTTCTGAACCAGAAGGACAAGCGGAAGCAGCCTATGGCTTCCCGGCCAAACCTTTGGTGCAACCTTTGTAACTCTTCCGGGCACACCAGAGATCAGTGTACGCAGGACCAAGCTGTCAACTGGGCAGGATGAGAAGAAGACGATGAGAGATATCTACACGATCCCAGTGGAGAAACTTGCTATAGAATACGATACAATCCTTCACTCCTACGCCTCCCGCCCAATATAATCGTTATGTACCTAGGGATAGAGCTAGCAATGTACAGACCAGGACGTCCTGGCAGCATTCTTCATCACAACGACCTCTCAACCCTCTTCCTGGAGCATGCAATAATTGTGGAGAGACAGGACACTGGTGGTCCACCTGTCCTCATCCGAGAAGACAGATTGGGCAAGTGCCCTTATGTGGGAACTGTAAGGAAGCCGGTCATTTCACAGGGAATTGTCTTCAGACCTTACGACCCCGACAAATGGTTAGATTTGCAGATACCACGCCTCCTGCAGAAGCAGCATCAACTTCTAAGCTCGAGTTAGCAGTGGTACAGCACATCACGGTAGAAGAAGAAGATCCTGGGGATTGTACGGATTGTCTCCACATCGAGGAAGACGAATCAGACCCCGGGAAGCTCGAAGAAAAGGAACCTCAGCTGCAGAAGACGACTGCAGCTCAGAAGGTGGAGACACCTGAAGAAGCGTCATCTTTCACTTTGACGGATGGTACTGGAATCCTGATCCGAATTCAGATAGTTGGCCTCCGGAGGAAGTCTTGGATGAAGCTGTGTTCAAGATAAGTACCAGAAGCAGAGGGAAGTCAGAATCTCGTCAGAAGGACGTCAAGAAGAAGAAGCAGCGTAAGGAGAGGTCATCTTCTCCTGAGCGGCCGTCTTCTCCTACTTACGACCGAGAAGATCCGAAGTACTTTGCTCCTGACATTAGACAAGAGGTTGAAGCGATCATGCAAGAAGAGCTGGAGAAGAGACGGAAGATAGTACAGCAGCTTCCTACACCGACTACGGCAACACCTGTCTCACGGGAACAGCCTCCAGTCGAGGGAAGACACTCATCTGGTCTTCCACCCAAGGAAGCAGCTACTACATCTTCTCTGTTGGAAACACCAGTCACTCTTTTGAAAAGATCTCCGTACGACTTCTTGCGAGACTTGTGGAATTAGAAGGCGGATGTAACCTTCCAACAGCTGTTGGATGACAACGCTGGTTATAAGAAGTTGTTACAATCTGTGCTTCGAGGATCGAGGAAGAGGAGGACAGCTAAACTTCCCAAGAGCACCCCGATCCTGAGAATAAAGCATGAGGACTTGGGAGCCCCAGAACTTGATATGGAGATCCATGGCTGTCTTCTGAAGAAGGTACCCATTGATTCCGGCTCCGGAGTGAACATCATGACTGAAGAAACGGCGCATGCCCTAGACTTCACTGAATTCCAGCCTACTCCGAGAATCCTCAGAATGGCGGACCAGACCAGAAGACGACCTTTGGGCAACTGAAAGATGTCTTGACGGTAATCGGTGGAGTATCTTTTTACCTCACTTACATCATTTTGCGACCTGTAGCTAAGGTTGGATATCAGGTGTTGATAGGAAGACCATGGCTGTATGCGGCAAATGTAAATACCGACTGGAGAAGACATCGTTTGAGATTTCCCAATCCTACACCCAAGCCAGGTGAGAAGGCTAAGGTCTCGCTTCCGTGGATCAAGATTGGACACCAAGGTGAAACTCCTTCTACAACAGACGGGTACACTTCAGAAGACTCGGCTGCGTCTTCTGACAGTGATGAACGGTATAATGAGTTTTTGGTGAATAACGTGTGTACTGCAGAAGTAGCAGAGAAAGTAGAAGATGTGGTCTGTGGATACATTGAGTGCTACGAGATTGCGGAAGAAGAGTTTCCAGAAGACGAAAGCACCGTCTTCCCTTCGGAAGATCCGACAGTTGGTCTTCCAGAAGAGAAGACAAATCTGAACCAGAAGAAGCTCCCAAACCGGAATACTTTGGTGCCAGTGAGTACAGTCACACTGAAGGAATGGTAAACCCGGATGATCTCCAAGAGATGGAGGTTGCTCCTGGGAAGAAGCTGAAGCTTTCCAAGGTGATCGAGGGCCAACAGTTGGAAGACTTTCGAGAACTTCTGACGGAGTTCCAGGATGTCTTCGCATGGACCATAGAAGACATGAAGGGCATACCTCGAGAGTTGGGAGAGCATCGCATCGACTTGCTGGAGGGCGTATTTCCTGCACGGCAGAGGCAGTATCGGCTCAACCCCAAGTACTCGCTTCTGGTGAAGGACCAGATTGACCAATACTTGAAGGCAGGCGTCATCTTCCCAGTACTTAGCAGTGAATGGGTAGCTCCTATTGTCATCGTGCCGAAGAAGCAGACATGGAAGATCCGAGTGTGTCAGGACTTCCGGAAGCTGAACTTGGCCACGAAGAAGGATCATCACCCTTTACCATTCACCGACTCTGTGTTAGATCAGGTAGCCGGGCATGAGTTCTACAGCTTCCTGGATGGATATTCTGGGTACAACCAAGTTTCAATCAGAGAAGAAGACAAGTCGAAAACCACTTTCATTACTGATTGAGGCACGTACGCGTACAATCAAATGCCGTTTGGTTTATGCAACGCACCCGCCACATTCCAGAGATTGATGATTACAATCTTCAAGGAGTATCTTCGCACTTTCATGGAGATCTTCTTGGATGATTTTTGCGTGTTCGGATCGAAAGAAGATCACTTAATATTTCTAAGGAAGTGTTTTCTGAAGTGTAGAGAACATCGTTTGGCTCTTCACCCTGAGAAGTGCTTCTTTGGTATGTCAAGAAGAGATCTTGCTAGGACATAGGATTTCCGGAAGAGGTATAGAAGTCGACTGTGCTAAGGTGGAAGTCATCATGAAACTCCACCCACCTGCTAACCTGACTCAGTTGAGAAGCTTCCTTGGCAACGTAGGATACTACCGGAGGTTTATTGACAGGTACGCAGAGATAGCAGGAAGACTCACTAAGTTGCTGAAGAAGGACAAACCATACGTTTGGTCTTCTGAGCAGCAGGAAGCATTCGAAGAAATGAAGAGGCTTCTGTCGGAATCTCTTGTCCTACGACCGCCTGATTGGGAAAGAGTCTTCCACATTTATGTGGATGTTTCTGCTTTCGCCATAGGGGTGGTGTTGAGTCAGAAAGATGAGAAGAAGAAGGGTTATCCCATCTACTACGCGGGAAGACAACTCAGTGATGCAGAGAAGAAGTACTCGACAACAGAAAGGGAGTGTCTTGGCATGATTTACTCCTGTAGGAAGTTTAGACACTATCTTCTAGCAAACCCGTTTGTCTTCTATGTGGATCACTTCTCTTTGAAACATCTTGTAAAGAAAGCAGATTTGTCTCGGAGGATAGCTAGGTGGATTCTCCTACTCCAGGAATTTACTTACACAATTGAGTACAGGCCCGGAAGACAGCATGTTAATGCTGACTACCTATCCAGGTTAGAGACAGAACGACGAGAAGATGAAGTGGAAGATGAGTTTCCTGACGAGAAGTTGTTTTCAGTTTTCGCAGAGACACTTTCATCTGAGGAGGGGCGTACCGCCTGCTTCCCAGAAGACGAGACTAGATCTTCTGATCCAGTCTTTGCAACTTCCACAGAAGAGTCGATCTTCAAGGACTTGAGGAAGTTCTTGGAAGACCAACAGTATCCCGAGGGAATGGATGCGGAGCAGAAGGTCGTCTTCTTACACAAGGCAGGTCCTTATGCTATCTTCCAGGGTATCCTGTTTCAAAAGGGATATGACGAGAAGCTAAGAAGATGCCTCGAGCCGTCAGAGATAAAATCAGTGATCACAGGTCTTCACTACGAAGATGCTGGGGGTCACTACGGTTGAAGACCACAGTGAAGAAGATGCTAGGCGCCGGATACTGGTGGCCAACCATGTATCGAGACACTTTTCAGGAGATCAGGAAGTGCGACGCGTGCCAGAGGGTGGGAAGACCGACCGCTAGAACAAGGTGGCCTCTTACTCCCATTCTTCCGATCGCTCCGTTCGAAAAGTGGGGAATCGACTTTGTGGGTCCTATCGCCCCGGTGGCGAGAAGAACACGAGCACGGTACATCTTAATAGCTACCGACTATGCCACCAAGATGGTGGAAGGCGAGGCCACAAGGAAAAACGATGCCGCAGTAGTAGCAAGGTTCCTTTGACATAACATCATCACTAGGTACGGATGTCCGCTGGAATTGGTGTCACATAGGGATACTCATTTCTTAAATGAGACTATCTCCCTCCTGACCCAATACTTCAGGATTAAGCATCGGAAGACGACGCCATACAACCCGAAAGCGAATGGACTGACGGAGAAGTCGAACGGTCTTCTGTGTAACATCTTGAACAAGGTAACTGTTAACCATGCGTATGACTGGGACACGAAATTGCCATCTGTGTTATGGGCTTTCAGGATTTCACCTAAAGTCATAACCCAGAAGACACCTTTCTACCTAACTTACGGCATGACACCTATTGTGCCCATTGAGTTGGAGGTCCCGACATACCGGTTAGCCGTAACCGAACGCATGGGAGAAGAAGAAAGCCAGGAGCAGCGTCTTCTGAATTTCATAGAGTTTGAAGAAGACAGGAATGCAGCTTTGGAGAAGACATACGAGGTGCAAGCGCAACGTAAGGTAAACTACGATAGCAAGTTCAGGAAGGTGACTGTTGTGGATGGGGACTTGGTGCTTCTCTACGACAACCGACATATTAAGTTCCCCGGGAAGCTTCATCTTCGCTGGATGGGTCCTTGCCGCGTCTTGGAGGTCTTCGACAATGGCTCCTTGCAGTTGGAAGAGTTGGACGGTACACTGATGACCACTCGTTGCGAGTCAAGAAGTACTGGACGTAAACAGAAGTGCAGAAGCCACTGATGTTTGCGGGGACGCAAACATGTGAGGGTGGGCGTATGTGGTGCCCACAAATTACAGGATGCACGAATTTTTGAAACTTTTAAGAATAATAACTTGTTTGGATAACTGAAGAAACGTTGTTACTTAAGGTTACGTCTTCCTTAACATGAAGATGATCTTAAGAGCTGGTTGTAATAAGAAGTTGACTTCTTCAGAAGACGACCGTCTTCGGAAGAACGTCTTCTCAGTTGTGTCTTCGGAAGATGAGAAGACGGCGGAAGACAGCGACCGCGAAGGCCCAACCACAAATTTTCAAGTAAGACAGTAGGTGTACCTACTGGGTCGCACCGAATAGGTAGGTAGGTCGGGGAAGACACCTAAGGTCGAAAACCCCTAATATGCGGGGAAGATGCGTAAGGAAGCACATTAGGCGCATTCCAACTTCCCGCAGCACAGCGCGCTTGAGAAGATCGATTGGAGAGAGTGAGCTTCGCAAGTGAGCTTTGAGAGAGAAATCGAGTGAGGACATCGAGGTAGGAGAGAATCAGTTGGCAGCTAGGCGAAGGGCGAGACCGAATTGCTGGAGCACAAAAGGCACTAAAGCGAAAGCATTTCTGTAAGCTCCCGAGAAGCTGACATTGGAGAGTAGCGAGTAGAAACGAAGGTGGAATCGAGGCGTGGCCAGAAATTGACAGCAGGCGCAGTCGGGAGGAGTCGCATTGGAGCTAGGACAAGAGCCAGAAGCGCGCGGAGGTCGAAGGCAACTCGGAGAGCAGAAGAAGACTGTAGAGGTTCTTCCTCACGTTCTTTCCTCTTCCCACTTCTTCTCGTCATTATCTGATATTCCCTGCGCTTCCTTGGTTGTGTGCAAGCAGCTTGATCGATTATCCCACCCCCCATTCTTTCTATTGAGACATTGGACGCGGAAGCGCTGCCCAATTTCTGTCAGACATCTCCTTGCTTCTTCCCGAGCTCAATTCGAGCTTCCCTACTCCTAGTCCTCAAACTGGAGATCCCAGCTATCAATTTCCCTACCCTACTACCCCTCTACCTCCGAAAACCTGGAACAGAAGACGATTCGGAAGATGGGAACATCTTCAGAAGACGCTTCTTAAACTTGAACATCTTCGGAAGACGCTTCTTAAACTTGACCATCTTCGGAAGACTGTCTTCGGAAGTCGACTGAACACAATTCGTATCAAGAGTGGATTTGTGTTGCTTTGTGTTAAGAGAGGTTTGGTACGAATCCTGAGTGGTGTGGTGAGTTGTTTTGTTCTTTCGAGAAGTTGGAAGACGGGAACTAGACCTGTGCCTCCCGGTCTTCCAAGCTTCTCAACTCCACATCTTCCTAGAGAGACTAGAAGACTGAAAGGCTGGCAAAATGAGCGAGAAGACGTGAGGGTCCATTCGGGTCTCTTCTGTCCGATCCATAGCAGCCATTCCTTCTTCTTCCTGAACTTAGAAGAGATTCGTGAGAATACTTGCTGGCAGAATCTGGAGAGAATGGTCGAGGGTCATGTCTTCCCACCGAGCAGCAAGCTTCTCCTGAGTGCGTATGAGAGGTGAGAAGTCAGAAGAACAAAGTGCAATTGTCTTGAGTCTGTTGTGAGGATAGATTGCGCGTAGGAAGACGAAGACAGGTGAGACCAGTGAAGAGAAGTCTGACTTCGGGAAGTCTTCCGAGAAAGACATTGAATCGGAAGCTGTCCCGAGTGTCTTCCCAGAGGCCACTGTCACCGCAGGAGCCCGCAACCATCTTCTGAACTTGTCATGCACTTATGTTTCGCGAATCTTGTATCTTCTGATATGAAGTAGGATGTAATGCAAGGTGGGTTGTCTTCTTGGTAATCCATGTGAGGCCTTGCTTAGATAGGATTGTTTAGATATAGCTCGGAAGACGAGAGCTACCTAGGAAGTACGGTTAGAATCCCGGAAACGGATTAGCTGTCTTCTGGAAGACTAGTTTCGTCTTCTGAGAAGTAGAAGCTAGACTGTGGGCGCTTGGGAAGGACTGAGCCTTCAGCTCATAGTAGGTGCTTGTGGCTTAGTGCAACAGATCTTCCAGCATGACGATGCATCCGCAAGGCTTGGTGTTACCAGCGGCAGAATTGGCCGAGGCCACTCCTTTCCTCAAGGAGTTGGGTCTCGACTTCTTCCTGTGGGATTGGAACCTCGCAGATCAAGGACTTCTGAAGGAGGTGTGGGCAGCGTTACCACCGCGTAACCGTGTACCTGCGAAGGCAGGAGTAGCTCGAGGAAGACCGTCTTCCTGGACTGAAGACTGGTGGCGCAAGGCTTTTCACAGGCCTGAGTCCGAGAACCGAGGATATTGGTACGAGAAGAAGATCTTGCCTAGGATCGTGAGTTCGTGGCATGTGCCTAGGAGCACCACCTTTTCGTGGAAGACAGGCAGGGGAGGAACGGTTGGAAGATAGAATCTTACCGGGAGCCGAAGAAGCGCCTCCTGACGAAGTTGTTTCTGCATCTCTTTCCCAAGGGGAAAGCGCAGAAGACAAGGTACTTAGGAGATCAGGACGTGGAGTTCCTGGAATCAGTGTGGGATGACAGAACGTCCATCTACTGGGGCGCGTACATCCACAACTATGTACAGACGGAGCTAGCATACTTGGGTACCCCGGCGGGAGGACACCTGACGCCCTTCCTCTGCTACTTGTATGTAGCCATGGGGGATCTTAAGGAAGATCAGCTGGCAGGGTATGGACCAACGGAGCGACAGGAGGTGAAGGAGGAGACCTCGGAAGACGATGACCGAGAGGTAGCAGCAACGCCCCCTCCCACTCTGATGCCACAGCTGAGGCCCGGCTCTCACCAGAAGACGCTTCTGGTGAGGGAAGACGAGTCTAGTGGGTCGGAAGACGCCACGCCACTGAGGAAGATGGGTCCCAGAAGTGTACCGAGGACACTCATCTCCCTCATTCATTCAGGATCGGAGTCCGACTCAGAAGAAGACCTGGTGAGTACCCGATCAGAGCAGAAGACTGCTTCTGCAACGGCTGGGAGTCTTCCGAAGACTCCAGAAGACGAAGGATGGATGGGCGCTCCTGTTGCGATGCGAGGAAGCGCAAAGAAGAGAGCCGCTCCTGCCATGAGGAGTCTTCCACCCCGGAAGATGAGAAGAGTAGCTTCTTCTCGTGCGCAGAAGTTGAAGGCCGTAGTAGTGGAAGAGGCTTCCTTGCCTATGGAAGACGAAGTCGACACCGCGGAGCGAGTGGTGGAGATGAACTTGTCTTCCGCAGGAAGACGACTGGAGGAATTCAGCGCCTACTTCCAGAAGGAGATCCAGCCAGCTATGGAGTTGCTGGAGAAGAGAGCGAAGGCACAGGAGAAGCCCTTACAACCTGGATTCGGCATGCGCACCTTGCTGCGACAGGGAGAAGACCAGAAGAAGACGGAGTCGCTGGAAGCTAGTCTCCGCACCGTGGAGAAGCTCGCAGTAAGATACAAGGTGGAAGCAGTCGCTTCTGCCAAGGAATCGATACAACTTCGGAAGAGCAACCAGGAGTTGCAGGCGCGTGTACAGCAGCGCAATCAGGAAGTCACCCGAGTGCGGGAGAAGATCACCGCCCTCGCAGAAGAGCAATCCATATGGAAGACACAACGAGAAGCCGCAGAAGCGCGAGCTGCAGCTGAGAAGACGCAGAGACCCGTGCACAGAAGATGTTGGCACAGTCGGTGGAAGCGCTTCGGAAGAAGTTCCACTACACCGCGGGTAGGAAGTTACTTACCTTAGCTAGAGGATGGGACAACGAGTCCAAAGCAATGTTGGTGGAATACCGGGAGAGCATGTTCAGGTACTTGGATCGACAGATAGAAGGAGTGAAGACACTTTATGGTCTTCCCTCGCTTCCGACACCTGCAACCGCATCTTCCTCCGCTCCAGCACCATCGACTAGATCCGGAATGGAGAAGGAGGAGTTCGACCTCGCTGTGCACTTGGTGATGACAGCGTTGGAAGCCGAGAAGACTCCAGAAGACGCCCCGGAAGACAAGATGTCTTCAGGAAGACAGGAAGACGAGCCGTCTTCCTAGGTATTCCGCGTGGAGGAAGCGACTTCCCCGGATCCCTATGAGGTCCCCATGGTCCCTAGTCCCGCACCCGTGCCTCAGAAGACGAAAGAAGCATCGGTCCACTCCGCTTTCCAGAAGACGCTTCTGTCTTCCGAAGTAGAAGCCGAAGCCGAGGAAGACGCAGCAGCAGCGACAGCAGAGCCAGCCAAGGACGATGAGGAGGAAGTCACCTCAGTGACATCCGAGGTAACTGCAGGGCTTTCTAGCCATCGCAGACTGTGAGAAGATCCTATCTCGACTTGAGGAAGTTCATCTTACGTTGTCAGGTGCGAAGTCTACTTTTGGGGTTAGAGAGGTTTTGATCGTTGGTCATTTGTGTGGATCGTTTGGTCGGAAGCCAGATCCGAACAAGGTGGATGCGATTGGAAGGATGAAGGAGGTTTGCAACTCGCTGACAGAAGTAAGAAGATTTTTGGGTGCTTGTGTATTCTACCACATTTGGATTCCTCATTATGCGCATGTGGCGGATCCGTTGTATGGATTGTTGCGTAAGGGTCATAAGTTCAGATGGGAGGAAGAGCATACTGATGCGGTAAGGAAGCTGAAGTCTTTACTATCATCTCCTCCAGTTCTGGGAAGGATTGATTACAAGGGTGCTAGGCCGGTGGTTCTTACTGTGGATACAAGTCCAGTTGCAATTGGATGGGCAGTCGGACAGGATGATGAGGATGGAGAAAGGTTTGCGGTTAGGTTCGAAGCGAAGGTGTTAAGTGCTCGACAACGTGCTTACCCGTAAGTGAAGAGAGAACTGTGGGGTATTGTTTCAGCTATGAAAACTGAGAAAGAGTATTTGATTGGAGCAGTAGTGGTGGTTGAAACTGATTGCTTGCCGTTGTTAGGGATGATCATGAATTGTTCAACTCCTGATATTGCGATGTTACGATGGATCGCATATATCAAATCGTTGAACCCGGAGTTTAGACATATCGCAGGGAAAGATAATCCGATGGCGGATATGTTATCTCGAGCTCGGTATGATGGGGAGGATGAGATGGTAGAAGACATTGACGACGTGGGTACAGAGTTCTATTAGATTGCACAGACAGAAGAGAAGATGAGTTGTTTGTTGAAGGGTTGTATGATGGTGATTTACTTGATATCGGGAGGTACCTTAGTACGATGGTTAAGCAGACAGGTTGGACGGATGAGAGGTTTCGGCGAGTTCGAAGGAAGGCCTACAACTTCATGTTGCAGGATGGGTTTCTTTGGAAGCGACCGAAGCAGAAAGGTGGGGTACCGCTACGGGTGATTTGCAACAAGGAAGATCAGCAGAAGTTGCTCAAGGCGTTCCATGAGAGTCTTTGGACTGGACATCGAGGGATTTGGACCACTTTTACGAAGATGAAAGAGCGATATTGGTGGAAAAACATGTACAGGGATGTTGTATCTTTTGTGGAGTCTTGTTTGACATGTCAGATGTATTCGAACATCCGACATCGTGACGGATTACATCCGACTTATCCGTTGGCAATCCACTTCAAGTGGGTGGTAGACTTGGTGATTATGCCGGTTGGATTATGGCAGATGAGATACTTGGTACTTGCTAGAGAAGATCTTTAAAATCAAGTCGAAGGTAGGGCGCTTCGGACGAAGACAACTGAAGGGGTATGTAAATTTCTCTTGGAAGAGGTTGTTTGTCGGTATGGATGTGTGGGAAAGATCACTGCAGATCGGGGAGAGTTAGATGCACATGAGGCTCGTGAATTCTTTGCAAGGTGTGGGGTGAGGTTATCACTGACAACTGCTTACAACCCCGAAGGGAATGCCAAGAGTGAACGTGGTCATCCACCCATTGTGAAGGCTTTGGTGAAGGCTTGCAACGGAAGGGTGCACGAGTGGTCTCGACTCTTACCATTTGCGTTATGGGCAGATAGAACGACGCACAGCTCGGTGACAGGTTACATGCCAGTGGAACTCATCACAGGTCTGAAGCTTATCATGCCGATTGAAGAACATGTTCTGACATGGAGTGTGTTACCTTGGGAGGACAATTTGACTAGAGAAGAGCTTCTTGCTATTCGAATTAGGCAGTTAGAGAGAAGACCAGAGGATATCCAAACTGCTTTGGATAGGCTGCGAGAAGCACGGTTGAAGAACAAGATCAGATTTGATCAGCGACATCGTTTGAGACCCAAGGAAATCAAAGAAGGTGATTGGGTGTTAGTCTATGACAACAGTCTAGACAACCAGCATAGTGCACTCCGGAAGTTTTCCAGAAGATGGTTTGGTCCGTATGTAGTGAAGAAGGTTCATGACAACGCAACTTACGCCCTGCAAGAGTTGGATGGAACGAGCTTGAAGGTACCAGTGGCAGGTAAACGTGTCAAGATTTTCAAAAAGAGAGATGAGGAGGTCGATCTAGCAGATATCTTGACGGAGTTTTAGTTTGAGGATGAGGATTATGCATAAGATCTTGAAGGTGATGTTGGTTACGATGGGAAGTAGGACGATAAGCCGGTCCACTCCTTGGTTGGTATCTCTGGTGCATACCGGAGGATGCACAGGTTCAGAGGGGGTGGATGTCGTGTCGTGGACCGGCTCCTACTTGAAATTCAAACTTCGATGCTTGTCGCTCCAAAGACACTCATGAGGAATAAGCTAGGTCCCAGCTTACGGGTTTTTGGCACAATCTCAGATCTCCATTTTCATCGCATAGATGGGTAGAGCTCCTTGTCAGCTTTCCACTGGCACTTTGTCTACTTCGTTTGGACGCTTAGTGGAAAAGTTACAGGACTCGAAAGATGGAGAAAATAAGCTAGGCCCCAGCTTACGGATTTTTGACACCACTTCGGATCTTCGTTTTTATCGCACCAGTGGATAGAACTCCTTGTCAGCTTTCCATAGGCACTTCATCTACTTCGTTTGGACGCCTAGTGGAGAAGTTACAGGACTCGAAAGATGGAGAAAACAAGCTAGGCCCCAGCTTACGGGCTTTTGACGCAACTTCGGATCTTCGCTTTCATCACATAGATGGGTAGAGCTCGCTGTCAGCTTTCCATGGGCATCTTGTTTACTTCGTTTGGACATCCAGAGAAGAAGTTATGCGATTCGAAAGAAGGTAAAATCAAGCTAGGCCCCTAGTTACTTGCTGACTGGGTATTTAGGGCTTCAGGCGTTATATCAAAGACGCAAGGGGCCTGCTTCTTATTATTGAGGGTTGAACTTCGTACATACAGACTGTTGCAAGGGGGCTGTTTAAGGGGCTTGCTTGTTCCTCTACGACCTGTCGGTGGATGTTTTGGAGAATTGGGAAGTCCAATACACGCGCGCAAGGTGTCATCGGGTTCAGATCTGTGCAGGCTACGCACAGGGTAAGACGGTTCTTGAAGAGACGGATCAGGGGTTGTGTTCTGGGAGAAATTGAGACGCAGGGAGGAGAATTGGGGTTTTTAGTTACCTGTGAAGGAGAGTTGGACCGTTCGGGCCGTTCCAGAGTCCAAACTTGCTGTCCTTGGATCCATCGGGATCAGAACAACGAGTTCTTCAGGAAATTGAAGACGATACAAAGTTTTATCGGGCGGTTTGAGAGTTGTGAGAGAAATTGGCTCGCAGGGAAGCGCTTGCGTCAGGTTTTCATCGCCTGCGACCTGAGATTGGATTGTTCTTCGCGATCGGTGAGCCAAGCTCTTCGTTCTTGGTGCCTACGCGATCAGGGAGTCCTCATGTACGCATAGGAGAAGACTGTAAGTGAATTGGATTGTTGGTTTGGGTGTGGTGAGCAAATTTGAGCCGCAGGGAGCCGATTTACGTCAGTTTTTTGTAGCCTGCGACCAAATTTCTCGAGTAGTTTTGCAAAGGGAACTCCAAACGGCTAGTTTGGAGTCTTGTTGGGTTCAGGGTAGCCAGATCTACCTACCAGCGAAGACGGATATCAGTTTAGAAGATCCGTTTGTGCGGTGTGAGTGGTTTTAAGCCGCAGGGAGGAGTTTTTGAAGGTTCGGTCACCTGCGACCAAAAATTGGCGATATCTCGACTATCGGGAGTCGGATCTGAAGGTTTCTTGGGTCAACGGAGTCAGGGAAGGAGACCCTATCAACATTTGAAGATCGTTTGGCGAAAGGAGAAAGTTCCCAGATAGGTCTTTTTCAGTTCTTTCGCTATAGGTTTCGTCCTTTTGAGTTCGTTAAGGACTTAGTTGGTTGTGTATGGCTTGTGGTAGCTAGCTTTAGCCAAGAGCTAGTGTGTGGATGTGGTTTGGACTTGGGTTTGGATCGCATGATACTGTTGTGGTTCTGGTTGTTAGCAAAGAGAAGTTCTTCTTGCTTTGAGCTACGCTTTGGCGATTTCAGACTAGGGTTGCGTTTCAGGGGTTTGTTTTAGGGCTTCTGAAGTAGGTTACAGACCGCTCTGGTCTTTTCCTCAGTTTTGTGCTGTTTGGAGAAAGAATCGACAGTGTACATACTTTCAGAGTGATATATATCGCAGCATTCCTTTTCGTGGTTGTTCTTCTCTGTCTTGTCTCTGTTTGGCACACAGCATCTCCACAGCCAGGAACCTCGCGTTTTCCTGGACATCCTTCACGCACAAAATATCCGACACGATACCGTCCATGACCTAAAACGTCACTGGAGCTCCAACACTTAGCTATTTTTTGAGAACTTGTGGTCCAGACCCAGACTCGAACCCTGTGGTTCGGATCAGCGTCCGAACCACGGTCCGTCTGCGTCTCGGATCCACGTCTCAGACCTATGTTTTGGTCCGTTTTCAGACTTGCCCCCTTAGGTCAGCGTTCGTATGAGGTCGTCTTGGAGTAGGCCCTTATGTCCTAACCCAATGTTCCAACCTTGGTTCAGAGAACCACTTAGGGTTCATCTGATCTCGACTTTCTAGCCAAGCCGTTAAGTCCTACTCGCAACGTTCACAACCTAGCTCAAGTCCACTAGGGTTCTATTGTTTGCGTCTGCGTCCGACCTTGAGATTGAGGATGACGACACTCATCCTCACTTTGGAGGTTAATGCTCTCATCAACAATGATCTTTAAATTAACGCCAAGTTCAAAATGGGTAGTCAACCCTTTGGCACCAGAATTGCATTCTGGTAGCTAACCCCCAATTCCCTTCTTGGCTTGAATCTTAAGTTGTCATTAGAACACTTAGAAAATTTCAACTAATCTCGGAGAAAGTCTTATTTTTTTACCACCCCTAAATAAAACTAGTTGACAATTTCTAAACATTCTACTTAGATTCTAACTTGCTAACTTATAAGTATTCACACCTACTTACGAGTCTCTCGAAACTCACTTTCTGGTCGCAACCTGATTTGACTTAGATGCGCGACTAAGTTTACCTTGCAGTTGTCAGACTGCAACGCAAGATCACCCCAAGTCCCAAGACAAGTATAAAATTCATACTTGTTTTGCCAACACTACGGCAAACCTAAGTCTTGATTTAGATGATTATCCAAACCAGCTCGCTTCCTTTGAGTGTGCTTCGTTCCTCCTCTTGACAACATCCGAAGCATCTGATCAGAACTAGTCATAGCCATGCACTACCAATACACTTAGATAAAATTTCAAGAAACAAATTCTTTATTACAAAAGATAAGGTAAAGCTACAAAGTCCATCGGTCCAAGTCGCATCAAGTTGCTACTCGTAAGATTCGTCGTTCCTTCACTCCTCGCTGGAAGAAGATGTCCTCATCTTGCTAACGCCCTTGTTGTCCTTGTCGTCGTTTGAAGAGGTCCAATACTTCACTTGCATGTCCTAGCTCTTCCTCTGGCACCCAAGTTGCTTCCTTCAAATGGTATCCACGCCATTTGACCAAGTGCTCCATCCACGTCATTTGACCAAGTCCGCCATTGCGTCACGATTGCAAAATGATCTCTGCCTCGTATTCTGCTTCGCCTTACACGACATCAGGTTGAGACCTGAGAACCTGTTTGCGCTCCGGTCGCAAATCATCCTTGAAGTATTTCTTTAATAAAGAAACATGGAAAGTCGGATGCAACTGCCACTCGAGAGGAAGGTCTAACGTATAGACATCTTCGTGCGGGTTCTTTACAATGACAAAAAGTCCTGCGAACTTGGATGAGAAAAATTTTCCTTCTGGAAGTGTGAAGTTCTTCGTACTCAACCATACTTCTTCGCCCACTTGACACTTCACTTGCCGCCGATGCTTGTTTACCTCCTTTGTGTAATGTTGCTGCGCCTTCTCGAGATTCGTCTTCACTTGTTCCTTGCGCCGCTGTATTACCTCCACCAACTCTTCAGCTGATGTTTGCCAGGCTTTTTGATCGTGTCGATGTAGAAGTCCCTGCAAGAGTCAAGTCAAGAGACCCTTCTGACTCACGTCCGTAAGTCAGCAAGAAAGGCGATTCGCCAGTTGTTGAATGCTTCGTGGAATTGTAGCAGTACTCCGCAAGACTGAGCCACTCTGTCCAATCACTCTGGTCCATGCTGACATAATTTCTCAAGTATTGATTCAGAATCGAGTTAACTCGTTCCGTTTGCCTATCTGTTTCAGGATGAAAGGTGGTACTAAACTTTAACTTAGTTCTCAATTTTTGGAACAAGTGTTTCTAAAAAGCACTTGTGAACTTAGAGTCTCGGTCCGAAATAATACTCCGAGGTAATCCATGTGAACGCCACCAAGTATCTAGGAACCATCAAGAACTCGTGAACGCTGTTGCGGTATCCAAGGTCGGGGTAAACTTCGCTAGTTTGCTAAACCAGTCAACTATCACAAAGATAGTGTTGTATCCATTTGAGTCAAGCAGAGAAGTAATGAAGTCCATGCTAATGCTTTCTCAAGGTCTGACTGAAATCGGCAAAGGATGAAGCAACCCTTGTTTCTTCTCATAAGAAACGCGGTTTGTCTGACAGATTACGCATATTTTCACAAAGTAGACGACATCGTCTTTCATGTGGGACCAATAAAACTTTTAAGCTATCACTGCTAAAGTGGACTTTTCTCTTTTATAGTCTGATAAGGACGCATCATGACATTCTTTGAGCAACTTAGTCCTAAGTTTTCTTTTGCATTAATGACATGTCCAATAAGTTAATGTGCTCCAAACCAAACTCACTCTTGTCAACGTTGGCAAATAGCTTATACTCCCGCAGCTTCGTCAACACCACCCTTAGCTGCTCCGCGTGCGACTCTAAGGTTTTGGAGTAGATCAAGATGTCGTCGATGTACACGATGACAAACTCATCAATCTCCTCGTGAAAAATTCATCAATATAGTGAACGTTGAAGGGGCGTTGCAGAGTCCAAATGACATCACCACGAATTCAAACGATCCGTATCTGGTTCAACAAGTGGTCTTCTCAACATCTAGATCAGCTATTCAGATCTGGTAATATCATGACTTCAAGTCTATATTGCTGAAGTATTTTGCGCCCGCTAACCTATCAAACATGTCATCTATCCTTAGCAAGGGATAATTATTCTTCATCGTCATCTTATTGAGTGCACGATAATCTACACAGTCAATCGGTAATGAGCTTTGGAAGGTGATTCTGATCCTAACAAGACCTCGATCTTGTGATCCACCACCTGCCTTGGAGGTAACTCAGCAAGTAACTCACCCGTCAAGACATCCTCAAACTCCGTAATCACTTCGTGAAGTACCTTTGGAAGTTTAGTCGAGTCTCCTGATATTTCTTCTTATCCGCCACTCACCATGAAATCTGCAACCCGCATCAAACACATGACTCCTTTGTTGAAGTCCATCTGTTTGTCTTTTGATCAAATTCACCTCAAAGGCATCAATTTTCCACGTCTTTCGGATCAGTCTCACTCCCAGCTTCCGTCTTTTAACTCTAACGTTCAATCTTAAAGGTTTCTGCCTAAGTTCCACTTCAAACTATCCAAGAAAGTGTTTTTCAAAACCGCATGGATATCATCCATCTCGCACACCGTGAAGTTCTCTGTGAACTCCAACTTCTCACACGCAAATCGTATGTCCAAGGCCACTTCAGAAGTTTGATACGTCTTGCTCTTGACAAAGCGCACCTGAATAGGCTTATCTGCCTTGGAGGTAGACAAGCCCAACTTCTTCACCAACTTCAGACTTATGAAGGAGTGGGTCGCTCCTGTGTCCACAAGAAAAGTAACATCATGGTTAGCAATTTTGGCTTGTAGAAACGTCAGTCCCGGTGTCTTCTTTGTGGTTCTCAAGGTCACAGTCATCTGACCCTCCAACAAGTCTTTTGCAACAAACGTATTCATACTACAATTATTAACCTTAGGTTTCGTGCACCCCTTAACAATATGATCCGTCTCGTCACAATTGTAGCAAGTAAACTTAGCACCATTGCCCTTCTGAGGTGTTTGCCCCTTAGGTTTCGATCTTGTTTGCTGCCAGGGTAGAAGAATCCTTCCGATCTTTCTCACCCCTTCCCATTGTCGCTTGAAGCCCTTGTTCTTCTTTTGAAACTTGTCCATGTTGCGTGGTTCAAAAGGTTTTTGTTGCTGGACTTCGTCGTCTTCAATCCGCTCTGCTAGCTTCAAAAGTTCGGCACATGTCTCAAGTAGCTTCGACATCCAAAAGAGAGCCTTCTCCGAGCTAGACTTGAGTCCCTCAATAAATATGCATATTTTGGTCTCCTCAGTCCACTTGGAGAACGAATTCAGTTCAGCACTGAACTCGCGCACATAAGCGCTTAAGGTCCCCGTTTGCTTCAGTCTTACCAACTCAACACCATCCCGAATCCTTTGATACTCTGATACTTTGCCAGATCGTCTCCCTACTCATCAAGCTCAGCAATCCGAAAGTCTCGACCTAGACCCGCCTAGGTCGGTCCCAAAATATGAGCAAGTCACAAGATGACTTGGGGCGGACTTCCCATAAAGTCCAGGGTCCTAAACGGTGCCTCCAACACACCTAGCAGCCCAACCGTCTGTGATGTCCGTCTGGATCTAGGCTCCTGAACGATGGTCTAACATGCCGTCTCCTTCCCTAGTCTTATTCCTAAGTCCAGACGTCCAAGTCTGGACCGGAACGTGTCTTGGAACCGGCCCAGCCATCACCACATGCTCTCAGGATCCGTCCATCAAACCCTGAGGTCGGGTGACTCGTCCTAGCCCACCCAGACATCGAGTCCCCCTCATATATACTTCTGGGGATCCGCGACCTCGTCCTCTTCTTTGATCCCTAAAAATTATACCACAACTCGATCACGGGATCGGTCATAATTCTTGGCTCAGAGATCAGTTCGAGGAGTTCTGCATATCACTAGAAAGCCCCTGCCAGCTTCTTTCTAATGATATCTTACTCACCTCGAGATCTTACATGGAGTTCCGTCCACGATCTAAAACGTCACTGGAGCTCCCAACACTTAATCATTTTTCGAGAACCTGTGGTCCAGACCCAGACTTGAACCGAACCACGGTTTGTCTGCGTCTCGGACCCACGTCTCAGACCTATGTCTCAGATCTATGTTTCAGTCTATTTTCAGACTTGCCCCCTTAGGTCAGCGTTCGTCTGAGGTCGTCTTGGAGTAGGCCTTTATGTCATAACCCAATGTTTCAACCTTGGTTCAGAGAACCACTTAGGGTTCATCTGATCTCGACTTCTCGGTCAAGCCGTTAAGTCCTACTCGTAGCGTTCACAACCTACCTCAAGTCCACTAAGGTTCTGTTGTTCGCATCTGCGTCCGACCTTGAGATTGAAGGTCGTGACAATTTAGTACATTTTGTCTAGCTTTCTGGAGTTTGAATAAGAAATGACACGAGATGAGGACGTTTCAAAGACAGAAGAGGCCGAGACGGAGGAAGTGATGACCAAGAAGGAGAGATAGACAAGTGAAAGGGTTGGTACATACGAGAGAATGTGCAGATTTGGAGGGGGTGAATGTCGTACTGCGTGACGTTCTACATAATGAAACGGATCTTCACAAGGAGTGACTGACATTTATTCAAGAAGTTGCACCCTAGCTTATCAAGCTGGGTAGGAGCTAAACTAGGGCTGTACTTGACAAGCTGCTCCTTAGTTTGTTTCTGATTAAAGAATGATAATCTTATTGAGTGAGGAATTATTGTAGTGGACAGGAGACAACCTTATTGAAGAGGAGGTTGACTTGACCATCTGTGGAGGACTTTTGACTGTCACTAGAAGTGAAGTGAAACATTGGAGTTCGGATTTTAACTGTTGTGTTTGGAGGTGAATCTATCTTCTGGTGGATGAGAATTGATCTTATTTTGACAGAGATTGACTGTTAGACAGTGATTGGTGTCTGTGATCGACTGTACACAGAAATTGATGTCTGTGAGAGACTTTGTCTGTTGTAGCCAAGCTGGTTAGTCTTTGCCTCTTATTTAATCCTTATCTCTATCTGCAATCGATCACAATCAGAAAGCTTGTCCTTCCTGAGAAAGACTCTCCACGACATCGGAGTCCAAACTTGTTGTCTTTAAGAAACATCGAGTTTCTTAGGAAATTGAAGATGATACAAAGTTGCATAGGACGATTGGAGATGTGAGAGAATTAGCTCGCAAAGGAGATGCTTACATCAAATTTTTGTTCGCCTGCGACTTGAAATTGGGTTGTTCTTCACGATCGGTGAGTCAAGCTCTTCGTTCTTAGTGCTTACACTATCAAGAAATCCGTATCTACGGATAAGAGAAGATCGTACATAGATCGGATTATTGTGTTGTGCGTGGTGAGTGAAGTTGAGCCATAGGAGAATGATTTATGTCAGCTTTTCGCTTTTTACGATAAAATTTCTTACATGGTTTTACGAGAGGAACTCCAAAAAATTTGTTTGGAGTCTCATTGGGTTCAAGGTAGTCAAATCTATTTATTAGAGAAGACAGATCTCAGATCAAGCGGTCGTTTTACGAGTGTACGTGATTTTAAGTCGTAAGGAGGAGTTTTTGGAGTTTCGATCGTCTACAATAAAAAATCAAAGATATCTTGACTGTCAAGAGTTAGATCTGAGAGTTCTTGGAGCCAACAAGGTCAAGGTGGAAGACCTTATCGATATATGAAGATTGTTTAGAGAAAAGAGAAAGTTCTCAAAAAAGTTTTCTTTGATTTCTTTGCTACGGTTTTCATCTTTTTGGATTCTTTAGAGTTTTAGTTGGTTATGTATGGCTTGTGGTGGTTAGTTTTAGCTAAGGGCTTGTACATGGATGTATTTTGGACTTGCGTTTAAATGTTATCATAATGGTGCAAAGCTTTTGTTAGCAAAGAGATGTTTTATTTGCTTTGAGTTACGCATTGGTAGTTTAAGATCTAGGTTGAGATTTAGAGATTTGTTTTAGGAGATTGGGTGCAGATTACAGACCACTCAGGTCTATTTCTTACTTTTCTATTCTTAGAAAAAAAACTAGAATGTACATAGAATGAGAACTGATATATCTTGCGAAAGTTGTTCTTATGGTTGTTTCTCTCTTTCTTGTCTTTATTTTCAACACACGATATCTCCACAGTCAGGAATCTCGCATTTTCCTGGACAACCTTCACGTAAAATCTTATACGATAGCGTCCTTGCTGCG
Source organism: Asterella californica (assembly GCA_036924285.1). Taxonomy (NCBI): domain Eukaryota; kingdom Viridiplantae; phylum Streptophyta; class Marchantiopsida; order Marchantiales; family Aytoniaceae; genus Asterella; species Asterella californica. The sequence goes on along the minus strand of JAYKYS010000018.1, from coordinate 1,122,698 downwards.
TATCGTTGACGTGCCCTTTAGTAGCATGTCACTCTCCTCCACATGGTCTTCTTTTAAGTCTGCGGTATGGTAGTTCGGTGCGAGGAAGCAAGAAACCACAAAATCCACAACAAGGTCCAAACAGTCATCTGAGCCATGTAACGACTTGGGTGTATCAAAATAATCAATATCAACATTTGCGACAAACGAATAACGAGAGAGTTTTCTCGGTTTGGTCCGTCTATCCATTTTCATACGTGTCGTGGATCGGCAGAAATTACAATTTCTGATTATGTATTACCATATGGTTGGTCTGGACTGTGTATCTACGATGCTGCATGCATCGATAGACATGGCAACGGTAGCAACGAATGACGGCAAGTGCAGGAAACATCTCTCGCTTGGACTATTTAATCACAGTACCAACGAAAAACATGAAATATACATTTTGAAACTTAATTCTGATATTATTTGGAGATGTTATGCTAAAAATACGGACACCAATGCTATCCTCCGATGTGATAAACTGTTACTCCTGCCGCTACCTGTACAAGGCCGTTGGGGATGCATATTATTCACCTGATAGCATGTATGACGGATGAAGGCAGAGCGAGGGAAAACACTAGAGTCTAGAACCACATCATTTTGCAGTGCAAGGACAAAGGAATTCGAGAGAGACAAACGACGAAAGCGGGCAGCTTTTCTGACCAGAACTGGCCACCAGGGCAGTAGAAGAGTAACGGACTTTTATTTCCAGACTGGGTTTCCTACCACAATGGCATGATAGTGTGGTAAACTCGGCTTGTGGTTTGTTCCTCACTTTCTCTTTTACTGCATGACTTTACACTTGTCAGCACGCTTTATCTAGTCCAGTCAGCCGGTATGGCACGTGTTGTCAGCAGAAAGGCGAATCGTTTCCCGCTGCTGATGTTCCACCTGAGGAGACTCATCATGTCCGGATACAATTTACGAGTAGCCGTGTTCTCTCGCTCATCCGGTATATCTTTCTTGCCTGAACGGCATGCTTGGCACGTAGCAGGCTGCTTACCCTTTTGTCAAGCAGACTGAGGGCTTGATGGCGTACTTGGGGCAGACTCGACAAATCTCGTTCTTTCAGTACAGTTTAGAATCATAACATAATAACCATTCTGGATCGACGTGATGATCAAGGTGTTTTCACTCATTTAAGAGCAAGACGGAAAACGAAGAAAGCTGTTTCAATGCAGGAAACGCGAAGTAATGTAACAAAAGTCTCTAGCTCTTCCAGCTAGCTGCTGTTTGGGCCAGCCATCGATACAAATCTCAGACTAACCTGCTTACACCTCCATATATAGTTCATCATCGTCCACCTGTGTGTTACATGAACCCCTTTTGTTTAACGTCTTCGCTATCAGGGATTTGTTTGTGAACAGGAGCTTCATTTATGAGGCTTTCTAGAACGCAGAGTAACTTTTTATGGAAAAAAATATGTGTTCGATGCGGCAGGAGAAGTAGAAGGAGAAGCAAACTTGGATGATCTCCGTAGAGCTTTTATGTTATACTTCAAACGAGTCGCCACGATCGCTTTGGGCAGATGCGATGATGTTTCATCTACAAAACGATAAGAGAAAAAGCCTACATTCGATAACCTTAACCTTGAGCGAGAACTTTACAAACAGTTGGTCATGAAGCCGGTCAGCATGATAATCTGTGAAAACACAGGCAAGGATCTCTCGGAAGTGGCTGTTAACTGAAGGTCGGTTAGATGTACGAGTCAACGACGCATTAAACATACGGTTTGTCTGGTGTCAACATATGAAGGATCCTAGTGTACGAGCGTACAGGCGTTGGACACCTCTCCTTCTGTCCTCTTTATTGTCGACTTGTCTAAACAGCGAAGTGGGTCAAGGTTCAGATCAGGTGAACGTCCACGAGGCCATTCAGGTGGTTATAAATTGTGGGTTGTTCTGAGTATAGCTATATTGAGTCCGAGTAGCGGCCACGAAGAAGAAGAAGCAGTGTGTAGCTGTTAAGTTATAAAACTTGGAAGTGCTTGGCGTTGATGATGGCTGGTAGGGAAGTCATGTGGACTTTGCCTTTGGGCATATTGGCGGTGCTGCTCCTGAGCGCGACGGTTCAGGGAACTGCGGATTATACAATCAAGGACAAGGATACATTGGCTGTTGCATTGAACCTTGAATACTTCGAGGCAGAGTTCTTCCTGTTCGGAGCTTATGGGAAGGGATTGGACCACTTCGCTCCCGAGCTCGCTGATGGTGGAGCAACTCCGAAAGGTGCAGACAAAGCTGACCTGGACCCAATTGTAAGGGAGCTTGTCGAGCAGTTCGGGCTTCAGGAAGTTGGACATGTCAGGTGAGTGTGCATTGCGAAACATGCTCGAGAATTCGATCTATGCCGTCTTCATGATCAGAGAAATGTGACTTAGTCGCTTTGGCTTATCCGAAGGTTTAAGTGAAAATCTGGTGTGGAAGATCGGAATGACGGTGTTCGAGTACTTTATACTTCTAGGAAGAAGTCATCACAGCATTGAGCGGCTCATATTTTAGATGCTGTAGCATCACTTCATCACGCTGTAGCTTTATTGTGATTCTACACGCAGAGAATGTTCAAATAATGTATACGCTTAAAGCAGGCATAGTTTGAGATTGTACGTGGAAAGGAGCGGCAGTCGTGCCTGTGATTCTAGCCTTTACAAAATAGAGGAGCTTAAGAATTAATATTAGTTTGACATGGTGAGTGCAGGGCTATCAAGGAAGCTCTAGGCAGTGAAGCCTTCCCTCGTCCAGAGTTGAACTTGGGCAAGGAGGTGTGGTCAAAAACATTCGAGGAGGCCTTCGGCACGAAGCTGGATCCACCCTTCGACCCCTACGCCAACAGCTTAAACTATATTCTGGCCTCCTACACTATTCCTTACGTGGGTCTGACTGGATACACTGGAGGTGCCCCTTTATTGCAAAGCTCAGGAGCCAAGTCGGTAAGAGACTCACCCAAACCGCAGATGCCTGCTAAGGCTCTCAGTGCCCCCTTCTGATTAGTCCTTCACTATCCACATTTACAGCACCCTGGATGATAGTACCGATGCCCTGGATTTTATACAGATTTACCGTTTCGTTTCAGTGTGCTGAATGGAGTCCTCTCGAGATCGTTCTTTCTGTCTTGCTTTTTCCAGTATCATCAAGGGAAATGCGAGAAACAGTTGCCTCTTCTGACCACTATGTTCTATGCAGTTGGCAGCACGCCTCTTGGCTGTGGAGGCAGGTCAAGATGCATCGATTCGGACGTGGTTGTACCTGAAGAAGGATGAGAAAGTGGAGCCTTACGACTTCACTGTTGCTGAAGCAACCGACAAATTGTCGAAGCTGCGAAATAAACTCGACGGAGCAGATGAGATAACTGACGAGGGTCTTGTTGTACCCAAGGAATTAGGAGCAGAGCAAGCTGTGGAAGGAAACGTCCTCGCTGGAGACAAGAATTCTCTAGCATACACCCGCACGCCCAGGCAGATCTTTTCTGTAGTTTATGCCACAGGAGATCCTTCAAAGCCAGGAGGTTTCTATCCGAAGGGTGCACTCGGTCGCCATGCACTGAAGTACCTCAGCACCTACGAGTCTGTGAAGCAGACTTTGAATCCCTTCTTGGATACTGAACTGTAAATTGTCTATAGTGTTGAAAGTCGGATGCTGTGAGGGCAATGTACAGAGGAGCCTGCAGTCTTGTAGTATTAAGTCTTGACAATCGTACTGTAAGAGTGGTGATGTTCTCGTCCCAGTGGAAGAGAACTCAGAACAGAGTGTTCGACTGTACAGCTCTACTGAGAATAAAATAGTTTTCAAGGTAGAACCTGAAAACCAGTTTCTTTTAAGTGGAATGCTGGTGATATTGGATGAGGATTTGTACTTGTTCCACACTAGCTCGTTTTTTAGTTGTTTCTAAAACTTGTTAAAACAGCCGGTATATCTAGATTGTACGGTACTTAAATGTAGTCATGATAATGCTTGTTCCACACTAGCTCGTTTTTTAGTTGTTTCTAGAACTAGTTAAACAGCCGGTATATCTAGATTGTACGGTACTTAAATGTAGTCATGATAATGCGAATGAAATGTACTTCCAACCCTTATGCTCCAAATAAGCATAAAGAGCTGTCGAGTTTCTTCCGTAAAGTCTTACATCAAATACCGTTGCCCAGTTAAGAGTCTTACATTAAATACCCTTGCCGAAGTTTGTGTTGATGATTTAGTTCAAAAAGAGTTCGACCTTCTACTCAGTGACTCAAACTTGCGGATCTCTTCGTAGGAAAATCGAGAACCGTAGAATATCGAGAACAAGAGATCCGCATATGAACATCGAGAACAATATTAGGATCAGAATAAGAAATCAGGCATTATATATCTGGATTATTCCACAGAGCTTGGTCATTACAACTAACGTTTGAAACAAAAAACCAAGAAAGTTTGGCTGTGCTCTCAATAGTGATACAATAATCTACTACAGCGATACGGTTGTTATGGAACGTGATATTGTATATTCTAACACCTTGTAATGTCATGCTTTACTTGACACACCAAAGTGCAATCCTAAATCTCCGAAATGACAAAACACCAAAGTGAAATCCTAAATCTCCGAAATCTATCAATTGGCAGTGCTTTAGTAAAATAGGCATCCCCAACGTACTTGTACAGTGAAATTACTTGTACAGTGAAAATCGTTTTCTCTTATCAGAAAACATGTAAGTGTTATAAAAATATAATGTAATAAGCTATAATAAAAATTTAAAATCATTTATATATGTTATATGTTAATCAGTCCTGGAGTAGCCAACGCATCTGGAGAAAACCCATAAGTCAAGAGCTTGCTGCTGCGCTCCTGGGGTATAAGTCCGGGGCAGATATTGTAATTCGTTTTCTCTTATCAGAAAACATGTAAGTGTTATAAAAATATAATGTAATAAGTTATAATAAAAATTCAAAATCATTTATATATGTTATATGTTAATCAGTCCTGGAGTAGCCAACGCATCTGGAGAAAACCCATAAGTCAAGAGCTTGCTGCTGCGCTCTTGGGGGTATAAGTCCGGGGCAGATATTGTAATTCAGCGCCGTTTACTGAGAACATTATTTAATTTACATCTCATGTACACTGAAGTGAAGTGTACAGAGGTGAAATAAGTACATGAATAAGTGGCAGTGCTTTAGTAAATACATCTGCAATCTGGTCTTCGGTTGAAACCCATAAGACCGCAACTTCTTTGCTTTATATTTTTTCTCACGAAGTGAACTTGTATTTCCATGTGCTTAGTACGTGCATCAAATATTGGGTTTTTAGTCAGTGTGATGCAGCTCATATTGTCTGTTCGAATTTCAGTAGGACCAACTGGACACAGACTCATCTTGAAGCATCCATAGGATCCAGATCGCCTCCTCTGCTGCATTGTTCAATCCTCTATATTTCGCTTCAGTTGATGAGAGAGAAACAGTCTGTTTGTTTCTTGTTCGACCAGGTCACAGCTGCTCTTGTCATCAGAAAGGCAAATCCGGAAGTGGATTTTCTGTCTCCAATATCACCAGTCCAGTAGGCGTCTGCATATCCAAGTAATTCGGACTCTCCTGATATGTGATATAATAAGCCAAAATCAGATGTCCCTCTAAGATAGCGCAAAATCCTTTTTGTTGCTTAGATGACATATCGTTGGACTTTCCATGTGTTGACTTACTTTGCTCACTGCATATGATATAGTCGTGTAGTTATTTCTAGATATAAGAGTTTATCAACTAATCTTTGGTAGTCCGTCTGGTCCACTAGAACATCATGCTCGCTTCCTGCTGTTAAATTCTTTCCTGTTTCCATGGATGTAGGTGTTTACAGTCATTCATGCCGAACTGTTCCACTATGGAAGAAGTGTATGTTGCTTGATCCGGCGTGACTTGATTCCCTTCATGTATGACCCGCACGCCCAAGCAATGAACGAGTTTACCTAAATCTTCATTTCAAACTCGTCCTTCAGATCTTGTTTGGTCTGACGTACACTCCTCTGGTCGCTTCCGGGAATCACAAGATCAGCAACGTAAAGTAAAAGCACAACTATCCCTTTCGCTGTTGTGAGTATGTACAGTTCTTCAAACAGTTGATTTGCCTCAACTGTTTGTAGAACGGACTTTACAGTGAGATTCAAAGTTCGCGTTCATGTTGGCATCTAACGTGTTGGAACATTTTGTACAGAACCGTACAAGGATAGGCTTATACTCTAGACGTCTCAAAGTCCACCTCATATGAATCACGCAGCTATTCAAGTGCTTATCTGGAGAGGACATTGAACAATATATATGGTACACGGGTGAAGCAAACGAACAGTATAGTTAGAGGAATTTATTCCAGGCTTCAATCGCCCGTATCTTGCAACGGGAAACAAAGCGATGTTGTAACTAAGCTTCTTTTCTCTCCCGCTTCGTTCCTGAACCCTGTTGTAACTAGTAGCATTTAGTGGTAGGTAGAAGTTAAGCGTGTGAAGTAGTATTGGATTCATGGTCTTAAGTTTCAAGTCAAGCTTCTCGTATGGAGACGATCTAGCACATTTGGGATCAGAGCTATACGCGTGATGAATTCCAGACTCAAAATTAAAAGATATATATATCCTGGACGATGGTGGAATGCAGACCTGCGGTTGTTTTCGTCCAGGCCTCTGTCTAGAGAACATGGAGACTTCGGACGCCCCTGGAGCCGGAGACGTAGTATATCAGAATGCTAATAATGTGCAAATGGTAATATGGTAATTAGGAGTGCCAGTTAAAGTTGGCTTCACAGCTAACTCACAGATCACAGAAAAGCTGAGGCCCACTGCTTGCTTCATCACTCTACCTGGCACTCAATTCCGAAGAAAAATCACCCAGCGCTTACAAGCCATGATGCTGGGACAACACCCGACAACAACAACATTCGCCACTGTTATGAAGAACAAGCGTGCTGGAAAGAATCGAATGTAATCCACTCGTTAATGACAGCTTCAAGCGAATGGACGTACCCACGGTACAGAAAATCGCGAACAGATCTCTCGCTTGCAAGAGATCTGTTCGCGAACTAGGCCTGAAGCGATCAGTGCAGGGCCAGTGCAGGAGTATACGAAAGGAGAAATCGAGCAGATCTTGTGCACAGCAAAACAAGTTCACAGGCGCGAGAACGTTAATACTCGAAAAACCCACAACTAACAAAGCGCACGATGGAAAAGATGCACCCCAAACCTTGACGCGATAAACGATCGATTTGGAGCCGATCCAGTTCAAACTGATCTCGCGCCTACTACCCGAGCCGGAGTACATCCTGTGCACTCTAAACGCATGGACCGGGACTCCGCTACTGCATTCGCTCTCCGCGGGGCCGCGGCTTCGGCTACAACAACTGCAGTATCAGTCCTACAGTCGACTGCCAGGGTCAGTTATACCCGATGAAAACGCGGGACTGCAACGACTGCGAATACTGCACTTCAATTTACTTGATCCACCCCCCAGAAGGAATCCCGGACTTGATCCACCCTCTCTTAACGATATCCTTCTTGATCAACCCCCAAACTGGCTACCGCCCGCTCTGTAAGTAACTTTGCCACATGGACGTCCAGTCAGGTAGTCCTGTCAGCTCGGAAAGCTGACGTGTGACCTGACGTGAGAAGAAAGCTGACGTGTGACCTGACCTGACGCGGAAAGAAACTAGTGCGCGGGAAGAGAAACGGAACTGCACAGCAAGAAAAACAGAGTACTTGACAGGAAAAGAAGGAAAGGCTATTAACAGTGCAGATCTGTGCACAGTGCAGATGTGTGAACAGTAGTACATGGTGATAACAGCGAGGCATCTGGGACATAGATTTGCACAGTACATGGTGGTAACAGCGAGGTAACAGCGGGGTAACAGCGGGACATCTGGGACATAGCACTTACCGCTAAGCACTAAATCCAGTAAGCACTTAGCGATAATGTCGGAGGATAATGATTTAGATTCACTCGATGGATTACATTTTGAAGATGAAGAGCGGGAATTCTTTTTAGATGCAAGAAGCGACGAGAAAGAAGACGAAACGATACTAGAGCGATGGCAGCAGGAGATGATTGACGCCCGTCTGGCTGACCGCGTACTTCAAGAAAAAACATTAGACGCCTTGAGAGAGGCCGCAGGGACACTGAAGTTGGGGGGAGATTTTCAATGCTGGAAGGATTTCGACTTTGCTATAGATTGTTGGTGTTTTCTGAACAGTAGAGCTTGTAACAAGCTCAAGTCATATTCTACTCACAGAGTGCGCGTCTGTCGTTATGGAGGGAGGATTCGTTGCAGAAAATCAATAGAACAGCGAGTTGAAAACAACGAGAACTTGGATCTAAATTTGATAAGTAGTCAGCCTCGTAGCTTCCACGAGTTCACCCAATGACAGAGAGAGAGAGAGAGCAGAAGATGAGACGATGTCACTGTGATCCAAAGAACACGGCGAGTTCCTGAGAATGATCGATGTGGCGAGAAGATGCGATATTTAACCTCTGGTAGAGAAACATTTTATGGAACTGGAGTTGAGGCAAGAGAAGGGTCAATAACGCAGTCGTGCAAATGGAGAATACGTGCACAAAGAGGGAAATTCACAGGGAGAATAACCATTAGTGTGTGTAGTCTGGAGCATACTTGTCCTGGACAACAAGCTTATAGGCGTGGACCAGCCTCAAACTCTAAATTCCTTGCACAAGTTTTGTGTAACAGAGTAGCAATAGATCCCAACATCCCAATCAGGAATTTAATGGAAGAAATTCGGACTAGTTTTAATAAACGAGCTCCATATAACCAAGTCTGGAGAAGCCGTGAGCATTCGCGAGATTGGTTAGAAGGTAATCAGACGGTCTCTTTTCATTATATTCGATCTGTATGCAGAAAGATCAAAGATGTGGATCCGTTAGCTGTTGTGGACTGGTGCACATGGATAAATCATCCAACAATTTTTAGTCGTTTTTTTGTTTGTCCTAGTGCTACTCGTAATGCTTTTAGCTCTTGTCAGAAAGTGATATGTCTTGACGCTTGTCATTCAAAGTCTCGTAAGTTTCCTTGTCAAATTTTCTTGGCTTCCACACTCTATGGTGCAAACCAGGCTATCATTTTAGCTTATGCTGTAGTTCCGAGAGAGGACACATCCAACTGGACTTGGTTCTGTGGTTTATTGAAAGAATCAATAAATGGAATTGAGAGTCCTCAAACTATCATCATCAGCGATCGACAAAAAGGATTGGAGAAAGCTGTTGCTGAGATATTTCCGACTGTGACTCATGGTCATTGCGCCCAACACATTAGAATGAACGTGAGGGTTAGATTTGGCAAGGAGGCCGAAAAACCTTTTTTGGCTTGTTTATACGCTAAAAATCGAGAAGCGTAAGAATTTCATCTCACCTGTGAGCATTTGGTTAGTTGGTGTAGTTTCTTATTCCAGTTGTGAGCATTTGGTTAATTGGTGTAGCTTGTTATGTCAATTATAGAAATAGTTTGTTTGTTGTGTTTTAATGCAGTTTGATGTTACAGGTATAACGAGGTTTTAAGAAAACTCGATTCTGGAGATCGAGGCAAGCAGTTGGCTAGTTATTTACGAGGTATCATGCCAGAAAGATATAGTCGATGTGCATTTCCGAAGCCACGATATGGGAAGGTAACTTCGAATGTAGCTGAGAGTATGAACAACGCTCTGAGGACCATCCGTTTTAATGCTCCTTTGAGAATTTTATTTGAAATTTGGTATTACATCATGCAACAATTTACCACGAGACGTCAACAATTGGAGCAGGAGACAAACCTACTCACCAAATTTACAAAGAGCAGACAGACAGAGAATGAGCAAGCTGCAGAAGGATTCATTTGTCAAGTTTCGAACATTAGAGAGGCCACAGTTCGCTGTCACAGTTCCGGATCAACTCATGTAGTGAAACATAACTCGAATGGACGAGGAACGTGCACTTGCGTTGAATACCATGAAATGGGATGGCCGTGTGGACATGTCATTACTTTCGACAGAGAGATGGGAGAGAATCTTATGACACGCGTTGATCAAATTTGGTACAGTTCGTCACTATTTTCAATTTATGGACAACAGCATCTGCCTCCCATAGTAATAGACGACTTAGAACCAGTTTGGACTTGTGGTCCACCTCCTATTGCAATTCGACGAGGAAGGCACCGAGTGGTGCGAATGGATAACAATACTCAATCTTCACAAGTTAGAGTTCCAGGAAATGCAACTGATTTTGTTGAAGAGAGTGTCACAGGACCTCCTGTTACTGGTAGTGATAGTGTTAATGCTGTGGAAATAGAGTTCGATGTAGCAGATGAACAAATGTCTCATTTTCTCTCATAATTTTCTATTCGTAGAACTAGACGATCATCTACTACGGCTAGTGGCAGCAGGCAAAGTCAAGTTGGAAGATGTAGTAGGTGCAAGCAGGTTGGACATAATGTTAGAACATGTCAAAGAAATGATATAGCAGATATCAATTACGCTGAGCACCTATCGAATCACCCTAACATGCCAACATTGCATCGAGAGGACGATGTAATTTTCACGGCCTCGGATGAAGAACTCGGTTTCACAGACAACAATAGTGATGTATCAGCAGGTTCGTTTCATAACTCCTTTCCGAGAGTGATATCTTTGCTGTATGTTTCAATTTCTTGAAACATTCATTCATGTTCTTATTTATTGTGTCCGTGTATCAATGCAGAAGTGAGTGAGGACTGAGCAGATCACACCGATCTCTAACATGGGCTTTATGATTACGGGTTGTACTTCCTCGAATATGGGTTACCGTAGTATCCAATGAAGCTTTCCAACCCAATGAAGCTTTCCAACGGCTCCATTGGAGCTATCCAACGGCTCTTTAGTAGTAGCGTTATATGGTTGTTTTGGTGTGAGGCTGGTTAGAGAGCGAGTCAGTGAGGACGGGAACTGTATAGACATCCAAACGATATTGACTCAGTGTTGAGCGAACTCTATTCGCATACTATCCTTGCAATTCATTGCGCCAAGTTGTGTTTTCTACTTCAGTGTTTCAATGTGTTCCTTGGCTGAATTTGAAGAGTGTATCAGTAACATACCTTGCATGTGGGTGGTTGCTTCTATTCAAAGGATAATCAAAAATCGGAAATGGAATTCTATATCGTACTTTGCTTGCAATTTCCCGGGGTGCTTGAAGCAAGTGATAGACTCTTCGCAGACTTCATCAAGCTCCGCTAAGAAGATGTTATATTTCAGTCAAGTGCAGCCCGACAGCAGAAAGACTTGGCATGCTTGTGGTCAAAGGAGAAATAAGAGACAGTGTCGATTTCATTTAGGACTGATTGATTACAGCGTTTATGATCGACAGGAAGCAGCATTACCAATTGTGGTTGTTTGGAGTAAAGGAGAGAAGTTATTAGGGATGACCGCAGAGTCTTTTGAGAAGTTATCATCCGAAGAGCAAGATAGACTTTTTAGGCTTGTTTGTTCGAAGAAGTGGCGCTTCAAAATAGGATTGAACACAATGCAAACTCGTTATACAGTGTTCGACGTGGAACATGAAATAGCAGAATCGGACGAGTTCGAGGACAGAATAGAAGATCGTGCTTTTGCAATGGATAGTGTAACATTTTATCCTTCGGAAGGAAGTGAGAAGGCCAAGTTGAGGGATAACGCTGAAGTTCTAGAGATGGAGAGGTTCAACCATCGAGTACAGACATTAGTCGAAAGATCAGAAGACATTGAATCGAGCTTGCTCGGTATAGTTCGAGATTTGCAAGCGGTTGTTGAGCTCCAACGAGAACAGAAGGGAGAGCTTTCAGAGATAGTAGAAGCATTACAAAAACTTAAAGAGTTTTAGGAATGGTACCGGTTGTAAATGGTTAGCTTGTACTATCTTACTTTCATTATGCAATGCTTAATCTAAAGCAATACAACATGTATCTCGCAAGGTTCTTGTTCCTCGTTAGATTATTTGTCCTCCATCACCGTTAGAGTTATCAAATTTACTCCCGCTGGAGGCGAAACATTGTGTACCGCACCTCCACCCAGCGCGAAACTAGAGTGTTTTGCCCAGGGAGTGCGAAACTCCCTAGTTTCGTCCTGGCTGGAGACGAAACACTCATGTTTCGCCTTCCTAGATCCCTTGGCGAGTTCTCGCCAGAGGCGAGACACACATGTTCCGCCCTCTCGCGGCGAAACACTAATGTACCGCGATTTCAGAAGGCGAAACTTTGATGTTTCGCCCTCCCAGATCCTTGGCGAGTTCTCGCCAGAGGCGATACAAACAATGTTCCGCCCTCCCGCGGCGAAACATTAGTGTTTCACGATAGCGGGAGGGTTCCCAGAGTGTCCCGCCAGAGGCGGTACAAGCATGTTCCGCCCTGGTGACGCGAAACATACATTGTTTCGTTCTATCGGGAGCGATACATCCATGTATCGCCTCCCGCGAAGTTTCGGCCAAAGGGGTACTCTTTGGGGAGTATCGAGAGAGGCGATACATGGATGTATCGCACTCACCGGAACTCCGTAAAGGGGTACCCCTTTGCGAAGTTTCGAGGGGGGCGACACATCCATGTATCGCTCTCGTGCAGCGCGAAACATCGATGTTTCGTGCTGCGTGGAGCGATACATGGATGTGTCGCACTCACCGGAACTCTGCAAAGGGTACCCCTTTGGGAAGTTTCGAGGGAGGCGATACATCCATGTATCGTCTATCGGCAGCGCGAAACATTGATGTTTTGCGCTGCGGGGAGCGATACATGGATGTATCGCACTCACCGGAACTCCGCAAAGAGTACCCCTTTGGGAAGTTTCGAGGGGGGCGATACATCCATGTATCGCCCTCGTGCAGCGCGAAACATTGACGTTTCGCGCTGCGGTGAGCGATACATCCATGTATCGCTTCCCTCGATACTTCCCAAAGAGGTACCCCTTGGGAAGTTTCGCGGAGTGCGAAACATCCATGTATCGCTTTAGGGATGTTTCGCTTTTTCTACAAGAAACATATAAAGTCATTGTTAAAAAGATTTTCATTCATTAAAAAAAAAGGTAATGAAGTCATTTTTCAAAATTTAGACTTTATATAATGGAGACTCAATGTACATATCTTTCTTACTTGAGTTTAGGATACAAATCCATGGAAACTGTATATGACACTGATCTCCATACAATATTAACTTCCTCTTGAGTAATATTGGTCCAGTAATTCTTGAGTGCAAGAAAGGGATCCTGAGTAAAAACTTGAGAAAATCTAGTCTCGACGTAAGATGGAGTCTCCTCGGGAGAAACTCCCCAACGAAGAAGCCAAGGCAACAAGGTTGCTTCTAAATATAACTCTCGATCACTATCCATAGTGAAAGGAGAAAAAGGAGGAGGGTGGATAGCATTAAATGGTACAATTCTTGACAGGACTATCATCCACCAACAGAACGTCTCTTGTGCTCAAGTTACGATCATGAAGAACAGTAAAATCCTTCAAGTATAAGTGGTTCCCGAAGGCTGCTTCTCTCACAGTCTTATATTTCAAACACATATCTTGAGCAAAAACGTGACACACCTACAAATGCCATTCATATGTATTAGAACACATAAAAAATATCATAGCTCAAGAATATAACATATAATACAAACAAGATGATGAAAAGTAAAAGATAAGAAGTAGCATACCTTCGCTCTTGTAACTCCAGGAGGCAAATAATCAGCATCCTCCATAGCACGTAGTAAGGTGCCCGTGTTGACCAGAGTACGAGAAGTCCATATGATGACATGAAATTTATCTAGACATATCTCCATGAACTGCTTGACTCCACGTCTCGCCACGTACCATATAGACTGCCTCGATGTAGTTTCCACTACATATCCTCTCTCACGAGCTGGCATCAACTCATGCTCGTTCCTTCCTACACGGACTAAAAGACCATTCAAATCAAGGATTAAGGTCTTACGTCGATTTGCCGTAGGGTGAACTAGATGAGGATAGAACTCTTCTGCAGCTCGTATCGTTGTTAATTCCTCTTTAGTGACCATGAGTTGATAGTTCACATGCTCAAGTTCAACACTTTTGGACTGAAGCTCTTCTTCCTTCTTCTTTATGGCTTCATGGAGTTGATTCATTCTCGTTATGAGAATAGCCTCATCATCTACAAATATACAGTGCAAAACAAATATGGATTAATAAGAAGCATTCAGGAAACTATACTAAGTGTAATTCTCATTAAATATATTTAAGTCCAACAAGTAAAAGAAGCCTAGTACAAAAGGATCAAAATAAATACAAATGTCAACTACAGGTGAGTCAACTAGTAATATGTTACCTGATGAAGGAGGAGCATGATACGAAGATTGAGGATCTTGAAATGATGCTTGAGGATCTTGAAGTGATGCTTGAGGATCTTGATCAAGAAGAACATGAAGAGAGGCCTGAGGATCTTGCTCAGCAGGAGGAGTATCTGCAAGATCCATTTGACATGAGAGTGTCATGAACTAGGACTTGAACATAATCACATTAAATTCTTATGTTTATCCATGCTGGAAAATCTAAGTTTTAAAAGTCATAAAACATTTTAGAACTGAAAACAAAAACTTACTTGATGATTGTTGAATTCTCCGAGAAGATTCTACTCTTCCTCCTTCAGGAAGTATACCGATGTGGATCATGAAGTGAGTCAAGATCATACCCACCCATGTTTCTGGATGCCGTACCAACTTCTCTTTGTTCATGTGCTTTTTCATAGAAGAGATTTCAGCATCCAAAGAATCCAGAATGAATTCAGTCCAATCGTAATCCTCCTCACTCTCCTCTACTTTACTTTTCACGTATAGAGCTAAATGTCCCGGAACTTCTTTTGGTCTTCTACTGTAGTGACGTAGGATTTCTCCTTTTGCCCATTTAGTATACAAGATATCGTTCCCACAGAGGATTTGCACAAGTAACGCTGCTCTAAGTTCTAAAATCTGTTCAAACACACAAACACACGGGTTTTGCCTAGAAATCCCGTCTTCTTACAAAACCACACAAAACAACACGTCTTCCAGACACGCCAAATGGTGCTCTGGACCCAAACAAACAACTACCAATTACAATATCATACAACTATTCACAGAGAAGCTCGGGAAGACGATCTTCCTGCTTCCAGGTTGCTTCTTCCG
Organism: Asterella californica; assembly: GCA_036924285.1. NCBI lineage: Eukaryota > Viridiplantae > Streptophyta > Marchantiopsida > Marchantiales > Aytoniaceae > Asterella > Asterella californica. The sequence goes on along the minus strand of JAYKYS010000018.1, from coordinate 1,107,571 downwards.
GTCTTCTCGATACCGTCTCCCGATGCGATTCTCGTCTTCTGGGGGTTTAGCTCGTCTTCTCACACCTCCAGAAGGCTGTCCGGCTTCGCAGAAGTCGACTAGTAACAGTCGTTACACCTTACTCTCACACTCACATTCCAACGGGTTGGATAAATCATAGGGTGTATGCCCCCTGTAGCCTTCCCAGGCTTCTGCCTACGGAAGTTGTCTTCCTGCAGCACTACAACGACATTCACCTTCACGGAAGCTCAATAGAAGTCTCGGAAGCTCACTAGAGAAGATAAGAAGATGTGGAAGATGAGGGAAGATGGGAAGAAGAAGAAATCCAAACAAGAGAAAACAGGATGAAAAAAGACAATTAAGATTCCGACAGGCTTCTAGTCCGGATCCTGACTAACAAGCCATCCCTGCTTGTAATAGTTTGGGGAGGAAGACAACAAACGTGAGTACTGTAGCACCGTCTTCTACTCGAGGATGTCGTCTTCTATTGCGAGAAGAAGGCTTCTTTCTTCCTCACTTCGCTGCTCTGACTGCTCTGTCTTCTGGGATCCCTTATCCAGAAGACCGTTCGTACGTAGATCCCAAGTGCTCTACTGAACGAGTCAAGCTACACTCCACAACTGTTGACATTCACCGCCACTCAAGAAGAACACTTCCCATGCACAATTGGGAGCGAATTCAATACATTCCACCACCCAGAAGACATGAGCGAAGCTGCTGCACTCAAATCCACAATCTATTCCCCGAGAAGAAGTCACAATGGCATTGGGAAGCTCACTCCCGCTACTTCCTGCGTCTACTCCTCGACACACCAGCCTAGCTAACAGGACTGCACGAGGATGCCGTTCCCTGTTCCTAGACTGTCCACCACTTACACCTACATCTCCAAGCCGCTGCTGATAACTAGAGAATGCAGACTTCTTCCTGCATGATTCCCTTAGTCTAACATCGAGCAGAGCTAATCTGTCTGCACTGTAGAATCTGTATATGTGCAGACCTCTGTAGCGTATAATGTGTCATGAGTCTCCTGCACCATAAGATGTTGGTGTGTATGCAGAGAGCTCCTAATTCCTACTCTGTCATCCTACTTAACCATCTGCCTCGAGAGTCAGGGGAGGCGACCACCAGGGAGAGAGAGAGGCGCTGACAAGAGGGTGTCACCTCACATGCATGCGGTCCCTCTTCCCAATTAGCCCTCCACTGTGTTACTCCTACGCTACCTATGCTGCCACATGGGGTCCTAACTATTTTTACATGGAAAACTGCCACCCTTAAGATAGCATGTCCGATCCTACTAAATCTGGAAGTGTCGATTGAGTTTGCTAACTACTCTGATTGCTCGGTGGCAATCTCCACATGATCAGCTCCTACCGGAGCTACTACCTCGACTTCTGATGGGCTGGGAAGCCCTGCACTTACCTCGGGTACCACTGAGGTAGCTTCCCTCTCCTCGCTCTTCGTTGGCCCTGCTGTTTCTGCGGCTGCGTCTTCCTCGGCTTCGACTTCGGAAGACGGAATGGTCTTCTGGGAAGACGAGTCGAATGGTGCGTCTTCGGTCTTCTGAGGCACAGATGCAGTACTAGGGACCATGGCGACCTCATAGGGGTCCGGGGAAGTCGCTTCCTCCACGCGGAATACTTGGGAAGACGGCTCGTCTTCCTGTCTTCCAGAAGACATCATGTCTTCCAGGGCGTCTTCTGGAGTCTTCTCGTCTTCCAACGCTGTCACCACCAAGTGTACAGCGGGATCGAACTCCTCCTTCTCCATTCCGGACCCAGTCGAGGGTGTTGGGGCTTGGGAAGATGCGGTTGCAGGTGTCGGAAGTGAGAGAAGATCATAAAGTGTCTTCACTCCTTCTATCTGTCTATCCAGGTACCTGAACATGCTATCTCTGCATTCCATCAACCTCGTCTTGGACCCGCTGTCCCATTCCCTAGCTAAGGTAAGTAACTTCTTACCCGCGGTGAAGTTGAACTTCTTCCGAAGCGCTTCTACCGACTGAGCTAGCATCTTCTGCGCACGAGCCTCCGCTGCTTCTCTTTGCGTCTTCTCCACTGCAGCTCGCGCTTCTGCGGCTTCTCGCTGCATCTTCCAAGTGGTCTGCTCTTCTGCGAGGGTAGTGATCTTCTCCCGCACTCGGAGAACTTCCTGATCGCGCTGCTGTACTCGCGTCTGCAACTCCTGGTTGCTCTTCCGAAGTTGCATCGACTCCTTGGCAGAAGCGGCTGCTTCCGCCTTGTACCTGGCTCCAAGCTTCTCCGTGGTGCGGAGACTAGCTTCCAGCGACTCCGTCTTCTGCTGGCTGTCTTCCTGTCGCAGCAAGGTGCGCAGGCCGAATCCAGGCTGTAAGGGCTTCTCCTGTGCCTTCGCTCTCCTCTCCAGCAACTCCATAGCGGACTGGATCTCCTTCTGGAAGTAGGCACTGAACTCCTCCAGTCGTCTTCCTGTGGAAGACAAGTTCATCCCCACCACTCGCTCAGAGGTGTCGACCTTGTCTTCTAGAGGCCAGGAAGCCTCTTCCACCACTACGGCCTTCATCTTCTGCGCACGAGAAGAAGCTACTCTTCTCATCTTCCGGGGTGGAAGACTCCTCGTGGCAGGAGCGGCTCTCCTCTTTGCGCTTCCTCGCATCGCAGTAGGAGCGCCCATCCATCCTTCGTCTTCTGGAGTCTTCGGAAGACTCCCAGGTGTTATAGAAGCTGTCTTCTGCTCCGATCGGGTACTCAGCAAGTCTTCCTCCGAGTCCGACTCCGATCCTGAATGAATGAGGGAGATGGGTGTCCTCGGTACACTTCTTTGACCCATCTTCCTCACTGGCGTGGCGTCTTCCGACCCACTAGACTCGTCTTCCCTCACCAGAAGCGTCTTCTGGTGAGAGCCGGGTCTCAGCTGTGACATCAGAGTGGGAGGGGGCGTTGCTGCTGCCTCTCGATCATCGTCTTCCGCGGTCTCCTCTTTCACCTCCTGTCGCTCCGTTGGTCCATACACTGCCAGCTGATCTTCCTTAAGATCCCCCATGGCTACATACAAGTAGCAGAAGAAGGGCGTCAGATGTCCTCCCGCCGGGGTACCCAAGTATGCTAGCTCCGTCTGTACATAGTTGTGGATGTACACGCCCCAGTAGATTGGCACTCTGTCATCCCACACTGATTCCAGGAACTCCACGTCCTGATCTCCTAAGTACCTTGTCTTCTGCGCTTTTCCCTTGGGGAAAAGATGCAGAAACAACTTCGCCAGAAGTCGCTTCTTCGGCTCCCGGTAAGACTCTATCTTCCAACCGTTCCTCCCCTGTCTGTCTTCCACGAAAAGGCAGGTGGTACTCCTAGGCACATGCCATGAACTCACAATCCTAGGCAAGATCTTCTTCTCGTACCAATATCCTCGGTTCTCGGTCTCAGGCTTGTGAAACGCCTTACGCCACCAGTCTTCAGTCCAGGAAGACGGTCTTCCCCGAGCTACTCCTGCCTTCGCAGGTACACGGTTACGCGGTGGTAACGCGGCCCACACCTCCTCCAGAAGCCCTTGATCTGCGAGGTTCCAATCCCACAGGAAGAAGTCGAGACCCAACTCCTTGAGGAAAAGAGTGGCCTCGGCCAATTCTGCCGTGGGTAACACCAAGCCTCGCGGATGCATCGACATACCTGGAAGATCTGTTGCACTAAACCACAAGCACCTACTATGAGCTGAAGGCTCAGTTCTTCCCGAGTGTCCACAGTCTAGCTTCTACTTCTCAGAAGACGAAACTAGTCTTCCAGAAGACAGCTACTCCGTCTTCCGGGATTCTAACAGTACTTCCTAGATAGCTCTCGTCTTCCGAGCTATATCTAAACAATCCTATCTAAGCAAGGCCTCGCATGGATTACCAAGAAGACAACCCACCTTGCATTACATCCTACTTCCTATCAGAAGATACAAGATATGCGAGAAGTAGAGTATGAGAAAGGTTCAGAAGATGGTTGCGGGCTCCTGCGGTGACAATGGCCTCTGGGAAGACACTTGGGACAGCTTCCGATTCAATGTCTTTCTCGGAAGACTTCTCGAAGTCAGACTTCCCTTCACTGGTCTCACCTGTCTTCGTCTTCCTACACGCAATCTATCCTCACAACAGACTCAAGACAACTGCACTCTGTTCTTCTGACTTCTCACCTCTCATACGCACTCAGAAGAAGCTTGCTGCATGATGGGAAGACATGACCCTCGACCATTCCCTCCAGATTCTGCCAGCAAGACTTCTCACAACTCTCTTCTAAGTTCGGGAAGAAGAAGGAACGACTGCTATGGATCGGACAGAAGAGACCCGAATGGACCCTCGCGTCTTCTCGCTCATTTTGCCAGCCTTCCAGTCTTCTAGTCTCTCTAGGAAGATGGGGAGTTGAGAAGCTTGGAAGACCGGGAGGCACAGGCCTAGTTCCCGACTTCCAACTTCTCGAATTAACACAACAACTCACCACTCCACTCAGGATTCGTACCAAGCCTCTCTAAACACAAAAGCAAAGCAAATCCACTCTTGATACGAATTGTGTTCAGTCGACTTCCGAAGACGGTCTTCCGAAGACAGTCAAGTTCAAGAAGCGTCTTCCGAAGATGTTCCCATCTTCCGAATCGTCTTCTGTTCCAAGTTTCGGAGATAGAGAGGTAGGGGGTAGGGAAATTGATAGCTGGGGTCTCCAATTTGAGGGCTAGGAGTAGGGAAGCTCGAATTGAGCTCGGGAAGAAGCAAGGAGATGTCTCGACAGAAATTGGGCAGCGCTTCCGCGCCCAATGTCTCAATAGAAAGAATGGGGGTGGGGTAATCGATCAGGCTGCACACAATCAAGGAAGCGCGGGGAGTACCAAGAAAAGGCGAGAAGAAGTGGGAGGGGAAAAGAACAGGGGGAAGAACCTCTACAGTCTTCTTCGGCTCTCCGAGTTGCCTTCGACCTCCGCGCGCTTTTGGCTCTTGTCCTAGCGTCCAATGCGACTCCACACGACTGCGCCTGCTGTCAATTTCGGTCCACACCTCGATTCCTCTCTGCTTCTACTCGCCACTCTTCACTGTCAGCTTCTCGGAAGCTCCACAGAAACGTCTTCGCTTTCTCTGCTGTTTGTGCTCCCGCAATTCGATCTCACTCTTCGCCTAGCTGCCAACTTACTCTCTCATACCTCGATGTCTCACTTGATTCCTCTCTCAATGCTAGCTCGCGAAGCTCACTCTCTCAATCGATCTTTTCAGGCGCGCTATGCTGCGGGAAGTTAGAAGGTGCCTAATGTGCTTCCTCACGCATCTTCCCCGCAGATTAGGGGTTCTCGTCCTTGGTGTCTTCCTGACCTACCTACCTATTCGGTGCGCTCCAGTAGGTACACCTACTGTCTTACCCGAAAACTCGTGGTTGGTCCTTCGCGGTCGCTGTCTTCTGGAAGATAGGTGTCTTCCGCCGTCTTCTCGTCTTCCGCCGTCTTCTCGTCTTTTAAAGACGCAACTGAGAAGACGATCTTCCGAAGACGGTCGTCTTCTGAAGAAGTCAACTTCTTATTACAAACAGCTCTTAAGATCATCTTCCTGTTAAGAAAGACGTAACCTTAAGTAACAACGCTTCTTCAGTTATACAAACAAGTCATTATTCTTAAAAATTTCAAAAATTCGTGCATCCTGTAATTTGTGGGCACCACATCTACGAGCCAAAAGAACACAATTGATAAGTTGGAACACCGGTCTCCACTCTGGAAACTCACACATCCAAAGTAAATATCGTTTTCCCTTCTCGTCTTTTGTGGGAAACCAATCCTCTATCAAAGATCTCTTCACATGATGAGGACGAGGAACTGATGTTCCCATTGGCAAAACTAAAGACTCTCGGATAAAAGACTCATCCAATACAATATGACGTCCTTGAACAATAGCTCGACGACTTTCTTCTGCATATGACTGGATGAATTCTATACAAAAAGGAATCTGCAAAATAGATAATAATAAGGATAAGTATGCTAGTCATCGCAATGTTTGAATCTTTTAACACACAAGAATCATTGTAAAACTCGGTTGAAAGATAGTAACACTCACATCAGGACGAGGGAACTCAAAGGAGAGAGCAATAAGTAACCCAAGTCGATCGACAGCTTCTTCCTCTACTCCTTGTAAACAATTCTCCATTTCCTCCTTTTCGACCCAACACCACTTAAGATGATATCGTTCATCCTCCTCGTGAGTATATTGAAACAATGAAGGTCCTTCCTTCATGCTCTCCATTTCCTCATCAGCTAAAAAGAAGGAATACAAATTAAAATTGTCCTAAAACGTAAACATAACAATCCAACTACTGGCGAATAATGCAACAAGAGAAAGGAATATCTAAGAGTCAAGGGCGAAACGCAAAGTTTCACTTGACGAGGGGCGAAACTCGTCCTCACTCAGAAGTGGATCCGGCTTGTTTCGCCCTCCGGACTGCTGCTAAGTGAAAACTGGGCAGGGCGAAACATGTTGTATCGCCCTGCAGTGTGTAAACACATGAGACTCTCGATTGATAAGGTCCTGGTAGCGCGAAACACAATGTATCGCCCCAGTGAAAACACATGCGACCGGCAGGACGATACATGATGTTTCGCCCTTCCGGAAGGACGAAACATGCGAAACATCATGTATCGCCCTACCCAGTGATCACACATCCGACCGGCAGGGCGAAACAACATGTTTCGCCGATACCAGTAAGAACACATGCGACCGGCAGGGCGAAACATGTTGTTTCGCATTACGGCAGGGCGAAACAACATGTGTCGCCTTGCCCAGTGCGATCATTGCTTCTATGAGAGGGCGATACATGTTGTTTCGCCCTTCTTGCTCGGTGAGAACACATGCGACCGGCAGGGCGATACATGCTGTTTCGCCCTTCCGGAGGACGAAACTACATGTATCGCCATGCCCATTGATCACACATGCGACCGGCAGGGCGATACATGTAGTTTCGTCCTCCGGAAGGACGATACATGCTGTTTCGCCCTGCCCAGTGTAATCAATTGCTTCTATGGGAGGGCGAAACAGCATGTATCGCCCTGCCCAGTGCGAACAATTTCTTCTATGGGAGGGCGATCCATGCTGTTTCGTCCTCCACCAGGGCAAAACAGCATGGATCGCCCTGCTCAATGCAAAGTAAACAAGCGATACAAGGTATATCGCCCTCCCGCAGGGCGATACATGTGTATCGCCCTTGTCCAAGGCGAAACTGACGTGTTCCGCTCTACCAATTGCACCAATCTTACGCGAAACATGTTCGTTTCGCTAACCCTAACATGAAAAACAAAATTCCAATCGATAAACACATGCACTTCTAGCATCTAGTTAACTCACCGGACCGTCGTGGTACTCTCCGCTCTCTCGACACTTCTATCGACACTTCGATGGGTACGTCGTGATACCCTCCGCTCTCTCGTCCTCTTCCAACGCCTCCATCTCGTCCTCTTCCAACGCCTCCGCCTCGACCTCGAATTGGAACTCCTCTCGTTTTCATCACAGCGATTCAAAATCGCTCAGAGTTACAACAACCTTACTCACTCAAACCTCGCAGCCTCGCTCAGACCTCGCAGCCTCACTCTATCGAAACCTCTCCGATCTCCTCCTCGAAACCTCTCCTCTATCGATACCTCTTACGATCTCCTCCTCGAATGTTCTCGACTCTCTCTCGACTGAACTTCTCGACTGAACTTCTCCACTCTCCTCTCGACTATTTTGGCTCTTGTGAGAAACTCTTCTACTGGAAGGGTGTGAGGAAGTGAATCGAAACGTGAGAAACTCTCCTACTCGAAGGGTGTGAGGAAGTGAATCGAAAGCTTGAAGTAGTCTTCTCTCGACTTTCTGAAGGAAGTCTGAGAAAGGATATCGAAGCTTTTGAAGTTCAATTTGTTCCGTTTGAAGTTCGAAAACGCATTCATTTCTAAAACCATTCGAAACAATATAACAGCATACATTTTATCGAAATAGATAACAACATATATAGAAGAAGATATATTTTATTCCGTAATATTACCCAACATTGTTATCTTTCACTACTCTAACAAACTGTATAATTTCTCGAGGTTCTCAATTGCATCTTCGCACACACAGAGTGTATTCTTTATTTCTTCACACAGACCCACAGTTCGGTCTTTCACCTCTGCAATATGATCTCTAACTTGGCGAAACCTAGTCAATACGTCCCGGCAATGATCAACATGTTTAATTATGACTATAGGTTCTTCCATCACCAATCGGTCCATGTCCCAAACAATAGACTGTACCCCAACTCGCTCGATAACATCAAAAATTGCTTCCGAACATCCTACTCTACGTGCTGCGAACACTGTGCGTTCTCTATTTTTACGACTGAGACCGATTTGCAGCTCCCAAAATCCTCGCAAAATATTAGATTGGATAAGCTCCTTCTGTTCCCCTTCAGACAAAATGGAAAAATCTGTCGCTGTCATGTCTAAGAGTTCATTCCCGGCTTGCCACACTGAGAAAACACCACAGTCTTCAACCTTCCATTCTTTTGTTGACGAGTCCATCAGTGACATACTGAATCTCCAAGCTTGAACACTACGAGCATGAGAACAACAACTGCTTGGACTTGGAGAGTTTGCTCCAGGAGATAGGAATTCTTTTTGTTTAGGAACTCCTCCGGTAGCTTTCAAACATCTGGCGCAAGCTTGATAAGTCATGGAACCATTGCAGCTGCGGACGATTTTCACTATCGCGCATCTGGTCCATCGTGGTTCTACATTTTTCCCAATCGTTTCGATTTCATCGTAAAATTCACGAAGAGCGATAATCTGCACAGCCATCGACGAGAATATGAGCCGAGCACTCTAAAACTTCAACGCTAACGTGCTGCACTAAACTCTACGCAATGTAACATTCTGCTGCACAGTCCTTCTTGTCTTCCCGCGCATTAATCTAACATTGTACCACGTCAGACATCACAAACTGACATCTGACTCGCGTCAGGTCACACGTCAACTTTCTTCCCGTTCAGATTACACGTCAGCTTCGGAGAGCTGACAGGACTACCTGACTGGACGTCCATGTGGCAAAGTTACTTACAGAGCGGGCGGTAGCCAGTTTGGGGGTTGATCAAGAAGGATATCGTTAAGAGGGGGTGGATCAAGTCCGGGATTCCTTCTGGGGGGTGGACCAAGTAAATCTCTGGCACTTCCCATCACTGCGCAGAAGTCATCTGGTCCTGCCCAAGATCTATACATGTGTGGACTTGGGTGAAGAAGCTTTTCTCAATGGCCACCAATGACGTTGGTAACTGGAGCAGCAACAGTGGGTTGTTGCTGCTGTTGCGCCTTCAGGAGATCGTCCGCCTAAGAAGTTCCTCCCTCAAACTACTCTTGGGGAAGTTTATTCCAGGAACAGCGTTGTGGTTTATTTGGATCGAACGGAATGAACACATCTTTCAAAGACAAGAGTGCAACTACCATCGTACTGTAGCCAGGATATGGTCATGCCTCAAAGCCTACATCAAGAACTCCTGGAGACTACACTGCAACCGATGTTCTCAACAGACTACAACAATGCAAACACTTCTCGAAGCGATGGGGACTAGGAGGTCTTCACATTCACACTGAAAGAAATACTTCAATTCCCTCCCTTCCTCCCGTGAGGAAATTTATCGGAGGTTGCTGAGCGTCACGGAAGCTCTTTGACTGTACTCAACAGTCCCTACTGCTACTCTCTTCTTGGATCAGATCGTCGAGTTTGTCTCTTACGATGCGATTCTTAACTTCTCGATTGTGCAGGTTGGTTCTGTTGTGGTGTACACGCTTGATTTTCTCCTACCATAGGTGTTTACTCTGCTTCTAGGCGCTCTCATTTTCGCTTTTGTTATCCAGTTGCCCTCTACCATTCGTGTTGGTGGCGCTGCTTGCCTGTGATTCAATCGGTGAGGCTGCCGGTCCCCCTGTTGTCGACTGCTAATAAACTACTGGTTCTGGTCGTTAAATGTAAACGGTAGTCACGCATACATTACACAGTAGCAAGGTGAGCGGAGCTCTGACATCCTGAAAGCTTCTTCATCATACCCAGGCCTAAGAGCGCTTTTCTCGGCTACGAGCCAGTACAGAAAGAAGCACGCTGGCCTCAATGCACTGTGCATACAAGACGTGCTGCATAAGCAAGTACCCGTAACTGTAACTGAACTGTAGAATTAAGAAGTAAAATCTGACAAATGAAAGGTAAAAAACAACAGTTCTTCACGCGAGAAAAAAGAAGTCATCTACAAGGAATTCGTGCGCTACTAAGGTACTCTTGCACGATTCGAAGCGCGTAAAATTGCAAAACCGGGTGGAACGTTCATACCACATAGTCCATGCTCTTATAGTGTCATGATCCCCGTAGAAAGAAGAGAAACTGACCCAAATCATAAATTATAGTTTCCTGCAAGAGGAAGTTCGGGAACCAGAAAAAGACTGATACTCAAGTTCCTCGGCCCCAAGTGCTTAAGCATAAGACACTGGATATCGCAGGTGTTGCTAAGAATACTTTCAGCGGTGAATTCTATAGGGTTCTGGACATTGACATACATGTGCGGTTCAGGTGCAGTTGCAGTTTGTCCGTTGGTTACCTTGTCCCAGCAGCCTGGATAAGTTTACCTGTTTTGTGAAACTGGATAAGAGTGTCGAGATTGACTGGCGCCATTTAGTTACACTTTAGGCTGATGATGAATAAATCGGTTCAATCCTGGACCGCAACTAGCATTCTTGGCATTCACGGAGTCCCACGCTACGATTCCTCTGTGAAGCTGGCAACTTTGTCTGGTAGGTGCACTTTAAGTGATTTTGGGCTCATCTACGCTGTGAAGTAGTTTCATTCACTACAAATCGTGGTACAATATCTTGCCTCCTTTCAAGAATATAAACAAGTATGACTTCTAGAGACATTGAGATTCCATCTACTTCTTCTGACATGGCCGATTGCCATCTCGTACGATGAAAGCGTGAGTTACGAGTTCCGACCGCTTTCCACAGATCGTACCGACATTCGCTACATTCGCTCATGGAACAGCTAGGATCGACAAAGAAAGAAGAGTGACAGACCGAAGTAGTAAACACCACTAAACTCATAATTTGATCACAACAAACGCCACATCCCTAGAGAAGATTAGAAGTACAGTTCATCCTTATCGACTGTGTTTTTACTTGCTCGCAATGTCGTGAGAGGAGCGTCGTTCGTATCAGCCGCGCGGAGTCTGTTGTGGCTTGGGACGAGCGGGAGACGACCAATAGCTGTATAAGTGAGAGCTTCCAATCGAATACCAACTCCAGGATCTGTCCTTATATCGAACCGATGCTGTGAGTAGCCGTTCCCATAAATCTTGACGTTGGTATGGACAATCCGAGTTACAATAGGAAATATTGTCAGGCCTGTGAGACTTATTCTCAGTCGAACAGAAGTTTGTGAAGTTTGTGAAGTCCGGAACGCCTGACACCCTTCCTTTACTTCCCGTTTGGGACTTGTCAGACTCACGTTCAGCGAGCTCGAGTGGAGGAGCAAGTCGGGAAGCTCCCTCTGTTACTGCTCACGATTGGAGATCGATACGTGACCTGATTGTAACGACTTTTCTGAGCGGAGTGTTGACTAGAAATGAGTTATTGTACTCCTCATGATCAGAACCAGGGCAAGTTATGCCCGAAATTGTGGAGCAACCTGCCAGATGACCTTATTGCTTTTATATTCAAGAAGCTTCCTAGGATGGATCTAATTCGATTACGAACACTCGACAAGGAATGGATGAACCGCATTACAAGTTTGGAATTTCCTCCTTTGAGATGCTGTCAATCGCATTCCGATCTGCTTCTGTTTGCAGAGGACAGGCTGATAGTCTACAAGATGAAGTCGAATGGCACCAAAAATCTCTTGGTGAGGTGATCCGGTCCTCTCCCCGTGAATTTACTGATGCGGCCGTGAAACCATATGCATCCAAACTGGAACTCATTGCATCAGATGGCGGTTTTCTGTGTTTCTCTGCTCCAGAGTACGGAAATTTCTTGGTCTGTAATCCGGTCACCGAACAGTTGATCCATCTGGATCTTCCGGACAGACGAATAGGAGCCTCGTCAACTGCAACAGGTAATCCTCAACTTTTGGGATACAGGGTTGACGTCTTGTCTTCTCGAGCTCGAGACTCGAGATATAGGTGCGCGTAAGTGCTCGCGGGTTTGCGTGTTGAATCCGGTTCAGGCCACTTCAAGCTCCTGGTGGCAACTTTGCGTGGGGGTACTCCACTAAGAACGAAGATCTACAACTCGCAGAAGAAGACCTGGAAGCAACTGCATGATTTTCCTACTGCTACCACGGATCCAGATCACACTAGACGACTTTCTACCGACCTGGAGTCCAAGTTGTTCAACGCCAAGCGCGGTTGTGTTGTTTGCGATGACAAGTTTTACACTCTGGTGCAACACAAGGATGTGTTTTGGGAATTGTTCAGATTTGACATCCGGAGAGAGCTATGGAGCACAGTTCCGCTTCGGAGAAGGGTACAGCTTCGCTTACAGCTTTCTGTATATGAGGGGAAATGGCTGCTTGTGGAGACCCCTTGGTACTCCCGACACAGCTTCTTCGTAATGCAGGAATCGGACGGTGCGGTAACATCCTGGATATCCGTGCTAGAGCCCTTGACACTGCAGTTGGAAAATATACTCTCATGTCTACCCAAACAGTTCAGAGTCACCTGTTGCCTGTCTTGTATCAGCTCTGGTGGTGACACCATATATTTCCTGAACCATGATCGTTGACAGCAAGCTACTCACCTACTACAGCTTTCTAAAGCTTTAGTGGTCCTAACATTAACGCGAGAGCGAGTTTAAGCGAAACGATATCGCCATCCAGGTGCTGGCAGGTAATAACAGCTGAAGATGCTGTATGGCAGTACTTCCGTGGCTTTAGCACTTTCTCAAGAGGTTTTATTGTGGGCGTTATCGAAGTATCTACTTAGCAGCAATCCGACATCAGAAGAGTTCTCCGTCCCTGTCAGCATCAGCTCCCAGGCATATAAAGGAAGACGAAGAGGTTGTCACTGAGTAGAGATAATTCACGAGTTACTGTGAGACACCAGGAAGGATTAGAAATCAGTTTCTGGTCGAGCTTGACTGACAAGAAAATCGAAAGCAGACAGTAACCAGTTGTTTCTGTGAACCCGAAAACCACCATGAGCTTCATTTCAACACATGTTCGCATACTAAATATATATAGTGTAAATTACATCTTCCTTACATTGTTGACTAACCTCCAAGAACTAACCTCCATCCAATGATGGTTATGCATATCTACAGTGGAATTTTGGACTAGAGAACAATGTCTTTTCTGTTAAAGAAGTAAACCAAGTGAATACTCTTCACTGTACAAGTTATATCAGTAAAGGGATCAGTCGACTCATCATCTCCCAAGAGGGGTTGTTATATACTCTAACCTATAGACAGAAGTTAGTCATTAGTCAGTTACTAGACATAGAGATGTACCTATAGAGCTGACTATAGATGTGACTTATAGAGGTGACTATAGAGATGACTATAGATGTGACTATAGACTAGACATTATCTTTAACATTTTCTCTGGGTATTTTCTTCCTACCGCCGATGACGAGGTCAAAGCTGAGACCGCAGCACCGTTAGCTAGGCTCTCCTTATTAGGATTCAGTAACTTCATGCAAGAAGGGCGATTCGGAAATCAATGATAACCCGAATTGCAGGGCGAACTCGAAGCAGATCATCGAGATTCTCTGTCCTGGTATCTGCTGTCTTTAATGGTATCTGCTGTCTTTAAGGTTCTCAGTTGTTTTCTGCAAATCATCTCTGGTGGTGGCTTCTCTGACCACGATGGTAACAAGATAGTTCTTTATTGTTTTTTTGACGCGTGTAAGCAACGTTTTTATTACGAAGCTAAGAACAAGAAGGGATGCAAAGCCGTCAGGCCGAAGGATACAGTAGTGTCACAGTTTCACAAACTAATGCGCATTTACTTAAGGACTAGCGTGTGAGGGGATCTGCCAGCGCGTGCGCCGGGTAGCTGCCCGCTATTTCCTAAACCTCGAGGGAGGAGGTTTTTTTCTTAAGGCATTAACCCTAAGCCTGCGGCCGGAGGCCGCATAGTAGGGCGACAAGGACCCTAATACCGCGGCCGCAGGCCGCAGCGTCAAAATGGACGCAGAGAATATCGAACTCATGACCTCCTTCTCCTAAACTCGAGGTCTCACCACCACGCTACCACGAGGTGATGCTTTAAAGCTCTCCCGCACAGTAATAAAGAGGTCTCACTCGATCTTCACATCCTCTGCCCGAATTTCTGTTTTGCTTACCCGGATTCAAGCGTGCCGCAATTAAGCTGACACGAGGGTCACTGCATTAGTTGGCTAATCAGTGACACTACTGTACCCTTCGTCAGGCCTCACAAGACTGATCACATGTCACCGGAACTCACCATGCAGGGAGACCAGAAGAAACCACCAAGGACAACAGACTCAAATGAATATGCATCCAAAGTGCACAAACAAGAAAACGGAGGAAAAAAACAAAAATCCAAACATGCCAAAAATAATTATGTGTGATTTGCTTACAGCAGCCTTAAAATAAAGATAAATGAAAAATACAATGTGAGAAAAAAATAGAAGTTCAAACAGACAAAAATTAATCATGTATTTAAGGCTTACAGCAGTCTTAAAATACAGATGAGTGAAAAATGCATGCGAAGATAACGGAAAGCGCAGAGTCAGGAGAAAATAGCATTTATAGTCAACTGATCTTTGAAAGGTCTCTTGACTATAAATTTAGATCTGACGGCACCGTCATTACACTTGGTACTTTCTCCTGAGTTAAACCCATAAGCGAGTCACTCGAACAGAACCTTCCTTTGGTACAAATAGCAATCACTTACACGAATAGAATATTTTCAACTTTGCAAGTTTAATTTATACCCTAAACCTTCCAAAAAGAAGGGTTAGGGTATAAATTAATTCTCCTTGAACTTGGAAGCAGTGATAATGCAAATGATAATTCAGAGCGAACTGAAATCCAAGTGGAAAGGACAACTTAGTACCGTGTGCACCGCTACATGACCAGAGACTAACGTGAAACAAGAGTGGATTACTAGAATGAGATTAATAATGGAAGTGAAGGAAAAGTGAAAGATTCTTCCACTTAGAAAGCCAAGAGACGTTACAGAAGTCCAGAGAAGATGCTACGTTACATGCTACGGGGCTTGGGGCGAGAAGAGCAAAAGCTCTCGTTGAATACTGATCCCCGGACCCTCTAAACCCTAGCCTTTTGTAAATTTTTTCATTTTTTTCAGTTGTGCTTCCAGTTCCAACATGCTGATACTCTTTCGTACTTCCTTCCATGCATTTTTTATGTACAGTTTGAACCTCGTCCAGATTTTGACGATGATATCGTGTTTGGTGCACACCATTCATTATAATGACACCATTCATTATATGGTGTCATTATATGTTCCAAATGTGAGTTTGTCTTGATGACTGTGTATTCTTGTGGACCACTACTCCTAACTACATTTTGCTTGTAGAGGTGCACTAAGATGCACTTGTGTTGTGTAACCTTGTTATATGGAGTGAGTGGAGACAGCGTTGTCGTGTTGTGACACGGCTCTTATGTGAATTTAACGTAGAACTTATATTGTGTTGTTTTTTTGTGTTTCGTAAACTTTTCATATAACTCATCTGACAACGTATTAAGTGTTACATTCACGGTTATCTGAGATATGAGATCACACGATAATGAGACGTGTCAGATCAATGATTTGTAGACATTTGCATGAGCATCTCTTGTTGTCAAATTTGGGTATAAAATAGAAGATAGAGGATTCATGAAGACATTCTTCCTTGCGTGGTGTTTTGTGATTGTTTCTTAATGTCTTACATGAAGAGCGAGGAGTTGCAAGAGTTTTATTTATGGATGGAGGATTGATCTGTAACGACCTATGTTACACATAAGAAGTTGTCTATTAGTAAGGTGTTTAGTTATAACTAAGTGTGGATAATGTTTATTTGCTGCCCAAGTACTTTAAGGAAGTATCAAGTTAGTCATGACTAGCTAAAGTTAGTTCTGGTTAAACTTAGCTGTACTTTTGACAGAATTCAGATATTTCCTAAAGAGTGAGCACTACTATCTTGTCATCTTGTCTAAAAGATAGAAAGGAGGTGGAAAGTATCCCTTATCTCCTTTTTGAGTTCATATTAGTGGTGGGATTAAAGTTGTGGACTTTGTGGACATTAAAAACAAGAAGAGATTCCACATGTTTCTTTTTTAGTGAGTCCTAGTGTGGTGGAAATTAGAGATTCCTTGAAAATATTCTAAAATCTTTCTAGAAGTTGTTGACTTTGAAGAAATAAACCCTTGTGAAAAGATAAGAAGCCCATGTGATTAATACTTTTATCTTAAGTAATATCTTAGTAAAACTCGGTAAAAATAGTTACGGCTGAGTTACCGGAGTGTATCAAAGCAAAACCTAGAATGTATAAATAGAGGAGTAGAGAAGAGCTCCTCATTCTTGTTTTCACATCGTCGTAATGACAACTTGAGTAATATAGAGAGTGTGTGATATTTTAGCATGTGAGAACTTGAGAAACCTTGTTAGAATGGAGGACTTTACTTGATGAGTTTATGGAGAATTTTTAATTGATGAATTTATAGGTGAGTGAATGATTGAACTTAGCATTTTTCTCTTCAAGTTCATGGTGTGCTTCCCTCAAAGCCTCAGAGGTGACCCTTGAGTGAGAGATAGGCACGACATGTTGCAGATTCATCGATGACTATCGTGGAGGTTGAGAGATTGGGGGGTAGTTGATCGATAGGACCGCGGAGGATTTACATTTTGGTTCCACTGCCGAGACTTCACTTGAAGAGATTAGTTGAAAGATGTTTAGAGTTCAATTCTACATTCGACAAAAAGAGATCATGAGAGAGCACATGGAGAGAACGTTGGAGGAGAGAGAGCTAACGCGATGTTAGCAACGCTAGAACCTTTCGTGTATCTCGTAGTGATCTATGACGCATTTGAGGACACTTTGATCATCCTCCATATCAGATTCTCAATAGTCATCGATGGGTCTATTTGGATCAAAAGTCACAATTCCAACACCCGAGAGAGGTACTATCACTCTATGATCTCTAGGCCCAATCCGTAAATATCCTTTGTGTCACCTATCTGTGGTGCGGACAGCTCTCAACCAAAGCTTACCTAGGAGCAAATCATAACTAGAGTCCTTTAATACTTGAAAAGACATCAATGTTTGAACTCTCATCACAAACACTACCACCTTCTCTAACACACCAAGAGGTCTTACTCGTTGCTTGTTAACCATCCCCACGACAATGCTAGCCGTACGAGTTGGTTCCATCTCCAACTTTTTCATCAACCTCTCCGATATGGCATTTACAGCCGACTCTCCATCCACCAATACGTCAAAGACGTAGTGACCATTGACTTCAATCGGACTTCAATCTTTGAAGCCCTAGTGCATACCTCTGAAGCATGCACATCCACCACACCAACTCTTAGATTTCGATGTCTTACTCTTGGGTTTCTTCTTTTTGCTTCTCTTAGAACTCAATCCTCCTGTGAGTTCCCTTCGTAAACTGAGATTAAGTGCCCATAGTGATGTTGACTTTCTGAGCACCCACATCTTCAACCACATCATATCTCGCTTGGGAAGACGAAATAGTGAAATCTGCCATCCCTAACTTTCTTCTTGGTTCTCTTGATGTACTCAAAATATTACTCGAGTGAGTACTTCTACTTGCTGACTCCTCCATGAAAACCAGTTCATCAAAAAATCGAGTTCTTTTTCTTTCTTGAGCTAAAAGCTCCACCGGTGCATGAGAAGAGTTTGAACTCTCTCCTTTCTCGTAGATGAGATCTCGCACTACATCGATAGTAACGACTCCCTTGTCTCGTCCTTATGATGGATTTCTTCCACCCACATTCATTCTGACAGCTTCGGCACCTCTTGCTCCGTTGTTAAGACAGTTTCGCTGGAAATGAGAACCTCCACACATCCAACAAGTGATTCCTCCAAGTTACCTTAGTTGTCTCTAAAGTTATCTTGATTTCCTCGGTTAGGATTGTTGTCGTAACCTCTTTGACCTCCTCCTCCATCTTTGTTCCTCCATTCTCGTAACTGCACCACATTTATCTTGAGATCCGCAAGAGTGTTGATGATGCTCTTCAACTCGGCATGAAAATCAGAGATGGTAGTAGATATCGTTGTAGGGACAAAACGGTCTTGGCACCACCGTTGGAGTAGGAGCTGACGTTGAAGCAATCACCAATTGTGATGGTGCAGATGCTATTGTTGTGGCTACACCAAGAGTCGGAGTCGACACCAAAGCGGCATGATGAGGTTGGATGATATCCCTCTCATCCAAACTCTCTTCCATATTTGTCGTGATCTTGATGACCTCCGCTTTGGTTGCTAGCTTCTTGTACCTCACTTGGGTTCGAATTGAAGGCCTCAACCCTCCCACCAAATTCTTGGTCAACACTACTCAAATCTCCGCCATCGTTAGCTTCACGTTGTCTCCACTCTTCCGTAAGACCGTCCGAAACCGTTGCTCCAACTTATCCATCCTTTCGGCATACTGTCGAACTTTCTCTTCATCCCGTTGCTTCAAACGAATAAGCTCCACCATGAGCTTCTCATAACTCTCTTCTGGAAGAAACTCTTTGATGAGTGCGTTACTCAACGTCTCTCATGTGTCTTCAACTGCACCAGGTGTCTTGTTCTTCACTTGGTCTTCATACCACGTAAGAGCAAAATCTTCTAAAAACTCTGGCAGTAACAACACCCATTCTTCTTTCTTTCTCACGTTGTTTCTGATGCAACCCCTTTTGAAATCTCGTACAAATGGTTCTATATCTTCATTGTCCTTCCCATGAAACATTGGTAACTTCCTCATCTTGTAACTACTCTTTCTACCCTTCTAATTTTCGTGCAATAACTACTCGCTAAAAGAGTACGAACATCATCAATTCCATTCGAGAATAATCTACCATAGATAAAATGAAAGGAAATGGTTGTAACAACACCTCTTGTGTCATTTCTTCTCCCAAGGTAATCATGAGCTTGAGTCGCATCATCGCCTTCTCCACCATCCGAATGACAATCTCCATCACAACTCAGCCGAGTCCTCTTTTGAAGTTGACAACTTCTCCGTCTCAGCTCTTTGAGTTTGGTCCAACTTCTCGACTACTGACATAAGTAGGGTGGTCACATCGACGCACTTGTATCCTCTTGATAGATCACTCACTCAACAACTTGGACAAGGATCTTCTGCTAGAAGATGAATCGGCGGTGGTGATGATGGACCCACTCGAAGACTTAAATCAGTAAACTCCCGCTTCTCTTTGGCTCTCTCGGTTTTGATTCTAGTTGGACAATTCACTACTTCATGTCCCAACCCTCTACAAAAATAACACCACAAGTCGGTTTCTACTCTTCTCCTCGGAGATTCTACTTGAGGATTTTGTACTAGTGTTTTCAAACTCAACGATAATCTCTTTCGAGCTCCCTCCGACACTTACTATGACATCTAAACCTTGAGGAAAGTTTCTAAATCTAACTTTCCAATCTTTTGAACTTTCACTCATGTTGCACCTTCTCAATCATTAAGTGGACAAAATATCATTGAGGAAAATAATTCTACATCACTTTCTTACTCTTTCGAGCTTTATACTGAAAATCGTGTATTATACATGCTATACACAAAATAAAATCCAATTTAAAAGTCTAAGATAATATCATCATGACCATCGTTTGTACTAATCCTAGCAGACATCTTAAAGTCACTCTTGTAAGGATCACACTCTACTTCGTCAGGAGCATTCGTGGCCTCCACAGTGAATGATGCTTTCAACTCAATCTTCTTCATATCTGCGCCAATGCTCGCAGAAGCTTCTTGATATAGAGCAAAAAGGGCACCCCAACTGCAATAGATGCGTGTACGTAACTCCTCTATACTTAACTTTGGTTTCTCCGTCTCCATTCAATCTTCCAAACGTCTCTTCTTCAACCTCGACACTCGAACTGGATTCCCATGAAGTATCTTCAAGACCTCCTTGTATGCCGAAACATATATCTCTTAGTCGATAAGAGATCTCTCCAAGCACCTTACTAATGGACAAACTTTCTATGTGTAACATAGGTCGTTACAGAACCGTCTTAACCAGTGCGTATCTGCACAGATCTAAACTCAATGACATCTTGTGCGCATGCATTGGACCTCCTAATCCTCTGAAATATTTGTAGACAGGTCGTAGATACAAGATAGCCCCTTAAGCTACCCCTTACGTCAATTCACAATACATGAAGTTTTCCTAGATAATGACCAAGCAGCCCCTTTGCACCCTTTGTATAGCACCATGAAGCACAAATACCCAGTCAACATCGATAAGCTAGAGTCTAGCTTGATTTTCTCATCTTTCAAACCTCGTAGTTTTGTCATTAAGCGTCTATTTAAAATAAATGAAGTGCCCATGGGAAGCTAATAACGAGCTCTATCATTTGGTGCAATGAAAGTGAAGATTCGGAAGTTGTGTAAAAGTTTAGTCATATGAATATCTTTAGAGCGATATGCAAAGCATCGAATTTGAATTTTCAGGTAGAAGTTTGAACCGGTCCACGACACAACATCCACCCCCTCTAAACATGTGCATCCTCTTGTAGACATCAGAGATACTAACCAAAGAGTGGATCAGCACTCACACCGTCTTGTCATCCTTCCTCCCATCTTAGTCAACCTTATCCTCAAGTTTGCAACATGATGGTCAAGTTGTAACCTTGTCCTCTTTTTCTCCAGATCCATGTTTTGTTTCCTCTTCTTCAGCCTCCATCCATTCACTTGTCTTGAATCACTCCCTCTAAATCTACACATCTTTCAATATGCATTCTAGACATAGAAAGACTAAACCCTCATACTCTAGAAACGCTTCTCATTCACCCAGTTGAACCTCACCGTCGAGGTTTGTGGCCCTACTGTCATAGTAGACATCATCCGTCATCCCAATCATCACCATGCATCTTGATTGTAATCCTCAATCTCAAACCAATACATGTCATCACTCATTTCTGCTTTTTGAAAACATCCATATTTCTACAACCAAAATCTTCAACCGCAACTATTATTATCTCGATGTACAGTGGTATCTGTCTCAAACATCCTCCCAACCCTTATCACCTTCAGCAATGATTTTTCCTCTTTAAGCCATTCCTATCTATCATCTTATATCCGTAGCCGCGAGAACGTATGTGCACTCTCCTTCACTCTCAGCATGTCGCTCGTCTTGGATGATGTCAATGATGACATCACAAACTTTTCTTATAGTTACATCCAATCTTCTCGTGAGATGAACTGTAACGACCTATGTTACACATAGGAAGTTTATCTATTAGTAAAGTGTTTAGTTATAACTAAGTGTGGAGAATGTTTATTTGCTGCCCAAGTACTTTAAGGAGATATCAAGTTAGTCATGACTAGCTAAAGTTAGTTACGGTTAAATTTAACTGTATTTTGGGACAGAATTTAAATATTTCTTAAAGAGTGAGTACTACTATATTGTCATCTTGTCTAAAAGATAGAAAGGATGTGGAAAGTATCCCTTATCTCTTTTTTGACTCGATGTGAGTGGTGGGCCTAAAGTTATGAACTTTGGGAGCATTAAAAACAAGAAAAGATCCTACATGTCTCTTTTTTAGTGAGCCCTAGTGTAGAGAGGGTGGAAATTCAAGATTCCTTCAAAATATTTCAAAATCCTTCTTGAAGTTGTTGACTTTGAAAGAATAAACCCATGTGAAAAGAGAAGAAGCCCATGTGATTAATACTTTTATCTTAAGTAATATCTTAGTAAAACCTGATAAAAAAAGTTACAGCTGAGTTACCAAGGGTACCAAAATAAACCTAGAATGTATAATAGAGTATTAGAGAAGAGCTCCTCATCCTTGTTTTCACATTGTCGTAATGACATTTGAGCAATATAGAGAAAGTGTGAGATTTTAGAATGTGAGAACTTGAGAGACGTGATTAGAATGGAGAATTTTAGTTTATGAGTTTATGGTTGTGTAAAGGATTGAAGAGAAAAACTTAGCATTTTTCTCTTCAAATTAATGGTGTGCTTCTATCAAAGTCATCAGATGTGACCTCTGAGTGAGAGACAAGCCCCACATGTTACAAGTTGATCGATGACTATAGTGGAGGTTGAGAGATTGAGGGGTAGTTGATCGATAAGACAGCTGAGGGTTTACATTTTTGATTCTCATAGCGAAGAAAACCAAAGAAGACATATATGAGAACTTTTTTTTTCGCCAAACGCTCTTCATATATTGATATGGTATTCCATCTTGACTCCGTTGACACTCAAATCCAACTCTCGATAGTCAAGATATCTCTCATTTTTTATCGCAAGTGACTTCTAAAAACTCCTCCTTGTGACTTAAAACCACGTACACCTGCAAAACAGACCACCTGATCTGAGATCTGTCTTCTTTGATAGATAGAATTTACTACCTTGAATCCAACGAGACTTCAAATAAGCCGTTTGGAGCTCACAAAATCACGCAAGAAATTTAGTCACAAGAAGTGAAAAACTTACGTAAATCATTCCTCTACGGCTCAACTTCACTCACCACGCACAACACAACAGTATGATATATATATGATCTTTTTCTATGTGTAGATAGGACTCCTTGATCGCGTAGACACCAAGAACTAAGATCTTGGCTCATCGATCGCGAAGAACAACCTAACTTCAGGTCGCATGCAAACAAAAATCTGATGTAAGCCTCTCCCTACGAGTCAATTTCCCTCACATCTCCCAAATCTTTAGTTGAAACTTTCTATCACCTCCAATTTCTTGAAGAACTAGATGTTTTGATCCCGATGGATCCAAAGACAAAAGGTTTGGACTCCGCAACGATCCGAACAGTCCAACTCTCCTTCGTAGGTCACTGAAGCACTCCAAATCCTCTTCTTTATGTCTCAATTTCCTCCAAAACACACCTCAATTCGTCTCTTCACGAACCGTCTTAACCAACATGTAGCTTGCACAGATCTGAACTCGATTACACTTTGTGCGCATGCAATAGACCTCATAATTCTCTGAAACATCCGTTGACAAGTCGCAGATACAAGCTAGTTCTTAAGCTGCTCTCTTACGTCAATTCACAGTAAGTGAGGTTTTCCTAGCTAATGACCAAGCAGCCCCCTTACACCCTTAGTATAACGCCACGAACCGCAAATACCCAGTCAACATCTATAAGCTAAGACCTAACTTGATTTTCTCATCTTCCAAACCTCATAGCTTTGTCATTAAACATCAATTTAAAGAAATAAAGTGCTCATGGAAAACTAACAACGAGCTCTATCATTTGGTGCCATGAAAGTGAAGATCTGAAAGTTGTGTAAAAGTCCATTTTTAATCCTATGAACGTCTTTGGAGCGATAATGCAATTTAGATTTTCAGGTAAGAGCCGACGACAAGACAACGTGATCCTACTTATTCTGAAGTTCATCAGGATAACTGGGTAGAGGCAAACGCTTGTGTGTTTCATGGAAATCTAGATCAAAATCTTCAAAAATGAAGATTATGTATAGTGTTAAAGAGTGAGCTTTACAAGTTTTGGCACGGATATCAAAAATAGGAGAATAGGGCTACTTGATATATCATATTGTAGTCTTTGCCAAATTATGAAGAACATTTTTTTGGTACTATGATAGTATTTTCTCAAGTTTAATGATTCATTATTTTATGATATTGTTATTGTTTTCTAAAACTATGTAAACATTTAAAAATTATTATAACATGTATTCCTATTTTGTTTGGAAGGAAATACTTTAAATGATAAGTTTCTTCTCAAGTTACATCTTTAGATACTATATATATTCTTTAAAGAACTTTGGATTTATACATGAAATATGAATTTTGTTTTTCAAAACAATATTTAATCACTATAATGATATAAAAACTCAAGTTTATTAATTATATTATTATGATGATGGTTAAACATCACTAAGATAATTTAATTAATATAATGTCCTTATAAATTTATCAAATGATTTCCATTATAATATTTTCAATGTTGTATTTCTAAGCAATTATAATTCAAAGTTTGAATATTGGAAGATACATATTCAAACTTAACATTATCATTTATAGTCACATGAATTTTGAATTTTGTTATGTCAAATTAATATAGTGATATATAAAATCATGTTTATATTAGTATGATGATATGTCACTATGTCTATTTAATCAATATATTGTAATGTATCTTAATACTTCAAGATGATATAATTGTAAAATGAGGTATTAAGTTTAGTAATAAATTAAATTTTAAAGTTTAAATATTAGATCATACTGTATGAACCATAAATTATTTAAAATATTATAATACACATATCTATTTCTGATCCAAAAGTCTAAAATCTAAAATCTAAAAGTCTAAAGTTAAATGATAAAAGTCCAAATATCATTATCTTTTGTATCAATATATTATAAGATATTGTAATAATTTATGATGATATAATTATAAGATGATGTATTTATAAAAGATTGAAATTTGAAGTTTAAATACTGGATAATATTCATGAATTATAAATTATTCAAAATATTATAATACACAAAAAATCTATTTCTGGTCCAAAAGTTTAAAATCTAAATCTAAAAAAATTGAAAGTCTAAAGTTAAATATCAAAAGTCCAAAACTGCCACTCAAAATTTCCATAGTAAAGTCCAAAAGTCCAATTATTACTCGGAAAAGTTTAATTCTCTATTTCTAAAAGTTTAAAACTTCTTTTTCAATATTCCACCTAGAGTTCAATTGTTTTTTCCAAGTCTAAACTCCAAAAACTTGAAATTGATTTTCCAAACTTCGTGTATGGAAGCAGAAGCCACCTCAGTTGAGGAGGCAGTCACCTAGAAAGACAAGGTCTTCGAATCAAATCCTCTTGCTTCTTTTTCCTATCTCAACATGTTGACCTCCCGGATGGAAGTCTATGTTGGGTGTGTAAATACGTCCTACACCTCTAGGGGCATAGGATCGATATCTTCCTTAAACGTTGGTTTCTTAGCCTAAGCCTCCGCATGCAATTGAGATTATGGGTTAGGAGATACCTAATTCAGCTATGGGAGGGTTGTTAATCTTGTGGGGTGGTTTGTTGTTGTGACTTTGGCTGTAAAATCATGACTTAGTTCATAATATGGGTTGCATCAAGATGGCATTGAGGGTTGGGAAATTTTTATTGAGCAAAGGGTCTACTTAGTTGGAGGGTTGCTTGATAAATAAATGTTCGTATAAGGATATAAGGACTTCAGCTTAGCTAGGGGGTAACTTAGCAAAGGGTTGTTTTTTAGATAAATCGACGTATGGATCAGAGCTCGATGCACATTGAGCAGATATCAAGAGTCGGCATGCGGAGGAGAGAGAGGAGAAGAGTGTAATCACTAAAGACATTGATTGTAAAATTGAGAAGTGAATAAAGATTTCTGAGTCTTCGAAGGCCTATTTGCATATAGTTGAGTGTCTGATTGACTTTGGTAGCTACAAATGACTGTATTTGAAGCTATGAATACTAGCAATAATTTGTTTTTAGTTTATCATAGACATGAGGTCTTCCCTCTCCAAGGAAAACTCTCTTTACAGTACCGATGTAAGGTTGATGTTGTCTGCTGAGATGCTCTCAGGTGTTGTCATTTTCACTGTGCGAATGCCTATGCATCTCGGTCTGACCTTGTGCGTAGAGGGTGATCCCCTTTCTAACTGAGTAGAGAAGGATTACAATGCAGTATTGCGTAGAGCAGCTATTAGGGATAAAATCACTGAGTTCCGTAAAATTGGAGATGAGTATTCACGATCTGAAACAACCGGACAAGTGAAGAGACTAAATCTGAGAGTGCCAAGCGCATGATGTTGTTTTCAAACTTCACGTATAAGGAAACCACAATCTCTGAGAATTGTGTGTCATTTCCTTCGTGAAAGTGTCACTTTGTAAATCTTAACCCGAGTGCGACGCTATGACCCTTCCTGCGCACTGTATGATCGCTCCTGTGTCTAACTCCCTGCCCCCTCACTTAGCTCTCGGTAACAAGGTAGTTGTATCATATGAACAATACAAGGCCAAATGTTGTAGAAGTTATATGGAACAAGAAGATGCATCTCATCCAAGTTCGATCACAAATTCTATTTTTCCCAATATGTATATGTAAGATATAACTTTATTCACTGGAAGTTTAATGAGAGTTATTCTTATATAAAAAATAATATATAATATATATATAAATTATTAATACTATATGGTATTATTTCAAACTCACATTAACATTCAGGAATATTCTCTAGATGTATTTGATATCTATCGCTTTAACTAAATAAATAACTGAGATTCAAATATTCATTTAAATAAACTACAAAACACTTTTTAGAAACTTTTACTATTGATCTATAATCCCTTCAATATAAACTTCAAATATTTGCTGTATACAAATATTTCTATTTTAATCTTTGAAGCTAATCTTGCGAGGGAGGGATCACATTATGTGATCGTGTGATAGTTTATATTTAAAGATTTGTATAGACCATTTGAAACTAAATAGATCAAAGTAAGTAAGCCTATCAAGAACTGAACCTGAGCTTTTAAAACTTAAGATCACATGGTAAGATAAAGATAACGCCAAATGATAATTTGACAACAATATAGGTCTCATTTTGTTCTTTAGTGGTTAACGTTGGATGGATTGGTCCAAGACATCATGATAGCACTAGACAAGAGAGGTTAGGTCTTACTTATATGTAACCTAGAAATTGAATTTTTTATTTGAAAAACAAGATAAATGGACTGAAAAAGACTTAGGTTGTACTAGTATATTTAGCTTCATTTACAAAAGAGAGATTGGCGATCTATATGCAACTCTTAGTGATGTTTGGTTGATTAACTATATTCTATATCTAATTTTACAAGAAATAATTTGATTTAAAGCAAAAATTATTTATTTATCATTACAAATTCCCTGATCTATGATATGTTTATTAACTAGTTTGTTGAGAACTTTTTGGGATAATCCATGTATTTTCATTTTACGAGTGAATATACTCTAAATAGATTGGATGTTTGCTCACAATGTGAAGTTGATTATGATATTTTTTCTGGATATAACAATGGATTATATTATGGATATTTTTTCTGGATATATATGTTACTCAAGACCTTTACACCACTATAGGGAAAATAAAAATTATGTACTATAAAACCTTATCCATTATCTAAAAATAATTACTAATATATGATGACTAATGATAAATAAAATGACTAACTTGATAGAAAAAATAACCATGGATACATATTTGTGAGATAAGGCGATTCGGAATAGAATAGTGAAAAAATATCATCAAATTTCTTGAGTTTATAATAGTTCAAGAAATCAAAATAAAACAATGTAGTTGATGGTAACTTATAAAACATCTATCTTTTCACTCAAACTTGACTCTGTTAGTTTCTCTGGACTATTCAGAAATATAAAATGGACTATTGAGAAGAAATATTTGGACAACAAAAGAGAATTGTAGAATCTTTAGTTCTATATTAAATTTTGGAATTTCAAATTATTATATTTGGAGCATATTCCATAATGAATAATGAACTAAAACTATGTTTGAAATTCAGTTATACTAAATTTCAGAATTCGAGATTTAAACTTCAATAATATTTCACAGTTAAGAAAATGTCATTGATACTTACATCAAAACAATTAGAGTAAAAAGTAACAAATACTAAAAGAACAGATTAGTGTGCAACAATTTTAATGAAATAATGCTACTATACAAATTATTGTAACAGTTTTGAACTAAAACTAAACTAAAATTGGTAACAAACAACCTCATTAACATGTTAACTTAACATTAAATATTCAAGTTGAACTAATGAGCACAAAGTTCAACTTAATAATTATAATATCTATAAAAATATCTATTATAAAAATATAACTAATGATAAAATTTCTTAATTCAGCAATGAACAACCGTAAATATTATAGTCAAGATGAAATAAAGACTGAAACGTTGAATTTATCCCAAGATGAAGTGCTATATTAATCAATGTACAACAACTTGAAGTAATAATATATCCAAATAGAAACTTAATCTTTAGCAACTTGGAATGACAACTTGGAACTTTCTAGTTTGACAAACGTTTTTCAATCCAATTACCTAAAAATAAAAATTATGTTAAAATATCACAATTATTTAAACAAATGAATCTGATTCATCGTAAAGCTTAAAATATAGATGGAAGTTAATAAACTCTTTGACAATAACGAACAGATCTACCTAACATTATCTTCTAGTGCTATCTCTAATGTAGCAAGAGCTATTTCTCTAACTCTCTCCTGAATTTCATTTTGTTGGATGATTTACTCCTTGACTTCCATGAGTGTACGAAAGCATTTGCTTCAATCCAATCTCCTTCATCAAGATAACTTTGATCCTCCTCGCAGTAACAATTTCTATGCATGCAATTTTCATATCTCTGGACATTATTTGCATTAAAGGTATGATGTTTAAGACGCCATCATTCTTCTAACACTTTGTTCAAGTGCAGTGACCAGTCCGTGCAATCAACACTTGTTGATAGCCTTAGCCAACCATAAACAATCTTGTACATGAAAATCTGAAGATGGACGGATGAGCACCATGAGACCCTCCTTGATATCAAGAAGGGGTACAAAGTTTTGGCATTCTCTCGCACCCTTGTTCCCAACAAATATTTCATCTCTCTCAACAATCTCTTCTTTCACTTCTTGACGTTCAACAATTCCGATGACGCTTCCATGATTTGTTGAAGGTCAAAATCAGTTCTTCAATGATAATCCTTCATTTGTATCCCAACCATTCTCAAATGATGCACATATCTTCTTTCAGTAAGCAATCAAGAGATTATCAACTTGATAGGATTGGTCATCATTGTCGCTCATACTTTGAATGTGTCTCAATTATTTTGTGTAACTCTTGATGTAACTTGTAATCTCAACGGCTTTGGAATGACTAGAAGCCATCCCCTTAGAATCAGGTTGGCGAGAAGGAGGTTGTGTCACTGAAAAATCAATCTTTGATTTGGGATCTACTCTCTATCAAATAGAATGCCCGTATGCTGGGAGCCATGGGACACCATATACACTTTGGAATTGGTAGATCAAAATATTATCTCGCATGGGAACTTGAAAACAACAGGGACAGATTATCATGTGCTTTTCTCCACATGATCTTGGACATGTGCTTTGTAATCAACCACTTCTTGGATGAAACACAACATTGCTTTCTTCGTTCCAACATCAAAAACCTCAGCCATAAATTGAGATAACAATGAGATATATTTGTGTGACAAGTTTCTATGTACACTAAGAAGAAAGCACCCACGTATTCATGAATATGACATATTATCAAGAAAGACATGAAGATGGTCTTGAACACACCACGAGTCACTAACTTACTGAAGAATATCATCATCATCTAATTCTTGTTGTCTTTTGCTGAGTTATCGAGTTGGATGAAGAATGTCTCATCGGTGATCTACTAACGTCTGTTAGTAAATCCTAGTGTAAACTTTTGTTCTTGAGGTATTGTTCTTGAGGTACTGAACAATGTATACCACACTGTTCAATCTTATTAGCTTGCAATGATCTACTAACGCTCGTTAGTAGATCACCGCATCTTGTTATCGTATTCACTATGTGGTATACTCACTCGTTTGTCAACTCTTTGTGTCCGTTTCTTTGAAGACTTTTCATGAGAGTTTTCAACAATCCAGCCGTGATGGTTGTAATGTGGATTTGCACAACTAAAGACGACCTTGCGGATCTTTGGTTTGATCTTTGTGACATGGTGTAAGGGTCTGTTGTCTGATAAAATGGACAAAATGTGCAAAAAGCCACATCCATCTTCTCATTTGGTGAAAAATAATTTCCGTTGCAACCAAGGTATGATAATGTAGATATTATCAAGGTTCTAAAAACAGTAGAAAACACAAGGTCCTTTTCAAGAAGGATGTGTCGTACAAGGACAAGATGTCTCAAGAGGAGTATGCCATAGCTCTTAAAGATGACTTGCATATTGTAGCGCAAATCACCAACTTCTGTGAAAAGGAGTTCAAAGAGTTGGGTTGATAGTTGATAAACTTGAGTCAGAATTTAAGATCGACTTCAAGAAACGGAGTAAGTTGACTCATCCATTGAAGCTGAAGCGTGTATCTAAGAAAGGAAAGGAGACAAATGATGAAGACGAAGAGAATAAAGATCAGAGTTTTGAACACATGTTGCACTTCTTTTTCTTCAAAACTCAGGGGATATCTATGTCGAAGAGCGCATATTCGTGGAGAATTTTATCTTATCGAGAAGATTTGAAGTTTGGCACTAAGGAGGTTCCAACAAAGCAATGTCGTTCCTTAGTGTTTGTAGATTTGGTAAGAAAGTTATCCTCGATAAAAGTATCACAAGATATTGTCAAATATATCATTGAGCTAGATTTGAATCTCTCCGTGATGACTCTTATTGTTTTCACCATCACTCTATGATCAAGAGAAAATATCGCTATAATTTTGAACGTTATTCGTTTCTTTCTTCACTTTTGGAAGGTTGAGATATTGTGAGGAAGTACTAGGTTTTATGAACTGTATCGTGTCATCAGCGCGCAAATGGTGTCTACAGCCAGATGCGGTCATACTTTATCTCTTTGTTGCTGAAGAAGATGAAGATGGACCTGATGATACTTGGATGGAAGTTGTTCCCAGATTGACGCTTGAGGAACCAATAACACTGAATTTCCATGTTAACAAGAGTCGTGACATCTATTTGGATTACAAGTGCGAAGAGGTACTTAAAAGGAAGAGCAACGAAGAAAAATTGAGTAGACGACAAAAGGATGTAGTGAGACACGATTTATTTTCACCAAGATATATATTTTCTGACTCAGTTGGTGGACTAGTTAATCCACAACGAAGAGCAGACATATTGCAAACTCTCTTTTACGAACATTCTTGAGGAAAAAAGAAATAGTCATGTACTTCTTCTTAGGAGGTGTGTTCTTGAGTGCTCTGCTCTTAAGGCATCATTGTTTGTACATAAGTGATTCTAAGAAGGAAGTTCAATTCTTGAACGATTGGTCAGTGAAGCTTACTAGCATCGTCAGAGATAACCATATTCTACGGAAATATGTGTTATCTTGAAAGACTACATGGATGTCATCGGCTTCTCAAGCTTTTGATAGAGACTTCAAGGCATAACAACATTACAACTAATCCAACAACTGATGCTGCAAATTTTCGCCTTAAGGAGAAGTTCAGAATGCTGCAAATTCTCTCGGTGATAACAATGTCCACGAAAATGAAAGCACAACCATGAAAGATTTTGATGGTTTTGATATAGATCTCTTGGACGAGAACCAAGAAGATGTGGTCAATCTTGTTCAAGTAAGGGGTCATCGTAGTGCTCTCCAAGACCAAATGAGAGATCATCCTAGTCATGTCCAAGACCACAGAGTTATCACGAGTGATGTTGAGAAGATAACCGAGGATCGTGATCCTAACGGGAATGAAAATGCTATCAGTAATCAGCAACTAATATCAAGAAAAAATTCATGATATCAATATATAGATTTTGACCTCTATAACTATCTAAATTGTATTTATCATTCTGTATACATATCCAAATTATAGCTATTGAACCTCTATAACTGTCCAAGTTATAGTTATCGACTTTCATCTATATTTTTGATCTTTATTGATATCAGGAGATTTTTCCTGGTATCAGTTCCTTATTGCTGATAGACTACTTGTCTCTGGTATCGATTAAGACTATATTGTCATTTAAAGTTAAGTTCATTGATAATTCATCTAGCTCGTCTACCACCTCCAATTCTTCTAGGTCTAGCACGACTGACGATGAAGATGTAGACGACAACAGTGAAGATGAAGAAGAAGAACATGTGGAGGAGCCCATGAGGATCGCGCCAACCGCAATGAGGATTGACGTAGATCAACTTCTTAAAGAAATACCAGATGAGCAACAAATATAACATGAGCATGAAGACTTTGGTTCAAGTAATCTTGTGCTTGAAACGCAAGAGACGATCGACACTACCACACTGGAAAGTTAAGCACCGGTTGGAAACTTGGGTGTAAAGGCACATGACTTTTCTGGAGGATTTGCTACTTTGTACACCAAATCTTATAAAAGATGCAAAGGTGTTCCAGTTGAAACTATAGCTAAAAATAAATATGCATATAGATGTCAAAGAACTGACAACGGTGATAGTCTAGAAATTCAAAGTATTTTGCCATCGATCAACGTGCCCATTGATGAATATGGTGACCTTCTATCACACAGATCTCAAAGACGGTGATTGTGAAAGCTACGTTGTTAACAAAAAAATGATACAACGAGCTAGATACTATGTTACTGAGATGAGCAAGGCAGATTATGTCCATTATCAAAGTTTGTACATCTGTCGATCAGGTGTGTTAGCAAAGAAAGAGAACAAACAGATGACAAAGCTACAGCAAATAGACGTTTACAGATTGCCATGTAAATTGGATCAAACATGTATACCAGGTAAACAATTTTGAAACTATTTTACAAGTTACTGATGTTATATGTTTTATAAGATCTTGTGGTATCAATCATGCATTTTAATCGTATTGCATTTTAATCAAAATGAATTCTCATGATCTTTGGCTTCTCAGTGAAAGGAGATAAGAATTCAAGCTCTTTGTGAGTTTCCAAGACTTTGCAGTTCCGGTGAAAATTGTTAGTGTTCGAGTTACACAACACTCTCATGTCAGTTAGAGGAAGAACTGTTTTGGACACGATATCTTGTAGAGAGTCTTCTATTTCCATGAACAAATATTGAAATATATTGTAACTTCTCATCCATATATAATCTAATTTTTAATTTGGTATGTATATATAATATACTCAAAAATAACAAGCAATAAGAATACATGTATCTCATCTTCCATGTCACAGAGAATAAATTTCTTCTTATTCTTCTACGTTTTAAAGAAGGAGTGTATAATCATCATCATAGCAAGTTAGTTACTTGTATTTGACTGATATTATTTGTTTGGATTAATTATTTCGAATTGAGAACAATCCTATCCTTGTCTAGTCTGATGTCATCTGAATAATAAAGATATCCATATAAATCTTTTGAAAATTTTGGCATTTCGCTCCTGATATGGTACAAATGAATCTCTCTTGATCTAGTGCCAACTAAACCGTGTATGTACATATTGATGAAATCGTTTAATTTTTCTTAATCAAACAATGCAAGATTCGGGATCACTTGGCAAGTTCTTTGTACACATGCTCTTGCCAATGTATCAGATTATTGTATACATAGAGATGGTGTATTCCAAGTTAATGTACTTCTAGGCTCTATTGCCACATGATGCGATTCTTCTAAAATCCAAATTTAGGATATATTTTACTAAAAAAATAGTAAAGATAACATATGTTAAGACTTGTAGATTTCTTCTATATAGATCTTGCATTACTTTTCTATCAAGGTAAGAAGCAAATTAGATCCACAATGCATATTTTAAGTTTTTTTAACCTCTTTTCTGTATGGGACATTTCACATCGGAACGTTGTTATCATTTCATAGATTGAGTCTTCCTGGCAAGAGGACTCGACATATGCCAACCCATATACAAATGGATGGGCGTCAACAAGCATTATTATTGCATTCTGCTGTTATCTTTTCAAAATTTAAGTTAAATCCTATGGAAGAGTTTAGCCTTCTTGGTAAGAGAACTTCATTCCATGCCACCCCAACTAAGGATGGATTGGGCTACCAACAAGCATTATTCTTGCATTCTGCTATTATCCTTTTTGCAGACTGAGCCTTCTTGGCAATCAGTCTCCATCCATGCCACCACAACAAGCATTATTCTTGCATTCTTAACATCGAGTTATTTTCATCCATCATTTATTTCCTAACCATCAGAAGTCAATCATTAGCAGTACTTGCAACAAGTTATCTTTGCACCTTTGCATGTGTTTTTCCTCACTTTTCGTAAGCACCTTTGTTGAAATGCACATTTAACTAGATATTTGATGCTTATGATTTTCAATAGTTTGAATCGAGATGTTCAGTTGTAGTGATTAAAATCTATACCACGCAAGTGATAATGATATGTTATTTTATATCTAGTAAGGACATATCCGAGGTTTCAATTGTGGTTTATGATTGCTATTTCAGATATCACAAAATCTTGCAACCAATCATTAACTCTAGTCTATCAAGTGCAAGTGTGAAACTTGCAACTATGATCCTTATGGACTAATTATTATGGGGTATGAAAGTGATAAAATAGATTCCCACATAACACAGGTACACATCTCAAGACATTCATCTTTTATCTATTCTCCCCTTGACTTTTAACACACGAACATGACCGAGAAATATAGATTTTGAAACACTCATGGCTAAGACAATGAATCATCTTACTTCATGTACTTCAAACCCAGTTACATAACTTTCTAACTAAATCTTCCTTTAGAATGAGAACCTATAACATAAAGTAAAGTTCATGCTATATGTAGTGCACTTTGGTTGTAAATCATATCCTTCATTGGAAGAATAAATACTGAGCTGTATTTTGATATTCTGAACCAGAATCTAGAATCGTCATTTTTTTATTAATAAAATTCATACGTATCAATAATCACAGAACCGATGTATCAATCTGAACCGATCAATCAATCTAAACTCAAATAAGACATAATCTTTTGCACTTGACTTCCATCAAGTGAAGAGGAAGAAGAAAGGATACATTTGCACCCAACTCCACTTGTGCTTGCATGAGTTTAATCCAAGCATTGTGAAACCCAATTTTTTCCCTAACCTTTACAAATGATCTCTAAATATAAATAATCATCTGCAAGCTATAAGCTAGTAAGAGTTGCAGTTGGTTAGAATATGTAACATACATAGTATAGGATATTTCTCCTTCAACCACTCACAGAATCGGTTTGCTAAGTGCATTGCATAACAGTCTATTAACCATATAGATTTTGTTTCAAGATTAAAAACCAACTCGTGATTAGTGCTACATAGAAAGCTACGAGTATCTAAGATACAAAATGCTTCAAGGACTGTGTGGATTGACCAATGAGATCCAATGTGTGTCAAGTGTGAGCTCTTGCCTTTAAGAATTTGATTTTTAGAACCAGTATGACAACAATGCTTAATTCTATCTTGGAAGTACTTGAGTAGAAGAAGATATCCTTGCATATAAACAGATGAAGAAAGATTTGGCGTTTCTCACTTTGAATTTGGACAACTCGAAATGCTCGATTTCAGTTCATGATGCAACAAATGTTGAAAATATATCACTTTTTTTATTTTCAATTCATCATAGTTCAAACTTCTAGTAAAGGGACTAGATGTTAACGATATATAGTTTATGGGAAATGAAGGGTTTCGAAAGAGAAGACTGTGCCGAGTGACGAGTCTCATCATTACTTGTTGGTTGAGCTTGTTCCAAAAAGTTTTCATCTAGAGAAATTTTTTTCTCGAAAGTAGCTTCTCCATCGAGAAAGCAATGGCCAAAACATGCAAGAGTTTTGGTTGTGGTACCGATCGAGTCAATATTATTCATTCTACCTGCGACATCCATTTAAGAATTGGTGGACTTTTTTCATCAATCTTGGATTTGTTCCGTTGAATATTCAGTCTTGATGTCTTTCCAAATTGTTGCAATAGACGTTGTGCATGCTCTAGAACTTGCACATGCACTCATAGGATCAACTAGAATCATCCAGAGAAAGACTGTGAGTAAGAGAATTGATATTGTGAAACCTCTATACTTGTATTCCATACTTCTCCTCTCGATAAAGAATTTTCATGAAGGCTTGAGTAACTTGTATAAAAGACAGAGAAGAGAGAGTGGACATCCCTCATGAACTCATACTCGCTTCTTAATAAATGTCGTCGTACTTTTATTTATAATAATATGCTAGAACCGTTGAACGTAATACATATATTATCTCCACAAAATGTGGGTTTGAATCCAAAGTGAATAGTTATTAAAATAAGAGAGGTAAAATTTTCACGTCAAAAGCCTTGAAGAAATATAATTAAAAAAAACACACTTTGTTTTGTGTGTGTATGATTGCTGCAGTTCTGTGAACTGTTTGTAAGTCTAATAATGATGAATAAGTTCTCCTCCAGCATGATTTTCAAGCATGCATGATTGTCCCCTTCATCTTGACCCATTGTTTCTTTCTGCTCATTCATGTTGCATCTCAATACGTCTCACTTTTTAACTTGCTTTCCGACTCATTTGAGACAAGAAAAGATATCAAATAAGTGTGTTTGAGCTGAGACTCCTCGTGCTCTAATCCTTTGCTCACTCACTTCCACTCCTTCGTCAACTGTAGTACACGAAGGAGTGGAAGTAATGTAGACAAAATCAAAAGTACTTCCCACTGATCCTAAGTTCAATGGGTCGGAGTATCTATAATGTGCAGAATGAATGAAAAGCTTTCTATTGTGTTTTCAGGTTTTTCATCACCTCTTTCTCAAGAATTCAACACCCAGGGTCGCTAAACAATGCATAGAAACCGAGCCGACCGAGTCAAGGTGCCACTATCGTACTGCAGCAAAGAGCCGAATTCCACGTGGGATCAGTTTCTTACTAGACCTTTTATATATGGGAAGAAGTCGTTAAAACTCTTCGTGTAAAAGCGAGAAAGGCAATATATCTTTTTCTTTCACCATGTACTTTACTTTGTAGATAATATCTCTTTTGGTACCAAGAAACCCTAAAAACTCGTTTACATTTCTCAGTCAGTTGTAATCAGTTTGCTTTGAGGTGAAATGCAAAAGAATGTAAATCTCGTGAACATTTTGACTTAATACTTATTTCAAGGATTTCATTCTTACATGAAAGATTTATCACGAAAAACATTCTACGCTAAACAATAAAATTTTTGGTTCTCTATAGATGAACACTAGAAAAGAGATCATTATATTACCAAGAGTACTCACTCAGACACCGCGGATTTACTTTCAAGTAATACGAAAAAATACCCTACATGATTATTTATGACATATCCTTTCTTAGTAGAAGAGTTAGATAATAAATTAATCCATAAATTAATTAAGTATTTAACATGAAAATCTTGTGTCAAACTTGATCACATCCAGTTACCTCATATCCTTCCCATGGCCTTGTACATCAAATTAATATTTATCTGTATAAATTAAGCATTATACATAAACATTATAGTAAAATATTATAGAAAATCGAATATATCTATATTAATATGTTTTAACTAGTCTCGGAGCTGCCAGCAGATCTGTATATAACCCATAAGTGAGGCGCGGACTGACACACTGCTGGGGGTATAAGTCCGAAACCCTGTTAGCAAAAAGCGTAATCTTATGGATACATTAATTTTTGCCATAACAGGAAAGGCTAGAGCATAAATAGTGTACACTTAGAAATCCCTCTTTCTCTAAGTGTACATGAGGTGAATATCTTAGAGATAAAACTATAAAAATCATAATTTATAGTTTTAATCATCTTTAACCTTGAAAAAAATATCATATCTTCTTTAGAAATTTGATTTTTAATTTACATGTGATTCTAATGTAATAGTAACACCTCATTTGGATATTTGTCTTTCATTAGTAGTGACGTGACTGACGCTAATATAGTAGTGATAATCCACTTAGGTATGGCCTCCATTCCAGTAAGCTCCCCAGTACGTTCCAGTATGCTCCCCAGTATGTTCTAGTATGTTTCTTAATCCAATCAAATAGTGAATTAAATTTTAAACATGGATTTCTTTCCCAGAGAATAGAAAAAGTCCATAATCAAATAGAGAATTAAAATTTCTCCCTTGCTTTTAAGTTTATCGTGTTCTCTCTATCGCCGTTAATCCTTCTGTATCTTCGAAACTTAATGTCTAGACGCGACGAAGTTTTCAAAAGCTTCCTGACTGTAAGGAAAGAAGTGGTCCTTCTTTATGTCCACGTCTTTGTCGACGAAGACGGGTCCGTAACGTTTCTGGCCGAGTTGGGATGCATATCTGATTTGCTTGCTTTGACATCAAGGATTCCACTCATATTGCTAAGGGATGTGCAAGTCTCTTCAAGAAAACCCTGACGCTTAAGTTAGTGCGGGTCGATACAATTTACCTTCTCCGTGCCCAGAAACCTTACGGACCCGTCTTCTTCGTCGACGCAGAGGGGTGGACAGACCACTTCCTTCATCAGGACTTACAGTATATTAGTAAGCTTCTGAAAACTTCGATGCGTCTAGACATTAAGTTTTCAATCAACGACCAACGACAGATCGAGAAGGAATTAACGGCTGACTCAGAGCGGCCCCAGTCGCCTTAGGGTTTCACGGGTTCAGAGCTTCGGTGGCCTGTCACACCTCTCACCAGGCGTACAAGTTTGCTTGCTGCGAGAGGCAGACGCGGTGCCTATAGACAGCGGAGGCCGTCATTCTGCTCAAACGAGAATTGTTTCTCCAGGAGGGAGGGCTTTACGCAGGCGTTAGATGTGTGAGGTTATGCTGATTTTTAACTCGAAGCTTCTTGAACTCTTGAAGCTTGGGTGGGATTTACGTCGGCGATTTGAGTCAGTGGGGTGTCACTGTTTTAAGGATTACAGCTTTCGTTTTTGTTTGTCTCAATTGCGTGCTAGTTACGTTCATTGTTAACATTCTATGCACCTGCGCGGCTCACTGTATCTGGTACTAGGAGCCTTCTGGCGCTGATCAGTTCCTCGATGTTGGGCCCAGATCGAAGTATGGGCTATTGCGACATGGATAGGAGACCCGTTCTCCTTGGCCATTACTAAAGCTCGTCGACAGTCTGGTAGGCTTATCATAAACCAGTAGTTGATGTTTTTTGTAGGAGTAGGCCCACAGTATCTGGTGCTCGGAGTTGCCCTTTCGGGCGGTGTTGATGAGTTCCTCGATGTTGGGCCGACATTGAAGTGTATAGGCTATTGCGACATGGATTGGAGCCTGATCTCCTTAAGCCATTACTGAAGCTTGTCGACATACGCACTGACTTATTAAACTAATGGATTGAATACCCTGATAAGGAGGTTTTCATTGAGCCTCCTTCGGCGACCTACGCACTGGAGGCAGTGCACATATACACTAGGACAGTGGCCTCAATAGCTGTAGCCAAGAATGAATGGATTTCTACGGCAGATATCATGCTCCTACCTGCTCTTGGTTACGACTGAAGACAGCCGACACTAGAGTTATCATGCGGCTGCTGCTCTTCCTGGTGGGAATTCTCCAGAGAATCCGCCGCTACTGAGCAGTTCTTATTTCGGTTATCTATGTTTTAGGGCATGATTGTGACGCTGAGAATCGAGACAACCCAGTACTGGTAAGGACAAGAAGTTGGGGGATTAGAATCCCGAGTACTCCTTGGTTTGAATGGATCCGACTACAGAGGGCCTAGTAGATGGATATGGAAGGTGTCACATTACAAGATCATCCGCTGATGGCCAGGATAGATAGGACGAGTTGCACGACCAGTTCCAAGCACTATCTGCATATGGAACATGGAGTACTGTCAGAACATGGCTTAGTACTTGTCTGATGAAGCACTCTCTTAGGTTTAGAACTGCGTATCGAGGGTAAACTTGCGGGCGCATCTCTCGTCGTGCGAAAATAACTTTTGCGGCTATAAGGAACGCAGACACCTGAACGCCTGCTTTAGCACATCCTGATTTTACGCGAATTCCTGCTACCTAGTGGATCGTCAGTCCGTAGGTCACGGGAGACTACACCCTGAACATTCAGTATAAGGTCTGTAGAAAGAAAAATGAATCAAGAAGTTCTCCATAGTCTTTCAATTAGACCAACTCCACCCGAAGACGAAACGGTCCGGGAAGATCCATTTCCCAGTCTCCTCCGAAACAAAGGAAGAACTCTCGCCACGCGTTTTCTTTCATAGCACGAATGTTTACCGGGACGGTACAAGAGATAAATATACAGTGAAGAAACGCACTTTTCCGTGTTTTTCCGGCGAACCACGCAAAGGAGACGACTGGTTACCGGACGGTACACGAGATAAAACAGTATAGTGAGGAAAGGCACCTCCGCGTGTTTCCCCGCAATCCACGCCTAGGAGACGATTGGTTACTGGAATCTTTTTACAGTGTAGGGGCATTTACAGTGCTCCGGTGGAGATACTCTCTTAGTGCGTTCTCTCACCGTTCAATCTTCCAGCATTTTTGTCTCGGTCTACTATCTTTCGAAAGAGAAATACCCGTGAGACTACGCCTGGGACTATCAGTGGACTGTGCACCCAGTCGCCCTTAGAAGTAGGCATGGTAATCAGAAAACTCCTGTTTGCGGGTAGGCTGTCTCCGAACAAAGATATTTAACTAATATACCTACATTTTTAACACTTCTGCTAATAGAATATCTCTTAAAATTAACATACTTAAATCTATGATCTCCAAGAGGTACTAAGAGAGACGAGCAGTGCTTAGCATTAATTCTTTGATGGTTAATAATCACCTCTTCCATCTGAAGATGAAGAGGGTTGCGAGTTTAATTCATTATTTAACTTTTTCGATGTGAAAGATTAGATCATAAAGTAATGTATTATTTTGGTTCAGTAGGCTCTCGCACTTGTATCTTTGAAGTGTATTTCTTACTGCTATGCATATTCACCCATGTACACTCAGAAGGGAAGGGTTAAGATATATATTAAACACCTCCGTAAAAGGACGCTAATGAAAATTTCACTCCCGGACTTATACCTCCAGCAAGGCCTTAGCTAGCTCTTCACTTATGGGTTCTGTCTAGATCAATTTGCTACTCTCGGAAAGGTTAACATTTAACGTTTATAAATGATTTTGATTTTTTATTATAAATTATTATAGTTTATTTTTATATCACTTATACGTTTTCTGATAAGAGAAAACGAAATTCACTGTACAAGGTCGTTTGGGATGTATTATTTCCTACAGTTCACTTATGGATTTTTATTCACGTTGGTATTGTTTTTGGAACGATTAATATTTAAATTAATGTTTTGAATTTTATTAAAATTTTGTTTAAAACATCCATATAACAGTTATAATATTTTTGGTAATATACAAAAACAAAAGGTCTCATCTTACACTTCACTTATGAGGTGTTTATTCACGTTACCATTATTATTGGAACGATTAATATTTAATATTTATCAAAATTTAATCTAGAATATCTATATAACAGTTGTAATGTTTCTGATAACATAAAGAAAATAAAAGGTCCCATCAACTTAGAACATGCTTATTACTTCATATATACTAATTCGTAAACAAAGATGTTGTGAGTTCTTGGGAAAACTCTGTATTTTTCCCCCTCTAAAAGGGGAGTAGAACACGAATATTCCCTTCTTACTTTTGTACTCCATGGGGGATAAAAAGAAAATGAATCGGGAACTGCGTACAAACCCTTTAGCGCATATATATATATATAATCTTTATCTTCGGGCGTTTTTCGGGCAGGTTTTGT
This sequence comes from Asterella californica, assembly GCA_036924285.1. Lineage (NCBI taxonomy): Eukaryota > Viridiplantae > Streptophyta > Marchantiopsida > Marchantiales > Aytoniaceae > Asterella > Asterella californica. Next base: position 1,066,021 of record JAYKYS010000018.1, on the reverse strand, counting down.
CTTGATCTGCTCTAATTCAAAAGAAAGGTAACTTAACTTCCATATAGTAACGAGGCGAAGAAAAGTGATATAAAGGTTGAATTTTTCCAGTAACAGACGTAGCTGCGAACGAAGTATGTGGTTAACTACCAACTGCAGTTATCCTATTCTGTTTAAGAGGCCTGCCGCAGTACCGGTTTCATTGTATCAGTGGTTTCGAGGTTTTTTCTTCACGTAAGATCGGAAACAGATATTGTTACCGCACATGTATCGTAGTGATTTCTTAGTTCGTGCAATAAGAAATATTTTTGGTTGTTTCCGCGAACCAAAACAGGTATGGTCAGAGCATTGCATAACGTGAAAAAAGATTCTTTACTTTCGGATGTTCGTGGATATGAAATATTTCCGGTTCATAACGTTTGCGTCCGAGTTCCAACTGACGCAGCAGGTAGCGTTAAAAAGCTTACGAAAAGTGCTATAATTTTGCAAATTATTTTAATTTTGATCTAAGCATTGTACAAAACCAGTTAGTTAAATTCAGGTTTTCTGTCCTCCACAGAAAATTGTATGTCCAAGGAGATTTTGAATTGAATAAAAAATATCAAAGGGAATATTCCTGTTAGACCCCTTTTAAATCCGGAGAGAAACCAGTGCCTGCGCAGTTTAGAAGTCCAAGTAACAGCGAAAAGTTGAACTGCTATATTTATACGAAAACCAGATTATATCATTGAGTGTATACGCGTTTGGTCCAAAATTTTCCAGTTACTGTGTGTTTGCTGTAAAATTCGTCTGTTAATGCGCGTTTGGACAAATAATGACCCGTTTACTGTTTCAGTGTTCAAAATGTTGAAAAATATTCGGTCCTTTCTGAGTTATCTTTGTTTCACTGTTTCACTTCATTCTTGTTTCTCTTCAGAAGTACCTCTGATTCACTTCAAACGTAAACAACTATAAGCTTGTATTTCAGAAATTCATTTGAAACTCGAACCTTACAAAGTCAACAACTTTCACTTCAAATGGTGAACCGACCAAAGTGATCAGCTATAAACTTGTACTTCAGAACTGAAGTTGAAATTCGATATTTGTGAGAACATAAGCTAAAATTCGATATTTGTGAGGACTTGGTTTTGGATTCAGTATGTGGACTGAACCTGAGTGGATACTAAATATTAACGTAAGTATAAATTCTAAAAATTCCAAAAAACTTGAATTCAAAATTCACTCTCTAGACTGAAATAAAAATGCTCTTACATATAAAGCTGAGATAAGATAGCACTTTAGCTTTGAAAAAAGATATCAGTCCTTGGACTGATAGCAAAATTTCACTGAGTATTCTATATTGATCGAAACAGAAGCTGAAAAATGTATAACAGTTTCTTGATAGCAATGTTCAATAGTAAGTCTGAAGTAGGAAATCACCATTCTGAAACAGCAGCTAAGTGCGAAATTTGTGAAGAAACTAAAGCTTCTTTCAAAATTTGCTAGAAATTCTAACTCCAAGAACTACTGTTAATACTTGTTGGAAATGAAAAAACTAACAGTATGGTGTGAGAATCGCTGGATCATTGAGATACTTAGAGAAACTCATTTGTTTGCCATATGAAGTGCCAATCAAGTTGACTAAGCTAGGACCAGCTTCGAAATCCATCTATGAACCCTGCAGCTGCAGATTTCTGAAGTTCAAGAGCCCTTCCACTGAAGCTCTCCCCACCACTCCTCATATTCTAGGAGCCGCAGCTCCTCTTTCACCTCGACGGAAGACTTCACTAAGAATAGCTTACTAGTCACATTCAGATCGATAACATTCCTCTGAGTTTCATGCTCCCAACCTGCATGAATTCTTATCTTCTTCCAGCCGGAACTAATCATTTCTTTGCGCTTCGCCAACTGAATGTGTGCTTTCGTCAAAGACTCACATGTTTTCTTGCGTAAGCGACCAATAGAGGTAGATAAAGAGATATCATATGTTTATAATCCATCTCTAAGCTTCTCAGCAATGTAATTCACAGCATAATCTTGACATGCACTGTGAAGTATACACTTGAACGATCTTTTGCAGTACAACATCACATAGTTGCAGCTTCGAAGTGCAATTCGCAGGAATGAACAACAAACATACATTTGGGTGCTCTGTCTTCAACCAAGTTCGAAAACCTTTGCTTTGTGAACAGAATAGCAGTCAAGTAGATGATACATTTCTGCTTCACAAAGTCCAAATCTTTTTAGCACACACAAGACACTACATAGACAACAAAATATTGTGAATGTACTGCTTCATGATCGAGATAGTTTCTGAATAGGTCAGGTGCTATCCAGGGTGGCGCAACAATGCAGAATGCTCACCGTTGCGAAGTACAACACCTATTTTACTTTCGAATATCACTTGATCAAGAAAGAAATCACTGACAGCTCAACAACTCAACAGTAAAGAGATTTGTCTCTTGTCCTCACTTCTTGCAACAAGTACATCTCTTGCTCCCTTCAAAGTGTAAGTTTTCTCATTACCAACAAACATTAGCTGGAGATCAGTCTGATCTGCATTCACTACCAACTCAGGCGATATGTTATAAGCCATCCGTTGAACGCGACTTCACGCAAACTAAGTAGCAACGGTGTGATTTTGAGATCGAGATAACATAGAATGTAAAGAGTGAAGCCGACGGCAGTAGGTTATGTTCGAGTGGCAATAACAACACCTCTACTCGACCTCCCGTTGTCGTGTCGTGGACCGGCTCCTATCTGAAATTCAAACTTTGATGCTTGTCACTCCAAAGACACTCATGAGAAAGACAAGCTAAGCCCTAGCTTACGGGTTTTTGGCATCATTTCGGATCTCCATTTTCATCGCATAGATGAGTAGAGCTCCTTGTCAGCTTTCCATAGGCACTTCGTCTACTTCGTTTGGACGCATAGTGGAGAAGTTACAAGACTCGAAAGATGGAGAAAACAAGCTAGACCCCAGCTTACGGGTTTTTGGCGCAACTTCGGATCTTCCCTTTTATCGCATCAGTGGATAGAGCTCCTTGTCAGCTTTCCATAAGCACTTCGTCTACTTCGTTTGGACGCCTAGTGGAGAAATTACAAGACTCGAAAGATGGAGAAAACAAGCTAGGCCTCAGCTTACGGGCTTTTGGCGCAACTTCGAATCTTCACTTTCATCGCATAGATGGGTAGAGCTCATTGTCAGCTTTCCATGGGCATCTTGTTTACTCCGTTTGGACATCTAGTGAAGAAGTTATGCGATTCGAAAGAAAGAAAAATCAAGCTAGGCCCTAGTTTACTTGCTGACTGGGTATTTGAGGCTTCAGGCGTTATATCAAAGATGCAAGGGGCCTGCTTCATTCATTATTGAGAGAACTCCGTACGTATAGAGACTGTTACAAGGGGACTGCTTAAAGGGTTTGCTTGTTCTTGCGATCTGTTGGTGGACGTTTTGGAGAATTGGAAGTCCAATACACGCGCGCAAGGTGTCATCGGGTTCAGATCTGTGCAGGCTACGCACAGGATCGGGGGATGTGTACTGAGAGAACAGGGAGAGATTTGGAGATTTCAGTTACATGTGAAGGAGAGTTGGACCGTTCGGGCCGTTCCGGAGTCCAAACTTGTTGTCCTTGGATCCATCGGGATCAGAACACCGAGTTCTACAAGAAATTGAAGACGATACCAAGTTTCATCGGGCGGTTTAGGAGTTCTGAGTGAAATTGGCTCGCAGGGAAGCGCTTGCGTCAAGTTTTTCATCGCTTGCGATCTAAAATTGGGTTGTTCTTCGCGATCGGTGTGCTAAGCTCTTCGTTCTTGATGCCTACGTGACCAGGAAGTCTTCATCTACGCATAGGAGAAGACAATACGTGGATTGGATTGTTGGTTTGGGTGAGGTGAGCGAGTTTGAGCCGCAAGGAGTCCATTTACGTCAGTTTTTTGCGACTTGCGATCAAATTTCTTGCGTGGTTTTGCAAGGGGAACTCCAAACGACTTGTTTGGAGTCTCGTTGGGTTCGTGATAGCTAGATCTATCTGCCAGGGAAGACGAATATCTGTTTAGACGATCCGATTGTGCAGTGTGTGCGATTTTAAGCCGTAGGGAGGAGTTTTTGAAGGTTCGGTCACTTGCGACCAAAAATCGGCGATATCTCGACGATATCTCGGCTGTTGGAAGTCGGATCTGAAGGTTTCTTGGGTTAATGGAGTCAACGGAGGAGACCCTATCGACATCTGAAGTCAGTTCGGCGAAAGGAAGAAGTCCACAGATAGACATTTTTCAATTTCTTTCGCTACGGGTTTTGCTCTTTTGAGTTCGTTAGAGTTCTGGTTGGCTATATACAGCTTGTGGTAGCTAGCTTTAGCTAAGAACTTGTACATGGATGTGGTTTGGACTTGGGTTTGGAACGCGTGATACTGCTGTGGCTCTGCTTGTTAGCAAAGGGAAGTTTCTCCTGCTTTGAGCTACGCTTCGGTGTTTTTGGGTCAGGGTTGAGAATCAGGGGTTGTTTTTAAGGGCTTTGAAGCAGGTTACAGACCGCTCTGCTCTGTTTTTCAGTTTTGTGCTCTTAGGAGAAAGAACCGGCAGTGTACATACATTTGGAGTTGGTATATATCGCTGCATTCGTTTTCGTGGTTGTTTTTCTCTGTCTTGTCTCTGTTTCAGCACACAACATCTCCACAGCCAAGAACCTCGTGTTTTCTTGGACATCCTTCACGCAATATCCGACACGATACCGTTGTCTCTTGAAGCGCACTAAAGTGATTTCAGGAATGAAGAAGGGCTACAAATGGGTGGCTTAGGGATGTGATTAGGAACAGGAAGGAGCGGTAGGAGTACGCCGAGCGAGTTAGACCAGGACGGACAGAGCGAGAGTGACGGCACACAAAGACATGAGGCAGAAGAGAGGAAAAATCGAATAGGATGCCAAGCCGATTATCGAGAGAATACCCAATAGTTGAGTAAATCGGCGAACGAGCTCTCGGAAGGAGCAATGCGATGAAGAGAACGAGATATGGAGGCTACCAAGCGCAGAAGCGACGCGAAAAGAACGAGGAAATGATGTTTAGGGTTCACAAATTAACACCAGCGGCGGAACACTTACATTATCTCCTCGAGGAGTGCTTGAACGAAGCGAAGGACAAGCTAGTGAAGAAAGTAAAATTAAGAGATTGACAACTAACTGTCAAAGCTTTGGCCACTCTTGCAAACAAAGATCCGACGACGATCACTTGACGTGGATTGAGATAAAGAAGGAAGGACACTCCTTCCACGTGGTCTTTGTGTATAGATCTCACACTCATTAGACAAGAAGGAACTTCTGGTCCCTACTCAATCAAAGACTGGAATGCAGAGGTTGGATTCTCCTCGGCAATTGGAACATGGTAGAAGGGACGTCGGATGCAGCCGAGGAGAGGAATCTGCTTCATGGAGGAGAGGAGTGCGCATATAGAGAACTCAAGCTGAAACTCCATCTTATCGACGCACTAGAGCTGACGGAAAACAAAGTTGAGCCACTACGCACCAGATGTAGATACTATGGAGGGGAGGTTCAGTGGTCAAGGATCGACAAAATGTACTTCTCCCACGCAGGAAGATGACTATCAGGTATTCAGCAATTAACGCACCATGTTGGTATCACCCTTTTTGATCATCTGCCTGTCACTGTGGAAATACAAGTAGGTCTTGAAGTAGACTAGGGCTCTGTGAAGAAGGACTCCCATGCCTCCTACTTCAAACATCGTCTCTCCCAGATGAACACACCGGAGAACCTGGATAGAAAATCTAAGAGGGGATCAAGAAGGAAGGAAGGGACCCAAGAAGAACCTACGCCTAGGGCTAGACGAGGATAAGACGTTACATGCGCAACAAACAGAGACAAAAATCCAGAGAGATCTTGAGCATTGGCTACCTAGAGCAACAACTGAAGCTGCTCCATGAAACACCGCACATCATGTTCCATGTGGACATTCTGGAAGATATCTGAGAGCTGGAAGGCAGGAAATGAAAGTTAGAGCACGAAAGAGATGTCTAAATCAAGCTCTGGTCGAGGGTCAAACAACTTAGACTGGGTGATGCCCCGACTAAGTACTTCTTCAATATACACAAGCAGAAATGCGCGAGGGAGAAGACTACCTCCATGGTGAGAGAAGACGGTCTTTGTGTCTCTCACCCGTTCGACATTATGAGCAACATTAGCGCCTTCTACTCTACATTAAAGTTCGAGGATTCTGACCTCGAACTTTAAGTAGAGGAAGATTACGGAGCGAGTAGAAGATCTGTTCTCAGACGCGGAGCGCGCAATGCTGGCTGACACCCCGATCTTTCTAGAAGTCTCTAAGGTTGTTATGACACTATCTAAGGATAAATCCTTTGGAGGAGACGAGGTGTTTGCGGAGTGGCTACAAACCTTATGGCCTATCTTGGGAATGATATACTATGCCATGCTGTGCAAATACTGAGAGACAGACATTATGACGAGCGCAGTCACAGAAGGTGTGATTAAGCTCATTCTGAAAACCACAAACAAAGAGCGACTCAAGGACTAGTGGTCGTTAACATGCTAACAACGGATTACAAGATGGCTGCTAAGATCCTGGCTGCTAGATTGTTCTATCCAAGATTATCTCTCATCAACAAACGAACTTCATAAAGGACAAAGATATGATGGAGAACATTCTCACAATGTGGCTCACAGAAGATCTCCTCAAACAAAGATGAAGAACTAACCTCTTCGTGAATCTAGATTTAGAGAAAGCTTATGACAGAGTAGATCACGAGTACCTCTGGGTAACCTTGAAATGCATGGACTAGATGAGAAATGTATACAGCTACAGGAACTCACGACTGGAGCGACTGCTGTTGTCCACGTTAACGGATGATCCACTTACCACTTTCCAATAGAGAGAAGGGTGAGACAATGATGTCCTCTAGCCCCACTACTTTTCGTCTTAGAAACCCAGCCTCTAATGCTTGAACTCAAGGACGTCTATGATGAAGGACGAATTCTAGGTCAGGAGTTTGACAAACGCGAGAGTTGACTACTTGCTGTTCGTGATATCGTGTCGGATTTTACATGAAGGTTGTCCAGGAAAATGCGAGGTTCTTGGCTGTGGAGATGTAGTGTGCTGAACAGAGACAAGAAAGAGAGAAACAAGCACAAAAACGAATGTCGTAATATATACCAACTCTCAATATATATACACTGCTTGTTCTTTCTTCGTAAGAACACAAAACTGAGAAACAGACCAGAGCGGTCTGTAATATGCTTCAAACTCCCCTTAAAACGAGTCCCATAATCTCAACCCGGACCCAAAACTATCCAAGCGTAGCTCAAGCAAGAGAGCTGCACTTGTACCACACGATTCAAACCCAAGTCCAAACAACATCCATGTACAAGCTCTTAGCTAAAGCTAGCTACCACAAGCTGTACATGACCAACTAGAACTCTAACAAACTCAAAAAGCTGAAAACCGTAGCGAAAGAATCGAAAAAGATCTATCTGAGAACTTTCTCTTTTCGTCAACCGGTCTTCAGATGTCGATATGGTCTTCTTCCCTGACTTTGTTGGTCTAAGAAACCTTCAGATCCAACTCTCGACAGCCGAGATATCGCCGGTTTTTGATCGCAGGTGACAGAACATTCAAAAACTCCTCCTTGTGACTTAAAACCGCACACACCGTTCACATGGATCGCTTGATCTGATATCCGAATTCTCTGGTAGGTAGATCTAGCTATCCTGAACCCAACGAGACTCCAAACAAGCCATTTGGAGTTCCCCTCGCAAAACCATCCAAGAAATTCGATCGCAGGATGCAAAAAACTGACGTAAATCGACTCCCTACGGCTCAAATTCACTTACCACACCCAAACCAACAATCCAATCCACGTACTGTCTTATCCTATGCGTAGATGAAGACTCCTTGATTGCGTAGGCATCAAGAACAAAGAGCTTGGCTCACCGAGCACGAAGAACAATCCAATTTCAGATCGCAAGCGAGCAAAAATCTGTCGTAAGGGCTTCCCTATGAGCCAATTTCACCCAGAACTCCCAAACCGCCCGATGAAAGTTTGTATCATCTTCAATTTCCTGTAGAACTCGGTGTTCTAATCCCGATGGATCCAAGGACAGTAAGTTTGGACTCCGAAACGGTCTGAACGGTCCAACTCTTCTTCACATGTAACTCAAGTACTCCAAATCCTCTCCCTGCGTCTCAATTTTTCTCAGAACACACTCCTCGATCTGCCTCTTCACGAACCGTCTTAACCAATGCGTAACCTGCACAGATCTGAATCCAAAGACGCCTTGCGCATTTGCATTGGACCTCCAAATCTCCCGAACCGTCCGTTGACAGATCACAGTTGCAAGCTAACCCCTTAAGCTGCCCCCTTATATCAATCTATGTATGTACATGTTTTCTCAGATAATGAGGAAGCAGTTCCCTTGCATCCTTAGTATAGCGTCAGGAGCTGCAAATACCCAGTCAGCAATAGTAAACTAAGACCTAGCTTGATTTTCTCTTCTTTCGAGTCCCGTAATTTTTTTCACTATGCATCCAAATGAAGTAGACGAAGTGCCCATGAGAAGCTGACAATGAGCTCTACCCATTGATGTAATGAAACTGAAGATCTGAAGTTGTGCAAAAAGCTCGTAAGCTGGGGCTTAGCTTGTTTTTCTCATCTTTCGAATCTCATAATTTCTCCACTAGGCGTCCAAATGAAGTAGATGAAGTGCTCATGGAAAGCTGACTAGGAGCTCTACCCATTGATGCGATGAAAGTGAAGATCCGAAGTTGTACAAAAAGTCCGTAAGATGAAGTCTAGCTTGTTTTTTCTCATCTTTCGTAACTTCTCCACTAGGCATCCAAATGAAGTAGACGAAGTGCCCATGGAAATCTGAATACGAGCTCTACTCATTGATGCGATGAAAGTGAAGATCCGAAGTTGTGCAAAAAGCTTCATTTTTAGTCCCATGAGTGTCTTTGGAGTGATAATGATAAGCATCAAAATTTGATTTTTATGTAGGAGCCGGTCCACGACAAGACAGCGGATGACATGTGTGCGTTCATCGGGGTGGAAGAGTCCTCATAAACGTCCTACGAGAGTGCATTGGCATCTTCGAAAAGGTTTCTGAAGCGAAGCTAAACATGGAAAAATCAGTGTGTTAATGATGAGATTTGCAAGAGCACCCCATGGCTAACAGCTATTGGATGCAATGTACTGAAACGAAAAGAAGTTTGCCAATACCTCGGAGCTCCCTACGGATAAAATATCTCAAAGCAACAGATGCTGCTGTATTGCATTGACAAGATGCACAAGAAACTAGAGTCATGGAAAGACTCACCTGTCTTTTGAGACTAGGGTGCTGTTCCTCAAACATGTTTTCCGTGCGATGTCCGTTTTCTTTCTTTCTGTCACTGGTCTCACTGACCGTGCTGCGAAAGAAATCGACAAAATCAGCAGGGTCTTCCTTTGGGGGACAGACGACGAGGAGAAAACCAAAACAGCACTGATTGCTTGGGACAAAATGTGCCGCAACAAGGAGAAAGACGGTCCCGGACTCAAAGAAATCCGTGCTTAAGGAAAAGCTCTACTCTGCAGGAAAATGAGACAAATGCTAGAAGACAAAGAATCACGTTGGATCTCACTAATGGAAGCATTCATCATCAAAGCGAGAGCAAGGTTTGACCAAAATATCGTCAAAGGTGATTACTCCGTATGTGACCTCATCCTATCCAACCAAGATTTGCACAACAATAGTTCGATGATGATAGGCTCCATGGTGAAAGCCTGAAAGAGTGTGAAATACCACCTGAGCTGGTCTCCGATTGGACAAAGAATTCCGTCCAATTTAACGCTTAGAGACAAGGTCAACCTCATCCTCCAAAAGGATACTATTGAAAGCCCACGAACAAAAAAAGCTAGAATGGAATTACGAGACCTATGCATTACTACAACAACAATAATTTACCAACAAAAGACTACTCTCCACGGAAGGTTCGTCGCTGACGAGGAAAACTGCAATGCGAGAATGAGAGGTAGCCCTCTTCACGTTTTCCTCGGGCAGATCATGCAAGGAAGGATGCTGAAACGACGAGAATTAGCGACCATGAATGACTGGTACTGGAACGGAGAGAATGAATGACGAGGCTTCGCTCTTCCTTCTAGAGAATTCTATCACAAATTAGAAACGCCTATTAGCTGTAGAGTTGAGCCCACAGGAAGTGACATCTAGTTAACGAAGAAAGAGATTGGATTAATAGATGGAATGCACTCTGGTCGTCCTCACTATTCGTTAGAGACAAGACATGGTGGTGGAAGATCCTCCATCAGGGCCTCTACACCAACATGAGAGCTTTGTGGATTGATCACGGCGACGACTCATGTACCAGATGCAATGACTCGCAAGAAACGATTAATCACTTGTTACTTGGCTGCTCGGTTGCAACGTCCACTTGACTCAATGCGCGAGTCGCATATTGGAGAGGACAATCACCCCTCCTTACTACACTCAAATGCCTGATCTAGGTACATGATCATCTGTTCAAGCAACCAGAAAATCACTCACGTGATCTCTTTGTGCCGTGGAATGCTTCGAATGAGCGAAACGAGCGAACTCCTGATAGACGGACGGGCCTCCCTAGGTGGGACTAGAAGCATCTCCTCATACGAGAAATTGATGACATACACGTTGTCGTAAGACGTGAAGTGTGATCTGAGAATACACGAGATATCTGACTGTGGAGAGATACAACAGGACCTAAGACGACGAAAAACTTACGCTCTCAATATCTAATCCATCAATCTTTTGTCTTGGTTACTATTGATCTAACCTGACCCCAAGTGCAACACATGTGCATCGCACAAACGACTTGGAGCTCAATCTTATTCTAGGTAAAAGCAAGGCTCATACACGGTACATCTCTGCTTTAGATCCTAAGCGCTTTTCATACAATCTTTCGGTAATATCCGCTTCACTACTTCTTCTCGACAAACTACCTAAATGCTAGACTCTGGTCTTCTACTGTTTGCTGATACGAGCTTCGTTCAAGAAGATATCGACAGCAAAGGACAACCTATTATACAAGCTTCCCAACGATACAAGGCATTTGAGCAGTAAACAACCAGAGAGCTCGGAGAATGACGTTGAAGACAACGATACCTCGTAGTTGAAGATTTCTAATCGGTGATTTCAGCAAGACGTGGCACCTTCGCTGATCATGATCTGTAACGACCTATGTTACACATAAGAAGTTTGTCTATTAGTAAGGTGTTTAGTTATAACTAAGTGTTGAGAATGTTTATTTGCTGCCCAAGTACTTTAAGGAGATATAAAGTTAGTCATGACTAGCTAAAGTTAGTTATGGTTAAACTTAGATGTACTTTTGGCAGAATTCAGATATTTCCTAAAGAGTGAGCACTACTATCTTGTCATCTTGTCTAAAAGGTAGAAAGGAGGTGGAAAGTATCTCTTATCTCCTTTTTGACTTGATATTAGTGGTTGGATTAAAGTTGTGGACTTTGTGGGCATTAAAAACAAGAAGAGATTCCACATGTCTCCTTTTTAGTGGGTCTTAGTGTAGAGAGGGGGTGGAAATTCGAGATTCCTTGAGAATATTTCAGAATCCTTCTAGAAGTTGTTGACTTTGAAAGAATAAGCCCATGTGAAAAGATAAAAAACCCATGTGATTAATGCTTTTACCTTAAGTAATATCTTAGTAAAACCCGGTAAAAGTAGTTACGGCTGAGTTACCGGAGGGTACCAAAGTAAAAACCTAGAATGTATAAACAGAGGAGTAGAGAAGAGCTCCTCATCCTTGTTTTCACATCGTCGTAATGACAACTTGAGTAATATAGAGAGTGTGTGATATTTTAGCATGTGAGAACTTGAGAGACGTCATTAGAATGGAAGATTTTAGTTGATGAGTTTATGGACAATTTTAGTTGGTGAATTTATGGGTGAATGAATGAGTGAACTTAACATTTTCCCCTTCAAGTTCATGGTGTGCTTCCATCAAAGCCATCAGAGGTGACTTTGAGTGAGAGACATGGTCGACATGTTGCAGATTCGTGAATGACGATCGTGGAGGTTGAGAGATCAAGGGGGGGGGGAGTAGTTGATCGATAGGACCGCGGAGGGTTTACATTTTTGGTTCCGTCGTCGGGACTTCACTTGAAGGGATCATTGAAAGATGTTTAGAGTTCAGTTTTATATTTAGTTCTATTAGAGTTCTGTCACACCATAAGTATCTCATTATTTGTGTGAGTGCTTATATAAATTTCATTAGGTATGACTATCTTATAGGTTATTCTAGTTCGAAGATCTAAATCTAGAGTGATCAAAACTAGTCATAACTAGCTGAAATAGTTATAACTAAGTTAGGAAAACTATTAGAGGTTTCACTATGGCACTATGTGACAAGTGCGGAGTTCTAAATATGCTTCTCAAAAGTATGTAACTTTGTTGATCATCGCTGATTGGATGCATGATGAAAAGTCATGCACAAAGATCTAGAGATGCTCCTCAAAAGACGTATTAGTTTGTTGTCATCTTCCCATTGGATAGTTTGGAAAGTTAACACTTTACAAAAGCTAAAGTAGGAGAATCTCTTACTTTAGTAAAGTAGAACAAGTAATGTGTGGGCTATTCTTAAATTTAAGTAGCCTTTAGAAGTTTAACTATTTTGGATTGCGCACTTACCATGTGGTAACGTAACTTAGTAAAAGTTACCACGGTAAGAAGTTGTAGAGTATATAAGGAGGAGTTGAGAGAGTGGAAAGGACTCTCATTTTCCTGTCTATAAGTAAAGTGAGCATTGGAGACCTTGGGAGTCCTTGAGTACTATGTGATGCAATGTGGAGGGCGGGGTTAGAACTTGTTTGCAGGAACGTTATTAGAGAGACCGATGTGACCATACAGGTCAGAGTGTTGAGTGAAGTGAGCATGGGTACGATAGAATCTTTGTAATTAAGGTGCACTAGTAATCCTAGTCATCTGAGGCACCCCTAGGTGAGAGACAGACCGGCTTACATTTTGGTTCTGTTGCCGGGACCTCGATACAAAGATTCGTATTTAATCGTTAGTATAGTTCATGTCTGTTTTTGAGCATGAGTTCAGAACCTTTGTACATACACCATGTTATAGAGGGCAAGATAAGCTTTCCAATAAGCTTGATATCTTCTAGAGATCAATTGTGAGGAGAGAGTTATGTCTTTTGGAAGTTAAGGAGGTTTTTCGGTATCAAATAGTGAGCTCTCGGGAAGGAATGTACAGTCATTTTCATATTTTCAGTTTTTAGAGTTAGACCTTGAAATCTTCCATGCTGATAGCTTGCAAGATAAGCTATCTAGGCACCCAAATCATGCGTGAATTGATCGAGTAGAACTGGAGTTATGGCATTCGAAGTGAAAGGGGGTCAAATCTGTTATATCGCTTGCTGAAGTAAAAGAGTGGAAGAATTTCAGAATTCTTGAGAGGGTTATGTTCGATCTCTGAGGCTCAGGGTTGACAAGTTAAGCTTCTACTTAGTAATGTGAGAGATTGCTAAGTGAGAAGATAGTCGAGTGATCAAAAGTGTCAAACAAGCTATATAGCGAGAGAGATGTATGACGGATCATCGTCGTGGAAGGACAACAAGAGTGGAAATTGAGGTTGAGCAAGATCCCTCAAGGCTATGCGATGATAGTTACTGCTGATTTGGCGAAAGGAGAATTTCGACTAGAATTTGAGGAAGAAGTAGAGAGTAGTCGTAAGAACCAGGAGAAGAACTCGAGGTGCTTTTTGTGTGGAGAAGGACATAAAGTGAGCAAGTGTCCTACGAAGAATAGACTTTTGCGTGAGCGAAGAGGGTTGGTCGACTTAAGCTTACACATAGGTCCTTCTTCCCCTAGACAAGACGTCATTGATCCTACAACCTTTTGTCGTAGATGTGGAGTGGACGGGATTCCAGTTGAGCACGAGTGTAGCGCAGTGGTTGCTTTGCTAGAAATTGTAGCCGAAGATCTCGAGAGAAGGTTGAGTGTAGAAACGGAACGAGTGAAGACCCCTAGCGAGGATGGAGATAGTCTGTCACACGAGAGATAAGATGACCATGAGGGTCAAACTTATTCCAACCTTTGGAGAGGAGAGAGCTCAACGGGGAAATTGTGGATTGCGGTGAAGTACGATCTTCACATCCGCAAGCAATACCTTGAGTAAGAAGAAGAAAAGAAGAGAAGAATGGGGAAACTTCTGGTGTTTTACGGAAAGGATGGAGAAGACGTGGAAGGATTTGTGAGGGACTTCAAACGAGCATGCATTGGCAATGGAGATTGAAAGAAGAGCGAGTGGGTAGGGTTGATACTTGAATTTCTTGAGAATTTTGCATTGACATGGTATGAGGATAGGAAGAAGAGAAGCGTAGTGGGGACTCTAGTTGATACTTGGGAAGTATTGACGGAGGCCTTAATTGAAACTTTTCTTCGTGATGAAAGTTACGAGAAGTTAATGGTAGAGGTAACTTACCTCAAACAAGGAGAGAAAGAGAAAGTAAGGACTTACGCCGAGAGGGTGGAGAAATTAGAACAAAAGTTTCGGGTGGTTTTACGAAAGAGTGGAGATGTAGTAGAACCAACGATGGTGGGCATTGAAGCAATGCTCACAAAGAATTTTATTGGGAGATTGAGGCCGGAGATTCGAACCCAAGTGCGGTATGAGAGACCAACTTCGAAGGCTGATGCAGTGAAGATCGCAACTAAGATGGAAGAGAGTCTGGATGGAGACGACTTGCAACCAATGACTGTTGGGGCAGCATGTGGAGATGTGCAAGGGTCGAGCATGCCAACTCTGACGTCTGCGAGTGTTCCGACTGTTCGATTTCAGAATCTGACTACGATAGCTCATACTAGTGCGGTTACAGTTACTATACCATGTAGATCTATTACTCCCGACTTTCGTGATGAGTTGAAAAGTTTGACAGAGTCTCTGGCAGATTTGAAGATCAATATGGTGAATTTGTTGCAACACCGCAGTCCAAATGTTGGAGGAGGCTCACGAGGTTATGGAAACTATCAGTCTAGAGGTGGACCACCGCAAGGATCACCAAGTAACTACACGAACCAATGATGTTTTACGAGTGGAGGATCACATTTCCAACGTAATTGTCCAAGTCGTAATGGTGGAACGGCGGATGGAGCTTCAACTTCACAAAGCAAAGACAAGGGTGTAGCATGCATTGACATCTTGGAGCAACGAGATGTACGAGAAGGTTTTCAATCTGTAAAGCTGTTGGCTCAAGAGAAGAAGAGGATAAGGACGCATTTCGACGAGGGAGAACCAGTCGTGATGGAAGATTCTCCAAGTCAAAATACTCGGAGTAGCAAATCTTCTTCAAAAACCAAAGAACGGCGGAAGAAATTGAGAAATACTGATTTCACAATTTTGATGGAGCAATCAAAATATAATGTGGTGGAAGACGTGGGTAAGCAACGAGCAAACATTACTGTGGGACAGTTGATTGCTCTGAATCCTTCTGTGAGGAAAGAACTTCGTAGCGGTCTAAGCTCTCGACGAGGTCGGAAGAAGAAGGTCAATCCTTCTACTGTCGGTGCGAGTGCTTTAGATGCTAGTGAAGGAGAGGTGTGCAACAAGGCATCAAAAGTAGAGGCTCGTATCAATGGGAGAGATGTCTCAGATGTTCTTGTCGATGGAGGATCGGCAGTAAATGCCATCTCAAAACGACTTATGAGGAAGTTGGATCTAGTACCAACTCGTCCTTCTAGTATCACGGTGGGTATGACTAACAGACAGCGAGTTGGATCATTGGGAGTGCGAGAGAGAGTTTGTGTGTCAGTAATGGGAGTGCAAGTAAACATGACATTTCAAATCTTGAAAGAGTCAAATTATGAAATGTTACTCGGAAGACCTTGGCTTCGAGCAGTACATGCAACGGATAATTGACACAAAGGTTATTTACGCATCGGACCGAATCACCACCGGATCAAAGTTCCATTGCTCGGAGATCAAGTTGGGACGTCGGAATCAGATCGACCCACATCGGACTACTGGGAGTCAGAAGTTGTCGATACTACTTCTGATGTAGGTACCAATTCTTCAGATTTAGAATCTGAAAATACATCGTCAGAAGAGGAGAGAGAAGAATGAAATGTGGGTGTGAATGTAGTGGATCTTTTCCCTTCTCCGGAAGTGCAAAGAGATCGAGACAAAGAACCGTTGACTCCCGAGGAGGTGGAGAGAAGAATTGCCACCTTACGTTATGGATCGAAGGTTACTAAAGAGGAGAAGAGTTGTTTCGAAGAGATCTTTCGCAAATATATTCATGTATTTGCATTTAGTTACAAGGATCTGAGGGAGGTCACACTGGAGCAACACCGTATCGAGTTAGAGAAGGAAGTCAAACCGGTGCGACAAAAGCAACGAAGAGTGAGTCCTCCAATTGCGGATCTGGTGAAAGAAGAGATCGAGAAGCTGCACACTGGTGGGTTCATTTACGAGGTGGAGCATTCTGAATGGGTATCACCCATTGTGATCGTAAAGAAAAAAATGGCAAATTGAGGGTGTGTGTTGATTACAAGAAGCTCAATGTGGTCACAAAGAAGGATTATTATCCTCTACCTTTCATTGACGAGATCTTGGAAGAAGTGGCGAGAAACGAATGGTACAGCTTTGGAGATGATTATAGCGGATATAACCAGATCAAAATTGCACCAGAACATCAACACCTGACCGCTTTCACTACTCCGTGGGGTACGTTTGCATTTCGAATCATACCATTTGGTCTGTGTAATGCTCCTGCGACGTTTCAAAGGTTTATGAACAAAGTGTTCGAACATTTCTTAGGAAAGTTTGTGAGAGATTTTATAGATGACTTTTGTATTTACGAGAGTAAGGAGAAGCATTTTGAGCACCTTGTGAAGGTCTTAGAATGTTTAGATGTAGCAAATGCATCTCTCAATCCGGAGAAATGTATTTTTGGGTGTGAGGAAGGGTTACTCTTGGGTCATATCATATCCAAGGACGACATTGCCGTTGATCCAGAGAAGGTGCAGAAGATCTTAGAGCTCCCTTTTCCTATTATTCTCACTAAGCTACGACAGTTTTTAGGTTTGGTGGGGTATTATCGAAGGTTTATACTCTCGTTCTCACATAAAACATGCTTTGACTGTATATCTGAAGAAAGGAGTAGATTACGTGTTGATTTTAGGAGATGAAGAAGCTCTAGCCGCCTTTGAGGAACTGAAGAAAGCTCTTACTTCAGCTCCAATCTTGGTTAAGCCCGATTGGAATAAACAGTTTATTCTATATACGGATGCTTCAAATATAGCAGTAGGATGTACTCTAAGTCAGTATGATGTTGAAGGTAGAGATCATCCTATTGCATATGCTAGTCGGCAAATGATCAAGGCAGAGAGAAATTATTCTGTGACAGAGAGAGAAGGATTAGCAATGATCTATGCTCTGAGAAAATTTTGACATTATCTCATAGGAGGTAAGTTCACTATCGTTACAGATCATAAGGCATTGAAGTACATCTTCAATAAACCTATGATCGAAGGACGATTAGCAAGGTGGAAGCTCTTATTGTCAGAGTACGACTATGAGATCTGCGATCGACCAGGAAAGAAACACGCGAATGCAGATTTGCTGTCTAGAGCTTACGATGGGGATGGAGAGGAGCCGGTGGATGACACCTTTCCTGATGAAGATTTGATGGTCTTGATGAGCAACTCTATTATCCCAATAGAATATCAAGAAATTTGAGATTTCGTTACGGAAGGTGTCTATCCAGATGGGATGCGGGCCAGAGAGAAGAAGGCGTTGGTGAAACGAAGTCAACCTTACTCGGTGGTGGAAGGTGTGTTATTCCGTGAAGGAGTTGATGGGGTCCTGAGAAGAGCTGCGAGCAAGGAGGAGTCTCTACGACTCATGGAAGAATTCCATGACGGTCTAGTATGTGGAGGACATTCCGCAGGCAAGTTGACAGTCCTCAAGATACTTGACGCAAGATACCATTGGAGGGGGATGTTTAGAGATTGCCTGACGTATTGTAAAACCTGTGATGTTTGTCAAGCTTTCGCTATCAAATCTAGTGTTTCTATTCCTCTTAGATCTATTCCGGTTCTTGGACCTTTCGAGAAATGAGGAATAGATTTTGTTGGGCCTTTGAATCGCACCCCTCGCAACAATAAGTATATTGTTGTAGCCACAGATTACCTTACAAAGTGGGTAGAAGCTAGACCTCTTGTAACTATTGGAGAAGTTGAGGTGGGTAGATTTCTGTACGAACGGATCATTACTCGGTTTGGATGTCCCTTAGAGTTAGTTTCTGATAGGGGTCGAGAATTGTGAGCGGTATGACTACTGCTATGTGCACACACTTCTCCATTTCTCAGAGGGTTACTACATCATATAAACCTAGTTCAAACGGTTTGGTAGAGAGGACAAACTTTACCTTGTGTCAAATGTTAGCAAAGGATGCTGACATGGAAGGGGCCAAACACAATTGGGACAAGCGTCTTCATGCGGTGCTATGGGAGTATCGTACAACAGTGAAGACGTCTACGGGATATTCATCTTTCAAGATGGTGTATGGGTTGGAATCCAAATTACCAATCCAGTTCGACCTAACCATCTTTCAGACCTTGCAAGCTGGATTGAAGAGAAAGGGTGGTCCAATAGTTGAGAAAGAGCGGGGAGAAACCTAGTTGGAGTTGGAGGAGAATAGAGACGACGCAGCTCAACGCATTGAGATGGTCCAGCTACAACAGAAGAAGAGCTATGACAAGCGCTTGGCGAAGAACAAAAAGAAGTTACAGCCATTTCAAAAGGGTGAGTGTGTGATGTTATGGGATGCTATTAGACACAAGCGAGTTCAAAAGAAGTTCTTACGTCGATATTTTGGACCTTTCATCATCTCCAAAGTGTGGAGTAATGACACCTACGATGTTCAAGAAAGGAGTGGTACGTTCTTCGACCGAGTGAACCACGACAAGCTGAAGAAGTTTCATCAACGTGATACTTCACTCTGAGGACGGAGTGAAAATTAAGTCTGGGGGTAAATGTCACACCACAAGTATCCCATTATTTGTGTGAGTGCTTATATAAATTTCATTAGGTATGACTATCTTATAGG
This sequence comes from Asterella californica, assembly GCA_036924285.1. Taxonomy (NCBI): domain Eukaryota; kingdom Viridiplantae; phylum Streptophyta; class Marchantiopsida; order Marchantiales; family Aytoniaceae; genus Asterella; species Asterella californica. The sequence continues at coordinate 1,046,933 of JAYKYS010000018.1, read as the reverse complement.
TTATTCTAGTTCGAAGATCTAAATCTAGAGTGATCAAAACTAGTCATAACTAGCTGAAATAGTTATAACTAAGTTAGGAAAACTATTAGAGGTTTCACTATGACACTATGTGACAAGTGCGGAGCTCTAAATATGCTTCTCAAAAGTATGTAACTTTGTTGATCATCGCTGATTGGATGCATGATGGAAAGTCATGCACAAAGATCTAGAGATGCTCCTCAAAAGACGTATTAGTTTGTTGTCGTCTTCCGATTGGATAGTTTGGAAAGTTAACACTTTACAAAAGCTAAAGTAGGAGAATCTCTTACTTTAGTAAAGTAGAACAAGTAATGTGTGGGCTATTCTTAAATTTAAGTAGCCTTTAGAAGTTTAACTATTTTGGATTGCGCACTTACCATGTGGTAACGTAACTTAGTAAAAGTTACCACGGTAAGACGTTGTAAGTATATAAGGAGGAGTTGAGAGAGTGGAAAGGACTCTCATTTTCCTATCTATAAGTAAAGTGAGCATTGGAGACCTTGGGAGTCCTTGAGTACTATGTGATGCAATGTGGAGGGCGGTGTCGGAGTGTAATCCGTCTACCTAGGAAAGCGCCGGGCTTCTGGCTGTGGTTGTTCACTCAAGAGGTTGGCTTTCAGGTCACAATAGGGCTATAAACACTCACACAGATGTGTAAGATCTAGTAAATATACCCAGAAGGCGAAATTCAGGTCTAGCTGGCAGTAATAGGATTCGGCGGTGAACTTTGACACTCACGGAGAGGAAAAATATGAAGGTTTAGACCTCTAAACTTCCCCTACATGCAAATGAGGTACTACTGAACTCACAGACGAAATTTCAGCCTGAGATCAAATTCTGACACGGAGATATGAACAGAAAAGTTTTGAGCAAGAAAACTACGGCAATTTCTGGTACCTAGCTGGCTATTTCAACCTATAACAGGAGTTTGGCTCGATCAATTTCGAAGTTTCTTACAGGATTTGCAGTCTACAGGGTGCTGAACATCCCTGTGAAGTTGGGACTCCTGAATGTACACAGAACTGTAGATCTCCTCCTCTGAAGTCGCTGCTCTAGATTAAGAGCTTTTCAGACCCCCTCAGCTTCAGCGGCCGCCCTGAATTACTCAGTTGCTCAATCGATATGAAACTTTTTGTGAAATCGTAGCCCTGCTGGCGGAGAACACAACCTCGAAGTTTTGAAGCAATTTCCTCAAATCTGCTGCGAGTGACACTGAAAACCCTAAATCCAACCAAAATGATTCAATTCTAGCACAATCCGAACTTCAATTGCTCATAACTCCGTCTTTATTGACTCAAATCGATCGAAATTTTCACTGGAAGTGCTTGGCATGACGAGACCTCTCTCCCTGTGCTCTCAGATTTCGAAGATCCCTCACCAAATGCTCGAACTCCACTCTAGAGCTCTGTTTCTAAATTTAGAGTTTAACAAAAGACAAAAATGGACCAATGGGAGTTCATAGCTCCACTTGGTTGTCCTTTAGTACCCTAAACCACGTGGCAACTTAGTTTTACTCATAGGCTACCACGTCAAGCCCCTAGAGTGCCAGCGTAAAACTTAAATTACTTAAAACGACACGCTGCCTCGAAAAATAACTTAAATCAGCTAGAAAGCGTGCATGGGCGACACGCAAATACAACCCATGAGCTTAAGCCCTATCAACATGGTAATCAACCTACTAAGACTCAAAATAGTGTTAACACCGTATGCAAAGGTGTCATACATAAACATAAACGACTAGAAGTAATATAAGCTAACTTCTAGAACTACTAAACTCAAGCGTCGGAGTAGAAATATAACATGTAACCGCCAAGTAGCGCGACATCCACCCCATCTGAACCTGCACATCCTCCGGTATGTGCCAGATCCAGATCAAGACTCTTCAGCTTCAGCTTCAAATTCATCTTGAACCTCCATTGAGTCTTCAGCTTCATCCTCAGTAAGCTCTGCAATGTTCTGGTCCTCCCCTCTCCTTCTAAAGAGCTTGATTCTCTTCCCTGCGACAGGTATCTTGAGCACTGCACCATCTAACTCTCTCAAAGAGTATGTGGCATTGTCATGAACCTCTAACACCACATAAGGTCCGAACCATCTCTTGGAAAACTTTTTGATGGTGCTATGCTGATTATCAAGACTACTATCATAGACTAACACCCAATCACCTTCTTTAACTGGTTTGGGTCGTAATCTATGCGTTCTATCAAATTTGCCTTTGTTTCTCTCTCTAGCAATCTTCAACCTTTCCACAGCTTTGGCAACATCCTCAGGTCTCCGTTCTAACTGTTGGATCCTTAATGCAAGAAGATCCTCCGTACTTCTACCATCTTCCCATGGCAAAACATTCCAAGTAGGCACAACCTCCTCAATCGGCATCACAGGTTTTTGCCCTAGTATCAACTCTGCTGGCATGTAACCTGTAACGGTACTATGAGTTGTACGATCTGCCCACAAAGCAAATGGTAGCAGTCTAGGCCATTCACGGATCTTACCCTTGCAAGCTTTTACCAAAGCTTTGATGATTGGCGGATGACCTCGTTCGCTCTTGCCATTCCCTTCAGGATTGTAAGCAGTGGTTAACGCCAACTTGATTCCCAATCGCTTGAAGAACTCAACTGCTTCCTGTGAATCCAGCTCGCCCCTATCTGCAGTGATCTTTCCCACACACCCATACCTACAAATAACATCTTCAAGTAGAAAGCGGCAGACACTAGCAGTGGTCTTCGTCCTCAAGGCACGGCCTTCAACTTGGTTAGATAGATCTTCTCTAGCCAAGACTAGATACCTCATTTGTCCAAGCCCAAATGGCATAGTTACCAGATCCACTACCCATTTGTAATGAATGGCTAAAGGATAAGTAGGATGCAATCCATCACGATGACGTACGTTGGAATACATCTGGCAAGGTACACAGGATGAAACAAACTGTACTACATCCTTATACATACCCTTCCACCAATACTTCTCCTTCATCTTGGCAAATGTAGCCCAAACTCCTCTATGACCGGCCCATAGACTCTCATGGAACTCCTTGATCAGCTTCTGCTGCAATTCCAGATCACATACCACCCGCTGTGGTACACCTCCTTGTATCTTAGGGCGCTTCCATAGATGTCCTCCATGTAAAAAGTAACCATAAGCTATTCTACGGATCCTCTTGAAATCTGCATCAGACCAGCCTTCTTGTCTTTCCAGTGAACTCAAATAGCGCCCAAGATCCAACCACTCGCCATCATACACAGTTTCCTCAAAAAACTCCAACGAGGCTGCAAAACAGCTTATATCCCTTCTAGCAAGAGCACTAGAATAGAACTCTGTTCCCACATCCTCCTGATCATCTGTCATTTCTTTCTCATCGTAATACCTAGCCCTTGATAACATATCTGCCACAGGATTGTCCTTTCCTGCGATATGTCTAAACTCTGGGTTCAAGGACTTGATATATGCTATCCACCTCAACATAGCAATATCTGGAGTTGTACAGCTAGTGATCATTCCCAAGAGAGGTAAGCAATCTGTCTCCACAACCACAGGTGCTCCTATCAAGTATTCCTTATCACTCTTCATCGCAGTAACTACTCCCCATAGCTCTCTCTTGACCTGAGGGTAGTCTCTCTGCCGTGAACTTAAGACCTTAGCACCAAAACGCACCACATATCTATTTCCATCCTTATCATCTTGCCCTACAGCCCATCCAATGCCAATAGGACTAGTATCAACAGTAAGGATAACAGATCTACCCAACTCATATGTTACCTTCCGTAGAGTTGGTGGTGAAGACAACAGATCCTTCAACTTCCTCATAGCCTCGCTTTGCTCCTCTTGCCACTGAAATCTTTGCCCCTTCCTCAGCAGCTTGTACAACGGATCTGCTACATGAGCAAAGTGTGGAATCCATATATGATAAAACACACATGCACCTAGAAATCTTCTCACCTCGGTAACTGATCCACATGTTTCCTTCATCCTTCGAATGGCATCAACCTTGTTCGGACAAGGTTTCTGACCATAAGATCCACATAGGTGCCCCACTATTAACACCTCCTGTTCTCCAAATACAGACTTTGCTCCTGATAAAGTCAAATGAACCTCCTCCAGTCGACTCAGTATCTTATCACAATCAGCTATGTGATCTGCAACAAACTTACGGCACCCCCTCTGATCCATTACCTCATTCTTCTCCTCCTCAGCACACCCTTTGATCGGCACATCATCAAGGAATGGCATAGTTTTTTCAGGAATGAAGTCCCTCAAAACTTTGTTCATGCCATTCATCATATGTGCTACAGAATTGGTAGCACCTTGCGGCAAGGTGCACATCCTTAGTAACCCCAAAGGTGTCCTCATTGTAGTCAAGTCTCTACTCTCAGAGGATAACTGAAACTGATCATAACCTGAATATAAGTCTCCCATTGAATAGATAGCACGACCAGCAAAAGCCTCTGCAAACTCGTCTACAATAGGTCCTATACCCATATTCCTGATAGTCACCTTGTTAACTGGTTGCATATCTTGAATGAATCTCAAAGCTCCACTCTTCTTCGGAACAGTAAACCATCTGCTAGAGTAGGGAGCTATAGATGGTTCCAAGATACCCATCCTAATCCTCTCATTGAGCAAGTCTATCAGCTTTGGTAGATGAGCTCTAGGTACAGGGATAAGACGTAGATTCCAAGGCACATGCGGTATAGTAAAGATTACCATAGGTGCAACTACACTTGGATCTACACATCCTATTTCATGTGACTCAAACGCAAACGCCTTACCATGCCTAGATAGCATCTCCCTGAAGCTCTTCTTCTCTTGCTCAGTAAGAAATCCATCACCTCCAATCCTCAGGTCCTTTAGTGTTGTTTCTGTGAACTGGTGCCCAATTCTTCTAGGTCCTCTGAGCGTCGGTTCTCGTGCAGCTTGCTCCATCTTCTGATTGTAATCGAGTGGTAAAGGCAAAGCCACTGGTTTGACTTTCTTTGCCACTGACTTGTACTTGGTCTCCACATACACCTCTTGCCGATCTATAAACTTATCAATTACATCATAAAGCTCCTTGGAGCTCACTCTCACCACTCTATCTACATCATCCATAGAACTTTCTACTATAGATTTCAACTCCCCTATAGTATCTACCAAATACTGCTCTTCAAACACTCCAGATATATATTCATCTCCTGCTAACTCTCCACTGTCCCACAAAGACTGCTGTACACACTTCACATGTTGCCTCTCAAACCTCTTCAGATTCTCAACCTTCCTATAACACACTGACCCACATGCCGTCAATCCTAAGAAGCTAGTGGATAAAGCTTCCCGCTCTACTGGATCAGACGAGAATCCTATCTCTACTGTACCGTTGAAGTCTCGCTCTTCAATGGTACTCTGCCAAAACCCCAAAACTCTCTAAACTCCTGAGTAATCTTAGGTAGTGGACGATCTCTCAAGCTATCACGGTTTCTCTCATGTTCTGCAGCAACGGTCAAAAACTGAACAACTCTTTTGCCATCTCTACTATGTATCCTAGCATAAGCTGAACCATCATCCATAACTCGTGTCTCCATTCTAACAGCAGTAATGTAAGGCTGCCCTAGAATGATAGGATATGTTGACATGTCTTGTACAAAGAAATTCTGAACATCACTGATGTCACCCACAGTTACCTTGATGTTGGGACAAGCACCGTAGAGTTCTCTCCTCTGGTTGTTGGCAGCGCGGATAAGCCATCCATGGTCGGTGTCTATGGGCCATCTTCCACGCTTGTACAGCTCCTTAGACATCAGATTAATCTCTGAGCCATGATCAATCAACGCCACCACAGGTTCCTCTAGATCTCCCAGCTTCACTAAGGTCTCTGTGGTTGCTCTTGCCCAATGGTTGTGAGAGTAATGGCTCTTCTGCGATGCTTCCACCTCATCTTCAAACCTCACATGCTGATAGGATCTTCCCTCTGATACTTGAGAACAGTAACCAGCAATCTCATCTTCCTCCTCATCCGACAGTTTGGTCCCTAGAGCATTAAGCGTAGCTGCTTCACCCAAAATCTGACGTTTCCTCTTGATGACATCTACGATAACCTCATGGAACTCACGCTTTGCAATCCCAAGAATCTCACCCAAAGTAAACTCGGCTTTCCCATTCAAGATACGGTTCTCTAACACCTGCTTCAAGTCTGTAGCAATCTCAATGTCAGACTGAAGTTTGTAAGCAGGCATCTTACCCTTCTCCTTGCTTCTCTCCTTCTCCTTTGGTGTTGTAGGTGGTAGATCCTCCATAGTTTCCTCCCGAGTAGGTGTTGTCTCCTGTCTTGCCTCTGGTCTAGCCCTTTCACTCCTTGTAGCAGGTCGTTTGGCTGTAGAAGCTTCACCTGCATCCTCCCTTCTGCGTTTTTCTTCTAGTACAGCTTCATGCTGACTTCTTGCAACATAAGCATGCACTGACATAGTATCCACAGGGTCATTCCATCCTGTAGTTTCTCTAATTGAGTTGCCAACCCTTCGTAGCACATCCTTATCTAGCTCTGTTCTAGCTACGGACCGCACTACATCAGACCACAACCCAGTAGTCCCTTTCTCTCTCTCCATCTCCACTTTCACTCCACAGGTAGCAGCATTCACAAGAGAAACAGCATGTGATGCTGATATTTCATTCACAAGTCTCTTCATACCACCCTTGCCAAAGTTGGTTCCCAACATCATCCCAGTTTCTCTCAGATGGATCTTACCATCTTTGAAGAAGATCAGATCCTTCCTCAATGCATCTGAAAACTCTCCACAGTCTCTCCTTACATGGTCTAGGCTATCACACCATATACAACGATGAACAAAGCCTTCTCTCATCTGAGGTCTCTGCATAGCAGGCTGTACATTCTGCTCCTTCTCTTCTAACCTAGTGAGCTTAAGCTTAAGCTCCTTCATACCCTTAATCAACTCATCAAGCAGTGAGTCTTCCTCTCTAGCAATTACCAAAGTGGGCTTAGCAGGCAACTGCTTGACAGGAATTATCAGAGGTGCTGCTTCACTTACCACCACCTTGTCCCTTCTTCTCTGTCTCTTGGTCAGCAAAGAAACAATCTCTTCAACCTCCTTCCAGTCAGTCTTCAATCCTCTCTCCTCACTCTTATCTTCCAGCAACAGCTCAAGCTTCTCCTGAATAGTCACGTCCGCTGCTTGTAGGAAAAGCTCGGTCTTCTCCACCTCTAATGTAAGCTTTTCTGTCCTAGAAAGCTGAGCATATTGACGATCAAATTCCCTTAACAACTCATTTACAGACAAACCTTTGTTGGGCTTAACCACCCACTCCAAGAACGTTCTCTTGGTCACCCTCTCTGAATCTTCAGTGTAGTACTCCTCCTTCAAAGTTCGCATAAAGCTCTCCCAACTCTGTCCTTGCTGCTGCTTGAGCTCCTTCACACGCCCACGAATCTCAGGGACAACAGCAAGCTCAAAGTTCTCCACCATCTCCTTCTCAGGCACCTTGTTCACCTCCATCTCCCTAGCATAGTATCGCACATACTTGGAAATATCTGTACCCTTGAACTGGTCCATCTGGTGCACCACAGATTGCAACGCCTTGGTTGCTAACACCTCCTTCCTCTCTGTGCTCTGCTGCTGCTGCATGAACATGGAAAAAGCCTGGAACATCTTCATCGTAGCAGCATCAAACTGAATAGGTTGCTGAGCAGCAGCAGCACCTCCACTTGATGATCCTTGGTTGGCCATGATATCTGATCCTGTAACACTCTTAAGAAAACTCCCACCCTAGGTGTTTCACGTCGAGTTCACCAAAAAGAGAGTATGTCGGAGTGTAATCCGTCTACCTAGGAAAGCGCCGGGCTTCTGGCTGTGGTTGTTCACTCAAGAGGTTGGCTTTCAGGTCACAATAGGGCTATAAACACTCACACAGATGTGTAAGATCTAGTAATATACCCAGAAGGCGAAATTCAGGTCTAGCTGGCAGTAATAGGATTCGGCGGTGAACTTTGACACTCACGGAGAGGAAAAATATGAAGGTTTAGACCTCTAAACTTCCCCTACATGCAAATGAGGTACTACTGAACTCACAGACGAAATTTCAGCCTGAGATCAAATTCTGACACGGAGATATGAACAGAAAAGTTTTGAGCAAGAAAACTACGGCAATTTCTGGTACCTAGCTGGCTATTTCAACCTATAACAGGAGTTTGGCTCGATCAATTTTGAAGTTTCTTACAGGATTTGCAGTCTACAGGGTGCTGAACATCCCTGTGAAGTTGGGACTCCTGAATGTACACAGAACTGTAGATCTCCTCCTCTGAAGTCGCTGCTCTAGATTAAGAGCTTTTCAGACCCCCTCAGCTTCAGCGGCCGCCCTGAATTACTCAGTTGCTCAATCGATATGAAACTTTTTGTGAAATCGTAGCCCTGCTGGCGGAGAACACAACCTCGAAGTTTTGAAGCAATTTCCTCAAATCTGCTGCGAGTGACACTGAAAACCCTAAATCCAACCAAAATGATTCAATTCTAGCACAATCCGAACTTCAATTGCTCATAACTCCGTCTTTATTGACTCAAATCGATCGAAATTTTCACTGGAAGTGCTTGGCATGACGAGACCTCTCTCCCTGTGCTCTCAGATTTCGAAGATCCCTCACCAAATGCTCGAACTCCACTCTAGAGCTCTGTTTCTAAATTTAGAGTTTAATAAAGACAAAAATGGACCAATGGGAGTTCATAGCTCCACTTGGTTGTCCTTTAGTACCCTAAACCACGTGGCAACTTAGTTTTACTCATAGGCTACCACGTCAAGCCCCTAGAGTGCCAGCGTAAAACTTAAATTACTTAAAACGACACGCTGCCCCGAAAAATAACTTAAATCAGCTAGAAAGCGTGCATGGGCGACACGCAAATACAACCCATGAGCTTAAGCCCTATCAACATGGTAATCAACCTACTAAGACTCAAAATAGTGTTAACACCGTATGCAAAGGTAATATAAGCTAACTTCTAGAACTACTAAACTCAAGCGTCGGAGTAGAAATATAACATGTAACCGCCAAGTAGCGCGACAGCGGGGTTAGAACTTGTTTGCAGGAACGTTATTAGAGAGACCGATGTGACCATACGGGTCAGAGTGTTGAGTGAAGTGAGCATGGGTACGATAGAATCTTTGTAATTAAGGTGCACTAGTAATCCTAGTCATCTGAGGTACCCTTGGGTGAGAGACAAGTCGGCTTACAGTTTAGTTCTTGAGAAACTTTCCAGTGTTTTAGATTGGCTGATAAGCTATCTAGGACAACAGAAATCAGGAGAAAAGGTGGTATGGAGAGAGAGCCATGAATTTTCAAAGTTGAGGAGGTTGAAAGCCATGAGAGAAGTGAAAATATACAAATTTCAGTTCTCTGAAAATTTGTACAGTCAGCACCATCTCTTTTGATTAAGGAATTTTCTTTTGAAACTTCATTAGTTATTAGATTGGAGGTTGAGCTACTGGAGATCACAAAAATCTTGGAGAGATCTCTTACCGATTAAGAGATATACGGTTTGACATACAAAGAGGTCTTGAAGATACTTCATGGAGAATCCAGTTCGAGTGCCGAGGTTGAAGAAGAGACGTTTGGGAGTTATAACGGAGACAGAAAAGCCAAAGTTAAGTATAGAGACGTTGCGATCAAGCATCTATTGCAGTTGGGGTGCCCTTTTTGCTCTATATCAAGAAGCTTCTGCGAGCATCGGCGCAGATGCGAAGAAGATTGAGTTCAAAGCAACATTCACTGTGGAGGCCACGAATGCTCCTGGCGAAGTAAAGTGTGATCTTTACAAGAGTGACTTTAAGATGTCTGCTAGGATCAGTACAAACGATGGTCATGAGGATATTATCATGGACTCTTAATTTTAGATTGGATTTTATTTCGTGTACAGCATGTATAATACATGATTTTCAGTATAAAGCTCGAAAGAGTTAAGAAAGTGATGTAGAGTTATTTTCCTCAAAGATATTTTGTTCACTTAATGGTTGAGAAGGTGCAACATGAACGGAAGTTCGAAAGATTGAAAAGTTAGACTTAGAAACCTTCCTCAAGGTTTAGATGTCATAGTAAGCGTCGGAGAGAGCTCGAAAGAGGTTATCGTTGAGTTTGAGAACTCTAGTACAAAACCTCATGTAGAATCTCTGAGGAGAAGAGTAGAAACCGACTTGTGGTGTTATTTCTGTAGAGAGTTGGGACATAAAGTAGTGAATTGTCCAACTAGAATCAGAACCGAGAGAGCTAAAGGGAAGCGGGAGTTTACTGATTTAAGTCTTCGAGTGGGTCCATCGTCACCAGCGCCAATTCATCTTCTAGGAGAAGATCCTTGTCCAAGTTGTGGAGTAGGTGATCTATCAAGATGACACAAGTGCGTCGATGTGACCGCCCTACTTACGTCAGTAGTCAAGAAGTTGGACGAGACTCAAAGAGCTCGGACGGAGAAGTTGTCGACTTCAAAAGAGGACTCGACTGAGTTGTGATGAAGATCGTCATTCGGATGGTGGAGAAGGCGGTGATGCGACTCAAGCTCATGATTACCTTGGGAGAAGAAATGACACAAGAGGTGTTGTTACAACCATTTCCTTTTATTTTACCTATGGTAGATTATTCCGAATGGAATTGGTGATGTTCGTACTCTTTAGCGAGTAGTTATTACACAAAAATTAGAAGGGTAGAAAGAATAGTTACAAGATGAAGAAGTTACCTGTGTTTCATGAGAAGGACAATGAAGATGTAGAACCATTTGTTCGAGACTTCAAAAGGGGTTGCATCGGAAACAACGTGAGAAGGAAGGAAGAATGGGTGTTGTTACTGCCAGAGTTTTTAGAAGATTTTGCTCTTACGTGGTATGAAGATCGAGTGAAGAGCAAGACACCTGGTGCAGTTGAGGACACATGGGAGATGTTGAGTAATGCACTCATCGAAGAATTTCTTCCAGAAGAGAGTTATGAGAAGCTCATGGTGGAGCTTACTCATTTGAAGCAACGGGACGACGAGAAAGTTCGGCAATATGCCGAAAGGGTGGATAAGTTGGAGCAACGGTTTCGGACAGTCCTACGGAAGAGTGGAGACAATGTGGAACTAACGATGGCAGGGATTAGAGCAGTGTTGACCAAGAACTTGGTGGGAGGGTTGAGGCCTTCAATTCGAACCCAAGTGAGGTACGAGAAGCCAACAACCAAAGCGGAGGTCATCAAGATTGCGACAAATATGGAAGAGAGTTTAGATGAAGGAGATATTATCCAACCTCATCATGCTGCTCTGGTGTCGACTCCGACTCCTGGTGTAGTCACAACGATCGCACCTGCACCATCACAATTTGGTGATTGCTTCAACGTCAGCTCCTACTCCAACGGTGGTGCCAAGACCGTTTGTCCCAACAACGATGTCTACTGCCACCTCTAGAGCTTCAAAGATTGAAGTCCGGTTGAATGGTCACTACGTCTCTGACGTATTGGTGGATGGAGGTCGACTGTAAACGCCATATCGGAGAGATTGATGAAGAAGTTGAGGATGGAACCAACTCGTCCGGCTAGCATTGTCGTGGGGATGGCTAACAAGCAACGGGTAAAACCTCTTGGTGTGTTAGGTGGCACAAGGGATACTTACGGATTGGGCCTAGAGATCATAGAGTGATAGTTCCTCTCTCGGGTGTTGGAGTTGTGACTTCTGACTCTGATAGACCCACTAGTGACTACTGGGAATCTGATACGGAAGATGATCAGAGTGTCTCAAAAGTAGATACCGAAGATTCTTACGATCAAGAATCCTCGTCTGAGGACGAAGGATTTGGTCGAGATGAATCATTACATCAGCTTAGTGCTATTGACTTGTTGTCTCGACCAGCAGTGGAGAAAGATCCTGACAAAGAAGAGTTGAGTGAGGCAAAGATTGTGAGAAGACTCTCTACTCTGAAGTTTGGTATCAATGTTACTCAAGAGGAGAAAAGTAGATTCCTAGATATATTTCGAAAATATATCCATGTGTTTGCTTTCAGCTACAAGGATTTGAAGGAGGTGACTCTCGAGACTTATCGAATCGAATAGGAAGAAAACGCAAGACCAGTTCGACAGAAGCAAAGAAGGGAAGAAAACGCAAGACCAGTTCGACAGAAGCAAAGAAGGGTCAATCCTACAACAGCAATGATGGTCAAGGAGGAGATAGACAAGTTGAAGGAGGCGAGTTTCATCTATGAGGTAGAGAACTCTGAATGGGTTTCACCCATTGTGATTGTCAAGAAGAAGAATGGTAAGATGCGAGTGTGCATAGACTATAAGAAGTGGAATGCAGTTACCAAGAAGGATTATTATCCTCTACCATTTATAGATGAGATTTTGGAGGAAGTTGCTGGTCATGAGTGGTACAACTTTGGTGATGGTTATAGTGGGTATAACCTGATCAAGATAGCAGAGGAGTACCAACAGTTGACTACTTTCACTACTCTTTGGGGAACATTTGCATTTCAGGTGATGCCATTCGGACTGTGTAATGCTCCGACCACGTTTCAAAGGTTCATGAACAAGGTGTTTGAATCATTCATAGGAAAGTTTGTTCAGGATTTCATTGACGATTTTCGTGTGTATGGAAGAAAGGAGGACCACTTTGATCATGTGATCAAAGTTTTGCAGAGGTTGGAGCAAGCCAACGCTTCTCTAAATTCAGAGAAGTGCATCTTTGGATGCGAAGAAGGTCTACTGTTGGGGCTCATCATTTCCAAGAATGGGATTGCGGTAGATCCCGAGAAGGTGAAGAAGATTGTGGATCTTCCATTTCCGATCAACTTGACAAAGTTGAGACAATTTCTTGGCATGGTTGGATATTATCGTAGGTTTGTCTTTCCTTCTCAAACAAAGCAATAGCTTTGACTATGTACATGAAGAAAGGAGTTGATTTTGACTTGATAATGCATGATCAGAAGGCAAAGGAAGCATTTGAGGAGCTGAAAAAGACATTGGTGAGCGCTTTTATACTTGCTAAACCTGAGTGGAGTAAAGCATTTATTCTGTATACGGATGCCTCCAATGTAGCAATCGGATGTCTATTAAGTCAGTTAGATGGAGATGGGCATGATCATCCTATAGCTTATGCTAGTAGGTAGATGGTTCCAGCGGAGAAGAATTACTCTGTGACTGAACGAGAAGGATTAGCGGTGATCTTTGGATTGAAGAAATTTCGACATTACTTGCTAGGAGGGAAATTTTCCATAGTCACAGATCACAAGGCTTTAAAGTATATCTTTAATAAGCCTAATGCTGAAGGTCGTATTGCTCGTTAGAAGATCCTTCTAACAGATAGACCAGGGAAAAAGCATGCAAATGATGATCTTTTGTCGAGGGCTTATGATGAGGAGGAAGAAGAACCGTTTGATGATTCATTTCCAGACGAACATCTGATGACCATCACAAGCATTGAGGAGATACCAGACGAGTACAAGAAAATCTGAAGTTTTCTTGCAGATGGCTCTTTTCCAAAAGGTATGCATACCCGAGAACGTAACGCGTTGATCAAGAGATGCAAACCTTACACCATGATGGAGGGAATTCTATTTCATCAAGGAGCAGATGGGTTACTAAGGAGAGCAATTGGTCAGAAGGAGGCGTTCAAGCTGATGCACGAGTTTCACGATAGCACTGTTTGCTGAGGTCACTTTGCTGGTAAGATAACAGCTTTCAAGATTTTGGATGCGGGTTATCACTGGAGAGGGATTTTCAAGGAGTGTTTAGACTATTGTAAAACTTGCGATGTATGTCAAGCATTTGCTCTGAAGTCTACTAGAACACCTCCGTTAAGATCAATTCCAATATTAGGACCATTTGAGAAGTGAGGTATTGACTTCGTAGGTCCTCTTAATAAGACACCTCGAGACAATAGATACATTGTAGTCGCCACTGACTATTGTACCAAGTGGGTAGAGGCTAGACCTTTGAGAGAGATCAATGAAACAGAAGTCGGTAGATTCCTATGAGAGAGGATCATCACAAGATTCGGATGTCCATTAGAGTTGGTCTCGGATAGAGGAGGAGAGTTTGTAGGGAGCATGACTACTGCTATGCTACAACACTTTTCTATCAAGGCACGAGTAACGACCTCATACAAACCAAATGCTAATGGTCTTGCGGAGAAGACCAATCTTACACTTTGTATGATGCTCGTCAAAGATGATGGTTTTGAGACTGCGAAACATACTTGGGATAAGAGGCTACATGCCATCTTATGAGAGTATCGAACGACAACAAAGACTTCTACTGGGTACTCTCCATTTCGACTGATTTATGGAGTGGAGTCCAAGTTGCCGATCCAATTCGAATTGGATACTTTTCAAATTATTCAACGAAAGTTGAAAAGGTTGAGAGGAGAAGACGTGGTCAGATCAAAAAGAGAGCAACTCATGGAGTTGGAAGAGACCCGAGCGGTAGCAATGATCCGGATGGAACGAGCTCAAGCGTATCAAAAGAAGAGTTACGACAAACGGTTGGGCAAGAGGGAGGTAAAACCTTTTCAAGTCGGAGATTGGGTTATGTTGTATGATGCTATCAGATTCAAAAGGACTAGGATCTCGGAAGTTTCTTCCGAGATCTTTTGGTCCTTTTGTTGTAGATAAGGTGTGGAGCAACTTCACATATGACCTTCAGGAGTTGGGAGGAAGGAGATTCGATCGGGTCAACCATGACAAGTTGAAGTTGTTTCATCGACGAAAGTTCTCTCTTCACTCCAAGGACGGAGCGAAAATTTAGTCCGAGGGTAAAATGTAACGACCTATGTTACACATAGGAAGTTTGTCAATTAGTAAGGTGTTTAGTTATAACTAAGTGTTGAGAATGTTTATTTGCTGCCAAAGTACTTGAAGGAGGTATCAAGTTAGTCATGACTAGCTAAAAGTTAGTTATGGTTAAACTTAGCTGTATTTTTGGCAGAATTCAGATATTTGCTAAAGAGTGAGCACTACTATCTTGTCATCTTGTCTAAAAGATAGAAAGGAGGTGGAAAGTATCCTTTATCTCCTTTTTGACTTGATATTAGTGGTTCGATTAAAGTTGTGGACTTTGTGGGCATTAAAAACAAGAAGAGATTCCACATGTTTCCTTTTTAGTAGGTCCTAGTGTAGAGGAGGGGTGGAAATTCGAGATTCCTTGAGAATATTCTAGAATCCTTCTAGAAGTTGTTGACTTTGAAGGAATAAGCCCATGTGAAAAGGTAAAAGCCCATGTGATTAATGCTTTTACCTTAAGTAATATCTTAGTAAAATCCGGTAAAAGTAGTTACGGCTGAGTTACCGGAGGGTACCAAAGTAAAAACCTAGAATATATAAATAGAGGAGTAGAGAAGAGCTCCTCATTCTTGTTTTCACATCGTCGTAATGACAACTTGAGTAATATAGAGAGTGTGGGATATTTTTAGCATGTGAGAACTTGAGAGACGTCGTTAGAATGAAGGATTTTAGTTGATGAGTTTATGGAGATTTTTAGTTGATAAGTTTGTGGATGTATGAATGAGTGAACCTAACATTTTTCCCTTCAAGATTCATGGTGTGCTTCCATCAAAGCCATCACTAGTGACCCCTGAGTGAGAGACATGTCCGACATTTACAGATTCATCGATGACGATCGTGGAGGTTGAGAGATGGGGGAGGGGGTAGTTGATCGATAGGACCGCGGAGGGTTTATAGTCCATCATCCTCTCCATGAACTCTTCTCTAAAGTAGGCGACGAACCATTGTCGAAAGTGATCGCGGTGGATGCAGTGAAGCTTGATATGAAACGGGTTTGGAAATGAAAGATCGGAACTCGATTCAGTCCTCCATCCATAAATACAACTCTTGCAGTTCCCCTCGCTTATCACGTAAGACACTAAGACACACTCACAAAATCCACCCAAAAAGGAATGCCTCACGAACCCTCGACTCACTATTTTATACTAAGTTTGACAACAAGAGCCATTCACGCAAATGTATGTGAGACGTTTCACAACACGACAACGTGTCGATGGAGAATGCACGGCTGCTTCCCTGCATGCAGGTTGGCTCTTGAGATGGATGGAATTCGTTGCGTCACCGGATCTGTAACGACCTATGTTACACATAGAAAGTTTGTCTATTAGTAAGATATTTAGTTATAATTAAGTGTTGAGAATGTTTATTTGCTGCCCAAGTACTTTAAGGAGGTATCAAGTTAGTCATAACTAGCTAAAAGTTAGTTATGGTTAAACTTAGTTGTACTTTTGGCAGAATTCAGATATTTCTTAAAGAGTGAGCACTACTATCTTGTCATCTTGTCTAAAAGGTAGAAAGGAGGTGGAAAGTATCCCTTATCTCCTTTTTGACTTGATATTAGTGGTTGGATTAAAGTTGTGGACTTTGTGAGCATTAAAAACAAGAAGAGATTTCACATGTTTCTTTTTTAATGGGTCCTAGTGTAGAGGGGTGTGGAAATTCAAGATTTCTTGAGAATATTTCAGAATTCTTCTAGAAGTTGTTGACTTTGAAGGAATAAGCCCATGTGAAAAGGTAAGAAGCCCATGTGATTAATGCTTTTACTTTAAGTAATATCTTAGTAAAACCCAGTAAAAGTAGTTACAACTCGGTTACCGGAGGATACCAAAGTAAAAACCTAGAATGTATAAATAGAGGAGTAGAGAAGAGCTCCTCATCCTTGTTTTCACATCGTCGTAATGACAACTTGAGTAATATAGAGAATGTGAGATATTTTTAGCATGTGAGAACTTGAGAGACGTTTTTAGAGTGGAGGATTTTAGTTGATGAGTTTATGAAGATTTTTAGTTGATAAGTTTGTGGGTGTATGAATGAGTGAACTTAGCATTTTTCCCTTCAAGATTCATGGTGTGCTTCCATCAAAGCCATCAGAGGTGACCCCTGAGTGAGAGACAGGCTCGACATTTGCAGATTCATCGATGACATCGTGGAGATTGAGAGATGGGGGGGGGGGGGAGGGGGTAGTTGATCGATAAGACCGCGGAGGGTTTACAGACCGAGGTCTACGTCTTCTCTGTGCGGATGGGTGGATGAAAACGATGAGATCTTTCGATCATCGATCAGCTTTCGAGCTTCCGGATGGTACGGCGTGGCTCCCCTCCATCCAACAGTCAGAGGGGAGAGAGAGGAGGGAAGGGCGACAAGAACGTGACACTACTTAACTGACGTCTTCCGCGTTGTCGTGATGTGAATCATTTCACATAGTAAATAATTCACTTCTCTGTCAGGCGTTAGTCTCTCTGAGTGAAGTTAAGACCTCAGAGAAGTCTATTTTTGGAAGATGATATATATTTTGAGTCTTAGTAGGTTGATTACCATGTTGATAGGGTTTAAGCTCATGGGTTGTATTTGTGTGTCGCCCATGCACGCTTTCTAGCTGATTTAAGTTATTTTTTGGGGTTGCGTGTTGTTTTAGGCAATTTAAGTTTTACGCTGGCACTCTAGGGGGCTTGACGTGGTAGCCTATGAGTGTAGATAAGTTACCAGGTAGTTTAAGGCACAAAAGGACAATCAAATGGAGCTATGAACTCTCATTGGTTCATTTTTGTCTTTTGTGTAACTCTAAGTTTAGAAACAGAGCTCTAAAGAGGATTTCGGGCAATTGGTGAGGAAACTGTGAAATTTGAGAGCACAGGGAGAGAGAGCTCGTCGTCCCAAGCACTGTCAGCGAAAATTTTGATGGATTGGAGCAATAAAGAAGGAGTTATGGCTGATTGAAGTTCGATTTGTGTCAGAATTGCAGCACTTCTGTTGAATTTGGGGTTTTGAGTGTCATTTGCAGCAGAATTGAGGAAATCGCTTCAAACCTTCGTGGTTGCGTTCATTGTCAGCCGGGCTACGACTATCAAAAAAGTTTCAAGTGATTTGAGTTACTGAGTAATTCAGGGCGACCGCTGAAGCAGAGGGGGTGTGTAAAGCTCGCAATCTAGAGCAACAACTTCAGAGCACGAAATCTGGAGTTCTATGTACAATCAGGAGGTCCAACTTCACAGGAGTGTTCAGCAAGCTGTGTACTGCAAATCCTGTAAGAAACTTTGAAATTGATCGAGCCAATCTCCTGTTATAGGTCGAAATAGCTGGCTGGGTACCAGAAATTGTCATAATTTCTCTCTTCAGAAAGTTTCTACTCATATCTTGGTGCTCTGAATTGATCTCAAGCTGAAACTTCGTATGTGTATCCAGTAGGACCTCATTGACATGTAGGAGAAGTTCTGTATTCTAAACCTTCACATATTTCTCAATCCTGAGTGTCAAAGTTTGCCATCAGATCTTATCGTTGCTAGTTAAGCCTGAACTTTGCTTCCTGAACATATCAGAAGAGCCAAGAGACTTGTATGAGCGTTTTTCAGTATCACCTTGTAACCTGACGCCTATCCTTTGAACAAACCAGCCACAGTCAGGAGTCTAGTGCTTCCCTAAGTAGACTGAACACAGCCTTCAAGCTCATATCACAGCCAGAAGGTTCCGCCCTTCTTGAAGAAAATTCTCAACTCTACAGCGTTAGACGTTATGCGGCTTAGCTGACGCACTATTATTGCCCGCCTTGTTGCTCTCTGTCCGCTTGGCTGCAAGACGGAGTTGGTTGGAGTATTACACGGACGCCTTGGAACAGAACTCGTTTCTTGCGGCCATCACGATGCGGACAACGAATATGATATGTTCTCCCGCGCTGATCTAATTCTCTACGGATTTGACGGCGAGGTCCAGAGACCATTGATTTGCATCTCCACGGATTAGTACCAAAGGACGGATTGCGTGGATCGCGGATGAGCTCTTGCATGCATGATGGATGACGTCCGGATGAATGCCCTGAGGACTCCTGAGGACTATCTCCTTACCTACCGAGCGACTTTCCTCGGTTTCTTGAACTCGGGTTCATTAATCACTGCGAAGGTTGGGACTCGAGGTAGGAGATTTCTCGTGCTCTACTCCTGAGTTGAGGCGGGGGCGTTCTTGACCTCTTCGCTTTTCTGCTTGCTGCGAGAGCTCGAACGGTTGCTCGATGACAAGATGACGGTATGAGAACGGGATGTCGGCGTCGTCTTTCACTCTTACGGACACTCGGTGAGCCTCTCTTCGTGCTGATGAGGTGATGACAGATGGAGACAGAGTTATAATGACAAATTGCTTTCTGCTGAAGAGTTTTCTCGACTCCTTTAGCTGATGCAAGCTTGAGCTTAACGTCTTCGCTACTGATTTTGCTCTTTTGAGTTCGTTAGAGTTCTGGTTGGTTATATACAGCTTGTGGTAGCTAGCTTTAGCTAAGAACTTGTACATGGATGTGGTTTGGACTTGGGTTTGGATCGCGTGATACTGCTGTGGCTCTGCTTGTTAGCAAAGGGAAGTTTCTCTTGCTTTGAGCTACGCTTTGGTGTTTTTGGGTCAGGGTTGAGAATCAGGGGTTGTTTTTAAGGGCTTTGAAGCAGGTTACAGACCGCTCTGGTCTGTTTTTCAGTTCTGTGCTCTTAGGAGAAAGAACCGGCAGTGTACATACATTTGGAGTTGGTATATATCGCAGCGTTCGTTTTCGTGGTTGTTTTTCTCGGTCTTGTCTCTGTTTCAGCACACAACATCTCCACAGCCAAGAACCTCGCGTTTTCTTGAACATCCTTCACGCAATATCCGACACGATAACGTACGTCTAGAAAATCTCTCCTAGCTTTCCAGGTTATGGTCCAAGCGTTGGCACTCTCGTCCGCTATCAGAAATTGCAGTCTGAAACATTTTATCAAAGACATGTGCTCATTTTTGCATCTCGAACAAAACAACCCAGATAATTTTTTACTGCATCTGTCGCATTCGTCATATGTCCTGAATCCACTTTCCGCATACGCTAAGACAGAAACTTTCAATAACAGATGAGAACAACACATATTAGTTTCCAAGCAGTCCACCAAGTACTGCAAATTACGTCTCCCGTAGCTGCTCACTGTAGCAAAAGAACAAAACATCACGACTGCAAAACGCAATCAAGCTGTATTAGCGAAGATCAGACTGCAAAACGCAATCAAGCTGTATTAGCGAAGATCAGATAGAAAGTTCAATGTTAACGCATAGTGTGTTGTGAAGTCTCACATTGCGCATTGTGCGACTATGGACCACCACGTGCTTCTGAGCACATCTGAGACCACTGACAATTTGTTGTTAAACTGGGTCTAATTCAAAATGAATGGAGAACGGGCTTCAATCAAAATGACGGAGAACGGTCTTGACTGTGCGGAGAGCTCGATGATTGCAATCGTGACCGTGACTGCAGTTCCGGTCGTGACCGAGATCATGATTGCAGTTCAGAGCTCGGTGACTGCGGTAATGAGCGGATAACCCGATTACAGATGAGTCGACCGACCACGAATCTGAAATCCATCATTAATCAATTCACACGTATAAACCCAGACATAATTAACAGAACTGTGCCACAGCTGCGGGCTTGTTTGCACCTGACCTGGTAAAAAAGCTGCAAATCCTAGCCCCTTACCTAGATCAGAAAGCTAGCACATGAAAAACTCCGAGCACACAACTGGAGCCACGGGATTTCTTAGAATTGCTCGAAGCACAGAAGCAAATGGTCATCATATCCACCTGGCGCGGCAACAGTTCCAAGCCACCAAACAAGTGGAGGCAAGCGAGTCTGACGTCACCAGGTGATGGGTATCTGAGACAAATCAAACTGGAGATCAGCATGACAAATCAGTCCGTAGCAGTTGGCTGCATGTAATAGTGCAAAGGCCACAACAGTCATCGAACAAGTGTCACCCTATTCTGCTGCTGTCTTTAAACACAAAATACATAGAAATGCATGTCTAGACTACACTACTACGAATGCAGTTCGAATGCAGGATAGGGAGTTGCATGCTTGAGATTCAGTAACGTTTTTCTACAGAGGAAAAGAAGTACTCAACATGGCAATCTAACGTCTACAGAGATGTACAGAGAGGACGTGGCCGTCAATTTCTCGAGAAACTGGAATGTGTGGAGGGGCTTACCCGCTCACCGTCTTCCTGACGACCGGTAGTCCGGTACTGTCTTGCCCTGTCGAATCTTGATGAAACTATTTGGTTATTCCCTACGAATTCCGCGCACCGTGGTGCTAGAATACTCTTGCTGAGTAGATGGTGAAAGTCGTACTGTCTTGCATTCGACTCGGGTTCTGAAGTATCAGGTCAATTTGGTAGCTAGAGTCTGGTAATCAGGTGGTGACGAGGAGAGGCGGATTTGAGGCTCGTCAGATTTGAGCACTGTGCTTGGCGGCAGAACAGCTGAGGGCGCAGCAAATTTCGTTCGATTCGTTGCCGAGCTTCAGGTGAAGAGAATTCCCCTGATTGTCTTTATAATACCGAAGCTGCGGGGTGGATCAATATTCCATTCATAGATTTGCACATCTGAGAGAAAAGCGAGGTCGAGAACTAGGGAGACTTGTTCCTAATTCGGTAGAGGAGTTCGGGTGATTTGACGCTTTGCGGAAGAAAAGATGAGCGTTAGCTCGGATTCCACTCTTGGGCGGCACCTGGCTCGACGGCTGGTGGAAATCGGCGTCAGGGACTTGTTCGCGGTTCCCGGGGATTTCAATCTCATCCTCTTGGACCATCTGATCGCGGAGCCTGACCTGAAATTGGTCGGATGTTGCAACGAACTCAATGCCGGGTACGCTGCAGATGGTTATGCAAGAGGTAAGGGAGTAGGAGCTTGTGCTGTGACTTTTACCGTTGGAGGACTCAGCTTGATAAATGCCATAGCAGGGGCGTACAGCGAAAACCTTCCGGTTATTTGCATCGTTGGAGGGCCAAACAGCAATGACTACGGAACAAACCGTATCTTGCATCACACTATCGGTATTCCAGACTTCAGCCAGGAGCTGCGTTGCTTCGAGCAGGTTACTTGTTGCCAAGTTGTTGTGCAAGACTTGGAAAATGCCCAAGAGCTAATCGACCAAGCAATCTCAACGGCGTTGGTGAACTCCAAGCCGGTCTACATCAACATCAGCTGCAATTTGGCTGGAGTTCCACACCCGTCTTTCTGTAAGAGTCCCATTCCGTACTCTTTGCCACAGAAGGCCACTAATGCACAGTCACTGGAAGCTGCGGTGGATCATGCTGCCAAGTTTCTCAATGCAGCTGTCAAGCCGGTGCTGGTCGTGGGTTCCAAGGTCAGAGTGGCCAAAGCTCAGAAGGCGGTGATCCAGCTCGCTGATGCGTGTGGATACCCCGTAGCTGTGATGCCTGCTGCGAAAGGAATGTTCCCAGAAAATCATGAGCACTTCATCGGTACATATTGGGGAGCGGTGAGCACTCCATATGCTGTCGAGATTGTGGAATCTGCAGATGCGTACTTGTTCGTGGGACCGGTATTCAACGACTACAGCTCAGTGGGGTATTCGCTACTCTTGAAGAAGGAGAAGATGGTCCACGTTGAACCCAATCGTGTCACTGTAGGCGCGGGAGCTTCTTACGGGTGCGTTTTGATGAATGACTTCTTGTGTGCTCTTGCTAAGAAATTGAAGAAGAACACAGTTGCATACCAAAACTTCCAACGAATCTACGTCCCTCGTGGCTCAGCTGCTCACGCCGAGAATGTGAAGAGTGATCCGCTCAGGGTCAACCAGCTCTTCGACCACATCCAGAACATGCTTAATGGAAATAGCGCCGTCATTGCAGAAACAGGGGACTCATGGTTCAACTGTCAGAATCTCAAACTGCCGGAAGGATGCTTGTACGAATTTCAGATGCAATACGGATCGATCGGGTGGTCTGTAGGTGCTACTCTTGGCTACGCACAGGCATCCAGAGACAAGCGTGTAATCGCATGCATTGGAGATGGAAGTTTCCAGGTCACATGTCAGGATGTCTCAACCATGATTAGGGAGGGGCAGAACACCATTATCTTCCTGATAAACAATGGAGGTTACACCATTGAGGTAGAAATCCACGATGGGCCTTACAACGTAATCAAGAACTGGAATTACACAGGTTTGGTCGATGCTATCCACAACAACGAGGGGAAATGTTGGACCACGAAGGTGAAAACAGAGCAGGATCTACAGTGGGCCATCGAGAAAGTTCAGAAGGAGAAGCAAGACTGTCTCTGTTTTATTGAGGTGGTTGTACATAAAGATGACACCAGTAGGGAGCTGCTAGAGTGGGGTTCCCGTGTCTCTGCTGCCAACAGCCGACCCAACAACCCCAAGTAGACGGTTCATTCGGATTTCTCTTAATGTCCATTAGACCCGCAAATTTTACATCTAATATCTTCTCAGTGGATACTCAACGGATACAGTGGTCTCAAGTAGATAGGCAGGATCGCATCGATTAGGCCAGGACGAGACGTGAACATCGAGAATAGGTAGAGCTGTGTTCTGCCACGAATAGAAAAGTGAGTTATTAACATCTGAATGCTTGCTTTAGAAAACTGACGGGATTGTGTATACTCTGACGTTTATTTTGTTCCCAATTTGTAGTAACTGAATTCTGGAGAGAAACGGGTGTACGAAGAATGTACTGATTGAAAGATATGCAGTTTCAGGGGCGGAGGGGGACCTGAGCCGGGAAATGATGGGCTGTGAATCAATCACATGTCTTGAAAGTTTCTTAGGCAGAATAGAAAAGAGCTTCTCACCTCATTACCTGTTCAATAAAATATCTACTTTCCTTCTCAGTACACCTTTTGTTTGAATTCTACATATGTTCATTCCCTCTGGAAACTTGTTCTGTGTTTTGGTGTCCAATTTTGTTTGAAATCTACATATGTTCATTCCCTCTGGAAACTTGTTCTGTGTTTTGCTTTCCAATGTTGTTCGCTTTGCTGGAATGGTTGCTTCGAAGAGCTTCGAGGCTTGTGTTGGACACAAGCTGGACCTTGACTCTTCGATTTCACTTCGCATCTTTCCAGTGCGTCTATTACCCACAGTTCTCTTGGTTCTCTTGGTGGGCTTAGGGCCTGTGAACAACTTGGAAACTGCGACTAGCGTACTCACTTGAAATACAAATACCCACTTGAAATACAAATCTAAAGTGTTTGCTCTCAGCTAGGTAAGCTGCATAGAAGAAACAGGTTCATATTTCGGCCCCGACCCCAAGCACTTGCAGGAGAGGACTCGAATCCAAACTCGAATCCAAACGCCTCTCGCAAAAGGATTGGAGTAAAATTCTCCTTCGCTCATTGTGCATTAAAATTCAGAGTATTCGCTCTCGCAAAAGGATTGGAGTAAAATTCTCCTTCGCTCATTGTTCATTAAAATTCAGAGTATAGAGCGAATGGTCAGCATTTTGACACTCGGGATTTGCATCCATCGAAGCAACTTCCGTGTCTCGTTAACACCCATCGCCTGGGCCACGCTGGGCCATTCCGTTCGCCCTTTCACCCAAGATATATCCAGGTCAACACGCTGGGACATTTTCGTGGAGAATAATCTTCCATTCAGCCATTGGTTCCTTCATTCATGTGATATTAATACAGTCACCGGATGATTTTCAGTATGTAGTTAAGTATAAACTGAAATTCGCTGTGTAGTTAAGTATGAACTGAAATTCTCTATGTTAAAGACAGAAGACATTAACCAAAATGTTATGTTTGTAGTTAACGACACAAAGAAAGATGAACTCGATTCAGTAGTTTGTGAGAAAGAATCATAAAACCAAGAACAAACTAAATAATGATCAGTTGTACACTTCACAATAGATTACGAGGTGTACGACAATCAATCTAAATGTTTTATGTCTAAACGCGTAGAAAGCAAGTCAGAAGTCCAGCAACAGAATAAGCCTTTCATCAAGGATGCTTGAACTTCAACTAAATTTCTCAGTTGAAAGAGAAAAGCGATCATGAAAAGAAGAAAAAGAACAAAGGAGCTTCATAAGAAGTATCTTTCATGCAAAGCAAGTCTGAACATCCATATCGTATAATTAAAATTCTTACAGTAAATGAAGGAATACAGTAGTGAAATAACAATTTGAGATACAGGAGATCTCGTTAGCAATACAAGAAGAGTACATCGCCGTACTTGAAGAAATATACTTCAAATCTTGTGTTACTCCCAGTGGAGGAAGATATTGGTTAACCAGCAAGTGGAGTAGAACTTCCACATGTTGCTGTGATGATTCTCATATTCTTTACTTTATGTTCAAAATTATTTATTATTCTATGATTCTAAGGCATTACAATATAATAAATAATTGTTGCCGAACTGCCTGACTGAACTTGGAATCTGGGTGCTTGCATATTGTTCATAATGTCCATCTTCATAGAACTTTCACAGAGTATGTAGTTCAAATATCGTAGTTCATTTCTGCTCGAAACATATGGAAATGTTGTGTATCAAGAATGCCTTTTATTTTCTCTTGATGCAATCCGAGCATTGTTGGTGGACTCTGACCGAAATGTTTAAATTCCGACAACAGCCAGAAGAAAAACGAATTCCAAGTCTTCATTTGCCACAAATCTAGAGACACAGGTCAATCCTTGAAGTTCAAGATTTTCTGAACTACAGTTATTATTCCAGAAGGAGTTTGTGTACTTCCTTCTCAGATATTGAGATCTTCGCGCACTGTTCCCATATCCTGCACTACAGTATGTACAATCTTAATGAAGAAGGATCCTGAGTCTGAACCAGGTCAGCTGACAGCTTTGGTTGGGGAAGATGGCGTCATTGCAATGCCACATAGTCCTTGAGGTGTATTGGGTATATTGCGCCTCATGCGTATGTAACCTTCTTCACCCCAACTTACTCCCCATGAATTCTTCACCATCCAATAGTCGTCTCATCCTGTGGTTCCATAACCTACCGCCACTACTCCGTGGTCCAGGTCCATTCCACACGTGCCATCATAAATCCCCTACAAGCACAAACGGAAATCAGTCTCGACGAATCAATATGTACTCTGTGGTTGAGTTAGTTTGTAAGGGAGAGATAGTATGACAAAACATTCAGCTCTCCAGTTCTGCGATGTAAAAGTGAGCGTTGTCGTATTGTACATAGGTCTATATAGTGAAAAGTATTGCAGAGAGATTTTTTTCTATATTGTGTAAAGGAAGTTGCCCTGCAGCTTAACAAGCTAGGCAGGAGCTAAGCTGGGGCTATGCTTGACAAGCTGCCCCCTAGCTTGGGTTGGAATATCACCCCTAAAGGAGTCGAAAGACACCAGAATGCAAAGCTCGACGAGGAGAGCGACCTCATGCTTCTAGTTTTGACAGAAAGTGTTTTAAGCAATAGTTAGTACGAGTTTTAGGATGTGAAATATGTGAAAGAGGGAAATCCGTCGATTCTGGTTCGTGACTCCAACTCAGAATCGGATAGTGTGAGTGTGTAGGTGTTCGCAAATACTATAGTTTTCACTCCTTGTTCACTAAAAACGGAGTTGTATAGAGAAGTTAGTGTAGGAAAGGCTAGTAAGGATTTTACAGAAAAATTTCTTCAGATAAACATATGTACAAAAGTTTTTACCTTCTTGAACGGAACCAAAGGCCATCCTAGTGATAGGGCGCTTGCCTAGGAGGGAAGTGGTCTCAGGATCAATCCCCCCTGGCCTCTGGTTCCTATTCCGGCATGTTGGCCTCCTGGAAGGGAGTCTATGTTGGATATGCAGCCACGTCTTGCATATCTAGGGGCGAGAGACCGGTATCTCCCTTAATCGTGGGCTTCCTGGCCTAAGCCTCCGCATGCCATTCTGAATATACTATGGGAGATACCTGGTGCACATATGGGGGGGCTGTAAGCCCTGTGGGGCAGCCTCATAAGTGTTGGGGCTTCGGCCTACATTGGATGACTTGTAGTATATTCAGGGTGGCATCAAGATGGCATCGAGGGTACGGGAAACTTTTGCTGATTATTAAGGATAGCAGGGGGGCAGCTTAAGCTGGAGCCTTAACTTTTAGGTAAAATATCTGTGGCGACTTGGGGTCGAGGATACTTTTTTCGAGGGGTTTTTTTTACAGAGAGCAGGGAGCGGAAGCGGAAGGAGAAGGTTGGAGGTTGAGGGAGATCAATTTTTTCTGACAGAACTGAATAGAGGAATTGGGTGATCGTGACAGAGGGACGGATAAGTATTTGGAGGACTGAGAGCAATTTGGAGGCAGAATTTCTTCTGATCGGACAGGAGGCAGTTTTATTGAAGGAGATCGTTTTGATAATCTGCAAGGGACTCTTGATTGACGCTGGATTAAATTCTTGATAGTTTTCAGTTGGGAGGTTGACGCAGAGAGAAGATTAAGAGTTTGGGGTCTGAATTTCACCTACCAAACTTGAGTTGAGGTGAATTTGGTGGAAAGAGAGCATTATTTGAGTGGAGGGACTGGGACTGAGACTGAGAAGGTCAGGTTTTTCTGAGAAATTTCAGTGCTGAAGCTGTCGTAGGGAGGGATACAAGGCGTTAGAGTTTCAAATCTTCATCGGTTGTAGGTTCTGGAGAGAAATCTGCTGGAAAAAAGACTAGTTGAGTGGGAATTGGCTGTTTGGCATCTGCGGTGTTGAACGTAAGGAGTTGAGTAGAGATAGGTTGTAAATTGATATATGTGGAGGACTGTTGAGTGTGTTTTGGAAGAGAAATAAAGCATCGTGAGTTCAGGTTTCTCTTGTCTGTCGTGTCTGAAGATGGATCTGTCTCCTGAGACTTGAGACTTGATCTGTTGAGTAGTAAGTAATCTATAGTCATAGTGTCTGCGAGTGACTTCAGCCGTTGCGATCTCCTGCTTGGCTCTTGTCTTGATATACAATCTCTACTTCTATCTCGCGATCTATCACAGCCAGAAGGCTCGTCCTTCCTGAGAAGGACTCTCCTCGACATAAATCTGGTGCTTCCACTGAGAGTCATCTTGGGGTGATTAATCGCTGAGGTTGCTGAGGTTGAGATTTGCATACAAGGGAAGATGGATCGCAAGAGCGGGAGTGGTGCTACTGCCTCTACGGCTGGAGCATCGGCGTCTACTGCTGCACCTTCGGCTACACCTATGTCTTCAGGAGCCACTACAGCATCAGGCCTGGATACTATTGAGATACTGAAGACGCTTGCGGCTTTGGTTCAACAACATCCGATCGTCGGAGGGGGTGAGTTGAAATCTACAAAAGCTTTGCAAGCGATTGTGAATAGGTGTGGAAGGTTTGATGGCAGAGATATTTCCAGATATCTTCGTGAGTACAGAGGAGAGATGGAGCTTGTGAGGGTGACTGATGCAGAAATGATTGAGAGTTTTGAGTTGGCTGTGATTCCTGAATTGAGAGATCAAGTCAGAGACGTACAGAGGAGAAATCTTGGTGTTTGGGCAAGTTTTGAGCGAGCTCTCCGAGAGGAATTCCTTGAGAAGGATACTGAGAGAGTTACTAGGAGAACTTTTTTGGATTGGATTGAGCAGCAACCTGGTCATAGGATGGGGTTGAATGAGTTGCTAAGAGAGTTCGATCGAAGATACCGACAGCTTTCTACGCTCGAACGGATAACCTTGGATGCTAGAAGGACAGAGCTCTTCTTGCAAGCCACCGATGAGGCTACAGCAGATCGATTATGCTTCATGTTAGCAGATCGATCAGCTGAAGGGGGTGTTACTATGGATTGGGGAAGAGTGGAAGATGCTGTGGCCGTTCTAACAAGGTAGAGGCGAGGGAGAGTGGCCGTAGGAGGATGACCGCTTGCAGAGGTGATGCATCAACCTTATGCTCCTCAGGTACAGCAGCCCCCGGCTCTTGCTCCTAGACCTGTTATTCTTGTAGAAGCGCCTCCAGTGCCAGTTGTGCCAGTTCCTGCACATAAGGTACCTGTTTAGAGGGTGGTTGAGAACCAGGGTCAGCATAATCAAATTGAGGAGTTGATCAGACAGATGCGTGAATTGAAGGTAGAGCTGGCTGGTTTACATAGGGAGCTACCACCAACACCTGGTGCTGCTCGTCCAGGCGGTGCTCCTGTCCGTCGGTGTATCTGGTGTGACAGTCCAGATCATCTTCGAGGAGATTTCCAAGAGCTTACAGCCGCTCTACGAGATGGTGTGGTTCGCTACCAGAATGGTAGACTGCACCTCGTTTCTACTAGAGAGCCATTGAACACGCAGTTCGGGCGAAGGGGTATGAGGAGTTTACCTCAGGTCGCTATAGCTGCAACAGTAACTACGATAACAATACCACCGATGAATCCTGATGTATATGTTGGGCATATTGAAGTCTCTTCTAGCCCTACTTTGCTTGATAGGTCTCTTGAGAGGAGCAGTACTGAAGTTCCTTCTGAGATGTTGAAAAGAGGAGCAGAAACTATTCGTAGAGTCACATGGTGGAAAGATCCCGTAGATACAGCGTCCATTAAAGCCTTCTTGGACGTAGATAAGCATGTCCACTGGCAGGATGCTTCTGTGGAGGAAAAGAGGCGATGAGATGCCTCTGAGCTTGAAACTAGAACCCCAGAGGAGACTAGAGAGGGACAGGGACGGAGAGTCACTAGAAGACGAGCAGCTCCACCAGAGGATGTCCCGTCTACCTCCCAGGCTCCGCCACCTGCTCCAGGTCCAATGGAGGACGTACAGAGACAACAGCAGGAACCAACGACTGCTGGCAGAAGGTTCACTGCTCAAGAGAAGGGAAAAGGACCTGCTTACAAGCTGGCTGCAGATATTGAGACCTCCACTGATCTTAAAAGTATTCTGGAGCAGAGGATATTAGATGCACGGGTTGAGTTTTCGCTTCGAGAAGTTCTTGGCATCGCAAAGAGAGAGTTTCATGAGTTGATTATTGATGTCATCAAGCGAAAGAGGTAAGTCATATCTGAGCAGGTAGAGAGCCAGATGATAGATATGATAGGAGCTTCTGTAAATGATGTGGAGTTTGGGAAGGTGCATTTTCAGGAGATTGGTGACAAGAGGTACCAGCAGGAGGCGTTAGTTGCTGGAACTAGCACTATTGAAGCTGATGATGATGAAGCTGATGGGGAGAGCCCAACTGTCGACAGTGACTTCAAGAAGAGGCATTGGGCTCGTGCCACAACTGCCACACTGGTACGTCTTGGGAGTTTGCCTGAACCTATTGCTGCTTTAGTTGACCATGGATCAGAAATCAATATCATGTCACGAGAGATATATGAGAGAGGATTGTGGTCTATCGAGCTGAATCATGGATGGGTTCTGCGTGCTGCTAACAACCAGAAGGGAGAGTTGTATGGAGCTTGTCCTAACGTGAGAGCTAGGATAGGTGATGTAGAAGTAGATCAGCACTTTTTTGTGCAATCTTCTGCTTCGTATCCAGTCATTCTTGGCCAACCCTATATCACTGCGGTCCGCATGGAGACCAAAGTGATGGACGATGGATCACACTTTGCTAGGATCCGTAGCCCTGATGATAGACGTTCTGTTCAATTTCTGACTGTTCGGTCAAACCACGAGCGAAACAGACAGACCTTGAGGGACTCCCTTATTTGTAGAGGTAAGGGTTTTTAGAACCCACTCTTGTAGAGCGGGAAGACAAGAGTGAAGGATCAAAGACTACTATGATCCCGCCTGAGCAGCCCAAGGGATCACAGGAGACTAATGAGGAGGCTGCTCGAGGTTCTGAGAATGTAGATAGAGTACCAAGTTGGAGATCTGGTTTGTTGAGTTTGAGTTGTGAGGATCGGAGTGAATTTACAAGAGTAGAAGATCTTACTGAAAGGAGTAGGAGGCAGGTGAAGAAACGTATAGCTGATCTGCGCTGTATAGGAGCTCTGGAGGAAAATGAAATGATTTTTGGTGTGTATCAAGAGTTTATCGATGTACAATCTTTTGTTCATTGGCTAGATGAAGTGGGTAGGATGGAAGAACAGTTGGGAGGTAGGGTGGCGATCCCCATCCATTCTCCTGAAGTCTATGAGGAGATTGTCTCGTACTTGCGATATCGTCCTCATCCGAGACTGGAGAATGAATGGAAGGATGCAGTCTGCTGGTGCGGCTCTCGTCAGGAAGCAGAAGTACACGCCAAATATAAAGCTGTAGCAAGGAAGGTGAAGCCTGTGGCGATCCAATTGCCTGTTGATTCGCAACAGCAGATGGAGTCAGCCGCCACTGAGCCTGTACTCAGAAATCCTGGACGAATAGGGCATCAGTTTACTCAAGAAACACTCGAACAACTCCAGATAGGAGGGGGTGGTTTCTTGACTGAAGTAGAGAAGAAGATTTTTGAACAGATGATTGTCAGTCATGGTAGAGCATTTTCTTTTCAGCTGAAGAGATTGGTTGTGTGGATCTTAGTGTGATAGCTCCGATGGTTATCTTCACTGTACCTCATGTGCCTTAGGACTTGAAGCCGATTCTAGTCCCTCGTGCCTTGCTGCCAAAGCTCATTGAGCTATTGAAGGAGAAGATGTAGATGGGTATCCTCGAGCCCTCCATGGCTCCGTATTCCAGCCGATGGTTCACGGTGTCTAAGAAGTCAGGAGCTTTGCGCTTTATCCAAGACTTGCAGCCTGCCAACAACATCACGATTCGGAACGTGGGAACAGGACCTGTGGTTGATGAGGTAGCTGAGGCGTTTGCTGGGAGGTCTGTCTATTCTATTGGAGATTTGTTTTTGGGTTATGATCAGTTTCAACTTTCCTTGGAGAGTAGAGACTTGACTACCATGCGCACGCCCTTGGGATTGATGCGGATGTGCACTCTTCCTCAGGGAGCTACAAACTCTGTAGCACATATGCAGAACGCGATGCATAAGGTGTTGCGAGAATTTGTACCTGAGATCACTATCCCATTTCTGGATGACATTCCCATGAAAGGCTGTCCGGTGGAAGACAAGGATGAAACTGTGACTTCCGATGGTTGCAGGAAGTTTATTGCTGATCATATTCCTGACGTGGGTAGGATTCTAACACGTCTGGAGGAGGTACACCTCACTCTATCAGGTACCAAATCTCGTTTTGGAATGTCAGAGGTTATGGTGGTTGGTCATTTATGTGGCACATTTGGGAGAAGACCGAACCCAGAGAAGGTAGATGCTATAGCAAGGATAGCAGACTGTACGAATATCACTGAGGTTCGACGTTTCTTGGGAGCTTGTGTGTTCTTTCGCGTGAATATTCCTCATTATGCACACATTGTCGAACCTTTGTATGCGCTTCTGAGAAAAGGGAAGAGGTTTACTTGGCGGCAAGAGCATCATGAGACAATGGAACGGCTGAAGGAGATTCTGAAGTCTCCACCCATACTGAGGAGACTTAACTATCAGAGAGGAAGACCGGTGATACTAACTGTAGACACGAGTCCAAAGGCGATTGGATGGGCAGTTGGTTAGGAAGATGCAGATGGTGTGCGGTTTGTTTCTAGATTTGGAGCCCGAATTTTGACAGACAGACAACGTAACTATCCTCAAGTAAAGCGTGAACTATGGGGAACTGTTACTGCTATGAAGGTAGATCAGGAGTTCTTGATAGGTGTTCATGTGATTTTAGAAACAGATTGTTTGCCCTTGCTTGGTATGATAGCAAACTGCAGTACTCCAGACATAGCAATGTTGAGATGGATTGCTTACATCCGGAGTTTGAACCCTGAGCTGAAACACATTGCCGGGAAAGAGAATCCAGTTGCAGACATGCTGTCTAGGGCTCGCTACACAGATGAAGATGAGATGTTTGCAGAGGTGGAGAACGAAGAGAAGAGAGATGTTTGGTGTAGTCAACAAACTTCGGATTTGGAGCCACTGCCATTCAAAGAGGAGTTCTACACGGGAAGGTTACGTGACATTGGACTTTATCTGAGTTCTTTGAACAGACAGGAGGGTTTGAGTGATGTAGAGTTCAGAGAGATAAGGAGGAAGGCATACGATTACTTGTTGCGAGATGGATATCTTTGGAAACGTCCAAAGAGAAGAGATGGAGCGTTTTTGCGAGTTATAGACGATCAGCAGACCAAGCAACGGTTGATGAAGGAGTTTCATGACACCTTGTGGGCCGGACATCGGGGAGCTTGGGCTACTTATACAAAACTGAAGGAGAGATATTGGTGGAGAGGACTTTATCATGATGTGGTGAACTTTGTAAGCTCATGCCTACACTGTCAATTTTATTCAAAGGTACGTTACAGGGATGGCCTGGTACCAACTTATCCGCCCAGTATCCATTTTCAATGGATTCTTGATTTAGTAGCAATGCCTCTTGGGTTATGGGGTATGAGGTACTTGGTGTTGGCTCGAGAAGACCTCTCCAATTTTGTGGAAAGACGAGCTCTGAGGACGAAGACCACAGAAGAGATATGTAGGTTTGTTCTTGAAGATATTGTCTGTAGGTACAGATCTATAAGAAGATTGCGTGCAGACAGAGGAGAGTTGCGTGGTACGGAAGCAAAGGAGTTCTTCGCCCAACACGGAGTGAAACTAAAACTCACTACTGCTATGAATCCGGAAGGGATTGGTAAGAGCGAGAGAGGGCATCCGTCGATTGTTCAAGCTCTGGTAAAGGCATGTAATGGTAGGCATAGACAGTGGCCTAGGTTGCTTCCTTTTGCTCTGTGGGCTGACAGGTCAACTCATTGCACTACTACTGGGTACATGCCCACTGAACTGATGCTGGGTCAGAAGCCAATTATGCCAGCAGAAGAGGACTTTCCTACATGGGCTACTTTACCATGGGAGGAAGGAATGGATCGTGTACAACTTCTGGCACTTCGAATCAGACAGTTAGAATGTAGAGAAGAGGATCTCTCTGACGGTTGAAGGCGGCTCGACTTGGGAACAAGGAGAGGTTTGATAAGACTCATAGACTACGACCAAAACCGATACAAGTTGGGGACTGGGTGTTGGTATACGACAGCACATTGGAGAACCAACACTCTACAGTTCGAAAGTTTTCGAGAAGGTGGTTTGGCCCTTACCTTGTCTCTGATGTACATCAGAATGCTACTTATTCCTTGCAAGAGCTAGATGGCACGCCTTTAAGGCTTCCAGTTGCTGGGAAACGAGTGAAGTTATTCAAGAAGAGAGAGGAGACTGTGGAGCTAGCTGAGTTCTTAGATTCAGAACAGACAGGAGCAAATGAAGACCTTTCTGAGACGGTCGCAGAGAGCAAAGACGATTTGGAGGACCACGAGGATCGGTGACGGATTGGCACATACCAGAGGATGTGCAAGTTTGGAGGAGGTGAATGTCGTATTGTACATAGGTCTATACAGTGAAAAGTATTGCAGAGAGATTTTTTTCTATATTGTGTAAAGGAAGCTGCCCTGCAGCTTAACAAGCTAGGCAGGAGCTAAGCTGGGGCTATGCTTGACAAGCTGCCCCCTAGCTTGGGTTGGAATATCACCCCTAAAGGAGTCGAAAGACACCAGAATGCAAAGCTCGACGAGGAGAGCGACCTCATGCTTCTAGTTTTGACAGAAAGTGTTTTAAGTAATAGTTAGTACGAGTTTTAGGCTGTGAAATATGTGAAAGAGGGAAATCCGTCGATTCTGGTTCGTGACTCCAACTCAGAATCGGATAGCGTGAGTGTGTAGGTGTTCGCAAATACTATAGTTTTGACTCCTTGTTCACTAAAAACGGAGTTGTATAGAGAAGTTAGTGTAGGAAAGGCTAGTAAGGATTTTACAGAAAAATTTCTTCAGGTAAACGTATGTACAAAAGTTTTTACCTTCTTGAACGGAACCAAAGGCCATCCTAGTGATAGGGCGCCTGCCTAGGAGGGAAGTGGTCTCAGGATCAATCCCCCCTGGTCTCTGGTTCCTATTTCGGCATGTTGGCCTCCTGGAAGAGAGTCTATGTTGGATATGCAGCCACGTCCTGCATATCTAGGGGCGAGAGACCGGTATCTCCCTTAATCGTGGGCTTCCTGGCCTAAGCCTCCGCATGCCATTCTGAATATACTATGGGAGATACCTGGTGCGCATATGGGGGGGCTGTAAGCCTTGTGGGACAGCCTCATAAGTGTTGGGGCTTCGGTCTACATTGGATGACTTGTAGTATATTCAGGGTGGCATCAAGATGGCATCCAGGGCACGGGAAACTTTTGCTGATTATTAAGGATAGCAGGGGGGCAGCTTAAGCTGGAGCCTTAACTTTTAGGTAAAATATCTGCGGCGACTTGTGGTCGAGGACACTTTTTTCGAGGGGTTTTTTTTACAGAGAGCAGGGAGCGGAAGCGGAAGCAGAAGGTTGGAGGCTGAGAGAGATCAATTTTTTCTGACAGAACTGAATTGAGGAATTGAGTGATCGTGACAGAGGGACGGACAAGTATTTGGAGGACTGAGAGCAGTTTGGAGGCAGAATTTCTTCTGATCGGACAGGAGGCAGTTTTATTGAAGGAGATCGTTTTGATAATCTGCAAGGGACTCTTGATTGACGCTGGATTAAATTCTTGATAGTTTTCAGTTGGGAGGTTGACGCAGAGAGAAGATTAAGAGTTTGGGGTCTGAATTTCACCTACCAGACTTGAGTTGAGGTGAATTTGGTGGAAAGAGAGCATTATTTGAGTGGAGGGACTGGGACTGAGACTGAGAAGGTCAGGTTTTTCTGAGAAATTTCAGTGCTGAAGCTGTCGTAGGGAGGGATACAAGGCGTTAGAGTTTCAAATCTTCATCGGTTGTAGGTTCTGGAGAGAAATCTGCTGGAAAAAAGACTAGTTGAGTGGGAATTGGCTGTTTGGCATCTGCGGTGTTCAACGTAAGGAGTTGAGTAGAGATAGGTTGTAAATTGATATATGTGGAGGACTGTTGAGTGTGTTTTGGAAGAGAAATGAAGCATCGTGAGTTCAGGTTTCTCTTGTCTGTCGTGTCTGAAGATGGATCTGTCTCCTGAGACTTGAGACTTGATCTGTTGAGTAGTAAGTAATCTATAGTCATAGTGTCTGCGAGTGACTTCAGCCGTTGCGATCTCCTGCTTGGCTCTTGTCTTGATATACAATCTCTACTTCTATCTCGCGATCTATCACAGTCAGAAGGCTCGCCCTTCCTGAGAAGGACTCTCCTCGACATAAATCTGGTCTGAAACTGAATCTGATC
Source organism: Asterella californica (assembly GCA_036924285.1). NCBI lineage: Eukaryota > Viridiplantae > Streptophyta > Marchantiopsida > Marchantiales > Aytoniaceae > Asterella > Asterella californica. The sequence continues at coordinate 1,011,021 of JAYKYS010000018.1, read as the reverse complement.
TGTAAACTGAAGGTCCTGAGTTCAACTCTCAGTGGAAGCACCAGATTTATGTCGAGGAGAGTCCTTCTCAGGAAGGGCGAGCCTTCTGGCTGTGATAGATCGCGAGATAGAAGTAGAGATTGTATATCAAGACAAGAGCCAAGCAGGAGATCGCAACGGCTGAAGTCACTCGCAGACACTATGACTATAGATTACTTACTACTCAACAGATCAAGTCTCAAGTCTCAGGAGACAGATCCACCTTCAGACACGACAGACAAGAGAAACCTTAACTCACGATGCTTTATTTCTCTTCCAAAACACACTCAACAGTTCTCCACATATATCAATTTACAACCTATCTCTACTCAACTCCTTACGTTGAACACCGCAGATGCCAAACAGCCAATTCCCACTCAACTAGTCTTTTTTCCAGCAGATTTCTCTCCAGAACCTACAACCGATGAAGATTTGAAACTCTAACGCCTTGTATCCCTCCCTACGACAGCTTCAGCACTGAAATTTCTCAGAAAAACCTGACCTTCTCAGTCTCAGTCCTAGTCCCTCCACTCAAATAATGCTCTCTTTCCACCAAATTCACCTCAACTCAAGTTTGGTAGGTGAAATTCAGACCCCAAACTCTTAATCTTCTCTCTACGTCAACCTCCCAACTGAAAACTATCAAGAATTTAATCCAGCGTCAATCAAGAGTCCCTTGCAGATTATCAAAATGATCTCCTTCAATAAAACTGCCTCCTGTCCGATCAGAAGAAATTCTGCCTCCAAACTGCTCTCAGTCCTCCAAATACTTGTCCGTCCCTCCGTCACGATCACCCAATTCCTCAATTCAGTTCTGTCAGAAAAAATTGATCTCCCTCAGCCTCCAACCTTCTCCTTCCGCTTCCGCTCCCTGCTCTCTGTAAAAAAAACCCCTCGAAAAAAGTGTCCTCGACCCCAAGTCGCCGCAGATATTTTACCTAAAAGTTAAGGCCCCAGCTTAAGCTGCCCCTTTGCTATCCTTAATAATCAGCAAAAGTTTCCCGTGCCCTCGATGCCATCTTGATGCCACCCTGAATATACTACAAGCCATCCAATGTAGGTCGAAGCCCCAACACTTATGAGGCTGCCCCACAAGGCTTACAGCCCCCCCATATGCGCACCAGGTATCTCCCATAGTATATTCAGAATGGCATGCGGAGGCTTAGGCCAGGAAGCCCACGATTAAGGGAGATACCGGTCTCCCGCCCCTAGATATGCAGGACGTGGCTGCATATCCAACATAGACTCCCTTCCAGGAGGCCAACATGCCGGAATAGGAACCAGAGGCCAGGGGGGATTGATCCTGAGACCACTTCCCTCCTAGGCAGGCGCCCTATCACTGGGATGGCCTTTGGTTCCGTTCAAGAAGGTAAAAACTTTTGTACATATGTTTACCTGAAGAAATTTTTCTGTAAAATCCTTACTAGCCTTTCCTACACTAACTTCTCTATACAACTCCGTTTTAGTGAACAAGGAGTCAAAACTATAGTATTTGCGAACACCTACACACTCACGCTATCCGATTCTGAGTTGGAGTCACGAACCAAAATCGACAGATTTCCCTCTTTCACATATTTCACAGCCTAAAACTCGTACTAACTATTACTTAAAACACTTTCTGTCAAAACTAGAAGCATGAGGTCGCTCTCCTCGTCGAGCTTTGCATTCTGGTGTCTTTCGACTCCTTTAGGGATGATATTCCAACCCAAGCTAGGGGGCAGCTTGTCAAGCATAGCCTCCAACTTAGCTCCTGCCTAGCTTGTTAAGCTGCAGGGCAGTTTCCTTTACACAATATAGAAAAAAATCTCTCTGCAATACTTTTCACTGTATAGACCTATGTACAATACGACAATGTAACTGTACGACACGAATTCACCTGCAGGTTCATGACTGCCGCTCGTACGCTGAAATTTCTCATAGGTAAGAGGTGTTAAGGTCTGCAATTGATTCCGTTCACATCCACTCTCCTGCATACTGATGTTCGAATCCGCACCTGCAACCCTTCGAACGCTGGATTTGCCGGATTTGCCATCGACGAGACAAGCTAAGCACGCAGGACTACCTGGAACTAGGCTATCATCAAGAATTGCACATGTCTATAGTTTACAAGATGGATATGGTGGAACTGAAGGAGCGAAACGATGTTCCATCTCCACCATCCTCCATCTAGTAAACCATGGAGATGGGAATATAGCTGAACAGTTGCTCAACTTAACGGGATATCTCCAGTTCACTGAGCAAGCAACACACGCGAATCGAGCTGGAGTATGACGACACGGTAGCAAAAGACTTGCGAGCACGGAACCGTTTCTGGGACAGAGTAATAATATATCGATGGGTTGAGTCAGAGTCGGAGTAGGAAAAGTTCTACAAGGTGACAGTCACATAATCCTGAAGCTGCAACCAACAAGTACTAAGCAACTGCAAGAAGAACAGAGGGTTGCAGAAATGCATAAGACTGCTAGACAGAGAGCCGTGATACAACAAGATCAGTCTGAGAGCACACAAGGACTTCACTTTTCTTTTCGCTACTTCAAGTATAGCTAACACACACGGAGCTCACCGAAAATTCTCGAGGTTGGCCGGCGCCACTGCGAGCCGCCAGCAAATGCTTGTTCTACCAACAATCGACCAGACTGAGTCTCCTTTACAAAAGTGGGACGATGACACATGTATCATTCTTCCTTGTGCTGGTAAGTACTAATTTCTGGCTTAAAACGCAGCATTTCTCTCGGACCCGAGAAGTGTAGTGTAGGATGCGAATAATTGTTTATAGTAGAGACATTCTGGTACGACCTTTTAGGTGTGTGTAACGAGGACCATCAGTCTGAGAGTACTAAACCATCACCCAGCGCATGCGAAATCACAATCTTTTCAGTAGGAGAATCTCTAGATGCATGCACCTGGTTACGATTACAAATCAACCAATACGAGTTCCCTCCGAAGCTCACACTGATACTAGGGGGAACGACCGCAGTCGGATAAACTCTAGGTTCAACGGAGACACTAATGAATCTGGTCGCTGTCAACGTCCCCGTTCATCCTGACATGCTTACGTGCGCGTTGTACGAGTATATTTGTCGTCTCCCGATATTCCCTGAACCATCCTTACCGATTACAGATTTCCAGATTTACCGCTCTAATCGCACGAGCTTTGAGGTGGTGTTCCCGCGGTAGACGAAGCGTACTACTCCATGGAGTAATTCTCGTGTGTAGACTCGTGATCATAAGGACGAAGAAGCTCAAACATCCCATCAATTCACAATCCTGGATATTTGCCGTTCAAGATGGATTTGATCTCTGATCCATATTCCAGGCGAGTTTATTAATTATCACGGTGAAACTTCGTGCCTTCAGAGTTTTACCCGTTCCTCGATTTCTATATATACAGCCGAGGTCCTCTCGTCTTTCACAACAATCATTTCAGAACAACCGCCAGCTTCAGCTCCAGCAACTGAAGAGTTCGCTGATTGTACAAGTTAAGCATCATGGCATCCATCTTGTCTGCAGGCGCTCTCAGCAGCTCCACCTTCGCTGGCCAAGGGATCTGCGGTAGGCAAGACGAGCTATTGCGGAAGGCGACCACCGGAGAATCAAAAGTGACCATGCGAGTGACAAAAAACCAAGCTCCAGCCAGCCCATGGTCTGTTTCTACACTGTCAAGCACGACCGACTCTTTTCTGCATGCGCTGCGTTCTCTAACTATGAATGTCCTCTGTTGCCAAAGTCAATACGTGCAGTGTCGTGTGTTTTTCCAGAACGAAGATGTTTGTTCTGTCGCTGACTTCTACTTCATGGGAGATTTTCGTACTGCAAAGGGATTGATAATTTGAGCGTAGACTCGATCGCTTAGAGATTCACGTTCTTGTCTCAACTGCAAGAATTGTCAGCTGATGTATAGTACTTGGGATGTCTGTCGGTCTGGAAAATGAAGGTACGGTCCCGATAGGCCGAAATTCTTGGGGCCATTCTCCGAGGGCAGCACGCCATCGTACTTGTCCGGCGAGTTCCCAGGGGACTACGGCTGGGACACGGCAGGTCTCTCGGCAGACCCGGGGACGTTCTCCAGGAACCGCGAGCTCGAGCTAATTCACTCCCGCTGGGCGATGCTGGGAACTCTTGGCATTGTCTTCCCAGAGATTCTAGCCAAGAATGGAGTTCCCATTCAGGAGCCCGTCTGGTTCAAGGCTGGAGCGGTGATTTTCTCAGAGGAGGGGCTGAATTACCTGGGCAACCCTAGCCTCATCCACGCTCAGAGTATTCTCGCGGTCCTTGCAGTGCAGGTCATTCTGCTGGGACTGATCGAAGGTTACCGCGTGAACGGTTCGGGCCCTCTGGGAGAGACGGACGACAAGCTCTACCCCGGAGGATCTTTTGATCCCCTGAACCTCGCAGAAGACCCCGACACCTTCGCAGAGCTCAAGGTGAAGGAAATAAAAAACGGGAGGCTAGCTCAGTTCGCTGCTTTCGGATTCTTCGTGCAGGCGATCGTGACTGGAAAAGGACCCATCGAGAACTTGCTGGACCACTTGGCTGATCCCGTTGCGAACAATGCTTGGGCCTATGCTACCAAGTTCGTCCCTGGGCAGTGAACGCCTATACTCAGTTCTACTTCCACTGAATTAACGTTGTATCTGGCTCAGAATAGGCTTTCTGGGTCGAGTCTTCTGCAGAATTGTAAATGTTTGACAGATTGCCTGTTAGTAAAGCCTTAGGGTATTGCATTTGAAGGGTGTGGTGATTCTAGCTACAGGATCTGACCGCACAGCATATATGTTTCATCCTTATGCAGTCGGATCAGTTGTCATATCTTGTTGGTATATATGTGTAAAGGAATTTTTTACCGGATGCCGAAAGGATAGGCTAGACGGACCAAATATCTATCTATACTTCTTCATTGTCTCTTGGTACGCTTTTTCAGCTTACTCCACAGTTATACCAGAAAATGGTGTTGTCCTGTTTGTCTTACAAGAAACTGAAATCACTGAGCTGCAGAGAGACTCACTTGCGTGGTATTAAACTGCATGGGAACTGCCTTTTGTGACATGTTCCATAACGTGTATATGTCGTGGGCTGACATATTATACAGGATAATCTCATAACGGAGTTATGGCGTGGGCCGGCATCAGCCAACGACTGTTGCACCCATTTCGCTTTGCTGGGATAGTCCATCAACTCCACACTCCACTTTCAAATTCCTCAACTCCACACTGCTAGCTGATAAAAGCGTGCTCCTTTCAATCGTAATATGATCATGATTTGCCGAAACTTCTGCACTGACGCAGTAACAATGGATTATTTGTACGTAGTCTGCTAGCGCTTGCTTCTGGACAGAAAAGGTTGAGATTCATAGAACTTTCTTTAGTCAAGGCGAGATTCCAAGAACAAGTAATCAACACTGTCAACTGTCCATACTTAATTCGCCTCGAGGCACTTTAGACCCTACTTAATTCGCTTTTGCTGCATTTTAGCCCAGGTTTTCGTATCTATAGTAGATTCTTGATTCGCTTCGATCCGCTTGCACTCCATGTTGTACATGTAACTATTTCACTTCCATACCTAACGGCACCATCTCAGCTAATGTGCGCCGCAATTCAAATTCCTGTTAGTCAGTCCCCTGGGTTACAGATTTGCACTGTCTTGACGTTCCAAGATAGCATACAGACCACCTTTCCTTTCTCTGTGTATTTCCTTGGGTTATTCTACTGGGTGTTACCTGTGTCTGTGAGCCTGGTTCTTGTTCCACTGCTGAACTGCCATCGCTCTTGCTGAATGATATACGCGCATATATGACGCATCTTTGAATTTGCTGGGCCGTAATTTTGGCTTGGCACTACACCCTCTTTCTCTTTGAGGGAGGGTGTATTGAGTTAGTCAGCATCCATCTTATACGTCTTATGCATATCGTGTTTCTACGAGTGGTCTTGATCTTGGAAATCTGCACTTCTCTGCAAATTCGAACCTCATGCACCCCTGGCAAGCTTCACTATTAAAAATCCGTTTCAATATTTTCCTTGCGATATACGGGTTTCAAGTACACGGGTTGCCTTACGTGGTGCTTATTTCTTGAATTCTGCTCCAACCTGTATACTGGCGTATATGAGTCCCCTTTCATTTCCGTCACTTAGTTCTTTTGATTTCTCGTTGTTCTTGTTCTGGAAGTTAGCAACACGTGGATTCACTGACCAGGCAAGTGCGATATGCCAGATATTGGGCTGCTTGGCAGGAACTACACCTCACATGAGTAGTGCAGCAGTGGCATCTCTTTCACGTTTGATCTATGAGTTCTCAAGTGATCCGTGTCACACGATTCCCAACTTCTACCTTCGGCTCTTCTTCTGCTTAGAAGCAAAAATCGCGAAACTGTCAGGTAAATAATCTCGTCAGTTCTCGTCAGTTTGTGACCTACACACAACATATTCCAAGCGCCGCATAGTTGTTGAGCGCTCGTGACCTGAAGAGAATCAGGTCTTTAGGGATTGGGTTAGAGGACCCGTTTGCGATGTTTGCCATTTAGTCGAGGTACGTGCGTATGTTTCCTGATATTTGTTGGACAATGTTATTGCAGTCTGTGCTGGGTCCGGTGAAGGTAGTAATAACAAGCCTACGAGCTGGAGAGTTGGAACCGCATCTAGACAGCATGGTTCAGAGTTCATGCTCTGGTCAGATGATTCAGAAAAGGTCTGTGGCATCATAATTTGGTTCTGCATACTCTGCTGACCTGATCTGACCGTCTAGGTTACTCTTTTCGCGGCCTAGACTTGCTACACCTGACAAGTCATGTTGCTCCATTAATAACAGGTCCGGGAAATTATCGAAAGACTTCTGAGGAGATGTGGTATGGATACTATGGAGAAAGTGATGCCACCGGAGCATATGAAGCTCCTAACCAGCATTCACAAAGTAAGTCATGCAAGTTCAGTAAACCCTCACATTGTGAGGCTTCACTGTTAGAAAACGCTTAGGTTTTGTTTCCTGGACTTCGTAACATGGTTTTTCCCTTCTACATTTTGAATCCCATGCATAGATGATACACTCTCTATAAGCATTGATTTCGTCCACACTTCATAGGTTCATGCCTTAAATATTTGCACTTCCGTACCTGAGGGTACCATCTCCCAAGCCTACAGCTGTGGCACAGTTTCGCAAATCAATGCGCACTTAATTAATGATCACACGCACTTAATTAGTGGTTAGGCGTGTGATGGGGAGCTACCAGTGCATGCGGGAAAAAGCTTCGCAAATCAATGCGCACTTAATTAATGATCACACGCACTTAATTAATGATTAGGCGTGTGATGGGGAGCTACCAGTGCGTGCGGGAAAAAGCTTTGCAAATCAATGCGCACTTAATTAATGATCACACGCACTTAATTAGTGATTAGGCGTGTGATGGGGAGCTACCAGTGCGTGCGGGAAAAAGCTGCCCGCTATTTCCTAAACCTCACGGGAAGGCGATTTTTTCTTAGGGTCCATTATCCTAAGCCTGCGGTCGCACCGTAGAGTTCAAAGAACCCTAAGACTGCGGCCTGAGCGTCAAAATGAGCACTGCAGGGATTGAATCCAAGACCTCCCCACTCTATTTCCGAACTCTAACCACCACGCTGCCACGAGGAGATGATAGAATCCTCTCCCGCACACTAATTAAGCCTTGCCACTTGATCTCTACATCTCTTGTCCGAATTTCTCCCTCGTCTATCCGGATTCGAGCGTGCTGTCTTTAAACTCACACGAGAAGCGCTGCATTCATTTGCGCCATTGTGCCACAGCTGTAGGCTTGCCATCTCCGGCTTTGTGCTTTGCGCCGTACATTTTCTGTGGTACACCCTTTTGGTCACAGACAAATTGTTTGCTTGAAGCCTCAAGGCAGCATACATTCACACCCACCTTCTCTCCTCGCAACGGCTTTCTCCGAGTTCACTGCGTTTTTTGGGGTTACCTTCGGTGTGTGGGCGTGGTCCGACCTCCCATTCCCATGTACCAGTATAAACCCTCACATTGTAATCACTTTGCTGGTCATGTTCATCCGTATGATACTGTAATAATGATTGTGCTTGAGAGCAGAAAAAGGACAAGCCGAAAGGAAGAAGAGAGGTACAATGGAGGAGAACGACGAGGCGAAGTCATCAAAGTCACGCGCAACAGCAGTCTTCTCTTCTACTACGTGTCCCAGACGGGTTATCTGTGGGTTTATGTCCAGGTGGAGAACGTCTTTGAGGAAGCGGGAGAATTCGTTCCGTGATAAGAGACGCCGCTATGCGAGACCCGAACATATCCTCAGAAACAACCTTTCAACTAACTGAAGGCCACAATTCTTTCGATGTCATCCAACTCCGGAGCCTCCTTGCAATTCCCAGCACGTCCCGATCAGCTCTTACACAGCCAGTGTCAGATTAGACCGAAAGACGTGAATTCACTTCCCAAATCTGACAAGGCAAATGTGTTAGAACTGCATTCAAACAATTAGGACCGAACTGTAGCCATACTGTTTGGCTCCTGATAGCGGAATCGAATTCAGGAGATGATGAAACTCCAGGCCAGAGTTCCATAGGTGATGAAAGTTCGTTCCCTCTGTTAGAAGTTCGGATTCGACCAGAAGCAAACACGGAACCATCGAGCCCTCTGCCCACCGTCGCGCTCCGACAATGCAACTCGGCTGCGAGCTTCTACCTGCACTCGTCGAAACTTCACCAATCCCGCGCTGAGGATAGCAGCACCGTCGACATTTCTCCGCATCCAAGTTCATCAGGCCTTTAAGTCCTCTTGTTCATTTCGCACTAACACATCAGAAAGTTATGGCCATGGTTTGCTACAACCCCAACATGTGAGTATAACCAGCTCACCCGCATCAAAGAACGTACAATTCAACCTAAAAATGAGGACACTACAATTCAATCGAGAGTAAATGATGAAGCAGGGACAGAACAGTCTCCAAACTTCCACCAGTTTCCAGCGAAGCGCTGAACTATATTCCCTGCCAAACATAAGGAAGATAAGATTTCACAGTTCAGCGTCTCAAGGTTTTGCAACTCTTCGCTATGATCACAATTCTTTTCTACGTTCTTGTTTACCTTTTGTATCTACATTTTTGTTTCTTGCTCGTCGCTGGTCGCTAATCATTGGAGCAGCGGGAGGAGGAGAGGGGAGAGAGTGTAGGTTGATAGCGTGGAGGTGTTTTGGGGTGGTTACTTTAGTGGAGATATTTTTACATAGTTTTTTTCATCCTTTGTTTCTGTTCTTTTAGTTCTAGAATTCTTACATTGAACGTAGCGGTGAGGCGGGTGTGTTCGCGGTGGAGAGGTTTCGAGGAGTTAGTGCGGAAGTGTTAGAAGCGGAGCGAGAGAGTCTGATGGATTTCAAGCCCAAGTCTTGAAAGGTTGGAAAATAGTTCATTAAAGATTTGAACAGTTGTGAAGGTGGAGCAGAAGCTTATCCGACATGTTGCGTCTCGTATCTTTTAGTCTAGCCGAGCAAGCAAACCAGCTTGCTGGAGTGTGAAAAATAGATAAGTTTTCAGTGGTGTAGGACGGTTGTTTTCAACGTATATACACTACCGGTTTTTTTTCTCTAAGAACACAAAACTGAGAAACAGACTAGAGCGATATGTATATGCTTCAAAACCTCCTAAAACAAGTCTCTGAATCTCAACCCAGACCTAAAATTATCGAAACGTAGCTCAAAGCAAGAGAAACATCCCTTTGCTAACAAACAAAGCTGCACCTATACGACATGATTCAAACTCAAGTCCAAACAGCTTTCATGTACAAGCTCTTAGCTAAAGCTAGGTACCACAAGCTGTACATAACCAACTAGAACTCCAATGAACTCAAAAAGACGAAACCTGTAGCGAAGGAATTAAAAAAGATCTATTTAAGAACTTTCTTCTTTCGTCAAACAGTCTTCAGATGTCGATAATGCCTTCCTTCTTGACTCTGTTGACCTCAAGAACTATCAGATTCGACTCCTGACAGCCGAGATATTGTCGATTTTTGATTGTAGATGATCGAACTTACAAAAACTTCTCCCTACAGCTTAAAACCGCGCACACCGTCCAAACGGATCACTTGATCTGATATCCGTCTTCTCTGGTAGATAGATCTAGCTACCTTGAACCCAACGAGACTCCAAACAAGTCGTTTGGTGTTCCCCTTGCAAAACCACGCAAGAAATTTGATCGCAAGTTGCAAAAAACTGACGTAAATTGACTCCTTACGGCTCAAACTCGTTCACCACACCCAAACCAACAATCCAATCCACACACGATCTTCTCCTGTGCGTAGGTGAAGACTCCCTGATCGCATAAGCACCTAGAATGAAGAGCTTGGCTCACCGAACGCGAAGAACAATCCAATCTCATATCGTAGGCGGTGAAAAACTAACGTAAGCGCTTCGCTGCGAGTCAATTTCACCCAGAACTATCAAATCGTCAAATGAAACTTCGTATCGTCTTCAATTTCCTGAAGACATCGGCGTTCTGATCTCGATGAATCCAAGGACAGCAAGTTTGGACTCCGAAACGGTCCAAACGGTCCACTCTCTTTCACAGGTCACTGAAGCCTCCAAAAACCTCTCATGCGTCTCAAATTTCTCTCAGAAGATATTCTCCGATCCGTCTCTTCACGAACCGTCTTAACCAACGCATAACCTGCACAGATTTGAACCCAATGACACCTTGCGCGTTCTCATTAGACCTCCAAATCTCCTGAACCATATGTGAACAGATCGCATGTGCAAGCTAACTCCTTAAGCTGCCCCTTATGTCAATGACGTACGTACAAGTTTTCTCATATTAAAACTAGCAGGCCCCTTGCGTCCTTAGTATAGCTCCAAGAGCTATAAATACCCAGTCAGCAGTAGTAAACAAAGGCTTAGTTTGATTTTCTTTTTTTTTTGAGTCTCGTAACTTCTCCACTAGGCGTCCAAATGAAGTAGACGAAGTGTCTATGAAAAGATGACAACGATCTCTATCTATTAATGCGATGAAAGTGAAGATCCGAAGTTGTGCAAAAAGCCCGTAAGCTGGGACTTAGCTTATTTTTCTCATCTTTTGAATCTCGTAACTTCTCCACTAGACGTCCAAATGAAGTAGACAAAGTGTCCATGAAAAGCTGATAACGAGCTCTACCCATTGATGCGATGAAAGTGAAGATTCTAAGTTGTGTCAAAAGCCTCATTTTTAACCTTATAAACATCCTTGGAGCGATAATGATAAATATCAAAAACAGATTTTCAGATAAGAGCCGGTCCACGACAAGGTTTTACCTAGAAATCCCATCTTCTCACCAAACCACACGGCTTCCAGACCCTTCAGAAGGTGCTCAGGACTTAAACATACAACTACTATCTAAAATATCACACAGTTACCCACTGAGAAGCTCGAGAAGACGCTTCTGGTTTCCAGATCACGGTTTCCGGTCTTCCCACGACGGTCTTCACGAAGCAATTCTCAGCTTCTGGGGGTTAAACTCGGCTTTTGACACCTCTACAAGACGGTCCCTGCTCCGTAGATGTCAAATTATCATTGTTTATCACACATTGCTCTTCTGTTGTCCAACGGGGTTAGATTCATCATATGGTTTATGCCCCCAGTAGCCTTCCTAGGCTTCTGTCCGTAGAAGCGGTCTTTCTGCAGCACTACAACGACATTCACCTTCACGGAAGCTCAATAGAAGTGTCGGAAATCAAATAGAAGAAGGGGGAAGATAGGAAGATGAGAGAAGATAGGGAAGAAGTGAAAATCAAAACAAGAGAAAACAAGATAAAAAGGAGAAATTAAGATTCCGCCAAGCTTGTAGTACGGATCTTGACTAACAAGCCATCTCTGCTTGTAGTAATTTGGAGAAGAAGATCACAAATCGACTTACAATTACACAGTCTTCCAATCGAGGATGTCGTCTATTGCTGTGGAAACAAGTCTTCTTTTTCTTCTGTCGTTGCTCCGACTACTGTGACATCAGGGACCACTCTTCCATAGTTCAGTCCCTACGTGGATCTGAAGTGCTCCACTAGATGAGACAAGCTTCAACTCTGCTCAACTTCTAACAATCACCGCCACTCAAGAAGAAGGCTTCCCATGCACAATTGGGTGCGAATTCGAGGAAACCGACTGCTTAGAAGACATAGACAAAGCTTCTACAATCAAATTCAAAATCAATTCCTCGAGAAGAAGGTATATTTGGCTTCTGGAAGCTCACTCCATCCCCTTCCTGTCACTACTCCTCGACCCACCAGCATAGAAGCAGGACTACACTATGATGTCGTTCCCTGTTTTGTGCTGCCAACTCTTATTCTACATCTTGTCGATCTCCTACTGGGAGCGGAGATACATGCCTACTCTGAAGTGTAGAAAATGCATGCTATTAGTAGAACTATGTGCGTAGCAAAAAGAGTGCTAGGAGTAAAGAATGTGTGCACTGAATCTTACCTAGGTATCATCCTTATATTATCGCCTTTGAGTCGCAAGAGAGAGATCTCCTCCATTCCCAACTCACAACTAAGCAAAATGGGGCGCTGTTAGAAGGCCACCACTTCCCAAGGCTTTGGTTCTCTTCTCAGTTTAGAACTTGTTTTCCTACTCCTACCGTTGTCTATCCAGCCACTTGGACACTCATCTAAATATACAGAGGGAGTTGCACCGTCCCAGAATAGTAGACTCCACTTCCTCTTTATTGTTCGAGATGTGAGCTTCTGGTGTGGCTTCGGAAGACGGAAGAGGCTTAAGGGAAGCGGAGTGCACTTGCGCTTCCTGACTCTTCTGCTCCACCTGTTCGACGCTGGGAGCTGAGATGACCTCACAGTGGTCAGAGGAAGTCACCTCATCCACTCGAAACACCTGGGAAGACACTTCGGCTTCTTGTCTTCTAGAAAATATCTTGTCTTCCGGTCTTTCTGAAGACACCTGGTCTTCCGAGGCTTCTTCTGTCGTCTTCTCGGCTTCCAACGCACGAGAAGACGCTACTCTCAACATCTTCCGGGATGAAAGATCTCTCTCCATCGTAGGAGCGGTCCTCTTTGCCGCGCTTCCTCGAGTCGCAGTCGGAATGTCAACCCATACCTTGGCTTCTAGAGTCTTCGAAAGACTCTATGCAGTTGTAGAAGTTGTCTTCCACGCGTCTCTGATGCTCGGCACGTCGTCTTGCGAATCCGACTCAGATCTAGAGTGGATGGTAGGGAACGATGTGCTCTTCTTAGGCACACTCCTAGGTCTCATCTTCCTCGGTGGCGATGCGTCTTTTGTGCGGCTGGAGTCGTCTTCTCTCACCAGAATCGACTTCTGTTGAGTGCCCGGTCCTACCTCATGCACTAAAAGGGGAGGGGAAGACATGACCGCTGTCCGGTCTTCTTCTCCTGAGGTCTCTTCCTTCACCTCGCACTGTTGTGCTGGCCCATACTTGACCAATTGGTCTTCCTTTAAATCACCCTTGGACACTTACAAATAACAGAAGAAGGGAGTAAGATGCCCTCCTGGTGCTCAAATACACTAACTTGGCTTGGATGTAGGTGTGGAAGAAGGCGCCCCAATTGATGGACATTCTTTCCCAGATAGCTTCCAGGAACTCCACGTCCTGGTCTCCAAGGTACCTCACCTTCTGGACCATTCTCTTGGAGAAAATGTGAAGATACAACTTCCTCAGAAGATACTTTTCGGCTTCCGGAAAGCTTCTATCTTCCATCCGTTCCTCCCTATATTCTAGGAAGAGGCATGTGGTGCTTCCAGATACATGCCACTTCTCAGAGATCATCGGTAAGATCTTCTTCTCCAACTCGTATCGGCGGTTCTCTGCTTCTGGTTGGTGGAAAGTCCTACGCCACCACTCCACTGTCCAGGAAGATGGTCTTCTCTGAGCGACCTCTGTCTTCACATGTACAAGGTTGTGCGGAGGCAATGCTGCCCAAACCTCCTCCAGAATACCCTGGTCCGCGAGGTTCTAGTCCCACAGAAAGAAGTCGAGGCCCAACTCCTTGATGTAAGGTTTGGTCTCTGCCAACTCTGCCGGCGGTAACACCAACCCTCGAGGATGCATCGACATGTTCGAGCTTCTGTTACACTAAACCACATACACTTGCTGTGAGTCCAAGGCTCAGTCCTTACCAGGTACTCACAATCCAGCTTCCACTATGAGAAGACGAATCTAGTCTTCCAAAAGACAGCTATTCTGTCTTCTGATATTCTAACAGTGCTTCCTAAGTAGCTCTCGTCTTCCGAGCTATATCTAAGCAATCCTAACTAAGCAATGCATTGCATGGATTTCTAAGAAGACAAACCACCTTGCAATTCATTTTACTTCCTAACAGAAGATAACAAGATACGTGAGAAGCAAAGTCTACGAAAGGTTAGAAGAAGGCTGAGGACTCTTGCGATGACAATGGCCTCCAGGAAGAGACAGCTTTTGAGTAACAGACGTACTCATAAGACCTCCCGAAGCCAAGCTTCTCATCACTGGTCTCACCTGTCTTCGTCTTCCGGCACATAATCTAACCTCACAATAGATACGGAACATTCACGCTCTGTTTTTCGACTCCTCACCTCTCATCACTCTCAGAAGAAGCTTGTTGCATGACGGAAAGACATGACCCTTGATCATTCTCTCCAGATTCTGCCAGCAAGGTTTCTCACAACTCTCTTTTAAGTTCGAGAAGAAGAAGGAATAGGTTGGCATGGGCCAGATAGAAGAGACCCGTTATCGTATAACATGTTTTTCTGTCTAGGAATACACGGAGTATATAGCTGTGTAGAGATATGTGGCTTGAACATGTTGGCTCTAAACCTTGATCTTTCAATCCTAATGCTCTCTATCTACTCTTCTAGCACAAGTGACCTTGTATCTCTCGACTCAAGGTTAAAGGTTACTACGATCCAATGATACGTATAAGTTGTAGAATTTGTGTTACGTATAGATCCTTTTGTATTATATCTGAAATACTCAACTTTGTATTATCTACCTGCAAGTAACTCTAAATCATTGGAAGCATGATTTAACAACTTTCTAGCGATGCTAGCTACCCATCAGTTTGACCGCCACAACTCCATTTGATATACCAAAAAGTACTATAAGATCGCTCAACCAACTTGATAGAGTTCTTAATACAACTTGCTGCACACTCTGGTCGCCTAAGCATCTCAGCAAGGTAAGGCATGCATGCTTCAAGGCACTTATTCAGATCACAACATAGCACCAACGATGACGGTACCTGGCAGCTCCGAGAACCCAAACAGCGGCTTATGACCTCAGTGCGACTCCGTTCTCCTTCACCACCAAGAGCTGAATCAACTCCACATCTTCATAGTGTCGACTTGGATGCAGGCATGGTAGTTTCAGCAACAAACTCCTCTCCAAGTTGTATTGGCTCCTTCACTATCACCCTGAACAATTTTCAGGTCAAAACCTCAACCTAACTCTTAGATATGGATCAACTCGTAAGCTGTGCTAACTTAAGAGCTTTACAGACCCAGGTACATTTGATCCAAGATCCTGAACAAACTACTCGATCATTTGAGGTGAACTTCCCAAATACCTTACTGATAAGACATCCCTCAATCCTGGAAAGTTTCACTCAGAAACTCGACCTAGAACTCGAGCAATAGCAATTTCTCCATGACTATCACAGTCCGCATTACCCGCCTCATCACGTCTAATAACAAGCTTCTCCCAACTTTGAGACCTCATTCCTCCCAAATCAGGCGATCAATGATAACCAAACTTCACAAGAAGTTGTATTGGACCCTTCACTATCACCATAAACAATTTTCAAGTCAAAAGCTCAACCCAACTCTCAACTATGGACCAAACTGTAATCTGTCTTAACTTAAAAGCTTTACCGACCTAAGTACATTTGATCCAAGACCGTGAATAATATGTTTGATCATTCCTTATGAAACTCTCTAGATATCTTACTGATAAGGCATCCCTCAATCCTAGAAAGTTTCACTCAGAAACTCGACCTAGAACTTGAGCAATAGCAAATTCCTCATGACTATCACAGTTCGCAGTACACGTCTTATCACGTCTGCACTTCTCAACTTCAATCGGTCGGTTCACAACCCAAATCGATCAAGAATCTGATGAAATTGATACAAAACGACCAGCACGTCGTCAGCTCTCCAACCCAACTGACAGCTCCTCAAAACTCATCACAAGTATCTCGAAACAACCAAAAATATCGAAGTGGATATGAATTATACCCCCTCCACTCAATCGATCATAACGCCCTCATCCTTCCATGAAATGGATCGATTCTTCAGCTCAGATTGTAGCCCCGGTCGAGAGCTTTCTAACCATATCCTTCTTTCTGCAAATGGCCTTTCAAAGCCTCTCGAAATCACAGAAAACATCACGAGGATCAACTAGAACATCATTGGTCTAAAAGTATACCAATAAGAGCAAAAAGAGCTTTAGTTTTGTCCTTTCTTCAAACGAATTTTTTCTCCCAACAAGACTCTAAGAAACCAGAAAAATCCTTGAGACATGTCGAAGGATTCTTTGTGGTCCGTAACTACATAGAAACGCTCAACTAGAATGGAACCAAGGAGTCACAGACTAATACAAAGTCAAGATTACAACCTAGAAACGATCTACAATAAAAGGTACGACAAAAAGAAACGGCGAAGTATCACTCGGCTGAAATATTCTTCCTCGAAGTTTCTCACGATCCAAATCTCATGGTTGATCTTTGGTCAGCAATGACATCGGATATCGACCCAAACGTTAAAAAGAACGTTCGATGGATAGTTGAGATTCATTGTTCTTCACAACAAGATGTACACTGTCATATCTCAAGTCTCTTCGTATGTAACAATCGGAAGGATCACCGAAAGCTGTAAGTCCATCACCCTCCTCATGAATTCTAATATAAAGCTCGAAAGAGTTAAGAAAGTGATGTAGAATCATTTTCCTCAAAGATATTTTGTCCAATTAATGGTTGAGAAAGCGCAACAACATGAGTGGAAGTTCAAAAGACTAGAAAGTTAGACTTAGAAATCTTCCTCAATGTTTAGATGACATAGTAAGTGTCAAGGAGAACTCGAGAGAGATTATCGTTGAGTTTGAGAACACTAGTACAAACCTCAAGTAGAATCTCTGAGGAAAAGAGTAAAACAGACTTGTGGTGTTATTTATGTACAGGATTGGGATATAAAATAGTGAATTGTCCAACTAGGATCAAAAGCAGAGAGAGCTAAAGAGAAGCGAGAGTTTATTGATTTGAGTCTTCGAGTGAGTCCATCTTCACCAGCATCAGTTCATCTTCTAGGAGAGGATCCTTGTCCAAATTGTGGAGTGGATGATCTGTCAAGACGACACAAATGTGTAGATGTGGCCGCTCTACTTACGTTAGTAGTCAAAGTTGGACGAGACTCAAGAGCTGAGATGGATGTAGTGACGAAGGATTTCTCCTTTTGCCTATTTAGTATACAAGATATCGTTCCCACAGAGGATTTGCACAAGTAACGCTGCTCTACGTTCTAAGATCTGTTCAAACACACAAACACACGGGTTTTGCCTAGAAATCCCGTCTTCTCACAAAACTACACAAAACAACACGTCTTCCAGACACGCCAAATGGTGGTCTGGACCCAAACAAACAACTACCAATTACAATATCACACAACTATTCACAGAGAAGCTCGGGAAGACGATCTTCCTCCTTCCAGGTTGCTTCTTCCGGTCTTCTCGATACCGTCTTCCCGAAGCGATTCTCGTCTTCTGGGGGGTTTAGCTCGTCTTCTCACACCTCCAGAAGGCTGTCCGGCTTCGCAGAAGTCGACTAGTAACAGTCGTTACACCTTATTCTCACACTCACATTCCAACGGGTTAGATCAATCACAGGATGTATGCCCCCTGTAGCCTTCCCAGGCTTCTGCCTACGGAAGTCGTCTTCCTGCAGCACTACAACGACATTCACCTTCACGAAAGCTCAATAGAAGTCTCGGAAGCTCACTAGAGAAGATAAGAAGATGGGGAAGATGAGGGAAGATGAGAAGAAGAAGAAATCCAAACAAGAGAAAACAGGATGAAAAAGGGCAATTAAGATTCCGACAGGCTTCTAGTCCGGATCCTGACTAACAAGCCATCCCTGCTTGTAATAGTTTGGGGAGGAAGACAACAAACGTGAGTACTATAGCACCGTCTTCTACTCGAGGATGTCGTCTTCTGTTGCGGGAAGAAGGCTTCTTTCTTCTTCACTTCGCTGCTCTGACTGCTCTGTCTTCTGGGATCCCTTACCCAGAAGACCGTTCGTACGTAGATCCCAAGTGCTCTACTGAACGAGTCAAGCTACACTCCACAACTGTTGACATTCACCGCCACTCAAGAAGAACACTTCTCATGCACAATTGGGAGCGAATTCAAGGAACCCACCATCCAGAAGACATGAACAAAGCTTCTGCACTCAAATCCACAATCTATTCCCCGAGAAGAAGTCACAATGGCATTGGGAAGCTCACTCCCGCTACTTCCTGCGTCTACTCCTCAACACACCAGTCTAGCTAACAGGACTGCACGAGGATGCCGTTCCCTGTTCCTAGACTGTCCTTGCTCTAATGTGTCTCGCCTGCCTACCTGTAGAATCGGTATGTATGTTCAGTTACTGCCGAATTCTACAGAACTGGCAGAGCTCTCAGAGAGCATTTCTCCTACCCTGCTATCCTACTTAACCATCTGCCTCGAGAGTCAAGGGAGGCAACCACCAGGGAGAGAGAAAGAGGCGCTGACAAGAGGTTGTCACCTCACATGCATGCGGTCCCTCTTCCCAATTAGCCTTCCACTGTGTTACTCCTACGCTACCTATGCTGCCACATGGGGTCTTAACTATTTTTACATGGAAAACTGCCACCCTTAAGATAGCATGTCCGATCCTACTAAATCTGGAAGTGTTGATTGAGTTTGCTAACTACTCTGATTGCTCGGTGGCAATCTCTACATGATCTGCTCCTACCGGAGCTACTACCTCGACTTCTGATGGGCTGGGAAGCCCTGCACTTACCTCGGGTACCACTGAGGTAGCTTCCCTCTCCTCGCTCTTCACTGGCCCTGCTGTTTCTGCGGCTGCGTCTTCCTCGGCTTCGACTTCGGAAGACGGAATGGTCTTCTGGGAAGACGAGTCGAATGGTGCGTCTTTGGTCTTCTGAGGCACAGATGCAGTACTAGGGACCATGGCAACCTCATGGGGGTCCGGGGAAGTCGTTTCCTCCACGCGGAATACTTGGGAAGACGGCTCGTCTTCCTGTCTTCCAGAAGACATCATGTCTTCCGGGGCGTCTTCTGGAGTCTTCTCGTCTTCCAACGCTGTCACCACCAAGTCTACAGCGAGATCGAACTTTTCCTTCTCCATTCCGGATCCAATCGAGGGTGCTGGGGCTTGGGAAGATGCGGTTGCAGGTGTCGGAAGTGATGGAAGACCATAAAGTGTCTTCACTCCTTCTATCTGTCTATCCAGGTACCTGAACATGCTATCTCTGCATTCCACCAACCTCGTCTTGGACCCGCTGTCCCATTCCCTAGCTAAGGTAAGTAACTTCTTACCCGCGGTGAAGTTGAACTTCTTCCAAAGCGCTTCTACCGACTGAGCTAGCATCTTCTGCGCACGAGCCTCCGCTGCTTCCCTCTGCGTCTTCTCTGTTGCAGCTCGCGCTTCTGCGGCTTCTCGCTGCATCTTCCAAGTGGTCTGCTCTTCTGCGAGGGCAGTGATCTTCTCCCGTACTCGGAGAACTTCCTGATCACGTTGCTGTACTCGCGCCTGCAACTCCTGGTTGCTCTTTCGAAGTTGCATCGACTCCTTGGCAGAAGCGGCTGCTTCCGTCTTGTACCTGGCTGCAAGCTTCTCCGTGGTGCGGAGACTAGCTTCCAGAGACTCCGTCTTCTGCTGGCTGTCTTCCTGTCGCAGTAAGATGCGCAGGCCAAATCCAGGCTGTAAGGGCTTCTCCTGTGCCATCGCTCTCCTTTCCAACAACTCCATAGCGGGCTGGATCTCCTTCTGGAAGAAGGCACTGAACTCCTCCAGTCGTCTTCCTGCAGAAGACAAGTTCATCCCCACCACTCGCTCGATGGTGTCGACTTCGTCTTCCAGAGGCAAGGGAACCTCTTCCACCACTACGGCCTTCATCTTCTGCGCACGAGAAGAAGCTACTCTTCTCATCTTCCGGGGTGGAAGACTCCTCGTGGCAGGAGCGGCTCTCCTCTTTGCGCTTCCTCGCATCGCAGTAGGAGTACCCATCCATCCTTCGTCTTCTGGAGTCTTCGGAAGACTCCCAGGTGTTACAGAAGCTGTCTTCTGCTCCGATCGGATACTCAGCAAGTCTTCCTCCGAGTTCTACTCCGATCCTGAATGGATGAGGGAGATGGGTGTCATCGGTACACTTCTGTTCTTCCCGGCTCAGTTCTTCCCGAGTGTCCACAGTCTAGCTTCCACTCTCAGAAGACGAAACTAGTCTTCCAGAAGACAGCTACTCCGTCTTCCGGGATTCTAACAGTGCGTCCTAGATAGCTCTCGTCTTCCAAGCTATATCTAAACAATCCTATCTAAGCAAAGCCTCGCATGGATTACCAAGAAGACAACCCACGTTGCATTACATCCTACTTCCTAACAGAAGATACAAGATATGCGAGAAGTAGAGTATATGAAAGGTTCAGAAGATGGTTGCGAGCTCCTGCGGTGACAGTGGCCTCTGGGAAGACACTTGGGACAGCTTCCGATTCAATGTCGTTCTCGGAAGACTTCTCGAAGTCAGACTTCCCTTCACTGGTCTCACTTGTCTTCGTCTTCCTACACGCAATCTATCCTCACAACAGACTCAAGACAACTGTACTCTGTTCTTCTGACTTCTCACCTCTCATACGCACTCAGAAGAAGCTTGCTGCATGATGGGAAGACATGACCCTCGACCATTCTCTCCAGATTCTGCCAGCAAGACTTCTGACAACTCTCTTCTAAGTTTGAGAAGAAGAAGGAATGGCTGCTATGGATCGGACAGAAGAGACCCGAATGGACCCTCACGTCTTCTCGCTCATTTTGCCCGCCTTCCAGTCTTCTAGTCTCTCTAGGAAGATGGGGAGTTGAGAAGCTTGGAAGACCGGGAGGCACAGGCCTAGTTCCCGACTTCCAACTTCTCGAATTAACACAACAACTCACCACTCCACTCAGGATTCGTACCAAGCCTCTCTTAACACAAAAGCAAAGCAAATCCACTTGATACGAATTGTGTTCAGTCGACTTCCGAAGACAGTCTTCCGAAGATGTCTTCCGAAGACAGTCAAGTTCAAGAAGCGTCTTCCGAAGATGTTCCCACCTTCCGAATCGTCTTCTGTTCCAAGTTTCGGGGATAGAGAGGTATGGGGGTAGGGAAATTGATAGTTGGGGTCTCCAATTTGAGGGCTAGGAGTAGGGAAGCTCGAATTGAGCTCGGGAAGAAGCAAGGAGATGTCTCGACAGAAATTGGGCAGCGCTTCCGCGTCCAATGTCTCAATGTCTCAATAGAAAGAATGGGGGTGGGGTAATCGATCAGGCTGCCTGCACACAATCAAGGAAGCGCGGGGAGTACCAAGAAAAGGTGAGAAGAAGTGGGAGGGGAAAAGAACAGGGGGAAGAACCTCTACAATCTTCTTCGGCTCCCCGAGTTGCCTTCGATCTTCACGCGCTTCTGGCTCTTGTCCTAGCTTCCAATGCGACTCCACACGACTGCGTCTGCTGTCAATTTCGGTCCACACCTCGATTCCACCTCTGCTTCTACTCGCCACTCTTCACTGTCAGCTTCTCGGAAGCTCCATAGAAACGCCTTCGCTTTCTCTGCTGTTTGTGCTCCCGCAATTCAATCTCACCCTTCGCCTAGCTGCCAACTTACTCTCTCCTACCTCGATGTCCCACTTGATTCCTCTCTCAATGCTAGCTCGCGAAGCTCACTCTCTCAATCGATCTTCTTCAGGCGCGCTATGCTGCGAGAAGTTGGAAGGTGTCTAATGTGCTTCCTCACGCATCTTCCCCGCAGATTAGGGGTTCTCGTCCTTGGTGTCTTCCTGACCTACCTACCTATTTGGTGCGCTCCAGTAGGTACACCTACTGTCTTACCCGAAAACTCGTGGTTGATCCTTCGCGGTCGCTGTCTTCTGGAAGATAGGTGTCTTCCGCCGTCTTCCCATCTTCCGCCGTCTTCTCGTCTTCTGAAGACGCAACTGAGAAGATGATCTTCCGAAGACGGTCGTCTTCTGAAGAAGTCAACTTCTTATTACAAACAACTCTTAAGATCATCTTCCTGTTAAGGAAGACGTAACCTTAAGTAACAACGCTTCTTCAGTTATACAAACAAGTCATTATCCTTAAAAATTTTAAAAATTCGTGCATCCTGTAATTTGTGGGCACCACATACGCCCACCCTCACATGTTTGCGTCCCCGCAAACATCAGTGGTTCCTGCACTTCTGTTTACGTCCAATACTTCTTGACGCGCCACCCATTAACACGAGTGGTCATCAGTGTACCTTCCAACTCTTCCAACTGCAAGGAGCCATTGTCGAAGACCTCTAAGACACGGTAAGGTCCCATCCAGCGAAGATGAAGTTTCCCGGGGAACTTAATATGACGGTTGTCGTAGAGAAGCACCAAGTCCCCATCCACAACAGTCACCTTCCTCAACTTGCTATCGTAGTTTACCTTACGTTGTGCTTGCACCTCGTATGTCTTCTCCAAGGCTGCATTCCTGTCTTCTTCAAACTCTACGAAGTTCAGAAGACGCTGCTCCTGGCTCTCTTCTTCTCCCATGCGTTCGGATACGGCTAACCGGTATGTTGGGACCTCTAACTCAATGGGCACAATGGGCACAATGGGCGTCATGCCGTAAGTTAGGTAGAAAGGTGTCTTCTGGATTGTGACTTTAGGTGAAATTCTGAAAGCCCACAACACAGATGGCAGTTTCATGTCCTAGTCATACGCATGGTTAACAGTTACCTTGTTCAGGATGTTACACAGAAGACCGTTCGACTTCTCCGTCAGCCCATTCGTCTTCGGGTTGTATGGCGTCGTCTTCCGATGCTTAATCCTGAAGTATTGGGTCAGGAGGGAGATAGTCTCATTTAAGAAATGAGTGCCCCTATCTGACACCAATTCCAACGGACATCCATACCTAGTGATGATGTTATGCCATAGGAACCTTGCGACTACTGCGGCATCGTTCTTTCTCGTGGCCTCGCCTTCCACCATCTTGGTGGCATAGTCGGTAGCTATTAAGATGTACCTTGCTCGTGTTCTTCTCGCCACCGGGGCGATAGAACCTACAAAGTCGATTCCCCACTTTTCGAACGGGGCAAGCGGAAGAATGGGAGTAAGAGACCACCTTGTTGTAGCGGTCGGTCTTCCCATCCTCTGGCATGCATCGCACTTCCTGATCTCCTGGAAAGTGTCTCGGTACATAGTTGACCACCAGTATCCGACGTCTAGCATCTTCTTCACTGTGGTCTTCAATCCGTAGTGACCCCCAGCATCTTCGTAGTGAAGACCTGTGATCACTGCTTTTATCTCTGACGGCTCGAGACATCTTCTCAGCTTCTCGTCATGTCCCTTTCGAAACAGGATACCTTGGAAGATAGCATATGGACATGCCTTGTGTAAGAAGACGGCCTTCTGCTCCGCATCCATTCCCTCGGGATACTGTTGGTCTTCCAAGAACTTCCTCAAGTCCTTGAAGATCGACTCTTCTGTGGAAGTCGCAAAGACTGGATCAGAAGATCTAGTCTCGTCTTCTAGGAAGTAGGCGGTACGCCCCCCTCAGATGAAAGTGTCTCTGCGAAAACTGAAAACAACTTCTCGTCAGGAAACTCGTCTTCCACTTCATCTTCGCGTCGTTCTGTCTCCAACCTGGATAGGTAGTCAGCATTAACATGCTGTCTTCCGGGCCTGTACTCAACTGTGTAAGTAAATTCCTGGAGTAGGAGAATCCACCTAGCTATCCTGCCAGACAAATCTGCTTTCTTTACAAGATGTTTCAAAGAGAAGTGATCTACATAGAAGACAAACGGGTTTGCCAGAAGATAGTGTCTAAACTTCCTACAGGAGTAAATCATGCCAAGACACTCCCTTTCGGTTGTCGAGTACTTCTTCTCTGCATCACTGAGTTGTCTTCCCGCGTAGTAGATGGGGTAATCCTTCTTCTTCTCATCTTTCTGACTCAACACCACCCCGATGGCAAAAGCAGAAACATCCACATAAATGTGGAAGACTCTTTCCCAATCAGGCGGTAGTAGGACAGAGGATTCCGACAGAAGCCTCTTCATTTCTTCGAATGCTTCCTGCTGCTCAGAAGACCAAATGTATGGTTCGTCTTTCTTCAGCAACTTAGTGAGTCTTCCTGCTACCTCTGCGTACCTGTCAATAAACCTCCTGTAGTATCCTACGTTGCCAAGGAAGCTTCTCAACTGTGTCAGCTTAGCAGGTGGGTGGAGTTTCATGATGACTTCCACCTTAGCACAGTCGACTTCTATACCTCTTCCGGAAATCCTATGTCCTAGCAAGATCCCCTCTGACATACCAAAGAAGCATTTCTCAGGGTGAAGTGCCAAACGATGTTCTCTACACTTCAGAAAACACTTCCTCAGAAATATCAAGTGGTCTTCTCTCGATCCAAACACACAGAAATCATCCAAGAAAATCTCCATAAAGGTGCGAAGATACTCCTTGAAGATTGTAATCATCAACCTCTGGAACGTGGCGGGTGCATTGCATAAACCAAACGACATTTGATTGTACGCGTACGTGCCCCAATCAGTAGTGAAAGTGGTTTTCGACTTGTCTTCTTCTCTGACTGAAACTTGGTTGTACCCTGAATACCCATCCAGGAAGCTGTAGAACTCATGTCCTGCTACCTGGTCTAACACAGAGTCGGTGAATGGTAAGGGGTGATGATCCTTTTTCGTGGCCAAGTTCAGCTTCCGGAAGTCCTGATACACTCGGATCTTCCCTGTCTGCTTCTTCGGCACGATGACAATAGGAGCTACCCACTCACTGCTAAGTACTGGGAAGATGACTCCTGCCTTCAAGTATTGATCAATCTGGTCCTTCACCAGAAGCGAGTACTTGGGGTTGAGCCGGTACTGCCTCTGCCGTGCAGGAACAACGCCCTCTAGCAAGTCGATGCGATGCTCTCCCAACTCTCGAGGTATGCCCTTCATGTCTTCTATGGTCCACGCGAAGACATCCTGGAACTCCGTTAGAAGTTCTCGAAAGTCTTCCAATTGCTGGCCCTCGATCACCTTGGAAAGCTTCAGCTTCTTCTCAGGAGCAACCTCCATCTCTTGGAGATCATTCGGGTTTACCATTCCTTCAGTGTGACTGTACTCACTGGCACCAAAGTATTCCGGTTTGGGAGCTTCTTCTAGTTCAGATTCGTCTTCTGGAAGACCAACTGTCGGATCTTCCGAAGGGAAGACGGTATTCTCGTCTTCTGGAAGACCAACTATCGGATCTTCCGAAGGGAAGACGGTATTCTCGTCTTCTGGAAGCTCTTCTTCCGCAATCTCGTAGCACTCAATGTATCCACAGACCACATCTTCCACTTTCGCTGCTACTTCTGTAGCACACACGTTATTCATCATAAACTCATTATACCGTTCATCATTGTCAGAAGACGCAGCCGAGTCTTCTGAAGTGTACCCCTCTGTTGTAGACGGAGTTTCACCTTGGTGTCCAATCTTGATCCAAGGAAGGGAGACCTTACTCTTCTCACTTGGCTTGGGTGTAGGATTGGGAAATCTCAAACGATGCCTCCTCCAGTCGGTATTTACATTTGCAGCATACAGCCATGGTCTTCCTATCAACACCTGATATCCAACCTTAGCTACAGGTCGCAAAATGATGTAAGTGAGGTAAAAAGATACTCCACCAATTACCGTGAGGACATCTTTCAGTTTCCCCAAAGGTCGTCTTCTGGTCTGGTCCGCCATTCTGAGAATTCTCGGAGTAGGCTGGAACTCAGTGAAGCCTAGGGCATGCGCTGTTTCTTCAGTCATGATGTTAACTCCGGAGCCGGAATCAATGGGTACCTTCTTCAGAAGACAGCCATGGATCTCCATATCAAGTTCTGGGGCTCCCGAGTCCTCATGCTCTATTCTTAGGATCGGGGTGCTCTTGGAAAGTTTAGCTGCCCTCCTCTTCCTCAATCCTCGAAGCACAGATTGTAACAACTTCCTGTAGCCAGCGTTGTCATCCAACAGCTGTTGGAAGGTCACATCCGCCTACTGATTCCACAAGTCTCGCAAGAAGTCGTACGGAGATCTTTTCAGAAGAGTGACTGGTGTTTCCAACAGAGAAGATGCAGTAGCTGCTTCCTTGGGTGGAAGACCAGAAGAGTGTCTTCCCTCGACTGGAGGCTGTTCCCGTGAGACAGGTGTTGCCGTTGTCGGTGTAGGAAGCTGCTGTACTATCTTCCGTCTCTTCTCCAGCTCTTCTTGCATGATCGCTTCAACCTCTTGTCTTTTGTCAGGAGCAAAGTACTTCGGATCTTCTCGGTCGTAAGTAGGAGAAGATGGCCGCTCAGGAGAAGATGACCTCTCCTTACGCTGCTTCTTCTTCTTGACGTCCTTCTGGCAAGATTCTGACTTCCCTTTGCTTCTGGTACTTACCTTGAACACAGCTTCATCCAAAACTTCCTCCGGAGGCCAACTATCTGAATTCGGGTCAGGATTCCAAACAGTACCATCCGTCAAAGTGAGAGATGACGCTTCTTCAGGTGTCTTCATCTTCTGAGCTGCAGTCGTCTTCTGCAGCTGAGGTTCCTTTCCTTCGCGCTTCCCGGGGTCTGGTTCGTCTTCCTCGATATGGAGACAATCCGTACAATCCCCATGATCTTCTTCTTCTACCGTGATGTGTTGTACCACTGCTAACTCGAGCTTAGAAGATGATGCAGCTTCTGCAGGAGGCGTGGTATCTGCAAATCTCACCATTTGTCGGGGTCGTAAGGTCTGAGGACAATTCCCTGTGAAATGATCGGCTTCCTTACAGTTCCCACACAAGGGCACTTGTCCAATCTGTCTTCTCGGGTGAGGACAGGTGGACCACCAGTGTCCTGTCTCTCCACAATTATTGCACGTTCCAGGAAGAGGGTTGAGAGGTCGTTGTGATGAAGAAGGCTGCCAGGGTGTCCTGGTCTGTACATTGCTAGCTCTATCCCTCGGTACATAACGATTATATTGGGCGGGATGCGTAGGAGTGAAGGGTTGTATCGTCTCGATCCTATAGCAGGCTTCCCCACTGGGATCGTGTAGATATCCCTCATCGTCTTCTTCCCATCCTGCCCAGTTGACAGCTTGGTCCTGCGTACACTGATCTCTGGTGTGTCCAGAAGAGTTACAAAGGTTGCACCAAAGGTTTGACCGGGAAGCTGTAGGTTGCTTCCGCTTGTCCTTCTGGTTCAGAAGATGAACTTTCAGGTCGGCAAACTGCTTCAGAACCTCATCGATGCGAGGATCAGGTGCAGACTGAATGATCTGAGTTTGAGGCATCTTCTGCACAACTTCCTCCCTTGCTCGCGTCTTCTCCTTCTTCTTCTTCCGCGTCTTTCTCTCTTGTTCAGATTCGGATTCTGAACTTTCGACAGTAGACTCTTCAGAAGTAGAGGCTGCTTCCGAATCACTGTTATCAGTTTCAGTGGACTTGGACTTCTTCTTGGACTTCCGGGAAGACTTCTTCGACTTCTTGGACTTCTTTGAGGTCTTTCCTCTGTCTTTCGTCATATTCCGAGTGATGCTCGAGGTTTCATACTGCTCGGCATGCTTCTGTACCTCTGCTAAATCATCACCTCCTCCTCTTCTGCAGTACAATTCCATATCTTGAGACAATCCTCCCAAGTACCAGTCCACAGCTTGCTGAGCACAGTAGTCGGGTCTTCCTTGGTTCTGAGAGATGTGATCCAAGAGATCTTCAAATCTCTCGGTGTAATCCCTCAGTGTCTCTTTCTTCTTCCGTTCGAGCCTCTGAAGCTCTATGAGGGTCATCCGATCATAGCCCACTCCTCTGAACCTCTTCAGGAAAGCTGCTTTCAGAGTAGCCCAAGCGGCCATTACTACAACATCATCCAACGTTTTACTCATCCACTTCCTTCCTTTCCCTACGATCAAACTGGGAAATACACGGAGTCTGTCAACATCAGCGTCTTCCTTGTTGGATCTAGAGATGGTCTCGAACATCGTGATGAAGTCGTCCGCGTCAGCATCATCGTCGTACGGATGGTACTTCTGCCGAGTACGGGAAGCCATGTCGACTGCCAACTTCTTTCTTCCTCAGGTCCAGGTGGTGGAGATGATCTTCTCGAAGGTCCAGGCTTGTCTGAATCAGGAAGATCGTCTTCTGAGTCAGAGCTACTGTCACTGCTACCTCCCGAGACGTCTGGAACAATCTCCTCCAGTCTTCCCTCACCTTGAGAAGCTTCTCCCGCACTTGGGAAGACGTCTTTCGAGTAACCAGTACCGAAATCTACTTTATACACGTGATCACCCGGTTGGCTTCTGTCTTCGTCAAATATTATGCTCGAGATGGAAGGCTCTTCCAACTCTACCAATCGGATCTTCTTGAGCTCTTCTTCTTTCTTTTGGTGTCTCAGGGATATCCGCTGATCTCTAGAAGCGGTTCGCTGGGGTGAGTTAACCCACTCAGGATCCTTACCCGTGCGTCTTCTGTTTCTTCCTCCGGTCGGAGGCATCCACCAGAGTACTGAGAACAGATGTCTCTCTTTTCTCTACCACTAGATCCGGAAGACCAAATGACTGAACAACCGATCACAAGTTCAGAACGTCTTCTTCTCCTGCTTCTGGTTGCACTCACTGCAATCTTCCAAGATCGAGTCTTCCAAGGAGTTCTTGGAAGCAGGGAAGCGGCTTCTTCCAACTTCCCCTGATGTATCTTATCAGCTTCTGGTTGCGGTTCCCGTCTTCTAGCAAGATAGAGTCCCACAACACATTCAACTACAATCGAAGTTAGTTCAAAACGAACCTAACTAATGGCACACAGATCCAGGAAGCTTAGAACAGAAGTTACTAAGATGAAATCCCCGGCAGCGGCGCCAAAAATGGTTCCTCACTATATGTAGTGACGAAGGATTTCTCCTTTTGCCCATTTAGTATACAAGATATCGTTCCCACAGAGGATTTGCACAAGTAACGCTGCTCTAAGTTCTAAGATCTGTTCAAACACACAAACACACAGGTTTTGCCTAGAAATCCTGTCTTCTCACAAAACCACACAAAACAACACGTCTTCCAGACACGCCAAATGGTGCTCTGGACCCAAACAAACAACTACCAATTACAATATCACACAACTATTCACAGAGAAGCTCGGGAAGACGATCTTCCTGCTTCCAGGTTGCTTCTTCCGATCTTCTCGATACCGTCTTCTCGAAGCGATTCTCGTCTTCTGGGGGTTTAGCTCGTCTTCTCACACCTCCAGAAGGCTGTCCGGCTTCGCAGAAGTCGACTAGTAACAGTCGTTACACCTTATTCTCACACTCACATTCCAACAGGTTAGATCAATCACAGGGTGTATGCCCCCTGTAGCCTTCCCAGGCTTCTGCCTACGGAAGTCGTCTTCCTGCAGCACTACAACGACATTCACCTTCACGAAAGCTCAATAGAAGTCTCGGAAGCTCACTAGAGAAGATAAGAAGATGGGGAAGATGAGGGAAGATGGGAAGAAGAAGAAATCCAAACAAGAGAAAACAGGATGAAAAAGGGCAATTAAGATTCCGACAGGCTTCTAGTCCGGATCCTGACTAACAAGCCATCCCTGCTTGTAATAGTTTGGGGAGGAAGACAACAAATGTGAGTACTATAGCACCGTCTTCTACTCGAGGATGTCGTCTTCTGTTGCGGGAAGAAGGCTTCTTTCTTCTTCACTTCGCTGCTCTGACTGCTCTGTCTTCTGGGATCCCTTACCCAGAAGACCGTTCGTACGTAGATCCCAAGTGCTCTACTGAACGAGTCAAGCTACACTCCACAACTGTTGACATTCACCGCCACTCAAGAAGAACACTTCTCATGCACAATTGGGAGCGAATTCAAGGAACCCACCATCCAGAAGACATGAACAAAGCTTCTGCACTCAAATCCACAATCTATTCCCCGAGAAGAAGTCACAATGGCATTGGGAAGCTCACTCCCGCTACTTCCTGCGTCTACTCCTCAACACACCAGTCTAGCTAACAGGACTGCACGAGGATGCCGTTCCCTGTTCCTAGACTGTCCTTGCTCTAATGTGTCTCGCCTGCCTGCCTGTAGAATCGGTATGTATGTTCAGTTACTGCCGAATTCTACAGAACTGGCAGAGCTCTCAGAGAGCATTTCTCCTACCCTACTATCCTACTTAACCATCTGCCTCGAGAGTCAAGGGAGGCAACCACCAGGGAGAGAGAAAGAGGCGCTGACAAGAGGTTGTCACCTCACATGCATGCGGTCCCTCTTCCCAATTAGCCTTCCACTGTGTTACTCCTACGCTACCTATGCTGCCACATGGGGTCTTAACTATTTTTACATGGAAAACTGCCACCCTTAAGATAGCATGTCCGATCCTACTAAATCTGGAAGTGTTGATTGAGTTTGCTAACTACTCTGATTGCTCGGTGGCAATCTCTACATGATCTGCTCCTACCGGAGCTACTACCTCGACTTCTGATGGGCTGGGAAGCCCTGCACTTACCTCGGGTACCACTGAGGTAGCTTCCCTCTCCTCGCTCTTCACTGGCCCTGCTGTTTCTGCGGCTGCGTCTTCCTCGGCTTCGACTTCGGAAGACGGAATGGTCTTCTGGGAAGACGAGTCGAATGGTGCGTCTTTGGTCTTCTGAGGCACAGATGCAGTACTAGGGACCATGGCGACCTCATGGGGGTCCGGGGAAGTCGTTTCCTCCACGCGGAATACTTGGGAAGACGGCTCGTCTTCCTGTCTTCCAGAAGACATCATGTCTTCCGGGGCGTCTTCTGGAGTCTTCTCGTCTTCCAACGCTGTCACCACCAAGTGTACAGCGAGATCGAACTCCTCCTTCTCCATTCCGGATCCAGTCGAGGGTGCTGGGGCTTGGGAAGATGCGGTTGCAGGTGTCGGAAGTGATGGAAGATCATAAAGTGTCTTCACTCCTTCTATCTGTCTATCCAGGTACCTGAACATGCTATCTCTGCATTCCACCAACCTCGTCTTGGACCCGCTATCCCATTCCCTAGCTAAGGTAAGTAACTTCTTACCCGCAGTGAAGTTGAACTTCTTCCAAAGCGCTTCTACCGACTGAGCTAGCATCTTCTGCGCACGAGCCTCCGCTGCTTCCCTCTGCGTCTTCTCTGTTGCAGCTCGCGCTTCTGCGGCTTCTCGCTGCATCTTCCAAGTGGTCTGCTCTTCTGCGAGGGCAGTGATCTTCTCCCGTACTCGGAGAACTTCCTGATCACGTTGCTGTACTCGCGCCTGCAACTCCTGGTTGCTCTTCCGAAGTTGCATCGACTCCTTGGCAGAAGCGGCTGCTTCCGTCTTGTACCTGGCTGCAAGCTTCTCCGTGGTGCGGAGACTAGCTTCCAGAGACTCCGTCTTCTGCTGGCTGTCTTCCTGTCGCAGCAAGGTGCGCAGGCCAAATCCAGGCTGTAAGGGCTTCTCTTGTGCCATCGCTCTCCTTTCCAACAACTCCATAGCGGGCTGGATCTCCTTCTGGAAGAAGGCACTGAACTCCTCCAGTCGTCTTCCTGCAGAAGACAAGTTCATCCCCACCACTCGCTCGATGGTGTCGACTTCGTCTTCCAGAGGCAAGGGAACCTCTTCCACCACTACGGCCTTCATCTTCTGCGCACGAGAAGAAGCTACTCTTCTCATCTTCCGGGGTGGAAGACTCCTCGTGGCAGGAGCGGCTCTCCTCTTTGCGCTTCCTCGCATCGCAGTAGGAGTACCCATCCATCCTTCGTCTTCTGGAGTCTTCGGAAGACTCCCAGGTGTTACAAAAGCTGTCTTCTGCTCCGATCGGATACTCAGCAAGTCTTCCTCCGAGTTCGACTCCGATCCTGAATGGTTGAGAGAGATGGGTGTCCTCGGTACACTTCTGTTCTTCCCGGCTCAGTTCTTCCCGAGTGCCCACAGTCTAGCTTCCACTCTCAGAAGACGAAACTAGTCTTCCAGAAGACAGCTACTCCGTCTTCCGGGATTCTAACAGTGCGTCCTAGATAGCTCTCGTCTTCCGAGCTATATCTAAACAATCCTATCTAAGCAAGGCTTCGCATGGATTACCAAGAAGACAACCCACGTTGCATTACATCCTACTTCCTAACAGAAGATACAAGATATGCGAGAAGTAGAGTATATGAAAGGTTCAAAAGATGGTTGCGGGCTCCTGCGGTGACAGTGGCCTCTGGGAAGACACTTGGGACAGCTTCCGATTCAATGTCGTTCTCGGAAGACTTCTCGAAGTCAGACTTCCCTTCACTGGTCTCACTTGTCTTCGTCTTCCTACACGCAATCTATCCTCACAACAGACTCAAGACAACTGTACTCTGTTCTTCTGACTTCTCACCTCTCATACGCACTCAGAAGAAGCTTGCTGCATGATGGGAAGACATGACCCTCGACCATTCTCTCCAGATTCTGCCAGCAAGACTTCTGACAACTCTCTTCTAAGTTTGAGAAGAAGAAGGAATGGCTGCTATGGATCGGACAGAAGAGACCCGAATGGACCCTCACGTCTTCTCGCTCATTTTGCCCGCCTTCCAGTCTTCTAGTCTCTCTAGGAAGATGGGGAGTTGAGAAGCTTGGAAGACCGGGAGGCACAGGCCTAGTTCCCGACTTCCAACTTCTCGAATTAACACAACAACTCACCACTCCACTCAGGATTCGTACCAAGCCTCTCTTAACACAAAAGCAAAGCAAATCCACTCTTGATACGAATTGTGTTCAGTCGACTTCCGAAGATGTCTTCCGAAGACAGTCAAGTTCAAGAAGCGTCTTCCGAAGATGTTCCCACCTTCCGAATCGTCTTCTGTTCCAAGTTTCGGGGATAGAGAGGTATGGGGGTAGGGAAATTGATAGTTGGGGTCTCCAATTTGAGGGCTAGGAGTAGGGAAGCTCGAATTGAGCTCGGGAAGAAGCAAAGAGATGTCTCGACAGAAATTGGGCAGCGCTTCCGCGCCCAATGTCTCAATAGAAAGAATGGGGGTGGGGTAATCGATCAGGCTGCCTGCACACAATCAAGGAAGCGCGGGGAGTACCAAGAAAAGACGAGAAGAAGTGGGAGGGAAAAAGAACAGGGGGAAGAACCTCTACAGTCTTCTTCGGCTCCCCGAGTTGCCTTCGACCTTCGCGCGCTTCTGGCTCTTGTCCTAGCTTCCAATGCGACTCCACACGACTGCGTCTGCTGTCAATTTTGGTCCACACCTCGATTCCACCTCTGCTTCTACTCGTCACTCTTCACTGTCAGCTTCTCGAAAGCTCCACAGAAACGCCTTCGCTTTCTCTGCTGTTTGTGCTCCCGCAATTCAATCTCACCCTTCGCCTAGCTGCCAACTTACTCTCTCCTACCTCGATGTCTCACTTGATTCCTCTCTCAATGCTAGCTCGCGAAGCTCACTCTCTCAATCGATCTTCTTCAGGCGCGCTATGCTGCAGGACGTTGGAAGGTGTCTAATGTGCTTCCTCACGCATCTTCCCCGCAGATTAGGGGTTCTCGTCCTTGGTGTCTTCTTGACCTACCTACCTATTCGGTGCGCTCCAGTAGATACACCTACTGTCTTACCCGAAAACTCGTGGTTGATCCTTCGCGGTCGCTGTCTTCTGGAAGATAGGTGTCTTCCGCCGTCTTCCCATCTTCCGCCGTCTTCTCGTCTTCTGAAGACGCAACTGAGAAGATGATCTTCCGAAGACGGTCGTCTTCTGAAGAAGTCAACTTCTTATTACAAACAGCTCTTAAGATCATCTTCCTGTTAAGGAAGACGTAACCTTAAGTAACAACGCTTCTTCAGTTATACAAACAAGTCATTATCCTTAAAATTTTCAAAAATTCGTGCATCCTATAATTTGTGGGCACCACAACGGAGAAGTTGTAGACTTCAAAGGAGGACTCGACTGAGTTGTGATGGAGATCGTCATTTGGATGATGGAGAAGACGATAATGCGACTCATGCTCATGATTATCTCGGGAGAAGAAATTGCACAAGAGTTGTTGTTACAACCATTTCTTTTTATTTTACCTATGGTAGATTATTCTCAAATGAAATTGGTGATGTTCGTACTCTTTTAACGAGTCGTTATTGCACAAAGAGTAGAAATAGTAAGATGGGGAAGCTATCAGTGTTTCATGAGGAAGACAATGAAGATGTAGAGTCGTCTTCTGAAATTTCAAAAGGGGTTGCATTGGAAACAACGTGAGAAGGAAGAAAAAGTGGGTGTTGTTACTGCTAGAGTTTTTAGAAGATTTTGCTCTTACGTGGTATGAAGACCTAGTGAACAGCAAGACACATGGTGCAGTTGAAGACACATGGGAGACATTGAGTAACGCACTCATGAAGAGTTTCTTCCAGAGGAGAGTTATGAGAAGCTCATGGTGGAGCTCACTCGTTTGAAGCAAAAAGACGACGAGAAAGTTCGGCAATATGCTGAAAGGGTGGATAAATTGGAGCAACGATTTCGCATGGTCTGGAAGAGTGGAGACAACGTGGAGTTAACGAGGAAGGAGATTGGAGTAATGTTGACCAAGAACTTGATGGGAGGGTTAAGATTTTCAATTCAAACTCAATTGAGGTACGAGAAGTCAACAACCAAGGCGGAGGCCATCAAGATTACGACAAATTTGAAGAAGAGTTTGAGGATCTCATCCAACCTCATCATGCCGCTCTGGTGTCGACTCCAACTCTTGTTCTAGTCACAACGATAGCATCTGCACCATCACAGTTGATAATCCTTCAAATTGAAGAGCATCACCGATACTCTTGTTGATCTCAAGATAAACGTGGTGCGATTACAAAAATAGAGGAGGAGGTCAATGAGATTACTACAACAATCTCAATCGAGGAAATCAAGATAACTTTAGAGGAATCACATGTTAGTCGTGTGGAAGTTTTCATTTCCAACGAAACTGTCCTAACAACGAAACAATGGGTGCTGAAGTTGTCATAATGAATTCTGGTGGAGAAAATCCATCACAAGCACGAGACAAGAGAGTGCCTACTATCGATGTAGTACGAGATCTCATCTTTGAGAAGGGAGAGAGCTCAAACTCTTCTCATGCATCGTTGGAGCTTTTAGCTCAAGAAAGAAAATGATTGTACATGATGAGAGAGGATCAGGTCTCAGTGATAGATGTGGTTGTCATAGATTCGACACAGACTCGACAACGATACAAGTGATCACTCATCTCTCAAAATGAGCTGCAAGAGTGGTGATAGCAGCGAAGGCTACCAAGTATGGAGATATGTAGGAGAGACATCGCTTCATCCCTCTAGTCTTGGAGATATATGGATTGTCAATCTCGGGGTTTGACATTTTTATTCGCCTCGGCCAGACTGGCCAATATACCCAGATTGTGCTAGAGACTACCATGAGATACACTAAGGGTACCACTTTTCTTTTCTTTCTGCACTATGTTCTTTAGACATCAAGTTTCCATGCTCTGTAGAGAGCTTTAGTAGGCACAGTCCATAAGAGAGCAATTGCAGTAGGTGATACTACTTCACATGCATCTGTTGTATGTAGGAGTTTTGATTTACCGATGTGTGATATTTTAAGAGTGATAGACGACTTTAGAGCTACAAATAGTGAGGCTTAGCCACGATGTTCTCCCTCTCTTCAAGGCGTTGGTTGCTTGGTCCTTCGTGTCTTTCGTTTCCTTGTACAACTTGATGAGGTCTTTCCATCCATTCGCTATTCATTGCGTTGCTTTCACATGACGTTTCATAAGTCACGTAAGCCTCATATGACATGTGGCTTACATATGACTTGTGTCAGAGGACTCTGTACTGACGGGAGTTGTGGGAGTTGTGAGACAGACTGGATTGTCAAGTGAGTATACAGTGGTATTATGTTACATTGTGCTTGTTAAATCAATTCTGGCTTAGAAAAGAAAAAAGAAGAAAAGAAAAAGAAAAATAAAGGAAGGAGTTATACATTCAGCACTCCGATGGTCAGAATGTCAGAATCAATAACCATTAGCCAACAAGCATGAGTTTGTTGGTAGCTCCATCCGTCAGTAGCATGGACGCAGTGACGTTGAATCTTCTTGCCGAGAAGATCCCGTCTGTGGGAACAGCAGCATTCGGATAAAGATAGTCCCGCGGAGAAAAGAGATCTAAATAATGAAGTTGTAATCTTAATTAACGTTTAATTAAAAAATAATTTGTATTAAAGAATATAATAGTTATCAAAAAATTCACATATTCTTTTTAAATATATATTATTAAAAGAACATCTTTACTCCAGAGTTTATTTTTGTAAGAATTCGTACAAGATACTTTACTTTCTCATATATTTCTCTAATAATTTATATGCGGACATGTGTTATTATAATATTAGATATACTTTACTTTTTGCTTTTTCTCTTGTTAAGTGTCGAGCTGTATGTTGGTCCCTCATCTGTCTCTGACCCGCTTGTGGGTAGGCTGTCTCTTTGTCTCCACTTGCCGGTTTGCCCTCACGCTTCAAAACAACAAAGAAAAAGTTTTATTGCCGACTCTGTATATCTTGTCTATGTTGACTCGTAAACCTAGATGTCTCCCTTGCATCATGACGACACCATCGTTGCTCATGATCTTGTGCAACCATCTTTGTCTTGAGCACACCACCTGTACACTTGATGCAATGACAAAGCAGTAATGGTACTGCTAAATCCACATGAGGACATCGTGGCTCTGGCCCTTTGATGATGGATGAAGAATGAGATTCGCTCAGATACGAAGAGTCTCATGATGTACTACCGTCAATCGGAGTAAGAGATCTATCACGCCTCCTATCACGTGCTCGTCCATCAAGATCCGAGGTACTAGAAGCGGATCATTCATACGAAAACCCCGGTACATTCATCTAAATAAGTCAAGTGATATTAATAAAAATTAAATTAACCAGTCAAGTCATCCAAGTATACCACTCGAAACAAACTATTCTAATTGAAAGCACTACCACTGCACTAAAGGTATTAACTAATAATATATAATACCTTGAGTATTTCATTATGGAAAATCATAAAAGATATAAATTTAACCTTACAACGACTAACTAACCATAAAGTTTGATAGAGATCAAATCAAACTAAACAATAATAATTAATGCGCATATTATGCAAATACTATGAAACCATACAATAAAATGATTTAATCCTTATTACAAAAGGACCATAAATTATTCTAAACCGCACTAACCATTAAACATTAGAACACTACAAATGCACAACTAACAGAAACTATGATAGACGACACAAATATCATAAAATCCTAAAAAATAATAAATAAACATTATTCTGCGAGGAATACCACAACTGGACCGTTCTGGACAACTAAAAATTAAACTTTACTGAAATGATAAAACCATAAATCTTATAAAAGAAATCGTAATCTAACAAACTAACATAACGCTTGGATTACACTAACATCTAATCTAACAACTCTAACAATCTAAAAATCGTAATCTAACACTAACATAACACTCGGATCTAAAATTTAATACTATATACTAACATAACATGTACACAAATTTATGACGTAAAATGTATCGTAAATATGAGAACGAGAGGGTTTACAATGCGGATAGCATCGTAAAGGTCTGCATAACCAAGAACCATGAACTTGCGGTGTAACGTGCATTGCAAATCCCATCGCAAATTCAAATTTTAGGGTTTATGGCGCAAATTCGATAATAAAATTTTGAAGATAACTGGGAGAGTGAAAGGATAGTAGTCAACAAGGCTGAGGTTAATTTGAGGATCACTTGCATCCATAGGTGACAGATACGCAAGAGACCGATGGATAAGAAGTCTAAGTACCGACTGCAATACCAGATCCCTCCAAGTTGGAAGTGGGAGGATCATTCGTTTGAGATGCAACGCAGTGAACGTCTTGCATGATAAGGGAGATAATTCT
This sequence comes from Asterella californica, assembly GCA_036924285.1. Lineage (NCBI taxonomy): Eukaryota > Viridiplantae > Streptophyta > Marchantiopsida > Marchantiales > Aytoniaceae > Asterella > Asterella californica. The sequence goes on along the minus strand of JAYKYS010000018.1, from coordinate 972,950 downwards.
CCGCTTATTCTTGCTGTTAGTTATTGCAATCGCCCTTCGAAAGACAAGAATATGAAAAGTTGTAAGAAGCAGTCTGTCGAATTTGGAATTATAGTTGGAAGCAAGCTTGAATGGTCGATGTTGCGTTCCAACCTCTTCAGCGTCTCCTCATAATCACGAGTCTCACTCAAATGTTATAGCTTGCGAATTGTACCTTCACAATAAAAACAAATATGCGTACGTTGTTGTCACATATATCATTTGCAGCATCGACAAACATTATACCTTTTCTAAGTTTTCAATGTAAGTATCGTCACATCTTTCACTCTCCGTCGCAGCTCATAGTCTAGTATCCCGTACCAACATTGCAGTGCATGTATTTTATTCACTCCCTGAGTGACATTGATCAATCATCTCATGCGATTGATCGCCTTGCGTTGTCGTGTTGTGGTTTGGCTAGGGTGTGAAACCACCACCTATCCTTATCATACGTGTTTGGTGTTGAGGAGCCACTGGGACCTTATCGTGTCAAAAGATAAGGCTCCACGTGGACGATCCGTGTACTCTCCGCTGAGTAGAGATAAGAGTAGTACTCTTGTCGTCACATGCGAGGTTGATGTATAAGAAGAGAGGTGCGCGGAGCTTGAGAGTGGAGAGTATCCAAGTCTAGTGTGAGTGTGATCAGTATCATCGGATCAAGTAAGCGGCAGTGCGAGTGATAGACATGAACGGAGAACCCTTTCGTGCTCTTGATTTTCCACTTGCGCATCCATTCGTCATTAAGATCCATTGTCTGCCGCGAGATCACTTTCGAGTATTTATGGTAACTCATTGGGGAGAGTCGTTTATGACTGCGGTGATGGCTACTCCGGATCCTATCGTTCTTCCCATTGTCACTTACGATGCTGTTTGGGATCTTACTGTCTACATCTTGCTTTGATGTGGTATGGATCCTCCATTGGATCTGAACTTTCCAGCGAGAGTTCCGTTCAACACTTGGGTCGAAATACGATGTTACAGTCGACCAAAGGTGGCGCATTGTGAGTTTGTCGTGAGGAACTTCGGTGAGGATTATTACAACCAGATAATAGCTTCATCTGTTCCTTTTGTAGTTCCGTTTATTGTCAACCGTTTTAGATTCAGGATTCTGACGCTCTATTGAGCGTAATTTGCACTTCGTGTTTACGTGCTTCGTGGCCGACGGCATCGTCAACGGCACGTGTTTGTAGTTTGTTCAATATAAACTTTGAGGTCTAAATGGTACTCTTGGATAAAAATTCGTTCTTTGTGTGTTTGTCATGTGAGTGAAGACAAAAACTCTTTTTGTCAACTTGTTTCTCATTGGTCGAAAGTTTGACCAATCACCTTCTACCAAGTTCCTTTCATGTTTTTGAGAGTTAGAGGCACTTCCAGTGGTCCATTCGCGGAGTGTGAGATATGGTTGGAAAGCTTGGGAGACGAGGATGCCCGTGGGATCAATGGTTGCTGGATTTGAAGCGCGGATGAGAAAGTTTCGATCAATTGAAGCTGAGGGGGTCAAATTCATGATCAATTTCATTTCCGTGAAGTCTTTTTCACTTTCTGGGAGTTCTGTGAGGTTGCTGGAGATGAATTAACTGTTGCTGGAAAGCTCTTGAGACGGGCTTGCCGATGGACTCCGAGATCAATCGGTTCCAAGCCGGAGTGAAAAAGTTATGGCCAGCTGAAATTGGGTGTCTCAAATCAGAGGTTATGATAGTAGGCGACTGTAAACATGAGACATTGAGAAAGATATAGAGAGTTTGAGGTCGAATTTCGCTATGAAACCTTCCAGGGTCTGAGAAGATACAGTCAGTTACCTACCTATGAAATTTCAGACCATTTGGATTATTGGGTTGAAGAAACGTTGTTTTTGTGCACAAGGGTCTGCATATCGTCTTGTGTCATTGACAAAAAGTGCTTGGATCATTTCGAGAGTTTGGTTGAGGATCTGCTGGTGAAATTTTACAGAGTGGTAGTGATGATGACACATTAGCTTCCTGAGACGTTTGAGCTGTTTTGATCGAGTGGTTTGTGAGGGATCGAACAGTAAAGTTCTGTCGAAATAGTATCATGTTATAAAAACAGCGATAAGGGCTTGGATCGTTTCGAGAGTTTGGTTGAAGATCTGCTGGTGAAATTTTACAGAGTGGTAGTGATGGTAACACATTAGCTTCCTGAGAAGTTTGAGCTGTTTTGATCGAGTGGTTTGTGAGGAATCGAACAGCAAAGTTCTGTCGAAATAGTATCATGTTATAAAAACAGCGATAAGGGCTTGGATCGTTTCGAGAGTTTGGTTGAAGATCTGCTGGTGAAATTTTACAGAGTGGTAGTGACGGTGACACATTAGCTTCCTGAGAAGTTTGAGCTGTTTTGATCGAGGTGTTTGTGAGGAATCGAACAGCAAAGTTCTGTTGAAATAGTATCATGTTATAGAAACAGCAAACTTTGGAAGGGCACAGATGCCAACTCATAGATGATCTCTCTGCATGTAATACCTTAATAGAGAGATTATTCTACAGGCTATCTTCTGGCCTTGGTTTCATCTCATTCTGAGCTGTGGTTGAGGAATGACAGCGAGGTAAAGTTGAGAGGTTCTTGCTCCGAAAGACGCAAGAGTTAAAATTCTTTGAAGAACAGGTCGACCTGGAGATTTTACTAGTGCTTCAGAGCACTTGATCATGAGTATGGAGAGTTGTTGACAGTATTTCTTGTGTTTGGATCCTCTCCATACTCGCATGCCTGTTTGTACGCCCAGTTGGTTTGATTGGATTTGTGTGCGGACGTTGCGCTTAGGTTTCTTTTCTATTAGGAGTGCTGGTAATTCTCTTGTGGTGAGGCTGGAGTGATGACCAGCAGACCCAAGAGTGCTTGCGGTGATGGCAGGAATAGGTTGCCCGTGCTTGCTACCCCGGTTCTATTCATAATCGAATAAGAGAGAGATCTGCCGAGAGGACGTGACGAGATAGGTTCAGAGTGTACTTGGAGGTCAGAGAGAGGTTTGGGTGGTCGCTGGTTCTGAGTCACGGAGTGCGACACGTACTCTCTACAGCTAGATACCCGGTGTATTCCTAGATAAGAAAGCACGTCACACAACAGTTGGTGAACTCGACGTGAATCTTCTGGGGTGGAGAGTTAGTGAAATTCTTCTCAAAATTTTACCATGGCCGAGAGACAAGGAGTTGGAAACCCTTCGGGCACGATTCCGCTGCAGCTTGATCCTGCTATAGAGCAAATGTTCCAAGCATTTGCTCTGTACATGGATCAACAACAAGCTGTTCAACGGAAGGAGGCGATGGCTACCAAGGCTTTGCATTCGGTGGTGGGGACATTGGATCAGTTTGAATGGAGAAACATCTCCAAGTACCTGAAGTTCTATTCTCGAGAGATGGAGCTGAGTAAGGTACCAGAGAGGGAGATGGTACGGACGTTTGAGCTTGCTGTTGTCCTGGAGTTACGAGAACATGTGAAGGGGCTCATTCAAGCTCATGGAGCTAACTGGGAGGAGTTTTCTCTTCAGTTGAAGGAGGAATACTCTTTGGAGGATGCAGATCGAGTGACTAAGAAGTCATTCATGGAGTGGGTGAACAAACCCAACAAGAAACTAGTTGCTACCGAACTACTTCGGGAGTTTGAGAGACAATTTCTTCAACTATCTCGGATGGAGAAGCTCACACTTGAGAATGACAAAGTGGAGCTATTTTTACAGTCAGCCAACAGCGAGCTACAGAGGGAGTTAGAGTTGCTGTTGGAAGATCGGACGAAAGACAATGGTCTTACATCTGATTGGAAAAACGTTAGCGAAGCAGTGGGAGTACTTGCAAAGCGAGATATCGAAGAGGGAAGGTGGTTGTGACTCAAGCACCAAGACCACTGCCTATTGTGATACCACGAAGGCAACCAACGGTGCAGACTGCTCCTCTACCTACTATTTCACTTCCTACTATTCCTATCACTACGGTTGTACCACAGCAGAAACAAGCAATGGAAGATTTGGAGAAGAAGATGAGAGACTTACAGATCAAGTTGACAAGGTTGGAGGAGAAGGATGGGGCACCTGAAGGGAGACCTGCACCAAAACAAGGATATGTTCAGAGGTGTATTTGGTGTGACAACACCGACCATCAACGGAAGGAATGCAGGAGTTTCACTGATGTCTTGGCAAGCAAGGCATAATTTTCTGGAAGGAAGGAAAGATCGCCTTGAGAGACAACAGAGAGACTTTGAGGACCAACTTCGGTAGAGGAGGGATGAAGAAAGTTTTGGAGGATCATCTAACAGTGCATGATGTGGCATCGATAGAAGTTTCTACTTATGGAGTCGAGGTGATTAGCAAAAAAGAGAGTGCCTTTTTGAAACATGAGGATACGACTGATATGTGGAGTCACGCTATGAGCACGAATAGAAAGAGGAAAATGGCAAGGGAGCCACAACAATCAGGAGTGCTACTGGATGGGATGATCCCGTGGATGCTATGTCCGTTCAGGCCTACGTAGCCAAGGCTCAACATGAAGCTATCATGGAAGAGAAGCGTAGGAGAGACGAGGCTGGTCCAAGTGAGGAGAGAGCGGCTCCCAAGAGACAACTAAGAGGAGATAGACTCCGACAGGAGACTACACCTCTACGAGAAGAAGCTATGGAGGACGTCTTACCTTCTGGGAGTGCAGAGAAGGATAAGGGTAGGAAGAAGGGCAAAGCTCCCATGTATAAGCTGCAATTAGACATTGAAGCAGCAACCAACATGAAAGAGGTGTTGCAGGAGAAGGTGCTCAATACAAAGATTGAGTTTACCTTGCGAGAGATCCTCGAGATTGCGAAGAAGGAGTTTCATAATGTCATCATTGACATTATCAAGCTGAAGAGACAATTGACGGGAGAGACCGCAGTGTCCAGTGCTCTAGACACAGTGATTACAAAGGAAGAGGAGTGAGAGTTGGTTCATTCTTACAACACTCATAAAGTTTGGTTTGATGTGGATAAGGAAGAGGACGATAAGATCTCTAGTCATTACACTAGAGGGCATTGGGCAAGAGCTACTACTAAACCTTAGTGAATGTAGGAGAGATGAAAGATCCGGTGGTTGCTCTCATCGATCATGGATCTGAAATCAATATTATCTCTAAGGACATCTACAAGCAGGGTGGATGGCCTGTTGATATAGATCATGGTTGGTTGATCCGAGCAGCAAACAACACACGAGGAGAACTCTATGGTGCTTGTCCGGATGTGAAAGTTAAGATAGGGAATGTGGTACTTGAACAAAACTTCTTTGTTCAAGATACTACTTCCTATCCAGTTATTCTTGGTCACCATTCATTACAGCTGTAAGGATGGAGACTAAGGTGTTGGATGACGGTTCTGCTTATGCTCGGATTAGGAGTCAAGATGGCAAAACAACGGTACAGTTCTTGACTGTGTCTACTAATCATGAGCGTAACCGAGATTACTTGCGGAGCGTTTCTCTACCCAAAGTCACTGAAGAGTTTAAGGATTTTTCCAGAAAGCCACTATAGAGCGAGAGTATAGTGGTACCGATACACAAGAGAAGGTACTCTCGTTGGAGAAGGATAGTGCCTTTTGTATAGGAGTGGTGAGTTATTCAGAGAGTGGATTTGCTGTGTATACACAGCTTGCTGATCTTCAGAAATGGGAGAAGAAAGCTGTGCAAAGAACCCAAAAAGATCTAAAAAGAGTTGGTGTGCTTAGTGAGGAGGATAAGATAGAGGGCGTTTACATGGAGATGGATTTGGATGATCCTTTGGAAGAGCTTCGCAAGGCTGAGCAAGGGAATGAAGACCAAGTTGTCTACATACGTTCTATGGAGCTTTACTCGGCTATAGAGTCATTCCAGATACCTGAAGTCAGAGTTGAGACCAGGTATAAAACGGTGGATAAAAAGGTGAAGCCGGTGGCACAACCGCTACCTAACGACTCTGACCAACGAGTTCAACAAGCCTCAAAGGAGAAGAGCTTACGGTATCTTGATCAAATAGGTCACAAGTTTACAGAAGTTACGCTCAAGGAGTTGAAGGTTGGTTCTACCGACTTTCTTCTACCTGCTGAGGATAGGGAGTTCAAGGAGATGTTAAGTAGGCATGGGGAAACTTTTGCTTTTGAGCCTTCAGAAATTGGGTGTGTAGATCCAAGCGTTGTAGCACCGATGATCATATTTACGGTACCGCATACGCCTTGGGACTTAAGACCAATTCCCGTACCTAGGGCACATCTGCCTAAGCTTATGGAGCTTCTAAAGGAGAAGATGCGGATGAGAATCCTTGAGCCATCGTTTGCACCGTATTCCAGCCGCTGGTTTAGAGTGCCGAAGAAGAGCGGAGCGCTACGGTTCATTCAAGATATGCAACCGATGAATGAGGTGACCATCAGAAATACGGGGATCGGATCTATCGTGGAAGAGTTTGCTGAAGCATTCGCTGGTAGAGCCATTTACTCGATAGGAGACCTCTACCTTGGATACGACCAGTTTCAGCTTGCTGAAAGGAGTAGAGACGTCACTACTATGAGGACGCCGTTGGGTTTGGTAAGGATGTGCACATTGCCGCAGGGGGCAACAAATTCTGTTGCACACATGATGAACGGGATGAACAAAGTTCTTCGAGACTTCATCCCGGAGAAGACCATGTCTTTCTTAGATGACATTCCAATCAAAGGATGTGTAGAGGAGCAGAAAGATGAGAGAGTCAATCAGAGGGGGTGTCGAAAATTTGTGGCTGATCATATTCAAGATTGTGATCAGATTTTATCACGGCTCGGGGAGGTTCACTTGACGCTATCGGGTGCTAAATCTTTGTTTGGAATTCGTGAGGTTGTGATTGTGGGGCACTTGTGCGGGTGGTTTGGTCACAAACCTGATCCTAACAAGGTGGATGCCATACAGCGGATGAAGGACACATGTAGCTCGACAACAGAGGTGCGAAGGTTCTTAGGAGCTTACATGTTCTATCATGTGTGGATTCCTCATTTTGCTCATGTATCAGATCCACTCTATGGTCTGTTACGGAAGAGCACGAAGTTCAGATGGGAGGAGAGGCATATCGAAGCGGTGCAGAAGCTGAAGCAGTTGTTGTCTTCTCCACTTGTGCTACGAAGAGTGAGTTATGAAAATGACAAACACGTGATAATCACGGTTGATACAAGTCTGATAACCATTGGGTGGGCAGTGGGACAAGATGATGAAGATGGAAACCGGTTTACAATCAGATTTGGAGCCAAAGTGTTGAGTGAGCGACAGCGAAACTACCCACAAGTAAAGCGAGAGCTATGGGGGGTAGTTACTGCGATGAAAGTTGAGAAGGACTATTTGATTGGAGCACTGGTGATAGTGGAAACGGATTGTTTGCCATTGTTAGGGATGATTACGAATTGTAACACTCTTGATATCGCTATGTTGTGATGGATTGCTTATATCAAGTCGTTGAATCCGGAATTTAGACACATAGCGGGAAAAGATAACCCGGTAGCAGATATGTTGTCTAGGGCCAGATATGAGGATGAAGAGGATTTGACAAAAGACACAGAGGATATAGGCACGACCGTCTTTTGTAGAGCTCAGAAGGGAATGAATGAACATCAAAACTCATTCATGGAGGAGCTATACGAAGGAGAATGGTTAGACATTGGGCGTTATCTTGGTTCGCCGATCAAGCAACCAGAATGGAATGATGCTCAGTTCAAACAGATCAGGAAGAAGGCTTACAAGTACATACAACAAGGGGGCTATCTGTGGAAGCGCGCCAAGCGGAGTGGCGAGATGCCGCAACGGGTTGTGTGTAAGCAAGAGATGCAAACCCAGCTCATTCAAGAATTCCATGAGAGCTTATGGGCTGGGCATCGGGGTATTTATGCCACCTTTACCAAACTCAAAGAGAGATATTGGTGGCGTAACATGTACAGAGATGTAGCGCGATTTGTGGAGACGTGTGTAACTTGCCAGATGTACTCTGACATCCGGCATCGAGATGAACTTCATCCTACGTATCCACTTGCAATGCATTACAAGTGGGTAGTAGATCTGGTTACGATGCCGGTTGGGATATGGCAGATGAGATACTTGGTTTTGGCACGAGAGGATCTATCGAACCAAGTCGAAGGACGCACTCTGCGCACAAACACTACAGAAGGGGTGTGCAGATTTCTACTTGAAGATGTGATCTACAGATACGGATGTGTTGGGAAGATTACAGCAGACCGCGGAGAACTGAATGCTCACGAAGTTGATATGTTCTTCAAGAGGCGGGGAATCAAGTTAGCTCTTACCATGGCTTACAACCCAGAAGGAAATGCGAAGAGTGAGCGCGGCCATCCTCCCATCAGGAAAGCGATTGTGAAAGCTTGCAACGGAAGGGTGAGAGAATGGCCAAGGCTTCTACCATTTGCTCTATGGACCGATCGTACAACTCATAGCTCGGTGACCGGGTACATACCAGCAGAACTAATGCAAGGGCAAAAACCGATCATGTCTATCGAATAGCAAATACCTACTTGGAGTGTTATACCTTAGGAAGATAATCTCTCTAGAGAGGATCTTCTCGCTCTTAGGATTCGTCAGTTGGAGCGGAGACCAGAGGATGTGGAGCGGAGACCAGAGGATGTGGAGCTAGCTCTGAAACGGTTACGAAAAGCTCACTTGAAGAGCAAAGACAGATTTGATAAACGACATCGACTACGATCTAAGAAGATCCAGGAAGATGATTGGGTGTTGGTATATCCTTCACGTAAAATCCACCACGATACGGTGATGAACTCGACGTGAAGGTCTGGGATGGAGAGTTTTATGTGTTAGAACTTGGAAGAGGAGATCAACAATCATGAACGAGAATGAAGATGGATACCGTTGTTCAGGAGGATGCTACGGACCTAAGATGATGAATATATAGAAGGTTTGGGATCGTGGGAGGATGGGAGGAAGAAAAGAGCCATGACCATGGATGGGATGAACGGATCAGAGGAGATACAAAAGGTGCAGTTGGATGCAACAACTGCACGTTTGTTTCCAACCTTCACTTTGTTTTTGCGACAAGAGCAAGGGAACCAACAGAAGGAGACTTTGGGGAGGAAGGCGCTTCAAAGAATGATCAACAAGCTCGATCGATTTGATGAGAGAGACATCTCAAAGTACTTGAGATGTTACAAGACGGAGATGGATTTGGATCAAGTAGCGAGGAAAGAGATGATCGAGACATTCGTTGCGGTGCTTGAGATAAGGAGCATATGAAAGGTCTAACAAAATCATTTGGGAGGAATTGGGATACATTTTCACATGCGCTGATGGAGGAATATTTCGTGAAAAACTCATATCGAGTAACCAAGAAATCATTTTTGGAATGGATCAACCGACCCAACAAAGGTTTACAACCTACAGAGCTGTTAAAGGAGTTCGAGAGATAATTCTCTCAACTATCTCGGATGGACAAGCTAACCTTGGAGACCTACAAGACAGAGTTGTTTCTTCAAGCTGCTGATGAACCATGGCAAGAGCGGTTGGAGCTACTTCTGGAAGATGAGGAGGAAGAAGAAGAGTTGACAAAGAGTTGGGAGGTTGTGCATGAAGCGGTTGAGCTTCTTGTCCAGAGACATACAAGAGAAAGAGTTATAAGGTCGACATCTGTATAGTTGATTACCACACCTGTTCGAGTAGTATCTGAGATTCAACCTCCAATTGTGCTTGTAGAGGAGAAAGAACCAAGGACCTACAACAAAAGATGCAAGCTAAGGTTACTAGGTTGGAGGATAAGGGAACGTCGATCAAGACGGTGCTTGTACCCAAACCAGCTTGGGTACATCAGTACGTGTGATGTGATGATATTGATCATCAACGAGAAGATTGCATCGACTTTACAGAGTCTTTGCAACGAGAGGTTATTTCTTGGGAGGATGAAATGTTGGGTTCAGAAGTACATGTACTCTCTTTCAAGCCGACGTTGGTAAAAAAGAGATGAAGAAGTTTGTGGATGATTACATTACGACACATGCAGTTGTAGCTATCGAAGCTACAAGTTATGGTGCTAGGGTGGAGGAGATTGAGCATGATCTCTATATGGATGATTTGGATGAGCACGTGGATCCAAGTGGAGGAGATTGAGCATGATCTCCATATGGATGATATGGATGAGCACGTGGATCGAAGCGAGCTCAAGTTGGATACTGCATCCACGATGCAGTGCGAGAAGAAGAGACAACAAGAGACTTCTTCAGAGAAGCAAGCTCGGAGGATAAGTTTCAACAGGAAACTATTCTTTCTAAACTGGCAATGGAGGATGATCCTTCACAACAAGAGGAGATGGTTGGGATGCAGACAATGGATATGAGTGATCTGCTTGCATGCAAACAACAACCAGATATTAGGATGATGACCGCTAGTCGAGACCTTCGGACCTCAAAAACAAAAAAAAAACCCTGATTTAAGTGATCTTATATTACGAGCTAAATTAGCTAAGGGTATGAGACAAAAAAATGGATGTGGATGTGCCTTCCTGGGTGCTAAGGTTGGATTCATTTCACGAGAGATCTTGGGTGCGATTACAAGAGAAGTCCATGATGTCACCATTGGCATCATCAAGGACGGACATGCTGAAGATGAAAGAGAGTGGACAGATGCTTTCGAGGCTATGGGTATAAGATGATGTGTAAGAATGACTTACAGAGGAGAAGTCATTGCTGAAGGTGATTAAAGTTAGGAGAATGATGCTTGGGAGGTTGTAAGGATTTTTCAGAAAAAGAGATCAAGGAGGATGATGGTTGAAGAAGATACCATTGTACAAAGAGGATGATGGTTGGAGAAGATATCATTGTACAACGAGACAATGATGGTTGCGATTGAAGATTTTGGTTGCAACAGTGTGGTTCATTTTTTCAGAAAACAAAAAAGAAGAGATGGACACGTATGATCACATGTACAGGTTTGAGGTTGAGGATTACAATCATGATACGTGGTGATGATTGAGATGACTGATGATGTCTACTATGACACTGGGGTCGCAAACCTCGACGGTGAGATTCTATTGGGTAGATGGTTGATTATATTTTTCTAACCTCTTCGCTCAGTTTTCTGAAGAGCATGGTATTCAAAGGCAACTTTCCACAACTTATACTCCACAACAAAATGATGTAGCTGAAAGGCAAAATATGATGATTGTGAAAAATGACAGATCTATGTTGAAGGACAAGAATCTTCCTAATTATTTTTTGGTTGAAGCTTGCAACACAGATGTTTACTTTATGAACATAGCATATACAACAGCTGTGCAGCACAAGACACCTGAAGAGAGATTTATAGGAGTGAAATCAGATGTTTCTCACTTCAAGATTTTTGGATGCACAACTTACATGCACATCAATGATGAAAAGAGAAAGAAGTTGGATACAAAATCTGATAAGTGTATATTTGTGGGCTATGTTGAGCAACAAGTGCACAATGAATCCAAAAAAAAGACTCACATCAGCAGAGATATTAGATTCTCTGAGTTAGATTTTGATCTGATAGAAGGTGAGAAAGAAACTTGTGATACATTCAGATTTAAATCATATCACAAGTTATCAGACTTATTCAAAATCTGATAAATCTGATATTGAAGTGGATTTGGAGCAGTCAACATCTCTCACTAATCCTAGTGAAGAGCAAGTCAAATTTTAACCAAATTATGAATCTGAGTTATCAAGTATTCATGAAGTAAAAAGAGATGACTTGCAACATGCAACAGATTTTTAGTAAGGAGATCAGAAAGAGTTAGAGGACCACCAGCAAGGCATGATGATTATTGCAGAATTATTGAAAGCATTCAGGAGGATGATCCACTTACATTTGAAGAAGCTAACAAAGACTTTGGTTGAAGACAAGTTATGCAAGAGGAGTACAAAATGCTGCTAAAAAATCATACATGGAATTTGGTTAAGCTACTAGGAAGAAAAAGAACCATCCAGTGCAAATGGATTTACAAAACCAAACTACATTCAGATGGTTCAATTGACACTCTGAAAGCAAAATTAGTAGCAAGAGGATTTCACGAACAAGAAAGGATTGATTATGGAGAAACATTTGCACCAGTTGCAAAATGTGATTGAATCAGACTTGTAATGGCTCTTGCTAGTCATTATCACCAGATGGATGTGAAGTCAGATTTCCTTCATGGAGAGTTAGAGGAAGAAGTTTACATAATTTAACCAGGATTTGAAGTGAAAAAGAAGAAAGATCATGTGTGCATTCTCAAAAAATCCTTATATGGATTAAAGCAAGCACCAAGAGTTTGATATTCTGAGATATATGAGTTTCTACACAACAATGAACTAAGAACATCAAAGCTGGATCCAAACCTCTTTGTTTTGAAAGATAATTCAAAGAGGATCATACTCATCTTATATGTGGATGATATTTTAATTTCAAGAAGTGATAAGGAGTTGGTGCAACTACTCAAAGGAGAACTCAACAAGAGGTTTGAGATGTCTGATTTGGATTTAGCAAGATTCTCCTTTGGTGTTGATATTTGGTAGATGGAGGATTGTATTATGCTTTCTCAAGAACCATACATAAAGTCTATACTTGAAGAATTTCAGATGGAAGATTGTAAGTCATCAGCAACACTGATGGAGCAAAAAAGTGGTTTTGAGGAGACTACAACTAAAAATATCATTGAAGAATATTTGTACAGAAAATTAATTGGTAAACTCGATATCTCATTCACACCAGACATGATATTTGTTATGCTGTTAGGAGGCTAAGTCAATTTATGCATTGCCCAAATTCATCTCATTGGGTTGCAGCAAAGAGAATTCTGAGATATCTGAAAGATACTATCAATCTTGGTCTTATATTTAAAGAGTGGAGAAGTGAACTTTATGGTTTCAATGATAGTGATTAGGTTGGAGATACTAGCAACAGAAAATCCACATCAGGTGCATGCTTCAACTTATGTTCAAGTGGAACTATCAGTTAGAGCAGCAAGAAGCAGAATACAGTAGCAAGATCTTCAAAAGAAGCTTAATATATTGCTCTTAGTGATGTTTTATAACCTTGATATGGTTAAGAAATTTATTGTTGGAGATGGGAGAAAAGATATATGGACCTACAATATTACATGTGGATAATCAAAGTGCAATGTTCTTGACTAACAAAAGAGTTACATCATATCAGAGAGAAAAATGAAACTAAGATAGTTCAGCGCTGAAATATTGTCCATTAGAAGACCAGCTACCTGATATTTTTACCAAAGCTTTACCAAAGCTAAGGTTTATATATATTAGACATTTACTAAGTATGAAAGAATTGATGCTCTAATGAAGAAGGGTGTTAAATATCATTAGAGGGTCACATCTAAACTCTGCTGAAGATAAAAGGACAAAAAGAAAAAAAAAAAGAAGTCACTTGTGACATGACTTTGAAGTGAGTGGTACTATGACAGCAGTTAGGTAAGTCACTTTGAGGTGACAACAGTTATGTACCAGTAGTACATTAATCTACATTCTTTGTAGAGTAGCATGAGTCGATACTTTTCTGTGTGTACCAGTTCCGAAGTCTAACTTTATACTAGTTTTGAAGTCTAAGTAAAGTTTCATCTCAGGATATTTCTGCTTAAGTTCTCCTTCCGATCAGTTTTAGCAAGATTATTTGTTATGAGTTGTAACAAGCTGGTAGTATTCTGTTGTGGGAGGTAAAGTTCCATATTATGAGAAACTTGGAGTACAGTTATCAATTTTGTAACAAGTAACTTTCAACTCCTAAAACTATAGCTCGCAATCCAAAGCATACCACAAGCAGCTGCAAGCTTCATCACGTGAATAACGTAAGAGTAACGATTTATATATCAATTTCTCAGTCCGACAAATTGTTCTCAAGTATCGAAGTATTGACAACTTCAGTATGTACAACCGGATCCAGTTTCGATACATGCATAGCTTATATGATCTCGAAGAAGTTTCTTCGGGATACACAAAGCGTACCTTCTTTAAGTTTATACAGGGAGGTAAAGGAAAGTCTAATCTGATGAGTGTATCTAGAACAGAGTGAATACAGGGGGGAAATTTCGCAGCGCAGAAGCTCTTCTTCCTTCCCTGTATGTGTGTCAGACGACACGATATGGTTCAGCCATTGACGGCATGGACATGCTGAGAGTGCATCCGGCCTCCGCACCGACCGTCGAGATGGGTGGTGTTCGCGGTCCCGCCAAGAAATCGAACTGTCCCTCAATGAGTACTCACTGTCTCCTCCGCCGCTCGACAAAGCTGAGCTGAGGTTAATTTGGTTATTGATGTATTCAAAATAGTCTAACTTCCCTAACGGACTGTTCGAACATCGAAGTCTTCCGCTGGGAGTGTGACATGTCAAGATTTGGCTTGGCCCGTGCACTGGAGAGTTGTAGGATCCCACATCCATGGGACGAGAAACTTCTTGTTGAGTGCACCCACGACGTTGAAGCTGGCGCCTGTCGCTTTGTCAACAAGGAGCTCTCCAGGATAGCCAGGGAATGACCCTTTCCCATAAACACCTTGGCAAACACCAGCTGCTTCTAGCCCATCTGCTTGGGAGTAAGCGTTTCCATAAGGATCGGTGCTGATACCTGCAAGAAGGTTGGCGATGGTGATGATCATCCCGTCGATGCCGGCATCGCCGTTCGGTGGGATGAGGGCCTCCTGCTGAATACCTCCTGCTGCGTATGGCCAGCTGCAGAACTCAGGGCACTGCTTCTTGGGGTTCCCGACCCATCCGTAAGGCACCGCCTGAGACTTGGTTGCGTCGCTCGGGAAGGTGTAGAAGTGTGTGCCACAAACGCTCATGCAGAACTTCTCCACAAGCACGTCTTCGGAGGTCAGAACAAGGTATACGGAGCGAGCGTCGGTTCCGAACTTCTTCATGGACTTCACCACAAGTTTCTGAATGTCAGACTGACTGAGCTCCTTGCCCAGGGAATATGTCCGATCAAAAATCTCGCCCCCGAGAACAATGCTCCGAGCAACAGGGGAGTTGTACAGATCCACAAAGTTCCGAGTAATCTGCCACCATTTGCCCACACTCGGTCGCTTATCCACGCTCTTCGTCTCTGTAAACCAGAACGACTTGAAGAACGCATTCAGAGTGGACCTCTGTTCCCTCGAAAAGGCGCCGTAGTAAACAACGAATAGCCTGATCTTGTCGCCCTTCCCTGACATGACCGGACCGAAATGGTAGTCCAAAATGATCGTAGGCTCCTCAACGAGCCCAAAGCCACGGTTCTTGTTGTTCATGTACAGATGCTTATGCCTGGCCTCTGGAGTCTCTTTTGGATGGCAGAAAGTTGTCGAATGCGTCGTTGCATTAGCGGCCTGCGAAGACGGCAGCATTGTGCATGCTATCAACACCAAGGAGACTGCTGAGGTTAGTCTGAAAAATGTCATAAGCTTGAGTGGTGCCATTCTAGCAAATCGTATTAACCCCAAACAAACCGCTAATACGATATAAAACGCTGATAAAATAAACTCTCAGGCCAGAAATGTACAGCTACTGCGACAGAACTGTATGGGGACAAATCACTAAATAAATTAATAGGAAGTGTAGGTTCTACGGGAAGTCTGAACTGATTCTGTCCTGTCTCAGCGAGGACTTAGTGAAGCCTTGAAGCCTTGACAAGGGACTAAAGATTGTGAAGTAAAGTTTGATGGATTGACAAGGAGTGGGGAAGCTTTATAGAGCGATGTAGTTTGAGAAGCATGCTCTGCTTGCATCCTTTCTGTCTACTAGGCGCTCTCCGGCTAATCACTATACGCGGAATGCCAGGAAGCCTTTGCTGCATAAGCACAGATAAGCTTTTCAGGATCTCCCGACGCCAAGGAAGGAACAGTTGACTAGCTTGGATGATGGACACTCACGAGTTCGTGTAGAACAGTCCTCGAGAAGATTGCATCCGATCAGCCTGACTTTTGTACAGTATTCACATAAAATTAGCCACATTTCTAAGTTTACAGAGCCTATTTTAGTGCTCTAGATCTTTGACTCTGGATGGAGAGGATGGTTACGCACGTCCCGAGTGTACAACTTAATTATCTCTGGCCGGAAGTAGATCATGCGGGGTCTCATGTCCAGAACGTTTGGTTCCCGTGATGCAGGTCTAGAAACTCCAGACAGTATCGCCCTCATAAGCCGGTGAGCATTCTGAGTCAGCTTATGTCTGTGTGCATATCGTTGCTTGCCAGGCTAACGACATCTGACGGGTCTCACAGGACACGTACCTGGATCGTGATATAACAACACACAAAAATGGCCGATAAGCTTGCGTCAAAGCCTTTTACGTAGCTCCGTGGTTTGACAAGCGCAACAATCCCACTTCAACAGTACCTGGTCTTCTGAAGGTTTCGTGCTTGATGGTACTAGTGCAAACATGAGCTGCGCAAATGGCGGAATAGCTCACAGATGGACCTGACGGCGCTTTTGCAAGATCCTTGTCACGGAAGGATGTACGAAGGAGCCCAGGACTATACATCTATAGAGTAGCCTGTAAACGCAGATGTCCCCGTGATAGTATACCGAATCCCTGCACGTCCCCTGTAGAGGTTTTAAGCAGGCCCAGTTTGTAGTACCATCTTGAACACGGAAGTGCGCACTCTGGGATTGTTGGTACCTCTTTCCATGGAATTCACCTAATGAAAACTGGAAGTTAGTTGGTTTCGAGATTGTACCGTGATTATATTTTACTCGCGAGTGAGATTAATTGTCAAGTCTCTGAATGCTGCTTTGATTGTCTTACAAGCGGATTTGGTTGGATATCCAAATTCCAAGCAAAAGCTCATCTTTGCACCAGAATAAAAACATGTTGCAAATTCATGACACATTAATCTCAGGAGCAAGAGGACCATGTGAACTCCTAAACGTAATATCGTCATCCTCGTACACTAAGTCAAATGTATTTGTCCCCGTGAAGAATTGAAATTTTCAAACTTGTTACAAGTCACAGAGATCTATGTCTGCACTATCTTTTGAGCATGTGAGAAAGTACGTACGTGGTCCTTCTTGACGTCCATCAAAGCACACAGAAGCAGTCTTTCATGCCACCAGTTCCACATATCAGAAACAGGCGTGAACGTGATGCAGGCTGCCATGATATATTAGTCGAACTCCACAGATTGATGGACACGATCGGGTCTTGAGATCTCGGAAGCGTATCGACATGGCCTGTATATACACTAGAAAGAGAAGAAACTCGTGACTCAGATGAGAAGTATCCGGAATGAGGGGGCAAATGCTACACCGAGGTTTCTGATCATGTTCAGTAGCTCTCATAGTGCATGCAGTGCAGCGCATGCAGAGACGAGGTGCGCAGAGACGGGGTGTCTTGGGCCTCTATATCCATACCTACAGTATTGCATGAATCAATCTTGTGCTTGTAATGTTATATACAAAAGGTCTGAATGCTAGCTCCTGATCTGCACATTTTTCTATTGGATCTGCAAAGCCAGAATCGATCTGGCATTGTACGGTTCTCTGTAGTTATCATCACCACTAGAAATCCTCCAACTGGCTAGTGCAACCCCTTGTTTCTACAAGCCAAGGTTGCTAACCGTGATGTTACTTTTTTTGTGGACACAAGAGAGACTCATTCTTTCATAAGTCCAAAGTCGGTGAAGAAGTTGGGCTTGTCTACCTCCAAGGCAGACAAGTCTATTCAGGTGCGCTTTGCCAAGGGCAAGACGCACCAAATTTCTGAAGTGGCCTTGAACGTACGATTTGTGTGTGGGAAGTTGGAGTTCACAGAGAACTTCACGGTGTGCACTGAAATGTGAAACACAACTCCTCTACACGCAAACTACCTTCGAGGCGGACGTCAACTCACGTAGAATGATGTACATGCTAATAATGTACTTCAAGTGTCTCGAATGCACGCCCAAGAAACGTGAAGGGATTAGGGATTAGTGTTTTTGGGTGAATGCAGACGGGTGGCGGCAAAGCGCATTACCGCAGTCTTTCTGTATTCCCATAATTAACGGCAGAGAATGAGACATAAATTCTTCACC
This sequence comes from Asterella californica, assembly GCA_036924285.1. NCBI lineage: Eukaryota > Viridiplantae > Streptophyta > Marchantiopsida > Marchantiales > Aytoniaceae > Asterella > Asterella californica. Next base: position 954,962 of record JAYKYS010000018.1, on the reverse strand, counting down.
TAATAAGTTGTTTCAATCTAGTCGGAGTAGATTCACAGTCTAGAGACTCTGAAATCAGACGAGAATTTGATGGCGAATTCCACTTGCGCTGAGGAAATCTGGGAATTCCTCATCCGGACGAGCGATCAGGATGAAAGGAAGTTTCTCGCGTGCGAAGAGGCCCGCCAGTAACACGTTTTCTCTTGGTGATTTCTCTTGGTAATCATGAATCATGATCATTGATCATTCAGTAACTTGCATGCACACTTAATAACTTTCGGTAGCCCTGCTTTATCTTCTCTCGGTTTCAGCTAAGTTAACATCTTCAGCCAGCGCTACAAGGAGTCTAGTCTGTTTCCGTGAGCTCCTTGTTGTGTGAGGCGCAGGCCAGACGTTCACTTCAGGGTCATTACACTTGGCCGGCGCAGCGAAACGTCAGCGGGTTCCAGATCCATCGGACCAGAAACTTGTAACCCTTTGCCCATTGAAGACACTGAAGCTTGCTCTGTTTTCTTGTCGACTTGGAGTTCAGCAGGTAGCCCGGATACTGAGTGTGTCTTGACAAGCACCAGCTGCTTGCAGCCCAGGAAGTATGCGTTCCCGTAAGAATTGGTACCCAAAGCTGCCAGACGATTGCCCATGGTAATGATCATGGCATCGATGCCCACGTCACCGTTAGGAGGAATGAGACCCTTGTTGAGGACACCTCCGGCTGCAGACCTCGGAGCACTGCTTTGCTGGATTTCCAACCCATCCGTATGGCACCATCTGCGACTCGGTGGCGTCCGACGGGATGTGGGTAGAAGTGGGTGCTTAAGGCGTTCATGCAGGTAGATGGAACGGGCGTCGGTTCCGAAAGTTTTCATCGATGTCAAGACGATCTTATGAATGTTTAGCTGTGTTGTATGTCTTTCCCACGGAAGTATATGAAGTCTCTCGTGCGGCAACTATGCTTTGAGCTATAGAGATCGACGTAGTTCGGGTGATCTGCCACCACTTCCTCGAAGTTCACTTGCCTTTCGGCTCCGGTATCTTAGCACTCAGGAACGAGTTGAAGAACGTCCGCAAGACATCCTTCTGCTGGCTCGAAAAGTCGCCATTGTAGATGACTTAGAGCTTGATTGCGTCGTTCTTCCCTGACATTATAGGCCCGAAATGATAGTCAAGTATGATTGTAGGCTCAGGAACGAGCCTGAATCCACCCGGACTCTGTACCTAGCTCCATCAGCCTCTTTGGGATGCAAGAATGCTGTCACATGGGTCGAACCGTTGAAATGGTGCCGAGCCTGCGATATCGGTAGCATGACGAAGGCAAGGAAGAGTGCGAAGGCTGATGAACTTCGTCTCCATTTGGTTACTGAACTCGGCTTCATACTTTTAACCAACGGCGGGTGATTGACAGAGGTTTATGGCATTGTCTCTTTGTGCATGAAGAATTTATACAGGCCACGCGAATTGTCGCTCAGAGTCTGTCGACTAATCCTAATGAAGATAGGTAGATTTTTATCTCCTCAAGACGAATCAAATCCCCATGTGACAAAATGCAGAAGACTTAGGAGACGAATTCGGAAAATGTTGACGCAAGGTGCAGGAACACCTTATGCCATTGTTGGACTGAGTGAGTCAGGTTGTTGATGGTGATCGTCGGGCTCAAGCTTGTTATGAAGGTACATGTATCCGAAGCTCAGGGTCCACTAACCATTGAAGTGAACTAGCTACAGGGTGCTGGATTCTAGGGAGCCGTCGCAGCGTAGATGCCTGAAAATTTCTCCCAGGATTGTTGAAATCCAAGTAGGAACAATCAGACCTTATCCTCATCAGCATGTTGGGATACGATCATGGAACTGAAAGGAGATTCTTGTAATAGCCAGCGAAACATTTATCGTTCCATATGGAGGAAACTGCTACTAGGCTATCCGAACGATCTTCAGAAATATAGATCGGCAGAGGTTACTTACAAAATGTGGATCGAATTCAGAACGAATGAAATAAATCAAGCCCTGAGGAGACCTTTAGGGTCATGGAGGTTCAAAATAACATGTAGAATAAAATATCTACATGCAAAATATCTATCTAACTCCTTGGCAGGGATTGACAATAGGGTTTGAAAATTTGACCACAGATCTGATGTGCTAAACGGGTTGAGGAGTATGACATACTCAGCTGTCCGTCCTAGCTATCTAAACGTAACCATCTTCCCTTTTCAAAGCGGAGTGTATGAGAAGTACTAGTTCTGTATTTTGAGATAAGTTATCGAGTCCTCGAGATATCGGAGCTAATTATGATTCAATCTGCACTTGGAGCAAAAACTATTCTACCAAAACTATGCACATATATGTTTTTTTTCAAGTAAGAAGCGGGTTTGGGCCGCGACGCCATATTTTAGGCCTCTTCTTCGCCATGGCGCTTCTTGCAGCCGGAAGCTGCTGCCCTTGCACGGACTGAACGATCCCGTCAGGCGTGGGCTCGAACTATGTACATGTATGTAAAGCAGATAAGTTATATCACCTATACACGTCAATCAGCATTTTTTGTTCTCCCGAATGGAAGTACCAGTTTATCAACAGGGGTGACTAAAAAATAACACTGCCACTCGTTCCAGAAGTACATCGATTGTTCAGAGGACTCATACATACCCAAGAAGTGAACACATAAACAGCGTGGATCCTACGAGCATTCCAAGAATTCAATTCGAAAACTGACGCATCTGATGGAAATCGAGCTTCCCCGTAGCAGTCGGTCATAATTTTGACTTAAGTTTTTGAGGCTTCTATACCGGGAGATTCAGCAGCCTATCTTCCTAAGATGCTCGATGGACAGCCCTAGCGTAGTCGAATCTGCAAGCTATCAGTGCAAATCCTTGGTCATTGTTTCGTCTCAACTCTGGTGTTAATGCTTCAGTCCGTGCGAAAGGATGCTCACGGTATCCTTATGGGAAGCTGACGTCCATAGAACTAATATGATTGGATAGGGTACTTAATACATGAGCGAATTCGAGTCAATAAGGCCATCAACTCAACTACCATAAACTTGTTTTCCTACGCATTGTCTGTGGTGAGGAGGCCCGTATCAAACCTTCTGTTCTATGGCTCTGCACTTCCATATGCATCAATTGTTGCGAAACTTCATAACTGAGAACGACCTCTCACTTAATTATGAAAATAATGGTTGAAACAGGAATCAGAACTATTAACAAGCTACAGCCACTTCTACTATCATGCATGCTTTAATGAGCTAAAGTTGTAGACAGGCCTATCCATTGCTGTCCATCTATATCTCTGAAACTCTCCTGTTAACGGTTTATGGCCTCTGAGTGACACCAGTATACATATACAGCATGCTAATGAGATTGGCGCAACCTCATGAAACAGAGAAAAAGAGAGAAGAATGATCATCTGGAATCACGTTCTGATAATGAGAGTACCCTAACGTGGTACAGGATGAGAGGGGCTGTAAACATGTGTGAGTTCAGTGATGAAAGCCTGAAGCCTCGAGCTCCAACTCATAATCTGTAGAATCTGATGCAAAGCGCAGCTTTTGCACACGACTCCTCTCCTCGATGTTTGAACTATTGGTGCGAAGGGGTTCTTCTCAAGTATACACCGGTATACGAAAAGTTAATGTACACTGAGGTATGCACTCGTTTTGAACGATTGAGAAAATGCTGTGCACGAGATTTACGTCACGTATTCGAACTATACGGCCTTACTGCTTCAGCACCTGCGCATGAAAAAATGATCTCTCGATGGAATCGACATTGTGCAGTTAAGAATAAGGTAGTCTTCAATTTGGCTAAGCGTATTTAGCTCAACATGACTGAAGAGAGGATGATGACTGTTGGCTTTAGCAGTAGGGATTGCTCTTACACTTCGAGTGCCTCTATTTCTTCTCAGGGGCCTCAGTCTACGCATCAGCGTGGTCAGAAGGACCAGAAGGATAAGAGTCGTGATCTCAAGAAGTATTTGGGGTTCTAGTGAGCACAAGCTCTTATCGTGATTCTCTAGACAACAACAATAAGGCTGTTGGACTTGTACTGGTGACCATCACCAAAGAGATTTTCCCAAGAGACAAGACACTTCTAGTGCTTCTCAAACAGTGTAGCGACAGTGTGATCACTGTCACTGACATGACCACACTAGTGACCGAGGTGCCAAACGACTCCGTCGTTAAGAGCTCTGATGTTTTGATCTTCATCCAGAGTTGCATGGAAAGAGAGCTATCTCTGTGGGTCGAGGAGTAGGAGCTCATAGAGGTCATGGAGGTCACGTTCGCGATAGAGGTCCAACACCTAGTAGAGGGCAAGCTGCTCACACTGCTGATCCTACTTCTGATGCTACTATGATTACTAGGATCCAAGTTGGAGCAACAGATAGCTAGTATGACTATTGCTCAATGGAATTCGATTCGAGGGCGGGTGCCTCTACATCTTATGGAGGAAAACCAGATCCACATGAGTTTATTTGCAGTGCAACACAGATAGATGCATGAGTGACGATCACTCGAGGAGCAGCACGTGCTCTAGAGCCCCAAGGAGCATTCGTGGAGTTGGATCCACAAAGAGGGGAGGCTAGTAGACGGACTAGGCTTCCTCAATCATTTACATTATTAGAGGCTCTGAAGACCTCTTCTATGATTCCTAGTCGTTCTACTGATGATGCAGATCAGTTAAGTGCACAGACATGACATAGTGGAGCAGAGACGAGTTAGCTTTCGAGATCCATGGATGCAGGGCACGACACATTGTTGGAGGCGGCTACGTCTATCTTGTGGGTCTTTTTATTTTCAACCACGATATGAGGACATTGGGAGTCAACCTAATCTCAAAATTTTGGATAGCGGCCATGCTTTGTGAGAACGAAGGTGTTATGGTCTCTAGTACGGAGGTGACTGGTGATGATTTGATAGATCGGTCCATAGACTCGAGGATCAAGACGGCTACCAGTGACACATGACAAACGGCAACTGCTAGGATGGACAAGTTACCAGCTAGATCGACAATTGACCGTGCTCGGTTGACATCAGGTGTGATGCCGTTGGACAATATCAATGGTATATTTTGCATAGTTGCGTCTTTTGAGCAAGTGTATAGACCCTAGAGAGTCTTATTGGACTTTGGAGGACCGCCCTTGATGTTAAAGTAGAATCAGCTATTGCTAAGGGCCTACATAAGGTTGATATAGAGAGGTGTCTATTCCAGATTCAGACATTTCTCAGAGGATAGACGAGATCAATCACATACATGACATATCAGGAGCTGATAGTGAGAGTTCAGCCAGACCACCTACAGACGGCTCTATGGTGAAAGCCAAGGCCATTGTGACATGTGTAGAGTCTTATGACGTGTTGGTTGGTGGGACGGTGTTGTATCCCATGGATTTCATGATTGAATATGGAGGAGACTACCTCTTATAGGCTAGGTTGGTAGTCCTATGAGAGACGTGTGAGTAGAGAAAAACACGACCCAATGAATAACAAACGGATGAGAAGACCCCCATCATGCCGTACAAGGGAAAGAAGGATCCGAAGGACCAAGCGATAATCACCCCGAAAGAGAGAACACCGGGGCTAAGCCCCGGTGTGAGTAGCTTATTAGTATGGTTTAGCAAGAGAGTTAGTGCAGCTCAGTCAGGGACTACGGCAGCATACAGTTTAATTGTCACTTGACTCGGCGAGTTACTTGAAGACAATGCACATGCGGATGGAGACCTTATCCAATATGAGTGGAGTAGTTTTTTCGACTTTGGATGTTCCACTTTGGAGTTCGAGAGAGGAATTACAAGAGTATGTTGATCAATTGATACAACAGGCTTGGAAGAAAGCTTTGTACCATCAGTGGAAGAGTTGAGTGACTTTCTGACCACAGAACTTGTCTCTTTGTCGCCATTGGATACCACATCCATTATTTGACAGTATTCTCATGAGGATGTGTGTGTGTTCGATCTATTTAGAGAGATCAGCACTAGTTTGATAGCGGTGTTGCAAGCTGACATACGATTACAGCGATACTTGTATGTGAAGAGAGATGAGACAACAAGACGAGTCTCATTGCGTTATCGTATAACGTGTTTTTCTGTCTAGGAATACACTGGGTATATGACTGTGCAGAGGTATGTGGATTGACAAGGTTGGATCTAGATCTGGATGTTTCCAATCAAGTGTTTCACTATATACTCTTCTAGCACGAGTGACCTTGTATCCGTTCCGCTCAAGTTCAAAACTTGATACGATCCAAGGTTACGTATAGGTTGCATAAACTTGTGTTACAAACAGATCTTTTGTACTCTAACTAAAAATACTCAGCTCTGTACTATCTAACTGAAGTTATTCCTCTGTATCACTGGAAGCATGACTTCTGAATAGCTCCCGAGCGACGCTAACTGCCCATCAATCCAACTATCACAACTTCATAGTACAACCAAAAGATGCTATACGATCACTCAAACAACTTGATAGAGTATCGATACAACTTGCTGTTCACCCTGGTCTACCAAGCATTCCAGCAAGGTAAAGCATGCATGCTTCAAGGCACTACTCAAATCTCAACATGGCACCAACGACGGTAGTACCTGGTAGCTCAAAAATCCAAACAGCGGCTTATGACTCATCGCGACTCCGTTCTCCTTCATCACCAAGAGCTGAAATCAGCCCCACACCCTCCAATGTCGAGTTGTATGGATGCATGGCAGTTTCAGCAACAAAATCCTCTCCAAATTGCTCGAAAATGACCAAAATGACAATAGATGATACCGAAAAATCTGAAACTACTACTAACAGAAGTATCTTCGAACTTTGAGACCTCAGTCCTCTCAAACCAGTTGACCAATGATGATCAAACTTCATAGGAAGTTTTATTGGACCATTCACTCCTACCATGAACAATTTTCAGGTCAAAATCTTAAACCATTTCTCAGATATGGATCAAACCGTAATCTGTGTTAACTTAAGAGCTTTACGGACCCAGGTACATTTGATCCAAGATTTTGAACAAACTACTTGACCATTTGAGGTGAAACTTCTCAAGTATCTTACTGATAAGACATGCTTCAATCCTGGAAAGTTTCACTCAGAAATTCGACTCAGAACTTAAGCAATAGCAAACTATCCATGACTATCACAGATCGTTATTCCCGCTTTGTCACGTCTGCATTTCTCAACTTCAATCGGTCGGTTCAGAATCCAAATCGATCAAGAACTGATGAAATTGATATCAAAACGACCAACACGTCGTCCACTCTCCAACCCAACAGACAGCTCCTTAAAACTCTTCGTGAGTCTCTCGGAACAACCAGAAACGTAGCGGTAGGTACGAATTGTACCCCCCTCCACTCAATCAATCATAACGCACTCATCCTTCCATCAAATCGACCGATTCTTCAACCCAGATTGTCCCGGTCGAGGGCTCTCCAACCATACCCTTCGTTTTGCGAATGGACTTCCAAAGCCTCCCGAAACCACAGAAACGTTGTGAGGATTAGCTAGAACACCATTGGTCCAAAAGTGGACCAATAAGAGCAAAAAGATCTTTATTTTTGTCTTTTCTCCACTTAACTTTTTTCTCTAGAACGAATTTTTACTCTCCAATGAGACACAAGACATCAACAAGACTCTAAGACCTCAAAAAATCCTTCAGATATGTCGATGGATTCTTCACGGTCCGTAACTACATAGAAGCTCTCAACCAGAATGGAAACGATTGAGTCGCAGACTAATACAATGTCAATATTACAACCTGAAAACGTTCTACAATAAAAGGTACGACAAAAGAAAACGGTGAAGCTATCACTCGATTGTAATATTCTTGCCCGAAGTTTCTCACGATCCAAGCCCCATGATTGATCTTCGGTCTGCAATGACATCGACCCAAAGGTTGAAAGGAACGTTTGATGGATAGTTGAGATCTATTGTTCCTCACAACAAAATGTACACCGTCATATCCCAAGTCTCTTCATATGTTACGATCGGAAGGATCACCAGAAGCTGTAACTCCATCATTCTTCTCATGAATTCATCGCCAAAGTATGCAACTAACCACTGTCGAAAGTGATCGCGGTGGATGCAATGAAGCTTGATGTGAAACGGATTCGAGAAAGGAAGATCCGAAGCCGGTAACAAACCTCCGTCCATAACCACCACTCCTGCAATTCTTCACTCCTCCATGCAGACCATCGAGAACCCTCACGAATCACCCGCTGAGAGAGAATGCCGTATGAACCATCGAATCGCTCATTTTATACACAAACGCGGCGACAAGGACCACTGAAGTGAACGCGCACAGATTGATGACTTGGCACGTTTCTCTACCGTATGATCACTTGAACAAATGATCACGAACGTGGCACTCATCACACCGTTCGGCGAGTTACGCAATACAGTTCACGAAACATAGAAAAGAAACACAACATAGGTTACACAGGAATTTCACACAGGAGCCGAACCACAACACGACATCCACCCCTTCTAAACGTGCGCATCCTCTGATATGCGCCAACACTCACAAGTTGTGGTCGGCATCACACTAAATCTTCATCTTCTTCATTGATGTTGTCGTTAGCAGTATCTTCGTCATCCAAATCTTCTCCGTCATCATCCAAGATATCAAACTCTGCTTCGACTTCCTCCATGCTTATCCCTTCATCTCGCTTCTTGAAGAGTTTCACACGCTTGCCTGCAATAGGAACCTTGAGCTCTGCCCCATCAAGCTCTCTTAGTGAATATGTGGTATTGTCAAGCACGACAAGAACCACATACGGGCCAAACCATCGCTTAGAGAATTTTCTAAGCGCTGTCGAGTTGAGAGTTTTCCTGGGAAGGGCGCAACTTCCTTCTGGCTGTGATATGATCTTGAAGGCTGTGTTCAGTCTACTCAAGAAAGCGTTGGGCTTCAGATTATGGTTGCTTACTACAAAGGTAGGCTTCAGATCAAAAAGAGAACACTATAAACACTCACTCAGGTCGAATGGACCCTCCAGTATGTTTAGGAAGCGAAAATCAGATCAGACTAGCAGTAATAAGGTCAGACAGTAAACTTTACCAGTCCAGAATCAGAAACATACGATGGTTCAGACTTCAAAACTCCTCCTACATGTAAATGAGGCCCTACTGACCATATACACGAAGTTTCAGCTTGAGATCAAATCAGAGTGTCGAGATATGAGCAGAAACGTTCTGAGCAGAGAAATTACGGCAATTTCTGGTACCCAAACAGCTATTTCGACCTAGAACAGAGAATTGGCTCGATCACTTTCAAAGATTCTTACAAGATTTGCAGTACACAGCTTGCTGAACACTCATGTGAAGTTGGGCCTCCTGATTGTACACAGAACTCCAGGTCTCGCTCTCTGAAGTTGTTGTTCCAGATTGAGAGCTTTTCGGACCCCCTCTACTTCAGCGGTCGCCTCGAATTACTCAGTCACTCAATTGACATGAAAATTTGAGGACAGTCGTAGCCCTACTGACAGTGAACGTGACTATGAAGGTTTGAAGTGATTTTCTCAAATCTACTGCGATTCACACCGAAAACTCCAAAATCAACAGAAGTGCTACAATTCTGACACAAATCAAACTTCAATCAGCCATAACTCCTTCTTTATTGCTCCAAATCGATCAAAAATTTTGCTGACATTTCTTGGCACGACGAACCCTATCTCCTTGTGTTCTCAGATTTCAAAGTCCCCTCACCAAATGCTCGAACTCCTCTTAAGACCCCTACTACTAAGTTTAGCAGTACACAAAGACAAAATTGGACCAATGGGAGTTCATAGCTTCACTCCTCTGTCCTTTTGTGTCCCAAACCATGTGGTGACTTAATTTCATGCATAGGCTACCACGTCAAGCCCCTAAAGTGCCAACGTAAATCCTAAACTACATGTGAAGACGTGTAAAACGACACGTAATCCCGAAAGGTAACCTAATCTCGCTAGGAAGCATGCATGGGCGACATGTAAGTACAACCCATGATCTTAACTCTATCAACATGGTAATTAACCTACTAAGCCTCAAAATATATATCATCATCAAAAATCAACTTCTCTGAGGTCCTAACTTCGCTCAGAGATACTAACGCCTGACAGAGAGGTGAATTATTTACAATGTAAAATGATTCACATCACGACAGCGCACTGTGTTGGTTGTCCAAGCTACTATCGTAGACCAACACCCAATCTCTTTCTTTAATCTCTTTCGGTCTTAATCGATGACGCTTATCGAATCTGTCCTTGTTTCTCAAGCGTGCCTCTTTCAACTTCTCCAATGCAATCTCTACATCTTCAGGTCTTCTCTCTAGTTGACGGATTCGGACAGCAAGAAGATCTTCAGTAGACATACCATCCTCCCAAGGTAGAACACTCCAAGGAGGTATGTGCTCCTCAATGGGCATGATAGGTTTCTGCCCCTGCATCAACTCCGTCGGCATATATCCCGTAACTGAACTATGAGTCGAACCATCAGCCCATAATGCAAACGGAAGAAATCTTGGCCATTCTCTTGCCCTCCCCTTGCAAGCTTTCACAATAGCTTTCACAATAGGAGGATGACCACGTTCACTCTTCGCATTACCCTCCGGATTGTAGGTTGTGGTGAGAGCTAATTTCACACCACACCTCTTGAAGAACGCTTTAGCCTCATCATTGTTCAGCTCCCCTCGGTCAGCCGTGATCTTCCCAACACAACCATATCTACAAATCACATCTTCCAACAAGAATTTGCAGACTCCCTCTGTGGATTTTGTCCGTAAGGCTCGTCCTTCCACTTGGTTGGACAAATCCTCACGTGCCAAAACTAAGTATCGCATCTGTCATATACCAACTGGCATAATAACAAGATCTACTACCCACTTATAATGCATTGCAAGTGGATAAGTAGGATGTAACCCATCTTGATGCCGAATTCTTGAATACTCTTGACAAGTTTGGCATGTCTCCACAAATTGAACTACATCTCTGTACATGTTACGCCACCAATATCTCTCCTTCAGCTTTGTAAAGGTGGCATAAATACCTCTATGTCCTGCCCACAAGCTCTCATGAAACTCCTGCATAAATAACTTTTGCATGTCAACCTTGCACACAACCCTTTGTGGCATCTTACCACCTTGCTTAGCATGTTTCCACAAATAACCACCTTGTAGCAAGTAGTTATAAGCCTTCCTCCTGATTTGTTTAAAGTGAGAATCACTCCATCATGGTTGTCTAGTCAACAGGCTTAGATAGCGTCATATGTCTATCCATTCTCCTTCATATAGCTCCTCCATGAACGGTTTCGAATGCTCACTCTCACCTCCTTGAGCTCTACAGAAAACAGTAATACCAACGTCTTTTGTATCTTCTATCATCTCCTCCTCATCCTCATACCTCGCACGAGATAACATATCAACTATTGGATTGTTCTTCCCCGCTATGTGTCGGAACTCAGGATTAAGGACTTGATGTAAGCAATCCAGTGTAGCATAGCAATATCAAGGGTGTTACAGTTTGTAATCATCCCTAATAGTGGTAAACAATCTGTTTCTGTTATTACTGGCTCTCCAATCAAATAGTCCTTTTTTCAGCTTTCATAGCTGTAACTACTCCCCATAACTCTCTCTTTACTTGAGGATAGTTTCTATGTCGCTCACTCAACACCTTTGCTCCAAATCTGACTGCAAACCGATTTCCATCCTCATCATCTTGTCCTACTGCCCATCCAATGGCTATCGGACTAGTATCAACAGTAAGTATCATTGGTTTGCTATCCTCATAGCTCACACGACGAAGTATAAGTGGAGAAGATAACAACTGCATCATGAATCTCTGAATCGCCTCAGTATGCCTCTTCTCCCATGCAAACCTCTTGTGCTTTCTCAACAGATCATAAAGAGGATCAACCACTTGTGCAAAATGTAGAATCCACACATGATAGAAGACACAAGCTCCAAGAAATCTTCTCACCTCTGTTGTTGAACCACAAGTATCTTTCATCCGTTGTATGGCATCCACTTTACCAGGATCAGGTTTGCGTCCAAACCATCCACATAAGTGCCCCACAATCACAACCTCTCGCACTCCAAATGAAGACTTGGCACATGATAGTGTCAAGTGCGCCTCTTTTATCACAATCTGAAATGTGATCAGCAACAAAGTTTCTACACCCCTTCTGATCCATTGTCTCATCTTTCTCCTCCTCAACGCATCTCTTAATTGGAATGTCATCCAAGAAAAGCATGGTCTTCTCAAGAATGAACTCACGGAGAACCTTGTTCATCCCGTTCATCATGTGCGCTACCGAGTTTGTAGCTCCTTGTGGTAGCGTGCACATTCTGACCAACTCCAACGGTGTCCTCATGGTGGTGATATCTCTACTCTGTTCAGCAAGTTGAAACTGATCGTATCCAGAGTAAAGATCTCCTATAGAGTAAATAGCCCTCCCAGCAAACTCTCCAATGATAGGTCCTATGCATGTATTTCTGATGGTCACTTGGTTCACAAGTTGCATATCTTGGATGAATCGTAATGCACCACTCTTCTTTGGTACTGTAAACCAATGACTAGAGTATGGTGCAAATGATGGTTCCAAGATCTTCATCTGCATCTTCTCTTTCAAGAGCTCTATGAGTTTTGGTAGATGCGCTCTAGGTACAGGAATTGACCTCAAGTCCCAAGGAGCATGTGGAACTGTGAATACGATCATTGGTGTCACAATGCTAAGATCTACACATCCGATTTCTGAGGCTTCAAAAGCAAAGGCTTTCTCATGTCTAGCTAACATCTCTATTCTCCTCTACAGGCAAAAGAAAATCTGCAGAACCAACCTTCAACTCCTTGAGCGTAGCTTCAGTGAACTTGTGACCGACTCGGCTAAGATCTCTCAAGCTTTTCTCCTTCGAAGATTGTTGGACTCGCTGGTTAGAATCACTAGGTAATGGCTGAGCAACAGATTTTACCTTCTTGTTTACCGTTTTGTACCTAGTGTCAATTCTAACTTCAGGATCTACGAATGACTCTATAGCTGTATAGAGCTCCCTAGAGTGTATTTCCACCACATGATCTTCATCTTCTTGCTCATGCATAGCAAACTCATCGATGAAATCTCCCAATCCTAATTCCAAATAAACACCTTCTATCTTATCATCCTCTTCAAGCACACCAACTCTCTTTAGGTCTTTTTCAGTTTTTTGCACAACCTTCTGCTCTCACTTCTGCAAGTCAACAAGTCGTGTATGTGTAGCAAATCCACTCCCAGAAAATCTCACAACTCCTGTACAAAAAGCACTTTCTTTCTCTAGCGAGAGTACCTTCTCTAGTGTACCACTATGTCCTCGTTCTATAGCAGTACTTGTCAAAAATCCTTGAACTCCTCCGTGACCTTAGGCAAGGAGCCACCCCTCAGATAATCTCTGTTCCGCTCGTGGTTCGCTGATACAGTTAGAAATTGTACCGCTCTCTTGCCATCCTGACTTCTGATCCGCGCATAAGTAGATCCATCATCCAAAACCTTGGTCTCCATCCTCACAGCTGTAATGTAAGATTGACCGAGTATCACCGGGTATGATGTACTATCTTGAACAAAGAAGTTTTGTTCTATAGTTACATCTCCAATCTTCACTCTCACGACAAGCTCCATAGAGTTCTCCTCGTGTGTTGTTCGCTGTTCTGATCATCCAACCATGATCTATATCAACAGGCCATCCACCTTGCTTGTAGATGTCCTTAGAGACAATATTGATCTCTGATCCATGATCAATGAAAACAACCACCGGATCTGTCATCTCTACTACCTTCACTAAGGCTTCAATAGTAGCTCTAGCCCAATGTCCTCTAGTGTAATGACTAGAGACCTTGTCATCGCTATCATTCTCAAACCGAACCTTGCGGTTGATGCAGCATTGAGCTAGTTCTAACTCTTCTTCTTTTGATATCCTTGTGTCTAATGCATTAGACACAGCGATTTCTCCTGTCAATTGTCTTTTTCTTTTGATGATGTCAATAATGACATCATGAAACTCTTTCTTGGCAATCCGAAGAACTTCTCGCAAGATAAACTCAATCTTGGCATTGAGTACTCTCTCTTCTAGTACTCTTTTCAGATCCGTAGCAGCTTCAATATCAGACTGAAGCTTGTATGAAGGAGATTTACCTTTCTCCTTACCTCTGTTCTTCTCTGACTTCTCAGGAGTAGAGGATATGACCTCTTCCATAGTCTCCTCTAGTAGAGACATAAGCTCCGGTCTGAACTTTTCTCCTCTTGTTTGTCTCTTGAGAGCTGTTCTTTCTTCGCTAGGGCCTGCTCCATCTCGTTTGCGCTTCTCCTCCATGAGAACCTCATGTTGACTCTTCGTCAAATAAGCATGTGCAGACATTGTATCCACGGGATCATCCCATCCAGTAGCACCCCTGATTGCCGTGGTTGTTCTGAGCAACTCCTCCTTTGCCATTTCTCCCTTTTGTTCGTGCTTACCGCGTGACTCCACATATCAAGAGTATCTCCATGCTTCTTAGAAGCACTTCTTTCTCATACTACCTCAACTCCATAAGTAGCAGCTTCTATCGACGCAGTAGCATGCTGAGATAGATACTCCTCCAATACTTGCTTCATTCTTTTTTTCCCGAAGTTGGTTCTAAGAATCTCTCCATTATCTTTCAGAGCAATCTTTCCTTCCTTCCAATAGACTACTCCATCTCGTAGAGTTTTGGCAAAATCACCACACTCTCTTCGAGCATGATCAGAACTATCACACCAAATGCATCTTTGTACATAATCTTGCTTAGGAACAAGTCTGGTATCAGTGCTCCTCCCTTCTCTTCCAACCTTGCTAACTTGATCTGCAAGTCCCGCATTCCTTTTACCAACTCTTCCATAGCATCTCTTTGCGGTGTAACTTTCGAGACATGAATAGTAGGAAGTGGAACTTGAGGTACATGCACAATAGGTGCTTGCACATTGGGTACCATTGGTTGTCTACGAGGTACTATGATCGATGGTGGTCTCTCGTCTTGTCTTACCACCACCTTCCCTCTCCGGTACTCTCGTTTGGCAAGTACACTCACTGCTTCAGAGACTTTTCTCCATTCAGTTGTGAGTCCGTGTCTTCCATCCTATCTTCCAGAAGCAACTCCAACTCCCTTTGTAATTCATTGTTAGTTGCTTGCAGAAACAACTCCACCTTGTCGTTCTCCAATGTGAGCTTCTCCATCCAAGACAACTGAAGAATTGTCTCTCAAACTCCCAAAATAGCTCTGTGGCAACAAGCCCTTTGTTGGGTTTGTTTACCCACTCCATGAATGACTTCTTAGTCACTCGGTCTGCATCCTCTAAAGAATACTTTTCTTTCAGTTGAAGAGTAAATCCTTCCCATGTAGCACCATGAGATCGGATGATGTCTTTCACATGCTCTCGTAGCTCAGGTACGACAGCAAGCTCAAACGTACTCATCATCTCTCTTTTTGGCACTGTAACAACCTAGAGAAACACAAAATATCGGAAATAGTAAATAAAGGATCGTTCCCACGAAGATACAGTTAGCAGTTACACAAAACACAGTACTACAACGTCACAATGATAATTCTGATAGTTTTCTGTTATTCTCACAGAATGGAATAATATCCGGATGAAAGTTTAAGTTTGATAAGAAACCAAACCCAAGCAAAACCTGATAAATCGAATACAAACAACAATGAAATAGTTCTTTGATCAGGGACCTTTCCAACAACATATAAAAGATTCGAGAAGATAGATGTATGAGTAAATGAGGTAGCAAAATACTGCTGAAATGTTACTAGTCTTCTTCTGAAAAGACAAAAGAATACAGACTTCACATCAAGGTTCAAAGAATAAGCCCCTACTCTTCCTAAGAAATGTTCTTCAAACTAAATCCTCATTCTTAAGAATCCCACTTATTTGAAGAAGGCAGACTTAAGACGAAGCCACCATCATCCGAACTCTTCTTACAATTTAACTTATGCTTCTCCACTTCACAGTAACTAATATGTTCTCAGATCTTCGTTCAAACACCTTCGAAGTATACTGTTTCAACTTCGGCCGAAGTGACCTTCGGTCAAATTTGATACTAAAGTTACTTCGTTCAATGTTATCGACGAAGGCCGTCGTCAATCAGAATTACACCTGCGACAGCAAACTACGTCCTTCGTAGGTAAATTTTACCTTCGCCCACTTTATTCACACTCTCACTCCGCAATCTTGCGCAATCGAAAATTAAGAAACAAAAACTGAAAACATGGAAAAGGTAAAATGACAGAGACTCGCATCGCTTATATACTCCCTCGCCCTAAGATGGCGGATCTCGTTTCTACAAAAAGATGGTCACATCTAGACCGCTTGATCACGACTCCCCACTTGGCGGAACCGCAGTATCTACTCTACCTAACTGTAACTTCTGTCCTATACTGCATAGTGTAAACTTAACCGTCTCCTTAGCTCCTTCAAATCTCGAATGATTCTCTCCGCTAGTCTAACTATTTTGCTCTTCGCCGAAGGATCTGGCGCTATCGTCAACTCTGTCCGAAGCCGCTGGAGAAGCTCCATCTCTGTCGCATCAAGTTCGGTGGCGAAGTATGTTGTCGTGATCTCTTCCACCTTCGTCCGAAGCTCTTCGGCCTTCGTTTCTACTATCTCCCTCGCCTTATGAGCCTTCGTCAGCTCCTCATCCTTTGCAGCCAACTGCTCGTCTTTTGTCGCTAACTGTTCCAAAATGGCATCCCTCTCTGACTTCAAATCGTGAAATCGTGAAGTCATAAGGTTCAACTTTATCTGTACTTCCTCAATCTTATCCAAGTATCGTGTCTGTTCGTGCGACTGCGCTATGAGTAATGCCTCTCGCTGTGACATATACTTCTTGACTTCGGCCGAAGTCTCTTCAAGCTTCACCGTAAGAGCATCCTTCTCTTTTAACCATCCTTGTCGTCCGAAGTACACAGCGCTGAGAAGATCGCTCAACGAAATTGATTCCTTCGTCTCCTTCTCATAGACATGCCGTTGTAGATCCAACTGCGCTATGATTGGCAACGCCGTGCCACTTAGGAATTCCAGAGTCTGTTCAAACATCTTCAACTCTCTTCCCAAGCTGGAGTCACTCGGTCTTGCCGAAGTCGTCGCTACGTCTGGTCTGGGCAAAGTCCGAAGTCCTTGTTGAGGGACTTCGGTCTCAACTGCTTGCACCTCCGAAGGTACTCTTCTTACACTTGACTCTCCTTCGTCTTTCTTCGGACTCGAAGCTCCTAATATCTCCACTGAAGACGACTTCGTTGGTGATTGAGCGCAATCGACTCCTTCGTCCGAAGTCGTTATCGTCGTTCTTCTTGCTTTCTTCTTTCATCTTGAAGTCGCGCCCCCTGGTGTAAGTTCCTCAACCTTCAGACTTCGGACGTCGCCGTCGTAACCGCCACAAACCTCACCGACAAAACCTAACAGAAGCCCTTCGCCGAAGGCTGTCTTCGTCCACTCTCTTCCGATCGATAAAAGTGGAGCACTACAGTAAACTCGCGATTGGAAATAGTAAAGTGAAAATGCTTTTTGATCTTACTTATAGCTTTTCCTTTCTTCTCCTCACGTGCGAAGTCCTTCTTGATTCTCGAGCACAAAGTTGCGCTAACTCCTGTCTCATTTAAGTTCTTCTTTCCAAGGTCATAACTTCGTCGTCCGATGTCCATTCTTAGCAAATGAGGTATCCCTGGAAAGCTCTTCGTCCGTAGAATACAACCAAGTTATCTCCTCAAAGATATATTTGTCATAACTTCTGTATTTCTACTCAGCATCAATCTTCGGCGTAGAAATCCTATTCTACACTGAATCTATCTTATCTATCATCTATACTAACCATTCTATTGTTTTACTTATCAAAAACAAAAAAATTCTTAGCAAAGTGGAAATCCAAGGCTTCACAAGCACCTTACTCAACTCCATCTCTCGGGAATAGTACTTTAGGTACTTGGATATGTTCTTCCCGTCAAACTGATCTAGCAACCCCACAACAGATTGCAAGGCTTTAGTAGCCATTGCTTCTTTCTGTTCAGTGGCTTGCTGTTGTTGCATTACCAACGCGAATGTCTCAAGCAATCACATATCAGACCATGAAAGCTTGGTCACCTTTGGAGCCTCTTCAGATGTAGAAGCCTCATCTATGTAATTACCCAACCCTTCAATGTCTTGATGAGTGACACCAGTATACATATACAGCATGCTAATGAGATTGGCGCAACCTCATGAAACAGAGAAAAAGAGAGAAGAATGATCATCTGGAATCACGTTCTGATAATGAGAGTACCCTAACGTGGTACAGGATGAGAGGGGCTGTAAGCATGTGTGAGTTCAGTGATGAAAGCCTGAAGCCTCGAGCTCCAACTCATAATCTGTAGAATCTGATGCAAAGTGCAGCTTTTGCACACGACTCCTCTCACGATGTTTGAACTATTGGTGCGAAGGGGTTCTTCTCAAGTATACATCGGTATACGAAAAGTTAATGTACACTGAGGTATGCACTCGTTTTGAACGATTGAGAAAATGCTATGCACGAGATTTACGTCACGTATTCAAACTATACGGCCTTACGGCTTCAACACCTGCGCATGAGAAAATGATCTCTCGATAGAATCGACATTGTGTAGTTAAGAGTAAGGTAGTCTTCAGTTTGGCTAAGCGTTGTAATAACCCAGAGAAACACAAAGTATCGGAAATAGTAAATTAAGGATCGTTCTCACGAAGATACAGTTAACAATTACACAAAACACAGTACTACAACGTCACAATGATAATTCAGATAGTTTTCTGTTATTCTCACGGAATGGAATAATATCCGGATGAGAGTTTAAGTTTGATAAGAAACCAAACCCAAGTAAAAACCTGATAAATCAAATACAAACAACAATGAAAGAGTTCTTTGATCAGGGACCCTTCCAACAAACAAATAAAAGATTCGAGAAGATAGATGTATGAACAAATGAGATAGCAAAATACTGCTGAAATGTTACTAGTGTTCTTCTGAAAAGACAGAAGAATACAGACTTCACATCAAGGTTCCAAGGATAAGTCCCTACTCTTCCTAAGAAGTGTTCTTCCTACTAAATCCTCACTCTTAAGAATCCCACTTATTTGAAGAAGGCAAACTTAAGACGAAGCCACCATGTTCCGAACTCTTCTTACAATTTAACTTATGCTTTTCCACTTCACAGTAACTAATATGTTCTCAGATTCCTCAAAATGTTCTTCACTCTAATAGCCCGAAGGCTCTCTTCGCCGAAGTCCAACTTCGATGAGTCTGCATCAATCAGATTTACACCTGCGACAGCAAACTAAGTCCTTCGTAGATAAATTGCCTTCGTCCAATATATTCACACTCTCACTCCGTAATCTCGCGCAATCAAAAATTAACTAACAAAAACTGAAAACATGGAAAAGGTAAAATATCTGAGACGCGCATCGTTTTTATAGCCCTTCGCCCTAAGATGGCGGATCTCATTTCCTACAAAAGATGATCACATCTAGACCGTATGATCACGTCTCTTTACTTGGCGGAACCGTAGTATCTACTCTACCTAACTGTAACGTGTGTCCTATACTGGCTAACGTGAACTTAACTGTCTCCCTAAGCTCCTTCAAATCTCGGATAATCCTCTCCGCTAATCTAACTATCCTACTCTTCGCCGAAGGATCTGGCGCTATCGTCAACTTTGCTCGAAGACGTTGGAGTAGCTCCGTTTGCGTTAAGTTCGGTGACGAAGTATGTCGTCGCGATCTCATCCACCTTCGTTCGATGTTCTTCGGCCTTCGTCTCAGCCATCTCCTTCGCTTTCTCTGTCTTGGTTAACTCCTCATCCTTGGTAGCCAACTGTTCCAACAAAGCCCCCTTCTCCGACTTCATGTCATGAAATCGCGAAGTCATCAGGTTCAACTTCGCTTGCCAGTCTTGTATCTCCTTCGAAGCCTTCACTTGATCCTCTGATCTCGCAACCACCAAAGCGTCTCGCTCTGCAATCAACTTCGCAACCTCGGCCGAAGAGTCTTCAAGCTTCTTCGTTAGATCATCCTTCTCAGTCAGCCATCCCTGTCGTCCGAAGTGCACAGCGCTAAGAAGGTCACTCAAGGATAAAGGTACCTTCGTCTCGTTCTCGTATACATGCCGCTGCATGTATACGAGTCCAACTCTACCAAAATGGATAATGCCGTACCACTGAGAAACTCCAATGTCCTCTCGAACATCCGTAGTTCCTTCCCTATACTTTGATCTCGCGACGTCGAAGTTGTGGCTTCGTCAGGTCGCGGCGTAGGACGAGTCGGTTCCGAAGGAGCTTCTCGAAGTGTAGTATCCGAAGGTACTCGTCTGATGACAAACTCCTCCTGATCCCTAGTCGGTTGACTTTCTCCAGGAGGTTTCTCTGCTACAATCTCCAGCGAAGACGATCGTGCCGGAGTCTGCACACCTTCGGCTCCTTCGTCTGAAGTCGTGGTCGTCCTCTTCGCTTTCTTCTTCTGTCGAGAAGTCGCACCTCCCGATGTTCCTGCCTCTGTCATCTTCCTCTTGGCTCGGGTACTAGGTCCCAACGAGGTCACCAGAGTTGCCAATTCTTCTCTCCGAAGAGTCAGCTCCATCACCCGCTCATCCTCAGATATTGTCCTTCGGTCGAACTTCTCCTCTTCTTCTGGAGACAACAACTTCATTCCTCGGTAGAAGAATATTGTAAACGCCGCAAAGTAAGTAGATCCTCCGTCTTCGAAGTTGGCATACATCTTTTGAACGTGCTCGTGGAAGATCTTCGCCCAATACGCCTTCTTTCCTCCGAAGATTTGCTCGATGAAGTGTATCTGCCAATTGGCCAGATACGAAGTGCGTTGTGGTTTGAATATTGTGTTGAGGACGATCGCGACATCCCTCTTGAAAGGATCGATGTAACTATGCACTTTGAATCCATTCGATCCCACCGATGACGTTGAGAAAAGTTCATTGTACTTCGCCAATTCGTCCGAAGATGGCTTACATGTGCTATCGTATATCAAGTCACCTGGTCTTTCGACATCGTCGATTCCCAACATGTAGTTCCAATGGTTCAGCGTCCAGTTGTGTGGCCTCGTCCGAAGATCATCCGAAGCGTGTCCCTTGCAGATGAGGATCTCCTGCATTAGGTCTGAAGAAATCACTCCCCAGTTCTCCAATAGGAAGGTCATTCTCATCTCCTCCAATCACTCTCGATACGGACTGAAGTCCGGCCACTTCGTCGCTATGGTCTTCAACTTCGGCCTCTTGGCCGTCTGCATCCCTCTCATCTACACCGAAGTCTCGAAGTTCCTTCGTGTTCTTGTGACCACAACATTCCTTACTCGGCACTTAATCGACAACTTCTGACTTTACCACTTCAACTCGCCTTCCGCTGTCCAAAACCCTAGAAGAGACTCTTCGTCGAAGTCGGCCTTCGTCTACTTTCGATCGACCGATGCGGAGCGCTATAATGAATTCACGAGCAGAAATAATAAAGTGATTTACTTTTTGACCCTTCTTATAGTTTTCTGCTTCTCGCCTCCTCACGTATAAGGTTCCGACCGCGAAGGACTGCTTCTTTTCTATTTTGATCCTTCTTCTTCTTTGAGCCATAACTTCGTCGTCCGATGTTCGTTCTCCATAAATGAGGTATCCTTGGAAAGCTCTTCGTCTGAAGAATGCAGCTAGGTTATTAATCCAAAGAGATACATTCACAGGTTCCATATTCTGGTTCAGCATCATCCTTTGGGTAAGAAAGCTCTATACTACACTAAACTTATCTTCTCTATCATCTATACTAACTAATCTACTGTTTTGTCTAATAAAAACAAAAATTTTCTAGCAAATTGGAAATCCAAGGCTTCACAAGCGTATTGAGCTCAACATGATTGAAAAGAGGATGATGACTGTTGGCTTTAGTAGTAGGGATGGCTCTTACACTTCGAGTGCCTCTATTTCTTCTCAGGGGCCTCAATCTACGCATCAGCGTGGTCAGAAGGACCAGAAAGACAGAGAGTCGTGATCTCAAGAAGTATTTGGAGTTCTAGTGAGCACAAGCTCTTATCGTCATTCTCTAGACAACAACAATAAGGCTGTTGGACTTGTACTGGTGACCATCACCAAAGAGATTTTCCCAAGAGACAAGACACTTCTAGTGTTTCTCAAACAGTGTAGCGACAGTGTGATCACTGTCATTGACATGACCACACTAGTGACCGAGGTGCCAAACGACTCCGTCGATAAGAGCTCTGATGTTTGGATCTTCATCCAGAGTTGCATGGAAAGAGAGCTATCTCTGTAGGTCGAGGAGTAGGAGCTCATAGAGATCATGGAGGTCACGTTCGCGGTAGAGGTCCAACACCTAGTAGAGGGCAAGCTGCTCACACTGCTGATCCTACTTCTGATGCTACTATGATTACTAGGATCCAAGTTGGAGCAACAGATAGCTAGTATGACTATTGCTCAATCGAATTTGATTCGAGGGCGGGTGCCTACATCTTATGGAGGAAAACCAGATCCACATGAGTTTATTTGCAGTGCAACACAGAAAGATGCATGAGTGCCGATCACTTGCGGACCAGCACGTGCTCTAGAGCCCCAAGGAGCATTCGTGGAGTTGGATCCACAAAGAGGAGAGGCTAGTAGACGGACTAGGCTTCCTCAATCATTTATATTATTAGAGACTCTGAAGACCTCTTCTATGATTCCTAGTCGTTCTACTAATGATGCAGATCAGTTAAGTGCACAGACATGACATAGTGGAGCAGAGACGAGTTAGCTTTCGAGATCCATGGATGCAAGGCACGACACATTGTTGGAGGCGACTACGTCTATCTTACGGGTCTTTTTATTTTCAACCACGATATGAGGACGTTGGGAGTCAACTTTTGGATAGCGGCCATGCTTTATGAGAACGAAGGTGTTGTGGTCTCTAGTACATAGGTGACTGGTGATGATTTGATAGATCGGTCCATAGACTCGAGGATCAAGACGGCTACCAGTGACACATGACAAACGGCAACTGCTAGGATGGACAAGTTATCAGCTAGATCGACGATTGACCGTGCTCGGTTGACATCAAGTGTGATGCCGTTGGACAATATCAATGGTATATTTTGCATAGTTGCGTCTTTTGAGCAAGTGTATAGACCCTAGAGAGTCTTATTGGACTTTGGAGGGCCGCCCTTGATGTTAAAGAAGACATCAACTATTGCTAGGGGCCTACATAAGGTTGATATAGAGAGGTGTCTATTCCAGATTCAGACATTTCTCAGAGGATAGACGAGATCGATCACATACATGACATATCAGGAGCTGATAGTGAGAGTTCAGCCAGACCACCCTACAGACGGTTCTATGGTGAAAGCCAAGGTCATTGTGACATGTGTAGAGTCTTATGATGTGTTGGTTGGTGAGACGGTGTTGTATCTCATGGATTTCATGATTGAATATGGAGGAGACTACCTCTTATAGGCTAGGTTGGCAGTCCTATGAGAGACGTGTGAGTAGAGAAAAACACGATCCAATGAATAGCAAACGGATGAGAAGATCCCATCAAGCCGTACAAGGGAAAGAAGGATCCGAAGGACCAAGCGATAATCACCCCGAAAGAGAGAACACCGGGGCACCGGGGTAGCTTATTACTATGGTTTAGCGAGAGAGTTAGTGCAGCTAAGTCAGGGACTACGGCAGCATACAGTTTAATTGTCACTTGACTCGGCGAGTTATTGGAAGGCAATGCACATGCGGATGGAGACCTTATCCAATATGAGTGGAGTAGTTTTTTCGACTTTGGATGTTCCACTTTGGAGTTCGAGAGAGGAATTACAAGAGTATGTTGATCAATTGATACAACAGGCTTGGAAGAAAGCTTTGTACCATCAGTGGAAGAGTTGAGTGACTTTCTGACCACAGAACTTGTCCCTTTGTCGCCATTGGATATCACATCCATTATTTGACAGTATTCTCATGAGGGTGTGTGTTCGATCTATTTAGAGAGATCAGCACTAGTTAGATAGCGGTGTTGCAAATCAGAACGATGTTTAGTGTTGCACAACACGGTGTTCTGTACGCTTGTCACTATAACTTGAATTTCTTCTGTATGAAACTGTTCATTTCCACTACAGTGGTATGATTTATTTCATCGTTCTACACATATTGTGTATATGATTTTTATTTTAGTAACACCGTATTGGTTTCACGATAATCTTGATTAGTGATTAGTTCTAAAAATTGTACTACTCAGGGACTACGGCAGCATACAGTTTAATTGTCACTTGACTCGGCGAGTTATTGGAAGGCAATGCACATGCAGATGGAGACCTTATCCAATATGAGTGGAGTAGTTTTTTCGACTTTGGATGTTCCACTTTGGAGTTCGAGAGAGGAATTACAAGAGTATGTTGATCAATTGATACAACAGGCTTGGAAGAAAGCTTTGTACCATCAGTGGAAGAGTTGAGTGACTTTCTGGCCACAGAACTTGTCCCTTTGTCGCCATTGGATACCACATCCATTATTTGACAGTATTCTCATGAGGGTGTGTGTGTGTTCGATCTATTTAGAGAGATCAGCACTAGTTCTCCAAATATTGTGTATATGATTTTTATTTTAGTAACACCATATTGGTTTCACGATAATCTTGATTAGTGATTAGTTCTAAAAATTGTACTACTCAGGGACTACGGCAGCATACAGTTTAATTGTCACTTGACTCGGCGAGTTATTGGAAGGCAATGCACATGCGGATGGAGACCTTATCCAATATGAGTGGAGTAGTTTTTTTGACTTTGGATGTTCCACTTTGGAGTTCGAGAGAGGAATTACAAGAGTATGTTGATCAATTGATACAACAGGCTTGGAAGAAAGCTTTGTACCATAAGTGGAAGAGTTGAGTGACTTTCTGGCCACAGAACTTGTCCCTTTGTCGCCATTGGATACCACATCCATTATTTGACAGTATTCTCATGAGGGTGTGTGTGTGTGTTCGATCTATTTAGAGAGATCAGCACTAGTTTGATAGCGGTGTTGCAAGCTGACATACGATTACAGCGATACTAGTATGTGAAGAGAGATGAGACAACAAGACGAGTCTCATTGCATTATCGTATAACGTGTTTTTCTGTCTAGGATTACACTGGGTATATGGTTGTGCAGAGGTATGTGGATTGACAAGGTTGGATCTAGATCTGGATGTTTCCAATCAAGTGTTTCACTATATACTCTTCTAGGTGAGTTGATTGTTGTTTCGAGAAGCTGAAAGTTGATGAGACAACAACACTGAGAGGTGGAGTCAAACATGACATGTGTCAATCTCTAGAACAACCATTACACACCAACATACGGGCTGCTCCACCAACAGATCCACATAACATACACCTCAAGCCCGTCCATACAACTGCTAAGCTTGAGTTAACTGTACCATCGATGTTGGGAAGATGACATGATGCGCAATTACGCACATGGTCCTTTCAAACAACACCATCACGGTCTTCTAACATGAGTACTCCAGAAGATAACACCTCACGCACTCGTAAAATGGTACGCCTTGCGGTCACGTCCAATGTGGTCGGTGCAGTCTGCTGTAGATAGATATAATCGCCAGGATGAAACATGCGAATCGATGGTCGCTAACCTCCTCCTCGAATAGTCGCATATCGCAAGTGCAACCGCAATTACAACCATCGCAACTCTCCTTGCAAGGACCGGTATGCAATGTAACCATTTGCTCACGGTTGGATCTGAACCTTAAACCTCTACCTTCCCAAGCTAAGTCTTTAGATTTCTCTGCCAACCAACAACCCATTACAAGTTGTTGTATGTAAAAGAAACATAAGAAGGATAAAGACTTGTAACACACAAGAAAACTAAAAGATGCTAGAAAGTAGTAATGTTAGGATTGAATCCACAGAGATGCAAGTAAATATCATCCAAATAAAGTTAACAAGTGACAAAGGTGATTCTTTATAGCTGTTTTTTATTCTCACTGGCAAAAATCACTCTAGATAGAGATCAAACTCAGATCTATCCAACAAGACAGAGTTGATAACTCTAACAAATAACATAACATATACGCAACAGGTAAGGGACCTCAAGAACGACAAAGATACAGAGCTACGGATAACAAGTCTCAACAAAGAAGTACTGCTGAAGTGCTACTAAGTAGCCTCTCACTATAAACCCTAAGTATCTTCATAATAAGTTTTTCTACTACAATTTACTCTCGGAAATACTTCATGTAAAGTTCTCACCTAACACGAAGTACGAAGTTCACTAGTAAGAAACACTTATCCAACAAAAAAACTTCAAGAAATAACCACTTCGTCCAAACAACTTCGCTCCAAAATTATCTTCGTAGCAACCAAACGTCGTAGTAGCTGGTTTGTTCTCAAACTTAGTCTCAAACTCTTACCCTGATTTGGCTCCGTAAACTCTAGAAAAAATAGAAATCCAAATAAAATCCACACCACCTAAACTACCACACCTTTGATACAAAAAGAGTTTAGAGCTTTTATTCTAGTACTTGTGGTTTAATACCCCAAGCGCTACGCCTCCTCTTACAACGAGTTATGGCGCACCAGAAACGTGCAAGCCTGGGCAGGCTTGTGGAATCGAGCAGATGTGCATATGATTTATATGTCTATGCTTTTCGAAGCAAATTTAGGGGCTAGGTAAGGTAATGTGAAAGGTAGAGCAAGAGGTAAGAGGTCTGGAGTTCGAATCTTAGATTTCAGTTTTCTCTTGCGTGTGGCCGCATGCCGCTGCTAAAAGTGTATACTTCCCTCTCGTGTAATCTCACGCCGTCGAACCACTGATAAGAAGACGCATCGGGACTTAGTCGATTAGGTGATCACGGACAGCATCGCGGCCAGAACTCACTCACACGCGTTTAACCTCAATTAATGATAGTAAGAAGACTCTTAGCGCTGAGGCTTAAGACATTCGTCGGGTTTGGCCAAACCTTCTTCAACGTTTCTTGACTGGGTTGGAACCTTCACTTGTCAGAGACTGTAATCCGATGTTCAAGCAACCTGAAATGTCCATGTCAGCTTTGTGACATATAGATTTCCTACCGGTAGAAGGAGAAAAGAATGTCGACGCTAAACATGGAAAACGGGTTGTCTACACGTCTGTGTTTGTTCTTGATCCATAAGTCATTATAATAATGGCTTGTGTATAATAAAAATCAAATTATAAATTTGAAAGAAATATCAATATGGTTTTGCTGTATAACAGTTAAAGAATATGCCTACACATATATCGAAGAAAATTGTATTCCGTAATATTTATGCTTGTATAATCCCCTGACTGTAGTTAGATGACAATTAACATCTAGTATTAAACTCTTAGGTACCAGTTTTTTATGCATGTACCAATGAAAGATCACATTCTTAGGTCATTGTCCGATTCTCGTTCTCATTGTCACTATCCTTTTTCTCGTCTACCCTTTAACCACCATGGAACTCTTTTCTGGAAAGCAAGCAAAACATAGAGAATTTATTCCAGTAATTCTTATAAATAACTCTTTTTCCTGAGTTTATAGTTCTATTCTTGTTTCTCACAGCTCTGCAGCAAAGTGTTTCTTTGTATTTTTAAAACTTTAACTGAGTTCTTCAAAGCTTTTGAACTGTTCAAAGTGTAAAATTAAATTTAGATTCATTCTTATAGAATTGTCTTTTTCCTGTTTATTATACATCCTTGACCAGTAATCTACTTTCCCTCCAGGTGGAATTATTTTTCATATGATTATAATATCTTCTTCCAGACTGAACTACAACCACTAATTGAAATGAATTTGCATTTCACCTCATGCTTGTCTTTTTCCTTCCCTAGTTCCAAAACCTCAGGTTGCATGCATCTTTCTTCTTTCTTTTTTGTTTTTCTTTTATTTTCTTTCTAGGTTGCATGCATCTACGATCGTCAAAATCTGATCGCATCTCGTCAATCAATTGGATCTGACCGTTCTTGCATATACATCAGCATGCCTTAGTGTCGTCTTAGTGTTTGACTGACCTTGCTCGGGTCGGGACTCGGGTTCAAGACTAAGTTCCCCTGACGGCGGGGTTGACTACGGCGGGGTTGACTTGTGGTGGTCACGTCAAGTCCACCGGGTTCTAGCGAGCAAGAATCTGCAAGCACTGCTCGAGAAAATATTCTTGAGTTGTCGGTATATTAAATATCCCACTGTAGAAGTAACCGGTTTTTGTTTTCAAATATAACAGGTGATTTGTAAAAATCAGTTTGCTTTTGCGGTAAAGATCCGGCTGGGTGTAGCACGTTTGTCCAAGCCTTGTGATATCGGTCTCCACATGGGCTGAACATGACATCGCTAACAAGTTGAAGAGGTGGATGTATACATGTACACAAGTGAATGCCCAGAGAACAGTTGGTGAGATGTACGCTACGGTGTATTGTGCTTTCACTAATTCTTTGGAGAGTGTACCCTGGGATAATACCCCTTGGAAATCCTTAATGTGCGTGGACTTCTGCACTCCAGCTTTATTAAAAAGATTAATCGCGTATGTGCTCTGCCCCCTTATTACCGAACCTAGAAACTGTGATAAGTTTCCGCTACAAAACACATTTGTATATGTGGTTTAAGAGCAAAGTTACACGAGAAAAACACAAAGAGTGAGTTGTGGACAAATTACAAAATGTCCACGAACGTCAACGCGAGACGATTATACTACGAAGTCTCGAGAAACGCCAAGAATAGGACCTTGAGAAACAAGTTCGAATGTGGTCTTTGATGCCTGGACCAGTACACATCAGACCGTACACATCTGCCATTCTGAAGTGGGAAATAGCACAGAAAGAGATCGTGCTATACAGCAGGCACAGGAGTCCGGACCGCCTTTCACTTTCAGGAGACTTCTGCTATGAATTCTTGTCCACGGAATGAACCAACGCACTCGTCCTCGTCTGACACTAGGACCCTGGTCCTTACGCGTATGACACTCGGACCCTGGTCCTTATGCTTTAAGTCTAAGAACTATAGGGTTGTTCTTCTAGAGATCCAGTCGATCTCAACGATAGTAAAATATATTTCAGATATATTTTAATTTATGACCAAACTCTTGGAAAAATAAAATTTTAGTCAAAAAACTAAAAAGATTAATTTGTGTGTTAAATGCATGTTTCTAACATATATTAAACACCCATGTACACTTGAGTGTACATGGGTGAATAAGCATGCAAATTATTCACATCTTCACAGTGATCTACTTGAAGTTCAAAGGAGCTGAACATCAATACAACTATTGGAAAAATGAACTCTAAAGATCATTGAGTTTCTAGAAAGAAAAAGAATTTAATCTTTTTCACTGGAAGAAACATACAGTTCTAAGGAATATCATGGTGAATTACTCTAAATAAGTCAAATGATATTCTATAGAAATATACTAAATGAATTTAAATCATATAAAAGATGCTTACTATCATTTAAGACCCCATGTAACTATTTTCGTGGAGCCCGATGGAAAATTCTTTCCCGAAATTAAATTCCTTTCATTTCAACGCAAAGTACGATTTAATTATAACTATTTTTTCCTGGAGGCCGATGGTTTAATTTTCCATGATGGTTTCTTCCTCCTCCCGCGCATTCAAGTGTAGACTAAAAGAAATAAAGAGCTACTGGCGTACGGTAACTTTGGATTGCACTAGTCCGGTAAAATTCCAGAGATTTACTTTACAAATCTCTAATACGTTTTTCTTACTTGACTTCACCCTTCTCAACTTTACATTACTTGATTACACTCATGATCAACAATAACAGGTTTATCGCCATGCGAAGACATTGCATAAGATAAATAAAATATCATAATCTAATCATCTATAATAAATATATTTTAAACTAAATTTTTCGTGCAAATACATGGCTGGCTCCTAACATGCACATCTCTTGTTCATGTTAGCAGTGTGGTATTTTCACTTGTTGAATCTGCTATTGTTAGTTAAAGACGCTACCAAGTAATGCAATGTTAAGAAGGGTGGAGTAAAATAAATTTCTGGATAAAAATCAGAACGATGTTTAGTGTTGCACCACACGGTGTTCTGTACGCTTGTCACTATAACTTGAATTTCTTCTGTATGAAACTGTTCATTTCCACTACAGTGGTATGATTTATTTCATCGTTCTACACATATTGTGTATATGATTTTTATTTTAGTAACACCATATTGGTTTCACGATAATCTTGATTAGTGATTAGTTCTAAAAATTGTACTACTCAGGGACTACGGCAGCATACAATTTAATTGTCACTTGACTCGGCGAGTTATTGGAAGGCAATGCACATGCGGATGGAGACCTTATCCAATATGAGTGGAGTAGTTTTTTCGACTTTGGATGTTCCACTTTGGAGTTCGAGAGAGGAATTACAAGAGTATGTTGATCAATTGATACAACAAGCTTGGAAGAAAGCTTTGTACCATCAGTGGAAGAGTTGAGTGACTTTCTGGCCACAGAACTTGTCCCTTTGTCGCCATTGGATACCACATCCATTATTTGACAGTATTCTCATGAGGGTGTGTGTGTGTTCGATCTATTTAGAGAGATCAGCACTAGTTTGATAGCGGTGTTGCAAGCTGACATACGATTACAGCGATACTTGTATGTGAAGAGAGATGAGACAACAAGATGAGTCTCATTGCGTTATCGTATAACGTGTTTTTCTATCTAGGATTACACTGGGTATATGGTTGTGCAGAGGTATGTGGATTGACAAGGTTGGATCTAGATCTGGATGTTTCCAATCAAGTGTTTCACTATATACTCTTCTAGGTGAGTTGATTGTTGTTTCGAGAAGCTGAAAGTTGGGAACCAAGCCTGTGCCTCCCGATCATCCGAGCTTCTCAAATCCACATCTTCCTAGAGAGACTAGAAGATTGAAAAAACTGGCAGAATGCACGAGAAGACGTGAGGATCCTTTACGGGTCTCTTCTGTCTGACCCATAGCAGCCTATTCCTTCTTCTTCCCGAACTTAGAAGAGAGTTGTGAGAAGTCTTACTGGCAGAATCTGGAGAGAATGATCGAGGGTCATGTCTTCCTGTCATGCAGCAAGCTTCTTCTGAGCGTGTATGAGAGGTAAGGAGTCGGAAGAACAGAGTATGAATGTTTCGTGGCTGTTGTGAGACTAGATTGCGTGTCGAAAGTCGAAGACAGGTGAGATCGGTGATGAGAAGCCTAGCTGCAGGAAGTCTTCCGAGTACGACAGTTAAACGGAAGCTGTTCCAAGAGTCTTCTTGGAGATCACTGTCAGAGTAGGAGTCTGCGACCATCTTCTGAACTTTTTGTATACTCTTCTTCTCACATATCTTGTATCTTCTGTTATGAAGTAGGATGAAATGCAAGATGGGTTGTCTTCTTGGTAATCCATGCGACTTTGTATCCGCTCGGCTCAAGTTTAAAGCTTGATACGATCCAAGGTTACGTATAGGTTGCATAAACTTCTGTTACAAACAGATCTTTTGTACTCTAACTAAAAATACTCAGCTCTATACTATCTAACTGAAGTTATTCCTCTGTATCACTGGAAGCATGACTTCTGAATAGCTCCCCAGCGACGCTAACTGCCCATCAATCCAACTATCACAACTTCATAGTACAACCAATCGATACGACACTCAATCAACTTGATAGAGTATCGATACAACTTGCTGTACACCCGGGTCTACCAAGCATTCCAGCAAGGTAAAGCATGCATGCTTCAAGGCACTACTCAGATCTCAACATGGCACCAACGGCGGTAGTACCTAGTAGCTCAAAAATCCAAACAGCGGCTTATGACTCATCGCGACTCCGTTCTCCTTCATCACCAAGAGCTGAAATCAGCCCCACACCCTCCAGTGTCGAGTTGTATGCAGGCATGACAGTTTCAGCAACAAACTCCTCTCCAAATTGCTCAAAAATGACCAAAATGACAATAGATGATACCAAAAAATCTGAAACTACTAATAACAAAAATATCTTCAAACTTTGAGACCTCAATCCTCCCAAACCAGTCGACCAATGATGATCAAACTTCACAAGAAGCTTGATTGGACCCTTCACTCCTACCCTGCATAATTTTCAGGTCGTAATCTTAAACCAATTCTCAGATATGGATCAAACCGTAATCTGTGTTAACTTAAGAGCTTTACAGACCCAGGTACATTTGATCTAAGATTCTGAACAAACTACTTGACCATTTGAGGTGAAACTTCTCAACTATCTTACTGATAAGACATGCTTCAATCCTGGAAAGTTTCACTCAAAAATTCGACTCAGAACTTAAGCAATAGCAAACTATCCATGACTATCACAGTTCGCTATTCCCGCCTTGTCACGTCTGCACTTCTCAACTTCAATCGGTCGGTTCAGAATCCAAATCGATCAAGAACCTGATGAAATTGATATCAAAACGACCAGCACGTCGTCAGCTCTCCAACCCAACATACAGCTCCTTAAAACTCTTCGTGAGTCTCTCGAAACAATCAGAAACGTAGCGGTAGGTACGAATTACATCCCCCTCCACTCAATTGATCATAACGCACTCATCCTTCCATCAAATCGACCGATTTTTCAACCCAGATTGTAGCCCTGGTCGAGGGCTCTCCAACCATACCCTTCGTTTTGCGAATGGACCTCCGAAGCCTCCAGAAACCACAGAAACGTTGCGAGGATCAGCTAGAACACCATTGGTCAAAAGTGGACCAATAAGAGCAAAAAGATCTTTACTTTTGTCTTTTCTCCACTTAACTTTTTCCTCTAGAACGAATTTTTACTCTCCAAGGAGACAGAAGACATCAACAAGACTCTAAGACCTCAGAAAATCCTTCAGATATGTCAATGGATTCTTCACGGTCCGTAACTACATAGAAGCGCTCAACCAGAATGGAAACGATTGAGTCGCAGACTAATACAACGTCAATATTACAACATGGAAACGTTCTACAATAAAAGATACGACAAAAGGAAACGGTGAAGCCATCACTTGATTGTAATATTCTTGCCCGAAGTTTCTCACGATCCAAACCTCATGATTGATCTTCGGTCTGCAATGACACCGGACATCGACCCAAAGATTGAAAGGAACGTTCGATGGATAGTTGAGATCCATTGTTCCTCACAACAAAATGTACACCGTCATATCCCAAGTCTCTTCGTATGTTACAATCGGAAGGATCACCAGAAGCTGTAACTCCATCATTCTTCCCATGAATTCATCGCCAAAGTATGCAACTAACCACTGTCGAAAGTGAGGGCGGTGGATGCAATGAAGCTTGATGTGAAACGGATTCGGGAAAGAAAGATCCGGAGCCGATAACAAACCTCCGTCCATAACCACCACTCCTGCAATTCTTCACTCCTCCATGCAGACCACCGAGAACCCTCACGAATCACCCGCTGAGAGAGAATGTCATATTAACCATCGACTCGCCATTTTTATACACAAACGCGGTGACAAGGACCACTAAAATGAACGTGCACAGATTGATGACTTGGCACGTTTCTCTACCGTACAATCACTTGAACAGATAATCACGAACGTGGCACTCATCACATCGTTCGGCGAGTTACACAATACAGTTCACGAAACATAGAAAAGAAACACAACATAGGTTACACAGGAATTTCACACAGGAGCCGAACCACAACACGACAACGTCATGTGACACGATTATTACAAAGATATCATGATCTACTATCATCAGCAATTCGAGGATACCAGCGGATGTTATCGCTAAATTTTTTCTCTTGGAGATGTAGGAGCGAAATATAGTATGAGTCGGCTCTGTGGATTTGATGATTGCGAGTTGACCATGTGAGGACCATACACTACTAGACCAGACAAGATCTACAAGATCTACGGTCTCGAATGTTCTTGGAGATGTTGCAAACCCTACTACATCTTCATATTCATCAGACATGTTCCAGCATACATCTTGGAGAAGTGTTGTTGTTGGATGACATTCGTCCACGGATGATGACGGGTGTGCAGTCATAGATTAGACCAGTTGTTTTGTTGGATGCAACGAGAGTGAGATCTCGTGCACACGGTTGTGGTGGATGAACTTGTTACCTAGAGAGTTGTTGAGGCGGGCATACGATGGAGTTCGAGGTCCAACACACCTTAGAATGGATAACATCTTGGATCAAGACAAGTAACAATCTCAAGTAGTGAGAGTCGTTGACAGGTCACCCATGATCATGATAAACTTAGTGGGACAACATAGAACGACATTGCCTACACTTTTGAGCTTCTCTGGTTCTCATGAGATGCTAGTTTGTAGTTGTTGATGGAGCTCAACGTCGATGTGAGAAAACGTGCGATGAGATTTCTTACAAGTATGACGGTTGTGTCTTCGATATGAGAGAAAATACGCCGTCATGTGTTAAGTCAAGCAATGGACTTCAGCAGCTTAACCTGGATTGTGAGCCTTGGTTTGGCTGAGCAGCATCGGATACGATCGACATGTATTACTACTCAGAACCTTATGAGTGCTTTGTCCAGTGAGACGATAGAGACAAAGACTGGGGGCGAGGCAAGGAGAGATCGTCATCAATGTATATCGTGAGATTTGATGAGAGATCATCTGGAGGTTGTAGCTAAGGCTGCTGAGATCGTGTGTGTGGACGTGGTTGAGTCCGTTGATGGTGAGCAAGAGAGGTTTGCTCATGATGTTGCTCAATAGCAACCAATTGTTTCGTCCTCTACCTCTGGTGTAATGACAAAGAATACTTGGGAGCCTGGGATTAGAGCCAAGCTTAGAGAAGAAGAGAGACGAAGAATACATTCAAGTGTTTTGCCTTCAGTATGAAAGATTTAGATACCTTGAAAGGACCGAGTATATGGATTGAGTTAGCTAGTGACACATCAACCTTCCGACGCTCTTATAGATACAATGATATGAAGAGAGCTTAGATCTGGAGTCGGACTCAGGACTTGTTTAGGCTGGATTGGTGGAGATATCTTATCGAGAGTATTGACCAATAAAGATATGTATGACAACTATACTGATAGACGGATGTGTAGAGAGTATCGTCATATCAATCGATAGACGAAGTCGGATAAGTATGTCATGTCTACCTCGGAAGAGATTTTTGATGCGGTTGGACATGCAAAGTTCTTCAGTACGTTGGATCTTCGAGTAAGATATCATCAATTGTAGATCATAGAGGAGGATAAGATCAAGATAACATTTTGAGTAATTGATCCTCACGGCAAGAATTGTTTGTATCAATGACGATTCTTAACATTTGGCTTGAAGAACGCACCTGCCGAGTTCTAGATGGTTATGGAAAAAATCTTAGCAGGGTTGGATTTGTTCAGTGTTACATTGTTGATATCTTAGTCTATAGTGCTACAACGGAGGAGCACGAGAGACATTTATAGCTGGTGTTTGAGCGGTTGAGAGCTCGAGTTTGAAGTTGCATCTTGGGCAATGTAAGTTTTTTCAAGATCAAGCGGAGTATCTTGGTCACACAATCTTCCCAAGTGGATTAGAAGTACAACAAACAAAGGTTGAGGCGATTGCATGCATTCCACATCCCACAAATATGAGTCGAGTTCGAGCATTTGTTGATTTAGCAAACTTCTATCGTCGGTATGTGACAGGATTGAATGTAATTGCAAAGAGAGGATTTGTGAGAAGAGCATTGCGTAAGTATGGCTTGCGGAAGGATTATCATGGAAACTAAGATCTTCAATTATCATGGTTGGCTAGGGGTTATCTTTGACATCCTTCTCATCATACTTTCTGCTATACTTTCGAGAATCAGATTTACCTACGGCCATTCATCGTGATTCTGTCGAGGTTGTGAACCTTGATGATCCGGATATGCGGGTGAGAGCATGTTTTCAATGAGGTTAGATGTTTCAGCGAGTTATGCTTATCGATTGCTCAACATATCGAGGTACTTGGCATTGCGAAGAGAGAGTTTCATGAAATTGATCATTGATATTATGAAAAGAAAGAGATAGGTTTTAATTGAACAGGTAGCCACTCAGATGATTCGAGTGGTGAATGTCATTGATGTTGATGAAGTTGAAGATGTTCATCATGAGACATGGGTTGTTGATCTCGTATTATTGAGAATAAAGATGAGGAATTCGAGGAGGAGAAGTCAAGCACAGACAGTGACTTCAGACAGACGGACACGTGCAACAACGGAGACGTAGGTTCGGATTGGATGGCTTTATGAATCAATACATGCACTTGTGGACTGTAAACCCTCCGCGGTCCTATCGATCAACTACCCCCGATCTCTCAACCTCCACGATCGTCATCCACGAATCTGCAACATGTCGGACTTGTCTCTCACTCAGGGGTCACCTCTGATGGCTTTGATGGAAGCACACCATGAACTTGAAGGGAAAAATGCTAAGTTCACTCATTCATACACCCACAAACTTATCAACTAAAAATCTCCATAAACTCATCTACTAAAATCCTCCATTCTAACGACGTCTCTCAAGTTCTCACATGCTAAAAATATCTCACACTCTCTATATTACTCAAGTTGTCATTACGACGATGTGAAAGAAAGGATGAGGAGCTCTTCTCTACTCCTCTATTTATACATTCTAGGTTTTTACTTTGGTACCCTCCGGTAACTCAGCCGTAACTACTTTTATCGGATTTTACTAAAATATTACTTAAGGTAAAAGCATTAATCACATGGGCTTCTTACCTTTTCACATGGGCTTATTCCTTCAAAGTCAACAACTTCTAGAAGGATTCTGGAATATTCTCAAGGAATCTCGAATTTCCAACCCCCCCTCTACACTAGGACTCACTAAAAAAGAAACATGTAGAATCTCTTCTTGTTTTTAATGCTCACAAAGTCCACAACTTTAATCTAACCACTAATATCAAGTCAAAAATGAGATAAGGGATACTTTCCACCTCCTTTTTACCTTTTAGACAAGATGACAAGATAGTAGTGCTCACTCTTTAGGAAATATCTGAATTCTGCCAAAAGTACAGCTAAGTTTAACCATAACTAACTTTTAGCTAATCATGACTAACTTGGGCAGCAAATAAACATTCTCAACACTTAGTTATAACTAAATACTTTACTAATAGACAAACTTCTTATGTGTAACATAGGTCGTTACATTTTACCTCCGCACTAAATTTTTGCTCCGTCCTCGGAGTGAAGAGAGAATTTTCGTCGATGAAACAACTTCAACTTGTCATGATTGACCCGATCGAATCTCCTTCCTCCCAACTCCTGAAGGTCATACGTGAAGTTGCTCCACACCTTATCTCTACAACAAAAGGACCAAAATATCTAGGAAGAAACTTCTTCCTAGCCCTCTTGAATCTGATAGCATCGTACAACATTACCCAATCTCCGACTTGAAAAGGTTTTATCTCTCTCTTGCCCAACCGTTTGTCGTAACTCTTCTTTTGATACGCCTGAGCTCGTTCCATCCGGATCATTGCTACCGCTCGGGTCTCTTCCAACTCCATGAGTTGCTCCCTTCTTGATCTGACCACGTCTTCTCCTCTCGACCTCTTCAATTTTCGTTGAATAGTTTCAAAAGTATCCAATTCGAATTGGATCGACAACTTGGACTCCACTCCATAAACCAGTCGAAATGAAGAGTACCCAGTAGAAGTCTTTGTTGTCGTTCGGTACTCCCATAAGATGCCATGTAGCCTCTTATCCCAAGTATGTTTTGCAGTCTCAACACCAGCATCTTTGGCGAGCATCATACAAAGTGTAAGATTGGTCTTCTCCGCAAGACCATTAGCATTTGGTTTGTATGAGGTCGTTACTTGTGCCTTGATAGAAAAGTGTTGTAGCATAGCAATAGTCATGCTCCCTACAAACTCTCCTCCTCTATCGGAGACCAACTCTAACGGACATCCAAATCTTGTGATGATCCTCTCCCATAGAAATCTACCGACTTCCGTTTCATTAGTCTCCCTCAAAGGTCTAGCCTCTACCCACTTGGTACAATAGTTAGTAGCAACTACGATGTATCTATTGCCTCGAGGTGTCTTATTAAGAGGACCTACAAAGTCAAACCTCACTTCTCAAATGGTCCTAATATTGAAATTGATCTTAACGGAGGAGTTCTAGTAGACTTCAGAGCAAATGCTTGACATACGTCGCAAGTTTTGCAATAGTCTAAACACTCCTTGAAAATCCCTCTCTAGTGATAACCCGCATCCAAAATCTTGAAAGCTGTTATCTTACCAGCAAAGTGACCTCCGCAAACAGTACCATCGTGAAACTCATGCATCAGCTTGAATGCCTCCTTCTGACCAACTGCTCTCCTTAGTAACCCATCTGCTCCTTGATGAAACAGAATTCTCTCCACCATGGTGTAAGGTTTGCATCTCTTGATCAACGCGTTACGTTCTCGGGTATGCATACCTTCTGGAAAAGAGCCATCTGCAAGAAAACTCCAGATTTCTTTGTACTCGTCCGGTATCTCTTCGATGCTTGTGATGGTCATCAGATGCTCGTCTGGAAATGAATCATCAAACGGTTCTTTTCTCTCATCATCATAAGCCCTTGACAAAAGATCAGCATTCGCATGCTTCTTTCCTGGTCTATCTTTGATCATATAATCGTATTCTGTTAGAAGGCATGCGGAGAAGATCAATCTTACACTTTGTACACTTTGGAGTCAAAGATGCAGGTGTTGAGATTGCGAAACATACTTGGGATAAGAGACTACATGTCATCTTATGAGAGTGACAACAAAAACTTATACTGGGTATTTCTCATTTCGACTTGTTTATGAAGTAGAG
Organism: Asterella californica; assembly: GCA_036924285.1. Classification (NCBI taxonomy): domain Eukaryota; kingdom Viridiplantae; phylum Streptophyta; class Marchantiopsida; order Marchantiales; family Aytoniaceae; genus Asterella; species Asterella californica. The sequence goes on along the minus strand of JAYKYS010000018.1, from coordinate 916,272 downwards.
TCTAGTTGTCGATCCGATTCAAACTAGATACTTTTCAAACTATTCAACGAAAGTTGAACAGGTCGAGGGGAGAAAACGTCGTCTATCAAGGAGGGTGTAACTCATGGAGTTGGAAGAGACCCGAGCGGTAGCAATGATTCGTTGGAACGAGCTCTAGCGTATCAAAAGAAGAGTTACGACAAATGATTGCACAAGAAGGAGATAAAACCTTTTCAAGTCAGAGACTGGGTAATGTTGTATGATGCTATCAGATTCAAGAGGGCTAGTCCCACTTTATGCTTGGTCCTTTTGTTATAGATAAGGTGTGGAGCAACTTCACATATGACCTTCAAGAGCTAGGAGGAAGGAGATTCAATCTGATCAACCATAACAAGTTGAAGTTGTTTTATTGACGAAAGTTCTCTCTTCACTCTGAAGACGGAGCAAAAATTTAGTCAGTGAGTAAAATGTAATGACCTATGTTACACATAGGAAGTTTTTTTATTAGTAAGGTGTAAGGAAGTTATAACTAAGTGTGGAGAATGTTTATTTGTTTCCCAAGATTTAAGGAGATATCAAGTTAGTCATGACTAGCTAAAGTTAGTTATTGTTATTAGCTATAATTTTGAGCAGAATTCAAATATTTCCTAAAAAGTGAGCACTACTATCTTGTCATCTTGTTTAAAAGGTAGAAAGGAGGTGGAAAGTATCCCTTATCTCCTTTTTGACTTGATATTAGTGGTGAGACTAAAGTTATGGACTTTGGGGGCATTAAAAAGAAGAAGAGATTCCACATGTCTCATTTTTAGTGGATCCTAGTATAGAAAGGGGTGGAAATTTGAGATTCTTTGAGAATATTTTAAAATCCTTCTAGAAGATGTTGACTTTGAAGGAATAAGCTGTGAAAAGATAGAAGTCCATGTGATTAATGCTTTTATCTTAAGTAATATCTTAGTAAAATTTGGTAAAAAATAGTTACGGTTGAGTTATCGGAGGGTACCAAAGTAAAAACCTAGAATGTATAAATAGAGGAGTAGAGAAGAGCTCATCATCCTTGTTTTCACAACGTCGTAATGACATTTCGAGCAATATAGAGAGAGTGTGAGATTTTAGAAGGTGAGAACTTGAGAGATGTCGTTAGAACGGAGAATTTGAGTTTATGGGTTTGTGAATAACTGAACTTAGCATTTTTCTCTTCAAGTTCATGGTGTGCTTCCATCAAAGCCATCAGAGGTGATCTCTGAGTGAGAGATAAGCCCGACATGTTGCAGATTCATCGATGATTATCGTGGAGGTTGAGAGATTGAGAGGTAGTTGATCTATAAGACCGCGGAGGGTGTACAGACCAATGTCTATTGTGAGGATAGAATTACACGCAAGAAGTCGGAAGACAACTGAGACCAATGATAGAAAGGTTAGATGCGAGAAGTCTTTTGAAGTAGTCATTTATCTAGAATCTGTCTTGGAAATCTTCTTGGAGGTCATTGTCACAGTAGGAGCTCTCAAACTTCTTTTGACCGTTTCGTAAGTCTCTCTTCTCGGGTAACTTTTTATCTTCTACTGGAAGTAGGATGAACTGCAAGGTGGTTTGTCTCCTTAAGAATCCATGTTATGCCTTCTGTCTTCTAATCTACATTTGCGTAGATGTAGATTAGAAGACCTGATGCTATCATGAAGTTCTCTTAGAATTCTAGAAGACTGAATGGCAGAAGAAGACTGAACTTGTCTTTTGAGAGTGAACTCTGAACTGCGAGAGCTCGATAAGGATTGAGCCTTAGGCTCACAGCAATCATGTGTTGTATAGTGTACCAGAAGCTTCGGTATGACTACCATGCATCCACGAGGTCTTGTGTTTTTCCAAACGGAACTGAGCGCAGTCAAATTCTTCATTAAGGAGTTGGGTCTCGACTTCTTCAGTTGAAACTAGAATCTTGCGGATCAGGGTCTGTTGGAAGAAATCTGGTCAGTCCTACCTCTCCAAAAACGTATACCTACCAAGGCAGGAGTGACGAGAGGAAGACCGATACTATAGAACATGGCTTGGTGGAGGAAAACATTCCATCGATCAGAAACTGAGAACCATGGTTATGAGCTGGAGAAATAAGTACAATGCTCTCAACGTTTTCTCTGCAGATTTGGTGATGCTTGTGAGGTGCCAATGAGCAATGTATCTCTCCACCCATTTCTTTTCTTGGAGTTCTTCAGGACACGTTTGAGACAAAAGACTACTTTGTAGTCTTTGTCTTTGTAGTCTCTAATCAGACTCGCATTGAGACACAAGATCGGGTGACGCCAAAGCAACTACGATGACATGATACCTTGGCGCTCATGAATGTGGAATTAATCCACAAAGTGAAAAAGGACAATGTGGTTCTTGACGCCTTGAATCGCAAGAAGGAATATCTTTCATCGTCAACACAATTTTACGTTCTATGTATCCTAAGGAGTCAAACTTGGAGAGACGAATACGTGAAGGTTACATGAGCGATGACCAAGCGAAGGAGTACATGGTATAGCTCAAGCGAGGAGTGAAGTTGCAAAACATGCAGCTGAGACATGGCATACTCATATTCAAGCAAAGTCGGGTTTATGTGGGACAAGAAAAACTTAAGACTAAGTTGCTCAAAGAATGTCAGGATGCGCCCTTATTAGACCATAAAGGAGAAAAGTCTATGTTAGCAGTGACAGCTAAAAAGTTCTATTGGTCCCACATGAAAGATGATGTTGCCCACTTTGTGAAAACATGTGTAAAATGTCAAGCAAACCGGTTTCTTACGAGAAGAAACAGGGGTTGCTTCATCCTTTGCCGATTCTAGCTAGACCTTGAGAAAGCATTAGCATGGACTTCATTACGTCTCTGCTTGACACAAATGGACCACAACGCAATCTTTGTGATAGTTGACCGGTTTAACAAACTAGCGAAGTTTACCTCGACCTTGGATACCGCAATAGTGTTCACGACTTCTCGGTTGTTCTTAGATACTTGATGGCGTTCACGTGGATTACCTCGGAGTATAATTTCAGACCGAGACTCCAAGTTCACAAGTGTCTTTTGGAAACACTTATTCCAAAAATTGGGGACTAAGTTAAAATTTGATGTCGTCTTTCATCTTGAAATAGATGGACAAACTGAACGAGTTAACTCGGTTCTACTTGAAGAATTATGTGAGCACGGACCAAAGTGATTAGACTGAGCGGCTCAGCCTTGCGGAGTACTGCTACAATTCCAAGAAGCATTCAGCAACCAATGAATCACATTTATTGCTGGCTTACGGACGTGAGCCAGAAGGACCTCTTGACTTGACTCTTACAGGGAGTTCTACATCGACACGATCAAGAACACTACAAACATCAGCTGAAGAATTGGTGGTGGAAATGCAGTGGCGCGAGAGAAACAAGTGAAGAAAAAACTTCGAGAAAGCGCAACAATGTTACACGAAGCAGGTAAACAAGCATCGGCGGCAAGTGAAGTTTCAAGTGGACGAAGAAGTATGGTTGAGTACGAGAACTTCATCCTTCCGAAAGGAATTCGACTAAGTTCTCATCAAAGTTCGCGGGGTCTTTTGTCATTGTAAGAATCCGCACGAAGATGTCTATACATTAGACCTTCCTCTTGAGTGGTAGTTACATCCGACTTTTCATGTTTCTTTATTAAAGAAATACTTCAAGGATGATTCGCGACCGGAGTGCAAACAAGTTCTCAGGCCTCAACTTGATGTCGTGCAAGGCAAAGCAGAATACGAGATAGAGACCATTTTGCAATCGCAGTGCAAATCCAATCAGATGGAGTACTTGGTCAAATGGCGTGGATACCATTTGAAGGAAGCAACTTGGGTCCCAGAAGAAGATTTAGCACATGCAAGTGAAGTGGACCTCTTCAAATGGAGACAAGGACAACAAGGACGTTAGCAAGATGATGACATCTCCTTCCAATGAGGAGTGAAGGAACGACAAATCATACGAGTAGCAACTTGAGGTGACTTGGGCCGATGGACTTTGTAGCTTTGCCTCGTATTTTGTGGAAATAAAGATTTTGTTTCTTGAAATTTGTCTAAGTGTATTGATAGTGCATGACTATGATTAGTTCTGATCAGATGCCTAGGATGTTGTCAAGAGGAAGAACGAAGCACACTCAAAGGAAGCGAGCTGGTTTGGACAAGCATCTAAATCAAGACTTAGGTTTGCCGTAGCGTTGACAAAGCAAGTATGAATTTTATACTTGTCTTGAGGCTTGGGGTGATCTCGCATTGCAGTCTGACAACTGCAAGGTAAACTTAGTCGCACGTCTCTAAGTCAAATAAGGTTGCATCCAGAAAGTGAGCTTCGGAGGACCTCGTAAGTAGGTGTGAATACTTATAAGTTAGCAAGTTAGAATCTTAAGTAGAATGTTTAAAAATTCTCAACTAGTTTTGTTTAGGGGTGGCCAAAAAGGTTAAGCTTTCTCCGAGACTAGTTGGAATTTTCTAAGTGTTCTAGCGACAACTTAAGATTCAAGCCAAGAAGAGAATTGCGGTTAGCTACCAAAACGCGATTCTGGCGCCAAGAGGTTGGCTACCCATTTTGAACTTGGCGTTAACTTAAGGATCATTGTTGATGAGGACATCAACTTCCAAAGTGGGGGTGAATATCGTGATCCTCAATCTCGTGATCGGACGCAGACGTGAACAATAGAACTCTTTGGACTTGCACTAGGTTGTGAACGTACGAGTAGGACTTAACACCTTGACCGAGAAGTCGGGATCAGATGAACCCTAAGTGGTTCTCTGAACCAACGTTGGAGCATTGGGTTACAACATAAGGGCCTACTCCAAAATAACCCCAGACGAACGTTGATGTAAGAGGGCAAGTCTGAAACAGACCGAAACATAGATCTGAGATACAGGTCTGAGACATAAGTCTGAGATGCGAGACCGAAACGTGGGTTCGGCACAGACGGGCCGTGGTTCAAACGTTGATCCGAACCATAAGATTCGAGTCTGGTTTTGGACCATAGGTCTTTGGAAAACGACTAAGTGTTGGAGCTCCAGCGACATTTTAGGTCGTGGACAGAGCTCCACATAAGATCTCGAGGTGAGTAAGGTATCATTAGAAAGGACTCGACGAGTACTTTCGAATGATATGTAGAACTCCTCGAATTGATCTCTGAGCTGAGAATTATGATCGATCTCGTGTTAGGTTGTGGTATAAATTTTAGGGACCAAAGAGGAGGACGGGGTCGTCGATCGCCGAAAGTATATATGAGAGGGACTCGATGCATGGATGGACGAGTCACCCGACCCCAGAGTTCAACGAATGGACCTTGGGGGCATGAAGTGATGCCTGGGCCAGTACCAAGACGCGTTCCAGTCCAGACTTGGACGTCTAGACTTAAGAACAATCCAAGGGCTTGGGCAAGACTAGAGAACGAGACGGCGGATTAGACCACCATTCGAGAGCCTGGACCCAGACGGACATCACGGGCGGTTGGACCGTTAAATGCGCCAGAGGTATCGTTTAAGACCCTGGACTTGGGAAGTCCGTCCCAAGTCATGTTGTGACTTGCTCATGTTTTGGGACCGACTTAGCCGGGTCTAGGTCGGGACCTAAAGAATGCTGAGCTTGAGAGTTAAGGACACGGTCGGCTCCGGACCAAACCACTTAGAGTTAAGATAAGTGGTGCATGGATGTTAACTTGTGATTGTGGTTTGCAAGTTAACATTGTGATTTTCGTGACCTACTGAGCAAGAGCTTCCGCTGGTGCAACAAGGCGGTAGGTGCGCAAAAGCACATGTAGTGTTTGACTCCATCTCTTTTTATCATACCTATTGGACGATGGGTTTATCTTTGATGTATGTAGCAGGGATAGTCGATTAGATCTTTGCGTGGTATGGATTGCAGACATGCGATTAACAATGGGGTGATGTAGCACCCGGTCTCTTGATCCTTGCACCCATGAAGGTGTATATCATGTAGTTGAGATATGGGGCTATCTGGAGTTAGAGGGACCTAATTGTCAGTTAGGGGGGCGATTGTGATACACTTGTGTTATGTGTATGTGTGGTGCATCTCTAACAAGGATGTATGTTGTGTAGTGATGTGTTGCGCACGACAACTGTCACGTCAGTTTAGCACCCCGGCTAGGTTGATCGAGTGCGGAGTGGCTAATCTGGGTAGGGCCGTTAGTGCCATTAGGGCGAGTTCTTGAGATAGCCCACTAGGGTATACTTCACAGGTAAAGCTTGGAGGCTTTAGTTCTTCGAGTTGAGTCTTCAAGCTCCTAGCTATGGTGGATAGTCTTGGTGAATGCAATCTGGATTCTTTGCGAGCACATAGTGGATTTGGCTCGACTTTAGTGGTTGTTTAGTGCCGGTTGATAACACATGATGGAATGAGTATATATCGTTTATCATTGTGGTACACTTGCATATGTGTATGATATCATCCATGTGTTATATGTATGTATGATGTATCTATGACAGCGATGTATATTGTGTAGCGACATGCATGCGCACAACAAACAACCTAGTAGATGATATGTTGCCTCGTGCAAGGTATGAGGATGAGGAAGAGATGATTGAGGATACATAAGACTTTGATATTACTATTTTCTATAGAGCTCAAGGAGGTGAGAATGAGCATTCAAAATCATTCGCGGAGGAGCTTTATGAAGGAGAATGATTTCCTCTTCATATAGACAAAGGATGTTGTCTAAGCTTGTTGACTAGACAGTCAAGATGGAGAGATGCTCATATTAAGCAGATCAGGACGAAGGTTTATCCACTACTTGCTACAAGGTGGTTATTTGTGGAAATAGATTAAGCAAGGTGGTCAGATGTCACAAAGGATTGTGTGCAAGGTTGACATGCAAAAGTTACTCATGCAAGAGTTTCATGAGAGCTTGTGGACAAGACATAGAGGTATTTATACCACTTTACAAAGTTGAAAGAGAGATATTGGTGGTGTAACATTTATAGAGATGTAGTTCAGTTTGTGGAGACATGCCAAACTTATCAAGAGTATTCAAGAATTCAACATCGAGATGGATTACATCCTACTTATCTACTTGCAATGTATTCTAAGTGGATAGTAGATCTTGTTATTATGCTAGTTGGTATATGATAGATGCGATATTTAGTTTTGGCACGTGAAAATTTGCCCAACCAAGTGGAAGGACGAGCCTTACAAACAAAATCAACTGAGAGAGTCCACAAATTTTTGTTGGAAGATATGGTTTGTAGATATGGTTGCATTGAGAATATCATGACTGATCAAGCGGAGCTGAACATTGATGAGGCTAAAGCGTTCTTCAAGAGGTGTAAAGTTAACTTTTACCACAACTTACAATCCAGAGAGAAATGCAAAGAGTGAACGTGGTGATCCTCCTATTGTGAAACTTATTTTGAAAGCTTGCAAGGGGAGAGCAAGAGAATGACCAATCACGAGATATATGCCGGCGGAGTTGAGGAGCACATATCCACTTGTAGTGTTCTATCTTAGGAGGATGGTATGTCTACAGAAGATCTTATTGTTGTCTGAATTCGTCAATTGGAGAGAAAATCTGAAGATGTAGAGATTGCAGTGGAGAAGTTGAAAGAGACGCGTGTGAGAAACAAGGACAGATTTTATAAACGCTGTCGAGTTGAGAGTTTCTTGAGAAGGGCAGAACCTTCTGGCTGTGGTATGATCATGAAGACTGTATATGTCTACTCAACGAAGCGTAAGGATTCTAGCTGTGGCTGGTTTACTCAAAGGATAGACTTCAAGTTACAAGGTGACACTGCAAAAGACTCATACATGTCTCTTGGCTCTTCTGATATGTTCAAGATGCAAAGTTCAGGCTTAACTAACAACGATAAGATCAGACGATGAACTTTGACACGCAGGATTGAAAAATATGTGAAGATTTAGACTTCTAAACTTCTCCTACATGTAAAAGAGGCCCCACTGAGCACACACACGAAGTTTCAGCTTGGGATCAAATTCATGCACCGAGATATGGATAAAAAAGTTCCGGGTAAAGATATTGCGATAATTTCTGATACTCGGACAGCTATTTCGACCTATAACAGAAAATTGGCTTGATCACTTTCAAAGATTCTTACAGGATTTAGAGTCTACAGGATGCTGAACACCCCTGTGAAGTTGGGACTCCTGATTGTACACCGTTCTCCATATCTCGTTCTCTGAAGTTGCTGCTCTAGATTGAGAGCTTTTCAGACCCCCTCTGCTTCAGCGGCCGCCCTGAATTAATCACTCACTCAAATGACTTGAAACTTTTTGGACAGTCGTAGCCCCGCTGAAAGTGAACGCAACCACGAAGGTTTGAAGCGATTTCCTCGATCTGCTGCAATTGACACTGAAAACTCCAAATCTAACAAAAGTGATGCAATTTTGACTCAACTCGAACTTCAAATTGGCATAACTCCTTGTTTATTGATCCAAATCGAACAAAAATTTCCCTCACAATGCTTGGCACGACGAGCTCTATCTTCATGTACTCTCAGATTTTGCAGTGTCCTCACCAAATTGCTCGAACTCTCCTTTAGACCTCTGTTTCTAAATTTAAAGTTTTACAAAAGACAAAAATAGACCATGGGAGTTCATAGCTCCACTTGGTTGTCCTTTAGTACCCTAATCCACGTGGTAACTTATCTTCACTCATAGGCTACCACGTTAGCTCTCCTAAAATACCAACGTAAATCTTAAACTACCTAAAATGACACGCAGCCCTGAAAGTAACCTTAAACTAGCTAAAAAGCGTGCATGGGCAACACGTAAGTACAGCCCATGAGCTTAAACCCTATCAACATGGTAAATCTAAGTTATGTACATTGAACATCATAGACAAGTAAGAAGTCACTTGCACAAGCGCACAAATGCTTGAACAAGATAACTAGCATACTATCAGCCTACTATAACTTAAAACGTATAACACAACGGTGTTAATATATGCATGAAGGACTATTAGTAACATTAAGCTAACTTCTACCGCTACTAACTCCCAAGTGTCGGAGTAGAAGTGTAATCCGTAGCCGCCAATGTCCACAACTTCCAGAATCGACTTCTCTGACGTCTTAACTTCACTCAGAGAGACTAACTCCTAGCAGAGAGATGAATCATTTACTATGTGAAATGATTCACATCACGACAGCACCGTCAGTTAAGACCGAAGGAGATGAAGGAAGAAGTTATATGTTGGTGTACAATAGTAGCTTAGACAACCAACACCGCTTAGAAAATTCTCTAAGTGATGGTTTGGACGTATGTGGTTCTTGTCGTGCATGACAATGCCACATATTCACAAGAGAGCTTGATGGGACAAAGCTTAAAGTTCCCATTGCAAAGAAGCGTGTGAAACTCTTTCAGAAGTGAGATGAAGAGATAAGCATAGAGGAAGTCGGAGTGGAGTTTGATCTCTTGGATGATGATAGAGAAGATTTGGATGTTTGAAGATATTACTAACGAGGACATTAATCAAGAGGACGAAGATATTATATGATGCTGACCACAACTTTATGAGTGTTTTGTGGTGCATACTGGAAGATGTACATGTTTAGAAGGGGTGGATATGTGTTGTTGTAGTGACGAAGGATTTCTCCTTTTGCCCATTTAGTATACAAGATATCGTTCCCACAGAGGATTTGCACAAGTAACGCTGCTCTAAGTTCTAAGATCTGTTCAAACACACAAACACACGGGTTTTGCCTAGAAATCCCGTCTTCTCACAAAACCACACAAAACCACACGTCTTCCAGACACGCCAAATGGTGCACTGGAGCTAAACAAACAACTACCAACTAAAATATCACACAACTATTCACAGAGAAGCTCGGGAAGACGATCTTCCTGCTTCCAGGTTGCTTCTTCCGGTCTTCTCGATACCGTCTTCCCGAAGCGATTCTCGTCTTCTGGGGGTTTAGCTCGTCTTCTCATACCTCAAGAAGGCTGTCCGGCTTCGCAGAAGTCGACTAGTAACAGTCGTTACACCTTATTCTCACACTCTCATTCCATCGGGTTGGATAAATCATAGGGTGTATGCCCCCTGTAGCCTTCCCAGGCTTCTGCCTACGGAAGTTGTCTTCCTGCAGCGCTACAACGACATTCACCTTCACGGAAGCTCAATAGAAGTATCGGAAGCTCACTAGAGAAGATAAGAAGATGGGGAAGATGAGGGAAGATGGGAAGAAGATGGGAAAGATAAGAAAATCCAAACAAGAGAAAACAGGATGAAAAAAAAGGCAATTAAGATTCCGACAGGCTTCTAGTCCGGATCCTGACTAACAAGCCATCCCTGCTTGTAATAGTTTGGGGAGGAAGACAACAAACGTGAGTACTGTTGCACCGTCTTCTACTCGAGGATGTCGTCTTCTGTTGCGGGAAGAAGGCTTCTTTCTTCTTCACTTCGCTGCTCTGACTGCTCTGTCTTCTGGGATCACTTACCCAGAAGACCGTTCGTACGTAGATCCCAAGTGCTCTACTGAACAAGTCAAGCTACACTTCCACAACTGCTGACAGTCATCGTCACTCAAGAAGAACACTTCCCATGCACAATTGGGAGCGAATTCAATACATTCCACCACCCAGAAGACATGAGCGAAGCTGCTGCACTCAAATCCACAATCTATTCCCCGAGAAGAAGTCACAATGGCATTGGGAAGCTCACTCCCTCTACTTCCTGCGTCTACTCCTCGACACACCAGCCCAGCCAATAGGACTGCACGAGGATGCCGTTCCCTGTTCCTAGACTGTCCACTACCTCTATCTACATCTTCGAACCACTGCTGGTGCGAGTATGCAGACCCCTCCTGTATATTCCAAGACTATTCGTATGTTTCCAACAACGGGTGTAGTGCGCTAAGACTATCTCTGCTCTAATGTGTCTCGCCTGCCTGCCTGTAGAATCGGTGTGTATGTTCAGTTACTGCCGAATTCTACAGAACTGGCAGAGCTCTCAGAGAGCTTTTCTCCTACCCTGCTATCCTACTTAACCATCTGCCTCGAGAGTCAGGGGAGGCGACCACCAGGGAGAGAGAGAGAGGCGCTGACAAGAGGTTGTCACCTCACATGCATGCGGTCCCTCTTCCCAATTAGCCCTCCACTGTGTTACTCCTACGCTACCTATGCTGCCACATGGGGTCCTAACTATTTTTACATGGAAAACTGCCACCCTTAAGATAGCATGTCCAATCCTACTAAATTTGGAAGTGTCGATTGAGTTTGCTAACTACTCTGATTGCTCGGTGGCAATCTCTACATGATCTGCTCCTACCGGAGCTACTACCTCGACTTCTGATGGGCTGGGAAGCCCTGCACTTACCTCGGGTACCACTGAGGTAGCTTCCCTCTCCTCGCTCTTCGCTGGCCCTGCTGTTTCTGCGGCTACGTCTTCCTCGGCTTCGACTTCGGAAGACGGAATGGTCTTCTGGGAAGACGAGTCGAATGGTGCGTCTTCGGTCTTCTGAGGCACAGATGCAGTACTAGGGACCATGGCGATATCATAGGGGTCCGGGGAAGTCGCTTCCTCCACGCGGAATACCTAGGAAGACGGCTCGTCTTCCTGTCTTCCAGAAGACATCATGTCTTCCGGGGCGTCTTCTGGAGTCTTCTCGTCTTCCAACGCTGTCACCACCAAGTGTACAGTGAGATCGAACTCCTCCTTCTCCATTCCGGATCCAGTCGAGGGTGCTGGGACTTGGGAAGATGCGGTTGCAGGTGTCGGAAGTGAGGGAAGACCATAAAGTGCCTTCACTCCTTCTATCTGTCTATCCAGGTACCTGAACATGCTATCTCTGCATTCCACCAACCTCGTCTTGGACCCGCTGTCCCATTCCCTAGCTAAGGTAAGTAACTTCTTACCCGCGGTGAAGTTGAACTTCTTCCGAAGCGCTTCTACCGACTGAGCTAGCATCTTCCGCGCACGAGCCTCCGCTGCTTCTCTCTGCGTCTTCTCCGTTGTAGCTCGTGCTTCCGCGGCTTCTCGCTGCGTCTTCCAGGTGGTCTGCTCTTCTGCGAGGGCAGTGATCTTCTCCCGTACTCGGAGGACTTCCTGATCACGCTGCTGTACTCGCGCCTGCAACTCCTGGTTGCTCTTCCGAAGTTGCATCGACTCCTTGGCAGAAGCGGCTGCTTCCGCCTTGTACCTGGCTGCAAGCTTCTCCGTCTTCTGCTGGCTGTCTTCCTGTCGCAGCAAGGTGCGCAGGCCGAATCTAGGCTGTAAGGGCTTCTCCTGTGCCCTCGCTCTCCTTTCCAGTAACTCCATAGCGGGCTGGATCTCCTTCTGGAAGTAGGCACTGAACTCCTCCAATCGTCTTCTTGCAGAAGACAAGTTCATCCCCACCACTCGCTCGATGGTGTCGACTTCGTCTTCCAGAGACAAGAGAGCCTCTTCCACCACTACGGCCTTCATCTTCTGTGCACGAGAAGAAGCTTCTCTTCTCATCTTCCGGGGTGGAAGACTCCTCGTGGCAGGAGCGGCTCTCCTCTTTGCGCTTCCTCGCATCGCAGTAGGAGTACCCATCCATCCTTCGTCTTCTGGAGTCTTCGGAAGACTCCCAGGTGTTACAGAAACTGTCTTCTGCTCCGATCGGGTACTCAGCAAGTCTTCCTCCGAGTCCGACTCCGATCCTGAATGGATGAGGGAGATGGGTGTCCTCGGTACACTTCTATGACCCATCTTCCTCACTGGCGTGGCGTCTTCCGACCCACTAGACTCGTCTTCCCTCATCAGAAGCGTCTTCTGGTGAGAGCCGAGTCTCAGCTGTGGCATCAGAGTGGGAGGGGGCGTTGCTGCTGCCTCTCGGTCATCGTCTTCCGAGGTCTCCTCCTTCACCTCCTGTCGCTCTGTTGGCCCATACACTGCCAGCTGATCTTCCCTAAGATCCCCCATGGCTACATACAAGTAGCAGAAGAAGGGCGTCAGATGTCCTCCCGCCGGGGTACCCAAGTATGCTAGCTCCGTCTGTACATAGTTGTGGATGTACGCGCTCCAGTAGATTGGCACTCTGTCATCCCACACTGATTCCAGGAACTCCACGTCCTGATCTCCTAAGTACCTTGTCTTCTGCGCTTTTCCCTTGGGAAAAAGATGCAGAAACAACTTCGCCAGAAGTCGCTTCTTCGGCTCCCGGTAAGACTCTATCTTCCAACCGTTCCTCCCCTGCCTGTCTTCCACGAAAAGGCAGGTGGTACTCCCAGGCACATGCCATGAACTCACAATCCTAGGCAAGATCTTCTTCTCGTACCAATATCCTCGGTTCTCGGTCTCAGGCCTGTGAAACGCCTTACGCCACCAGTCTTCTGTCCAGGAAGATGGTCTTCCCCGAGCAACTCCTGCCTTTGCAGGTACACGGTGACGCGGTGGTAACGCGGCCCACACCTCCTCCAGAAGCCCTTGATCTGCGAGGTTCCAATCCCACAGGAAGAAGTCGAGACCCAACTCCTTGAGGAAAAGAGTGGCCTTGGCCAATTCTGTCGCTGGTAACACCAAGCCTCGCGGATGCATCGACATACCTGGAAGATCTGCTGCACTAAACCACAAGCACCTACTATGAGCTGAAGGCTCAGTTCTTCCCGAGTGCCCACAGTCTAGCTTCCACTCTCAGAAGACGAAACTAGTCTTCCAGAAGACAGCTACTCCGTCTTTCGGGATTCTAACAATGCTTCCTAGATAGCTCTCGTCTTCCGAGCTATATCTAAACAATCCTATCTAAGGAAGGCCTCGCATGGATTACCAAGAAGACAACCCACCTTGCATTACATCCTACTTCCTATCAGAAGATACAAGATATGCGAGAAGTAGAGTATGAGAAAGGTTCAGAAGATGGTTGCGGGCTCCTGCGGTGACAGTGGCCTCTGGGAAGACACTTGGGACAGCTTCCGATTCAATGTCGTTCTCGGAAGACCTCCCGAAGTCAGACTTCTCTTCACTGGTCTCACCTGTCTTCTTCTTCCTACGTGCAATCTATCCTCACAACAGACTCAAGACATGTGCACTCTGTTCTTCTGACTTCTCACCTCTCATACGCACTCAGAAGAAGCTTGCTGCATGATGGGAAGACATGACCCTCGACCATTCTCTCCGGATTCTGCCAGCAATACTTCTCACAACTCTCTTCTAAGTTCGGGAAGAAGAAGGAACGGCTGCTATGGGTCGGACAGAAGAGACCCGAATGGACCCTCGCGTCTTCTCGCTCATTTTGCCAGCCTTCCAGTCTTCTAGTCTCTCTAGGAAGATGGGGAGTTGAGAAGCTTGGAAGACCGGGAGGCACAGGCCTAGTTCCCGACTTCCAACTTCTCGAATTAACACAACAACTCACCACTCCACTCAGGATTCGTACCAAGTCGCTCTAAACACAAAAGCAAAGCAAATCCACTCTTGATACGAATTGTGTTCAGTCGACTTCCGAAAACAGTCTTCCGAAGATGTCTTCCGAAGACAGTCAAGTTCAAGAAGCGTCTTCCGAAGATGTTCCCATCTTCCGAATCGTCTTCTGTTCCAAGTTTCGGGGAAAGAGAGGTAAGGGGGTAGGGAAATTGATAGTTGGAGTCTCCAATTTGAGGGCTAGGAGTAGAGAAGCTCGAATTGAGCCCGGGAAGAAGCAAGGAGATGTCTCGACAGAAATTGGGCAGCGCTTCCGCGCCCAATATCTCAATAGAAAGAATGGGGGTGGGGTAATCGATCAGGCTGCCTGCACACAATCAAGGAAGCGCGGGGAGTACCAAGAAAAGGCGAGAAGAAGTGGGAGGGGAAAAGAACAGGGGGAAGAACCTCTACAGTCTTCTTCGGCTCCCCGAGTTGCCTTCGACCTCCGCGCGCTTCTGGCTCTTGTCCTAGCTTTCAATGCGACTCCACACGACTGCGACTGCGGTCAATTTCGGTCCACACCTCGATTCCACCTCTGCTTCTACTCGCCACTCTTCACTGTCAGCTTCTCGGAAGCTCCACAGAAACGCCTTCGCTTTTTCTGCTGTTTGTGCTCCCGCAATTCGATCTCACCCTTCGACTAGCTGCCAACTTACTCTCTCTTACCTCGATGTCTTACTCGATTCCTCTCTCAATGCTAGCTCGAAGTTCACTCTCTCAATCGATCTTCTTCAGGCGCGCTGTGCTGCGGGAAGTTGGAATGCGCTAATGCGCTTCCTTACGCATCTTCCCCGCAGATTAGGGGTTTCGACCCTAGGTGTCTTCTTCGACCTACCTACCACCTGGGTGCTTACTCAGTAGGTACACCTACTTGTTTACCCGAAAACTCGTGGTCAGGCCTTCGTGATCGCTGTCTTCCGGAAGACAGGTGTCTTCCGCCGTCTTCCCATCTTCCGTCGTCTTCTCGTCTTCTGAAGACGCAACTGAGAAGACGGTCTTCCGAAGACGGTCGTCTTCTAAAGAAGTCAACTTCTTATTACAAACAGCTCTTAAGATCATCTTCCTGTTAAGGAAGACGTAACCTTAAGTAACAACGCTTCTTCAGTTATATAAACAAGTCATTATTCTTAAAAATTTCAAAAATTCGTGCATCCTGTAATTTGTGGGCACCACAGTTGTGGTACGACTCTTGTGTGAAATTCCCGTAGAACTTATGATGTGTTTCTTTTCTATGTTTCGTGAACTTTATCACGTAACTCGTCAGACGATGTGATGGGTGACACGATCATGATTATTTGTTTAAGTGCTCGCACGGCAGTAAAACATGTTGTGCAATCAGCGCGTGTTCACTTCGGTGATCCTTGTCGTCGAATTTGGGTATAAAATCATGGGTCGAGGGTTCGTGAGACATTCTCTCTTAAAGGGTGATTTGTGAAGGTTTCTCGGTGGTTTGCATGGAGGAGTGAAGAATTGAGAGAATGGTGCTTATGGACGGAGGTTTGATACCAACTTCGGATTTTTTTTTCTTGATCCATTTTACATCAGACTTCATTGCATTCACCGCGATTACTTTCGATAGTGGTTAGTTTCGTATTTTGGTGATGAATTCATGAGAAGAATAATGGACTTATTGCTTCTAGTGATCTTTCCGATTGTTACATACGAAGAGACTTAGGATCTGACGATGTACATCTTGTTGTGACAAAGAATGGATCTCAACTATCCAGCCAACGTTCTTTTCAACACCTAGGTCAATATTTGATGTCACAACGGACCAAAGATCAATCATGGAGCATGGACCATGAGGAACTTTGGGGAAGAGTATTTCAACCGAGTGATAGCTTCATCGTTCTTTTTTGTCGTATCTTTCATTGTAGATCACTTTTAGGTTGTAATATTGTCCAAATGATATGTACAAACTGTAGAAAATTGTGTTACAAACAGATCCTTCTATGTTCTATTTGAAATACTCAACTCTGTATCATTTAACTGAAAGTAACTCTATATCATTAGAAGCGTGACTTAATAGCTTTTCGACGCTAGCTACCCGTCAATCCAACCGCCACAACTCTATCTATTACAACCAAAAGATGCCATAGTGCCACTTAACCAAACTTGATATCCGTATTTGTAAACTAATCGAGTCCTAATACAACTTGCTGCACACCATGTTCTCCTAAGCAATTCCAGCAAGATAAAACATACATGCTTCAAGACAATACTCAGTTCACAACATAGAGCTAAAATCAACCCCACATCTTCACAATGTCGACTTGTATGCTAGCATGGCGGTTCAGTAGCAAAAACCTCTCCAGTTGCTCAAAAAGAATCAAAAGGTAACAATAGATATGAATGGAAACTCGAGTCCGCTAATAACAGAAGTTTATCTAAATTTTGAGATCTCAGTCCTCCCAAATTGGTCGACCAACGATGATCCAACTTCACAAGAATTGTATCGGACCTTTCACTCTTACCTTGAACATTTTTCAGGTCGAAAACTCAATCCAACTCTCAGATATGGATCAAACATTAATTTGTACTAACTTAAGAGCCCAAAACTCAAGAAATAGTTAATTTCCTCATGACTGTCACAGTTCGTAATATCTGTTTCATCATGTCTGCATCATTCAACTTCAATCGATTAGTTGACAATCCAAAATAATCAAGAATCACCTGAACTTAATATCAAAACAACTAGCTCGTCGTCAGCTCTCGAACCTAGCTCATAGCTCTCCAAACTCCTCACTAGAAATGACCAAAAATGAAGACGTAGGTACAAATTTCACCCCCTCCACTCAATCGATCATAACGTCCGCAATCCTCCATGAAATCACTCGTCCTTCAATCCATATTGTAGCCCTTGTCAAGAGCTTTCCAACCATATCCTTCTACACTCAAATGCCAACTGAAGCCTCCCAATATTAGAGAAAACTTCATGAGAAATAACTAGAACACCAATGGTCCAAAAATAGACCAATGAGAGCAAAAAGAACCTTAAATTTGTCTTTTCCTCACTCATCTTTTCCACTAGAACGGCTTGTAACATCCAAAGAAACACTAGACATCAATATGACTAGAAGAAATCATAAAATCCTTGAGACATATTGAAGGATTTTCAATAGAACGTAAATACACAAAAGCGCTCAACTAGAATAGACAATTGAGCCGCTGACAAATACAGAGCATAGCAAGCTTTAACCTTGAATTGAGAGAGTACAAGATCACTTGTGCTAGAAGAGTAGATAAAGAAACATTTGGGTTGAAAGATCAAAGTTAAGAGTCAACATATTCAAGCCACATACCTCTGCACAACCATATACCTAATGTATTACTAGATAGAAATACATGTTATATGACAACGCTCGAGAGTCCAACCTGTAAAACTAATTCATGAGCATCAGGGAACAGTCTGTCATGAAGTACGAGATAACATCGGTGTGTGGAGCAGAGATTTGCAACTCACCATGAAGGATGTCTTTAACATCCAACAGACTTTACATAAACAACAACACACATTTTCCTCCTATCATGCGACTTCAGTCAGACTATGGGTTGATAGCAATAGGAATAAGGTTATTTTTTATCGAGAACTTGAAGCTACAAATGATGTTCCATTTACTTTGAGATAGATGACTCCTTGAATGCTACATAATCTAGCAGTTCTTGGACATGGAAGTACTATGTCCATGGATGCCACTTTTGGCGCCAACATGTACGAGGTAAGTAAGATATCTCTCGGTTCGAGAAACCCGTCATTATAAAACCACTTCACTATCAATGAACTTGTTTCTGAACACTACTGATTGCATGTTTTAATATCTCACATGACATTTCTGAATGTTCTGTAAACCCTTCACGATCCCATCAATCAACTACCCACCCGATCTCTCAACCACCACGATCGTCATCGATGAATCTGCAAATGTCAGGCCTGTCTCTCACTCAGGGGTCACCTCTGATGGCTTTGATGGAAGCACACCATGAATCTTGAAGGGAAAAATGCTAAGTTCACTCATTCATACACCCACAAACTTATCAACTAAAAATCTCCATAAACTCATCAACTAAAATCCTCCATTCTAACGACGTCTCTCAAGTTCTCACATGCTAAAAATATCCCACACTCTCTATATTACTCAAGTTGTCATTACGATGATGTGAAAACAAGGATGAGGAGCTCTTCTTTACTCCTCTATTTATACATTCTAGGTTTTTACTTTGGTACCCTCTGGTAACTCAGCGGTAACTACTTTTACCGGATTTTACTAAGATATTACTTAAGGTAAAAGCATTAATCACATGGGCTTTTTACCTTTTCACATGGGCTTATTCCTTCAAAGTCAACAACTTCTAGAAGGATTCTGGAATATTCTCAAGGAATCTCGAATTTCCACCCCCCTCTACACTAGGACCCACTAAAAAGGAAACATGTGGAATCTCTTCTTATTTTTAATGCCCATAATGTCCACAACTTTAATTCAACCACTAATATCAAGTCAAAAAGGAGATAAGGAATACTTTCCACCTCCTTTCTACCTTTTAGACAAGATGACAAGATAGTAGTGCTCACTCTTTAGCAAATATCTGAATTCTGCCAAAAGTACAGCTAAGTTTAACCAAAACTAACTTTTAGCTAGTCATGACTAACTTGATATCTCCTTAAAGTACTTTGGCAGCAAATAAACATTCTCAACAATTAGTTATAGCTAAACATCTTACTAATAGACAAACTTCCTATGTGTAACATAGGTCGTTATATTTTACCCTCGGACTAAATTTTCACTCCGTCCTCGGAGTGAAGAGAGAACTTTCGTCGATGAAACAACTTCATCTTATCATATCTCGGAAGAAACTTCTTCCTAGCCCTCTTGAATCTGATAACATCATACAACATAACCCAATCTCCGACTTGAAAAGGTTTTACCTCCCACTTGCCCAACCGTTTGTCGTAACTCTTCTTTTGATACACCTGAGCTCGTTCCATCCGGATCATTGCTACCGCTCGGGTCTCTTCCAACTCCATGAGTTGCTCTTTTCTTGATCTGACCACGTCTTCTCTCCTTGACCTTTTCAACTTTCGTTGAATAGTTTGAAAAGTATCCAATTCGAATTGGATCGGCAACTTGGACTCCACTCAATAAACCTGTCGAAATGGAGAGTACCCAGTAGAAGTCTTTGTTGTCGTTCGGTACTCCCATAAGATGGCATGTAACCTCTTATCCCAAGTATGTTTCGCAGTCTCAACACCAGCATCTTTGGCGAGCATCATACAAAGTGTAAGATTGATCTTCTCCGCAAGACCATTAGCATTTGATTTGTATGAGGTCGTTACTCGTACCTTGATAGAAAAGTGTCGTAGCATAGCAGTAGTCATGCTCCCTACAAACTCTCCTCCTCTATCCGAGACCAACTCTAACGGACATCCAAATCTTGTGATGATCCTCTCCCATAGGAATCTACCGACTTCTATTTCATTGGTCTCTCTCAAAGGTCTAGCCTCTACCCACTTGGTACAATAGTCAGTGGCGCCTACAATGTATCTATTGCCTCGAGGTGTCTTATTAAGAGGACCTACAAAGTCAATACCTCATTTCTCAAACGGCCCTAATACTGGAATTGATCTTAACGGAGGTGTTCTAGTAGACTTTAGAGCAAATGCTTGACATACGTCACAAGTTTTGCAATAGTCTAAACACTCTTTGAAAATCCCTCTCCAGTGATAACCAGCATCCAAAATCTTGAAGGCTATTATCTTACTAGCAAAGTGCCCTCTGCAAACAGTTCCGTCGTGAAACTCGTGCATTAGCTTGAATGCCTCTTTCTGATCAAGTGCTCTCCTTAGTAACCCATCTGCTCTTTGATGAAACAAAATTCCCTCCACCATGGTGTAAGGTTTGCATCTCTTGATCAACGCATTACGTTCTCGGGTATGCATACCTTCTAGAAAAGAGCCATATCAAGAAAAGAAGACCTTCGAGAAAAGAACCAAAGAAACTCCAGATTTCCTTGTACTCGTCCGGTATCTCCTCGATGCTTGTGATGGTCATCAGATGCTCGTCTAGAAATGAATCATCAAACGGTTCTTCTCCCTCATCATCATAAGCCCTTGACAAAAGATCAGCATTCGCATGCTTCTTCCCTGATCTATCTTCGATCACGTAATCGTATTCTGTTAGAAAGATCTTCCAACGAGCAATACGACCTTCGGCATAAGGCTTATTAAAGATATACTTTAAAGTCTTGTGATCTGTGACTATGGAAAATTTCCCTCCTAGCAAGTAATGTCAGAATTTCTTCAATCCAAAGATCACCGCTAATCCTTCTCGTTCAGTCACGGAGTAATTCTTCTCCGCTGAAACCATCTTCCTACTAGCATAAGCTATAGGATGATCATGCCCATCTCCATCTAGCTGACTTAATGTACATCCGATTGCTACATTGGAGGCATCCGTATACAGAATAAATGCTTTATTCCACTCAGGTTTAGCAAGTATAGGAGCTGTCACTAATGTCTTTTTCAGCTCCTCAAATGCTTTCTTTGCCTTTTGATCATGCACTATCAAGTCAAAATCAACTCCCTTTTTCATGTACATAGTCAAAGCTATTGCTTTGTTTGAGAAGGAAAAGACAAACCTACGATAATATCCAACCATGCCAAGAAACTGCCTCAACTTTGTTAAGTTGATCGGAAATGGAAGATCCACAATCTTCTTCACCTTCTCAGGATCTACCGCAATCCCATTCTTGGAAATGATGTGCCCTAACAGCAGACCTTCTTCGCAGCCAAAGATGCACTTCTCTGGATTTAGAGAAGCGTTGGCTTGCTCCAACCGCTGCAAAACTTTGATCACATGATCAAAGTGATCATCCTTTCGTCCGTACACGCAAAAACCGTCAATAAAATCACGGACAAACTTTCCTATGAATGGTTCAAACACCTTGTTCATGAACCTCTCAAACGTGGCCGGAGCATTACACAATCCGAATGGCATCACCCGAAATGCAAATGTTCCCCAAGGAGTAGTGAAAGTAATCAACTGTTGGTACTCTTGTGTTATCTTGATCTGGTTATATCCACTATAACCATCGCCAAAGCTGTACCACTCATGACCAGTAACTTCCTCCAAAATCTCATCTATAAATGGTAGAGGATAATAATCTTTCTTGGTAACTGCATTCAACTTCTTATAGTCTATGCACACTCGCAGCTTACTATTTTTCTTCTTGACAATCACAATGAGTGAAACTCATTCTGAGTTCTCCACCTCATAGATGAAACTCGTCTCCTTTGTGGTGCCCACAAATTACAGGATGCACAAATTTTTGAAATTTTTAAGAATAATAACTTGTTTGTATAACTGAAGAAGCGTTGTTACTTAAGGTTACGTCTTCCTTACCAGGAAGATGATCTTAAGAGCTGTTTGTAATAAGAAGTAGACTTCTTCGGAAGACGACCGTCTTCCCAGTTGCGTCTTCAGAAGACGGGAAGACGACGGAAGATGAGAAGACGGCGGAAGACACCTGTCTTCCAGAAAACAGCGACCGCGAATGACCAACCACGAGTTTTCGGGTAAGACAGTAGGTATACCTACTGAGGCGCACCGAATAGGTAGGTAGGTCAGGAAGACACTCAAGGTCGAGAACCCCTAATCTGCGGGGAAGATGCGTGAGGAAGCACATTAGGCGCATTCCAACTTCTCGCAGCACAACGCGCTTGAAGAAGATCGATTGAGAGAGTGAGCTTCGCGAGCTAGCATTGAGAGAGGACATCGAGGTAGGAGAGAACAAGTTGGCAGCTAGGCGAAGGGTGAGATCGAATTACGGGAGCACAAATAGCAGAGAGAGCAAAGGCGTTTCTGTGGAGCCTCCGAGAAGCTGACAGTGGAGAGTGGCGAGTAGAAGCGAAGGTGGAATCGAGGTGTGGACAGCAGGTGCAGTCCAGAGGAGTCGCATTGGAAGCTAGGACAAGAGCCAGAAGCGCGTGGAGGTCGAAGGCAACTCGGGGAGCCGAAGAAGACTGTAGAGGTTCTTTCTCATGTTCTTTCCCCCTCCCACTTCTTCTCGCCATTGTCTGGTACTTCCCGCGCTTCCTTGATTGTGTGCAGGCAGCCTGATCGATTACCCCCACCCCCATTCTTTCTATTTGAGACATTGGGCGCGGAAGCGCTGCCCAATTTCTGTCGAGACATCTCCTTGCTTCTTCCCGAGCTCAATTCGAGCTTCCCTACCCCTAGTCTTCAAATTGGAGAACCCAACTATCAATTTCTCTACCCTACTACCTCTCTACCCCCGAAACTTGGAACAGAAGACGATTCGGAAAATGGGAACATCTTCGGAAGACGCTTCTTAAACTTGACTGTCTTCGGAAGACCGTCTTCGGAAGATTGTCTTCGGAAGTCGACCGAACACAATTCGTATCAAGAGTGGATTTGCTTTGCTTTTGTGTTTAGAGAGACTTGGTACGAATCCTGAGAGGTGTGGTGAGTTGTTTGTTATTTCGAGAAGTTAGAAGTCGAGAACTAGGCCTGTGCCTCCCGGTCTTCCAAGCTTCTCAACTCCCCATCTTCCTAGAGAGACTAGAAGACTGGAAGGCTGGCAAAATGAGCGAGAAGACGTGAGGGTCCATTCGGGTCTCTTCTGTTCGATCCATAGCAGCCGTTCCTTCTTCTTCCCGAACTTAGAAGAGAGTTGTGAGAAGTCTTGCTGGCAGAATCTGGAGGGAATGGTCGAGGGTCATGTCTTCCCATCATGCAGCAAGCTTCTTCTGAGTGCGTATGAGAGGTGAGAAGTCAGAAGAACAGAGTGCAGTTGTCTTGAGTCTGTTGTGAGGATAGATTGCGCGTAGGAAGAAAAAGACAGGTGAGACCAGTGAAGGGAAGTCTGACTTCGGGAAGTCTTCCGAGAAAGACATTGAATCGAAAGCTGTCCCGAGTGTCTTCCCAGAGGCCACTGTCACTGTAGGAGCCCGCAACCATCTTCTGAACCTTTCTTATACTCTAATTCTCGCATATCTTGTATCTTCTGATAGGAAGTAGGATGTAATGCAAGGTGGGTTGTCTTCTTGGTAATCCATGCGAGGCCTTGCTTAGACAGGATTGTTTAGATATAGCTCGGAAGACGAGAGCTATCTAGGAAGTACTGTTAGAATCCCGGAAGACGGAGTAGCTGTCTTCTGGAAGACTAGTTTCGTCTTCTGAGAAGTAGAAGCTAGACTGTGGGCATTCGGGGAGGACTGAGCCTTCAGCTCATAGTAGGTGCTTGTGGTTTAGTGCAACAGATCTTCCAGGTATGTCGATGCATCCGCGGGGCTTGGTGTTACCAACGGCAGAATTGGCCGAGGCCCCTCCTTTCCTCAAGGAGTTGGGTCTCGACTTCTTCCTGTGGGATTGGAACCTCGCAGATCAAGGGCTTCTGGAGGAGGTGTGGGCAGCGTTACCACCGCGTAACCGTGTACCTGCGAAGGCAGGAGTAGCTCGGGGAAGACCGTCTTCCTGGACTGAAGACTGGTGGCGTAAAGCATTTCACAGGCCTGAGTCCGAGAACCGAGGATATTGGTACGAGAAGAAGATCTTGCCTAGGATTGTGAGTTCGTGGCATGTATCTGGGAGCACCACCTGCCTTTTCGTGGAAGACAGGCAGGGGAGGAACGATTGGAAGATAGAATCTTACCGGGAGCCGAAGAAGCGCCTCCTGGCAAAGTTATTTCTGCATCTCTTTCCCAAGGGGAAAGCGCAGAAGACAAGGTACTTAGGAGATCAGGACGTGGAGTTCCTGGAATCAGTGTGGGATGACAGAGTGCCCATCTACTGGGGTGCGTACATCCACAACTACGTACAGACGGAGCTAGCATACTTGGGTACCCCAACGGGAGGACACCTGACGCCCTTCCTTTGCTATTTGTATGTAGCCGTGGGGGATCTTAGGGAAGATCAGCTGGCAGTGTATGGACCAACGGAGTGACAGGAGGTGAAGGAGGAGACCTCGGAAGACGATGACCGAGAGGCAGCAGCAACGCCCCCTCCCACTCTGTGCCACAGCTGAGGCCCGGCTCTCACCAGAAGACGCTTCTGGTGAGAGAAGATGAGTCTAGTGGGTTGAAAGACGCCACGCCACTGAGGAAGATGGGTTCCAGAAGTGTACCGAGGACACCCATCTCCCTCATTCACTCAGGATCGGAGTCCGACTCGGAAGAAGACCTGCTGAGTACCCGATCGGAGCAGAAGACTGTTTCTGCAACGTCTGGGAGTCTTCCGAAGACTCCAGAAGATGAAGGATGGATGGGCGCTCCTGCTGCGATGCGAGGAAGCGCAAAGAAGAGAGCCGCTCCTGCCATGAGGAGTCTTCCACCCCGGAAGATGAGAAGAGTAGCTTCTTCTCGTGCGCAGAAGATGAAGGCCGTAGTGGTGGAAGAGGCTTCCTTGCCTCTGGAAGACGAAGTCGACACCATGGAGCGAGTGGTGGAGATGAACTTGTCTTCCGTAGGAAGACGACTGGAGGAGTTCAGTGCCTACTTCCAGAAGGAGATCCAGCCAGCTATGGAGTTGCTGGAGAGGAGAGCGAGGGCACAGGAGAAGCCCTTACAACCTGGATTCGGCCTGCGCACCTTGCTGCGACAGGGGGAAGACCAGAAGAAGACGGAGTCGCTGGAAGCTAACCTCTGCACTACGGAGAAGCTTGCAGCCAGGTACAAGGCGGAAGCAGCCGCTTCTGCCAAGGAGCTGGTACAGCTTTGGAAGAGCAACCAGGAGTTGCAAGCGCGGGTACAGCAGCGCAATCAGGAAGTCATCCGAGTGCGGGAGAAGATCACCGCCCTCGCAGAAGAGCAGACCATACGGAAGACGCAGCGAGAAGCCGCAGAAGCGTGAGCTGCAGCGGAGAAGACGCAGAGGGAAGCAGCAGAGACCCGTGCGCAGAAGATGTTGGCACAGTCGGTGGAAGCGCTTCGGAAGAAGTGCAACTACACCGCGGGTAAGAAGTTACTTACCTTAGCTAGAGGATGGGACAGCGAGTCCAGAGCGATGTTGGTGGAATGTGGGGAGAGTATGTTCAGGTACTTGGATAGACAGATAGAAGGAGTGAGGACACTTTATGGTCTTCCCTCGCTTCCGACACCTGCAACCGCATCTTCCCACGCTCCTGCACCATCGACTGGATCCGGAATGGAGAAGGAGGAGTTCGATCTCGCTGTGCACTTGGTGGTGATAGCGTTGGAAGACGAGAAGACTCCAGAAGACGCCCCGGAAGACAGGAAGACGAGCCGTCTTCCCAGGTATTCCGCGTGGAGGATGCGACTTCCCAGGATCCCCATGAGATCCCCATGGTCCCTAGTCCCGCACCCGTGTCTCAGAAGACGGAAGAAGCACCGATCGACTCCGCTTCTCAGAAGACGCTTCTGTCTTCCGAAGTAGAAGCTGAAGCCGAGGAAGACGCAACAGCAGCGACAGCAGAGCCAGCAAGAGACAATGAGGAGGAAGCCACCTCAGTGACACCCGAGGTAACTGCAGGGCTTTCTAGTTTATCAGAAGCCGCATTAGGAGCTCTGATAGGAGCAGATCAGGTAGAGATTGCCTCCGTGCAATCTGAGTAGTTAGTAACTCCATTTTCAAATATAGTAGAATCGAACATGCTATCTTAAGGATGGCAGTTTTCCCATGTAATATTAGTTAAGACACCATGTGGCAGCATAGGAGCGTAGGAAAGACAAGGTGGATGACCAATTCGGGCAGGGGAACCGCTTGCATGTGAGGTGACAACCTCCTGTCAGCGCCTCTCTCTCCCTGGGTGGTCGTCTCCCCTGGTTCTCACGTCGGCAGCATAAGTAGGATAGCAGAGTAGGAGATAGGGCTCTGCCAGTTCTGCCAGTTCTGTAGAATTCTGTAGTAACTGAACATACACACCGATTCTACAGACAGGTAGGCGAGACACATTAGAGCAGAGACAGTCTTAACGCACTACACCCGTCGTTGGAAACATACAAATAGTCTTGGAATATACCGGAGGGGTCTCCATACTCGCACCAGCAGTGGGTCGACGATGTAGATAGAAGTAGTGAACAGTCTAGGAACAAGGAACGGCATCCTCGTGCAGTCCTGTTAGCTAGGCTGGTGTGTCGAGGAGTAGACGCAAGAAGTAGAGGGAGTGAGCTTCCCAATGCCATTGTGACTTCTTCTCGGGGAATAGATTGTGGATTTGAGTGCAGAAGCTTTGTCCATGTCTTCTGGATGGTGGGTTCATTGAATTCGCTCCCAATTGTGCATGGGAAGTGTTCTTCAAGTGAGTGGCGGTGACTGTCAGCAGTTGTGGAAGTGTAGCTTGACTCGTTCAGTAGAGCACTTGGGATCTACGTACGAACGGTCTTCTGGATAAGTGATCCCAGAAGACAGAGCTGTAAACCCTCCGCGGTCCTATCGATCAACTACCCTCCGATCTCTCAACCTCCACGATCGTCATCCACGAATCTGCAACATGTCGGACATGTCTCTCACTCAGGGGTCACCTCTGATGGCTTTGATAGAAGCACACCATGAACTTGAAGGGAAAATGCTGAGTTCACTCATTCATACACCCACAAATTTATCAACTAAAAATCTCCTTAAACACATCAACTAAAATCCTCCATTCTAACGACGTCTCTCAAGTTCTCACATGCTAAAAATATCCCACACTCTCTATATTACTCAAGTTGTCATTATGACAATGTGAAAACAAGGATGAGGAGCTCTTCTCTACTCCTCTATTTATCCATTCTAGGTTTTTACTTTGGTACTCCTCGGTAACTCAACCGTAACTACTTTTACCCGGTTTTACTAAGATATTACTTAAGGTAAAAGCATTGATCACATGGGCTTTTTACCTTTTCACATGGGCTTATTCTTTCAAAATCAACAACTTCTAGAAGGATTCTAGAATATTCTCAAGGAATCTCGAATTTCCACCCCCCTCTACACTAGGACCCACTAAAAAGGAAACATGTGGAATCTCTTCTTGTTTTTAATGCCCACAAAGTCCACAACTTTAATCCAACCACTAATATCAAGTCAAAAAGGAGATAAGGGATACTTTCCACCCCCTTTCTACCTTTTAGACAAGATGACAAGATAGTAGTGCTCACTCTTTAGCAAATATCTGAATTCTGCCAAAAGTACAGCTAAGTTTAACCATAACTAACTTTTAGCTAGTCATGACTAACTTGATACATCCTTAAAGTACTTTGGCAGCCAATAAACATTCTCAACATTTAATTATAACTAAACACCTTACTAATAGACAAACTTCCTATGTGTAACATAGGTCGTTACAGAGCAGTCAGAGCAGCGAAGTGAAGAAGAAAGAAGCCTTCTTCCCGCAACAGAAGACGACATCCTCGAGTAGAAGACGGTGCAACAGTACTCACGTTTGTTGTCTTCCTCCCCAAACTATTACAAGCAGGGATGGCTTGTTAGTCAGGATCCGGACTAGAAGCTTGTCGGAATCTTAATTTACTCTTTTCATCTTGTTTTCTCTTGTTTGGCTTTTCTCATCTTCCCCATCTTCTCCCATCTTCCCCATCTTCTCCCATCTTCCCCATCTTCTTACCTTCTTCTAGTGAGTTTCCGATACTTCTATTGAGCTTCCGTGAAGGTGAATGTCGTTGTAGTGCTGCAGGAAGACAACTTCCGTAGGCAGAAGCCTGGGAAGGCTACAGGGGGCATACACCATGTGATTGATCTAACCCGTTGGAATGTGAGTGTGAGAATAAGGTGTAACAGCCGAACTAGTCGACATCTGCGAAGCAGGACAACCTTCTGGAGGTGTGAGAAGACGAGTTGAACCCCCAGAAGACGAGAAGCGCTTCGAGAAGACGGTATCGAGAAGACCGGAAGAAGCAATCTGGAAGCAAGAAGATCGTCTTCCCGAGCTTCTCTGTGAATAGTTGTGTGATATTGTAATTGGTAGTTGTTTGTTTGGGTCCAGAGCACCATTTGGCGTGTCTGGAAGACGTGTTGTTTTGTGTGGTTTTGTGAGAAGACGAGATTTCTAGGCAAAACCCGTGTGTTTGTGTGTTTGAACAGATCTTAGAACTTAGAGCAGCGTTACTTGTGCAAATCCTCTGTGAGAACGATATCTTGTATACTAAATGGGCAAAAAGAGAAATCCTTCGTCACTACATCCTTCAACTTGTCTATCTCCTCCTTGATCATCATTGTTGTTGTAGGATTGACCCTTCTCTGCTTCTGTCGAACTGGTCTTGCGTTTTCCTTCAATTCGATTCGATGAGTCTCGAGAGTCACCTCCTTCAAATCCTTGTAGCTGAAAGCAAACACAAGGATATATTTTTGAAATATATCTAGGAATCTACTTTTCTCCTCTTGAGTAACATTGATACCAAACTTCAGGGTAGAGAGTCTTCTCACAATCTCTGCCTCACTCAACTCTTCTTTGTCAGGATCTTTCTCCACTGTTGGTCCAGACAACAAGTCAATAGCACTAAGCTGATGTAATGATTCATCTCGACCAAATCCTTCGTCCCTAGACAAGGATTCTTGATCGTAAGAATCTCCGGTATCTACTTTTGAGACATTCTGATCATTGTGGTGCCCACAAATTACAGGATTCACGGATTTTTGAAATTTTTGAGATTAATAACTTATTTGTATAACTGAAAAAGCGTTGTTACTTAAGATTACGGCTTCCTTAGCAGGAAGATGATCTTAAGGGCTGTTTGTAATAAGAAGTTGACTTCTTCGGAAGACGACCGTCTTTCGGGAAACGTCTTCTCGGCGGTGTCTTCGGAAGACAGAAGACGGCGGAAGACGGAAGACATCTTCGGAAGTCGACTGTATCCAATTCGTATCAAGAGTGGATTTGTGTTGCTTTTGTGTTAAGAGAGACTTGGTACGAAGCCTGAGTGGTGTGGTGAGTTCTTTTGTTATTTCGAGAAGTTGGAACTCGGGGACTAGGCCTGTGCCTCCCGGTCTTCCAAGCTTCTCAACTCCACATCTTCCTAGAGAGACTAGAAGACTGAAAGGCTGGCAAAATGAGCGAGAAGACGTGAGGGTCCATTACGGGTCTCTTCTGTCCGACCCATAGCAGCCTATTCCTTCTTCTTCCCGAACTTAGAAGAGAGTTGTGAGAAGTCTTGCTGACAGAATCTGGAGAGAATGGTCGAGGGTCATGTCTTCCCATCATGCAGCAAGCTTCTTTTGAGTGTGTATGAGAGGTGAGAAGTCAAAAGAACAGAGTGCACATGTCTTGAGTCTGTTGTGAGGATAGATTGCGCGTAAGAAGAAGAAGACATGTGAGACCAATGAAGGGAAGCCTGGCTTCGGGAGGTCTTCCGAGAACGTTATTGAATCGGAAGCTGTCCCGGGAGTCTTCCCAGAGGCCACTGTCACAGCAGGAGCCCGCAACCATCTTCTGAACCTTTCATATACTCTACTTCTCGCATATCTTGATCTTCTGTTAGGAAGTAGGATGTAATGCAAGGTGGGTTGTCTTCTTAGTAATCCATGCGAGGCCTTGCTTAGTTAGGATTGAGTAGATATAACCCGGAAGACGAGAGGAAGTTAGGAAGCATTGTTACAATCCCGGAAGACGGAGTAGCTGTCTTCTGGTAGACTAGGTTCGTCTTCTGAGAGTGGAAGCTAGACTGTGAGGACTTAAGGAAGGACTGAGTCTTCGACTCACAACAAGTACGTCACTTCTTCCAAGGAGTTGCAGGCGCTTACAGCAGCGTGACCAGGAGGTTCTGCGCGTACGGGGTAAGCTTACCGTCCTTGCAGAAGAGAAGACGACATGGAAGACTCTGTGGGAAGCCGTAGAAGCCCAGGTTGCGGCCGAGAAGACGTAGAGAAAAGCAGCAGAAGCTTGTGCGCAGGGGTTGCTAGCTCAGTCGGTGGAAGCGCTGTCGTGTTGTGGTTCGGCTCCTGTGCGAAATTCCTGTGTAACCTATGTTGTGTTTCTTTTCCGTGTTTCGTGAACCGTATCGCGTAACTCGCCGAACGGTGTGATGAGTGTCACGTTTGTGATTATCTGTTTAAGTGATCGCACGGTAGAGGAACGTGCCAAGTCATCGATCTGTGCGCGTTCACTTTAGTGGTCCTTGTCGTCACATTTGTGTATAAAATGGTGGGTCGAAGGTTCATACGGCATTCTCTCTCAACGGGTGATTCGTAAGGGTTCTCGGTGGTCTGCACGGAGGAGTGAAGAACTGCATGAGTGGTGGTTATGGACGGAGGTGTGTTACCGGCTCCGGATCTTCCTTTCCCGAATCCGTTTCACATCAAGCTTCATTGCATCCACCGCGATCACTTTCGACAGTGGTTAGTTGCGTACTTTGGTGATGAGTTCATGGGGAGGGTGATGGAGTTACAGCTTCCGGTGATCCTTCCAATCGTAACATACGGAGAGACTTGGGATATGACGGTGTACATTTTGTTGTGAGGAACGATGGATCTCAACTATCCATCGAACGTTCCTTTCAATCTTTGGGTCGATGTCCGGTGCCATTGCAGACCGAAGATCAATCATGGGGCTTGGATCGTGAGAAACTTCGGGCAAGAATATTACAATCGAGTGATAGCTTCACCGTTTCCTTTTGTCATACCTTTTATTGTAGAACGTTTCCAAGTTGTAATATTGACGTTGTATTAGTCTGCGGCTCACTGGTTTCATTCTAGTTGAGCGCTTCTGTGTAGTTACGGACCGCGAAGAATCCATCGACATATCTGAAGGATTTTGTGAAGTCTTAGAGTGTTGTTGATGTCTTGTGTCTCCTTGGAGAGTAAAAATTCGTTCTAAGGGAAAAGTTAAGAGGAGAAAAGACAAAAAGTAAAGTTCTTTTTGCTCTTATTGGTTCACTTTTGGACCAATGGTGTTCTAGCTGATCCTCGCGACGTTTCTGTGGTTTCTGGAGGCTTCAGAGGTCCATTCGCGAAACGGAGGGTATGGTTGGAGAGCTCTCGACCGGGGCTACAATCTGGGCTGAAGAATCGATCGATTTGATGAAAGTATGAGCGCGTTATGATCGATTGAGTGGAGGGGGGTGAAATTTGTACCTACTGCTACGTTTCTGGTTGTTCCGAGAGACTCGCGAGGAGTTTTGAGGAGCTGTCTGTTGGGTTGGAGAGCTGACGACGTGCTGGTCGTTTTGATATCAATTTCATCAGTTTCTTGATCGATTTGGATTCTGAACCGACCGATTGAAGTTGAGAAGTGCAGATGGGATAAGGCGGGACAGCGAACTATGATAGCCATGGATAGTTTGCTATTGCTTAAGATCTGAGTCGAATTTCTGAGTGAAACTTTCCAGGATTGAAGAATGTCTTATCAGTAAGATACTTGGGAAGTTTCACCTCAAATGGTCGAGTAGTTTGTTCAGAATCTTGGATCAAATGTACCTGGGTCTGTAAAGCTCTGAAGTTAGCACAGATTACGGTTTGATCCATATCTGAGAATTGGTTTGAGATTTCGACCTGAAAATTGTTCAGGGTAGGAGTGAAGGGTCCAATCAAGCTTCCTGTGAAGTTTGATCATCATTGGTCGAGTGGTTTGGAAGGACTGAGGTCTCAAAGTTCGAAAATACTTCTGTTATTAGCTATTTCGGGTTTTTTCGGTATCATCTATGATCATTTTGGTCATTTTCGATCAATTTGGAGAGGAGTTTGTTGCTGAAACTGCCATGGCTGCATGCAATTCGACATTGGAGGGTGTGGGGCTGATTTCAGCTCTTGGTGATGAAGGAGAACGGAGTCGCCATGAGTCTTAAGCCGCTGTTTGGGTTCTCGGAGCTGCCAGGTACTACCGCCGTTGGTGCTATATTGAGATCTGAATAGTGTTTTGGAGTATGCATGCTTTACCTTGCTGGAGTGCTTGGTAGACCAGGGTGTACAGCAAGTTGTATCGATACTCTATCAAGTTGATTGAGTGATCTTATAGCGTCTTCTGGTTGTACTATGAAGTTGTGATAGTTGGATTGATGGGCAGTTAGCGTCGCTGGGGAGCTATTCAGAAGTCAGGCTTCCAGTGATATAGAGGAATAACTTCAGTTAGATAATACAGATCTGAGTATTTTTAGTTAGAATACAAAAGATCTGTTTGTAACACAAGTTTATGCAACCTATACGTAACCTTGGATCGTAGCAAGCTTTAAACTTGACACGAGCGGATACAAGGTCACTCAGGCTAAAAGAGTAGATAGTGAAACATTTGAGTGGAAACATCCAGATCTAGATCCAACCTTGTCAATCCACATACCTCTGCACAGCCATATACCCCGTGTATTCCTAGACAGAAAAACACGTTATACGATAGCTGGTGAACTCGACGTGAAAAGTCTAGGGTGAGAGGTACGTGCGTGGTTTTGCCACCATGGACATCGAAGGGTTGGGTCATTACGTAGATGAGGCTTCTACATCTGGAGAGGCACCAAAGGTGACCAAGCTTTCACGGTCTGATATGCGATTGCTTGAGGCATTCGCGTTGGTAATGCAACAACAGCAAGCCACTGAACGGAAAGAAGCAATGGCTACTAAAGCCTTGCAATCTGTTGTGGGGTTGCTAGATCAGTTTGACGGGAAGAACATATCCAAGTACCTAAAGTACTATTCCCGAGAGATGGAGTTGAGCAAGGTGCCTGAAAGAGAGATGGTGAGTACATTTGCGCTTGCTGTCGTACCTGAACTACGAGAGCACATGAAGGACATCATCCGATCTCATGGTGCTACGTGGGAAGGATTTACTCTTCAGCTGAAAGAAGAGTATTCTTTAGAAGATGCAGACCGAGTGACTAAGAAGTCATTCATGGAGTGGGTAAACAAACCCAACAAAGGGCTTGTTGCCACAGAGCTATTTCGGGAGTATGAGAGACAATTCCTTCAGTTGTCTCGGATGGAGAAGCTCACATTGGAGAATGACAAGGTGGAGTTGTTTCTACAAGCAGCCAACAATGAATTACAAAGGGAGTTGGAGCTGCTTCTAGAAGATAGGATGGAAGACAACGGACTCACGACTGACTGGAGAAAAGTCTCTGAAGCAGTGAGTGTACTTGCCAAACGAGAGTACCGGAGAGGGAAGGTGGTGGTAAGACAAGAAGAGAGACCACCGCCGATCATAGTACCTCGTAGGCAACCAATGATACCCAATGTGCAAGCACCTATTGTGCATGTACCTCAAGTTCCACTTCCTACTATTCCTGTCCCGAAAGTTGCACCGCAAAGAGATGCTATGGAAGAGTTGGTAAAAGGGATGAGGGACTTGCAGATCAAGTTAGCAAGGTTGGAAGAGAAGGGAGGAGCACATGATACCAAACTTGCTCCTAAGCAAGATTATGTACAGAGATGCATTTGGTGTGATAGTTCTGATCATGCTCGAAGAGAGTGTGGTGATTTTGCCAAAACTCTACGAGATGGAGTAGTCTATTGGAAGGAAGGAAAGATTGCTCTGAAGGATAATGGAGAGATTCTTAGAACCAACTTCGGGAAAGGAGGAATGAAGCAAGTACTGGAGGAGTATCTATCTCAACATGCTACTGCGTCGGTAGAAGCTGCTACTTATGGAGTTGAGGTAGTACGAGAAAGAAGTGCTTCTAAGAAGGATGGAGATACTCTTGATATGTGGAGCCATGCAGTAAGCACGAACAAAAGGGGGAAAATGGCAAGGGAGGAGTTGCTCAGAACAGCCACGGCAATCAGGGGTGCTACTGGATGGGATGATCCCGTGGATACAATGTCTGTTCACGCTTATTTGGCGAAGAGTCAACATGAGGCTCTCATGGAGGAGAAGCGCAAACGAGATGAAGCAGGCCCTAGCGAAGAGAGAACAGCTCTCAAGAGGCAAACAAGAGGAGAAAAGTTCAGACCGGAGATCATGTCTCTACCAGAGGAGACTATGGAAGAGGTCATATCCTCTACTCCCGAGAAGTCAGAGAAGAGCAGAGGTAAGGAGAAAGGTAAATCTCCTTCATACAAGCTTCAGTCTGATATTGAAGCTGCTACGGATCTGAAAGGAGTACTAGAAGAGAGAGTACTCAATGCCAAGATCGAGTTTACCTTGCGAGAGATCCTTGGGATTGCCAAGAGAGAGTTTCATGATGTCATTATTGACACCATCAAACGAAAAAGGCAATTGGCAGGAGAAACCGCTGTGTCTAATGCATTAGACACAAGGATATCAAGAGAGGAAGAGTTAGAACTAGCTCAATGCTGCATCAACCGCAAGGTTCGGTTTGAGGATGATAACGATGACAAGGTCCCTAGTCATTACACTAGAGGACATTGGGCTAGAGCTACTACCGAAGCCTTAGTGAAGGTAGGAGAGATGACAGATCCGGTGGTTGCTCTCATTGATCATGGATCAGAGATCAATATTGTCTCTAAGGACATCTACAAGCAAGGTGGATGGCCTGTTGATATAGATCATGGTTGGATGATCAGAACAGCGAACAACACACGAGGAGAACTCTATGGAGCTTGTCCTGATGTGAAAGTAAAGGTGGGAGATGTAACTATTGAACAAAACTTCTTTGTTCAAGATAGTACATCATACCCGGTGATACTCGGTCAACCTTACATTACAGCTGTGAGGATGGAGACCAAGGTTTTGGATGATGGATCTGCTTATGCACGGATCAGAAGTCAGGATGGCAAGAGAGCGGTACAGTTTCTAACTGTATCAGCAAACCACGAGCGGAACAGAGATTATCTGAGGGGTGGTTCCTTGCCTAAGGTCACGGAGGAGTTCAAGGATTTTTGACAAGTACTGCTATAGAGCGAGGACATAGTGGTACACTGGAGAAGGTACTCTCGCTAGAGAAAGAAAGTGCTTTTTGTACAGGAGTTGTGAGATTTTCTGGGAGTGGATTTGCTACACATACACGACTTGCTGACTTGCAGAAGTGGGAGCAGAAAGTTGTGCAAAAAACTGAAAAAGATCTAAAGAGAGTTGGTGTGCTTGAAGAGGATGATAAGATAGAAGGTGTTTATTTGGAGTTAGGATTGGGAGATTTCATCGATGAACTTGCTATGCATGAGCAAGAAGATGAGGATCATGTGGTGGAAGTACACTCTAGGGAGCTCTATACAGCTATAGAGTCATTCGTAGATCCTGAAGTTAGAGTTGATACTAGGTACAAAACGGTAGACAAGAAGGTAAAACCTGTTGCTCAGCCATTACCTAGTGATTCTAACCAGCGAGTCCAGCAATCTTCGAAGGAGAAAAGCTTGAGAGATCTTAGCCGGGTCGGTCACAAGTTCACTGAAACTACGCTCAAGGAGTTGAAGGTTGGTTCAACAGATTTTCTTTTGTCTGTGGAGGAGAATAGGTTTAGGGAGATGTTAACTAGGCACGGGAAAGCTTTTGCTTTTGAAGCCTCAGAAATCGGATGTGTAGATCCTAGCATTGTGGCGCCAATGATCATATTCACAGTTCCACATGCTCCTTGGGACTTGAGGCCAATTCCTGTACCTAGAGCGCATCTACCAAAACTCATAGAGCTCTTGAAGGAGAAGATGCAGATGAAGATCTTGGAACCATCATTTGCACCATACTCTAGTCGTTGGTTTACAGTACCAAAGAAGAGTGGTGCATTACGGTTCATCCAAGATATGCAACCTGTGAACCAAGTGACCATCAGAAATACAGGCATAGGACCTATCGTCGGAGAGTTTGCTGAAGCGTTTGCTGGGAGGGCTATTTACTCTATAGGAGATCTTTACTCTGGATACGATCAGTTTCAACTTGCTGAACAGAGTAGAGATATCACCACCATGAGGACACCGTTGGGGTTGGTCAGAATGTGCACACTACCACAAGGAGCAACAAACTCGGTAGCGCACATGATGAACGGGATGAACAAGGTTCTCCGTGAGTTCATTCCTGAGAAGACCATGTCTTTCTTGGATGACATTCCAATTAAAGGATGCGTTGAGGAGGAGAAAGATGAGACAATGGATCAGAAGGGGTGTAGAAACTTTGTTGCTGATCACATTTCAGATTGTGATAAAATCTTATCACGACTTGAAGAGGCGCATTTGACACTATCAGGTGCCAAGTCTTCATTTGGAGTGCGAGAGGTTGTGATTGTGGGGCACTTATGTGGAGGGTTTGGACGCAAGCCTGATCCTGGTAAAGTGGATGCTATACGGCGGATGAAGGATACTTGTGGTTCAACAACAGAGGTGAGAAGGTTTCTTGGAGCTTGTGTCTTCTATCATGTGTGGATTCCACATTTTGCACATGTGGCAGATCCTCTTTACGATCTGTTGAGAAAGCACAAGAGGTTTGCATGGGAGGAGAGACATACTGAGGCGATTCAGAGATTGAAGCAATTGTTATCTTCTCCACCTGTACTTCGTCGTGTGAGCTATGAGGATAGCAAACCAGTGATACTTACTGTTGATACTAGTCCGATAGCCATTGGATGGGCAGTAGGACAGGATGATGAAGAAGAGAATCGCTTTGCAGTCAGATTTGGAGCAAAGGTGTTGAGTGGGCGACATAGAAACTATCCTCAAGTGAAGAGAGAGTTATGGGGAGTAGTTACAGCTATGAAAGCTGAAAAGGACTATTTGATTGGAGCGCCAGTAATAGTAGAAACAGATTGTTTACCACTATTAGGGATGATTACAAATTGTAACACCCCTGATATTGCTATGCTACGCTGGATTGCTTACATCAAGTCCTTAAATCCTGAGTTTCGACACATAGCGGGGAAGAACAATCCAGTAGCTGATATGTTATCTCGTGCGAGGTATGAGGATGAGGAGGAGATGATAGAAGATACAGAAGACGTTGGTACTACTGTTTTCTGTAGAGCTCAAGGAGGTGAGAGTGAGCATTCGAAACCGTTCATGGAGGAGATATATGAAGGAGAATGGATAGACATAGGACGCTATCTAAGCATGTTGACTAGACAGCCAGGATGGAGTGATGCCCACTTTAAACAAATCAGGAGGAAGGCTTATAACTACTTGCTACAAGGTGGTTATTTGTGGAAACATGCTAAGCAAGGTGGTAAGATGCCACAAAGGGTTGTGTGCAAGGTTGACATGCAGAAGTTACTCATGCAGGAGTTTCATGAGAGCTTGTGGGCAGGACATAGAGGTATTTATGCCACCTTTACAAAGCTGAAGGAGAGATATTGGTGGCGTAACATGTACAGAGATGTAGTTCAATTTGTGGAGACATGCCAAACTTGTCAAGAGTATTCAGGAATTCGGCATCGAGATGGATTACATCCTACTTATCCACTTGCAATGCATTATAAGTGGGTAGTAGATCTTGTTATTATGCCAGTTGGTATATGGCAGATGCGATACTTAGTTTTGGCACGTGAGGATTTGTCCAACCAAGTGGAAGGGCGAGCCTTACGGACAAAATCCACAGAGGGAGTCTGCAAATTCTTGTTGGAAGATGTGATTTGTAGATATGGTTGTGTTGGGAAGATCACGGCTGATCGAGGGGAGCTGAACAATGATGAGGCTAAAGCGTTCTTCAAGAGGTGTGGTGTGAAGTTAGCTCTCACCACAGCCTACAATCCAGAAGGTAATGCGAAGAGTGAACGTGGTCATCCTCCTATTGTGAAAGCTATTGTGAAAGCTTGCAAGGGGAGGGCAAGAGAATGGCCAAGATTTCTTCCGTTTGCATTATGGGCTGATCGTTCGACTCATAGTTCAGTTACGGGATATATGCCGGCGGAGTTGATGCAGGGGCAGAAACCTATCATGCCCATTGAGGAGCACATACCTACTTGGAGTGTTCTACCTTGGGAGGATGGTATGTCTACAGAAGATCTTCTTGCTGTCCGAATCCGTCAACTAGAGAGAAGACCTGAAGATGTAGAGATTGCATTGGAGAAGCTGAAAGAGGCGCGCTTGAGAAACAAAGACAGATTCGATAAGCGTCACCGATTAAGACCGAAGGAGATTAAAGAAGGAGATTGGGTGTTGGTCTATGATAGTAGCTTGGACAACCAACACAGTGCGCTTAGAAAATTCTCTAAGCGATGGTTTGGCCCGTATGTGGTTCTTGTCGTGCTTGACAATGCCACATATTCACTAAGAGAGCTTGATGGGGCAGAGCTCAAGGTTCCCATTGCAGGCAAGCGTGTGAAACTCTTCAAGAAGCGAGATGAAGGGATAAGCATGGAGGAAGTCGGAGCAGAGTTTGATATCTTGGATGATGACGGAGAAGATTTGGATAACGAAGATATTGCCAACGACATCAGTGAAGAAGATGAAGATATAGTGTGATGCCGACCACAACTTGTGAGTGTTGGCGCATACCAGAGGATGCGCAGGTTTAGAAGGGGTGGATGTCGTGTTGTGGTTCGGCTCCTGTGCGAAATTCCTGTGTAACCTATGTTGTGTTTCTTTTCCGTGTTTCGTGAACCGTATCGCGTAACTCGCCGAACGGTGTGATGAGTGTCACGTTTGTGATTATCTGTTTAAGTGATCGCACGGTAGAGGAACGTGCCAAGTCATCGATCTGTGCGCGTTCACTTTAGTGGTCCTTGTCGTCACATTTGTGTATAAAATGGTGGGTCGAAGGTTCATACGGCATTCTCTCTCAACGGGTGATTCGTAAGGGTTCTCGGTGGTCTGCACGGAGGAGTGAAGAACTGCATGAGTGGTGGTTATGGACGGAGGTGTGTTACCGGCTCCGGATCTTCCTTTCCCGAATCCGTTTCACATCAAGCTTCATTGCATCCACCGCGATCACTTTCGACAGTGGTTAGTTGCGTACTTTGGTGATGAGTTCATGGGGAGGGTGATGGAGTTACAGCTTCCGGTGATCCTTCCAATCGTAACATACGGAGAGACTTGGGATATGACGGTGTACATTTTGTTGTGAGGAACGATGGATCTCAACTATCCATCGAACGTTCCTTTCAATCTTTGGGTCGATGTCCGGTGCCATTGCAGACCGAAGATCAATCATGGGGCTTGGATCGTGAGAAACTTCGGGCAAGAATATTACAATCGAGTGATAGCTTCACCGTTTCCTTTTGTCATACCTTTTATTGTAGAACGTTTCCAAGTTGTAATATTGACGTTGTATTAGTCTGCGGCTCACTGGTTTCATTCTAGTTGAGCGCTTCTGTGTAGTTACGGACCGCGAAGAATCCATCGACATATCTGAAGGATTTTGTGAAGTCTTAGAGTGTTGTTGATGTCTTGTGTCTCCTTGGAGAGTAAAAATTCGTTCTAAGGGAAAAGTTAAGAGGAGAAAAGACAAAAAGTAAAGTTCTTTTTGCTCTTATTGGTTCACTTTTGGACCAATGGTGTTCTAGCTGATCCTCGCGACGTTTCTGTGGTTTCTGGAGGCTTCAGAGGTCCATTCGCGAAACGGAGGGTATGGTTGGAGAGCTCTCGACCGGGGCTACAATCTGGGCTGAAGAATCGATCGATTTGATGAAAGTATGAGCGCGTTATGATCGATTGAGTGGAGGGGGGTGAAATTTGTACCTACTGCTACGTTTCTGGTTGTTCCGAGAGACTCGCGAGGAGTTTTGAGGAGCTGTCTGTTGGGTTGGAGAGCTGACGACGTGCTGGTCGTTTTGATATCAATTTCATCAGTTTCTTGATCGATTTGGATTCTGAACCGACCGATTGAAGTTGAGAAGTGCAGATGGGATAAGGCGGGACAGCGAACTATGATAGCCATGGATAGTTTGCTATTGCTTAAGATCTGAGTCGAATTTCTGAGTGAAACTTTCCAGGATTGAAGAATGTCTTATCAGTAAGATACTTGGGAAGTTTCACCTCAAATGGTCGAGTAGTTTGTTCAGAATCTTGGATCAAATGTACCTGGGTCTGTAAAGCTCTGAAGTTAGCACAGATTACGGTTTGATCCATATCTGAGAATTGGTTTGAGATTTCGACCTGAAAATTGTTCAGGGTAGGAGTGAAGGGTCCAATCAAGCTTCCTGTGAAGTTTGATCATCATTGGTCGAGTGGTTTGGAAGGACTGAGGTCTCAAAGTTCGAAAATACTTCTGTTATTAGCTATTTCGGGTTTTTTCGGTATCATCTATGATCATTTTGGTCATTTTCGATCAATTTGGAGAGGAGTTTGTTGCTGAAACTGCCATGGCTGCATGCAATTCGACATTGGAGGGTGTGGGGCTGATTTCAGCTCTTGGTGATGAAGGAGAACGGAGTCGCCATGAGTCTTAAGCCGCTGTTTGGGTTCTCGGAGCTGCCAGGTACTACCGCCGTTGGTGCTATATTGAGATCTGAATAGTGTTTTGGAGTATGCATGCTTTACCTTGCTGGAGTGCTTGGTAGACCAGGGTGTACAGCAAGTTGTATCGATACTCTATCAAGTTGATTGAGTGATCTTATAGCGTCTTCTGGTTGTACTATGAAGTTGTGATAGTTGGATTGATGGGCAGTTAGCGTCGCTGGGGAGCTATTCAGAAGTCAGGCTTCCAGTGATATAGAGGAATAACTTCAGTTAGATAATACAGATCTGAGTATTTTTAGTTAGAATACAAAAGATCTGTTTGTAACACAAGTTTATGCAACCTATACGTAACCTTGGATCGTAGCAAGCTTTAAACTTGACACGAGCGGATACAAGGTCACTCAGGCTAAAAGAGTAGATAGTGAAACATTTGAGTGGAAACATCCAGATCTAGATCCAACCTTGTCAATCCACATACCTCTGCACAGCCATATACCCCGTGTATTCCTAGACAGAAAAACACGTTATACGATAGCGCTTCGGAAGAAGTTCAACTTCATCGCGGGTAGGAAGCTCCTTACCTTAGCTAGAGAGTGGGACGAGGAGTCCAAAGCAATGTTGGTGCAGTGCAAGGAGAGTATGTTCCGATACTTGGATCGGCAGATAGAGGGAGTGAAGACACTCTATGGTCTTCCTTTGATCCCGCCACCAGTAAGTAAGCATCTTCTCAAGCACCAGCATCATCGACAAGACCATACTTGGAGAAGGAGGAGTTCGATCTCGCTGTACACTTGGTGGTGACAGCGTTGGAAGACGAGAAGACTCCAGAAGACGTCCCGGAAGACATGATGTCTTCTGGAAGACAGGAAGACGAGCCGTCTTCCCAGGTATTCCGCGTGGAGGAAGCGACTTCCCCGGACCCCTATGAGGTCACCATGGCTCCCAGTGTCGAACTAGTCCCTCAGAAGAGCAAGGAAGCACAAGTCGACCCAACTTCCCAGAAGACGCTTCTGTCTTCCGAAGCAGCAGCAGCAGAGTCAACGATGAACGTGGAGGAGGAGGTCACCTCAGCGACACCCGAGGTAATTACAGGGCTTCCCAACGTATCAGAAGCCATTTTAGTAGTTCAGGTAGGAATAGATCAGGTGGAAATGGCATCCGAGCCATTAGAATAGATAAGCAAAGCTAAGAAGATCAGGAGCTCGTCCAAACTTAGTAAGTGCCCAAAATGCTATATTAGGAAAACACAGGTCCAATTTAATTTTAGATCAGTGACCATGTGGTAGAGTAGGCAGCGCAAGGTAAACAACCAGATGGCTAATTAGGAAAGGGGAACCGTGTTTGCATGTGAGGTGGCAACCTTCTGACGGTGCCTATCCCTCCCTGATTACAGTCGACGATTGGAGGGGATTCCCTCTGCGTCTCAAGGCAGAAGGCATAAGTAGGATGACAGAGTAGGAATTAGGAGTTCTACACAAACACCAACATTCTACGGTGCAGACTCATAGCACATTAGACACATGACACACTACAGAGTTCTGCACACACATACAGATTCTACGGTGCAGACAGATTAGCTACGCTTGATGTTAGACTAAGGGAATTACGCAGGAAGAAGTCTGCATTCTCTGGTTATCAGCAGCGGCTTGGAAATGTAGGTGTAAGTGGTGGACAGTCTAGGAACATGGAACGGCATCCTCGTGCAGTCTTGTTAGCTAGGCTGGTGTGTCGAGGAGTAGACGCAGGAAGTAGGGGGAGTGAGCCTCCCAATGCCATTGTGACTTCTTCTCGGGGAATAGATTGTGGATTTGAGTGCAGCAGCTTCGCTCATGCCTCTGGGTGGTGGAATGTATTGAATTCGCTCCCAATTGTGCATGAGAAGTGTTCTTCTTGAGTGGCGGTGAATGTCAACAGTTGTGGAGTGTAGCTTGACTCGTTCAGTAGAGCACTTGGGATCTACGTACGAACGGTCTTCTGGGTAAGAGATCCCAGAAGACAGAGCAGTCAGAGCAGCGAAGTGAAGAAGAAAGAAGCCTTCTTCCCGCAACAGAAGACGACATCCTCGAGCAGAAGACGGTGCTACAGTACTCACGTTTGTTGTCTTCCTCCCCAAACTATTACAAGCAGGGATGGCTTGTTAGTCAGGATCCGGACTAGAAGCCTGTCGGAATCTTAATTGCCTCTTTTCATCTTGTTTTCTCTTGTTTGGATTTCTTCTTCTTCCCATCTTCTCCCATCTTCCCCATCTTCTTACCTTCTTCTAGTGAGTTTCCGAGACTTCTATTGAGCTTCCGTGAAGGTGAATGTCGTTGTAGTGCTGCAGGAAGACAACTTCCGTAGGCAGAAGCCTGGGAAGGCTACAGGGTGCATACACCTTGCGATTTATCCAACCCGTTGGAATGTGAGTGTGAGAGTAAGATGTAACGACTGTTACTAGTCGACTTCTGCGAAGCCAGACAGCCTTCTGGAGGTGTGAGAAGACGAGCTAAACCCCCAAAAGACGAGAATCGCTTCGGGAAGACGGTATCGAGAAGACCGGAAGAAGCAACCTGGAAGCAGGAAGATCGTCTTCCCGAGCTTCTCTGTGAATAGTTGTATGATATTGTAATGGGTAGTTGTTTGTTTGGGTCCAGAGCATCATTTGGCGTGTCTGGAAGACGTGTTGTTTTGTGTGGTTTTGTGAGAAGACGGGATTTCTAGGCAAAACCCGTGTGTTTGTGTGTTTGAACAGATCTTAGAACTTAGAGCAGCGTTACTTGTGCAAATCCTCTGTGGGAACGATATCTTGTATACTAAATGGACAAAAGGAGAAATCCTACGTCACTACATATAGTGAGGAACCATTTTTGGCGCCGCTGCCGGATTTCATCTTAGTAACTTCTGTTCTAAGCTTCCTGGATCTGTGTGCCATTAGTTAGGTTCGTTTCGAACTAACTTCGATTGTAGTTGAATGTGTTGTGGGACTCTATCTTGCTAGAAGACGGGAACCGCCACCAGAAGCTGATAAGATACCTCAGGGAAAGTTGGAAGAAGCCGCTTCCCTGCCTCCAAGAACTCCTTGGAAGACTCGATCTTGGAAGATTGCAGTGAGTGCAACCAGAAGCAGGAGAAGAAGACGTTCTGAACTTGTGATCGGTTGTTCAGTCATTTGGTCTTCCGGATCTAGTGGTAGAGAAAAGAGAGACATCTGTTCTCAGTACTCTGGTGGATGCCTCCTCCGAGGAAGAAGCAGAAGACGCACGGGTAAGGATCCTGAGTGGGTTTACTCACCCCAGCGAACCGCTTCTAGAGATCAGCAGATATCCCTGAGACACCAAAGGAAAGAAGAAGAGCTCAGGAAGATCCGATCGGTAGAGTTGGAAGAGCCTTCCATCTCGAGCATAATCTTTGACGAAGACAAAGCCAACCGAGTGATCACGTGTATAAAGTAGATTTCGGTACTGGTTACTCTGAAGACGTCTTCCCAAGTGCGGGAGAAGCTTCTCAAGGTGAGAGAAGACTGGAGGAGATTGTTCCAGACGTCTCGGGAGGTAGCAGTGACAGTAGTTCTGACTCAGAAGACGATCTTCCTGATTCAGACAGGCCTGGACCTTCGAGAAGACCATCTCCACCACCTGGACCTAAGGAAGAAGGAAATTGGCAGTCGCACCAGCCGGCAGTCAACATGGCTTCCCACACTCGGCAGAAGTACCATCCGTACGACGATGATGATGCGGACGACTTCATCACGATGTTCGAGACCATCTCTAGATCCAACAAGGAAGACGCTGATGTTGACAGACTCCGTGTATTTCCCAGTTTGATCAAAGGGAAAGGAAGGAAGTGGATGAGTAAAACGTTGGATGATGTTGTAGTAATGGCCGCTTGGGCTACTCTGAAGGCAGCTTTTCTGAAGAGGTTCAGAGGAGTGGGCTACGATCGTATGACCCTCATAGAGCTTCAGAGGCTCGAACGGAAGAAGAAAGAGACACTGAGGGATTACACCGAGAGATTTGAAGATCTCTTGGATCACATCCCTCAGAACCAAGGAAGACCCGGCTACTGTGCCCAGCAAGCTGTGGACTGGTACTTGGGAGGATTGTCTCAGGATATGGAATTGTACTGCAGAAGAGGAGGAGGTGATGATTTAGCGGAAGTACAGAAGCATGCCGAGCAGTATGAAACCTCGAGCATCACTCGGAATATGACGAAAGACAAAGGGAAGACCTCGAAGAAGTCCAAGAAGTCTTCCCGGAAGTCCAAGAAGAAGCCCAAGTCCACTGAAACTGATAACAGTGATTCAGAAGCAGCCTCTACTTCTGAAGAGTCTACTGTCAAAAGTTCAGAATCCGAATCTGAACAAGAGAAGAAGACGCGGAAGAAGAAGAAGGAGAAGACGCGAGCAAGGGAGGAAGTTGTGCAGAAGATGCCTCAAACTCAGATCATTCAGTCTGCACCTGATCCCCGCATCGA
Organism: Asterella californica; assembly: GCA_036924285.1. Classification (NCBI taxonomy): domain Eukaryota; kingdom Viridiplantae; phylum Streptophyta; class Marchantiopsida; order Marchantiales; family Aytoniaceae; genus Asterella; species Asterella californica. The sequence goes on along the minus strand of JAYKYS010000018.1, from coordinate 871,338 downwards.
TGAGGTTCTGAAGCAGTTTGCCGACCTGAAAGTTCATCTTCTGAACCAGAAGGACAAGCGAAGCAACCTACAGCTTCCCGGCCAAACCTTTGGTGCAACCTTTGTAACTCTTCTGGACACACCAGAGATCAGTGTACGCAGGACCAAGCTGTCAACTGGGCAGGATGGGAAGAAGATGATGAGGGATATCTACACGATCCCAGTGGGGAAACCTGCTATAGGATCGAAACGATCCAACCCTTCACTCCTACGCCTCCCGCCCAATATAATCGTTATGTGCCGAGGGATAGAGCTAACAATGTACAGACCAGGACACCCTGGCAGCCTTCTTCATCACAACGACCTCTCAACCCTCTTTCTGGAGCGTGCAATAATTGTGGAGAGACAGGACACTGGTGGTCCACCTGTCCTCACCTGAGAAGACAGATTGGGCAAGTGCCCTTGTGTGGGAACTGTAAGGAAGCCGGTCATTTCACAGGGAATTGTCCTCAGACCTTACGACCCCGACAAATGGTGAGATTTGCAGATACCACGCCTCCTGCAGAAGCTGCATCATCTTCTAAGCTCGAGTTAGCAGTGGTACAGCACATCACGGTAGAAGAAGAAGATCCTGGGGATTGTACGGATTTTCTCCATATCGAGGAAGACGAACCAGACCCCGGGAAGCGCGAAGGAAAGGAACCTCAGCTGCAGAAGACGACTGCAGCTCAGAAGATGAAGACACCTGAAGAAGCGTCATCTCTCACTTTGACGGATGGTACTGTTTGGAATCCTGATCCGAATTCAGATAGTTGGCCTCCGGAGGAAGTTTTGGATGAAGCTGTGTTCAAGGTAAGTACCAGAAGTAAAGGGAAGTCAGAATCTCGCCAGAAGGACGTCAAGAAGAAGAAGCAGCGTAAGGAGAGGTCATCTTCTCCTGAGCGGCCATCTTCTTCTACTTACAACCGAGAAGATCCGAAGTACTTTGCTCCTGACATAAGACAAGAGGTTGAAGCGATCATGCAAGAAGAGCTGGAGAAGAGACGGAAGATAGTACAGCAGCTTCCTACACCGACTACGGCAACACCTGTCTCACGGGAACAGCCTCCAGTCGAGGGAAGACACTCTTCTGGTCTTCCACCCAAGGAAGCAGCTACTGCATCTTCTCTGTTGGAAACACCAGTCACTCTTCTGAAAAGATCTCCGTACGATTTCTTGCGAGACTTGTGGAATCAGAAGGCGAATGTGACCTTCCAACAACTGTTGGATGACAACGCTGGCTACAGGAAGTTGTTACAATCTGTGCTTCGAGGATCGAGGAAGAGGAGGGCAGCTAAACTTCCCAAGAGCACCCCGATCTTAAGAATAGAGCATGAGGACTCGGGAGCCCCAGAACTTGATATGGAGATCCATGGCTGTCTTCTGAAGAAGGTACCCATTGATTCCGACTCCGGAGTTAACATCATGACTGAAGAAACAGCGCATGCCCTAGGCTTCACTGAGTTCCAGCCTACTCCGAGAACTCTCAGAATGGCGGACCAGACCAGAAGACGACCTTTGGGGGAACTGAAAGATGTCCTCACGGTAATTGGTGGAGTATCTTTTTACCTCACTTACATCATTTTGCGACCTGTAGCTAAGGTTGGATATCAAGTGTTGATAGGAAGACCCTGGCTGTATGCTGCAAATGTGAATACCGACTGGAGAAGGCATCGTTTGAGATTTCTCAATCCTACACCCAAGCCAGGTGAGAAGACTAAGGTCTCGCTTCCTTGGAAGAAGATTGGACACCAAGGTGAAACTCCTTCTACAACAGAGGGGTACACTTCAGAAGACTCGACTGCGTCTTCTGACAGTGATGAACGGTATAATGAGTTTGTGGTGAATAACGTGTGTGCTACAGAAGTAGCAGAGAAAGTGGAAGATGTGGTCTGTGGATACATTGAGTGCTACGAGATTGCGGAAGAAGAGTTTCCAGAAGACGAAAGTATCGTCTTCCCTTCGGAAGATCCGACAGTTGGTCTTCCAGAAGACGAATCTGAACCAGAAGAAGCTCCCAAACCGGAATACTTTGGTGCCAGTGAGTACAGTCACACTGAGGGTATGGTAAACCCGGATGATCTCCAAGAGATGGAGGTTGCTCCTGGGAAGAAGTTGAAGCTTTCCAAGGGGATCGAGGGCCAGCAGTTGGAAGACTTTCGAGAACTTCTAACGGAGTTCCAAGATGTCTTCGCATAGACCATAGAAGACATGAAGGGCATACCTCGAGAGTTGGGAGAGCATCGCATCGACTTGCTGCAGGGCGTTGTTCCTGCACGGCGTCGTTCCTGCACGGCAGAGGCAGTATCGGCTCAACCCCAAGTACTCGCTTCTGGTAAAGGACCAGATTGACCAATACCTGAAGGCATGCGTCATCTTCCCAGTACTTAGCAATGAGTGGGTAGCTCCTATTGTCATCGTGCCGAAGAAGCAGACAGGGAAGATCCGAGTGTGTCAGGACTTCCGGAAGCTGAACTTGGCCACGAAAAAGGATCATCACCCCTTACCATTCACCGACTCTGTGTTAGATCAGTTTTCGCAGAGACACTTTCATCTGAGGGGGGGCGTACCGCCTGCTTCCCAGAAGACGAGGCTAGATCTTCTGATCCAGTCTTTGCGACTTCCACAAACGAGTCGATCTTCAAGGACTTGAGGAAGTTCTTGGATTCGTATCAAGAGTGGATTTGTGTTGCTTTTGTGTTAAGAGAGACTTGGTACGAAGCTTGAGTGGTGTGGTGAGTTCTTTTGTTATTTCGAGAAGTTGGAACTCGGGGACTAGGCCTATGCCTCCCGGTCTTCCAAGCTTCTCAACTCCACATCTTCCTAGAGAGACTAGAAGACTGGAAGGCTGGCAAAATGAGCGAGAAGACGTGAGGGTCCATTACGGGTCTCTTCTGTCCGACCCATAGCAGCCTATTCCTTCTTCTTCCCGAACTTAGAAGAGAGTTGTGAGAAGTCTTGCTGGCAGAATCTGGAGAGAATGGTCGAGGGTCATGTCTTCCCATCATGCAGCAAGCTTCTTCTGAGTGTGTATGAGAGGTGAGAAGTCAAAAGAACAGAGTGCACATGTCTTGAGTCTGTTGTGAGGATAGATTGCGCGTAAGAAGAAGAAGACATGTGAGACCAATGAAGGGAAGCCTGGCTTCGGGAGGTCTTCCGAGAACGTTATTGAATCGGAAGCTGTCCCGGGAGTCTTCCCAGAGGCCACTGTCACAGCAGGAGCCCGCAACCATCTTCTGAACCTTTCATATACTCTACTTCTCGCATATCTTGATCTTCTGTTAGGAAGTAGGATGTAATGCAAGGTGGGTTGTCTTCTTAGTAATCCATGCGAGGCCTTGCTTAGTTAGGATTGAGTAGATATAACCCGGAAGACGAGAGGAAGTTAGGAAGCATTGTTAGAATCCCGGAAGACGGAGTAGCTGTCTTCTGGTAGACTAGGTTCGTCTTCTGAGAGTGGAAGCTAGACTGTGAGGACTTAGGGAAGGACTGAGTCTTCGACTCACAACAAGTACGTCACTTCTTCCAAGGAGTTAGCGCAGCTGAAGAAGAGCAACCAGGAGTTGCAAGCGCGCTTACAGCAGCGTGACCAGGAGGTTCTGCGCGTACGGGGTAAGCTTACCGTCCTTGCAGAAGAGAAGACGACGTGGAAGACTCTGTGGGAAGCCTTAGAAGCGCAGGTTGCGGCCGAGAAGACGTAGAGAAAAGCAGCGGAAGCTCGTGCGCAGGGGTTGCTAGCTCAGTCGGTGGAAGCGCTTCGGAAGAAGTTCAACTTCACCGCGGGTAGGAAGCTCCTTACCTTAGCTAGAGAGTGGGACGAGGAGTCCAAAGCAATGTTGGTGCAGTGCAAAGAGAGTATGTTCCGATACTTGGATCGGCAGATAGAGGGAGTGAAGACACTCTATGGTCTTCCCTTGATCCCGCCACCAGTAAATGCATCTTCCCAAGCACCAGCATCATCGACAAGACCATACTTGGAGAAGGAGGAGTTCGATCTCGCTGTACACTTGGTGGTGACAGCGTTGGAAGACGAGAAGACTCCAGAAGACGCCCCGGAAGACATGATGTCTTCTGGAAGACAGGAAGACGAGCCGTCTTCCCAGGTATTCCGCGTGGAGGAAGCGACTTCCCCGGACCCCTATGAGGTCACCATGGCTCCCAGTGTCGAACTAGTCCCTCAGAAGAGCAAGGAAGCACAAGTCGATCCAACTTCCCAGAAGACGCTTCTGTCTTCCGAAGCAACAGCAGCAGAGTCAACGATGAACGTGGAGGAGGAGGCCACCTCAGCGACACCCGAGGTAATTACAGGGCTTCCCAACGTATCAAAAGCCATTTTAGTAGTTCAGGTAGGAATAGATCAGGTGGAAATGGCATCCGAGTCATTAGAATAGATAAGCAAAGCTAAGAAGATCAGGAGCTTGTCCAAACTTAGTAAGTGCCCAAAATGCTATATTAGGAAAACACAGGTCCAATTTAATTTTAGATCAGTGACCATGTGGTAGAGTAGGCAGCGCAAGATAAACAACCAGATGGCTAATTAGGAAAGGGGAACCGTGTTTGCATGTGAGGTGGCAACCTTCTGACGGTGTCTATCCCTCCCTGATTACAGTCGAAGATTGGAGGGGATTCTCTCTGCGTCTCAAGGCAGAAGGCATAAGTAGGATGACAGAGTAGGAATTAGGAGTTCTGCACAAACACCAACATTCTACGGTGCAGACTCATAGCACATTAGACACATGACACACTACAGAGTTCTGCACACACATACAGATTCTACGGTGCAGACAGATTAGCTACGCTTGATGTTAGACTAAGGGAATTACGCAGGAAGAAGTCTGCATTCTCTGGTTATCAGCAGCGGCTTGGAAATGTAGGTGTAAGTGGTGGACAGTCTAGGAACATGGAACGGCATCCTCGTGCAGTCCTGTTAGCTAGGCTGGTGTGTCGAGGAGTAGACGTAGGAAGTAGCGGGAGTGAGCTTCCCAATGCCATTGTGACTTCTTCTCGGGGAATAGATTGTGGATTTGAGTGCAGCAGCTTCGCTCATGCCTCTGGGTGGTGGAATGTATTGAATTCGCTCCCAATTGTGCATGAGAAGTGTTCTTCTTGAGTGGCGGTGAATGTCAACAGTTGTGGAGTGTAGCTTGACTCGTTCAGTAGAGCACTTGGGATCTACGTACGAACGGTCTTCTGGGTAAGGGATCCCAGAAGACTGAGCAGTCAGAGCAGCGAAGTGAAGAAGAAAGAAGCCTTCTTCCCGCAACAGAAGACGACATCCTCGAGCAGAAGACGGTGCTACAGTACTCACGTTTGTTGTCTTCCTCCCCAAACTATTACAAGCAGGGATGGCTTGTTAGTCAGGATCCGGACTAGAAGCCTGTCGGAATCTTAATTGCCTCTTTTCATCTTGTTTTCTCTTGTTTGGATTTCTTCTTCTTCCCATCTTCTCCCATCTTCCCCATCTTCTTATCTTCTTCTAGTGAGTTTCCGAGACTTCTATTGAGCTTCCGTGAAGGTGAATGTCGTTGTAGTGCTGCAGGAAGACAACTTCCGTAGGCAGAAGCCTGGGAAGGCTACAGGGGGCATACACCTTGTGATTTATCCAACCCATTGGAATGTGAGTGTGAGAATAAGGTGTAACGACTGTTTCTAGTCGATTTCTGCGAAGCCAGACAGCCTTCTGGAGGTGTGAGAAGAGGAGCTAAACCCCCAAAAGACGAGAATCGCTTCGGGAAGACGGTATCGAGAAGACCGGAAGAAGCAACCTGGAAGCAGAAAGATCGTCTTCTCGAGCTTCTCTGTGAATAGTTGTATGATATTGTAATGGGTAGTTGTTTGTTTGGGTCCAGAGCACCATTTGGCGTGTCTGGAAGACGTGTTGTTTTGTGTGGTTTTGTGAGAAGACGGGATTTCTAGGCAAAACCCGTGTGTTTGTGTGTTTGAACAGATCTTAGAACTTAGAGCAGCGTTACTTGTGCAAATCCTCTGTGGGAACGATATCTTGTATACTAAATGGGCAAAAGGAGAAATCCTACGTCACTACAATCATCCTCCGTATCAGATTCCTAGTAGTCATTAGTGGGTCTATCAGAGTCAGAAGTCACAACTCCAACACCCGAGAGAGGAACTATCACTCTATGATCTCTAGGCCCAATCCGTAAGTATCCCTTGTGCCACCTATCAGTGGTGCGCACAGCTCTCAACCAAGGCCTACCTAGGAGCAAATCATAACTAGAGTCCTTTAACACTTGAAAGGACATCAATGTTTGAACTCCCATCACAGACACGATCACCTTCTCTAACACACCAAGAGGTCTTACCCGTTGCTTGTTAGTCATCTCCACGACAATGCTAGCCGGGCGAGTTGGTTCCATCCCCAACTTCTTCATCTACCTCTCCGATATGGCGTTTACAGCCGACCCTCCATCCACCAATACGTCAGAGACGTAGTGATCATTCAACCAGACTTCAATCTTTGAAGCCTTAGTGCATACCTCTGAAGCATGCACATTCACCACACCAACTCCCACAGACTTTTATGTCTTGCTCTTGGGTTTCTTCTTCTTGCTTCTCTTAGAACTCAATCCTCCTCTGAGTTCCCTTCGTAAGCTGGGATGAAGTGCGATCAGTTGTCCAACAGTGATGTTGGCTTTCTGAGCACCCACATCTTCAACCACATCATATCCCGCTTGGGAAGATGAAATGGTGAAATCCGCCATCCCCAGCTTCCTTCTTGGCTCCCTTGGTGTACTCGAAATATTACTCGAACGAGTACTTCTACTTGCTGACTCCTCCATGAAAACCGGTTCATCAGAAAATCGAGTTCTTTTCCTTTCTTGAGCTAAAAGCTCCACCGGTGCATGAAAAGAGTTTGAACTCTCTCCTTTCTCGTAGATGGGATCTCGCACGACATCAATAGTAGCCACCCTCTTGTCTCGTCCTTGTGATGGATTTCCTCCACCCACATTCATTCTGACAGCTTCGGCACCTCTTGCTCCGTTGTTAGGACAATTTTGCTGGAAATGAGAATCTCCACACGTCCAACAAATGATTCCTCCAAAGTTACCTTGGTTGCCTCCAAAGTTACCTTGATTTCCTCGGTTGGGATTGTTGTCGTAACCTCTTTGACCTCCTCCTCCACCTTTGTTCCCCCATTCTCGTAACTGCACCACGTTTATCTTGAGATCCGCAAGAGTATCGGTGATGCTCTTCAGCTCGGCATGAAAATCAGAGGTGGAAGTAGACATCGTTGTTGGGACAAACGGTCTTGGTACCACCGTTGGAGTAGGAGTTGACGATGAAGTAATCACCAATTGTGATGGTGCAGGTGCGATCGTTGTGACTACACAAGGAGTCGGAGTCGACACCAGAGCAACATGATGAGGTTGGATGATATCTCCTTCATCCAAACTCTCTTCCATATTTGTCGCAATCTTGATGACCTCCGCTTTGGTTGCTGGCTTCTCGTACCTCACTTGGGTTCGAATTGAAGGCCTCAACCCTCCCACCAAGTTCTTGGTCAACATGCTCCAATCCCCGCCATCGTTAGTTCCACATTGTCTCCACTCTTCCGTAGGACCGTCCGAAACCGTTGCTCCAACTTATCCACCCTTTCGGCATATTGCCGAACTTTCTCGTCGTCCCGTTGCTTCAAATGAGTAAGTTCCACCATGAGCTTCTCATAACTCTTTTCTGGAAGAAATTCTTCGATGAGTGCATTATTCAACGTCTCCCATGTGTCCTCAACTGCACCAGATGTCTTGCTCTTCACTCGGTCTTCATACCACGTAAGAGCAAAATCTTCTAAAAATTCTAGCAGTAACAACACCCATTCTTCCTTCCTTCTCACGTTGTTTCCAATGCAACCCCTTTTGAAGTCTCGTACAAATGGTTCTACATCTTCATTGTCCTTCCCATGAAACATTGATAACTTCCCCATCTTGTAACTACTCTTCTACCCTTCCAATTTTTGTGCAATAACTACTCGCTAAAAGAGCACGAACATCACCAATTCCATTCGCGAATAATCTACCATAGGTAAAATAAAAGGAAATGGTTGTAACAACACCTCTTGTGCCATCTCTTCTCCTAAGGTAATCATAATCCTGAGTCGCATCATCGTCTTCTCCACCATCCGAATGACGATCTCCATCACAACTCAGCCGAGTCCTCTTTTGAAGTCGACAACTTCTCCGTCTCAGCTCTTTGAGTCTCGTCCAACTTCTCGACTACTGACGTAAGTAGGGCGGCCACATCGACGCACTTGTGTCCTCTTGATAGATCACCCACTCCACAACTTGGAGAAGGATCTTCTCCTAGAAGATGAATTGACGTTGGTGACGATGGACCCACTCGAAGACTTAAATCCGTAAACTCCCGCTTCTCTTTAGCTCTCTTGGTTCTGATTCTAGTTGGACAATTCACTACTTTATGTCCCAACCCTCTATAGAAATAACACCACAAGTCGGTTTCTACTCTTCTTCTCGGAGATTCTACTTGAGGTTTTGTACTAGGGTTCTCAAACTCAACGATAACCTCTTTCGAGCTCTCTCCGACACTTACTATGACATCTAAACCTTGAGGAAGGTTTCTAAGTCTAACTTTCTAATCTTTCGAACTTCCACTCATATTGCACCTTCTCAACCATTAAGTGGACAAAATATCTTTGAGGAAAATAACTCTACATCACTTTCTTAACTCTTTCGAGCTTTCTATTGAAAATCGTGTATTATACATGCTATACACGAAATAAAATCCAATCTAAAATTAAGAGTCCATGATAAGATCCTCATGACCATCGTCTGTACTAATCGTAACAGACATCTTAAAGTCACTTCTGTAAAGATCACACTCTACTTCGCCAGGAGCATTCGTGGCCTCTACAGTGAATGATACTTTGAACTCAACCTTTTTCGCATCTGCGCCGATGCTCGCAGAATCTTCTTGATATAAAGTAAAAATAGCACCCCACTTGCAATAGATGCTTGATCGCAACGCCTCTATACTTAACTTTGGCTTTTCCGTCTTCGTTCTAACTCCCAAACGTCTCTTCTTCAACCTCGGCACTCGAACTGGATTCCCCATGACGTATCGTCAAGACCTCCTTGTATGTGGAATCGTATATCTCTTAATCGGTAAGAGATCTCTCCACGATTTTTGTGATTTCCAGTAGCTCAACCTCCAAGCTACTAACTAATGAAGTTTCAATAGAAAATTCCTTAATCAAAAGAGATGGTGCTGACTGTATAAATTTTCAGAGAACTGAAATTTGTATATTTTTACTTCTCTCATGACTTTCAACCCCCCTCAACTTTGAAAATTCATGGCTCTCTCTCCATACCACCTTTTCTCCTGATTTCTATTGTCCTAGATAGCTTATCAGCCAATCTAAAACACTAGAAAGTTTCTCAGGAAAATAAAATTCACAGAAAATCTGACAATGACAGAACTTTTTCCAGAGAACAGAATTCCTCAACTCTCACGAATAGACCCCCTCAACTTTGAAAATTCATTGTTCTCTCTCTAGACCACCTTTTCCTATGATTTCTTTTGTAGTAGATAGGTTATCAGCCAAGCTACAGTCCTAGAAAGTTTCACTGGAAAATAAAATTTACAGAAAATCTGACAATGACTGTAAAAATTTTCCAAAGAGCAGAAATCCTCAAACTCGGAAATTTTCCTCCTCTAATACTTCTCTCTCCTCTTTTCTCTAAACTCTTGTTTCATCCCCTTTCAACTCTCCTCAAACTCTTTCTAAGTGAACAAGATGTAAAGAATAACCTCGAATGCGTCATAGATCACTACGAGATAAACGAAAGGTTCTAATGTTGCTAACATCGCGTTAGCTCTCTCTCCTCCCAACGTTCTCTCCATGTGTTCTCTCATAATCTCTTTTTGTCTAATATAGAACTGAACTCTAAACATTTTCAATGATCCCTTCAAGTGAGGTCCCGGCAACGGAACCAAAAATGTAAACTCTTCACGATCCCATCGATCAACTACCCACCCGATCTCTCAACCACCACGATCGTCATCGATGAATCTACAAATGTCAGACCTGTCTCTCACTCAGGGTCACCTCTGATGGCTTTGATGGAAGCACACCATGAATCTTGAAGGGAAAAATGCTAAGTTCACTCATTCATACACCCACAAACTTATCAACTAAAAATCTCCATAAACTCATCAACTAAAATCCTCCATTCTAACGACGTCTCTCAAGTTCTCACATGCTAAAAATATCCCATACTCTCTATATTACTCAAGTTGTCATTACGATAATGTGAAAACAAGGATGAGGAGCTCTTCTCTACTCCTCTATTTATACATTCTAGGTTTTTACTTTGGTACCCTCCGGTAACTCAGCCGTAACTACTTTTACCGGGTTTTACTAAAATATTACTTAAGATAAAAGCATTAATCACATGGGTTTTTTACCTTTTCACATGGGCTTATTCCTTCAAAGTCAACAACTTCTAGAAGGATTCTAGAATATTCTCAAGGAATCTCGAATTTCCACCCCCCCTCTACACTAGGATCCACTAAAAAGGAAACATGTTGAATCTCTTCTTGTTTTTAATGCCCATAAAGTCCACAACTTTAATTCAACCACTAATATCAAGTCAAAAAGGAGCTAAGGAATACTTTCCACCTCCTTTCTACCTTTTAGACAAGATGACAAGATAGTAGTGCTCACTCTTTAGCAAATATCTGAATTCTGCCAAAAGTACAGCTAAGTTTAACCATAACTAACTTTTAGCTAGTCATGACTAACTTGATACCTCCTTAAAGTACTTTGGCAGCAAATAAACATTCTCAACACTTAGTTATAGCTAAACACCTTACTAATAGACAAACTTCCTATGTTACACATAGGTCGTTACAGTTCCGATCATTGTTGTGTGTTGTAGTATCACCTCTTCACGCTGATATGCTTTGATAAGTCTTTCTTCTGGTGCTTGGCTGAGTTAAAGCAGCAAGGCTGATTGCGCAATCATGTTGTTGGAGGTCTCATGCTAGCAGCAATAAAAAAAGCTAAAGAGATTCCTGACTCAAATGTTGTGCTCATGCTTACTAGCTCTGATGGGAAGAAGACGGCTTGGGTGATCTCTTGCTCAGACCCTAATCGCAATCACGAGGTAGAAGTTTATGACTCTGAAAGTTCTGCTTGCAGGTGTGGATCCGTTGTGTAGGAAAACACATGCAAGCATCAAGTAATGAAGTCTTTAAGCTTTACTCCATTTAACCTAATGTTCATTTCCATGTTGGTAGTCAATTTGTTCATCTGATCCTTTCGCTTATGGCTGGATTTTCAGAGATGGAGTTGCTGTCGAGTTTAGGTACAAAATCAGACACCAATGGAGGAAGGTTCGAGAATGTAGGAAAAGAGGAAGTGTTGGAATTACAGACATACCTGTTTGGTTGGAGTGAGCCTACACAGCTTGGAGACAATCACGATAGTGTGAGAAAGGAGCTTGTGAATGATCGAACACTAACATCGATGGAGGACAGACAAGAGAATCAAGTTCATAGAAATGTGAGATGCGTTGACTTCATAAAAGTCACAAACGATGTCCGAAACTCGATGAATCATTCTCGTCAACTATCATGTTTAGCCTTGTGTATTACGAAAGATACATTTCAGTGCATTCTTTATATGAAGATAACGGTTGGCGAGGACGGTGAAGATATGAGGAACTTCCACAGTCATTTCAACAAGTACCCAAAGCTAATAGGAGCCTACTCAGATGACAAGACTTAGAAAGAAGTAGAAAGAAGCCTCCAAAGCACAATGAACGGTCTACAGATGAGACTCACATGGTCAACGAGAGAGATCATGTTTCACATACTATGGCTCACATGAATGATGTTGCGTCAATGGAGACCATGCACGATGACGATGAACAGATGCAGTACACCAATTTGAGTGATCCACGGACAGAAACATGCTGACATCTGGTGCTCGACAACCTTCTATCAGTAACCGTTTTGAATGGCAAAAAATCAACATTCATCCCTCGATGCAAGAGGTCTTAGAGCGAGAAGCGCATGTCACATTGGACCTGAACCAATCGATAGAGACAATGAATCTTCATGCTCCGTCAAAGAGAACGCGATGGACCAAATGCGTATGAGTAGCAACACCCTGATAGCAACATTACGTCTCAAGCAGAGAAGGTAGAGTAGAAACAAGTTCAAATTGTTCATCCTTTATTGGTGGTAATTTAATTTCTTGTTATCAATCGACTACACTATCTGCATATGCATGAGCATGATTGCTTACTCCATTCATAGCAAGCTAATTAATGTATGTAGTTTCACTCCTCACTGTTGGAGGAGTCTACGACTTCTTGTAGTAGCCCGTCTCTCTCAATGACCTCCACCTCGACAGATTGTATTGATCCATCAAGGTCATCTTCATATTGATCCTCAATCAATCCAAGATGATTCTTTTTCTCATTTCTTTCACAAATTGTATGACTTGCGAACACTTTGCATTATATGTGAGTAATCCTGCGTTGTGTGCGCCCATCGGTTCTTGATGTTCTGTTTGTCCTTTTTTCTCCGATTCATCTTTCACCTTGTCCACGATTCCCCGAAGACAAAAGAATGAGCTACAATGACCACCGTCGTCTTTGGGTCAATTAACCTATCTTGAATTATGTGGATGACATTACATTAAACTCTATCTGTCCTTCCAAATTTTGTCCTGCTCGACTGACTGCTTCTTATGCACTCGCTCCAAAAGTTGATTGAACCAACCAATTTCATGAAAGTAGTACAACACATAGTCGCCCACCATGCATAAACTTCTCCTAGATCCTTTCTTGTCCTTCACAACTTGGTAATTATTTTGAACATGGACCATGGATGATGAGCATAAGCAAACGCATATCACAAACATATAGTAGTTAACAGAAAGCTAGATAATCAAAGACAACATGCATGTATAATTTGCATCAACACAACAATGCTATTTCAGTTACTCTCAGAGTAACTGAAATAATAAATTACGTCAAAAGCTCTATAGCATCTGCAACATACTGTCAGATGTCTGCATGTCTTATATCACTAGAGAATGACACTGCGCTCCTCTGAGAATTATGAATTGGAGTGTTGAGCTCCAACCTATGGATCTGCTGTATTATTTTATCATTATTGGACACTCTAATGCTGACTTCCACATGAGAACATCCTCTACATAATCAATGCAACCATTTCTCCTGCTCAATCGTACCTAAGGCACGGAACTGACAGCTGGTATGGATAACAGCTCAGTTGCAGCATCAAACACTGTGCATTTTACTGATCGACCTCCTAAAGATCCACCTACTTTCATCAGTTTGAACTTGTACACATCCACGCCAGCACTCGGCTGATGTGTGCATGAAGCAATTTCATGTTTCAAGGATTTACGGCACATCAACCGATTACTTCGTATGGAAGCACACCATGATAAGTGAATTTTCAGGGTGCAAGATTGCATGCCTTCCAGTTCACAATAAACACAAAGATAGGTCTAAAATTGACTGGTCTCTGGCTCCCTACAACTTTCAACACATTGCTCAAGTTAGGCATTCTCAAAACAGTCATAACACAATAGATGATATTTCATTATTTAGTGTTCGTATATCAATACAGGTCATATTGCATGGAGAGTGCACACACTGGTGTCATGGTTGCGAACCGGGAGACTGAAAATGTACTGAAAGATTAGATACAAAGAAACGATAGTTCTTGGATTTTGTTTATTGCTTCTGAAGTACATCTTCATGGTCTTCTTCCGCGCACTGGATATTAATAAGCATGACCATGTCCAGGTGTTGAGTTTCCATTGAGTTCATGTATTTTTTTTATTTCATTTTGTATATAAAAAGTCCTTTCACAAGTAACTGTTTCATAGTGAAATTGTTCTAATATCCAGAATATCAAGAAAGACGTCAAAGTATAGTGAGACAAGACGTTAACTCTATTCATATTAATTACTATGCAAAGATATAATAATATATCGTTATTTTCCACTTCATCCGAAAATCAAGATTCATTCAGACTCCCACCACAATCAATTAATATAAGTAGAGTTAACTCTGAGTGTTATAAGCAAACCCTCACGAGACTGTAAGTGCCGCTTCGCATTCCGCGGGAGGACTGACGGGTGGCCGGTGAAGAGACTCTGCATAAAGCTGGTCACTGGTGTTGCCTCGTGGCTTTCAAACGCATATAATAAAAAACTAAATGAATTACAGAAACACTAGTATGTTCAAAGCATCTTCAAAGCGAAGTCTACGGAGGAAGACGACATATATTCAATGTTATCAGCACATGGCCATACAGCAACACCCCAGCAGAACCTCTTGACCACTATCCTTACTGTACTGTAAGAAGACTTCATAAGGTGTTGAAGACAGCATCTTCGCTCGACTCTTGCTCAAATAAGCTTTCTTGACAACTCTTTGCGGTTCAATCCCAGCGCCCAACAGACCGTGGACACTATGTAGTTGAAGTTCGCTGTACTAGCTAACCCGGTAACATTTTCTATTTTCGGAAGAGGGGAATAATGCAAAGTGATTTAATTTATTATTTGTTTGTTTTCTTTTAAATAATAGTAAATAACTTTATAAAAAGAGAGAGAGAGACAAGAAGCCAGTATTGTGGTTCTTGGAGATTACTTTTTCCTATATTATTTATAGGTTTTTTGTGCAGTTTCGCCGTGCAAGTTATATGTAATATTAACATTTATTTTAAAATTTTATTTTATTTTGAAGTTATTTTATAGCAATTTTTAACCCTTAACAGAATTAAAACTAATAATTTATAAATAAATATTAATTTAACATTGATTAATATGTCCAGAAATTTGATAAAATCCTATTTCTCTATCCCGTCCAGTTGCGCCACTAGATTTTGCTCTTCTCACCATGCTTGTATTTTTTTCCCTCCGATGTATGTACACTTTGCATGCATATTTACCCTAAATGAGTATTAAACATGCATTCCTCAAACATAAATCCTTGCTAACGGAAAAGTATGAATATATCCTGTAATAGTGAACGAATTATGGTTATAAAAGATTATCCACCATATTAAATCCTTAGAAAGTTATACCACTTTCTATTCATCAAGGTTTGGTTTGGTAATAAAAAGTTTTACTACTTTCGGTTTACCGTTCCTGTGCAACTAAAAAGGGAAAAAGAGACAAGACAGCAAATTTTCTTTTTTTCTTTTTTTTGAAGGCGAACCAATGAATAGCAAACGGATGGGAAGACCCCCTCAAGCCTTACAAGGGAAAGAAGGACCCGAAGGGCCAAGACAGCAAACCGTTTTGTGTGCAAGACAACAAACGCTCCAGAGCATCTTCAGTTTATAATATTCTAGTCGGGACTCGGGACTCGGGACGTGACATTTGATTTTATGGATATAAAGTCTATCTTGTGCTCAGGTATCTGCTGACTCAGTGATGAGCTCAGCTGATGGGTTCTTATCAAGTAGCGTATTTATGACGTCCCGCGGCCCCACACTTTTCTTAGGTACTGTATTCGTCGTATTTATTTACGTAGTGAGATAAGATAAATTAGCAGAAATTTGCTTGATCAGTCCCTTAATATGTTTGTCAAATTTTATCAGAAATTTTTTAACAGTTTGTTATTTGATCGGACCTGACTGACGTTCTGGGTCTGATCAAACAAATTTCTGGAGAGAAACGTTCACTCTGGAGCCCAAAGTTTCCAAGGTTTAGGTCTGGAGCTCGGCCTGGCAAGTCCAGGCGGGGAGTTTAACCCTGGCCGGTCTCTGGGATTGGCTTGTGGGATCCAGTAGAGGGTGTCATTTCATATTTAAAAGATTTCTTTTCGGATCATGTTTTGATCGAGATGTTCTTGTGGGACAAGCACGACCCATTTTTGTGAGTGAGAAATATCTTTTGCTTCCAATTTACCCGGATTTTCTTTTAACTGAAATTCTGAAGAAATCTCTTCACGGCGATTGTTCAGTACATTGTGAGGCATGTATATTCACCCTCTTCCCAGTTCGGAAGAGGGGAAATATGCATGCACTCTAATTTATTTCCTAACTTTTCCTGTTGGAGGGGATAGGAAATAAGTTAAAGAACTTTTAAATATTTTATTATCGTGGATTCAAAGTTTTATTGCATCATGGGAGCGCTTGTAGATGTTGTACTTATGAGTTTTGCCTCCTGTGATAACATGTGTATAGTGTACGTAACAAAGAACTGTTTTATTTAGATATATTATTTTTATCGTCTCTCTCCACATAACTCCAGTCTAAAGTTAAAAGTCTTGTCTTTGTATCTCTCTTTACGTAATTCCAGTTTAAAGTTAGAAGTCTACAGTAAGTTAATTCTTAACTGACGTTCAGGTTTGTTGTCTGCGCTTTATTTCACTAAACTTCAGTAAACACTAAGTAAGTTGTTAAGCCAATGATCAATGATAATGTTTATCTTCTTCCTTCTCTAGGGCAAAACGTCAATTTGGATGTATATTTACTCAGGTTCGAGATTATTTTCACTCTTTCTCGGGTTTCGACTCTCCGGGCACAACATCTTTACTAAATAGTCGGAAATGACACCTTGGGGGTGAACCTCGACCTACTGATTCTCATGGGCGACCGGGGTATTCAAAAGCTCCACGGGAAAAACAACTCCAGTAAACAAAGAAAGAGAAAAAAATGTTTTCTAAGGTTTAGCTAAACACTCTGTGCTTATTAACTTCTAAGTTCTCATGCGTGCAATACTTCCGGTAAATCTAAGTTTCCTCTAAATGCTGTTAATATCAATTGCCGGTGACATGATGATAGTGAAAATAACAGATACATAAAATGAATTTGTTAGCTACATTCATTTGGAACTCGCTTTCTTTATGTGTAACCTAGACTTGTCTATTTTCCCTTATTGTTTTCAGCGTCTAGATTAATTTGCGGTATCCAGACTAAACTGCACTTATTGACCTTGATGTTATTTTTGCATCGTTTTCTGCACATTTTGTACCAGTGGATTCGTCTCACTGAGTACTACACTCGAGGGAAATTTGATTTCATTTGATCACTGTATGACTGTATACAGGTACCATAATAATCAAAGTTCTGAGAGGAGTCCTTTGGAACCTTCTCTTTAACAACTTTTTGTAGTAGGAAGGAGAATTAAAAGATAGTGATTTCAGCTTGATTCTTATGTTGATGATATAATAACAATGTATTGTACTTATCATCAAAATATTCTTATAAGAATTTAACTCATTATTGTTATTGTTATGTGAATCAATGCATAGATATTATGTACATATCTCCATACGAGAATAAAGTAAAATTGTCTTTTGTTGCTTCCTCTTCACATGCATTTTCAATATATTTACTCTCATGTTCTCTCTCTACTGTACTAGAAGCATAGCACGTAATCCCATGAAGTTGATATTCATTACTATGCATTTGCATAACTAACTGTAGATGTGAAAAGAAGCCACAAGAGGACAAAACTTGCAAATGGGTTGTCATTTTCAGTTTTAACTTGACAAGCATTTTGAGTATCTTCTCGTGTAGCTACATATTCACTTTCTTTCGTGCAGATACTCTCGTGTAGCTACATATTCACTTTCTTGCGTGGACCAAATGCATAGCCGCCTTGTTTTATCTGGTTTAGACCTTCTTAAACATACATGTGGGGCACACTTTAAACGTGGAATGTGTTAACCCGAAGTCATGGATGCAGACTCTTCGCACGAATCAAGCAAACCTCAACTTGTCAAGGCAGTCCACCCTCGGAGCTCGGAGCGGCAGAGTGAAGTTCGATGCTAGATATGTGAATCATTCACAGTTGTGTACTGTTTGTTCCCAGAAGTGCCAGTAGCACCATCTGTACACCGTACCTTGTCGCTGGGTGTGGCTGGATGGCCCTGACCATAAGTTGCACTAACCGTTCAATCTCAGTATAATCCTCTCGAAGAAAGTCTGCAACATTCGGGTCGATTTTGAACTTGGAACTAGTCCCCGCGGGATATACGGATAGTGCATACAAGATTGTTCGATGGCTGGGTCTACACCCGAATCAAATAAGTCTGTTTTGCCATTGAAGGAGGTTCCCGGGAGCTATGGTTGGCGCTTCTTCGGCGCCATCAAAGATAAACTCGACTTCTACTGGTTTGAGCAAGCTCCAAAGTTCTACGAAAGCCGAAGAGACAAGTACAAGAGCACGGTGTACCGAACGAATGTGGCGCCAGGTCCACCAGGATTTCTCCTGGATCCTCGAGTTGTGATGCTGTTGGATCAAAGGAGCTTCCCTATACTATTCGACGTCAACAAAGTGGAAAAGAAAGATGTGTTCACAGGAACTTACATGCCCAGCACCAAGTTCAACGGTGGATACAGAATCCTTCCCTACCTGGATCCGTCCGAGGAGATGCACGCGAGAACCAAAGCTTTCTGTTTCAGTGTGCTCAGACTAAGCGTTCCTCGTATTCTTCCCGAGTTTCATGAAGCTATCTCCGAGTGTTTTAGTAGCTGGGAAGGTAACTTGGAGAAGGAAGGTAAAGTTGGTTTCGCCACAGCACTGTCACCTGCTACATTCAAATTCAATGTTAAGGCTTTCATAGGACGTGATCCAACTGAGCCTGGAGATAACAGTTTAGGGAAATCTGGGCCCGCGATGGCACAGGCCTGGCAGCTGCCACAGCTTGCTCCTATCGCTATAGTACCTGCCAGTTCATTACCTTCAAAACTGTTGGCTCCTCTGGTCGAACTTGTTTTGCATACATTCCCTATTCCTTTTTTCTTGATCAAAAGTAAGTACAAGAAGTTGACCAAATTCTTCCAAACCTACGCAAAGGAGCTGTTGGATCTGGCCGAGAAGGAACATGGCATTGGACGGGATGAGGCCACCCACAATCTTCTATTTTACACGTTGTTCAACTCATGGGGTGGGATCGAAAGATTCTTTCCCCCCATGTTGACAAGACTAGGGGCCTTGAGCGCGGAAGCACAGCTCGAGATAGCGAACGATGTCAGAAAAGCGGTGACTGCGGCTGGAGGATTGACGGTCAAAGCCTTGGATGAGATGGAACTGGTGAAGTCTGCAGTTTACGAAGCCCTTCGCATTGATCCGCCAGTGCCTTTCCAGTACGCACATGCGAAGGAGGATCTGACAATCGAGTCACATGAAGCGTCGTTCCAAGTAAAGAAGGGCGAAATGCTTGCAGGGTACATGCCACTAGCATGCAGAGATCCGGTGGTCTTCACAAATCCGAACACGTTCGTCCCGGACAGATTCACTGGAGACGATGGAAAGAAATTGCTGCAGAACGTCTTGTGGTCCAACGGTCCCCAAACAGAGGAGCCAACGGTGAGCAATAAGCACTGCCCGGGCAAAAATTTCGTCCTCCTTGTAGGCAGACTGTTTGTCGCTGAGATATACTCCAGGTACGATTTCATTAAGGTCGACGATAAGGGCAACCTGATCTCCTTGATACCGGCGGAAACCAAGAGTTCTTCGTAAGACGGGCCCGTCTGATTTCCTTGTACACGCTAGCATTTCTTCCCCTCGTGGTCCTTCAAGTTACTATCGAATTGCCGTATTAGTTACGGGTGACCTTGATGATAAACAAAATCTTTGCCTGGGATCAGAATCTCCATCCATTTGTTGGTAAGTACATATCGTGAGCTGCAGGCTTAGAGTACCGGTATAATGTTTGCGGTTTTAGCACCTTCCTGTTTTAAGACACGGTAATAGATATCAGTCGACCAAAGAGATTACTTGCTTTGCTTAAGTGGTACTGAAGGGTATAACGTGCTTCGAATTGCAAGCACGATTGTATATTTGCTTCTTCTCATCCATATAAATGACAAGTCAGACAAATAGAGATCGAGAAGACCACTCGAGGACCGCGCTCGACCCTAATTTAGCCACTGTGTTTCACCTTGAGAAACTTCTGATGGTAGCAGGCTTTGCCAAGTTATGCATATCCGGAATCCTCTGCACACGACCCCTCCATTGAATCCTCGCAAATTCTCCTCGTCGCTTTTCTTATAAGATACGGGAGACAGAATCATACAAAGCGTTGTTGGACCAGTGAATATATATAAGATCGTTTGTATCGACATGTCGTTTCTTATGAAAATAGAGTTAATTCTCAGCATAAGCATAGTGACTGATGTTCTTCAGTTATTACAAGTAGTGCAAGTCTGGTGCGACCTTGCTGACATACGCCAAAGTGCCCGGCCGTAACGCCGTAGATATGTGACAGAATACAAAAGTAGAGTTTGTCAAGGTCGGTGGAGAATCTGTGAGCCATGTGCTTCCTTTACTTTTTACTATTACTGCTCACAAGAATCAAAGTTTAGGTTATATCAAGAGATCATATATGCATGCACCTGGAGTTCTCGCCATAAGGAAAGAAGAGGTCGGGAGAGCGAAAGTAAATTTTGGGGGCACAGACCGGGTCGTGCTTTCTTATCCGAATGTATTAGTTTTTGCTATGCGTTAGCATATCTATATTTAGATTGTGAAAACAGGAGAGAAAGGAGAGATTTTTGTCGTGTATGACAGATGGATTCACTGTGGAAACCAGAAAGAGAAAAGAAGTCGATAAATCCGGATAAATCTACAATTCCACTGCAAGCGTAGATCCAGTTTCATTAAGGTTAAATAAATTACTCTCTAACTATTCTCAATGGAAATTCTATACATTAAGTTAAAGTATAGACTAACCTCATGGGAGGTTTATCTATCCCTTTAACAACACCTTAATCTAATGTTGGAGATAACGGAGAAATTCCATAAGTAGGCACATGAAACTCCGTTCTAGTAAGAGAAAATGTTTCATTAAAGATTTAATTCATCACCTACTTTTGTGTGATAAACTAAACTGCATTGCATATCATTCGAATAATATGTATCGTAAAGAAGACCAGATGTCATCTCTGATGAACAAGAGTAGATGGTTGGAAAAATAATGTACAGCGTGCTTTTAATCGTTCAACCAAGAGAGGCTCCAACTAAGAACCTCTGATTATGCAAACAGAATAGAATATGCATGCAACATGAACTTCTGGGGAACTCTTGTACGATTTTCGTTATCAGAAAATACATAAGTGTTAACTGAAAATTCTGTACTAACCTGACAAGAAAATTAAAATATTTATAAATATTAAATATTAAGTGGACCCAGAGATGCGAGAAGAACTAGACATAAACCATAAGGGAAGAAAAGGAGGACGGGGTTATGAAAGTATAATTGCGAGAGGTTATGAGTAAAGAATCAGAAAATTAACAAGGTATTTAATTTATTACCTAATCTTTTCCAACAGAAGGGTTAGATAATAAATTAAATCTTATAATATGAATATGCAATGTTTGTCACATCATGACAAACTCGTAATACTTTACAGACCCAAAATGATTTGTCATCCTCCGCAAAGATGGCAAGTAACTGATTCTCACCTAAATCCTTAACATCACAGACGGTCGTATGTGATACTTTTTACTCTAGCTTGTCATGTTCCTGCATACAATGGTTTTTTTTCTCCTTACACTCTTCGCTCCAAGTCACCAACAGTTATCGCTACATTCGAGACAATTGTATCTCCATTGTTAACATCATTTGAAAGAGTTAAAGACCAGACCCATGATGTAGTCAATGGAAATGAACACCCATTTAATATTTTTCTGATCAGAACCAATATTCCACAATGTTTTCTTAATCTCATCCTAATACGTGTAACATGTATTCTGAATATCTCTTTTGATATGGAGGACATCCTGTAACACGTAAGGTTCACTTTCTTATCCCTCCACTGGCTTGGCTGACGTAGTTTTAGCTTGTTTTGTTTCTGAGTAAGACTTCAACGGTAGCAAGTCAGATGCATGCATTTCTTGTCTAGTGGGGAAAAATTCCAATTGCCAAACTCCTTTAGTTCAAATCTAGTTGGCATCTGCCGAAAACTTCTACTCTATATTCGAATCTCTCGTGCTCATCTTGCTTTATTTTAAACCGTTGTAAATGATATCATGAAGAGGACGGAGTAGATGAGGCGCTCTTCAGTGAAATGCTTTAAGTTACGACAACATTTTTTGAAATCCCAATAAAGATAAATCATAATATCTACATTTATACCAATATATTTCTTCCACATCCCTAGATTGAATAGTGATAAATGATAAGGTATAATACAGGAAATAATTACTGCATTGTATCAATAAGAAGTAGCAAAACAAGCGGAAGTGTCCTCCGATGATTAGTCTATACGACTCGAAAATCTCATATGTTTCCTTAACAAATGATTATTTATACCGGGATAAAATACAGATAACTTTCTCAAGCCTAATCTGGATAAATATATACACGTGCACAATAGTCACATGTGGATAAAGGAATACACGTGTGCAATATTCATCTCATATGAGACGACTTGTCACTAAAAGATCTGATGGTATTTCAAAAATCTCTATAACAGTATTCATAATACCTATTTTTATACCAATATACTTCTTCTACATTCCTAGATTGAATAGTGGTAAAATGCTTAGATAAAATTAATTAAGTTTCACGTGGACTGATAAAAGAGCAAATAATATAATAATAATAGAGCAAATAATAGAAGTCAGATCTAATAATTTAAAAGAATAAAATCATATAATTTACTTTAGAGTAATTTTCTTTCCAAAGCTAGAGCAAATTTTGAAGAGTTCTCTTTTCATATTCAGAGCGAATCGACAAAATCTTTCTTTGGTCGTTCTGAAAAAGCAAACCTTTCTTCATAGCCAATTTGGCTCTGAATTATCCAGATTCTAGATTCACTCTGAATATATTATAGAATTTGGTTCGCTCTGGATTTCAGGGGTGGAGTTCACTTTGGATTCGTTGGGTTAGGGTTCGCTCTGGATTCTTGAGGTTGGGGTTTGCTCTGAAGGCCGGAGGATCGCTCTGAATCCCAAAGTGATCCTCTGGAAGACAATACGTTTTCTGTTTGCTCTCAGCCTTATATTATCTATCTTACAGGACCTAGATTTAAATTTCATTCCATCTGACTACATCAATATTAAGAATCATATAGTAACCATTTGAGAAACTACATATAGTTTCTACAATCAATATTGATGATATGTACATTGTTTCTTTCTATTGCAATCCAATCATCCAATATCTTAGCTTATCCTTGCAGTTTCACGCACGATTCTGCTAATGTCTATTTGACAATCATAAAGAAATTATGTTTTAATGATTTTCTGGCATGCCCTTGGAAGGATCTTTTACCGATTTGAAGCTTATTTTGCTTCGAAATAAACTGGTTGACGCATAGTGCAATCAGGTCTACTACTTTAAAACTTGTTATAACCATGCACATGACTATGATCCTCTCATCAGACAACATATCCAAAATATCTTGCAGTTTGTACGATAATACATCATCAGAGAAATCCTTAACAAGAAATCCAACATCAATAAGTCAAAAAGATCACTTAGCAATGTTACCTCTTTATCCTCTAACTCAACAATTTTGGTGTCATCTTGCGGAGCAAGATGACTTTGTTTCAGAGCTGATTTCTCTAAAGAGGTGACATCTACTTCTTTTGCAACTGAATCTTCTAGTACATCATACGATGAAGCAGCATCTAGATATGTGCGATTTTCATCATCCAAACCCACATCAACATGTGGAGATAAATCCTCTCTCCTCTGCTGGTTCTCGGTTGGACGATTGGTGCCTCAACCGGCTCACAATCATGTTCATCCCGCTCTACACGATCTCCATGTTGGCTAACACTTTCAATATTTGTCGGTTTTCTCATCACCTCAGTAGGAGATCTAGGTGGTGGAGTCATTGTGCATGGAGTACACGATTCTCCTCGTCTTTGAGTTTTGATTTGTTTTTCAGGATCTACAAACAAATAAAAGCATCTCTCATCAAAGCAAACCAGAACAAAGCAAATTGTCAAATAGAGCAGAGCGAACTAAGAGAATGAACAAAAACACAGCGAACAACAACACAACAAAACTGATTAGAGAAAAGAGAGCAATAAACTCATCAGAGTGAATATCTTGTTGGGAGTGTGAATCAGACTTTGAGTTAGAATTCGATCCAGTGATCGACTTCCTCTTTATAGTCTTTCTGAACTCTTGCCGGAGATTGATATGTACTGATATGCAATCTCGTGGTTCCATTTCATGGAGTAAGTACTAGTATCATTTCTTTCCTGTTTGGAGAAAACAAGGGAGGCAATTCATGAAAACTTGCTGCAATAAATTCACTGCAAGTCTGACGTATTTCAGTATGCTTTTTAAAATCTAGATGCAAAATACCATGCTGCACTTGGTCTACACTATGATTTTTGAACCAAGATCGAATGATACGATGTCTGTAAATCTTTCAACGCTTGGGGTATTTGGACTTCAACATTTGTTTTCCAGTTAATCTATGGTTGAGAATCTCATCATAACTCGACCAAATTCCATCCTTGGATGAATCTAGAATATGCATAACAAGAAATGTCAACATACATCATAAACGGAAGAGCACAAAGTAATAGATAGCTCTAGCTCGTTCTAGCATGCATAGAGTGCTTTATAAATTTGCTCTGTAACTTCACTTTACAGCAAACTTATGATTAATGATCGTTCTAGCTGCTCGCTTTAGAGTGGAAGTTGGACAACGATTCGTAACTTGTACATCACTCTAGCTCCTAGAGCAAAACTCACTCGAGAGCTGCACTCCTAAAGCGAATCTCCTAGAGTGAATCTCATGCGAGAGCAAATCCTCCAGAGCAAATCTCATTCGAGAGCTGCACTCTTAGAGCAAATCCTCCAGAGCAATCCTGTCATAGAAATTCCAAAAAACAAAGCTTCGTACAACATGAGTACAACTGTTGTTGCTCCAAGCAGAGAACATGAGTACATGCTCTCCTGTTGTTGCTATTGTCGAGTTTGTTACAGATAGAGAGGAATGAGATATTTTGCAAGCAGACAACTCCCTATCTCTCAGAGTTTCTGATGGCTCTTGTACATCCCTGCGATGCCGTTGAGCAAAGAACTTGACAATTTTGAAGATGTGCTCCAACAACTCATCAAATAGATTTGTCAAGATACATAAGCGTCTGTCCATCTATAACCTGCTCCTACAACAATTCAAAATAATCCAAGGTCTTGAGGAAAGAAGAGATCCATTTTGCTGTTGTGTCTACGAGCCACTTTCATCCAAGAAAACAGACGACATATTGAGCAAAGAGAACAAATGTGAAGTGAAAAGCTGACACAACAAGATAAAAAACATTAAGTGCCAACTACACTGAACACACGGATAGCGCTCCATGGATAGCTAAAGAGAACATCAGTGCTACAGATTTCATGATCTTCTTGCTACTTGAACGTATAGATGTGCATGAAATGATCTCAGAGTGAACACCTTCCACGCACCTAGTCTGAGATTGAGAGCGACAGATAGAGATAGAAGAGTTGATATAGATATAGTGAGAAGGTTCAAAACAATGAGGAGCACTTGGGAAGGCCAGTACCTTAAACTCATTGTTCAAAAGAATGAGGAGCGCGAAAACCTCTATTCAAAAGAGAGAGACTAGGTAGATAGACATCGGAAGACACATCACTGTCACGTTGATCCAAATTTGAATTTTTTGTGCATTTCAATGACACCTCTCCGCGCAGATAGCACGTGTGTTGTCTAAAGTGGCAGATGATTTCCACGTTGTTTCCTTTCGCTCTTCCGTTGATTGAGAAGATATGTACAACCTTGTGATAGATTAATTTGTGATGAAACCTTTTAATTTTACTGTAAGCTATATATATGGACTAACGTCAATCTGCGCAGAATAGTTATAGCTAACTATTAAAATTGACATGACTGAAAAGTATATGCTATTGAATCTCCTTGAAGATATCTATTGAGTTTTCAATGTAATGAAACTAGTGTATTTGTATGCACATGGATAGTTAGAGTATTAAAATGGATCATTTAAACAATCCATTGAAGAAATGATTGCTCTCACAAGCGAATTCAAGCACATTTTGTTTTTATTACTAGGGTAAATTTTATAACAAATAAAAGACAAAGTATATAATGTTCCATGTGGGGACAAGAGCGAACTATCATGTCACTTTCAGTTCAAACTGAACCTTCTCCTTTGTTCGTTCTCTAGCTTGAGCAATCCTTCTCCCTTGTTCGCTCTCTAGCTTAGAGCAAACCCTCTTCTTGTGTTTGCTCTCTAGCTTCAGAGAAAACCCTATTCTTGTATTCGCTCTCTAGCTTAAGAGCAAACCTTCTTCTTGTGTTCTCTCTCTAGGTTCAGAGCGAATCTAGTTCTCTTGTTTGCTTGTAGCTTCAGAGCAAACCCTCTTCTTTTGTTCGTTCTTAGATTCAGAGCAAACCCATTTCTCTTGTTCGCTCCCAACATCAGACTTAATGGAGAACTGGGGGGTGATCTCTTCGGAGCTCGTGCAGGAGATTCTCATCTGTAAAAGACATCCTTCCGACGATCTTCGAGCAAGACCAGTCAACTGGACTTTATCACATTGGAGCTTCGTCTTGAGAATCGATGACGTAGGAAGACTAGGTGACCTTCTTTACGACAGCATCTGCAAGCCGTCTTCGGAGGAGGTGGCGAAGTACAGCGAGTTGTTCTCGACGATGTTAGTGGGGTCAAATACACTTAAGGTACACAGTTACATCGATCCGTTCAAGAGAGATGTCGCGATTGCGCTGAATACCATCTTCAAGCCGCAACGGACTTCGTATCTGATCAATTGACAGATACATTATATTGAGCAGATCTTCGAAGGAAGGAAGGCGTATTAGACGAAGATCTTTCACGAGCATGTTCAAAAGTTGTATACTACATTCGATGTACTTCACGGCCTTCGCAGCAGTCTTCTACCGAGGCATGAAGTTGTTAACTCCGGCAGAGGAGGAGAGGTTCAGACAAAAAATGACGTCCAAAGATAAACTTTTGATGGAGCCGACTCCTCGGAGGGAAGAGCTGGCGACTCTAGTGACTTCGGCGGGACCTAGCACCCCGGCGAAGAGAAAGATGGAAGATGTGGGAACCTCGGGTGGTGCAACCTCAAGGTAGAAGAAGAAAGCAAGGAGGACGACGACCACGACTTTGGACGAAGGGGCCGAAGATGTTCAAACTCCTGCAAGATCTTCTTCAGTGGAGATTGTTGGGGAAACAGGTCCAAGAGGAAGTCGAACGATCAAGGACCAAGAAGAGTTTGTTATAAGAAGAGTACCTTCGGGAGCTACACTTCGAGAGCCTCCTCAAGAAGCACTTTGGACTTCGCCTCGACAGGAGGAAGCCACGACTTCGGCACCAAGAGATCCGTCTATCGGAAAGGAGTTGCGAATGTTTGAGAAGACTTTGGAATTTCTCAGTGGTACTGCGTTACCAATCATGGCACAATTAGACATGCAACAGCATGTTTATGAGAAGAAAACTTATAAGACTTTCTCCTTAAACGATCTTCTCAGCGCAGTGCACTTCGGAAGACAAGGGTGGATCGAGGAGAAGGATGCTTTGATGAAGAAGCTAGAGATCTCTTCGGACGAAGTGAAGAAGTTGACAACGGAGCGCGATCCTTTGGTGATCGCGAGGTCTGAAGATCAGGTGAAGGCTTCTCAAGAGATGCTAGATTTGCAAGCGAAGCTTAACCTTATGACTTCACGTTTCCATGACCTAAGTCAAAAAGGGATGTTATGCTTGAGCAGTTGGTCACGAAAGATGAGGAGATAGCGAGTGGTCAACAAACGAAGACGACTGCAGAAGAGAAGACAGAAGGACTTCGGACGAAGGTGGAGGAAGCGATGACTTCATACTTCGCCAACGAGTTAGATGCAACAGAGAAGGAACTTCTCACGCGACTAAGAGACCAGACAATAGCAACATCAGATCCTTTGGAGACGAGCAGAGTAGTTAGGATAGCTGAGGGAATTATACGAGATTTGAAGGAGCTTAGGGAGACAATTAAGTTTACGTTATGAAATATAGGTAGGACATTTCAGTTAGGTAGTGATTCGACTTCGATTCCGCCAAGTGAGGGGACGTGATTCAACGTTCTAGATGTAATCTTTTCTTTGTAAGAAATGAGATCCGCCATCTTCGGACAACAGACTATATAAGTGACGGGGTTCTCATGCATTGTATCTTTTCCATGTTTTCAGTTTTTGTTAGTTAATTTTTGATTACGCAAGAGTGTGGAGTGAGAGTGTGAATGATATGGACGAAGGCAATTACCTACGAAGGACGTAGTTTGCTGTCGCAAGTGTCAATCTGATTGATGCAGATCTCCGAAGTCGACCTTCGGCGAAGAGAGTCTTTGTGCTATTTGAGTGAAGGACATTTCGAGGATCTGAGAAAATATCAGTTACTGTGAAGTGGAAGAGGTTAAGTTAAACTGTAAGAAGAGTTCAGAACATGGTGGCTTCATCTTAAGATTGCCTTCTTCAAGTAAGTGGGATTCTTAAGAGTGAGGATTTAGTTGGAAGAACACTTCTTAGGAAGAGTAGGGGCTTATTCTTTGAACCTTGATGTGAAGTCTGTATTCTTCTATCTTTTCAGAAGGAAACTAGTAACATTTCAGCAGTATTTGCTATCTTCATTTGTTCATACGTCTATCTTCTTGAATCTTTTATATGTATTGTTGGAAGGGTCCTAGATCAAGAACTATTTCATTATTGTTTGTATTGATTTGTCAGGTTGTGCTTGGGTTTGATTTCTTATCAAACTTAAACTCTCATCCGGATATTATTCTATTCCGTGAGAATAACAAAAAACTATCAGAACTATCATTGTGACGTTTGTAGTACTGAGTTTTGTGTAATTGTTAATTGTATCTTCGTGAGAATGATCCTTAATTTACTATTTTCGATACATTGTGTTTCTTTGGGTTGTTACATTAGTCGATTCTAACATCTTATGTGTACAAAGAATACAAGATGACCTCAAATGCATCATAGATGACAACATGATACACGAATGGCTCTAAGGTCTCTAGCATGGCTGTAGCTCTAGTCTCTCGAAGAGTTTTCTCGATATGCTCTCTCGTAACCTCTTTTTGTCTATTGTAAAACTGCACCCGAAACATATATCTCAAGCCTCCTAGTGAGGTCCCGGCAACAAAACCAAAAATGTGACCTTGAAGCTTGCTACCGGTCCTGATTCTCACCCAAGGTAAACCTCTGATGGCCTTTGATGAGACGCATCGTAGAACTAAGAAGGCTCATTTAAACCCAACTCTCAACATACTCATATGACCTCCTCACTCAAGACGAGAACTCTCATGGGGACATAGAGATGAAGAACACCCTTTATAGATATGACCTATCGGTTTCTAAATACAAAGAAAAAAGAGAGTGAGGGATCACTCCATAACCCTTCTATTTATATTACTCTAGATTTACCACGATAACTACTTGTAAATCTGATTTACTGATACTAAGTCAAAGATAAAAGTCATAAGTCAAGAGTAGATTTTTCTACTTTTGACTCTACTCTAATAATTTGAATCCTTCTAGAAGTATAGAGAAATCTTTGAAAAGAAATCTTGATTTTCTTCTTATAAGACAAAGTACTAACACATAATTGAGACAAAAAGGTTAACAACCCTCTCGGTTGTTTGACCTTAAGCCTCTACAACCAATAAAATTTAGTCACGCATAAGACAAGAGTGTATTATTCACCTACTTGTCGTTTTATGCACAACCAAACAAAATAGTGGTTCTCACACTTAGAATATTTTAATATTCTGTCCTCAAATATCACCAACTCTAACTGTGACTACTCCTAGTTATCTATCAATAACTTAGAGTATTGTCTAGCTTTGGGACTTATTAGAAGACTCACCACACATAGTTATAACTTCATCACATATCTACTGTTATGCAACCCCTAGGTGTTACAGAACAGAGAAAGAGTGTTTGCACGCCATCCCCATCGTCTCCAAACGTTCTCGATATTGACTGAAGTTTGATCACTTCGTTGCAATGGTTTTCAGGTTCGACTTCCACGACGTCTGCATCTCTCTCATCTGGATAACCGAAGTCCGAAGTTCTTTGCCTCCTGAGTACAAAGTTCTTCTTCACTCATTTCTTCTCACCCTGAACCTACGAAGACCAACTTCGTCGAAGACACACTTCGTCTCTCTCGCGTCGATAGTTCCGAAGCGCTACAGTAAACTCGCAAGCGGAAACAAGAAACAGTAAAAGTGATTTGCCTTTAACTCTTCTTATAGATGTTTCCTCTCGCCTCCTCACGTGCGAAGTTCCTCTTGTCCCTCGACCGCGAAGTTGCATGAACTCCTGTGCTATTTTGGTCCTCCTTCCCAAGGTCATAACTTCGTCCTCCGACGTCCGTTCTCAGCACATGAGGTATCTTTGGAAAGCTGTTCGTCTGAAGCATGCAACTAGGCTATTATTCCAAAGATATACACTTCATAGGTCCTGTATTCTTACTCAGCATCATTCTTCGACTAAGAAACTCTATACTACAACTAAACTTATCCTATTTGTCATCTATACTAACTAATCTATTGTTTTATCTAACAAAAACAAAAAATTTCTAACAAACTGGAAATCCAAGGCTTCACAACTAACAAAAATGTGTTGAGTGTTAGAGTTTAAATCTGAGAGTAGAGTGTGTCATATAATCTTATATGTTGATGAGGGTAGAGGAAAAGACATGGAGAATTTAAGATGGGGAAGCTTCTTGTTTTCTATGGAAAGGATGATGAGGATGTAGAAACCTTTGTGCGAGATTTCAAAAGAGCATGCATTGGAAACCATGAGAGGAAGAAGGAAGACTGGGCATCACTATTAGCTGATTTTCTAGAGGGTACCGCATTGACTTGATACGAGGAAGATAGAAAGAACAAGATTGATGTTGATACATGAGAAAGTTTGATGGAGGCTCTAATTGATAACTTTCTGCCGGATGAGAGCTATGAGAAGCTCATGACCGTGGTGACCTTCTTGAAGCAAGGAGATGTTGAGAAGGTGAAGGTGTACACAGAAAGGATCGAGAAGTTGGAGGTTCGGTTCAAGACTATATAGAAGAACAACGGTGATAATGTGGAGGTTACAATGATAGAAATTGTGGTCTTGCTTGCCAAGAACTTTGTGGCACGTCTGGAGCATCAATCAGAACTCATGTGAAGTAGGAGAAGTCCACCACTAAGACGAAAGCGATTGAAATTGCAATTCAAATGAAAGAGAGTTTGTAAGATGATGATGTTCTTCTAGGAGAAGCAAAGACGGTGAGTGTGGGAAGGATTACACTCAGTGGTAGAGCTGCTCAAGGATCTCGACACCTATTGTGGTTAACACACCTGCTGTGGTTATTGTCAACCCTCCGGTGCCTAATCTTCAAGATGAACTGAGACAGATAACAGAAACATTGACAAATTTGAAGATCAATGTAGTTCAATTGAAAGAGCGGAGGAACCAAGGAGGAGGAGGAGGCCAAAGAAGTTATGGATGAAGTTTCAATCGGGGACCTCAAAATGAATTCAGTGGTATCTCGTGCTACGGATGTGGTGGTCCTCATTTTCAAAGAAATTGTCCACACTCCATCCAAAATGGAAGACAAAACAATGAAGGTACAAGACGAAACTTAAGAGGAGGAGTTTCATCACAAAACAAAGACAAAGGAGTTGTCACAATCGATGCGATGAAGATACCAAATGTTTATGAGAGAGAAGAATGCTCTTACTCTTCTCAAGTGAAACTCTTAGCTCACGAGAGAAAGAGGACTAGGTTTTTGGATGAACTTATGACCATTGAGGATTCTCCAAGTAGGAGCATTCGTTCGAGCACTATATCTTCTTTCCAAAAAGAGTGTAGGAAGAACCTGCGATGGAGGATTTCACCATTTCAGCTGCTCAACCTAGATATGACGTAGTTGAGGATGTTGGCACGCAAAAAGTCAACATAACAGTGGGTCAGTTGATTGCTCAAGCTTGAAGAGAGAGCTTCGAGACGGATTGAGCTTGAGAAGGACCAAGAAGAAGAAATCTAAGGACAAGACCAACGTCTCAAGTGTGAGAGTTGACGTAGTGGATGCTCAAGCCTCTGAGGTGTGCACAAAAGCATCCAAGATCGAGGTTCGATTGAATGGATACTTTGTACCTGATGTGTTGGTGGACACAGATTCTGTTGTGAATGCGATATCTGAATGTTTGATGAAGCAATTGAGGATGAAACTCACGAGACCAGCAAACATCATTATTGGTATGGCAAACAAGCAGAAGGTGAGATCTCTCGGAGTCCTGGAGAAATAAGGTATGAGGGTACTGACATTGATGTCTTTTCAAATTTTGAAAGATTCTAGCTATGACTTGCTCTTTGGAAGACCTTGGTTGAGAGCCGTTCGTACTGTAACGACCTATGTTACACATAGGAAGTTTGTCTATTAGTAAGGTGTTTAGTTATAATTAAGTGTTGAGAATGTTTATTGGCTGCCAAAGTACTTTAAGGATGTATCAAGTTAGTCATGACTAGCTAAAAGTTAGTTATGGTTAAACTTAGTTGTACTTTTAGCAGAATTCAGATATTTGCTAAAGAGTGAGCACTACTATCTTGTCATCTTGTCTAAAAGGTAGAAAGGAGGTGGAAAGTATCCCTTATCTCCTTTTTGACTTGATATTAGTGGTTGGATTAAAGTTGTGGACTTTGTGGGCATTAAAAACAAGAAGAGATTCCACATGTTTCCTTTTTAGTGGATCCTAGTGTAGAGGGGGGGTGGAAATTCGAGATTCCTTGAGAATATTCCAGAATCCTTCTAGAAGTTGTTGACTTTGAAGAAATAAGCCCATGTGAAAAGATAAAAAGCCCATGTGATCAATGCTTTTACCTTAAGTAGTATCTTAGTAAAACCCGGTAAAAGTAGTTACGGCTGAGTTACCGGGGGTACCAAAATAAAAACCTAGAATGTATAAATAGAGGAGTAGAGAAGAGCTCCTCATCCTTGTTTTCACATTGTCGTAATGACAACTTGAGTAATATAGAGAGTGTGGGATATGTTTAGCATGTGAGAACTTGAGAGACGTCGTTAGAATGGAGGATTTTAGTTGATGAGTTTATGGAGATTTTTAGTTGATAAGTTTGTGGGTGTATGAATGAGTGAACTTAGCATTTTCCCTTCAAGTTCATGGTGTGCTTCCATCAAAGCCATCAGAGGTGACCCCTGAGTGAGAGACAGGCCCGACATGTTGCAGATTCGTGGAGGACGATCGTGGAGGTTGAGAGATCGGGGGGGTAGTGATCGATAGGACCGCGGAGGGTTTACATTTTTGGTTCCGTTGCCGGGACCTCACTTGAAGGGATCGTTGAACGATGTTTAGAGTTCAGTTCTATATTCGACAAAAGGAGATTATGAGAGAGCACATGGAGAGAACGTTGGGAGGAGAGAGAGCTAACGCGATGTTAGCAACGTTAGAACCTTTCGTGTATCCCGTAGTGATATATGACGCGTTCGAAGTCATTCTTTACATCTTGTTCAATTAGAAAGGGTTTGAGGAGAGTTGAAAGAGGGTGCAACAAGAGTTGTAGAGAAAGGAGGAGAGAAAAGTTATTAGAGGAGAGAAATTTGTGAGTTTAGAAATTCTGCTCTCTGGAAAATTTGTACAGTCGCTGTCAACTTTTCTGTGAATTTTATTTTCCTGTGAAACTTTCCAGTGTTTTAGATTGGCTGATAACCTATCTAAGACAAAAGAAATCATAGGAAAAGGTGGTCTAGAGAGGAAGCAATGAATTTTCAAAGTTGAGGGGGTCTATTCGTGAGAGTTGAGGAATTCTATTACCTGGAAAAAATTTACAGTCATTGTCAGATTTTCTGTGAATTTTATTTTCCTTAGAAACTTTCCAGTGTTTTAGAGTGACTGATAAGCTATCCAAGACAAAAGAAATCATGAGAAGATGAGGTCTGAAGAGGGAGAAAGAATTTTTCAAAGTGGAGGGGGTTGACAACCATGAGGGAAGTGAAAATATACAAATTTCAGTTCTCTGTAAATTTGTACAGTCATCACCATCTCTTCTGATTAGGGAAGTTTCTGTTGAAACTTCATGATTTAGTAGCTTGGAGGTCGAGCTAATGGAGACCACAAAAATCTTGGAGAGATCTCTTACCAACTAAGAGATATACGTTTCGGCATACAAGGAGGTCTTGACGATACGTCATGGGGAATCCAGTTCGAATGACGAGGTGGAAGAAGAGACGTTTAGGAGTTCGAACAAAGACGGAGAAGCCCAAGTTAAGTATAGATGAGTTACGAACGCGCATCTATAGCACTTGGGGTGCCCTCTTTATCCTATACGAAGAAGCTTCCGCGACCATTGGCACAGATTTGAAGAAAGCTGAGTTTAAAGCATCATTCACTGTGGAGGCCACGAATGCTCCTGGTGAAGTAGAGTTGGATCCTTATAAGAGTGAGTTCAAGATGTCTGTTGTGATGAGTACAAACGATGGTGAGGAGGATCATATCTTCGATAGTTAATTTTAGATTTTATTTCGTGTATAGCATGTATAATACACGATTTTCAATATAAAGCTCGGAAGAGTTAAGAAAGTGATGTAGAATTATTTTCCTCTATGATATTTTGTCCACTTAATGGTTGAGAAGGTGCAACATGAGTGGAAATTCAAGAGATTGGAAAGTTAGACTTAGAAACCTTCCTCAAGGTTTAGATGTCATAGTAAGTGTCGGAGAAAGTTCGAGAGAGATTATCGTCGAGTTTGAAAACCCTAGTACTAAACCTCAAGTAGAATCTCCGAGGAGAAGAGTAGAAACCGACTTGTGGTGTTATTTCTGTAGAGGGTTGGGACACAAAGTCGTGAATTGTCCAACTAGAATCAGAACCGAGAGAGCTAAAGGGAAGCGGGAGTTTACTGATTTAAGTCTTCGAGTGGGTCCATCGTCACCAGCGCCAATTCATCTTCTAGGCGAAGATCTTTGTCCAAGTTGTGGAGTGGGTGATCTATCAAGAGGACACAAGTGCGTCGATGTGGCCGCCCTACTTACGTCAGTAGTCGAGAAGTTGGACGAGACTCAAAGAGCTGAGACGGAGAAGTTGTCGACTTCAAAAGAGGACTCAGCTGAGTTGTGATGGAGATCGTCATTCGGATGGTGGAGAAGGCGGTGATGCGACTCAGGCTCATGATTACCTTGGGAGAAGAGATGGCACAAGAGGTGTTGTTACAACCATTTCCTTTCATTTTACCTATGGTAGATTATTCGCGAATGGAATTGGTGATGTTCGTACTCTTTTAGCGAGTAGTTATTTCACAAAAATTAGAAGGGTAGAAAGAATAGTTACAAGATGGGGAAGTTACCAGTGTTTCATGGGAAGGACAATGAAGATGTAGAACCATTTGTACGAGACTTCAAAAGGGGTTGCATCGGAAACAACGTGAGAAGGAAGGAAGAATGGGTGTTGTTACTGCCAGAGTTTTTAGAAGATTTTGCTCTTACGTGGTATGATGACCGAGTGAAGAGCAAGACACCTGGGGCAGTTGAGGACACATGGGAGACGTTGAGTAATGCACTCATCGAAGAATTTCTTCCAGAAGAGAGTTATGAGAAGCTCATGGTGGAGCTTACTCATTTGAAGCAACGGGACGACGAGAAAGTTCGGCAATATGCCGAAAGGGTGGATAAGTTGGAGCAACGGTTTCGGACGGTCCTACGGAAGAGTGGAGACAATGTGGAGCTAACGATGGCGGGGATTGGAGCAGTGTTGATCAAGAACTTGGTGGGAGGGTTGAGGCCTTCAATTCGAACCCAGGTGAGGTACGAGAAGCCAGCAACCAAAGCGGAGGCCATCAAGATTGCGACAAACATGGAAGAGAGTTTGGATGAAGGAGATATCATCCAACCTCATCATACTGCTCTGGTGTCGACTCCGACTCCTGTTGTAGCCACAACGATCGCACCTGCACCATCACAATTGGTGATTGCTTCAACATCAGCTCCTACTCCAACGGTGGTGCCAAAACCGTTTGTCCCAACAACGATGTCTACTGCTACTTCTGATTTTCATGCCGAGCTGAAGAGCATCACCGATACTCTTGCGGATCTCAAGATAAACGTGGTGCAGTTACGAGAATGGAGGAACAAAGGTGGAGGAGGAGGTCAAAGAGGTTACGACAACAATCCCAACCGAGGAAATCAAGGTAACTTTGGAGGCAACCAAGGTAACTTTGGAGGAATCACTTGTTGGACGTGTGGAGGTTCTCATTTCCAGCGAAATTGTCCTAACAACGGAGCAAGAGGTGCCGAAGCTGTCAGAATGAATGTGGGTGGAGGAAATCCATCACAAGGACGAGACAAGGGGGTGGCTACTATCGATGTCGTGCGAGATCTCATCTACGAGAAAGGAGAGAGTTCAAACTCTTCTCATGCACCGGTGGAGCTTTTAGCTCAAGAAAGGAAAAGAACTCGATTTTCTGATGAACCGGTTTTCATGGAGGAGTCAGCAAGTAGAAGTACTCGTTCGAGTAATGTTTCGAGTACACCAAGGGAGCCAAGAAGGAAGCTAGGGATGGCGGATTTCACCATTTCATCTTCCCAAGCGGGATATGATGTGGTTGAAGATGTGGGTGCTCGGAAAGCCAACATCACTGTTGGACAACTGATCGCACTTAATCCCAGCTTACGAAGAGAACTCAGAGGAGGACTGAGTTCTAAGAGAAGCAAGAAGAAGAAACCCAAGAGCAAGACATCAAAGTCTGTGGGAGTTGGTGTGGTGGATGTGCATGCTTCAGAGGTATGCACTAGGGCTTCAAAGATTGAAGTCCGGTTGAATGGTCACTACGTCTCTGACGTATTGGTGGATGGAGGGTCGGCTGTAAACGCCATATCGGAGAGGTTGATGAAGAAGTTGGGGATGGAACCAACTCGTCCGGCTAGCATTGTCGTGGGGATGGCTAACAAGCAACGGGTAAGACCTCTTGGTGTGTTAGAGAAGGTGGTCGTGTCTGTGATGGGAGTTCAAACATTAATGTCCTTTCAAGTGTTAAAGGACTCTAGTTATGATTTGCTCCTAGGAAGGCCTTGGTTGAGAGCTGTGCGCACCACGGATAGGTGGCACAAGGATACTTACGGATTGGGCCTAGAGATCATAGAGTGATAGTTCCTCTCTCGGGTGTTGGAGTTGTGACTTCTGACTCTGATAGACCCACTAGTGACTACTGGGAATCTGATACGGAGGACGATCAGAGTGTCTCAGAAGTAGATACCGGAGATTCTTACGATCAAGAATCCTCGTCTGAGGACGAAGGATTTGGTCGAGATGAATCATTACATCAGCTTAGTGCTATTGACTTGTTGCCTCGACCAGCAGTGGAGAAAGATCCTGACAAAGAAGAGTTGAGTGAGGTAGAGATTCTGAGAAGACTCTCTACCCTGAAGTTTGGTATTAATGTCACTCAAGAGGAGAAAAGTAGATTCTTAGATATATTTCGAAAATATATCCATGTGTTTGCTTTCAGCTACAAGGATTTGAAGGAGGTGACTCTCGAGACTCATCGAATCGAATTGGAGGAGAACGCAAGACCAGTTCGACAGAAGCAGAGAAGGGTCAATCCTACAACAGCAATGATGGTCAAGGAGGAGATAGACAAGTTGAGGGAGGCGAGTTTCATCTATGAGGTGGAGAACTCAGAATGGGTTTCACCCATTGTGATTGTCAAGAAGAAGAATGGTAAGCTGCGAGTGTGCATAGACTATAAGAAGCTGAATGCAGTTACCAAGAAGGATTATTATCCTCTACCATTTATAGATGAGATTTTGGAGGAAGTTGCTGGTCATGAGTGGTACAGCTTTGGTGATGGTTATAGTGGGTATAACCAAATCAAGATAGCACAGGAGTACCAACAGTTGACTACTTTCACTACTCCTTGGGGAACATTTGCATTTCGGGTGATGCCATTCGGATTGTGTAATGCTCCGGCCACGTTTCAAAGGTTCATGAACAAGGTGTTTGAACCATTCATAGGGAAGTTTGTTCGGGATTTCATTGACGATTTCTGTGTGTACGGACGAAAGGAGGACCACTTTGATCATGTGATTAAAGTTTTGCAGCGATTGGAGCAAGCCAACGCTTCTCTAAATCCAGAGAAGTGCATCTTTGGCTGCGAAGAAGGTCTGCTGTTAGGGCACATCATTTCCAAGAATGGGATTGCGGTAGATCTTGAGAAGGTGAAGAAGATTGTGGATCTTCCATTTCCGATCAACTTGACAAAGTTGGGGCAGTTTCTTGGCATGGTTGGATATTATCGTAGGTTTGTCTTTTCCTTCTCAAACAAAGCAATAGCTTTGACTATGTACATGAAGAAGGGAGTTGATTGCGACTTAATAGTGCATGATCAGAAGGCAAAAGAAGCATTTGAAGAGCTGAAAAAGGCATTAGTGACAGCTCCTATACTTGCTAAACCTGAGTGGAGTAAAGCATTTATTCTGTATACGGATGCCTCCAATGTAGCAATCGGATGTACATTAAGTCAGCTAGATGGAGATGGGCATGATCATCCTATAGCTTATGCTAGTAGACAGATGGTTCCAGCGGAGAAGAATTACTCCGTGACTGAACGAGAAGGATTAGCGGTGATCTTTGGATTGAAGAAATTTCGACACTACTTGCTAGGAGGGAAATTTTCCATAGTCACAGATCACAAAGCTTTAAAGTATATCTTTAATAAGCCTAATGCCGAAGGTCGTATTGCTCGTTGGAAGATCCTTCTAACAGAATATGATTATGTGATCGAAGATAGACCAGGGAAGAAGCATGCGAATGCTGATCTTTTGTCAAGGGCTTATGATGATGAGGGAGAAGAACCGTTTGATGATTCATTTCCAGACGAGCATCTGATGACCATCACAAGCATCGAGGAGATACCGGACGAGTACAAGGAAATCTGGAGTTTCCTTGCAGATGGCTCTTTTCCAGAAGGTATGCATACCCGAGAACGTAACGCGTTAATCAAGAGATGCAAACCTTACACCATGGTGGAGGGAATTCTGTTTCATCAAGGAGCAGATGGGTTACTAAGGAGAGCAGTTGGTCAGAAGGAGGCATTCAAGCTAATGCACGAGTTTCACGACGGAACTGTTTGCGGAGGTCACTTTGCTGGTAAGATAACAGCCTTCAAGATTTTGGATGCGGGTTATCACTGGAGAGGGATTTTCAAAGAGTGTTTAGATTATTGCAAAACTTGTGACGTATGTCAAGCATTTGCTCTAAAGTCTACTAGAACACCTCCGTTAAGATCAATTCCAGTATTAGGGCCGTTTGAGAAATGGGGTATTGACTTTGTAGGTCCTCTTAATAAGACACCTCGAGGCAATAGATACATTGTAGTCGCCACTGACTATTGTACCAAGTGGGTAGAGGCTAGACCTTTGAGAGAGACCAATGAAACAGAAGTCGGTAGATTCCTATGGGAGAGGATCATCACGAGATTTGGATGTCCGTTAGAGTTGGTCTCAGATAGAGGAGGAGAGTTTGTAGGGAGCATGACTACTGCTATGCTACAACACTTTTCTATCAAGCCACGAGTAACGACCTCATACAAACCAAATGCTAATGGTCTTGCGGAGAAGACCAATCTTACACTTTGTATGATGCTCGCCAAAGATGCTGGTGTTGAAACTGCGAAACATACTTGGGATAAGAGACTACATGCCATCTTATGGGAGTACCGAACGACAACAAAGACTTCTACTGGGTACTCTCCATTTCGACTGGTTTATGGAGTGGAGTCCAAGTTGCCGATCCAATTTGAATTGGATACTTTTCAAACTATTCAACGAAAGTTGAAGAGGTCGAGAGGAGAAGACGTGGTCAGATCAAGAAGGAAGCAACTCATGGAGTTGGAAGAGACCCGAGCGGTAGCAATGATCCGGATGGAACGAGCTCAGGCGTATCAAAAGAAGAGTTACGACAAACGGTTGGGCAAGAGGGAGGTAAAACCTTTTCAAGTCAGAGATTGGGTTATGTTGTATGATGCTATCAGATTCAAGAGGGCTAGGAAGAAGTTTCTTCCGAGATATTTTGGTCCTTTTGTTGTAGATAAGGTGTGGAGCAACTTCACATATGACCTTCAGGAGCTAGGAGGAAGGAGATTTGATCGAGTAAATCATGACAAGTTGAAGTTGTTTCATCGACGAAAGTTCTCTCTTCACTCCGAGGACGGAGCGAAAATTTAGTCCGGGGGTAAAATGTAACGACCTATGTTACACATAGGAAGTTTGTCTATTAGTAAGGTGTTTAGTTATAACTAAGTGTTGAGAATGTTTATTGGCTGCCAAAGTACTTTAAGGATGTATCAAGTTAGTCATGACTAGCTAAAAGTTAGTTATGGTTAAACTTAGTTGTACTTTTGGCAGAATTCAGATATTTGCTAAAGAGTGAGCACTACT
Source organism: Asterella californica (assembly GCA_036924285.1). Classification (NCBI taxonomy): domain Eukaryota; kingdom Viridiplantae; phylum Streptophyta; class Marchantiopsida; order Marchantiales; family Aytoniaceae; genus Asterella; species Asterella californica. The sequence goes on along the minus strand of JAYKYS010000018.1, from coordinate 830,905 downwards.
ATCTTGTCATCTTGTCTAAAAGGTAGAAAGGAGGTGGAAAGTATCCCTTATCTCCTTTTTGACTTGATATTAGTGGTTGGATTAAAGTTGTGGACTTTGTGGGCATTAAAAACAAGAAGAGATTCCACATGTTTCCTTTTTAGTGGGTCCTAGTGTAGAGGGGGGGTGGAAATTCGAGATTCCTTGAGAATATTTCAGAATCCTTCTAGAAGTTGTTGACTTTGAAGAAATAAGCCCATGTGAAAAGATAAAAAGCCCATGTGATCAATGCTTTTACCTTAAGTAGTATCTTAGTAAAACCCGGTAAAAGTAGTTACGGCTGAGTTACCGGGGGTACCAAAGTAAAAACCTAGAATGTATAAATAGAGGAGTAGAGAAGAGCTCCTCATCCTTGTTTTCACATTGTCGTAATGACAACTTGAGTAATATAGAGAGTGTGGGATATGTTTAGCATGTGAGAACTTGAGAGACGTCGTTAGAATGGAGGATTTTAGTTGATGAGTTTATGGAGATTTTTAGTTGATAAGTTTGTGGGTGTATGAATGAGTGAACTTAGCATTTTCTCTTCAAGTTCATGGTGTGCTTCCATCAAAGCCATCAGAGGTGACCCCTGAGTGAGAGACAGGCCCGACATGTTGCAGATTCGTGGAGGACGATCGTGGAGGTTGAGAGATCGGGGGGGTAGTGATCGATAGGACCGCGGAGGGTTTACAGTACAACTGATAGATGGCACAAAGGTTACTTGAGGATAAGACCTAGCAACCGTCGAGTGATGGTGTCTCTCTCAAGTGGTGGTTGTGTGACTTCTGATTCTGATAACCGATCACTCCTTATAAGACAAAAGTACTAACACGTAATTGAGCCAAAAAGGTCAACAACTCTCTTGATTGTTTGATCTTAAGCCTCTACAACCAATAAAATTCAGTCACGCATAAGACAAGAGTGTATTATTCACCTACTTGTCATTTGATGCACAACCAAACAAGATAGTGGTTCTCGCACTTAGAATATTTTAATATTTTATCTTCAATTATCATCAACTCTAATTGTGACTAGTCTTAGTTATCTGTCACTAACTTAGAGTGTTGTCTAGTCTTGGGACTTATTTAGAAGACTCAGTTATCACATATCACATATAACATATATGTGATATAGCTTATCACATACTTGTCATTATGCAACCCCTAGGTGTTACATTTACTTCCGAACTAAATTTTCACTCCGTCCTCATAGTGAATGATGACTTTCCTTTGATGAAAGAGCTTGAGCTTGTCGTGATTCACCCGGTCAAACCTCTACCCTCCTAGCTCTTTCAAGTCGTATGTAAAATTACTCCACACCTTCTCCACAATGAAAGGACCAAAATAACATGAAAGAAACTTCTTTCTAGCTCTTTTATACCTAATGGCATCAAACGTTGAAGAAGGGTACGGTTGTACTCTTCCGGTACCTCGCTGCTCAGAGTGATGGTCATCAAGTCTTCATCCGAAAAAGTATCATCTAATGGTTCTTCTCCCAATCCATCGTAAGCTCTAGACAACAAATCTGCATCGACATGCTTCCTCTCCGATCTATCCTTAACGACGTCGTCATGAAGATCTTCCACCGAGCTATCCTCTTCTCTACGTTGGGCTTATTGAAGATGTACTTCAAAGCTTTGTGATCAGTCACTATAGAAAATTTTCCTCTTAACAAATAGTGCCGAAACTTCTTCAAAGCAAACATTACGGTCAACTCTTCAAATACCTCCTTAGCCTTCTCAGCTTGCACCATCTATCTACTAGCATAAGCTATTGGATGATCATGTCCATTCTCATCTAATTGAATCAAGGTACATCCAATCGTAACATTAGATGGATCAGTATAAACAATGAATGATTTACTCCAGTCAAGTTTGAGGAGGATTGGGACTATCACCAGTGCCTTCTTCAACTCTTCAAACGCCTCCTTAGTCTTATGATCTTGGAGTATCAGCTCGAAGACTACACCCTTCTTCATGTAGTTGGTCAAAGATTGAGCTTTATTAGAAAAAGATGAGATGAATCTACGATAATATCCCACCATCCCAAGAATTATCTCAACTTGGTCAAGCTAGTAAGGAATGATAGTTCTATTATCTTCTTCACCTTGTCTGGATCCACTCTTATTCCATTTTTGGAGACAATGTGTCTTAACAACAAACCCTCCTCGTATCTAAAAATGCACTTTTCTGAATTCAAAGATGCATTAGCTTGCTCCAATCGCTCTAATACTTTGATAAGATGATCAAATGATCTTCCTTCCGCCCATACACAAAAAAATCATCAATTGAAGTCTTTGACAAACTTCCCAAGAAACTATTCGAACACTTTGTTTATGAATAGTTGAAAAGTGGCTTGAGCATTACATAACCCGAATGCATCATCCAAAATGCGAATGTACCCCACGGAGTAGTGAAGGTCGTTAAATGTTGTTGCTCATGTACTATATGAATCAGGTTGTATCCATTATAACCGTCTCCAAAACTGTATCATTCGTGACCTGCAACTTCTTCCAAGATCTCATCAATGAATGACAATGGATAGTAATCCTTCTTAGTGATCGCATTCAACTTCTTTTAATCCACACATATGCGAAGCTTACCATTTCTCTTCTTCACGATCACAATAGTTGATACCCATTTTGAATTCTCCATTTCATAAATGAACTCAGCTTCCTTTAGTTTATCATTCTCTTCTTTGACGATCATTGCTGTCGATGGGTTGATCCTTCGTTGCTTTTGTTGAACAGGTCTCAAGTCCTCCTCCACGTCAATCTTGTGCGTCTCCAATGTCAGCTCCTTCAGACCCTTATAACTGAAAGCAAACACGTGGATGTAATTTCTAAATATCTCCAAGAATCTTCTCTTCTCCTCCGAAGTCACCTTGGGACCAAACTTGATGGTTGCGAGTCTTCGCTCTAGCTCCTCTCCACGTAATTTTACTTTGTCCGGGTCCTTCTCAACAGATGGACGAGAGAGCAAGTCAATAGCTCCAATATGAGGCGTGACGCAATGCATATCAAACTCCTCATCTTCTAACGTTTCCTCATCAGAAGAACCACCCGTATCTACTCCGGAGACACTTTCACTATTTTCGATTTCTGATTCTCTTTCAAAGATTTCTTTATACTTCTAGAAGGATTCAAATTATTAGAGTAGAGTCCAAATCCACCCTTGACTTATGACTTTTATCTTTGACTTAGTCTCAATAAATTGCAATAAATCAGATTTACAAGTAGTTATCGTGGTAAATCTAGAGTAGTGTAGTGTCTCAAGATTTCTCCTTTAGCTCATTATAGCATAAAAGATTTTGTTCCCCAAGAAGATTTACACTAGTTACACTGCTCTAAGTTCTAAGATATGTTCAAACTCACAAACACCTGGGTTTCACCCAAAAATCTCTTCTTCTCACAACACCACACGGCTTCCAGATCCTTCAGAAGGTGCTCTGGACCTTAACATCCCATTACTACTTAAAATACCACACAATTACCCATTGAGAAGTCTGAGAAGATGATTACTACTTCCAGGTCACCGCTTCTAGTCTTCTCACATCGGCTTCCAGAAGCAATTCTCAGCTTCCGAAGGGTCAACTCGGCTTCCGACACCTCTAGAAGACTGACTCGGCTCCCCAGATGCCGATTCCTACTACTGGTTACCAATTGCTCTTATAATTTCCAACGGGTTAGATTAATCACAAGCTTTGCTTGCTAAAACGGTCTTCTGACAGTACTACAATGACATTTGCATTCATTGATACTCAAACGAAGCGTCAGAAACCAAATTGGAGAAGACAAGGAGATGGAAAGATGAAGGAAGAGGGAGAGAAGAGAAAATCCAAACAAGAGGAAACAAGAGAAAAGAGAGAAATTAAGATTCCGATAGACTTCTACTCCAGATCTTGACTAACAAGCCATCCCTGCTTGTAGTAAATTAGAGAAGAATATCAAAGATCTACTTACAGTTACACTGTCTTCTGATCGAAGATGACGTCTTCTACTGTGGAAAGAAGACTTTCGGCTTCTTTTGTCTTGGCTCCGACTACTCTGACTCATGGAACCAATCTCTCGTGGACAGTCCGTGCGTGGATCCGAAGTGCTCCACTGGATGAGACCAGCTTGGACTCTACACAGCTTCTAACAATCACCACCACTCAACAAGAAGACTTCCCGCACAATTGGATATGAATTTGATGGAACTCACTCCCTAGAAGACATAGACAAAGCTTCTGCAAACCAAATCTGAAATTCAATCCTCGAGAAGAAGTTACATTGGCTTCGAGAAGCTTACTCCATCCACTTTTTATCACTATCTCTCGACACACCAGCTTAGAAGCAGGACTGCACGATGACGTCATTCCCTAGCTATGTTGTCTACTCTTGTCTACATCCCTACGATCTTCTGCTGAGAGCGGAGGTGTAGACCTACTCTAGGTGTAACTCAACTCTGTGCGTGTAGTGTGTGTGTATGTGTATGTGCCCTAAAATTCTAGTTGACATCAATCTTATATAATTGGCTTGAGTCGCAGGAGGGAGATCGCTTCCAATCGCAACTCACATCCTAGAGAAAAATGGGGCGCTGTCAGAAGACCACCACCGGTTCTCTTCAGTTTTAGAAAGTAATCCTACTCCTATCGCTGCTTATCCTGCCACATGGAGAGTCATCTTAAAAATAAAAAGAGAGTTGCTCATCTTAAAATAGTAGACTCTGATTTCTTACAAAATAGCCAAGGTAATAACAGCTAACTATCTCTACTATCTCTACTATCTATTCTTGATCACCAGGTGTGATCTCAATAAGATCTTTACATGTCTGACACTCTAATTCGACTTCTGGCACCGTGGGTGGCTCAACTGGTACCTCTGGTGCGGCTGATGTGACATTCTCCTCAGTGCAAGTCATGTGTGCTTTGGACATGGCTTCGGAAGCCAAAAGATGTCTCTGGGAAGCCGAATCCACTTGCGCTTCTTGACTCTTCTGTGCAACCTGCTCGACGCTAAGAGATGAGGTGATCTCACAGGGGTCAGGAGTAGTCATCTCCTCCACTCTGAACACCTAGGAAGTCATCTCTTCTGCTTGTCTTCCAGAAGACGTCTTGTCTTCCGGGGCTTCCTCGCACTTCTTCTCGGCTTCCAACGCTGTCATCACCAAGTGGACAGCGAGGTCGAACTCCTCCTTGTCGAGGTCTTCCACAATGACTGGTCCTGGAGAAGATATAGCTGCAAGATGGAGAACTGAAGGAAGACTGTAGAGAGTTTTCAGACCCTCAACCTGCCGATCCAGGTAGCGGAACATGCTCTCCTTGCAGTCTATCAACATCTCACTAGAAGATCATCCCATGTACGAGCTAGGGTCAGAAACTTTCTTCCCGCAATGAAGTTAAACTTCTTCCGAAGCGCTTCTCTCATCTGTCCCATAATCTCCTTGGCTCGGGCTTCCCTTAGTGCACTCCAAGTCTTCTTCTCCTTTGCTAGATCAGTTAACTTACCCCTGATCCACAGAACTTCTTGTTCTCGCTGTTGAAGTCGCATCTGCAAATCCTGTTGCTCTTCTGCAGCTGTGCCAACTCTTTGACAGAAGTAGAAGCTTCCGTCTTATACTTCGTGGTAATTTTCTCCGTGGTGCGGAGGTTGGCTTCTAGAGCTTCCAGCTTCTGCTTCCGGGCTTCCTTCTGCTGGATCAAGGTCCGAAGACCGAATCCAGGCTGCAGTGAGTCATCGCTCGTCTCTCCACCAACTCCATTGCTGGTTGGATCTCCGAGCTGAAGAAAGCGCTGAACTCCTCCAGTCGTCTTCTTGCAGAAGACAGGTTCATGTCCACAAAATCGATTTGTGGCAGCTTCCGTGTCTTCCAGAGATCTCTATATCTCCTCCATCACAATGATCTTCTCCTTCTGCGACGCTACTCTCGATGTCTTCCAGGGTGGAAGATCTCTTCTCACCGCAGAAGCAGACCTCTTCTCTGTGCATCCTCTTGTCGCAGTTGGAACATCGACTGAGGTCTTGGCTTCTGGAGTCTTCGAGAGACTCCATGTGGTCACAAAAGCTGTCTTCTTGATGATCTTGGTGCTGGAGGTGTCTTCCTGCGAATCAGGATCCGGAGTGAATGGTAGGAAAAGATGTGCTCTTCCTAGGAATGCTCTTAGGCCTCATCCTCCTTGACGGCGACGCGTCTTTTGTGTCGTCTTCCCGCACAGTGATCATCTTCTGATGAGTGTCCGGTCTCTCTTGAGACACTAGAGTGGGAGGAGAAGACATGGCAGCTGCTCGGTCTTCTTACTCCAGGGTCTCTTCTTTCACCTCTCGTTGTCTTGCTGGTCCATACTTGACCAATTGGTTCTCCTTCAGGTCCCATTTGGACACATATAGATAGCAGAAGAAGGGGGTGAGATGTCCTCCTGCTGGGATGCCCAAGTAAACTAACTCGGCATGGACGAAGGCGTGGAAGAAGGCGCCCCAGTTGACGACCTCTTCTGCCCAAACCGCTTCCAAAAACTCCACATCTTGATCTCCGAGGTATCTAACATTTTGAGCCTTTCTCTTGGAGAAAAGGTGAAGGTACAACTTCCCCAGAAGACGCTTCTTCGGCTCCCGATAGACTTCCATCTTCCATCCGTTCCTCCCTTGTCGGTCTTCCAGGAAAAGACATGTAGTACTCCCAAGTACATGCAGTTTCTCTGAAATAATCATGAGAATCTTCTCCTTCTCGAGCTCATACCCACGGTTCTCTGATTCAGACCGGTGAAAAGCTCTGCATAACCACTCCATCGTCGACAAGGATGGTCTTCCTTGGACGACCTCTGCCTTGACAAGTACAAGGTTCCGAGGAGGCAATGCTGCCTAGACCTCTCTAGAACACCCTGGTCCGCGAGATTTCAGTCCCATGTGAAGAAGTCGAGGTCCAACTCCTTGATGAAAAGTTTAGCTCCGATCAACTCTGCTTGTGGTAACACCAACCCTCGAGGATGCATCAACATTTTGAGCTTCTGTTACATTATACCGCACATAGTTACTGTGAGTCAAAGACTCAATCTTACTAGGCCCTCACAGTCCAACTTCCACTATCAGAAGATGAAGTGAGTCTTCCAGAAGACAACTATTCTATCTTCCAAAATTCTAATAGTGCTTCCTAAGTATATCATGTCTTCCGAGCTATATCTAAGCAATCCTAACTAAGCAAGGCATCGCATGGATTCATAAGAAAACAATCCATCTTGCAATTCATCCTACTTCATAACAGAAGATGACAAGATATGTGAGAAGCGAAATCTGTGAATGGATTGGAAGAAGGCTGAGGACTCCTGCGATGACAGTGGTCTCCAGACCAGGAAGCTTGGGAGGCACTGATCCGGTTCTCAGTTTCCTGCTTTTCAAAATAACAATCAACTCTCAAGTTCACTCTGGATTCACATAAGGCTTCTCACAACTAAAATTCCAATCCGATCCAACCACTTGATGTGAATTGCAAACATTCGTCTTCTAGAAATGTCCAGACATTCAGATGAGTCTTCTGTCCACAGATTCTGGGACAGAAGCGCAGTAGGGTATGAAAAGTGATAGATGGAACAACAAATTTTGGAACGGGAAGAAGAAGAAGCTCAATTTTGATTCTCAGGAAGAGATTGAAGATGGCTGTCAAAAATTAGACAGCGCTTCTGTGTCCAATCTTCTCAGAGAAATTTTAGGGAAGAGGAAGGATCGATAGACTTCTTGCAGACGATCGAGGAAGAGTAGAAAGCATAGGAACAGAAGGTGGAAGAGATGAGAAAGAGAGAAGAAGTGAAAAGAACCTCAGTACTACTTCTAATGTGCTACGCTTCTGATTGCTTCTTCAGTCTTCTACGCGCTTCAGTACTTTGATTTCGTCTTCAATGTCTTCGTCCTGCCATGATCCTGCTTCTATCGCCAACCTCGAGCTGCTGCAATGCTACTTCTTCAATCAAACTCGAGCTGCTGTGATTCGTAGCTTCCACTCTTGATTTCTTCCTTCGACTCTCAATTTCTAATCCTCTATTCCCGTGAGGATTCCCAACTCTTTTACCTTGAGTGCGCTTCTTGCTGGAAGATGTCCTCTATCACTCGCTCACTGTAATTTGCTTCTGCGCGCTTCCAGTGTCCTCCTCAATTCCCAAATCGAGTAGAGAAGCAAAGGAGAGCCATGGTGCTAATGCGCCTCTGGCTTCCTTGTCTTCTATTCACGAGTAGATAATGATTTGATCTGCCCTAGCTCTACCTACTATGATGATGACTGTACATTAGGTATACCTACTCTTACCTAGTCGGTGTGCGGTTGGTACTTCTTGTGATTATAGTCACCGTCTTCCTGGAAGCGTACTCTGGCTTCCAGCTTCCGGCTTCCAGAAGACATCTTCTTGAAGAGGTCCGTCTTCCAGCTTCAGAAGAAGTCGACTGCTTCTCACGAATTCACCTTAAGATCATCTTCCCTCTAAGCAGGTGTAATCTTAAGTAATAATGTTACTTCAATTATATAGACACGTCATTAACTTAAAAATTTTCAAAAAAATCTCCAATCTTGCAAATTGTGAGCACCACAAGTAGTACAAATAGAGGGGTTGTGGAGTGATCCCTCACTCTCCCTTTTCTTTGTATTTGAAAATCGATAGACCATATCTATAAAAGGTGTGTTCTTCATCTCTATGTTTCCCTGAGAGTTTTTCTCTTGAGTGAGAAAGTGATATGAGTATGTTGAGAGTTGGGTTTAGCTGAGCCTTCCTAGTTCTATGATGCGTCTCATCAAAGACCATCAGAGGTTTATCTTGGGTGAGAGACAGGACCGATAGTAAGCTTCAGGGTCACAGTTCGCACTCCACCTTCAAACCAAACTTTGTTCTCTTGTTCACTTTCCAGTTGGGGTTCTCTCCCAAGGATTGACAACTACATCATCACAAAAAACCTCAACCTATAGCTAGTATCTGATAACTACGTCACCAGTTCGTCACAAGAATCCTCAACCTAATATCTGACAACTACATCACCATAAGAATTTGCAACCTAGTATAGGACCACTGCATGACCATAAGAAAACCTCAACATAGAACCTAGTCGATAGACCTCTTGTATCAAAACTAGCTCTATTATTAATATATGAATAGCTTTTCGAGAGAGGGATAGGAAAGCTCCCTTTGGACTATTGTGAGTTCGATTAATAAAGAAGACAATAGTATAAATAGTGAAAGAAGAATTATCTGAGTTGCACATGGGAACATGGTGATCTCACAAAATATATAAAATGATGAACACACCATGCTAGCATGAGGTACTATAAAATGAATATAAAAGATTAATTTATAATTTATGTCTCATTTGATGATATGGATGACTCTTATTGAACTGAATTCAAAGAGGACATACTAAAATCATAAGGTGTGTCTTATATGATTATCAAATCATGTCAGATCCTTACTACATTCAATCGAGCTTGTTTTAGCGAGTTTTTATAGCAAATCATGAATATGCAAATTAAAGGATATTATTCAATAAAATAAGAAATAATTCTAAGATAATTTTCTTTTGTCATATTTAGAAAGAGTTATTATAAATAGAAATGTATGCTCAATTGGTGTATTTTCCTATGGTCCAAACCAAGACGAATGAAACATATACATAGTTAACAATACTAGTTATTTAAAGAAACTGAGAAAGAATTATTTAATGATCAAATGCTTAATACAAATAAATATAAAAATTCCATTGTGCAAATGTTATCGATGAACTCCACTAGTCAAAGAGCTTGAGTCAAGATACTGATAGTGATCCACTTCGTTCAATCTTCACTCTAGAAGTTTTACATAGTGCTAGTATGCATAGGGTTGGATTTGTTAAAGACAATGGAACACCTCCAAAAGTAAACATACATACTCGATCGTGCAAACGATTCTAATGAGCTCAAGATGCATCCATTAGTCATGTTAGCACCTAAGAACTACAAAGATCTTCCAACAAAGCTTCTGCACTCAAATCTGAAATCAATTCCCGGAGAAGAAGGTACATTGGTTTCGAGAAGCTCACTCCCTTCACTTCCTGCTCTTACTCCTTGACACACCAGCTTAGAAACAAGACTGCACGATGATGCCGTTCTCTACTCTAAGCTGTCCATTATCTCTATCTACATCTTCGATCCACTGCTGGAAACGAGAATGCAGACCCCTCCGGTGTAATCCAAATCTATTCGTATGTCTCTAGCATTGGACGTAGTGTGTGTACTGTACAAAGATGTGTGACCATCTGTACAGTAAAATGTGTCTCTCACATATGTGTACGAAATCTTACTCTATGTCATACTTTATACTTTTGGTACTTGAGTCGCAGGAGAGAGTTCCCCTCCAATCCTCCTCGCAGCCAAGGGAAATGGGGCGTTGTCAGAAGACCACCACCTCACATGCAATCGGCTCTCTTCTCACTTTGGAAACTTACTTTCTACTCCTACCGTTGTCTACCCTACCACATGGACAGTCATCTAAAAATACAAGGGGAGTTGCCTCTCCCAAGATAGTAAACTTTACTTCTTATCAAAATTAGCAAGTCAACTGTCCTCCTAACTTGCTACCTACTCTAATTCGCTGGGTGCGATCTCCTCCTGATCGGTTCTTATATGAACTCCTAAATCGACCTCTGATAAAGTGAGAAGCCCTGCTGGTACCTCGGGTGTGACAAAGGTGACTTCCTCCTCGATGTTCGTGGCTTACTCTTTTGGGACGGCTTCGGAAGACGAAAGCGTCTTCTGAGAAGCTGAGTCTACCTGCACTTCCTCGCTCTTCTGTGGCACTGGTTCGACGCTGGGAGCTGGGGTGACTTCACAGTGGTCAGAAGAAGTCACCTCCTCCATTCGAAACACTTGGGAAGACAACTCTATTTCCCGTCTTCCAGAGCTTCTTCTGAGATCTTCTCGACTTCCAGCGCTGTCACTACCAAGTGCACAGCGAGGTCGAACTCCTCCTTCTCCAAATCTTCTCTTATCGCTGGTCCTAGAGCATGAGAAGATGTAGCTACGTGAGATCGAGAGAAGACCGTAAAACGTCTTAAAGCCCTCAATCTGCCGATCCAGGTAGCGGAACATGCTGTCCTTGTACTCCACTAACGTCGTCCTGGAATTGTCATCCCACTCCCTAGCTAGGGTGAGAAGATTCCTACCCGCGGTGAAGTTGAACATCTTGTGAAGTGCTTCCACCATCTGTGCCAGAACTCCATTCGCTCGGACTTCTGCTTCTTCTCACTACTTCTTCTCTACTGCGGGTTGTGCTTCCGCGGCTTCTGCAGTGCCTTCCATGTCGTCTTCTCTTTTGCGAGAGAGATGATCTTATCTCTGACCCGTAGAACCTCCTGGTCATGTTGCTGTAGACGTGCCTGCAACTCCTGGTTGTTCTTCCTCAACTGCGCTGACTCCTTGGCAGAAGCAGATGCTTCCGTCTTGTACCTCGCTGCAAGCTTCTCTGTGGTACGGAGGTTGGCTTCCAGCGTGTCCATCTTCTTCTAGATCTCTTCCTGCTGCATCAGGATGCGCAGACCGAATCCAGGTCGTAGTGGCTTCTCTTGAGCCATCGCACGCTGTCGTAGGGCGTGAAATATGGTCTGGAAATACACGGGATATCTAGCTGTAGAGAGATACAACTGGATCTATGACCTAACCGATGAAAACTTATGCTCTCACTATCTAATCTATCAGTCTTTTTTGTAGGTTACTAACGAGCTAACTTGACCCAAGTGCAACACATGTGCATCGCACAAATGACTCGGAGCTCGATTCCACTCTAGATAAAGGCAAGGCTCATACACGGTACGTGTCTGCTTTAGATCCCAAGCACTTTTCATACAATCTCTCATCAACATCCGCTTCACTACTTCTTCTCGACAAACTACCTAAATTGTAGACTCTGACCTTCTATTGTTCGCTGATACGATTTTTGCTCAAGAAGATGTCCACAGCAAGGACCGCTTACTACACAAGCTTCCCAACGATACAAGACATATCGGCAGCAAACAGCTAGAAACTCGGAGCGTGACACCGAGGATAACGGTACCTCAGCTTCAGCAAGACGTGGCACCTCCACTGAGCGTGATCGCCGTACCAATCTCACAATACAACCTCCTTGTCATCCACACGACACCTCCAAGAAGCACACCTCCCATCTTCAAGTCCTTTTTTTGTTCAACTCCAACCAAGAGATTTAAGCGAAATCTCTCTACGTCTTTCTCGCCTCGCTGCAAACTAAACTTTGACAATCTCGTGCCTTCATCTTGATTATCCAATCAGGCTCAAACTTCACAGGACATCCCCTCTGACCCTTCTCTACTACTGTATGAAATTTCAGTCTCAGATCTGAACCCAACTGTCCGCGATGAATCAAGCCACCCGCCTGTGCTAACTTATGAGCTTTATAGATCTCGATGACCAAAATCCTAGATCTCCACACATTCTCTTACCCAATTGAACTGAAATTTCACATGTGACTAGCTGATAGGGCACACTCTCATCATGGAAAGTTTCACTCAGAGATCCAATCCCATGTGCACGGAGTAACTCAAGCTTTGAATCCAAAAAAAGCAGTTTTACTCATACCTCTCAACTGTAACAGTCAACTTCAATCGATCATTTCAGGAGCAAATCCAACCCAAATGTAGGATTGTTTTACATCAATACAACCAGCACGGAGTGAACTACTCGATCCCGTTGACAGCTTCTAAAGATCACCTCTCAAGCTCTCAAGCTCTCGGATCACTCCAAAACGTGGCTCGGGGTACCGATTTGACCCTCTGACTTTCAACGTCCATCACTCACAAGGTCAAGATGACGACCTGGAACCGATTTACGATGAAAAGTACTACAAAAGGAAATGGAGAAGCCATCACTTGATTACAGTACTCCTCGCCAAAGTTCCTTGCGATCCACGCACGATGATTGATCTTCCGTCGACAGTGACATCGAACATCCACCCAGACGTTGAAAGGGATGTTGGCTGGATAATTCAAGTCCATTGGCCCTCGTCAAAGTAAGATGTACACTGTCAAGTCCCAGTCCTCCCCGTACGTGACAATTGGTAAGATCACCACAGTAGGCGAGTCCATCATCCTCCCCATGAACTCTTCTCCAAAATAGACGACAAACCACTGTCGAAAGTGATCGCGGTGGATGCAATGAAGCTTGATATGAAATGGGTTCGGAAATGAAAGATTCGGAACTCGATTTAGTCCTCCATCCATAGATACAACTCTTGCAGTCCCCACTTATCTCGTAAGACACTTAAGACGTACTCATGACATCCACTCAAGAAGAATGCCTCACAAACCCCCAACCCACTATCTTATACCTATGTTTGACAACAAGAGCCATTCACGCGAACGTTCACGGATCATTGAGTCGGCACGTCTTGTTATCGTGCGATCTCATATCCAGATCTCTGTGAACGTGACACCTAATACCCTCTCATGCGAACTACACAAAGGTTCACCGAACACAAAAGAAAACACAACACCAGTTCTACACTAAATTCACATGTGGGACGTCTCACAACACGACATCCACCCCCTCTAAACTTGCGCATCCTCCGGCATGCGCCACAAACACTTACAAGTTGTGGACGGCATCACACAATGTCTTCATCGTCTTGAATGATGTCATCGTTGTCAGCATCCTCAAGAACCAAATCATCCTCGTCGTCGTCCAAGAGATCAAACTCCGCTCCGACTTCTTCCACGCTTATCTCTCCATCTCGCTTTTTGAAGAGTTTCACACGCTTTCCTACAATGGGAACTGTCCATCAAGCTCCTGAAGTGAATATGTAGCATTGTCATGTACAACAAGAACCACATATGGTCCAAACCACCGCTTAAAGAATTTTCTAAGAGCACTGTGTTGGTTGTCCAAGCTACAATCATACACCAACACCCAATCGCCTTCCTTAATCTCCTTTGGCCGCAACCGGTGACGCTCATCAAACCTGCTCTTATTCTTCAACCGAACCTTTCTCAACCTATCAACTGCAATCTCTATGTCCTCGGGTCTTCTTTCCAGTTGACGAATCCGAAGCGCAAGAAGATCCTCCTTAGACATATTATCCTCCCAAGGTAGAACGCTCCAAGTAGGAATGTGTTCCTCGAGGGCATGATAGGTTTTTGCCCTTGCATTAACTCCGCTGGCATGTACCCAGTCACAGAACTATGTGTGCAACGATCAGCCCATAGAGCAAAAGGTAAGAATCTCGGCCACTCTTTCACCCTTCCTCTACAAGCTTTCACAATGGCTTTCACGATAGGAGGATGACCTCACTCACTCTTAGCATTCCCTTCTGGATTGTAGGCCGTAGTAAGAGCTAGTTTCACCCCGCATCTCTCAAAAAACTGCTTAGCTTCGAGAGTATTCAGCTCTCCACGATCTGCTGTAATCTTCCCAACACACCCGTACCTACAAATCACGTCCTCCAACAAGAATCTGCAAACTCCTTCAGTGGACTTTGTACGCAAAGCCCGTCCTTCTACTTGGTTGGACAGATCCTCTCGTGCAAGAGCTAAATATCGCATTTGCCATATCCCTACTGGCATGATAACCAGATCTACTACCCATTTATAATGGATTGCAAGCGGATACGTAGGATGCAAACCGTCTCGATGTCTGATCTCTGAGTACATCTAACAAGTCTGACACGATTCTACGAACCTCACAACATCTCTATACATGTTACGCCACATGTACCTCTCCTTGAGCTTTGTGAAGGTTGCGTAAATACCTCGATGTCCAGCCCATAAACTGTCATGGAACTCTCGAATAAGTTGCGTCTGCATCTCTTTCTTACACACAACTCTTTGTGGTGGATCAACATCTCGCTTAGATCGCTTCCACAGATAACCACCTTGTAATAGGTAGTTGTATGCCTTCTTCCGGACCTGTTTGAAATGTATATCACTCCACTCACGGTGCTTCAGCAACGTGCTAAGATAACGCCCAATATCCATTCATCCTCGTACAACTCTTCTTCGAATGGTTTTGGATACACTGCTTCTCCCTTTTGCGCTCTAGAAAAGACGGTAGTGTCAACATCCTCTGTGTCCTCAATCATATCTTCCTCTCCTTCATACCTTGCTCGAGACAACATGTCTGCTACTGGATTATCCTTACCGGCTATGTGCTTGAATTCAGGATTCAATGATTTGATGTACGCTATCCACCTTAGCATAGCAATATCAGGAGTGTTACAATTCGTAATCATTCCCAACAATGACAAACAATCAGTCTCCACAACCACCGATGCTCCAATCAGGTAATCTTTCTCAGCCTTCATAGCTGTAACCACCCCCCATAGTTCTCGCTTCACCTGTGGGTACTTCCTTTGTCGCTCACTCAACACCTTTGCGCCGAACCGCATAGCAAACATGTTCTCTTCTTCATCATCTTGCCCCACAACCCATCCAATTGATATAGGGCTACTATCAACAATCAGAACTACATGTTTACCCCATCATAGCTGACTCTACGAAGTACAAGCGGGGAAGACAACAATTCTTTTAGCCTTCGAACTGCCTCTGAGTGCTTCTCGTCCCACTTAAACTTCTTGCCTTTCCGAAGCAAGCCGTATAAAGGATCAGCAACATGTGCAAAGTGAGGAATCCAAACATGATAGAATACACAAGCCCCTAAGAACCTCCGTACTTCAGTTCGCGAACTACATGTATCCTTCATCCGTTGGATGGCATCTACCTTACTTGGATCAGGCCTACGACCAAATCATCCACACAAATGTCCCACAATCACAACCTCTCGCACTCCAAACGAGGACTTAGCTCCTGATAACGTCAAGTGGACTTCCTCAAGACGTGATAATATCTTATCAACATCTGCAATGTGATCAGCAACAAACTTACGGCAACCCCTCTGATCCGTCGCTTCATCCTTCTCCTCCTCTGGACAACTTTTGATTGGAATGTCATCCAAAAACGGCAATGTCTTCTCCGGAATAAAATCTCGTAAGACTTTATTCATCCCATTCATCATGTGCGCCACTGAGTTAGTTGCCCCTTGTGGTAATGTGCACATCCTTACCAGTCCCAACGGAGTCCTCATAGTGGTGACATCCCTACTTCTTTCGGCAAGTTGAAATTGATCGTATCCGGAGTAGAGATCTCCCACGGAATAGATCGCTCTTCCAGCAAATGCTTCAACAAACTCTCCTACAATCGGTCCTATCCTCCCATTCCTGATAGTCACTTGGTTTACCGGCTGCATATCTTGAATGAAGCGTAATGCTCCACTCTTTTTCAGAACTGTAAACCAACGACTGGAATACGGTGCAAATGAAGGTTCAAGAATCTTCATCCGCATCTTCTCCTTCAGAAGCTCCATAAGCTTAGGTAGATGAGCCCTAGGTACAGGGATTGGCCTCAAGTCCCAAGGTGCATGCGGCACTGTAAAGATAATCATTGGAGCTACTACGCTCGGATCCACGCATCCTGTCTCCGAAGCTTCAAAAGAAAAAGCCTTTCCATGGTTACTCAACATCTCTTTGAACTCTCGCTCTTCAGTAGGAAAGAGAAAATCCGTGGATCCTACCTTCAACTCCTTGAGTGTAGCTGCAGTAAACTTGTGACCCACTTGGCGAGGGTCCCTTAAGCTCTTCTCCTTCGAAGCTTGCTGAACTTGGTTGTTGGAGTCACCAGGTAAAGGTTGAGCTACAGGCTTAACTTTTCTATCCACCGTTTTGTACTTGGTTTCAACCTTGACTTCTGGTTTCTGAAACGACTCTATGATCGAGTAGAGCTCTCTAGAATTTATTTCCACCAGTTGATCTTCACTCCTTTTCTCAATCTTGGTAAGCTCCTCCAAAGGATCCTCTAATCCCATCTCCATGTAAACACCCGCTATTCTATCCTCCTTGTCAAGCACACACACTCTTTTTAGATCTTTCTCAACTCTTTCCACAGCCTTCCGCTCTCACTTCTGTAGATCAACAAGCTGCGTATATAAAACAAATCCACTCGCAGAAAATCCCACAACTCCTGTACAAAAGGCACTTCCCTTCGTTGACGAGAGTACCTCCTTCTGTGTATCGGTATCACCATACCCTCGCTCTATGGTGACCCTATGCAAAAATCCTTAAACTCTTCAGTGACTTTAGGAAGAGAACCACTCCGCAAGTTCTCCCGATTGCGCTCATGGTTAGGAGGTACAGTTAGAAACTGCACTGCTCTCTTACCGTCTTGATTTCTGATCCTAGCATATGCAGATCCATCATCCAGCACCTTGGTCTCCATCCTTACAGCCGTAATGTATGGCTGTCCAAGAATTACCGGATACGAAGTAGTGTCTTGAACAAAAAAGTTTTGCTCTATGACTACATCTCCAATCTTCACCCTTACATCCGGACAAGCACCGTAGAGTTCTCCCCGTGTGTTGTTCGCTGTCCGGATCATCCAACCATGCTCTGTGTCAATGGGCCACTTCCCTCGCTTATAGACATCTTTGGATACGATGTTAATCTCAGATCCATGGTCAATGAGAGCAACCACCGGATCTACCAAATCTCCTATCTTCACCAAGGTCTCCGTAGTACCTCTAGCCCAATGTCCCCTAGTATAATAACTGGGAACCCTATCATCTCCCTCATCTTCATCTACAGCAAATCGAACCTTATGATTGGTGCAATATTTAGCTAACTCTTGCTCTTCCTCCTTCGTTATTCTCGTATCTAGAGCGTTAGTCATAGCAGTCTCTCCTGTCAACTGTCTCTTCCTCTTGATGGTGTCAATAATGACATCATGGAACTCCTTCTTTGCTATTCCAAGGATCTCCGTAAAGTAAACTCAATCTTCGCGTTGAGCACTCTCTCTTCTAACACCCCCTTCAAATCTGTAGCAGCTTCAATATCTGACTGCAGCTTGTAGGTAGCAGGCTTACCTTTCTTACTCCTTTCTAACCTCTCTGTAGTAGATGGTGGAACTTCCTCCATAGTCTCTTCTCGCACCGGCGTTGTATCTAGCCGAGGTTTCTCACCTCGTAACTGCCTCTTAGGAGTACTTCTCTCCTCACTAGGACCAGCATCATCCCTCCTACGCTTCTCCTCCATGAGAGCCTCATGTTGACTCTTTGCCAAGTAGGTGTGTACAGACATTGTATCTACCGGATCATTCCATCCAGTAGCACCTCTGATTGTCGTGGCTACCTTGAGTAACTCACCTCTTGTTGCTTTTCCCTTCTCCATTGTGGTCACCGCATGACTCCATATTTCACTCGCCTTTACTTCCTTTTCAGAAGTACCATCTCTATCTTTCACTACCTCAACCTCATAAGTAGCAGCTTGTACTGATACCTCGGCATGTTGTGAAAGATAATCCTCTAAAACTTGCCTCATCCCTCCTCTTCCAAAGTTAGTTTTGAGGATCTCACCTGTCTCCTTCAAGGCAATCTTCCCCTCCTTCCAGTAGATCACTCCTTGCCGTAGGATGTCAGCAAAGTCTCCGCACTCCTTCCGGTGATGTTCAGTGCTATCGCACCAGATACATCTCTGCACATACCCTTGTTTTGGAGCGGGTTTGCTCTCAGGTACTCCTCCTTTCTCCTCTAGCCTTGCTAGCTTAATTTGCAAGTCTCTCATCCCTTTTACCAATTCCTCTATTGCATCCTTTTGAGGTGCAACCATAGGGACAGGAACAGCAGGAAATGAAATAGGAGGTACTTGTACCGTAGGTGCTTGTACATTAGGCATTGTTGGCTGCCTACGGGGTAGTACGATTGGCGGTGGTCTCACTTCTTGCCTTACCACCACCTTTCCTCTCCGATACTCCCGCTTCGCAAGTACATCCATTGCTTCAGAAACCTTCCTCCAATCAGCCGTGAGCCCAGTATCTTCCATCCTGTCTTCCAGAAGTAGTTCCAACTCCCTCTGTAGCACATTGTTAGCTGCTTGCAGAAACAACTCCACTTTGTCGTTCTCCAATGTGAGCTTCTCCATCCGAGACAACTGAAGGAATTGTCTCTCGAACTCCCTAAATAGCTCTGTAGCAACAAGCCCTTTATTGGGTTTGTTTACCCACTCCATGAATGACTTTTTAGTCACTCGATCTACATCTTCTAGAGAATATTCTTCTTTTAATTGAAAAGTAAACTCTTCCCATGTAGCATCATGAGAGTGAATGATCTCCTTCACATGCTCTCGTATCTCTGATACGACAGCAAGCTCAAATGTATTGACCATCTCTCTCTCCGGTACTTTACTCAACTCCATCTCCCGAGAATAGTACTTGAGGTACTTGGAGATCTTCTTTCCATCAAACAGATCCAACAAACCCACAACAGACTGCAAAGCTTTAGTAGCCATTGCCTCCTTTCGTTCAGCGGCTTGTTGTTGTTGCATGATCAACGCGAATGCCTCAAGCAATCGCATATCAGACCTTTTTAGGGGGTTCACCCTCGGGGCCTCTCCAGACGTAGAAGCCTCATCCATGAATTGAGATAGGCTCTCAGCGTCCATGGTTGGAAAAAAACGTCTCTCAACTCCAGACGTTTCACGTCGAGTTCACCAACTATCGTAGGACGTGAAATATGGTCTGGAAATACACGGGGTATCTAGCTGTAGAGAGATACAACTGGATCTACGACCTAACCGATGAAAACTTATGCTCTCACTATCTAATCTATCAGTCTCTTTTGTAGGTTACTAACGAGCTAACTTGACCCAAGTGCAACACATGTGCATCGCACAAATGACTCGGAGCTCGATTCCACTCTAGATAAAGGCAAGGCTCATACACGGTACGTGTCTGTAGATCCCAAGCACTTTTCATACAATCTCTCATCAACATCCGCTTCATTACTTCTTCTCGACAAACTACCTAAATTGTAGACTCTGACCTTCTATTGTTCGCTGATACGATTTTTGCTCAAGAAGATGTCCACAGCAAGGATCGCCTACTACACAAGCTTCCCAACGATACAAGACATATCGGCAGCAAACAGCTAGAAACTCGGAGCGTGACACCGAGGATAACGGTACCTCAGCTTCAGCAAGACGTGGCACCTCCACTGAGCGTGATCGCCGTACCAATCTCACAATACAACCTCCTTGTCATCCACACGACACCTCCAAGAAGCACACCTCTCATCTTCAAGTCGTTTTTTGTTCAACTCCAACCAAGAGATTTAAGCGAAATCTCTCTACGTCTTTCTTGCCCCGCTGCAAACTGAACTTTGACAATCTCGTGCCTTCACCTCGATTATCCAATCAGGCTCAAACTTCACAGGACATCCCCTCTGACCCTTCTCTACTACTGTATGAAATTTCAGTCTCAGATCTGAACCCAACTGTCCGCGATGAATCAAGCCACCCGCCTGTGCTAACTTATGAACTTTATAGATCTCGATGACCAAAATCCTAGATCTCCACACATTCTCTTACCCAATTGAACTGAAATTTCACATGTGACTAGCTGATAGGGCACACTCTCATCATGGAAAGTTTCACTCAGAGATCCAATCCCATGTGCACGGAGCAACTCAAGCTTTGAATCCAAAGAAAGCGGTTTTACTCATACCTCTCAACTGTAACAGTCAACTTCAATCGATCATTTCAGGAGCAAATCCAACCCAAATGTAGGATTGTTTTACATCAATACAACCAGCACGGAGTGAACTACTCGATCCCGTTGACAGCTTCTAAAGATCACCTCTCAAGCTCTCGGATCACTCCAAAACGTGGCTCGGGATACCGATTTGATCCCCTGACTTTCAACGTCCATCACTCTCTCCTCAGAACTCCAAATCGCCTGATCTTTGTCTCCAGAGTGTAGCCCGTCTCGAGTGCTTTCCAACAAGACCACTCACTCCTCAAATGACCCACGCGAAGACCTCCAAAACCCTAAAGCCGTCTGATGATATGGAATGGAGTTGATTGGTCGAAAATAGACCAATAAGAAAACGGATCTAGAAACCTCTTTTGTCCTCTACTTGGTACCCTAGAACAACTATAACCTTAATACCCTCTCATGCCTTCAAGGCATCGGCCCCAACCTTAGGTTATTTACACTCGTCAAACTATAGAAATCATACTTAACACTTAAGATTCAGTACAAGGTCAAGATGACGACCTGGAACCGATTTACGATGAAAGGTACTACAAAAGGAAATGGAGAAGCCATCACTTGATTACAGTACTCCTCGCCAAAGTTCCTTGCGATCCACGCACGATGATTGATCTTCCGTCGACAGTGACATCGAACATCCACCCAGACGTTGAAAGGGATGTTGGCTGGATAATTCAAGTCCATTGGCCCTCGTCAAAGTAAGATGTACACTGTCAAGTCCCAGTCCTCCCCGTACGTGACAATTGGTAAGATCACCACAGTAGGCGAGTCCATCATCCTCCCCATGAACTCTTCTCCAAAATAGACGACAAACCACTGTCGAAAGTGATCACGGTGGATGCAATGAAGCTTGATATGAAATGAGTTCAGAAATGAAAGATTCGGAACTCGATTTAGTCCTCCATCCATAGATACAACTCTTGCAGTCCCCACTTATCTCGTAAGATACTTAAGACGTACTCATGACATCCACTCAAGAAGAATGCCTCACAAACCTCCAACCCACTATCTTATACCTATGTTTGACAACAAGAGCCATTCACGCGAACGTTCACGGATCATTGAGTCGGCACGTCTTGTTATCGTGCGATCTCATATCCAGATCTCTGTGAATGTGACACCTAATACCCTCTCATGCGAACTACACAAAAGGTTCACCGAACACAAAAGAAAACACAACACCAGTTCTACACTAAATTCACATGTGGGACGTCTCACAACACGACAACGCTTCTCCACCAACTCCATGATTGGCTGGATCTCCGAATGGAAAAAGGCGCTGAATTTCTCCAACCTTCTTCTCGCAGAAGACAAGTTCATCTCCACAAATTGATCGGAGGTGTCTTCCTTGTCTTCTAGAGGCAAGGATGTCTTTTCCACCACTGTGGTCTTGTGCTTCTACGCGCAGGAAGACGCTATTCGTCTTATCTTCCGAGGTGAAAGATCTCTTCCCACTAGAGGAGCGGTTCTCTTCGTTGTGCTTCCTCGAGTCGCAATCCGAATGTCATACCATACCTCAGCTTTTGGAGTCCTCGGAAGACTCCCTGTAGTTACAGAAGCTATCTTTTGTGCGATCTTGGTGCTCAATGTCTCTTCTTGGGAATCCGACTCTGATCCAGAATGAATGATCGGGAAAGAGGTGCTCTTCCTAAGCACACTCTTATGCCCCATCTTCCTCGGCGGTGATGCGTCTTCTGTACCGCTGGAGTCATCTTCTCTCAGAAGCGTCTTCTGATGAGTGCCTGGTCTCGTCTGAGACACTAAAGTGGGAGGAGGAGTTACGGTCACTGCTCGATCTTCTTCTCCTGAGGTCTCTTCTTTCACCTCGCACTGTCCTGTTGGTCCATACCTCGCCAACTGGTCTTTTGTCAAATCCTCCTTGGACACTTACAGATAACAGAAGAACGTGGTGAGGTGCCCTCCTGCTAGGATGCCCAAGTACACCAACTCTGGCTGAACGTAAGTGTGGAAGAAGGCGCACCAATTAACAAACAAGCCCTCCTAGATGCCTTCCAGGAACTCCACATCCTGATCTCCAAGGTATCTCGTCTTCTGCGCTCCCCTTGGGAAAGAGATGAAGAAACAACTTAGCCAGAAGACGCTTCCGCGACTCCCGGTAAGCTTCAACCTTTCATCCATTCCTTCCCTGTCTATCTTCCAGGAAGAGACAAGTCGTGCTCCCAGACACATGTCACTTCCCGGAGATCATAAGTAAGATCTTCTTCTCGAGCTCGTATCCTCGATTCTCGGATTCTGGTCTGTGGAAGATCCTGCACGACCACTCCGTCGTCAAGGGAGACGGTCTTTCCCGAGTGACCCCTGCCTTCAGAGATACAAGGTTGCACGAAGACAATGTTGTCCAAACCTCCTCCAGAAGACCCTGGTCCGCTAGGTTCCAGTCCCACAGGAAGAAGTCGAGACCCAACTCCGATGAAGGGTTTGGCCTCTGTCAATTCTGCGGCGAGTATCACCAACCCTCGAGGATGCATCGACATGCTTCGAGCCTCTGTTACACTAAGCTACACGTACTTGCTGTGAGCCGAAGGCTTAGTCCTTCCCAAGTCCTCACAGTCTAGCTTCCACTCTCAGAAGATGAATCTAGTCTTCTAGAAGACAACTATTCCGTCTTCTCGGATTCTAACAGTGCTTCCTAAATAGCTCTCGTCTTCCGAGCTATATCTAAACAATCTTAACTAAGCAAGGCATCGCATGGATTCCCAAGAAGACAACCCACCTTGCATTTCGTCCTACTTCCTAACAGAAGATATAAGATACGTGAGAAGCAGAGTATAAGAAAAGTTCAGAAGAGGGTTGCGGACTCCTGTGGTGATAGTGACCTCCATGAAGACTCTCGATACAGCTTTTGATTAACTGACATACTCGGAAGACTTCCCGCTGCCAGACTTCTCATCACTGGTCTCACCTGTCTTCGACTTCCGACACGCAATCTAGCCTCAAAGCAAACACAGAACGTTCGTATTTTATTCTTCTGACTCTTTATCTCTCATACTCGCTCAGAAGAAGCTTGCTGCATGACGGGAAGACATGACCTTCGATCATTCTCTCCAGATTCTGCCAGCAAGGCTTCCCACAACTTTCTTCTAAGTTCGGAAAGAAGGAGGAATAAGCTGCTATGGGTCGGACAGAAGAGATCCGTAACGGATCCTCACGTCTTCTCGCGTATTTTGTCAACCTTTCCAACCTTCTAGTCACTCTAGGAAGATGTGGATTTGAGAAGATGGGAAGATTGGGAGGCACAGGCCTAGTTCCCAATTTCTAACTTCTCGAAACAACAATCAACTCACCAGGTCACTCAAAATTCGTCCAAGCTTCTCTCAACACAAAACCCAATCCAATCCAATCCTGATACGAATTACAAACAGTCCTCTTCCGACCATGAGTTCGGGAACAAAGGTGTGGTAGGATAGAGAAATTGATAGTCAAGTGATCGAATTTAAGAATGAGAGATGAGGAAGCTCGATTCCAACTTGGGAAGAAGTGGGAAGATGGCTGTCGAAAATTGGACAGCGCTTCCGCGTCCAATTTTCACAGAAGGAACTTCAGGGTAGAGAAATCGATCGATGGGTTTCTAGCAATGAGCAGGGAAGCGCAGGGGACATCAAATCAAAGACGGGAATCGGTGGGAAAGAGACAAGAACATGAGAAGAACCTCAGTACTGCTTCCGACTGCTTCTGTTGCACTGTTAGTTTTCCGCGCACTTCCAACTTTCAATTCCATCTTCGATGTGACACCACGATCTTGCTTCTGCTGTCAATCTTGAGTTGCGCCCCTCTGCTGCTACAATCGCTTCACGCTTCTGCCCCCAAAGATTCTCTTTGATTCCTAATCGATCCTCGATGTCTATCTCTGGGAATCCACAGGGATTCCGTCAGCTCGACTGTGGTTCTAGCTAGTAGAATTAACCTCGCTCTCTCTCTTGCCTCAATTTGATCCTATGAGTTTCAAATTTCACTCTTCTTGCTTCCAAGACATACTTCGATACTCCGATGGCAATTGACCTCTAAGACGCAGTCGTCTCTCAATGCGAGAAGCAGTCGATCGATTTCGTGCCAATGCTCCTCGTCCCGTATCTTCTCTGTGTTTTAGGTTAATGCCTTCGTTATCCCGAATTACTTACCACTGCGGTGGCTACCTGGTAGGTACACCTACCCCTCGTCTATATGGCGCGTGGTTGGTATCCATGCAGTCGCGATCACCATCTTCCGTCTTCTGTCTTCTGGAAGACATGATCGAGAAGACGTCTTCCCGAAAGATGTCCGTCTTGCGTCTTCCGAAGAAGTCGACTTCTTCTTTCAAAAAGACCTTAAGATCATCTTCTCTCTAAGCAAGGTGTAATCTTAAGTAATAAAGTTATTTCAATTACATAGACATGTCATTAACTTTAAAAATTTCAAAAAATCTCCAATCTTATAAATTGTGGGCACCACAATGTGTCTTCTTCTTTCGCATCGACTTCTGCTTGTGTCCTCGTCCTCGGCACAAACCGTCGTCTTACTCTTCATCTTCTTCCTCGAAGTCATTGACGCAGACCTTGGCGTATCTCCCAAGGTCTTCCTCCGTCCACTTTGTCGAACTAATGCTGTCACTTCTTCAACATCTTCTTCTTCTTCGTCCAAGTGAATGATCTCAGGTTCCTTCGTCGTCGTCATCCATGTTGTTGTCATTGTCATTGGTGTGGCTTCCTCGATCGCTACTTCCTCACCCGCGACCTCGTCGAAGAACTTCTCCAACTGCACATCTCGCAACGGAGTCAGCTTGACCTCGAACTCGTCTTCTTCGGCTGCTGCGACGAAGCTCAACTTCGTCTTATCTGCATCCGTTAGCAACCCCATGCCCATGTAGAAGACGAATACAATGTAGACCATGTCGTCTTTGGCCCACAGCTTATGTACATGGCGATGAATGATCCTCATCCAATGTGCTCACTTCTTGACGAAGAACTCTTCGATAAAATATATCTGTCAGTTTGACATGTAAGTCGTCCTCTTCGGTTTGAAGATCGCCATGATTGCATCCGTCACTTCTCTCTTCTTCGCATCAAGAAAGTCACAGGTGCGATAGTCATTTCTTCCTTGCGGTAACTCCTTGAAGAGCCGAGGAAAGTTCTGGACTGTCTCCATCGGCGCATACCCCAAGTACTATCAAACAGAAGGTCCCCTTCCTTCCCGCATCGTCGATTCTCAAGACGAAGGATCAATGTGCTTCGGTCCAGTATCCAAGTCTTCTGTATGACTCGTCCGATGGATGGTCTATATAGACTCGCAACTCATGCACCAACTTGACCGATACCATCGACCACCAAGGTAGCAAGAGGAATGACAATCTCATCTCCTCCAGATCTCTCGCGTACCACTGAAGATCGACATCGTTCACATCCAGCGCTCGAAGTTGAGACGGCTTGGATGTCTGCATCCCTCACATTTGCAGGAAATCACAGTGAAGGACGAAAGAAAGACTAAGGTACGAAGAAGGAAATGAGAGCCGAAGAATCGAGCTTCTTCCTCAGAAACTAACTTCGGCGAAGATGAACTTCTTCGTCGATCGACAAAATGCGGCGCGCTCCGCTCCTTCTAACACTGTTCACACGATAAGACAAATGATCCAAGTCGTTACACTTATACATTGCAATAGCTTTTACACACGTGTCGAAGTTAGGATTTTCCCAGTTTCGCCGAAGTTCTTCGTCGGTCGCAGTACTGTAACGACCTATGTTACACATAGGAAGTTTGTCTATTAGTAAGGTGTTTAGTTCTAACTAAGTGTTGAGAATGTTTATTTGCTGCCAAAGTACTTTTAGGAGGTATCAAGTTAGTCATGACTAGCTAAAAGTTAGTTATGGTTAAACTTATCTGTACTTTTGGCAGAATTCAGATATTTGCTAAAGAGTGAGCACTACTATCTTGTCATCTTGTCTAAAAGGTAGAAAGGAGGTGGAAAGTATCCCTTATCTCTTTTTTGACTTGATATTAGTGGTTGGATTAAAGTTGTGGACTTTGTGGGCATTAAAAACAAGAAGAGATTCCACATGTTTCCTTTTTAGTGGGTCCTAGTGTAGAGGGGGGGTGGAAATTCGAGATTCCTTGAGAATATTCTAGAATCCTTCTAGAAGTTGTTGACTTTGAAGGAATAAGCCCATGTGAAAAGGTAAAAAGCCCATGTGATCAATGCTTTTACCTTAAGTAATATCTTAGTAAAACCCGGTAAAAATAGTTACGGCTGAGTTACCGGGGGTACCAAAGTAAAAACCTAGAATGTATAAATAGAGGAGTAGAGAAGAGCTCCTCATCCTTGTTTTCACATTGTCGTAATGACAACTTGAGTAATATAGAGAGTGTGGGATATTTTTAGCATGTGAGAACTTGAGAGACGTTGTTAGAATGGAGGATTTTTAGTTGATGTGTTTAAGGAGATTTTTAGTTGATAAGTTTGTGGGTGTATGAATGAGTGAACTCAGCATTTTCCCTTCAAGTTCATGGTGTGCTTCCATCAAAGCCATCAGAGGTGACCCCTGAGTGAGAGACAGGCCCGACATGTTGCAGATTCGTGGATGACGATCGTAGAGGTTGAGAGATCGGGGGGTAGTGATCGATAGGACCGCAGAGGATTTACATTTTTGGTTCCGTTGCCGAGACCTCACTTGAAGGGATCGTTGAACGATGTTTAGAGTTCAGTTCTATATTCGACAAAAGGAGATTATGAGAGAGCACATGGAGAGAACGTTGGGAGGAGAGAGAGCTAACGCGATGTTAGCAACGTTAGAACCTTTCGTGTATCCCGTAGTGATATATGACGCGTTCGAAGTCATTCTTTACATCTTGTTCACTTAGAAAGGGTTTGAGGAGAGTTGAAAGAGTGTGCAACAAGAGTTGTAGAGGAAGGAGGAGAGAAAAGTTATTAGAGGAGATAAATTTGTGAGTTTAGAAATTCTGCTCTCTGGAAAATTTGTACAGTCGCTGTCAACTTTTCTGTGAATTTTATTTTCCTGTGATACTTTCCAGTTTTTTAGATTGGCTGATAACCTATCTAAGACAAAAGAAATCATAGGAAAAGGTGGTCTAGAGAGGGAGCAATGAATTTTCAAAGTTGAGGGGGGTCTATTCGTGAGAGTTGAGGAATTCTGTTATCTGAAAAAAATTTCCAGTCATTGTCAGATTTTCTGTGAATTTTATTTTCCTGAGAAACTTTCCAGTGTTTTAGAGTGGCTGATAAGCTATCCAGGACAAAAGAAATCATGAGAAGATGAGGTTTGAAGAGGGAGAAAGAATTTTTCAAAGTGGAGGGGGTTGACAACCACGAGGGAAGTGAAAATATACAAATTTCAGTTCTCTGAAAATTTGTACAGTCATCACCATCTCTTCTGATTAGGGAAGTTTCTGTTGAAACTTCATGATTTAATAGCTTGGAGGTTGAGCTACTGGAGATAACAAAAATCTTGGAGAGATCTCTTACCAACTAAGAGATACACGTTTCGGCATACAAGGAGATCTTGAAGATAATTCATGGGGAATCCTGTTCGAATAACGAGGTGGAAGAAGAGACGTTTAGGAGTTCGAACAGAGACGGAGAAGCCCAAGTTGAGTATAGATGAGTTACGAACCCGCATCTATAGCACTTGGGGTGCTCTCTTTACCCTATACGAAGAAGCTTCTGCGACCATTGGCACAGATTTGAAGAAAGCCGAGTTTAAAGCATCATTCACTGTGGAGGCCACGAATGCTCCTGGTGAAGTAGAGTTGGATTTTTACAAGAGTGAGTTCAAGATGTCTGTTGTGATTAGTACAAACGATGGTGAGGAGGATCATATCTTCGATAGTTAAATTTAGATTAGATTTTATTTCGTGTATAGCATGTATAATACACGATTTCCAATATAAAGCTCGGAAGAGTTAAGAAAGTGATGTAGAATTATTTTCCTCTATGATATTTTGTCCACTTAATGGTTGAGAAGGTGCAACATGAGTGGAAATTTAAAAAATTGGAAAGTTAGACTTAGAAACCTTCCTCAAGGTTTAGATGTCATAGTAAGTGTCGGAGAAAGTTCGAGAGAGATTATCGTCGAGTTTGAAAACCCTAGTACTAAACCTCAAGTAGAATCTCCGAGGAGAAGAGTAGAAACCGACTTGTGGTGTTATTTCTGTAGAGGGTTGGGACACAAAGTAGTGAATTGTCCAACTAGAATCAGAACCGAGAGAGCTAAAGGGAAGCGGGAGTTTACTGATTTAAGTCTTCGAGTGGGTCCATCGTCACCAGCGCCAATTCATCTTCTAGGCGAAGATCCTTGTCCAAGTTGTGGAGTGGGTGATCTATCCAGAGGACACAAGTGCGTAGATGTGGCCGCCCTACTTACGTCAGTAGTCGAGAAGTTGGACGAGACTCAAAGAGCGGAGACGGAGAAGTTGTCGACTTCAAAAGAGGACTCAGCTGAGTTGTGATGAAGATCGTCATTCGGATGGTGGAGAAGGCGGTGATGCGACTCAGGCTCATGATTACCTTGGGAGAAGAGATGGCACAAGAGGTGTTGTTACAACCATTTCCTTTCATTTTACCTATGGTAGATTATTTGCAAATGGAATTGGTGATGTTCGTACTCTTTTAGCGAGTAGTTATTGCACAAAAATTAGAAGGGTAGAAAGAATAGTTACAAGATGGGGAAGTTACCAGTGTTTCATGGGAAAGACAATGAAGATGTAGAACCATTTGTACGAGACTTCAAAAGGGGTTGCATCGGAAACAACGTGAGAAGGAAGGAAGAATGGGTGTTGTTACTGCCAGAGTTTTTAGAAGATTTTGCTCTTACGTGGTATGACGACCGAGTGAAGAGCAAGACATCTGGTGCAATTGAGGACACATGAGAGACGTTGAGTAATGCACTCATCGAAGAATTTCTTCCAGAAGAGAGTTATGAGAAGCTCATGGTGAAGCTTACTCATTTGAAGCAACGGGACGACGAGAAAGTTCGGCAATATGCCGAAAGGGTGGATAAGTTGGAGCAACGGTTTCGGACGGTCCTACGGAAGAGTGGAGACAATGTGGAGTTAACGATGGCGGGGATTGGAGCAGTGTTGACCAAGAACTTGGTGGGAGGGTTGAGGCCTTCAATTCGAACCCAAGTGAGGTACGAGAAACCAGCAACGAAAGCGGAGGTCATCAAGATTGCGACAAATATGGAAGAGAGTTTGGATGAAGGAGATATCATCCAACCTCATCATGCTGCTCTGGTGTCAACTCCGACTCCTGGTGTAGCCACAATGATCGCACCTGCACCATCACAATTGGTGATTGCTTCAACGTCAGCTCCTACTCCAACGGTGGTGCCAAGACCGTTTGTCCCAACAACGATGTCTACTGCCACCTCTGATTTTCATGCCGAGCTGAAGAGCATCACCGATACTCTTGCGGATCTCAAGATAAACGTGGTGCAGTTACGAGAATGGAGGAACAAAGGTGGAGGAGGAGGTCAAAGAGGTTACGACAACAATCCCAACCGAGGAAATCAAGGTAACTTTGGAGGCAACCAAGGTAACTTTGGAGGAATCACTTGTTGGACGTGTGGAGGTTCTCATTTCCAGCGAAATTGTCCTAACAACGGAGCAAGAGGTGCCGAAGCTGTCAGAATGAATGTGGGTGGAGGAAATCCATCACAAGGACGAGACAAGGGGATGGCTACTATCGATGTCGTACGAGATCCCATTTACGAGAAAGGAGAGAGTTCAAACTCTTCTCATGCACCGGTGGAACTTTTAGCTCAAGAAAGGAAAAGAACTCGATTTTCTGATGAACCGGTTTTCATGGAGGAGTCAGCAAGTAGAAGTACTCGTTCGAGTAATGTTTCGAGTACACCAAGGGAGCCAAGAAGGAAGCTAGGGATGGCAGATTTCACCATTTCATCTTCCCAAGCGGGATATGATGTGGTGGAAGATGTGGGTGCTCAGAAAGCCAACATCACTGTTGGACAACTGATCGCACTTAATCCCAGCTTACGAAGGGAACTCAGAGGAGGACTGAGTTCTAAGAGAAGCAAGAAGAAGAAACCCAAGAGCAAGACATCAAAGTCTGTGGGAGTTGGTGTGGTGGATGTGCATGCTTCAGAGGTATGCACTAGGGCTTCAAAGATTGAAGTCCGATTGAATGGTCACTACGTCTCTGACGTATTGGTGGATGGAGGATCGGCTGTGAACGCTATATCGGAGAGGTTGATGAAGAAGTTGGGGATGGAACCAACTCGCCCGGCTAGCATTGTCGTGGGGATGGCTAACAAGCAACGGGTAAGACCTCTTGGTGTGTTAGAGAAGGTGGTCGTGTCTGTAATGGGAGTTCAAACGTTGATGTCCTTTCAAGTGTTAAAGGACTCTAGTTATGATTTGCTCCTAGGTAGACCTTGGTTGAGAGCTGTGCGCACCACTGATAGGTGGCACAAGGGATATTTACGGATTGGGCCTAGAGATCATAGAGTGATAGTTCCTCTCTCAGGTGTTGGAGTTGTGACTTCTGACTCTGATAGACCCACTAGTGACTACTGGGAATCTGATACGGAGGATGATCAGAGTGTCTCAGAAGTAGATACCGGAGATTCTTACGATTAAGAATCCTCGTCTGAGGACGAAGGATTTGGTCGAGATGAATCATTACATCAGCTTAGTGCTATTGACTTGTTGTCCCGACCAGCAGTGGAGAAAGATCCTGACAAAGAAGAGTTGAGTGAGGCAGAGATTGTGAGAAGACTCTCTATCTTGAAGTTTGGTATCAATGTCACTCAAGAAGAGAAAAGTAGATTCCTAGATATATTTCGAAAATATATCCATGTGTTTGCTTTCAGCTACAAAGATTTGAAGGAGGTGACTCTTGAGACTCATCAAATCGAATTGGAGGAGCACGCAAGACTAGTTCGACAGAAGCAGAGAAGGGTCAATCCCACAACGGCAATGATGGTCAAGGAGGAGATAGACAAGTTGAAGGAGGCGAGTTTCATCTATGAGGTGGAGAACTCAGAATGGGTTTCACCCATTGTGATTGTCAAGAAGAAGAATGATAAGCTGCGAGTGTGCATAGACTATAAGAAGTTGAATGCAGTTACCAAGAAGGATTATTATCCTCTACCATTTATAGATGAGATTTTGGAGGAAGTTGCTGGTCATGAGTGGTATAGCTTTGGTGATGGTTATAGTGGGTATAACCAGATCAAGATAGCACAGGAGTACCAACAGTTGACTACTTTCACTACTCCTTGGGGAACATTTGCATTTCGGGTGATGCCATTCGGATTGTGTAATGCTCCGGCCACGTTTCAAAGGTTCATGAACAAGGTGTTTGAACCATTCATAGGGAAGTTTGTTCGGGATTTCATTGACGATTTCTGTGTGTACGGACGAAAGGAGGACCACTTTGATCATGTGATCAAAGTTTTGCAGCGGTTGGAGCAAGCCAACGCTTCTCTAAATCCAGAGAAGTGCATCTTTGGCTGCGAAGAAGATCTGCTGTTAGGGCACATCATTTCCAAGAATGGGATTGCGGTAGATCCTGAGAAGGTGAAGAAGATTGTGGATCTTTCATTTCCGATCAACTTGACAAAGTTGAGGCAGTTTCTTGGCATGGTTGGATATTATCGTAGGTTTGTCTTTTCCTTCTCAAACAAAGCAATAGCTTTGACTATGTACATGAAGAAGGGAGTTGATTTTGACTTGATAGTGCATGATCAGAAGGCAAAGGAAGCATTTGAGGAGCTAAAAAAGGCATTAGTGACAGCTCCTATACTTGCTAAACCTGAGTGGAGTAAAGCATTTATTCTGTATACGGATGCCTCCAATGTAGCAATCGGATGTACATTAAGTCAGATAGATGGAGATGGGCATGATCATCCTATAGTTTATGCTAGTAGGCAGATGGTTCCAGCGGAAAAGAATTACTCCGTGACTGAACGAGAAGGATTAGCGGTGATCTTTGGATTGAAGAAATTTCGACACTACTTGCTAGGAGGGAAATTTTCCATAGTCACAGATCACAAGGCTTTAAAGTATATCTTTAATAAGCCTAATGCCGAAGGTCGTATTGCTCGTTGGAAGATCATTCTAACAGAATACGATTATGTGATCGAAGATAGACCAGGGAAGAAGCATGCGAATGCTGATCTTTTGTCAAGGGCTTATGATGATGAGGGAGAAGAACCGTTTGATGATTCATTTCCAGACGAGCATCTGATGACCATCATAAGCATCGAGGAGATACCGGACGAGTACAAGGAAATCTGGAGTTTCCTTGTAGATGGCTCTTTTCCAGAAGGTATGCATACCCGAGAACGTAACGCGTTGATCAAGAGATGCAAACCTTACACCATGGTGGAGGGAATTCTGTTTCATCAAGGAGCAGATGGGTTACTAAGGAGAGCAGTTGGTCAGAAGGAGGCATTCAAGCTAATGCACGAGTTTCACGACGGAACTGTTTGCGGAGGTCACTTTGCTGGTAAGATAACAGCCTTCAAGATTTTGGATGCGGGTTATCACTGGAGAGGGATTTTCAAAGAGTGTTTAGACTATTGAAAAACTTGTGACGTATGTCAAGCATTTGCTCTAAAGTCTACTAGAACACCTCCGTTAAGATCAATTCCAGTATTAGGGCCGTTTGAGAAATGGGGTATTGACTTTGTAGGTCCTCTTAATAAGACACCTCGAGGCAATAGATACATTGTAGTCGCCACTGACTATTGTACCAAGTGGGTAGAGGCTAGACCTTTGAGGGAGACCAATGAAACAGAAGTCGGTAGATTCCTATGGGTGAGGATCATCACGAGATTTGGATGTCCGTTAGAGTTGGTCTCAAATAGAGGAGGAGAGTTTGTAGGGAGCATGACTACTGCTATGCTACAACACTTTTCTATCAAGCCACGAGTAACGACCTCATACAAATCAAATGCTAATGGTCTTGCGGAGAAGACCAATCTTACACTTTGTATGATGCTCGCCAAAGATGCTGGTGTTGAAACTGCGAAACATACTTGGGATAAGAGGCTACATGCCATCTTATGGGAGTACCGAACGACTACAAAGACTTCTACTGGATACTCCCCATTTCGACTGGTTTATGGAGTGGAGTCCAAGTTGCCGATCCAATTCGAATTGGATACTTTTCAAACTATTCAACGAAAGTTGAAGAGGTCGAGAGGAGAAGACGTGGTCAGATCAAGAAGGGAGCAACTCATGGAGTTGGAAGAGACCCGAGCGGTAGCAATGATCCGGATGGAACGAGCTCAGGCGTATCAAAAGAAGAGTTACGACAAACGGTTGGGCAAGAGGGAGGTAAAACCTTTTCAAGTCGGAGATTGGGTTATGTTGTATGATGCTATCAGATTCAAGAGGGCTAGGAAGAAGTTTCTTCCGAGATATTTTGGTCCTTTTGTTGTAGATAAGGTGTGGAGCAACTTCACATATGACCTTCAGGAGTTGAGAGGAAGGAGATTCGATCGGGTCAACCATGACAAGTTGAAGTTGTTTCATCGATGAAAGTTCTCTCTTCACCCCGAGGACGGAGCGAAAATTTAGTCCGGGGGTAAAATGTAACGACCTATGTTACACATAGGAAGTTTGTCTATTAGTAAGGTGTTTAGTTCTAACTAAGTGTTGAGAATGTTTATTTGCTGCCAAAGTACTTTTAGGAGGTATCAAGTTAGTCATGACTAGCTAAAAGTTAGTTATGGTTAAACTTAGCTGTACTTTTGGCAGAATTCAGATATTTGCTAAAGAGTGAGCACTACTATCTTGTCATCTTGTCTAAAAGGTAGAAAGGAGGTGGAAAGTATCCCTTATCTCCTTTTTGACTTGATATTAGTGGTTGGATTAAAGTTGTGGACTTTGTGGGCATTAAAAACAAGAAGAGATTCCACATGTTTCCTTTTTAGTGGGTCCTAGTGTAGAGGGGGGGTGGAAATTAGAGATTCCTTGAGAATATTCTAGAATCCTTCTAGAAGTTGTTGACTTTGAAGGAATAAGCCCATGTGAAAAGGTAAAAAGCCCATGTGATCAATGCTTTTACCTTAAGTAATATCTTAGTAAAACCCGGTAAAAATAGTTACGGCTGAGTTACCGGGGGTACCAAAGTAAAAACCTAGAATGTATAAATAGAGGAGTAGAGAAGAGCTCCTCATCCTTGTTTTCACATTGTCGTAATGACAACTTGAGTAATATAGAGAGTGTGGGATATTTTTAGCATCTGAGAACTTGAGAGACGTTGTTAGAATGGAGGATTTTTAGTTGATGTGTTTAAGGAGATTTTTAGTTGATAAGTTTGTGGGTGTATGAATGAATGAACTCAGCATTTTCCCTTCAAGTTCATGGTGTGCTTCCATCAAAGCCATTAGAGGTGACCCTTGAGTGAGAGACAGGCCCGACATGTTGCAGATTCGTGGATGACGATCGTGGAGGTTGAGAGATCGGGGGGTAGTGATCGATAGGACCGCGGAGGGTTTACAGTACTGCGAAGTCATTCTTCACCGACTTTGTCAATACTACAGTCGTCTGTAACTTCATCACTCTGACTCTGTTTGTCTCACACAACATATCTTTAGAAAGCTCTTTGTCCAAAGAAACCAACCATGAGGAAATTCCATCCCAACTGACTTCATAACTTTGATTGATTCGTCAAGAACAAATCTTCTTCACTAAACTTCTAATTATCACTATTCTACTTTTATCTTCTGTCTTCTACTATCTATTATTCTTATTTACTTTACAACTAATCAATTAATTAACAAAAAATAAAAATCAAGGCTTCACATACTCTCCCTCTCAATTGTGAAGCGACCCCGCGAACATTCAAGAGAAGTATCTCTTGATTCTCCATCCATTGACTCGAGTGGCTAACAATGTTCCATCAAGTTCTTCCAACTGAACCAAATCATTATTTTGACAACACGTTATTTTATAAAGGTCCCTCCAACGTAAGTGTAACTTCCCTTGAAACTTAGTGTATCTACTGTCATACAACAACACTAAGTCGTCATCTTTGATATCCATCTTACGGATCTTCTTATCGTGCTTCGCTTTCCGCTTCATTTGGATGACCTCCGTTAGTCTCTTGGACTCCTCGCGATCTTCCTCAAGTGTCATCAGACTCTTGAGTCTTAACGGTTGACTCTCTTCCACTGATAGTCTATCTTCAGACAAAATTCTGTAAGTAGATACATCAAATTCAACTCGCATGATCAATGTCATGTCATATGTTAGGAAAAAGGGTGTCTGACATGTCGTTATCTTTTCTGCATTCTGAAATGTCCGCAAGACAGCCGATAACTTTGTATCTTAATCATACGCATGATTCATTGTTTATTCTGAATCTTGCACAACACTCTGTTAGACTTCTCCGTTAATCCATTAGCTTTTTGATTATACGGCGTTGTCTTCATGTGCTTTATACCAAAATAGTCTAGCAGTTCTTCTATCATCTTGTTCAAGAAATGAGTACCTCGGTCACTCACCAACTCCAATGGGCATCCATATCAAGTAACGATTTGTGTGTACAAAAACTCAGCTATAGTGGCTGCGTCATCTTTCTTGGTAGTTGCTGCTTCAACCATCTTCGTTGCATAATCAATAGCTATCAAAATGTATCTTCTACTAGTGTGACGTGTTGCCGGTTGTACAAGTTCTACAAAATCAATGTCTCACTTCTCGAATGGTGCTAATGGAAGTATCGGATGTAACAACCACTGAGTGATTGACGTAGGCTTACCCACTCTTTGACAGCTATCACACTTCTTGATGATCTCATGAACATCCTTGTACATTGTTGACCACCAGTATCCAGCTGAGAGAATCTTCTTCACATTATTCTTCAACGCATAGTATCCACCTTCAGGTCTCGAAGTCCTTGCACTACAACGGAAATCTTTAAGTTCTTTCTTTCGTTTATCACTAAGTCTTGGGATGCTCTTGGAAGTACTTGCTATTCGGCCTCGTTTGTATCTTCTTCTTCATCGACTTCGTAGCACTGAAGATAGTTGACCATTGAATAGAGGTCTCTTTCCATTCACTTGCGCTGCTTGTTGATGAATCAGATCCAGATGTGTAATCTACATCAGTCGAATATGTTTCACCCGGATGCGTTATCTTCTTCCAAGATACTACCACAGCCTTATTAGTCGGTTTTTGTGGATCTTTAAACTGTAAACGGTGCTGGTACTAATCTGTTAGTACTTTGGCACCATACAACCGCGGCCTCTCAATCAAAATTTGATAACCAGATTTAACCAAAGAGCGCAGAAGAACTTCCTTCGAGTCTGTTTAGATCTAAGGCAAACTTCACACAGAGTGTTAACAGAGACTAATTTCGAAACACCAAGTGCCAAGTCTTCATGAAACAACTTGTGCATTTTCTGATAGTGTAAGTGTCCAAGTCGTAGATGTCATAACTGGCTCGTATCTATTACAGCAGCTAGAACTGGAGCTACCAAAGGTAAAGCTTGTAACTCATACAAGTGGTCAACCTTCAGCCCTGTAGCTACCACAGATCATTGGTCGAGAATGGAACATCTTTGTGCATCAAATGACAGTTGAAAATCGTTTGCAGCAAGTTTACCAACACTCAGAAGATTATGTACTACACCAGGTACAAACCAGACACCTCCAATGGTTCTTATCTGACATGAAGGTAGCTTAATACGAATGTTACCTTCCCCCTGGACTTGGTAGCCCTTACCATCTCTCAGTCGAATCTCTGGTCCATTAAGAGGATGAAAGTCTTGAAACCACTCCTTCTTTGAGGTGATATGATTTGATGCTCCAGAATCAATCCACCATTGTTGGTCATGTGCGTCAATATACATGGCAGTGAAGAACAGTTTCTCTTCGTGATCAGTTGTCTGTACGAAGTTACCTCTGTTGTTGGTGTTGGAACGTTGATCAAATGCTTTCTTCCTGCACTCATAGGCGAAATGTCCACGTTTCTTACAGTAGTTACAGTTCCCAGGTTTTGGTTTGTTGGAGTTGCCCTCTGAGTCACGTTGTTGAACTTGCCTCTCTTGTTGTCCCAATGCTCCTTTTGTTTTGATTGAGAGTCTTGAGGTCTACCTCGCTTATGATCTCTCCTCTTGGAGAAGAAAGCTGCATCAGTTGTGGTAGTTGTTTGAGATGACTTGGTTTCGATATTCATTGCTTCTTGCAAAGCTAGTGTTTGCAGTTCTTCAAATGAGACAGGCTCCTCGCGTACATCCACTGCTTTGACAAAGTGCTCATATGGTTCTGGTAAGCTCTGGAGCACTATAAGCACCAAGTCGTCCTCATCTATACCTCCACCCAGATTCTTCAGTTGTTGTAGCAACCCTTTGACAGTATTGAAGTGCTCTTCTAGAGAGATGCCTGCAACCATCAGTAAAGTGTTTAACTTTCTACGTAGCATTCTCTTCCTCCCTCGAGCAGCTCCTTCGTGCTTCTTGGTGAAAGTATCCCAAGCATCTTTAGAAGTTTTAGCCTCCAAAATATCCATGATTTCTTGATGATGGCAAGTGCTTGTTGATCTCTTTTGTTCCAAGCTTTGACAGCAGCTGGTGAATCGATAGGTCTTTCTTCATCACCCAACACTATGTCCCATAAGTCGTCATTCTGAAAAATGGCTTGAACCTTGAAACACCATATTGGATAGTTTGTGCTGTCCAACTTATGATGATCATGAAGTAAGTTATCCCTAACGTTAGCCATCGATCGAAAGTAAAGTAGGTGAGAAAAATCTGGAACTCCTCAAAGTGGTTGTGGAGGTGGAAGTAGTGTCCATATTGTAATTCTCTGTAGTCTCGTCCAGCACGGCAAAAATCTCAGAAATGCGAGAATCGATCGTTAAAGCCTTCAAAAGTGCAGTCAAAGATCCATTGACCAAGGGTTCCCCAAAGTGTAACTTCCTTATACGAGGTCCGTTTGGACTAAAAAGACAAAGCCTTTTTAACCTCAAATCCACTCTCAGATTTGTCTAATTCGACCTCCTTCCCCTCCAAAAATGCAGTCAAAGGTAGTTTGACCAGAAATTTGTGCCTTCTTTCTCACTTTTCAGTTGAAGGTGGTGTGCTCACTCTATGTCCTTTTCACTCTCTGGTTCCTCATTCTCCTTGCTAATGCTCGTGCCTAAGCTCTGATACCATGTTAAAGAACCAAACCTAGTGAATACTCTTCACTGTAAAAGTTATATCAGTAAAGGGATCAGTCGATTCATCATCTCCCAAGAGGGGGTTGTTATATACTCTAACCTATGGACAAAGTTAGTCACTAGTCATAGAGATGTGCCTATAGAGGTGACTATAGAGATGACTGTAGATGTGACTATAGAGGTGACTATAGATGTGACTATAGACTAGACATTATCTTTAACAGTTTTTCGCTAGATTCAGTGAGTTAGTGTTTATGTGGACCCGAAGTTTCAGTTACTGTTGCATGTTTTCTTGAATAGCCCTGCTAATCGATATCGATTAGGAGGCTATGTGGCGATTAGTGCATGAGGTAGTTCTGTGTGGACCCCAAACCAGTCGATAACTCAGTTTACGTTCTTGTGTTTGTATCGATGTATGTACTAAAACTGGAATAATACGCAAAGTTCGGGAGTTTTGCTTTTACTTTTTATTGTTATATATTATTGGACGAATGGGGAAATATGAAAAATGTTTTTTTTAACTTTCAGAAATAAGAATTGAAGTTCAAATTTTGGACTTGGTCTTTGTACATTAGAGGGTTAAACTTTCTTTTCCTGAAAGTCCAAAATTTCAAAGTTTGGACTTTCCGGATTTAACTTAAGATTTTTATATTTAGACTTTTAAATCATAATAGTACATATTTTGAAAATCCGAACTGGACAAGGAATGAAATACTTGTTATGTTATGTGTGGTGTATTTATACATATATATACTAAGCAATGTCTTAATTTCGAATTTTAATTTAATAGTAAATAGATTTTATGATTTTATTTCAAATTTTATGATGTTATGATTATTTATATCATTACATTAATAATGAAAAGCCATTTGACAATAATAGCAGCAAAATGGAGTGGTTGAAAGGAAGAACAGAACTGTCATGGAGATGGCAAGAAGTCTTCTTCTTGAACAAGATCTTCCAAAAGATCTTTGGGCTGAAGCTGTGAATACTGCGGTTTACTTTCTCAACAGAAGTCCAACAAATGCTGTGAACAACAAAACTCCATTCGAAGCTTTCACATGGAAGAAACCAGATCTCTCTAACCTACAAATTTTTGGATGTAAAGCATATGTTTCAACTCCTCGAAAATTACTCCAAAAGTTTGATGATAGATCTCAGATTTGTACATTCATAGAATATCCATCAAGAGAAAAGGGATATAGGCTGTTGAGTGCTGCAAGAAAGATCATCATCAGTCGAGATGTAGTGTTTTTAGTCCCTTCATCTCGAAACTCAAAACATCATCTTTCTGACCTGCTACCTCTCTCAATCCAAACACCTACTTCAGAGAACCATGAAGAAGAAGCTCAAGCTCAACTAGAACCACCTCCTACACCACCTACACAAGTTGAAGTTACTGAATCAGGTCCAACTACAGCAGATTCGCCTCTCATACACCAGACTACTCCAGATTCGAATCTTGCTGCTCAACCAAGGAGACCTATCAGAACAAGGAAGGTTCCTGCAAGGCTAGAGGATTATATTCTCATGGCTGAAGCTCAAGGTGATGGAGAAACTATTACATTCGAGGAGGCTTTCAGTAAAGATCAATGGAGATGTGCTATGCATGAAGAATATGATGCATTACTCAAAAATGCAACTGCTTAGTACCTCTTCCAACAAACAGGAAATCACTTGGCTGTAAGTGGATTTATAAGATCAAGAGACATGCGGATGGAACTATTGAGAGATACAAGGCTCGCCTTGTTGCAAAAAGTTATTTGCAGACTGCAAGAGAAGATTTTCAAGAGACCTTCACACCTATGGTAAAACTTAACTCCATTCGAGTTCTTTGTGCTCTTGCAAAACAACATGGTTGGAAGTGTTTACAAATGGATGTTAAGAATGTATTTCTTAATGGGATTCTTGAAGAAGATATCTACTTGCAGCAATCACCTGGTTTTGTTCGTCAACAGTTAGTGTGCAAGCTGCACAAGGCATTGTATGACCTCAAACAAGCTCCAAGAGCTTGGTACACAAGAATCGACACTTTCTTGAAGCAGCAAGGCTTCTCTCCTACAAGAGGTGATCCAAACTTCTATGTTTTGATTACTTCTGCTACTGCTACTGTACGTGGATGACCTGATAATATCCGGAAGTAATCAAGGAGGAGTAAAGAAGATTCAGCAAGCTTTAATGCAAGAATTTGATATGAAGGATCTAGGACTTCTCAACTTTTGCCTTGGAGTTCAGTTTCTGGAACACAACGAAATGTTATACCTCTCTCAGGCAAGATATACAGAAAGTATACTTCAGGATTTCCAGATGGAGAAGTGCAAGCCTGCGCCTACTCCTATGGTTATCTCGAAGGAGCGGCAAAGTTCTTCTATTGATGATGAGTGTGCAGATGCAACAGAGTTCAGGAAGCTGATCGGGAAGTTAATTTATCTGGCTATCACTACAAGACTAGATATTTCGTTTGCAGTCAGCAAACTCAGTCAGAATATGGAGTCTCCCACAATTATGCATATGAGAGCAGCAAAGAGAGTTTTGCGCTATCTCAGGGGGACTACCAGCTATGGGCTCAGATATAGCTCAGATAAGTCACTTGGACTTCTTGGATTTACATATGCTGATTGGGCAAGTGATTCTACAGATTGTAAATCAATGTCTGGATTCACATTTATGCTGGGAGGAGGTGCCATCACTTGGCAGTGTAAAAAGCAGCCAACTATTGCTTTATCTTCCTCTGAAGCAGAATATAGTGACCTGTGTAATGCAGCACGAGAGGCCATTTGGCTAAGATGGATGTTGGAGGATGTAGGTGTCAACCAAGACACTCCAACAGTAATTTGGACTGATAGCATGAGTGCAATAGCATTGGCGAAAAATCCAGTGCATCATGCTAGAACAAAGCACATTGAAGTGCAAGTGCACGTCATCAGGGAGAAAATAATTTCGGGAGAGGTTGTTACTCAATGGGTAACAACTGATGACCAAACTGCTGATATATTCACCAAGCCTTTGTCTTCAAACAGGTTTCAAAAATTGAGACTTGAACTTGGTGTATATTCAGTACCACTGACATTAAGAGGGGGTGTTAAAGATAATGTCTAGTCTATAGTCAAATCTATAGTCATCTCTATAGTCACCTCTATAGGCACATCTCTATGACTAATGACTGACTAGTGACTAACCTCTTGTCCACAGGTTAAAGTATATAACAACCCTCTCTTGGGAGATGATGAGTCGACTGATCCCTTTACTGATA
Organism: Asterella californica; assembly: GCA_036924285.1. NCBI lineage: Eukaryota > Viridiplantae > Streptophyta > Marchantiopsida > Marchantiales > Aytoniaceae > Asterella > Asterella californica. Next base: position 788,909 of record JAYKYS010000018.1, on the reverse strand, counting down.
TAACTTTTACAGTGAAGAGTATTCAACAAAAACAAAATGTGTTATTCTTTAACAAAAACAACACATTACTTCTTGTGGATCCGTGAGAACTAACCGACTTCACGCGCATTTTCTCAGCAAAGAGTCTTCGATGCACGAACTTCAGTCTCCGAGCTGCAGAATGAAACAAACCAACTCGCATTTGCCGAAAGAACAAAGGTCAAAAGCTTGGGTTCAGCAAAGCTCGCATCTCCCTACAGAACAAAGGTCAAAAGCTTGGGTTCAAAAAGCTTGCGCTCGATCGAAGCAGCCTCCGGGAGGCGCTACACTGTCATGAGAGTGGGACGGCCCAGTGGGCAAGTGGTTGTGCACGGAGCGGGCAGGGAGCGGTGGACTCAGGGGTGCCCTGAAATGAGGGTGGCGAGACCTTGAATACAGAGAGTTGTCGTTGAAGGTAATAATTCCAGTGTCAGAGGCAAACAAAAGGATCAGTGAAGAAATGGTACTGTAGATGTCAACTCACAAACGCGTCCACTGAAGATCCACGGTTCTATACGAAGTTATCCGACGATAGTTACCGCTTGTCTCTTTCTCCCGTTTAAGAATCTGATCCCGTTTTGATACCCGTAATAGAAGTCACCCGTTGAAACTACAATATAATAGTAGTAGGAGAAGGAGCGACAACGCCTAGTCATATAACGTCAAAGGGAAGCAGTCTGATCCGTCGCTGGTTTCTGCTCCAGGACTTGCAAATTAAACTCCTTATGCTCATTTCGAATTTTAGTTTAGTGTGAGTACTAGTGTTCGCGTCAATCAAAGACTGCACAAGCTGAATCCAGAGAATCCGCAGTCTGAAGTTCGAGGAATAGCTGATATCATCGACGTCTTGACGAGTTCGCAAGCCAGGCGGGTGTACAGGAATATTTTGACTAACCGGAGGAATGGCGTCTTCTGAGAACATCTGGCTAGCCTTGGGGGTGTTAATGGCCGTGGTATCTTACTTGCTGCTACATACTTTCGGCGCCCGGAAGAGGTCCAGTCGACTGCGACTGCCCCCAAGTCCTTCTGGAGCATTGCCTATTCTTGGGCACCTTCTGATGCTCGGCGTCTATCCGCATCGAAATTTGTCGAAGCTGGCAAGGAAGTATGGGCCACTGATGTACTTACGCCTTGGGTCCGTTCCCACGGTTATAGCATCATCACCGGAGATGCTCAGAGAGGTCTTTCATGTGAACGATTCGATCATGGCCTCTCGACCCAAGATGGCGTTCACGGAATTCTTGGGTTACGGGGGTCAAGATATTGCTGGTGCTGCATACGGTGAACACTGGCGCAAAATGCGGAAGGTCTTTGTCCAGGAGCTGCTGACCCAGAAGCGCCTGCAAGCCTTCCAGGTTCATGCCACTCTGACCTTCGATAGAAATTGGTTCAGTAGCTTGTCCCAAAGGCTACTTAGGCTAAACACAGGCTATATGATTTTCCCTAAAAAAATGCTTGATTTTCCTGGTTATATATCTTTCACATGAACCGATGAGTAGGGTGGCCTTCCTCCACAGAAAACATTCAACTTGACGTATTGAGCAGATATTTCGCTGAATGAATCAACGAATTGAATGAATGAATACAGGTGATTCCGAAGAAATTGGTAACGTGTATACGTAAGACATAGCACCAGTATTTCTTAGGACGTCGTTATGACACTGATCTCGTTGGAACCAGTAGCTAGTCTGGAGCTGTAAATGAACACTAATGCTTGGCTTATTTGGTAAGGGTAGGATCCGGAACCCCGGGCATGAAACACGGAAGTGAAAGTTCCTCACCTATGACTTGTGAATGCTAAACAAACTTCGTTCGGATATCTACCGGCACCACTGTCCGAGCCGAAAGTTTCTGAATTCCTGATGCTTGTGTAGACACTCTCTTCCGAGTTCTAGTTATTCCAGATTTCATCGATATCTTAGTGGGAAGCCCCGTTTTTCAATCAGGGAGCGACTTCGTTACCGGCAGGAACTTCACGGTGTTTCAGCCAGACTAGGCGAATATCCAGTCCAGGGAGATACACAACGCCTGATTGCTACATTATCTTGTAATTGCTGGCGTCTTCAGGTTGTAAGGAGGACAGAACTTCTAAGCACAGTACAGTCCATACTACAACGAGCTAAGACGAACATAGACAAAGGCGTGGATTTGAAGACTGAATTCAGGGACTTGACTGTCAACAACATAACACGAATGATGCTCGGCAAAAAATCCTCCAGACGGAAAACCGGATCTAGTGTCGAAAGCGAGGAATTCTCCCTGTGTGCCGAGGCAGTCACTCATGTCGCCGGTGAATTTAGCATTGGGGATTTCGTCCCTTTTTTGCAAATATTCGATTTCAATGGATTCCGGAAAAACATGCGAGCAGCTCGCGCTAAGTTCGACCGCGTTGTTGACAAGATCATCATGGAGCACCGGACGGGGGATTCGAGCGAAGGTGACGGCATAAGCGACTTTGTAGACGTTTTACTGGATATTCAACAGAATGAACAACTGTCCGACGAGGCCATCAAGGGCGTTCTCATTGTAAGTGAAATCCGTGTACAGTTTCTGTTCTCGTCACTGCAGATATTGTGTGCTCAAGTATTCTCATTGAAGAAATTCATGCATGCTCTGATTCTCTTGGCCTGAGCAGAATATGGTACTCGGTGGAACAGATACTTCAGCAACTTCACTGGAATGGCTCATGTCAGAGCTGATTCGGAGTCCCAGAGCGATGATTCGAGTACAGAAGGAGTTGGACGACGTTGTGGGGAGAGATCGTCTGGTGGAGGAAGCGGACATTCCGAACCTCCCGTACTTGTTAGCTTGCGTGAAGGAGATTTTGCGCCGACGTACAGTTATACCATTGCTGATTCCTCATGAGTCCACTGCCGGTTGCACGGTGGGGGGTTATGATCTTCCAGCCAAGATCAGAGTAATGGTCAACGTGTGGGCTATACACATGGATCCAGCTTTGTGGGAAAGTCCTGAGGAATTTAGGCCCGAAAGGTTTCTGGACTCTCAGGTGGATGTACGAGGCCAACATTTCACGGTGGTGCCATTCGGTACAGGACGGAGGATGTGCCTGGGTATGAATTTGGGGTTGCTTATGGTGCAATATTCCGCTGCTGTCCTCGTGCAGATGTTCAACTGGAGTCTTCCTAAAGGACAGGTGCCTGAGGACATGGATATGTCCGACGACTTCGGACTATCGCTCTCCAAGAAGGTGCCCCTGCGCCTTGTGCCCACCCCACGTTTGCCCCTACATGTTTATGGTCTCGAGAATCTCGATGTGTGAAAGGTAATGCTCGCCGTTTCTTACTGAAAGGGTAGTAGAATCAAAGTAATCTACTCCCTGGGGGTTGCTGGAGAGTGGTGAAACGGCGGGACTGGAGCTTTTGGACTCCATCGTTGTCAGGCAGGAAACCAACAACGACGAAATGACAAACCCTGTGAATAGCCAGTTGCATGGACTTTGCGGTTAGAGGCTCAGAGACCATATAAATTGTGTAACCACTAGTAGGTTACGAGTCTACCGTGTCAATAATGACAATGCGCGGCAGGTACTGGCCCGCGTGGTCAAGGTCTAATTTACTTACACTTGTACACGGACTTCTAAGTTCTACGTTGCTCACAGCACAAGCGGTCGCACCGTCGCAGCATCTCTGTCCATTCTGATGTTACTGGCCATGTAAGATCGTAATATCACGAACTGATGTGCGCGCAGTCGGTTTAATTTCGAAGTCTTCGCAGTACTAAAAGTTAGTCAAGCTCCGGACCGAGACAGTGGAATGGGTATGGTTGGCACCAACGAGCTCGAGGGGTGTCAGTTAAAAGAGCAAGTGGCTGTGCTTTATTGCAGCTACTTTTGATTTGAAACGTAGAGCTTTTTTTAGAGTCACTAGTAAATGATGTAAACAAATTTTCTCACATATCATGTAAACTTTGGGGATTTAGTTACATAGTCAGATTTCTTCTTCCTCAGCCCCAAACCAACTGTCGATCATCCTAAGTCCCCCGAAGTTCAAAATGTTTTTCTCAATCCGGGAACTGGCTATCGATTGTTTCGGTTCCCGGCTGTTTAGGTTTAGGCTGAATTGCAGTTGGCGAGCGACTGCGTGGGCACAATCACGAGAACTGTAATGAGAAATAAATATTAGAAACAGTGCAGTGTATAAAGACGAGAGTGCAATCTTCGAGAAGACGGAAGACAAAAACAGGTGTTCAAGTGGAAGCTATGGATGTGAGATACTATCAAAATGTGCTTGAACCTCTTCTCACAGTGTAGTGAGCCACTGTAGTCGGCAGTGACTCGTGGCTCTAATGTAGCAATCTTGTCTGAATCGAAGGTGGGAGAGCTTGAGAGCTTGAGTAGAGGTGCACCTCGAATCATTTGGAACCGCTGCGTCTGCCACCATAGTTTCAATGTGTTCGTTGACAGAACTTGAAGAGTGTATCAGTACAGCAAATAATCAAAATCAGAAATGGAGTTATGTATCATATGTGGCTTGCAATTTCTAGGGTGTTTCAAGCAAGTGGTAGAACCTACGCAGACCTCGTCAAACTCTGCTAAGAAGGTGCTATATTTCAATCAATCGCAGCCGGACAGTAGGAAGACTTGGCACGCTTGTGTTCAGAGAGGAAATAAGAGATAATATTGATTTCATTTAAGATTGATTGATTATAGTATAAGTGATCGGCCGGAGGCAGCATTACCAATAGCTATTGTGTGGAGTATTGGAGAGAAACTATTAGGGATGACTACAGAAGAGTTTGAAAAGCTATCCTCGGATGAGCAAGATAGACTTTTCAACGATGTTTGCAAGGAGGAGGCGTTGAGGACCATAGACGTGGTCCTCAACGCCTCTGATAACGTGAAGGATTGAGGAAGCCTGATCTGTCTATCAGCCTCCCACGTTGTGAATCCAACTCCACCGATGCACCTCGTGACTCAGAGACACGTATTGCACCTCGAGTCACTGCCGTCAATGTCTCAATCTACATCCAATCAGCGATGGTCAACAAAGTTACATACTTTTGAGAAGCATATTTAGAGCTCCGCACTTGTCACATAGTGCCATAGTGGAACATCTAATAGTTTTCTCAACTTAGTTATAACTATCTCAGCTAGTTATGACTACTTCTGATCACTCTAGATTTAGATCTTTGAACTAGAGTAACCTATAAGATAGTCATACCTAATGAAATTTATATAAGCACATACACAAATACTTGTAGTGTGACATTTACCCCCAGACTTAATTTTCACTCCGTCCTCGGAGTGAAGTATCACGTTGATGAAACTTCTTCAGCTTGTCGTGGTTCACTCGGTCGAAGAACGTACCACTCCTTTCTTGAAGATCATAGGTGTCATTACTCCACACTTTGGAGATGATGAAAGGTCCAAAATATCGACGTAAGAACTTCTTTTGAACTCGCTTGTTTCTAATAGCATCCTATAACATCACCCACTCACCTTTTTGAAATGACTATAATTTCGTTTTGTTCTTCGTCAAGCGCTTGTCATAGCTCTTTTCCTGTTCTAGCTGAGTCATCTCAATTCATTGAGCTGCATCGTCTCTATTCTCCTCCAGCTCCAACAAGGTTTCTCTTCTCTCTTTCTCAGCCATTGGACCATCTTTTCTCTTCAATCTAGCTTGCAAGGTCTGAAAGATGGTTAGGTCGAACTGGATTGGTAATCTAGATTCCAACCCATAAACCATCTTGAAAGGTGAATATCCCGTAGACGTCTTCACTGTTGTACGATATTCCTATAGAACCGCATGAAGACGCTTGTCCCAGTTGTGTTTGGTCCCTTCCATGTCAGCATCCTTTGCTAACATTTGACACAAGGTAAAGTTTGTCCTCTCTACCAAACCGTTTGAACTGGGTTTATATGAAGTAGTAACCCTCTAAGAAATGGAGAAGTGTGTGCACATAGTAATAGTCATATCACTCACAAATTCTCGACCCCTATCGAAAACTAACTCCAAGGGACATCCAAACCGAGTAATGATATGTTCGTACAGAAATCTACCCACCTCAACTTCTCCAATAGTTACAAGAGGTCTAGCTTCTAACAAGAGGTCTACCACTTTGTAAGGTAATCTGTGGCTACAACAATCTGTGGCTTATTGGGGTACGATTCAAAGACCCAACAAAATCTATTCCTCATTTCTCGAAAGGTCCAAGAACCGGAATAGATCTAAGAGGAGTAGAAACACTAGATTTGATAGCGAAAGCTTGACAAACATCATAGATTTTACAATACGTCAGACAATCTCTAAACATCACCTCCAGTGATATCTTGCGTCAAGTATCTTGAGGATCCTCAACTTACTTGCGAAATGTCCTCCACATACTAGACCGTCATGGAATTCTTCCATGAGTCATAGAGACTCCTCCTTGCTCGCAGCTCTTCTCAGGACTCCATCAACTCCTTCACGGAATAACACACCTTCCACCACCGAGTAAGGTTGACTTCGTTTCACCAACGCCTTCTTCTCTCTGGTCCGCATCTCATCTGGATAGACACCTTCCGTAACAAAATCTCAAATTTCTTGATATTCTATTGGGATAATAGAGTTGCTCATCAAGACCATCAAATCTTCGTCAAGAAAAGTATCATCCACCGACTCCTCTCCATCACCATCGTAAGCTCTACGTAGCAAATCTGCATTCGCATATTTCTTTCCTGATCGATCACAGATCTCATTGCGTACTTTGACAATAAGAGCTTCCATCTTGCTAATCGTCCTTCGACCATAGGTTTATTGAAGATGTACTTCAATGCCTTTGATCTGTAACGAGGAGACCTTGGAGAAAGAAGATCGGACAAGTGCCATGTCTTCCGCTCTCACTCTAGTGCCTCAAGAGGAATCGGACACGCATCAAAAGACGATCATTGTTCGGGAAGATTACTCCAGCGACACGGAAGATGCGTCGTCATCGAGGATGGGACTTAGGAGCATTCCTAGGAAGAGCACATCTTATCCTACCATTCACTCCATTAGTGAATGATAAGATAAGATTTGCAGATTTGCAAGAAGACACCCCCAGTACCAAGTATCGTCTCACTCCCGACTCATATCCAAATACATAAGTCTCTTGATACTTACATCCATTCCACGTAGCAGCAAGTTTATAGTTACCATCTCCGAGTAGAATTTATGAAGTTGTTACCCATAGATCCAAAAGCATTGTTGTGTACTTACAACTACAATATCAAAGCATGAGGAGGGTGATGGACTTACCTACTCCGGTGATCGTCCGATCATCATGTACAGGAGGAACTGGGACCTAACTATGTACATTTTATTTTGATGCGTGAATGGACTTGAACTTTCCAGCCAATGTCAATTTGAAGTCTAGGTTGATATCTGATGTGATTGTCAGCGGAAGATCAACCATTGTGCATGGATCACGAGGAACTTGGTGAGGAATATTATAATCAAGTGATGGTTTCCTCATTTCTTTTTGTCGTACTTTTCATCGTAGATCTATTCAAGATCATCATCTTGACTTTGTATTGAATCTCGTGTATTTTGTGTCATTGTTATCTCTATCATCCGACAAGGTGAATTATCTTATGTCAAGGTTGGGGTCTGAAGTATTTTGGTTCAAGTTGAAGACTTGAGTGTGTTTTAGGATTACAACTCGATTTGTAGTGCCAAGTAGGAGATAAAGTGATGTTCAATCTTCTTTCTCATTGGTTCATTTTTTACCAATCTAGTTCATCCAAGTTCCAAGGACGGTTTTGGAATTTCAGAGGCTCTCTAGGAGGTCATTAGTAGAGTGTGAGATCTTGTTGGAAAGCTCTCGAGCTAGGCTACAATCTGGAGGGAAAGATCGATCGATCTAGAGCTTTGAGTGGGGTGTTATGATCATTCAAAGTCAAGAAGGTTGACTCAATATCTTGAGTCATATTTTTTAGTACCTCGAGAGTTTGAGAGATTATCTTTTGGTATTGTCAAGGAAATTAGATACTTGACGCTTTGCTGGTTGCACTGATGTAAATTAGTCGTATGTTTGATTTGGATTTGATCTTGAAATGGTCGATTGAAACTGGCTGTAACAATTGAGAGATAGAAGTTAAACTCTTTTTCTTGGATTCAAAGGTTGAGTTGTTTCATGAGCATGAGGTCGAATCTCTGAGTGAAAATTTCCAAGATTGAAATGTGCCCTATCAGCTTACTACTTGTGAAAATTAAGTGAAGAGTGATTTCACTCACATCTATTAGTTTGCTTTGAAAAACGACATGAGGTTTAGAGATGGAACTTCTTGGAGGTGATGTAAGTGAGATGATGGAGCTATGTTGTGAATTTGGCAAAGAAGGCGTTACACTATGTTGAAGCTGCTGTTTGAAAATCTCTAACTGCGAGGTACCATTGTCTTCGGCACCACGTCCCAAGCTCAGTAATTGCTTGATGCGTGCATGCCTTACCTTGTTGGAAGCTCTAGAAGGTAAGCTTTTTACTGGTATGTTGCATGCTTAGTTTGAAGCTTGTTTGATCACTCAAAACTCAGAATAAACATGCGGGTACATGAAGAAGGGTTAAGACGTTTCAGATTATAAGTGTTAGAAATGGTGAGTTTCGATTTATTGTGGTAGAAATTATCTTGATCCCAATCAATGGGTTATCATTATCATTGGAAAGCTTGTACGGTAGGCTATCCATTGCTATAAGATTCATCTTGAATGGAGCTCATAATCAACAAATTATAGAAGGTCAAAATTATGCATTTTCGGTAGTTTGTCATGAAAAAACAATGAAGAGAATATTATTAGTGCACAAGCCGGCCTAACGGATTGTTTGAAAGTGCTTTTGTGAACTTAAGCTTTTGTTTATTATGTACGAATCCTTCCAGTACTTAGAGCATGATTGAATGACCAATTGTATTATGTGGTGTATGTTGTCGTATAAAGTGTCTTTTTGTCTAAGAATCCACTGAGTATATGACTGTGCAGAGGTATGTGGCTTGAACATGTTAGCTCTAAATCTTCATCTTTCAACCTAAATGTTCTCTATCTACTCTTCTAGCACAAATGACTCTTTCGATTCAAGATTAAAGTTTGCTATGATTCAAATGATACGTATAAGTTGTAGAAACTACGTTGCAAATAGATTCTTCAGTGCTCTATTTGAAATACTCATCTCTGTATCATTTAACTGAAAGTAACTATATATTACTAGAAGCATGACCTAATAGTTTTATAGCGACATTAGCTACCCATCAAACCGACCGCTACAACTCTATCTAGTACAACTGAAAGATGCTCTAAGATCACTCAACCAAACTTGATAGAGTCCCAATACAACTTGCTGTACACCGTGGTCTACTAAGCATTCCAGCAAAATAAAGCATGCATGCTTCAAGACACTACTCAGATCACAACATAGCACCAACAATGGCAGTATCTGACAGCTCCGAGGATCCAAATAGCAACTTATGACTCATCGTGACTCTTTTCTCTTTTACCACAAAGAGCTGAAATCAACCCTACACCTTCACAATGTCAAGTTGTATGCAAACATGGTAGTTTCCGCAACAAAATCCTCCCCAATTGCTCAAAAAGAACCAAAAGATGACAATAGATGTGATTGAAAATCCGAATCTGCTAACAACAAAAGCTTCTTTGAACTTTGGGACCTCAGTTCTTCTAAATCAGTCGACCAATGATGTTCAAACATCACAAAAAATTATATTGGACCTTTCACTCTCAAATTGAAATCCAACTCTCATATATGGATCAAACCGTAATCTGTGCTAACTTAAGAGCTTTATTGACCCAGGTGCGCTTGATCCAAGACCTTGAACAACTTATTTGACCATTTGAGATGAAACATTCCAGATATATTACGAATAAGGCATCTCTCAGTCTCAGAAATTCGACTCAGAACTCGAGAAATAGCCAATCCTTCATGACTGTCACAGTTCACAATATCTATCTCATCACATCTGCAGTATTCAACTTCAATCGATCGATTCATAATCCAAAACGATCAAGAATCGATTGAAATTGATATCAAAACGACCAGCTTGTCGTCAGCTCTCAAACCCAACCAACAGCTCCTCAAAACACCTCACAGGTCTCTCGAAAAAACCAAAAATGTGGTAGTGGGTATGAATTTTACCCCCCGTCACTTAATCGATCATAGCGCCCTCAATCCTCCATGAAATCACTCGATTCTTCTACCTCGATTGTATCCCTGGTTGAAAATTTTCCAACCATATCCTTCCTTGCACGAATGAACGCCAGAAGCCTCCCGAAATGACAGAAAATGTCGTGAAGATCAGCTAGAACACCATTGGTTCAAAAGTAGACCATTGAGAGTTCAAAGAGTTGAGTTCTTCACTCAACTTTTTCCCATAGAACGACTTATAACACCTAAGGAAACACTAGATACCAATAAGACTAGAAGAAATCATAAATCTCTTATACATGTTGAAGGATTCTTTGCGAAACGTAAATGCGTAGAAGTGCTCAACTAGAACAATTGAGTCATCGACTAATACAAAGTCAATATTATAGCCTGAAAACTATTTATAATGAAAAGTATGACAAAAAAAACGGTGATGCTATCACTCGATTGAAATACTCTTCTCCTAAGTTCCTCACGAACCATGCTCCATGATTGATCTTTGGTCTGTAGTGACACCGAATATTGACCTAGATGTTGAAAAGAACGTTGGTTGGATAGTTGAGATCGATTCTCCATCACAATAAGATGTACATCGTCAGATCCCAAGTCTCTCCGTAGTAACAATCAAAAGGATCATCAGAAGTTGTAAATCCATCACCCTTCTCATGAACTCTTCACCAAATTAGAAAACTAACCACTGTCGAAAGTGGTTAGGATGAATGCAATGAAGCTTGAAGTGAAACGGATTCAAGAAAGAAAAATCTGGAGCCGTCCATAACCACCACTCCCATAGTTCTTCACTCCTCCATGCAGACCATCGAGAATCCTCACGAGTCACTCGCTAAGAGAGAATGTCTTACGAACCCATCATTTTGTACCTAAATTCGACAGCAAAGACCACTGAAGTGAACGGACACAAATTGCTGATTCGGCACGTTTCACTACCGCACGATCACTTAAATAGATAATCACGATGTGACATCCATCACACCGTTTGACGAGTTACACGATAAGATTCACGAGACATAGAAAAGAAACACATCTTATGTTCTATGTAAATTTCACACAAGAATAGTACCACAACACGATAACGTGTGTTACACTTAAGGTCAAGTTAGGTCAATAGAAATTGAGACAAATAGAAACTAGAGTGGAGATAAAGTAAGATCGACTAGGTAGTGAGAACACAAGGATCTTGTTGTATCTCTCTACAGCCGGATATTCAATGTATTCCCAGACAAAAATTCACGTTTTATGGCAGTTGGTAAAATTGACATGAAACGTCTGAGGTTGAGAGATACGTTTTTGGTTTTGCAACCATGGACGTTGTGGAGGTGAGAGTTTTCTTGGGAAGGACGAAACCTTCTGGTTGTGTTGTGACCGTGAAGACTGTGATATGTTTACTCAGGGAAGCACTAGGCTTCTAGCTGTAGCTGGCTTACTCAAAGGATAGGCCTCAGGTTACAAGATGACACTGTAACACACTCATACAGGTCTCTTGGCTCTTCTGATATGTTCAGGAAGCAAAGTTCAGGCTTAACTAGCAATGATAAAGTCAGACGGTGAACTTTGACACTCAGGATTGAGAAATATGTGAAGAGTTAGACTTCTAAACTTCTCCTACATGTAAAAGAGGCCCCACTGAGCACACACACAAAGTTTCAGCTTCATATCAAATTCTAACACCGAGATATGGACAGAAAAGTTCTGGGCAAAGATATGGTGGCAATTTTTTATACTCAGACAGCTATTTCGACCTACAACAGGAAATTGGCTCGATCACTTTCGAAGATTCTTACAGGATTTGGAGTCTACAGGATGCTGAACACCCTTGTGAAGTTTGAGACTCTTGATTGTACACCGTTCTCCAGATCTCGTTCTCTGAAGTTGCTGCTCTAGATTGAGAGCTTTTCAGACCGCCTCTACTTCAGCGGTCGCCCTGAATTACTCACTCACTCAAATGACTTGAAACTTTTTGGACAGTCGTAGCACCGCTGACAGTGAATGCAACCACGAAGGTTTGAAGAGATTTCCTCAATTATGCTGCAATTGACACGGAAAACCTCACAATTCTGACTCAACTCGAACTTCAAATTGGCATAACTCCTTCTTTATTGATCCAAATCGATCAAGAATTTCACTGACAGTGCTTGGCACGAGACGAGCTCTCTCTTCCTGTGCTCTCAGATTTTGCAGTGTTCTCATCAAATGCTCAAACTCTCTTTTAGACCTCTGTTTCTAAGTTTAGAGTTTTATAAAAGACAAAAATGGACCAATGGGAGTTCATAGCTCCACTTTGTTGTCCTTCAGTACCCTAATCCACGTTGTCGGAGTGTAATCCGTCTACTTAGGAAAGCGCCGGGCTTCTGGCTATGGTTGTTCACTCAAGAGGTTGGCTTTCAGGTTACAACAGGGGCTATAAACATTCACACAGATGTGTAAGATCTAGTAATATACCCAGAACGCGAAATTCAGGTCTAGCTGGCAGTAATAGGATCCGGCGGTGAACTTTGACACTCACGGAGAGGAAAACTATGATGGTTTAGACCTCTAAACTTCCCCTACATGCAAATGAGGTACTACTGAACTCACAGACGAAATTTCAGCCTGTGATCAAATTCTGACACGGAGATATGAACAGAAAAGGTTTGAGCAAGAAAACTACGGCAATTTCTAGTACCTAGCTGGCTATTTCAACCTAGAACAGAAGATTGGCTCGACCAAATTCAGATATTCTCACAGTATTTGAAGTCTACAGGGTGCTGAACCTCCCTGTGAAGTTGGGACTCCTGACTCTACACAGAACTCCAGATCTCCTCCTCTGAAGTCGCAGCTCTAGATTAAGAGCTTTTCAGACCCCTCCAGCTTCAGCGGCCGCCCTGAATTACTCAGTCACTCAATCGATGCGAAACTTTTTAGGAAATTGTAGCCCTGCTGGCAGAGAACACAACCTCGAAGTTTTGAAGCAATTTCCTCAAATCTGCTGCAAGTGACACTGAAAACCCTAAATCCAGCAAAAGTGATTCAATTCTGGTACAATTCGAACTTCAATTGATCATAACTTCGTCTTTATTGACTCAAATCGATCAAAAATTTCACTGGAAGTGCTTGGCATGACGACCTCTCTCTCCCTGTGTTCTCAGATTTCGAAGATCCCCCACCAAAATGCTCGAACTCCACTCTGGAGCTCTATTTCTAAATTTAGAGTTTAACAAAAGACAAAAACAGACCAATGGGAGTTCATAGCTCCACTTGGTTGTCCTTTAGTACCCTAAACCACGTGGCAACTTAGTTTTACTCATAGGCTACCACGTCAAGCCCCCTAGAGTGCCAGCGTAAAACTTAAATTACTTAAAACGACACGCAACCCCGAAAAATAACTTAAATCAGCTAGAAAGCGTGCATGGGCGACACGCAAATACAACCCATGAGCTTAAGCCCTATCAACATGGTAATCAACCTACTAAGACTCAAAATAGTGTTAACACTGTATGCAAAGGTGTCAAACATATACATAAACGACTAGAAGAAATATAAGCTAACTTCTAGAACTACTAAACTCAAGCGTCGGAGTAGAAATATAACATGTAGCCGCCAAGTAGCGCGACATCCACCCCCTCTGAACCTGCACATCCTCCGGTATGTGCCATCCAGATCAAGACTCTTCAGCTTCTGCTTCAAACTCATCTTCAACCTGCATTGAGTCTTCAGCTTCATCCTCAGTAAGCTCTGCAATGTTCTGGTCCTCCCCTCTCCTTCTAAAGAGCTTGATTCTCTTCCCTGCGACTGGTATCTTGAGCACTGCACCATCTAACTCTCTCAAAGAGTATGTGGCATTATCATAAACTTCTAACACCACATGAGGTCCGAACCATCTCTTGGAAAACTTTCTGATAGCGCTATGCTGATTATCAAGACTACTATCATAGACTAACGCCCAATCACCTTCCTTAATTGGTTTGGGTCGTAATCTATGCGTTCTATCAAATCTGCCTTTGTTTCTCTCTCTAGCAGTCTTCAACCTTTCCACAGCTTTGGCAACATCCTCAGGTCTCCGTTGTCGCGCTACTTGGCGATTACATGTTATATTTCTACTCCGACGCTTGAGTTTAGTAGTTCTAGAAGTTAGCTTATATTTCTTCTAGTCGTTTATGTATATGTTTGACACCTTTGCATACAGTGTTAACACTATTTTGAGTCTTAGTAGGTTGATTACCATGTTGATAGGGCTTAAGCTCATGGATTGTATTTGCGTGTCGCCCATGCACGCTTTCTAGCTGATTTAAGTTATTTTTCGGGGCTGCGTGTCGTTTTAAGTAATTTAAGTTTTACGCTGGCACTCTAGGGGGCTTGACGTGGTAGCCTATGAGTAAAACTAAGTTGCCACGTGGTTTAGGGTACTAAAGGACAACCAAGTGGAGCTATGAACTCCCATTGGTCCATTTTTGTCTTTTGTTAAACTCTAAATTTAGAAACAGAGCTCTAGAGTGGAGTTCGAGCATTTGGTGAGGGATCTTCGAAATCTGAGAGCACAGGGAGAGAGGTCTCGTCATGCCAAGCACTTCCAGTGAAAATTTCGATCGATTTGAGTCAATAAAGACGGAGTTATGAGCAATTGAAGTTCGGATTGTGCTAGAATTGAATCATTTTGGTTGGATTTAGGGTTTTCAGTGTCACTCGCAGCAGATTTGAGGAAGTTGCTTCAAAACTTCGAGGTTGTGTTCTCCGCCAGCAGAGCTACGATTTCACAAAAAGTTTCATATCGATTGAGCAACTGAGTAATTCAGGGCGGCCGCTGAAGCTGAGGGGGTCTGAAAAGCTCTTAATCTAGAGCAGCGACTTCAGAGGAGGAGATCTACAGTTCTGTGTACATTCAGGAGTCCCAACTTCACAAGGATGTTCAGCACCCTGTAGACTGCAAATCCTGTAAGAAACTTCGAAATTGATCGAGCCAAACTCCTGTTATAGGTTGAAATAGCCAGCTAGGTACCAGAAATTGCCGTAGTTTTCTTGCTCAAAACTTTTCTGTTCATATCTCCGTGTCAGAATTTGATCTCAGGCTGAAATTTCGTCTGTGAGTTCAGTAGTACCTCATTTGCATTTAGGGGAAGTTTAGAGGTCTAAACCTTCATAGTTTTCCTCTCCGTGAGTGTCAAAGTTCACCGCCGAATCCTATTACTGCCAGCTAGACCTGAATTTCGCCTTCTGGGTATATTACTAGATCTTACACATCTGTGTGAGTGTTTATAGCCCTATTGTGACCTGAAAACCAACCTCTTGAGTGAACAACCACAGCCAGAAGCCCGGCGCTTTCCTAGGTAGACGGATTACACTCCGACACCGTTCTAACTGCTGGATCCTTAATGCAAGAAGATCCTCCGTACTTCTACCATCTTCCCATGGCAAAACATTCCAAGTAGGCACAACCTCCTCAATCGGCATCACAGGTTTTTGTCCTAGTATCAACTCTACTGGCATGTAACCTGTAACGGTACTATGAGTTGTACGATCTGCCCATAAAGCAAATGGTAGCAGTCTAGACCATTCACGGATCTTACCCTTGCAAGCTTTTACCAAAGCTTTGATGATTGGCGGATGACCTCGTTCGCTCTTGCCATTCCCTTCAGGATTGTAAGCAATGGTTAATGCCAACTTGATTCTCAATCGCTTGAAGAACTCAACTGCTTCTTGTGAATCCAGCTCACCCCTATCTGCAGTGATCTTTCCCACACACCCATACCTACAAATAACATCTTCAAGTAGAAAGCGGCAGACACTAGCAGTGGTCTTCGTCCTCAGGGCACGACCTTCGACTTGGTTAGATAGATCTTCTCTAGCCAAGACTAGATACCTCATTTGTCCAAGTCCAAATGGCATAGTTACCAGATCAACTACCCATTTGTAATGAATGGCTAAAGGATAAGTAGGATGCAATCCATCACGATGACGTACGTTGGAATACATCTGGCAGGGTATACAGGATGAAACAAACTGTACTACATCCTTATACATACCCTTCCACCAATACCTCTCCTTCATCTTGGCAAATGTTGCCCAAACTCCTCTATGACCGGTCCATAGACTCTCATGAAACTCCTTGATCAGCTGTTGCTGCAATCCCAAGTCACATACCACCCGTTGCGGTATACCTCCTTGTAGCTTAGGGCGCTTCCATAGATGTCCTCCATGTAAAAAGTAACCATAAGCTATTCTACGGATCCTCTTGAAATCTGCATCAGACCAGCCTTCTTGCCTTTCCAGTGAACTCAAATAGCGCCCAAGATCCAACCACTCGCCATCATACACAGTTTCCTCAAAAAACTCCAACGAGGCTGCAAAACAGCTTCTATCCCTTCTAGCAAGAGCACTAGAATAGAACTCTGTTCCCACATCCTCCTGATCATCTATCATTTCTTTCTCATCGTAATATCTAGCCCTTGATAACATATCTGCCACAGGATTGTCTTTTCCTGTAATATGTCTAAACTCTGGATTCAAGGACTTGATATATGCTATCCACCTCAACATAGCAATATCTGGAGTTGTACAGCTAGTGATCATTCTCAAGAGAGGTAAGCAATCTGTCTCCACAACCACAAGTGCTCCTATCAAGTATTCCTTATCACTCTTCATCGCAGTAACTACTCCCCATAGCTCTCTCTTGACTTGAGGGTAGTCTCTCTGCCGTGAACTTAAGACCTTAGCACCAAAACGCACCACATATCTATTTCCATCTTTATCATCTTGTCCTATAGCCCACCCAATGCCAATAGGACTAGTATCAACAGTAAGGATAACAGGTCTGCCCAACTCATATGTTACCTTCCGTAGAGTTGGTGGTGAAGACAACAGATCCTTCAACTTCTTCATAGACTCGCTTTGCTCCTCTTGCCACTGAAATCTCTGTCCCTTCCTCAGCAACTTGTACAACGGATCTGCTACATGTGCAAAGTGTGGAATCCATATATGATAAAACACACATGCACCCAGAAACCTTCTCACCTCAGTAACCGATCCACATGTCTCCTTCATCCTTCGGATGGCATCAACCTTGTTTGGACAAGGTTTCCGACCATAAGATCCACACAGATGTCCCACTATTAACACCTCATGTTCTCCAAATACAGACTTTGCTCCTGATAAAGTCAAATGAACCTCCTCCAGTCGACTCAATATCTTATCACAGTCGGCTATGTGATCTGCAACAAACTTACGGCACCCCCTCTGATCCATTACCTCATTCTTCTCCTCCTCAGCACACCCTTTGATCGGCACATCATCAAGGAATGGCATAGTTTTTTCAAGAATGAAATCCCTCAAAACTTTATTCATGCCATTCATCATATGTGCTACAGAATTGGTAGCACCTTGTGGCAAGGTGCACATCCTTAGTAACCCCAAAGGTGTCCTCATTGTAGTCAAGTCTCTACTCTCAGAGGATAACTGAAACTGATCGTAACCTGAATATAAGTCTCCCATTGAATAGATAGCACGACCAGCAAAAGCCTCTGCAAACTCGTCTACAATAGGTCCTATACCCATATTCCTGATAGTCACCTTGTTAATTGGTTGCATATCTTGAATGAATCTCAAAGCTCCACTCTTCTTCGGAACAGTAAACCATCTGCTAGAGTAGGGAGCTATAGATGGTTCCAAGATATCCATCCTAATCCTCTCATTGAGCAAGTCTATCAACTTTGGTAGATGAGCTCTAGGTACAGGGATAGGACGTAGATTCCAAGACACATGCGGTATAGTAAAGATTGCCATAGGTGCAACTACACTTGGATCTACACATCCTACTTCATGTGACTCAAACGCAAACGCCTTACCATGCCTAGATAGCATCTCCCTGAAGCTCTTCTTCTCTTGCTCAGTAAGAAATCCATCACCTCCAATCCTCAGGTCCTTCAGTGTTGTTTCTGTAAACTGGTGCCCAATTCTTCTCGGTCCTCTGAGCGTCGGTTCTCGTGCAGCTTGCTCCATCTTCTGATTGTAATCGAGTGGCAAAGACAAAGCCACTGGTTTGACTTTCTTTGCCACTGACTTGTACTTGATCTCCACATACACTTCTTGTCAGTCTATAAATTTATCATTTACATCATAAAGCTCCTTGGAGCTCACTCTCACCACTCTATCTACATCATCTATAGAACTTTCTACTATAGATTTCAACTCCCCTATAGTATCTACCAAATACTGCTCTTCAAACACTCCAGATATGTATTCATCTCCTGCTAACTCTCCACTATCCCACAAAGACTGTTGTACATACTTCACATGTTGCCTCTCAAACCTCTTCAGATTCTCAACCTTCCTATAACATACTGATCCACATGACGTCAATCCCAAGAAGCTAGTGGATAAAGCTTCCTGCTTTATTGGATCAGGCGAGAATCCTATCTCTACTGTACCGTTGAAGTCTCGCTCTTCAATGGTACTCTGCCAAAACCCCTAGACTCTCTAAACTCCTGAGTAATCTTAGGTAGTGGACGGTCTCTCAAGCTATCACGATTCCTCTCATGTTCTGCAGCAACGGTCAAAAACTGAACAGCTCTTTTGTCATCTCTACTACGTATCCTAGCATAGGCTGAACCATCATCCATAACTCGTGTCTCCATTCTAACAGCAGTAATGTAAGGCTGCCTTAGAATGATAGGATAAGTTGACATGTCTTGCACAAAGAAATTCTGTACATCACTGATGTCACCCACAGTTACCTTGATGTTGGGACAAGCACCATAGAGTTCTCCCCTCTGGTTGTTGGCAGCACGGATAAGTCATCCATGGTCGGTGTCTATGGACCACCTTCCACGTTTGTACAGCTCCTTAGACATCAGATTAATCTCTGAGCCGTGATCAATCAATGCCACCACAGGTTCCTCTAGATCTCCCAGCTTCACTAAGGTCTTTGTGGTTGCTCTCGCCCAATGGTTGTGAGAATAATGGCTCTTCTGCGATGCTTCCACCTCATCTTCAAACCTCACGTGCTGATCTGATCTTCCCTCTGATACTTGAGAGCAATAACCAGCAATCTCATCTTCCTCATCTTCTGACAGTTTGGTCCCTAAAGCGTTAAGCGTAGCTGCTTCACCCAAAATCTGACGTTTCCTCTTGATGATATCTATAATAACCTCAAGGAACTCACGCTTTGCTATCCCAAGAATCTCACCCAAAGTAAACTCAACATTCCCATTCAAGATACGATTCTCTAACACCTACTTCAAGTCTGTAGCAATCTCAATGTCAGACTGAAGTTTGTATGCATGCATCTTATCCTTCTCCTTGCTCCTCTCCTTCTCCTTTGGTGTTGTAGACGGTAAATCCTCCATAGTTTCCTCCCGAGTAGGTGTTGTCTCCTGCCTTGCCTCTGGTCTAGCCCTTTCACTCCTTGTAGCAGGTCGTTTGGCTGTAGAAGCCTCACCTGCATCCTCCTTTCTGCGTTTTTCTTCTAGTACAGCTTCATGCTGACTTCTTGCAACATAAGCATGCACTGACATAGTATCCACAGGGTCATTCCATCTTGTAGTTTCTCTAATTGAGTTGCCAACCCTTCGTAACACATCCTTGTCTAGCTCTGTTCTAGCTACGGATCGCACTACATCTGACCACAACCCAGTAGTCCCTTTCTCTCTCTCCATCTCCACTTTCACTCCACAAGTAGCAGCATTCACAAGAGAGACAGCATGTGATGCTGATATTTCATTCACAAGTCTCTTCATACCACCCTTGCCAAAGTTGGTTCCCAACATCATCCCAGTCTCTCTCAAGTGGATCTTACCATCTTTGAAGAAGATAAGATCCTTCCTCAATGCATCTGAAAACTCTCCACAATCTCTTCTTACATGATCTAGGCTATCGCACCATATACAACGATGAACAAAGCCTTCTCTCATCTGAGGCCTCTGCATAGCAGGCTGTACATTCTGCTCTTTCTCTTCTAACCTAGTGAGCTTAAGCTTAAGCTCCTTCATACCCTTAATCAACTCATCAAGCGGTGAGTCTTCCTCTCTAGCAATTACCAAAGCGGGCTTAGTAGGCAACTGCTTGACAGGAATTATGAGAGGTGCTGCTTCACTTACCACCACCTTGTCCCTTCTTCTCTGTCTCTTGGTCAGCAAAGAAACAGCCTCTTCAACCTCCTTCCAGTCAGTCTTCAATCCTCTCTCCTCACTCTTGTCTTCCAGCAACAGCTCAAGCTTCTCCTGAATAGTCACGTCCGCTGCTTGTAGGAAAAGCTCGGTCTTCTCCACCTCTAATGTAAGCTTTTCTGTCCTAGAAAGCTGAGCATACTGACGATCAAATTCCCTTAACAACTCATTTACAGACAAACCTTTGTTAGGCTTCACCACCCACTCCAAGAATGTTCTCTTGGTCATCCTCTCTGAGTCTTCAGTGTAGTACTCCTCCTTCAAAGCTCGCATAAAGCTCTCCCAACTCTGTCCTTGCTGCTGCTTGAGCTCCTTCACACGCCCACGAACCTCAGGGACAACTGCAAGTTCAAAGTTCTCCACCATCTCCTTCTCAGGTACCTTGTTCACCTCCATCTCCCTAGCATAGTATCGCACATACTTGGAAATATCTGTACCCTTGAACTGGTCCATCTGATGCACCACAGATTGCAACACCTTGGTTGCTAATACCTCCTTCCTCTCTGTGCTCTGCTGTTGCTGCATAAACATGGAAAAAACTTGGAATATCTTCATCGTAGCAGCATCCAACTGAACAGGTTGCTGAGCAGCAACAGCAGCCCCACTTGATGATCCTTGGTTGGCCATGATATCTGATCCTATAACACTCTCAAGAAAACTCCCACCCTAGGTGTTTCACGTCGAGTTCACCAAAAGAGAGTATGTCGGAGTGTAATCCGTCTACCTAGGAAAGTGCCGGGCTTCTGGCTGTGGTTGTTCACTCAAGAGGTTGGCTTTCAGGTTACAACAGGGGCTATAAACACTCACACAGATGTGTAAGATCTAGTAATATACCCAGAACGCGAAATTCAGGTCTAGCTGGCAGTAATAGGATCCGGCGGTGAACTTTGACACTCACGGAGAGGAAAACTATGATGGTTTAGACCTCTAAACTTCCCCTACATGCAAATGAGGTACTACTGAACTCACAGACGAAATTTCAGCCTGTGATCAAATTCTGACACGGAGATATGAACAGAAAAGGTTTGAGCAAGAAAACTACGGCAATTTCTAGTACCTAGCTGGCTATTTCAACCTAGAACAGAAGATTGGCTCGACCAAATTCAGATATTCTCACAGTATTTGAAGTCTACAGGGTGCTGAACCTCCCTGTGAAGTTGGGACTCCTGACTCTACACAGAACTCCAGATCTCCTCCTCTGAAGTCGCAGCTCTAGATTAAGAGCTTTTCAGACCCCTCCAGCTTCAGCGGCCGCCCTGAATTACTCAGTCACTCAATCGATGCGAAACTTTTTAGGAAATTGTAGCCCTGCTGGCAGAGAACACAACCTCGAAGTTTTGAAGCAATTTCCTCAAATCTGCTGCAAGTGACACTGAAAACCCTAAATCCAGCAAAAGTGATTCAATTCTGGTACAATTCGAACTTCAATTGATCATAACTTCGTCTTTATTGACTCAAATCGATCAAAAATTTCACTGGAAGTGCTTGGCATGACGACCTCTCTCTCCCTGTGTTCTCAGATTTCGAAGATCCCCCACCAAAATGCTCGAACTCCACTCTGGAGCTCTGTTTCTAAATTTAGAGTTTAACAAAAGACAAAAACAGACCAATGGGAGTTCATAGCTCCACTTGGTTGTCCTTTAGTACCCTAAACCACGTGGCAACTTAGTTTTACTCATAGGCTACCACATCAAGCCCCCTAGAGTGCCAGCGTAAAACTTAAATTACTTAAAACGACACGCAACCCCGAAAAATAACTTAAATCAGCTAGAAAGCGTGCATGGGCGACACGCAAATACAACCCATGAGCTTAAGCCCTATCAACATGGTAATCAACCTACTAAGACTCAAAATAGTGTTAACACTGTATGCAAAGGTGTCAAACATATACATAAACGACTAGAAGTAATATAAGCTAACTTCTAGAACTACTAAACTCAAGCGTCGGAGTAGAAATATAACATGTAACCGTCAAGTAGCGCGACAACGTGGTAACTTAATTTCACTCATAGGCTACCACGTTAGCTCCCCTAAAATGCCAACGTAAATCTTAAACTACCTAAAATGACACGCAGCCCTGAAAGTAAACTTAAACCAGCTAAAAAGCGTGCATGGACAACACGTAAGTACAGCCCATGAGCTTAAACCCTACCAACATGGTAAATCTAAGTTATGTACATTGAACATCATAACGTAAGAAGTCACTTGCACAAGAGGACAAATGCTTGAACAAGATAACTAGCATACTATCAACCTACTAGGATTTAAAATGTATAGCACAACGGTGTTAATATATGCATGAAAGACTAGGAGTAACATTAAGCTAACTTCTACCGCTACTAACTTTCAAGTGTCGGAGTAGAAGCGTAATCCATAGCCGTCAATGTCCACAGCCTCCAGAATCGACTTCTCTGACGTCTTAACTTCACTCAGAGAGACTAATTCCTAGCAAAGAGTCATCACGACAACGTTGAAAACTTATCTCTGTTCATAGACGAGGCTTCTACGTCTAGAGAGGCTTCTAAGGTGACAAGCTTTCTCCATTTGATATGTGATTGCTTGAGACATTCACGTTGATAATGCAACAACAACAAGCCGCTAACGGAAAGAGGCAATGATTAGCGTTGCAATCTGTTGTGTGTTTGCTAGATCAATTTGACGAGAAGAACATCTCCAAGTACTTGAAGTATTATTCTCGAGAGATGGAGTTGAGTAAGGTGTCAGAAAGAGAGATGGTGAGTACATTAGAGCTTGTTGTCATATCGGAGCTAAGAGAGCATGTGAAGAAAACCATCCGATCTCATGGTGCTACATGGAAAGAATTTACTCTTCAAATAAAAGAATATTATTCTTTAGAGGATGCAGATCGAGCGATTATGAAATCATCTCATGGAGTGGGTAAACAAACCCAATAAATAGCTTGCTGTCACATAACTATTTTGAGAGTTTAGAGTCGAACCGGCGGTTGAATCGGAGTCAACGATGGATCAATGACGACCTCATTTCTTATCTTACCATCACCTTGCTTGCAGATTAAGCTAGCAAGGCTATAGGAGAAGAGATGATCACTTGAAAACAAACACGTTTCAAGGCAAAGGTATGTGCAGAGATGTATTTGGTGCGATAGTATTGAACATCATCGAAAAGAGACTTTGCTAGCATCCTAGTAAATCGCTCCACGACAAGGAGTGATTTACTAGAAGGAGGGGAAGATTGTCTTGAAAGACACATGTGAGATCCTCAAAACTAACTTTGGAAATGGAGGAATGAGACAAATTTCAGAGGATATCTTTCATAGCATGCTAAGGCATCAGTAGAGACCGTTGCCTATGGAGTTGAGGTGGTGAAAGATAGAGATAGTGCTTTTGAAAAGCAGGCGCAGGCGAGTGAAATATGGAGTCATGTTGTGACCACAATAGAGAAAGAGAAAATTGCAAAGGACGAGTTACTCAAGGTGACCACGATAATCAGAGGTGCTACTAGATGGGGTGATCCAATAGATACACTATCTGTATATGTTTACTTGGCCAAGAGCCAACATGAGACTCTCACAGAAGAGAAGCGTAAGAGAGGTGATGCTGATCTCAATAGGGAGAGAAGTACTCCTAAGAGCCAACATGAGGCTCTCGTAGAAAAGAAGCATAGGAGAGGTGATGCTGATCCCAATGAGGAGAGAGAAACCTCAGAAAGATACTACACCGGTGCGAGAAGAGACCATGGAGAAAGTCTCACCATCTACCCCAAAGAGATAAAAAAAGAGTAAGAAAGATAAACTTTCTAAATATAAGTTGCAATCGGATATTGAAGCAACTACAGATTTGAAATGTGAAGGGAGTGTTAAAAGAGAGAGTGCTCAATGCGAAGATTGAGTTTATTCTACGAGAGATTCTTGGAATTACAAAGAAGGAGTTTTATGATGTCATTATTCACACCATCAAGCAGAAGAGACAATTGACTTGAGAGACTGCTATGACTAATGCTCTAAACACGAGAATAATGGAGGAAGAGGAGCTAGAGTTAGTTTGTTGCATCAATCGTAAAGTTCGATTTGCTGTAGATGAAGATGAGAGAGATGATAAGATTCATAATCATTACACTAGGGGATATTGGGCTAGAGCTACTATAGCAACCTTGATGAAGGTAAGAGATCTGACAGATCTGATGGTTGCTTTCATTGATCATGGATCTGAGATTAACATTGTGTCTAAATATGTCTACAAACGAAGGAAGTGATCCATTGACACAGAGCATGGTTGGATGATCGGGCAATGAATAACACGTGGGAGAACTCTATGGTGCTTGTCTAGATGTAAGGGTGAAGATTGAGGATGTAGTTACAGAACAAAATATTTTTGTTCAAGACTCTATTTCATATCCGGTGATTCTTGGACAACCATACATTATGACTGTAAGGATGGAGACCAAGGCGTTGGATGATGGATCCGCTTATGCGCGGATTAGAAGTCGAGATGGTAAGAGAGCAGTGTAGTTACCAATTGTAGCTCCTATTCGTGGAACGTAATCATGAATATTTGTGGAGTGGTTTTCTACCTGGAGTCACTAAAGAGTTCAAGGATTTTTGCATAAGGTCACTACAGAGCGAGGGTGTAGTGGTACAAACACAAAAAAGAAGGTACTCTTGCTAGTAGAGAGAAGTGCCTTTTGTCGAGGAGTTGTGGGATTTTTTGAGAGTGGATTTGTTTCAATACACAGCTTGTTGATCTACGAAAGTGGGAACGGAAGGTTGTAGAAAGAGTTGAAAAATACCTAAAAAGAGTGGGTGTGCTTGACGTGTTGTCCTCCACGGCATGAGTGAAATCTTCAATGGCAATTAACCAAAGTAAAACTCATCATTTCATAGTGAATCTAGACAAGAGATGAATGCAAATTTCAAGATGAGTTAGTTTTGAGTTTCAAGACGAACCCTGCTCAACTACTACCTATGGCGAATTCATTAACTTCAAATCAGTTGCTGACTTATCATTTGTTTGCTGTTGTCACGCGATTTCTCTTGCTTTCTGCCCCTTTGCTCCTCATCCTCCACGTCAACCGTGGAATGTGCATAGAAAAATACCAATGTAACATTCATCATTTATCATTTCAGAGCGAATCTAGACAAGAAATGAATGCAACTTTCAAGATGGAGTTCGCACTGACTTTCAAGGTGAACTGCGATAAACTGTCACTTCCTGCGATGTTTGGAATGTTCATGTCAAAATCTGAAAGCTCCATCTGCTACATCTCTCATGCCCTTCAAACCGGTTGCATCATATCTCCAATCACTGTATTTTCTTAAAAAGTTTTTCATTTTTTTGTTTGACATTTTTATTTGCTCATCAATCCACACTTTACTACACACTTTTGTATCCTTCTTATACTGTGATACATTCTGATGTGTCCATATTGCAGCCTTACACAAGCACCACCAACAAAATATTATTAATAATAGGATGCATATATATATAACTCTTTCAATCCAGAATGAAAATGTAGAGTATAAACTGACTGTTACCTTTTTCACTTGATATTGTTTTATTTTCCATAATCTTGCAAGAAAATTTCTGAAGTTCACATGTTTCTGTTGCATTTGTGTAAATTTGGAAAGAGTCGACCTGATCTTTTGTAGAAGTTCGAGGTCTACCAATCTGAACAGACTGAGGATTCATCTGAAGATTGTACGCATTTGATTCTTGAAAGCACTTTTTTTTAACAAAGTGCACACATGATGTATGAGATGATATCATACGCTAAATCCAACACCTTGCATCTTCATATGAGTAGGATTTGATTCTCTTCTCCATTCGATACCAAGTTTTGCAATTGGGATAGAAGTGAGCTCTTCTTCACGAAATTTTTGATTAGTTTGAGGACGTTCTTCTCTTCTAATTGGAAAGGTCATGATCTTTTACGCACATAAGATGAATGTGTACTCAACTTTGCAAGAAGAAGAATGTCTACAACGGCTATGTAAGACGATAACGTTTCTCTATTAAAACTAAAGCAACATCTAATGTGCATATAGTAAACCTTGTCAAAATAACAAATCATAAAATTATGATCAAAGTACTAATCATGACAAAAGAATCAAATTTGAAACAGATATTACTATACATCACTTGAAAGTCGTAAGTTGTAACAACATACCTATCTTAAAAGGATCATTTTATTGTCTTCTACAAGCTGAAATTCAGCCTCAACTTCCACGTTCTATTCTTTAAAACTAACACAAAAACATGATTTAGAACCTAAAACTATGAATAAAACTTTTTACGCAAGTCAAATAATATTAAAAGTTATAGACTTAGTGATATCATGTCTAAGACTGGTTATCATTTTTAAGATAACAAAAGATCAATTCAAACCTCGAATCTAAAGCTCAATTCAAACCTCAAACCCCGATCCTAAAGCTTTCTTAACTCTGAAATCCAAGACAAAACTTGACAAAGATAGCAGAGCTGTGAAAATCTGACCATAACATAGATACTATAGCCATGAAAGTGATAATTCACTCTACAGGTTCTCAAACAATTTGACTCCGTTTCGTAAGTAACACATTTTTTGAATCAGAATAATATTGACCTAAGTCCATCTCGTACTCTAATATGTTACTACACATGATTCGAACAGTTGATTGTAGCGGAGCCTTCACGAACAAAATCAAAATGAATGAACTGATCAAAACAGTCCCAAAGAATGAACTGACCAAAATAGAACATCAAACACTTGACAATTAGTCTTTACTTACCTATGTTGCTGATAAAAAGTCTTTAGATAGAAAGATACAAAGTCTTTTTCAGCTTTTTCAAAGGCTGGAATCTCAATGCTCGCTCGCACGTCCCTTAACACTCGAGTATCACTGAAAGCGTGCAGTCTCAATTCTCACTTCACACTGCTGTCATAAGCAGACGATTTGCCAATAGATTAGAATCTAAACAAACCAGAGCTATGGATCCTGATTGTACATGTTGAGATTTGATAACTAGATGAAAAGAAGTGTTGTCTCAATGTGATAACTAAGTAATTCAGTAAATCTTCTACTTACTTCTGAACCTCGTGTATATGGTACAGTTACAAAAGTTTTCTCAACATGAAAAGTATGAACAAGAAAGCAATGTACATCGCTTACCTCTATTGATGATAGAAATTCTTAACGTTGGAATCTCAATGTTCGATCGCACATCACTGAACTCTAGCATATAACTGAAAGCACGCTATCCTGATTCTCACTTCACGAGAACAACTGGTATTCATCAAGTACTGGTTAGGATTTAACATACATAAAATTACGACCTAAACGTTTGGATTGCTTTATTAGAACCAAAGAACTCAAGCCTCACTATATATGTTTATGTCAATGATATACATGCATGTGTGTATGAAAACATGTCGAGCATGTAGTCGAAGTCATACGTGAGAGAGCTATTACTATGAGGTATAAATGAAATTTCGCACATGAGAGTAATTAAATGTTACAGATTTATCTTGAAATTTACTTCTTTCACTTCATTGGATGATTAGGATTCATGGATTAGGATTCATGCAGGCTCTGCACTACATCAATGATATAAGTAGAGTTAACTCCGAGTCATAAACCGAGGGCCACACATGCTCGCCAAACTACGGGTGCCCCTTCTTGCTAAAGATAAATACTAATTTAATCCACTCATTAATTACAGAAAAGTTGGATAATAATCTAAACTTGCTGCATTCTGTAAGGCTCTGCATATTTTACCTGTCTCCATGGAGATAGAGAGGATGATATGCTCGTGCCAGAAAATGGACCAGTTAATTGTCAGACTACAAGTGGTCCATCTTGCTAAAGATAAACATTAATTTAATCCACTCATTAATTCAGAGAAGAGTTGGATAATAATTAAACCACAACTACCGCTATATTAGCGGTGGGGATCTCCACCGCTAATCAGTTTTAACTATTGCTAAGTAAGTTCGGCACGGACGGGGCCCCTGAGAGATTTGCGCAACGTGGTCACCATCGCAGTACTTGATGAAACTTTGCCATCTTGGTAGTGAAATGAGCAGAAGAGAAAGGGCTTCAAAATGAGTCCATGATGAGCTCAAGAGGAATAAGGAGGGCTTCAAAATTATCAAATGAATCCCGGGTCACTGAGAACCACAGAAATAAAATATTTTATATTTTGAATTTTAAAATATTCTACTATCCAACATACTTTGTTACAATCACTTACTCCTCGCGTTGAGACAGAGAGCTCAACTGGGCCTTGGCCTCCCGTACTCTGAATGAGAGAAAAAAAAAAACCTATAGTGAAAAATGGCCGTAGCGTGCGAACTCAAGTCTTTTATACCAGTAGAGGTGGTTTAAAGACTTGCTGAATTTGGTAAGGCTCCGCATAGTTTACCTATCTTCATGGAAATAGAGAGCATGAATACACTCGTGGCAGAAAACGCGTCAGTTAATTACCAGGATCGGCTGTTTATATGACATGTCATCCAAATGATATATTTGGGTGAGATGTCAAATCATGAATACATTTGCATACTGTCCGTCAGAAATTTGACCGTACCGTATCCACATGGATATATCGTTCATTCTCCACTTATTCGGTTTTCCTCGCCCTTGTCTAGCCTATTTGTGCCAACCTGCTCTTCGACATGCCTAGAGAACCCGCGGATTCGAGCTCTGGAACCCGCGGATTCGAACTCTGGATTTCACTTGAGTTGAGACAAGGGTACGTATAAAAGCATGCATAGTCACCCTCTTCCGAACGCGGAAGAGGGGGAAATGCATGTCCGCTTAATTTAATATATAACCCTTTCGGTCGGAAGGGTTAGGTATTATATTAAACGTCTGATTACAGTTATGTATTTATGAGTATAGTATTTCGGAATTTTACTTTTTGAAACGAGACAATCCAGTCAAAATTTATGAGGTTTTTTTTTTGCTCTCTTTGTGTTTCCAGGCATAGATTAACAAATGACTTCTATGAAATATTTTAATTATTCACATCTATTTAGTATATATATTTTATTTAATATTTATATAATTCCTTGACAACAAAAGAAGAACAAAAGTTCCCAGAAGTTAAGATTACATGCAAATATATTAACCATTGTGCTGTCCGGGGGACTTCTCTATGACTTGCATTGTTGTTGAATCGCATGTTTTTTTAAGCATACATATTGGATATGTACTCTCGCAAGCCCGCATTATCACGCAAACCTAGTTCAGTTCAAGTATTACAGTGCTTTTGTATTTTTAGAACACATTATTTGTTTTCACAGCGAATCAGATGTCTTCTTGGAGTGCTCTAACTCTATTTTAATTCTTCAATTAGCACTCTAAGTCCTTCTAGAGACAAGGAATTTCTTTTGGGTCAAATATTCATAGATTAACACTCCAAATCTGTCATGCGCTACCGTGCGCGGAGGAAGGTCTGTCAGTTTTGAACTCCTGACGTGGTGCATCAAGCAGTAAACACTATCCGCTGGACTAACTAAGCATACTTGTAAAACTTTAAGTTCTTTATCTGATATACTCATCCACGTACATGAGACCAGTGACAATGTACGTGACAGACATGGGATGAAAATGACTGACAGTGTATATTTCTATTTCTCGTTAATCAACTAAACAAGTCCGGAGGAGGGCCGAAACTAATCTCCGTTGAATATTTTGTACCCGGACTTCTTCTTCGTGGTGGCTGAAACGGCACTTTGCATGCATAATGGTATAGTATCTTTGCATTATCACCTCCGAGGAGTTTGTTTCATGTATTGGACTGTTTTTTTATTATTGAGAATGATTTATTTTTTTTGAATACGAATCAGATGTGGTCGTCATGTAGTTTAGACAGTAGTTAATAATCCAGATATCCCTTAAACTTTTAAGATATATCACGTTAATGTTCTCGTATTATTGAAGACAGTTAATATTACGAAAATCTTGTCAGTTCTCAGGCTCGAACACCCGATATTTGAGATATTGAGCACTGCAGTTATCACTGTGATAACTTCAGGTAGTGGTTCGATTATAGTACTCTAAGTATAGTACCCGTTACCATTTTCGGATAAGTGATTTCTCCTCCTTCTGTACGTACACATACACCTCGTTTCCAGTCAACGAAGGGCTTAATTCGTTTCTTATTAACTTGCTTGTCTTTTTCCTCCACCCGAGAGAATGTACACTTTGGATGCATATTCACCCTCTTCCGAGTTCGGAAGAGAGGCATGCCGTTTAATTTAATATCTAACCCTTCTGACCGGAAGGGTAGGTATTAAATCAAATGCCTGATTAAATTATTAATTATTGAGTATAGTATCCCGGACTTGTACCTCCTGAAGCGCGATGATCCACACAAGACTTATTGATTTTTCCTGCTCTCTCCGTGTTTACAGGCTAACAAATAACATTTATAGAACTTTTTAATTATTTATATCTATTTAATATATATATTTTATTCACTGTTAATAAAAGGAGAACACAAGTTCCCAGAAAGTTCATGTTGCATGCATATTTGTCCATCATGTGTTGAATCGCAGTGTACCAAAATCACTTGCCGATTACAAGACTCCACGAATCATGCCATGTAATGAGATGGAAAGAGCGTGGTGTCAAAAAATGTCATGAAAAGTGTGTGTCGTCTTATACATACCTGCTGCTCCCTTGCGTTTCGGGCGAACAAGGTTGCTACAGGACACAGGTGCTTTCTCGTTTTGTAAATTTGCTTTGAAGGAGAAGGCGTCCACAGCTTCGTGATATTCTGTAGAGCGTGGTCAGAGGGCCGTGCCAGACCCAGCCTAGGTTTTGCCTGCTTACCTGTAATTTGCCGGTGGTTTGTTACAGGTGACGGTTTTGTGGGTTAACTCAGCGGCGTATTTTAAAGCAGCGTATTTCCAAATACTCTTTTTGTGTGTGTTTTGAGACAGAAATTATCCGGCGTCTTCTCTACTTATCCTGCTTCTCTAAAATATTTGCCGGGGCACATTACACGGGATGCCAGATCTAGGCTGGCGCTAGGCCGTGCGGGACCTCGGTCAACCACTTCTCCCAAAGCCACACTGACTGTCGCTACCGTAGCAGCGTTTGGCTGATCTTGCTGTAACGCGGGCCGGTGTAGACCCGCTTCCACATTCCTGCCCGGCCCGGCCCGGCCCTAGTTCCTAACCCTAACTCTTTGTGATGCCTTCCTTGCATGCCCTAGTTCTCGTTGTGCAGGAAGACGACGAGACCTCGTTGACAGTGCGCAGTCTCGTGGCCGATCTCCGATCGTTTGTTTTCAGTACGAGGAAGATCACAAACCCAAGAGATCCGCGTTGGAACTATAAGATTTGTTCACGAATGCAGGAGATGCAGCTCAGATTGCTACGGTGTACTTAGTGACAGTTTTCCCTGCTTCCTTCCCTCTGTCCCATGAGCTTGAAGTTTCGTTCAATTTCTTTGGATCCCCCCAGTTGAGGTTCCTTTTAAACTTTGGTTTTCTATTAATGTGGTAACCAAAGTTGCCATCCAATACCACAAGAACAACCTCTATAACCTGAACTAAAATAAAAGCAATGAATACATGAAGGCTTACCAGTAAGAGTTCTTCATATGCTGGATACATAGCATATTGTAGCATGCAAGAGGTCGAATCTGTCAAGGATGTTTCTTTTTTTGTTTATGTTTTTCTTAAGGAAATGTGCACCCATAAGAACTTTATTAACACAACGGTGAATTAAATACAATGAGCGAGCAAGGAGCAACCAGATTACAATGGTGATCAAGTTGAAAATCTTTACCGATTAGTAACAGACAAAGAAGGAAACATGATAATGTAACATAATATGTATATTGGTTATTTACCAACACAAAAGTGATATTTACCCTACACCGTGCATATTATTCACCTAGCTGTCTTTCATTAGTCAAGAGCGCATAAAATTAAAGCTCTTATTCATATTTACTTTTACCTATGACCAATAAAGAACTAGTCCACTATGTTTTAGAGATGTTCCTTAATTGAGACATTCCCCTCTAAACTAGTTTTTAGAAGTGCATATTAATTTCTGACCTAATTTTTTCTCAAGGAAAATTAGGTTATAAATTAAAATACAACAAATGAATTACTATTCATTCGCGAAGAGGTTTCTCATTTTATGCTGAGATCTGTATGTTTCTTTGTGATGTCTTTATTGTTTAATTCCGGTACAAACAGGACCATGTACGAATACACTCCGAACTGATGGATTACAACTTTAGACAAACGTAGACAAATTATAAATCAAATTTGAATATATTCTCAACTCATAGGTCATAACTTTAGAAACTCGGAGAACTCGCTTTTAACATTGTTCATTAAAATTTCTATATCTAAACGATAAGATATGACAATAATGAACGTGCAATAAAATTAATAGATATTGTCAAGAATGAAAATAATTAACTGAAAAAAAACTGGTCTTCTTATATACATCTCATCACAAATGAAAACTAGATTTTTCCTCATGTTTCCTCGCTTCTCTTTTTCTTTCCGTCATGTAGAAAGATCAGGTTGCATGCATATTTTACTTCAACAAGGTATATCGTGGCATGCACCATACCTTGCTTTTAGCCATGATACAAATAGCTAGCAAGCAAGAAGAGGTAAAAGGAAACTTTGACATAAAACAACTCTTCAGCATAATAGAGTACACTGTACACTATCGAAGTACTTTCAAATTTTGCTCATACGTATTTCATCCGTTGACATAGATAAAGTCAGAATGTACTCTATTTTTTGTTGTCTCTTGGAGTTTCTCTCCACATCCCGAAGCTTACCGTAGTTCCGTCATTGCTGCCTTGGCGGACACTCTGGCCTGGCTTTGTGAGCTACCCCATCAAAATGCTCTTGTCAACTGGTATTGCGGTGGTGTGATCAGAACTTTGGTCTAATTTGATAACGCGGTCAGAATATTCTCGTCTGAACTCCCAGAAGAACTGTTCTATACCTTAAAGTGTTGTCACTGGTTTCTATCTATTCGCTCACAAAAGGTTCCGGCCCATAGTATGCACAGAATTTAAAAGTTGTTTTTCTATAAGTAAGAGAAGAACGTTCTTCTTTTACTTATAAAATTTACATAGATATACCACTATTTATTTAGGGTTGTTCTTTTATAATATTTCTGGGATATTTTTCGCTGACCGAGCTCTCAAGAAAAGCTTAAATATTCATGTAACATGAAGTTCTGGGGAACTCTTGTCCGCTTGTTGTCGTCAGAGAATACGTAAGTGTTAAGTAGAAAACCATTAATAAACTGAAAAAAATAAAAAAATAAAAAAATAAAAACGTTAGATAGACCCGAAGATGTAGTAAATTACCCGACATAAACTATAAGGGAAGGGGAACGCTTTTGATAATATAATTAGAGGAGACTAGAAGCCAGAAACCACGTAATTAACGAGGTATTTAATTTATTATCTAATCCTTCCGAACAAAAAAGTCAAGTAATAAATTAAACCTTTATATATTTTCCTCCTCTATCTGATTATCCTTAGTTTTAGAGATACATGTGTAACCTGAAGAAGGGAAATTGGGCAAAGCTGATACATTTGATTAGATACCCGGAATAATATAACATGAACGTTGGAAGGAACGTGAACGATGACAATAGATGGTTCGAGAATATTTTTATACCCCAAAATTTATCTTACCCGTTCATATATATATATATCACCCGTTGTGATATATCAAGGTGACATGGACAACAGTCCTGTGGCTCTGGAAGTAGTTCAAGTAGACCTACCTTAATAATCTTTGTTGCAAACTCTTGATACAAGAATGTAATGACTGACTTTAGGGAGGAAAGGTTAAGCAAAGGAAAATATTCTGGGAACCCTTGCGAGTAAAGAGCTGGTTCATATGTCTGTTACATTTCTTTCATTTATGCCCTGGAATATTTGTTCCCCTGCATTGAATGTTCACAGAAAGAAAGGACAAAGAAGGTGTTGAAGCAGAAGGCGTAGTCAAGAAGTGAGCAACAGGCCGTTCGGTTGCATAATGGAATTCACCCCACAGCATCAAGAAAATGGGAAAGAGGAAGCAAACACTCGTGTAACCGTAATATGCGTTACATTTTGTAACGCATAGCGCATTGATGTGATGAGCCACATGTCTGGGTTCTTTCCTACATACGTTCCGAATCAAAACAGGGATGGAAGTCCCCTGTAAAGAGGTTTTCTGGTTACTGGTATCGGCTTGACATTTGGGGGCAGTCTCAGTACTAGGAACAGTTGATACCATCGCCAATAACCAGAGAAGATACTTCAACTACACCGACTTGAATTACTCTACGCGACATTGTTTCAGTGGGAGTATGGGAACACTAATTCCGAGTAACACTATTTGATGGTTGTTTACACTATTTCAGTGCAAACACTATTCATGTGTCATTTTAAAAGAAAAATTTTTATTCAGAAATTTTATTATTTTCATATAAATCAGCAATAGTAATCTATTTTCAGTTAGTTGAAATTTTTGCAAACATCAAATAATGTTATAGCGTCTTAATTAACTCCACGTGAAACTAATTTGAGAGTAACACTAATTGATACGTTAATTTGAGAGTACCATTAATTCCAAACGTGGATTAATTCAAGTAATGTATACGTGGAAGCAACCGAAACATCTGCAGCAAACTATGTCCAGAAGTTTCCTGGATCACACCTCTAGTATGTTTGTTGGATTTGATTCTACTCTTCTAAAGATTTTCTTATTTGATTACACTTTAGCATGAGAACAACAGTTTCAATAAGTTCACCCTCCTACAAAAGTACACCAAGACAAGTAATAGATCGCAGACGTTAATAATCTATCGTAAAAACACTTTGAATTTAACTTTCTGTGTAGATTCATGACAAATTGCTGACATGCATGTCTCACCTTCAGAATCTAGCATTTTGAGGAGGGAGGATATTCACCATGAAGTGTACATGGGATGTAATCTATATTCTAATCTTTTCAGCTGGAAAGGTTAGAATATAAATTAATGTCCACCCAGAATGACACACATTGATAATAGTAATCTCTGACTTATACCCCAGAACACATCAGCTCGCTCTTCACTTATAGGTTCTCTCTGGATGAGTTGGCTACTCCGGGACTAGTTAACATATAATATTTATGAATTAAATATAATTTTTTATAATAGATTATTAGAATAAATGTATATAACACTTACACGTTTTCTGATAAGAAAAAACGGAATTCACTGTACGAGGCCGTGGGAAGGATATTGACTTGTTGAAGGTACTAGTACCTGTCAAAGGTGAAGTTGAGTACGGTAATCTTAAAGTCTCATAAACAAATTAGAAGTGCGATCAAATAAGTCTCTTACTATTTTCAGGTTCGCGATATATGTCTACCGTAGTAATATGTAATGATTTGGAAACTGTGATACAGGGCTAGAGGAGAGACGCTAGGAGTAGGAGAAAATATCTTCAAGATTCACACAATAAGCAAATATCTTGTCGAATTCTTGATTATATTTGGAAGATAAAGGTGTTAGCGTGAACATCCCTTCAGAAGAGTCCCAATCTACCTCAAACTGCGGGAACGCTTGTCTTGTTGGAATGGTATGAGGAAAAGCGTGGGACTAGGAGCGCATTCTCTTTGTCGTTTGAATGGAACCCTCGGTGATCAGTCAACAGTGAGCACTCATGGTGAGGGGAATTTGAAGTAAAGGTCGGAGTTGGAGTAGAGAAGGTACTGTATGTGGAAAGCCGTGCAGCCTTTAATACCTACCCTTCGTGCTGCACGCTTTTTTGGATCGAGATTTCGTCACGCTTTCGCTAGACACACTCTAGGAATTGTTGCCGCTATGCATGCCTCTATTTTGGTGTCGAAAATTCCAAGTCGATCACATATTGCTGGACACGAGGCTGCCGACCTTCAGCACCATACCGCAAGTCAGTACTCGTACGCCTCCCGTCTGCCGAGTGAGAAGAGCGCCGGCGTCACTCGTGTGGAGAGATTTTCATGGCCTCGGTACCCTCGTTTATCGCGCAGTAGATTCTTGAGTAGTCCGTAGTTCGCCGTCGAGTTTGCCTCACATTACGCTCGGCTGCCATACCTGCTGGCACAAGCTGGGGTTTCAAAGGCAACACGCATTTGCCTCATTGCATTAGTAGCCGCCCGTATTTTGGTCTGCTATCCGTCATATCACGATCAACACTCCGTCATTAACGGGAAGTTAGTCGGAAGGGATGGCTTACGACTTACAGCACTGACATGCATTCCAAGTTGGTCAGTGCAGGAAAAAGCAGCAAGCAACAACATTAGAATGTGAAAGACGTTTATGATACATTTGGGGCCGGTCCGCGTATCTTGAGGACGGCTCTCAAACTTTCCCACGTGACTCTAGCAGTAACCTCCAACTATTCAATGGCTGTTATATCATGTCCTAAATAAAGGAGAAGGAGCACCTTGCGGAGTTCCGAGCGGGGCGGTTTGTGATCTAGATTCTGAAAGTGTCTAAAAAGTGTCATGACACTCCCTAATTGTTCTCCACATCATGGTATATTCCTTAAGAATATATTTATAACAATTACTACTCCATGAACCTATTAAAGAAAAATGTTAAGAGATTATGCTTTGAGATCGGAAGATTCATTGTTTTGATGTAATCTCATATTACTGTAGTGACTGAACAACAAAATATTATATTTAATATAGAACTGTAGTCAAACGCATCAAGTTATGAAACGGT
The DNA here is from genome assembly GCA_036924285.1 of Asterella californica. Lineage (NCBI taxonomy): Eukaryota > Viridiplantae > Streptophyta > Marchantiopsida > Marchantiales > Aytoniaceae > Asterella > Asterella californica. The sequence goes on along the minus strand of JAYKYS010000018.1, from coordinate 751,911 downwards.
AGTTGCGGTCAGATTCGACAGAAAATAATTACAAGAATGTCATATATAACACCTTTAAAAATTATATGAACAGAATGCCGAAGTCACAAAAAATTTTAATCTGTTAAAATTATATCATTTTTGAATAAACAACGATTGAATATGAAAAAAGTACATTTCGGAAGATTAATAAGAAAAATTCGGAGTTTGCCGAATAACTTTTATTTCTAATTTGGGTGCCGAATTCCATTTTAAAAGAAAAAATAAATATTCGACCTCGGGATACGGTGAACATCATATCAAAAGTGGTATGATACTGGGGCTGGTGGGCTCGAACCAACCACCCTGTTACCGCCAGGAGAAAAGCTCATAGCGTAATCATGTCGTACTGGCCGCGGTGAAACTGGAAGTTGGGTTTCATGCGGGCGGTGGCCATCAGGTGAGGCCTCTGAGCCGCCTCTCTTGCTCCAGTTAGGGCTTCCGCACTTCATGAAAAGATAAAAGATGAGATTTTGCATAACGCAGATATTATTCTCAACAAAAGACCACCAAGACTATGTATTTCCTTTCTCTAATTCTTTTCTTCTTCTTCCTTCTCTCTTTTTGGACACGTGGATCGACAAAACTATATTATTGAAGTTTGAAGTGAACCGCGGCAAGAGTATGACCTCGACAAGTAAGTCCCTACGGTAGTTGTTGGATATTCAAATGAAACTCTTGCAAGGTTGGTAATTTGAGAATCTTGAAATGGTCACTCAAGAGTCGAGTCAAAAGCACAACGTCTCTACTTCAAGGGAGCAAGGAGGATACTGTAGCACATATCGGGAACTACAGTACAACAATAGCGAGTGTGTGGGATTGAGGAGGAGCTCATCATCATTTTGACCCGACCCCACCAAAACCACAACGTCTGTTTGCCTGTCCATTACGTCCCAGCCGTCGGTCCTGGGAAGTGAGACCACTGTAGCTTGTATGTCCGGCCAGATTCGTCTGTCCACCAGCACATGATGCTGAAATCTTGGGCCTGTTTAAAACATGTAAGCTTGCCGTGACATTCATCGTTCTTCCCTCGTTTGCCCTGCTTCGCCAGGTGCGGACCGAGAGGAAGTGCAGCTCTAGCAAATTGGGAGACAGTCCTTTCGGCATCACTGGTGGTTATATAGATTGGAAAGAGATAGTCAGAGCGGTAGAGACTTACAGGGAGTGGCAGATTCCTAAGGAGAAGAAATCTCAGGGCCGACGGAGAGACTGGTCAGTAAACAACGTCCACTTTTTCTTTTGAATGCTGGATTTAGGGTCTTACTTTCAGCGTAGCGGCGGATGACCTCTTGTCTGGTAAGTGTTGTTCCTTACCTTCCTGTACAAGCTGGTATTTGCTTTACTCTTATCTGGATCTAATGACCTCGTGACATTCTCGTGCATTGGTGTCTACGTTCTGCTTACGTCCAAGTTTATGACAAGCGGCTTGAGTGAAGATTGATAGAACGTTGAGCATCGATTCACACTTTTTAATTTTCTGGCATTTATGCATCATGGACTAAAACTAGTAAGGTAAATGAGGCCTAATGGTTGCAGCGTGCACCTCCAGTAAATCATATATTGATTTACTGGAGGTGCACGCATCCTCTGGGAATGCCTTTTAGAAATGCGATTCTTTGACGTGCGGGCAAGAGATCGCTGTGGAGCTTTGTGGCAGTGGAAGGATTTGCTGTAACTTCTACCACACTGCAACACGAATTTCTAATTTAGATCACCGATGGCGGTGACATTACAGTTGGATGATGAGCGATCGTTTAATAAATGCCAAGGGCGTGTGACAATTTTCAGTGGCGAGTCCTTGCGTGCGCGTTAGCCATCAGAGCAGTAACGTAGTTGCTTGTTTCTCCCGTGCAGGCTTCTTTTGGATCTACGTCTCTCCTGCTCCGAGCGATCTCTCCAGGCACAGTTATAGTCGACGACTACTTCTGGATCTACGTGTGCATCACATTGTTCCCGTGCCTGTCCGTGGGAGCGTTCAACATATACGGAGCGACAGGAGAACTTACTGCAGGAGACTTCCACAATGACGGTAGCAGGTGAGACAGAGACATGGGAACCCGAGAGGAGTCAAAAGAAGGAGACAGAGAAGAAGCAGGCTGAAGATTTTGACTACTCCTCTGCTCCACCGTTCACCATTGCTGATATTCGAGCAGCCATTCCCAAACATTGTTGGGAGAAAAGCACATGGAGGTCCATCTCATATCTTATCAGGGACGTGGCGATAGTGGCGGGGTTGGCAGCAGGAGCTGCATACGTCGACAATCGGACAGTATGGCCTCTGTATTGGTTCATGCAAGGAACAATGTTCTGGGCGCTGTTTGTAGTCGGCCATGACTGCGGCCACGGGAGCTTCTCTGACAACCAATCTCTCAACCATTTTATGGGACACATTGTCCATTCTTTCATTCTGGTTCCTTTTCACGGCTGGAGAATAAGCCATCGTACGCACCATGCCAACCATGGGCATGTAGAGAATGATGAAACATGGCATCCTGTCACCGAGAGCCTGTACAAGAGGCTCCCCTTCATGTCTCGATTGGGACGTCTGACATTCCCAGTGAGCCTGTTTGCATTCCCAGTGTATCTCTGGGTTGGTACTCCTGACAAGGGAGCATCGCACTATCACCCGGAAAGTTCTCTTTTTCTTCCCAAGGAGAGAAACGATGTCGTCACCTCGACAATCTGCTGGTTTGCCATGCTCGCATTGATCGTCAATTTCGCGATTACCCTTGGACCGATGTGGGTGCTCAAGTTATACGTTGTGCCTTACTGGTTGAATGTCTTTTGGCTGGCTTTCGTGACTTACCTCCACCACCATGGATATGAGAAGAAGGTCCCATGGTACAGGGGTAAGGAGTGGAGCTACCTAAGGGGTGGATTGTCAACTATCGACAGGGATTATGGGTGGATTAACAAGGTTCACCACGACATTGGCACTCACGTTGTGCACCATATGTTTCCTGCAATTCCCCATTACCATCTTGTTGAAGCCACGGAGGCAATCAAGCCGATTCTCGGTAAATATTACAGAGTCCCGGAGAAGTCCGGACCTTTCCCGGTTCATTTGTTTACCACCGTGATGAAGAGCTTTTCAGAGGATCGTTTCGTGAGCGACGAAGGCGAAGTTGTCTTCTATCAGACAGATGGTATATTGCCGGCGAGCAAAACAAAGTAGCTGGTCCCGATCTTTACAGATACCGTAGGTAGTGATGTAGAAGGTTACACAATAACCGACAACAGACAGTCAGCCTTCACTGATATTGTAGTAGGAATTCAGGGGGACATTCAGTCTACCACACAACATGTTAAATTCAAGCCGCCGTAAATGTTACTGGCGCGACTCTTAATCTTTTAGTCTTGAGTTCGCTCATCATCTAGCCAAGAGCATACCAGTGCCAACCATGTACTGATTCGAAACTTCAATACGCATGACACCTGCATTCTCGTGGTATTCTCGCGCAGTTATGTTGTCCGTGAATGCACATACGGAGCCTATGGAAAACTATCGCATGCTGAAATGAGTCTTTGATAAACCACTAAGTGGTTTATCAAAGAAATCTAACTCGTTACTGATACATCACGCCAAGACCATTGAGGAATTTGTATCAACACGAAAGACTGCGATATTGATTCATGAAATCATGCTCGTTATTGTACGTCGCGACAAGACCAATCTTGCGATCACTTGAATCCATTTGATTCGAGTTAGCTGTGGCCTCCTACGATAGGAAATGTGGGTGCTTATTGTAGGATAAGCCTTTCCTGGTACTGCAATGGCCCATGTGATGTACGTACCTCTCAATCATCACAACCCGCAAAATGTTAACTAGCGTACCGAACGTCATCGCAACTGGCACCAACTTTAAATTTAATTTCTTCCCCCCATTAACGTATTCGAGTGTTTGAACTGCGCATCACTCAAGTAATTAACGGTCAGTCCCCTGAAATAAACAGCGTGTATAGACAGACCTTCCATTGTTTTCCAATAGACTATATCGTACTGAAGATCATAGCTGCAGGTTTCAGGCACTACGTTTGAAAGACAGGATATCCTGTTTTGCGAACGTCTGGTACCTAACGTCATAGCTGCAGCTTTCAGTACTACTTTTGAGGTCGTTGGTTGGGTCAGGATGTACTCCTACTCGGGACGCCATAGGCCTATCCCAAATCTCTGTCGGTTACTCGTTTGTGGATCGTCTCCGGATTTATTTACGTACTCGATGGGACAGAGACTTGGAAATTCCCAGTGCATATGTCAGCACACGAAACTCCATGAGAAAGGCTACAAGTCGAGATCAGTGAACTTTGTATGGTACTTGTATATCAGTACTGCAGTTCGAATTTAATAACCGTGCAGTTTGTTACGGCCGTTGCCGGTAGAGCGATCATAGAATACATTCTATTGGTTCAGTATGCGAGCTAGCCAGTAACTGGCAGCAATTTACTTGATCCACCCCCCAGAAGGAATCCAGGACTTGATCTGCCCCCTCTTAACGATACCCTTCTTGATCAACCCCTAAACTGGTTACCGCCCGCTTTGTAAGTTATTTTGCCACATGGATGTCCAGTCAGGTAGTCCAGTCAGCTTTCCGAAGCTGACGTGTGACCTGACGCGGGAAGAAAGCTGACGTGTGACCTGACCCTGAAAGAAACTAGTGCGCGGGAAGAGAAGCGGAACTGCACAGCAGGAAAAAAAGAGTACTGGCAGGAAAAGAAGGAATGGCTATTAACAGTGCAGATGTGTGAACAGTAGTACATGGTGATAACAGCGAGGCATCTGGGACATAGATTTACACAGTACATGGTGGTAACAGCGGGGTAACAGCGGGGCATCTGGGACATAGCACTTAGCGCTAAGCAGTAAATCTAGTGCATGTAAGCACTTAGCAATAATGTCGGAGGATAATGATTTAGATTCACTCGATGGATTACATTTTGAAGATGAAGAGCGGGAATTCTTTTTAGATGCAAGAAGTGACGAGGAAGAAGACGAAACGATACTGGAGCGATGGCAGCAGGAGATGATTGACGCTCGTCTTGCTGACCGCGTACTTCAAGGAAAAACATTAGACACCTTGAGAGAGGCCGCAGGGACACTGAAGTTGGGGGGAGATTTTCAATGCTGGAAGGATTTCGACTTTGCTATAGATTGTTGATGTTTTCTGAACAGTAGAGCTTGTAACAAGCTCAAGTCATATTCTACTCACAGAGTGCGCGTCTGTCGTTATGGAGGGAGGATTCGTTGCAGAAAATCAATAGAACAGCGAGTTGAAAACAACGAGAACTTGGATCCAAATTTGATAAGTAGTCAGTCTCGTAGCTTCCACGAGTTCACCCAACGACACCGAGAGAGAGAGAGCAGAAGACGAGAAGATGTCACTGTGATCCAAAGAACACGGCGAGTTCCTGAGAATGGTCGATGTGGCGAGAAGATGCGATATTTAACCTCTGGTAGAGAAACATTTTATGGAACTGGCGTTGAGGCAAGAGAAGGGTCAATAACGCAGTCGTGCAAATAGAGAGTACGTGCACAAAGAGGGAAATTCACAAGGAGAATAACCATTAGTGTGTGTAATCTGGAGCATACTTGCCCTGGACAACAAGCTTACTGACGTGGACCAGCCTCAAACTCTAAATTCCTTGCACAAGTTTTGTGTAATAGAGTAGCAATAGATCCCAACATCCCAATCAGGAATTTAATGGAAGAAATTCGGACTAGTTTTAATAAACGAGCTCCATATAACCAAGTCTGGAGAAGCCGTGAGCATTCGCGAGATTGGTTAGAAGGTAATCAGACGGTCTCTTTTCATTATATTCCATCTGTATGCAGAAAGATCAAAGATGTGGATCCGTTAGCTGTTGTGGACTGGGGCACATGGATAAATCATCCAACAATTTTTAGTCGTTTTTTTGTCTGTCCCAGTGCTACTCGTAATGCTTTTAGGTCATGTCAGAAAGTGATTTGTCTTGACGCTTGTCATTCAAAGTCTCGTAAGTTTCCTTGTCAAATTTTCTTGGCTTCCACACTCGATGGTGCAAACCAGGCTATCATTTTAGCTTATGCTGTAGCTCCGAGAGAGGACACATCCAACTGGACTTGGTTCTGTGATTTATTGAAAGAATCAATAAATGGAATTGAGAGTCCTCAAACTGTCATCATCAGCGATCGACAAAAAGGATTGGAGAAAGCTGTTGCTGAGATATTTCTGAATGTGACTCATGGTCATTGCGCCCAACACATTAGAATGAACGTGAGGGCGAGATTTGGCAAGGAGGCCGAAAAATCTTTTTTGGCTTGTTTATACACGAGAAATCGAGAAGCGTAAGAATCTCATCTCACCTGTGAGCATTTGGTTAGTTGGCGTAGCTTCTTATGTCAGTTGTGAGCATTTGGTTAGTTGGTGTAGCTTCTTATGTCAGTTATAGAAATAGTTTGTTTGGTATGTTTTAATGCAGTTTGATGTGACAGGTATAACGAGGTTTTAAGAAAACTCGATGATTCCGGAGATCGAGGCAAGCAGTTGGCTAGTTATTTACGAGATATCATGCCAGAAAGATATAGTCGATGTGCATTTCCGAAGCCACGATATGGGAAGGTAACTTCGAATGTAGCTGAGAGTATGAACAACGCTCTGAGGACCATCCGTTTTAATGCTCCTTTGAGAATTTTACTTGAAATTTGGTATTACATCATGCAACAATTTACCACGAGACGTCAATAATTGGAGCAGGAGACAAATCTACTCACCAAGTTTGCAAGGAGCAGACAGACAGAGGATGAGCAAGCTGCAGAAGGATTCATTTGTCAAGTTTCCAACATTAGAGAGACCACAGTTCGCTGTCACAGTTCCGGATCAACTAATGTAGTGAAACATAACTCGAATGAGCGAGGAACGTGCACTTGCGTTGAGTACCAGGAAATGTTTGGACTTGTGGTCCACCTCTTATTGCAATTCGACGAGGAAGGCACCGAGTGGTACGAATGGATAACAATACTCAATCCTCACAAGTTAGAGTTCCAGGAAATGCAACTGATCTCGTTGAAGAGAGTGTCACAAGAGTTCCTCCTGTTACTGGTAGTGATAGTGTTAATGCTGTGGAAATGGAGTTCGATGTAGCAGATGAACAAATGTCTCATTTTCCGTCAGAATTTCCTATTCGTAGAACGAGACGAGCATCTACTACGACTAGTGGCAGCAGGCAAAGTCAAGTTGGAAGATGTAGTAGGTGCAAGCAGGTTGGACACAATGTTAGAACATGTCAAAGAAATGATATAGCAGATATCAATAACTCTGAGCACCTATCGAATCAATCTAACATGCCAACATTGCATCGAGAGGAAGATGTAATTTTCACGGCCTCGGATGAAGAACTCGGTTTCACAGACAACAATAGTGATGTACGAGCAGGTTCGTTCCATAGCTCCTTTCCGAGAGTGATTTCTTTGCTGTAATGTTTCAATTTCTTGAAACATTCGTTCATGTTCTTATTTTTTGTGTCCGTGTATCAATGCAGAAGTGAGTGAGGACTGAGCAGAACAGACCGATCTCGAACATGGGCTTTATGGTTACGGGTTGTACTTCCTCGAATATGGGTTACCGTAGTATCCAATGAAGCTTTCCAACGGCTCTTTAGTAGTAGCGTTATATGGTTGTTTTGGTGTGAGGCTGGAAAGAGAGCGAGTCAGTGAGGACGGGAACTGTATAGACATCCATACGATATTGACTCGGTGTTGAGCGACTGAAAACTGAACTCTATTCGCATACTATCCTTCAACTTCATAGAGAAAGTTGTGTTTTCTACTTCAGTGTTTCAATGTGTTCCTTGGCTGAATTTGAAGAGTGTATCAGTAACATACCTTGCATGTGGGTGGTTGCTTCTATTCAAAGGATAATCAAAAATCAGAAATGGAATTTTATATCGTACTTGGCTTGCAATTTCCCGGGGTGCTTGAAGCAAGTGATAGACTCTGCGCAGACCTCATCAAGCTCCGCTAAGAAGATGTTATATTTCAGTCAAGTGCAGCCCGACAGCAGAAAGACTTGGCATGCTTGTGGTCAAAGGGGAAATAAGAGGCAGTATCGATTTCATTTAGGACTGATTGATTATAGCGTTTGTGATCGACAGGAAGCAGCATTACCAATAGTGGTTGTTTGGAGTATAGGAGAGAAGCTATTAGGGATGACGGCAGAGTCTTTTGAGAAGTTATCATCCGAAGAGCAAGATAGACTTTTCAGGCTTGTTTGTTCGAAGAAGTGGCGCTTCAAAATAGGATTGAACACAAAGCAAAATCGATATACGCTGTTCGACGTGGAACATGAAATAGCAGAATCGGACGAGTTCGAGGATACAATAGAAGATCTTGCTTCTGCAATGGACAATGTAACATTTTGTCCTTCGGAAGGAAGTGAGAAGGTCAAGTTTGGGGATAACGCTGAAGTTCTAGAGATGGAGCGGTTACACCATCGAGTACAGACATTAGTCGAAAGATCAGAAGACATTGAATCGAGCTTGCTCGGTATAGTATCGGCTCGAGATTTGCAAGCGGTTGTTGAGCTCCAACGAGAACAGAAGGGAGAGCTTTCAAAGATAGTAGAAGCATTACAAAAACTTAAAGAGTTTTAGGAATGGTACCGAGAACAGAAAGGAGAGCTTTCAGAGATAGTATAAGCATTACAAAAACTTAAAGAGTTTTAGGAATGGTACCGGTTATAAATGGTTAGCTTGTTCTATCTTACTTTCATTATGCAATGCTTGAATCTAAAACTGTCTATGTGCAATACAACTTGTGTCTCGCAAGGTTCTTGTTCCTCGTGAGACAATTTGTCCTCCATCGACGTTGAGTTGCCAAATTTACTCCCGCGAGAGGCGAAACACCGTGTACCGCGCCTCCACCCAGCGCGAAACTAGAGTGTTTCACCTTCCCAGATCCCTTGGCGAGTTCTCGTCAGAGGCGAGACACTCATGTTTCGCCCTCCCGCGACGAAACACAAATATTCCGTGATATCGGAAGGTGAAACAGTGATGTTTCGCCCTCCCAGATCCCTTGGCGAGTTCTCGCCAGAGGCGAGACACACATGTTCCGCCCTTCCGCGATGAAACACTAATGTTTCGCGATTTCGAAAGGCGAAACATGGATGTTTCGCCTTCCCAGATCCCTTGGCGAGTTCTCGTCAGAGGCGAGACAAATAATGTTCCGCCCTCCCGCGGCGAAACATGAATGTTTCGCCTTCCCAGAGTGTCTCGCCAGAGACGAAACACGCATGTTTTGCCCTGATGACGCGAAACTAGGATGTTTTGCTCTACCGGGAGCGATACATGGATGTATCGCCTCCCGCGAAACTTCCCAAAGGGGTACCCCTTTGCGAACAATCGAGGAAGGCGATACATCCATGTATCGCCTCCGTGCAGCACGAAACATGGATGTTTCGCGCTGCGGGTAGCGATACATGGATGTATCATCTCCTGTGAAACTTCCCAAAGGGGTACCCCTTTGCGAACAATCGAGGGAGACGATACATTCATGTATCGCCTCCGTGCAACGCGAGACATGTATGTTTCGCGGAGGGGGACAAAACATGAGTGTTTCGCCCTCCCCCGCGAGAACTCGCAAAGGGTATCTTCGCCCTCTCTCTGCGAAACAGCCATGTTTCGCGCTGTCGTGAAACGAACTAGGGATGTTTCGCCGCCGATGTTTTTCTCCAAGACAAGGAAGTTGTAAAGTTTAAAGTCTTACACAGTCTTTACAATTTCATTTTTTATACAAGGAACATATAAAGTCCATTTTCAAAATCTTTTCATTCATTCCAAAACAAAAATGTAATGAAGTCATTTTTCAAAATCTTTCTTTATATAATGGATACTCAAAGAACATATCTTTCTCACTTGAGTTTAGGATACAAATCCATAGAAACTCTATGTGACACTGATCTCCATACGATATTGACTTCCTCTTGGGTAATATTGGTCCAGTAATTCTTGAGTGCAAGAAATGGATCCTGAGCAAAAACTTGAGAAAATCTAGTCTCCACGTAAGCTGGAGTCTCCTCGGGAGAAACTCCCCAACGAAGAAGCCAAGGCAACAAGGTGGCTTCTAAATATAACTCTCTATCACTATCCATAGTGAAAGGAGAAAAAGGAGGAGGATGGATAGCATTAAATGGATGATTGGTACAATTTTTGACAGGACTATCATCCACCAACAGAACGTCTCTTGTGCTCAAGTTACGATCATGAAGAACAGTAAAATCCTTCAAGTATAAGTGGTTCCCGAAGGCTGCTTCTCTCACTGTCTTATATTTCAAACACATATCTTGAGCAAAAACGTGACATACCTACAAATGCCATTCATATGTATTAGAACACATAAAAAAAATATCATAGCTCAAGAATATAACATATAATATAAACAAGATGATGAAAAGTAAAACTGAAAAGAACATCAAGATAAGAAGTAGCATACCTTCGCTCTTGCAACTCCAAGAGGCAAATAATCAGCATCCTCCATAGCACGTAGTAAGGTGCCCGTGTTGACCAGAGTACGAGAAGTCCATATGATGACATGAAATTTATCTAGACATATCTCCATGAACTACTTGACTCCACGTCTCGTCACGTATCATATAGACTGCCTCGATGTAGTTTCCACTACATATCCTCTCTCACGAGCTGTCATCAACTCATGCTCGTTCCTTCTCACATGGACTAAAAGACCATTCAAATCAAGGATTAAGGTCTTACGTCGATTTGCCGTAGGGGTCACTAGATGAGGATAGAACTCTTCTGCAGCTCGTATCGTTGTCAATTCCTCTTTAGTGATCATGAGTTGATAGTTCAAATGCTCAAGATCAACACTTTTGGACTTAAGCTCTTCTTCCTTCTTTTTTATGGCTTCATGGAGTTGATTCATTCTCGATATGAGAATAGTCTCATCATCTACAAATATACAGTGCAAAACAAATATAAATTAATAATATGAATTCATAAAACTAAACTAAGTGTAATTCTCATTAAATATATTTAAATCCAACAAGTAAAAAAAGCCTAGTACAAAAGGATCAAAATAAATGCAAACTTCAACTACAGCTCAGTCAACTACAAATATGTTACCTGATGAAGGAGGAGCATGATACGAAGATTGAGGATCTTGAAGTGATGCTTCAGGATCTTGATCAAGAGGAACATGAAGAGAGGCCTGAGGATCTTGCTCAGCAGGAGGAGTATCTGCAAGATCCATTTGACATGAGAGTGTCATGAATTAGGACTTGAACATAACGTTATTAAATAAAATGTTTATCCATGATGGAAAATCTAAGTTTTAAAAGTCATAAAATATTTTAGAACTGAAAATAAAAACTTACTTGATGATTGTTGAATTCTCTGAGAAGATTCTACTCTTCCTCCTTCAGGAAGTATATCGATGTGGATCATGAGATGAGTCAAGATCATACCCACCCATGTTTCTGGATGTCCTACCAATTTCTCTTTGTTCATGTGCTTTTTCATAGAAGAGATTTCAGCATCCAAAGAATCCAAAATGAATTCAGTCCAATCGTAATCCTCCTCACTCTCCGCTACTTTACTTTTCACGTATAGAGCTAAATGTCCCAGAACTTCTTTTGGTCTTCTACGAGCCAAAAGAACACAATTGATAAGTTGGAACACCGGTCTCCACTCTGGAAACTCACACATCCACAATAAATATCGTTTTCCCTTCTCGTCTTTTGTGGGAAACCAATCCTCTATCAAGGATCTCTTCATATGATGAGGACGAGGTACTGATGTTCCCATTGGCAAAACTAAAGACTCTCGGATAAAAGACTCATCCAATACAATATGACGTCTTTGAACAATAGCTCGACGACTTTCTTCTTCATATGACTGGATGAATTCTATACAAAAAGGAATCTGCAAAATAAATAATAATAAGGATAAGTATGCTTATCAAAGCAATGTTTGAATCTTTTAACACACAAGAATCATTGTAAAACTCTGTTGAAAGATATGAAAACTCACATCAGGACGAGGGAACTCGAAAGAGAGAGCAATAAGTAACCCAAGTCGATCCACAGCTTCTTCCTCTACTCCTTGTAAACAATTCTCCATTTCTTCCTTTTCGACCCAACACCACTTCAGATGATATCGTTCATCCTCCTCGTGAGTATATTGAAACAATGAAGGTCCTTCCTTCATGCTCTCCATTTCCTCACAGCTAAAAAGGACGTATACAAATTAAAAATGTCCAAAAACGTAAACATAACAATCCAACTATTGACACACAGCGGGGATATTGTAGAACTATTGGAAATGCTGGAAATGGAAGCGAATAATGTAACAAGAGAAAGGAATATCTAATTGTCAAGGGCGAAACGCAGTGTTTTGCCTGGCGAGGGGCGAAACTCGTCCTCACGGAGAAGTGGATCCAGAGGGCGAAACACGGCTAGTTTCGTCCTCTGGACTGCTGCTCAGTGAAAACACATGCGACTGGGCAAGGCGAAACATGCTGTTTCGCCCTGCAGTGTGTAAACACATGGGACTATGTGAGGGCGAAACATGCCGTGTTTCGTCCTCTGGATTGATAAGGTCATGGGAGGGCGAAACATGTGTTTCGCCCTATCAATGAAAACAATGGGACTGGGCAGGGCGAAACAACATGTATCGCCCTGCCCAGTGAGAACACATTCGATCGCAGAGGGCGATACATGTTTCGCTCTCCGGCAGGGCGGAACAGCATGTATCGCCTTCCCAGTGAGAACACTTTCTTCCGCAGAGGGCGAAACATGTTGTTTCGTCCTACGGCAGGGCGAAACAGCATGTATCGCCTTCCCAGTACGAACACTTTGGACCTAGGAGGGCGATACATGCTGTTTCGTCCTCCGGCAAGGCGAAATAGCATGTATCGCCCTGCTCAGTGCAAACACATGCAGGCTGGGCAGGCGATACATGGTATTTCGTCCTACGGGAGGGCGATACATGTATTTCGTCCTCGTCCAAGGCGAAACTGACGTGTTCCGCTCTAATTTTATCGAGAAATTTGTCCAATTTCACCAATCTTAGGCGAAACATGTTCGTTTCGCTAACCCTAACATGGAAAAAATAAATCCAAATTCATACACTGTTGATAAACACATGCACTTCTAGCATCCTAGTTAACTTACAGGACCGTCATGGTACCCTCCGCTCTCTCGACACTTTGATGGGTACGTCGTGGTACCCTCCGCTCTCTCGTCCTCTTCCAACGCCTCCGCCTCCGCCTCGATCTCGAATTGGAACTCCTCTCGTTTTCATCACAGTGATTCAAAATCGCTCAGAGTTAATTCAATTTTACAACAACCTTTCTACTCACTCAGAGCTCGCAGCCTCACTCTTCTTTCTTCGCTCTATCCTCAAATATCGATAAACCTCTCCTCTCTCCTCCTCGAATGATCTCGACTCTCCTCTCGACTAAACTTCTCCACTCTCCTCTCGACTATTTTGGCTCTCGTCCTCTTTTTCTCCTCTCCACTCTTTGTACACGCGTGAGAAACTCTCCTACTGGAAGGGTGTGAGGAAGTGAATCGAAAGCTTGAAGTAGCCTCTACTTCTCTTGACTTTCCGAAGGGAAGTGCTACAAGGAAGCTTGAGCAAGGATATCGATGTTTTTGAAGTTCAGTTTAGTTCGGTTTGTTCCGTTTGAAGTTCGGAAAACTTGCATTTCATTTCTAAAACCATTCAAAACAAAATAACAGCATACATTTTATTCCGCAAAATTATCGGTCATTGTTATCGAAATAGATAACAACATATATAGAAGAAGATATATTTTTTTCCGCAATATTACCCAACATTGTTCTCAAAATATACTCTTTCGCTACTCTAGCAAACTGTATAATTTCTCGAGGTTCTCAACTGCATCTTCGCACACACAGAGTGTATTCTTTATTTTTTCACACAGACCCACAGTTCGGTCTTTCACCTCTGCAATATGATCTCTAACTTGGCGAAACCTAGTCAATACGTCTCGGCAATGATCAACATATTTAATTATGACTGTAGGTTCTTCCATCACCAATCGGTCCATGTCCCAAACAATAGAATGTACCCCAACTCGCTCAATAACATCAGAAATTGCTTCTGAACATCCTACTCTACGCGCTGCGAACACTGTGCGTTCTCTATTTTTACAGCTGAGACCGATTTGCAGCTCTCAAAATCCTCGCAAAATAGTAGATTGGATAAGTTCCTTCTGTTCCCCTTCAGACAAAATGGAAAAATCTGTCGCTGTCATGCCTAAGAGTTCATTCCCAGCTTGCCACACTGTGAAAACACCGCAGTCTTCAACTTTCCATTCCATTGACGAGTCCATCAGTGACATACTGAATCTCCAAGCTCGAACACTACGAGCATGAGAACAACAACTGCTTGGACTTGGAGAGTTTGCTCCAGGAGATAGGAATTCTTGTTGTTCAGGAACTCCTCCGGTAGCTTTCAAACATCTAGCGCAAGCCTGATAAGTCATGGAACCATTGCAGCTGCGGACGATTTTCACTATCGTGCATCTAGTCCATCGTGATTCTACATTTTTCCCAATCGTTTCGATTTCATCGTAGAATTCACGAAGAGCGACAATCTGCACAGCCATCGACAAGAATATGGGCCGAGCACTCTAAAACTTCAACGCTAACGTGCTACACAAAACTCTAACGTGCTGCACTAAACTCTACGCAATGTAACATTCTGCTGCATAGTCCTTCTTGTCTTCCCGCGCATTAATCTAACATTGTACCACGTCAGACATCACCAACTGACATCTGACATTGAAACATGTCACACATCGCCAGCTGACATGACATAACACGTCAGCTTCGGAAAGCTGACAGGACTACCTGACTGGACGTCCATGTGGCAAAGTAACTTTCAAAGCGGACGGTAGCCAGTTTGGGGGTTGATCAAGAAGGGTATCGTTAAGAGGGGGTGGATCAAGTCCGGGATTCCTTCTGGGCGTGGATCAAGTAAATCTCTGCAGTAACTGGTGACAAAGATTGATACACAGTCTACCCTGTGCCAAAGTTACTTCCATAACTGTTTAAAACCAATTACAGTACATGTTTGGAGATACTTAATTCTGAGTTACTCCTCATTTGGGCAAAGGTATATGTTAAGATTTTTTTCTTTAAGATATTAGAGCGTCTCTGCATCTGCAGTTTTGAAACTGAAATGGTCATAGTTTCTGACATTTTTGTTACAGTTCAGTTTTGTCTATCCTACTGCAGTTTTGAATTAAAGTCACAATTTTGGACGAACGTCTTTGGACTGTGTTTTGCAGTTTCGCTTCAGTGCTCCCCGAACAGCATTGTCTGTATCCGATGGCCTTGAAACAGCCACACCACCTGTGTCTCGTTCACTAGGTGCATCCAGTACGACTCTATCGGGTGACACTGGATTTGAGCTCAACGCGCCAAGCAGTCCAGCAAGTCATTTTTTGTACATGTTATCTCAAAAGACCATGTTTCAAACGCCTCTCTCAAATTGTAGGAAACTGTACTTTCTCGCTTCAATCTTATTCGTGAATTCAAAATTATGCATAGTCCAGAGATGTCGTTTATTACCAACCTTATCTCGCACACGTCGAGAACTCTTTTTTTGGTTTCAAAACTACAGGTGGAAAGACGCTATTAATGTTCTTACTTCCTAAGACATTCTCCCCTCTTCACTGTGTTACCTTTACAATTATTTAAATTGAGTTAAAGTGCATGTGTAAATCCTCTAACTGAACTTAAGAAAATGTTTTCACGTAAGCAATAATGACCAATGATGTTATGTTACCATATCAATTAAAATTCAAGTAACCACGAAATCATTCGTTTTCAAATTTCTGAATTGTATGGCGTGCGTATGTGTAAGCGCGATATACTAGAGAAATACCTTCTACTTTCGTTTAAAATACATAGATAAATTTCAAAGAGAA
Source organism: Asterella californica (assembly GCA_036924285.1). NCBI lineage: Eukaryota > Viridiplantae > Streptophyta > Marchantiopsida > Marchantiales > Aytoniaceae > Asterella > Asterella californica. The sequence goes on along the minus strand of JAYKYS010000018.1, from coordinate 735,947 downwards.
CAAAAACATAGATAGATTTATCTATGTATTTTTTGTGAACATATGAAACCGTACATCTATAACGTATACCTAATGAGGCTATTCTAGTTTAGAGTAGTCAACTCGTCTGGAAAGTGAGTGTTTTTCTAACGTACGTGTGATGCTTTACATATTTAGTAGTGCATGTCAAAGCTAAAATCTTCAGTCAATATTCTTTGTTGGTGGAAGAGTATTACGACTGTAGATTCTACTGTAAGTTTTCTGAGTAAAGAAATTTAAGAATCAAATAATTTATTCTAATTTATAGAATTTTATAAAAATTAAAATAATTATATCAATTCACAGATATGATGATAAGCGATTCACAGTTCTATTCAGAATTGTACTTCAATAAACTACTGCTGTTTTCTTCTGGATATTAGAGAATTTTTTCTCTTAACTTTGACGTACACTAATAATCCCTAGAGCATCTCCAGCGACATATCTTATAGATTCGTATCTTATTTAGTTGTTTCTTCGTTTTAATTTCCAGTCAAAGTTCAACACACTTTAGTATACAGTAATATACCACTGGAATTACTCTACCTCAATTAGAGTTCTAATACAATTATATAAAGTGCTGCTAGAGATGTTATTACCGCAGTGATGTATCACTTCGGTCAGTAACTGTGAGCCAATACGAGAAAATTTCTCGTATGTCTTTAATGTGTCTATCAGATCTTATATCGAACTGTTTTCTGTTTATAGGTTTTAGCGTAGGGTCCAGATTTCTTTTCAGAGTAAATGGCAGCATAGCAGACTTATCACAAGCATTAAGATCAACGTATTAGTTGCTCTAACACTTTATTTATTAAGCTACATTGAGATTTTGGGTGTGTTATTATTATTTTGTATTTGGGGAAATTTATTTCCTTAATTTTATCAAGAGGAGTCTGCTTTCTCTTACATTCGTGGCGCCCACGGAATAGATGTTACACCACTGCAAACAAGAAATTTTAAAAAAACCTATTCGAAATCTTATCGACGCTCTGATTTCTAGTTGGGCTATTGTTCTCCATGCTGACTGCAGGTCCATTGGTCTTATTTCTGTTGGGACCACTAGTCGTTAGACACCGCACACGTTTGCTCCACTGCTTCTTGGCTCTCCATATTTTCCATAGAGAGCTCACGCTCTCCACGTTATTATTTTGAATCCTGTGCACACTTTGCTTAATCATTGGGCTGTTGTACTCCATACTGGTGGCAGCCAGATAGACGGGTCTGCTGCTGGACCTACTAGTTGTTTTGTCACTTTTGCTCTGCTGCCGCTTGGCAGTTAGTTTATCTCTCTTGCGGACCAACCGTGCCGACTTGACGTCCATGATGTTCTTCACATTTCTCTCTAGAGTGTAACTCTGCTTCGTAAGATTACTAATACACTGAATGCTCTGAATCGCTGATTTCTTTGAACGCAATAATCATGTGTTTAGAGGAGTAGACACCAATTGTTGTGATCTTCCATCACACGACCCAATCAATCAAGTGCTTGCTGTAAGTCGCGGAGAGGAACACCAACACTACAACAATCTGCAAGTGCGAAGGAACATGTCAAAATCACACAAGATCGACTAAGCTCGAGCACCTCCAGAAATGTAAATGCAGAACTTGAAAGCATTGAAGAGGAGATCGAGGTAATTGAAGAGAGGGAGGAAAGAATCAACAACACAGGAAACGAGATAGAGAGAGAGAGCAAAAAAGAGAAGTACTCGGTGGATTGGCTGGGTACGTCCTGAGATGGATGTGACGAAGAGGAGGAAAATCTTCAAGGTGCGTTCGTGCTTGAAAGGATTCAAATGCAGATATCAAGAAGAGTTCACATATCAATCTCACCAGTTTATATGTCCTTATGCTTCCTGTCAGATTTGTTTTTCTATGCATCGTATCGATTAGTGTGAATATGCACGATGTGTGACTACCATTCCATTGATTCTCCTCGTAGCCTACTTCCACTTTGCCCATCTTCTTCTCGTGTACGGATATTCTATGAAATAGATGATCCATGGTTCTTCTGCTCCTCTGCATCTGCTACGAAACGATGAGCATTTTCCTATTTTAGCCAATCTGTCCAAGGAAGGAAATCTTTATGTAAAATCTTTCATGCTAACACCTTGTTTCTCTCTACTTGTTTCAGTTTTGTTCTTTCATCTTTTTCTCCATCTGGATTTTGATTCAGTTGTCTCACATCTCTTTTCCGTGTCTCGGATTCAGCAGCTTCTTTCAGGTCAGCTTTGATTGACATCATCCTTCGAGCTTTTTGTCTTTCAACGTCCACGTCCATCCTGCTAATCCGTGAAGGTGTATAACCTCCTCTCCTTTTCTCAGTTTCTGTATCACTCCACGTTGCGATGCTTGTCTCTCTCTTTGAATTCGTTGTTTTGCTCCTCCATCCACCCTGAGAGTTGTTGTAGGTTCTTCATACCTGTTGCTTTGACTTTCTTGCATAGTGCATTTCACGGCTCTTTTGAACATCATTCTTCCTTCACCGTCAGTTTGATTACTTTCCCTACACTGAACTCTGGTGCAAATCTCGCTCTCTCTCTCTCTCTATCCAAATGAACATTCGCTTCCATCTCCCTCCACATCTATGCCATAGCATTATACGTACCTAGTATCAAGAGTTTTTGGACTGCTCCTACCACTAGCATTGCTGCTAGTTTTCACTCCTTCATCATGTTGCTTCTATATTTCTCGCATACTGCTGATTTTGCCATCTCTTCCACCACCATGATCTAGTCCTCCTCCTCCCTTGCAGCAATCCTCATACAATGTTTGAGGGTTTGCACTTTGCTCTACATCGCAAAGGATTCTATGTCCAAACCTCCTTCTACCTTTGGCACTTCTAATTCATTCCATGCTACTAAGGGATCTTCTTCTTCCATTCCTTGATATCCCATACGAATTCTCTGCAGGTTTTCTCCAACCTTTTCACCAACGTTTTTTGGGTGCTGACACCCGTGAAGTAGTGTCGGCATTCTCATGAAGATGTGTTTCACTACAACTATCCTTCCTGTGAAACTTAGACATCTGTTTTTCCAATGATCTAGTTTTTGTTCCACTTTTCCCTATCAGAAAATCCTGATAGCACTTCAAGCACTATTTTCTGTAGCTCATATTCTTCTTCTACTTGATTATTTTTTCTGAAAAAGTTTTCATAGTATTTTCTGAATTTTGCTTGCTACCTCTTTCCTGTCTGTCAGAACCCTTCCCTCTTCTACCCCAAGGGACTGTATGTTTTCCTTATTCTTTTGCTTTTCAGAATCACAAAGAAATATTTAGACGAAACTTCCCCTTCTTTTAACCATCTGTCCCTACTCCTCCTCCTCCATGTGATTGTTTATCTATGTTCTATCTCATGTTCCAGTGCATCGAGATCCTAATCTGCTGTATTCCTTCTCTCCACTGCTACTCTGGCTCTTGCTTGCTCCATTTCCTCACATCGTTTTTCTAGTTTGTTTCGTTATCTTCTGATGTTTATCTCCTCCTGCCGGAAGACCTTTTTGGTCTGCCTCCATTTCAGATCCCATCGCATCTCACATTTGGTTGGTTGTTCATTATTGACCTCTACACTTCCTTTGCTTTATTTATCGTTGGGTATCCTTGATTCTCTCAGGAGACACCTTGAAGTAACTGCCTGAAACCCTTCTCCCTTCTTCTGAACCTTCTCTTATGTTAAGTATCACTGGAATATGATTAGGTAGCGTATGCTTCTCATTGTGTTTATTTTTGAAAACAATCTGGCCTCATTCTCCTTTGTGTCATACATAAAATCTATCTAATCTAGATTGGTCCAGTCTATCTCCTACTGTAAAAAGGACCTTTGTGCAGTGATGACTTTCCACCCATCCTCCTAGTCCAGGGCCGTTATTACCTTTTGTCATATCCTCCTCTCTGAGCGATTCTGAAGTGGAGATCTATCTACACTATCTACTGGGGTCTCCACACTATTCTAGTCGCCTCTAATGATCTATTTCTCCAGCTCCTGTTGTTCCACGATCCATCTCCATAATTGAATTCTCTGTCTCTTCTCATTTGGAGCATGAATGGACCCTATTCTTATTGTACAATCTAATCCATGCTAGACACCATGTACAGTGTACTCCTGAGTCTATCATTTTTCACTCGTTTAGCAATATTACACATGCATCCGTCTTTCTCTCCGGAGTGTAATCTATCACGAATCTGTCTTCCAAAGCTATTTGTTGTAGGGTGAAACTTACCTTCTCCTCTTTTAGTTTCAGTTCCTATAAACAACAGCAAATCAACAACTCTTTGCTGTTTGCATATCCATCTTTTCATTATTCTCAGTCGGTGTGAGTCACGTAGACTACGAACGTTCCAAGATGCAAAGCTCGCTTCTATCTATCTGCTTGATATTTTCTTCAAACCCTTCTTGGACTTGGAGGATCCACTTTTCTGAGCGCGTTGGCTCGTTTCTCCTTCTCGTTCATTCCTTCTATTCTCCTCGTTCTCTTTTTCCTCAACATCCATGTAGTAAGCAGTCTTGTTACTCTTGGACGGACTTGCTTTCCTCTACTTCCCTTGTTGACAGAGATTATGTTTCTTTCTCACTTGCATCGTTGTTTTCCCAAAATTTTCCTTGTGTTGAATCCGAAGAGAATTATCTTCTGTCTCCGTTCGTTTCCCTAGCACACTGTCACGCTCCTTCATGTGAACTTCTACTGCTGTTGCTGTCTCCTTTTGGTCCACTACTTTGATCTCTATTCCATTGATTGTCCTCTATGATATGTTGCTTCTATTTTACTCTTGTGGATTTACCTTCTATTTTTCTTCTTCAGCTGGTTTTGCAGTCTTCCTACTTGTACCTTCGCCTCCATTATCCTCCTGTAGTGACTAGAGACCTCGAAGCTATTTTATTTTCCCACACGTTGTCGATTCTCTGGTTGTGAGTCATTTTCTCCCTTGTTACTGATATTTTTCTCTTTGCTCACATGTTAAAATCCGTCCGCATCAACCTTTGGTTGAGTACCTCCCTAGGTGCAATATACTTCTTGTGTATCTCTTGTCCATTGGAGCTTTGGTTATTCACAAGTCTTCTGTATGTGTTTTTGGCTCCCTTCTCCGGACAATGACAGACTATGTGTCCTTGATGCTGGCAGGGAAAACATGTATCTAGAACATGCCTATATACAACTCTTTGATGATAGACTCCCAAGTGGTTTGAAATATTCACTGCAATGAATTCTGACATATTATCATTTAGATCCATCAAGACACACCCTCTAACACTTAGGAATCTGCAGTCTATCATTTCAAACGTGGAGTAGATTACCTCCCTTAGCCTGCTCAAAATCCCGATCAAATTTTTTTAGAGTCGTGTATCGTTTAGGGTGGTGTCTTTGAATTACTATAAATATTTAAATATTTAAATATTTAATAAATTCTCTAAATACTTAACTTACTTATGGATGAAATACACGTATGATTTGAACAAAAAATAAATTAGAGATGCACATGTGCATTTCCTAGTCGGCTTGCATATTCCGGCCGTCAAGTCCTTTCGTGCGCCACAGAAAATTACGCTCGCACCAAAAGTGGCTCAGAAAACTACAACCGCATGCGAAAACGTAGCTTTGCGGTTTATCATAAACTGAAGTACAAGACGGACATCGCAAATGTCTGGACAACCACACTTCAACACCTATGGCTAGCTACTTATTGAAGAAACTACACACCAAGCTTTACTATATATGTTGAATATTTGTGTTGAACGCTGACTGCGAAATCCGATGCTTTCGTGATCATCATGCTTTCATTTTCTATCTGCATCTTATCTCAAGGTCTTGACGTACTGTATATGTAGCATTCTGCACTGCGGATGTTTTCCAGATGTATCTATCTGTGAAAGTGTTCAGCTCATCCCAGGATCCTATAATGAGTTTAGAGTACTATCATTGGCACCTCGGTCTTCCAACTCAACCCAAAAATGCACTTCATAACAGCGTAATCTTTCCTCCCAATCAGAGTCCTATTGGTGAAAATTGCACCGGCAGAGAGCAAAGATGTAGACCAAGAGACATTAGACAAAGTGGACCCATCAAATCCATTTGCACGGTATGTACCTAGACATGATAGCATTTCGTTGATGGATCAACCATTCGGAAGATGGACATTCAGACCAAAGCTTATGAAATCATATCAATGATTGACGGAAGAAAGATTTGATTAAAATTGAGTTCGTCATTTTTATTCAAAAGAACTGGAAGGACATAAACTTGGAAACGATACATTCATTTCTAACTACATATAATCCCAAAACTCTTACAAGTTGGGTGTTCGGATTGAAGATACAGTTATATTATGATCATCTGTACATGACGTACGGGTTGTGTTCCGTTGGTACCTGTTACGGATGTAGAGTTAACGAGAATCTATAATTCGCTCTTCAACGTTTTCTCATTAATAAGCATTTCTCACTCGTGAAAATCACAACTCGGGTATACATCTGGTAGTTCTACCCATATGGGAGTTTTTTGTGTGTTAATCGCCGTTGGATTGAAGGTTGAAACCCATGGAAAGACAAAAATCATGTTTATACGCATAATCGTGAACCACCGTGAGTAGAAAGCACTGGCGACTGAGAATTTGAATCCTTTTCACCACAATACCTAGTTTTTGTGTCATCATATACATCCCACTCCTTTAACCTGTTCTCTCGTAAGTATTAGAGTGTATATTACAACAGCCTATGTTTTGGAGTAATTCGAAACGATTCAGTATTGTTGAGCACCGACTTGGACATCCACCACTCTCGTTCCTTGAGGTAAAGGATTTTCTTCATTCAGTCTTGCGGAAGTTGTCTTATTTCTTCTTTGGCAACGTCATCATAATCTACATCCTCGTAATCGAGTATGACACCGGTCTCTCTTGTTCATAACTATTGAAGCGTAAAACCTTCCTCCTCAACGATTCCCCTGATTGTGTCACTGTTGTCCATGCTCTTGCCGCTCTCTTTTATTTTTTATTTTTTTTCTCTTTCCTCTCTAAGATCCAAACGTAGCTTCGTTCTCTCCCCTTCTCTTTTCTTTTGTCCTTGTTGTGTCCTTTGAGCTGCTCGCTAAATCCACACCTTTACTTGCTTCTTGGGGGACATCTGCTGTAGGTTTGGCGGCTCCGCTAGTTTGCTGACTTCCTAACGCCGGCCATTGAGATGGGGTCCTTTCTGACGTTGTTAATTGACTCGTCATTGCTTCCAAGGAGCTTTCCACCATTCTCACTAGAATACCTTCAGCTGCATAAGCCATCTGGTGACCTTGAGATGCAATTTGTCTACCTAACATTTCTAGCCAAGTTCCTTCCATTTGGCACCCTCTTTTATTTGAATTTGTGACTACTCTATCTTCTATTCTATTCGAGATATCTTGCAGCACTCGCTCTGTGTGTTTTCTTCTTGCGCTGAAGGCAAAAATCTCATTCTCTCTTCACTGAATGACTTGGTTGCTGTCGGGATATCTATTCTCGCTATCTTGCATTCGAATTTTACTTCCTACTCTACTTATGTTTTGGAGATCCTCCTCGAATTCATGTAATTCTCGCTCTTGGAAGAAAGCTCCCGGGTTGTATCCAGAATTCTTCATGTTTCTCTCTTCCCCATAGCCAGTTTTCTGCGATCTGCGGCTAAGTCCCCTATTCTCACTAATAGCAAAATGTGGACGCTAAGATGACAAGAAAAAAATAACTCCCTGCTCATCCACCGGCATTTTGAATGTATGACCCTATCACTTTTCAGAATTTTTGTTTATTGTTTTTTTGATATTCGTAGAATCCAGGTCAAAAAGTGATGCTAAATTTTCTGTCGCGCAAGTACCATCTTGCCTATTGAGTGTATCAAAGCTAAAACAAAAGATTCTCTAACCTCCAGAAAGAAAAGTCCAAAAATAATTTTTAACAGTACGGTAGAGTCACTGCGAAGGGATGCAAGGCGTGATCGATATCACACTTTTGAAGGTATTGACTTCAGTCTGAGAGTTGTGTTGTAAAAGTTCCTCCACCATGATAAGATTTGCCAAAGGATTCATGTTCTACTGTTTTCCCTTTAGTTCAAAGACTTGTAAAGCAAGTCATTCCGAGAAAGCAGAAACCTAGAATCAAATTCAAGAAGGCCATCTTGCTGTTACAGGATAACTTTGTGCTTAGTATATGCAAACAACTTGAATCACTGATTCAAGTCATAATGCTGCAACACTTGAAGAAGCCGGGAAAATACCATTTGACCTAAAACCTGGAGTTGGCATTCCGCTGAAGGACATTCTATGACACAATGACAGTGGTGTTTCAGCATATTCATTGTGTGAGCTAGACCTGTGACCTTCTGTAGATCTGTGATTCATGGATCCAAAATTAAGGCACGCACAACAGGGCTAGCCCAAGGTAAACCATAATGTATGAAGAGCATGCGCTGAATCAGATGCCAAATTTATCCCAAGGTCGAAGACGAAATGATCATACTAAACATGCGAACAAAATGTCATGTACAAGCTTGAAAGCCTGGTCATCTATATATACATTGTAAGTTGGCATGTTTACTGTGATCAACAAATCTGCCAACAAACATGTGGTGGTCAAGCTCTCCTTCAGGTTTGTTTCTTCAGTTACAAGTTTCTGTATCAACTTGAAGTATGTGAACTCAAGTTTGTAGCGTTGAGATTCTTTAGGTATAGCAAGCATGATGCAGATCGCCACGGTGCTGATCATGTCAGGGACATGTGAGTTCCATGCCACACCTGTTCTTGTACAGCTTTTCTGCAACTAGTAATTATAACAGAGTGGTGGTACGTTTCCCTTCCCAGGAGCAATCCAATGCACTACGCGATGATTAGTGATCACTGCAGACAACTCAGAATGTGAAGGGGAGCCTTTTCATCGGTTGTCAACTTTTAAATCCACGTAGATAACTGGCGTCATCCAGACCATATGTCTGAAACTTCTTGTCTTTAAGAAGATGGGAGACATGGTCATGTCACGTACCTTTCATTTTTGGTAAAGTGAATTTCGAGCTTGTACCTTTACATGTAAACTATAGGGTAGTGATTGTTAGAGAAGTGGTGAAGATTCTGAAGAAGTAGTTAGTTCAGTCTTGGTAACTAGAATATTTACGCCACTGTGACAGTTGTTTCTCAGGATATTCAGCAGCTATCATAATCTTCAATTTAAATTCCTGGGAGTGCAATACCTGACGTCGTACACAGTAGTTTGACGTTTGGTCCTAACCATGACCAGGTTTAGAATTCCGTCATTAGCCCTCAGTACGTTCCAAAAGCATGGCATGTTTCGTTGTAGTGAAACATGCATATGGTGCCCCAGTGTCTTGCAGGTTTAACAATCCGCATTCACTGACGATCTTCACGAGGGAATGTATCTCAGATATACAAACCTACCTGACCTTTTGGTATCAAAGCTGAACTATATATCGGGTTGAAGTGGAATACCTGGCTCGATACACGCAATTTGAGCTTGTTGCGCGTGTTGAGCTTCCGACTCTTTCGAATTTTGGAGGTCCTGGAGTTACTCTGTACTACCGTAGGGATGTTCAACTAAAAGGTCATTCTAACTTATTACTCCGTTCCATGGATTCATATTCTGTACGCCTATAACTGTATGGAAAATACTGGTAATGTTCAAACCAACATTATCAGCCACCGGGACAGAAAACGACTGGAATTTACAATTTGACATGCTTCAAGCTTCTTGCATATTCAACTTGTCCCACGAAATTAAATATGCTGCATCATGAGCAATCTTCCGACTCAGAGATGAAATGCCTAGTACATGACGTGATTGCAACCAAAACGTCCGGATCCTGCAAGGATCAAGGCGTAAAACCGTTAAAATCACCGAGAAACACGATACAGAAGGCGAGCCCTTTCTGCTTTCTTACAGTTTTCTTGGGATGAACTAATATAATTACATAGAACTTTTCGAATGATGGAGGGGTTTGTGTTAAATGAGAACTCGAAGAAGCCAATTGTACGTCCCTGAAGCTACCTATCATGATCAGTGTCTCGGGAAGTTCGAATGCGATCGACTGTCGTTGATGTATTAGACCTTTACCTATAAACACAACAGGAGCAACGGTGGGTTTTGGTTCTAAACATTATTTCAAATTTTGAAAATTGAAAATTTTGAAAACCGATTGTGGGTAACCGCTGTTGTACTTGTTTCCAACTTCTCTATCCCTATCGAATGTACCGAAATAAACCACAGAATTCTTCAGCTTCTGCCATGCATACTCACTCCCAATCCTAGTTTTCTTTGGACTTGACTGTCCTGTCATGATATATTGTGTGCTGAGGATTCTTGGCTAAACCATTTGTAGCTAGGTGTGATGGAACGTAGAAGGGGCGGATTACTCGAGTAGCTCGGAATCCTATGCTGCTGGAAACATCAAGTCTGGCGGGGAATATGTACATCTCTGGCCATGGGATAGTTTGGTCAGAACCTTAAGCTTGCATTGCTTAAAATAGTTGTTCGATGGATTCTAATTTTATTATGCTTGGTGTTGTATAATGCTTGAACTTCTGGATCATGCAATCAGTTGAAATCCGACTTCTCACAGGCAAGAGCATGAACTACCCACATTCTCGATACCCACCCACTGAAGCTAGCCCTGCTGTTGAATGTCCTGCAACTCAGTTTAAGAGTACAGAACCGCTATTGCAATTAGTGAGGAGTAGATCTTTTATATGCATCATGAACTCCGAGGGAGGTTTCTGATGCGCGACGGATGCTTCTGCAGCTTAATTATATAACGTTTCAAAGTGTACGTGATTCCGGATCCCCCTTAGATATTTACTTTAATTCTCGTTTCAGCATTGAGCGGTTCCACCTATTGCGGTCAACAAATTTTGTAACTAGTCGGAAGGAAGTTACTTCAACGGCTTTAGGCGATTCAAGTTTACCGCTTGAAGCTTCTGAATCAACGCGTTAGGGAAATCCCTTTTCTTGTTGATTCCGACACAGCGTCAAATGTCAATATTGGTTGTCTCACACATACCCCCGGAAGTAGGTGCGTGGAATGGTTAGTACCCTTCCCTCGAGTTCAGGGTCCAAACCCTGGCAGGTCGTTGACGGACATTTCCGGCCTAGGTTGGGTAAAGATATCAATGTCCCATACACCGGCCCACTATCATGACATATATCTTTCCCTTGCTGCTGTTGGTGGATACGGGTTCCAGTTATGCACGTGTTTACTACCAAAACATCGTGCCTATGTAGGCACGATGGGCAGCAGTGTATATACTATATCGCACATGATCATGAGAATCCATGTGATCGTGAGTTTGAGGGAGTTGACAGAGTTTCCGTGCGCTCTGGAACACGCACATCGAACTTTACAAGCGCTCGCAAAGGTGGCTTGCACGTTCGAGACACCTTATAATACTTGATCCATTACTCCAAGAGTTACCGAGTTCACTCTGAGTTCGAGAAGTGTTCCCGAAGTGCATGCCTGGCGGCCCGTGCTAACCGCTCTTAGTCAACTCCTGGTCGTATACTACAGTCACAGAAGAGACGCACCAAATTAATGCTAAAGCTAAGTAGGAAAATATCTCGTTGACAATCAGCAGCAGCAAAGGAATATGAAGTTCGACATAGACTTTTTCTACAGACGAACAGAAACATTATTCGAGTGAATTCGAAGAAAGCTATTCATCAGTATCATAACCACTTATGTGTTTTCCTCCAAGCACTCTGCAGAATTGACCATTTCGAACCAGGTTACTTACCACCAAGATACACCGTAAGTTCACACAGCAAACAATCATTCCCTCGAAATACCGGCTCCGTATTCCGTACTCCGGCTCAGTGATTTTGTTACAGTTGAACAATTCCCTCTCTTTGTTTGCTGCATCTCCCAGAATCTTAATAGATCTACTACAGACACGTCTTAATCATGGGCTTCTTGCAGATGCCTTAGAAAGAGTCAAGCTCCCATATTCGCATAGGGGATGGTTGTCGGTGGACAAATTTAAAGACGTCAATCTAAGGGTGCATAAGGTCGATCATACACAACATGGATGTGCAAAGATTTGTTGCTGTGCTCAGATAAGTCCACATTACTATCCCGTAAGTAATTTGCCACTCATGTACTGCTAGGTTCCAGTTATCGTTGAAAGGAATGCATGCGCGAAGCGCTTGCTTTAGGGACTGGAATCCGATATTGCAATTGTTACATGCATTCATGACGATTAGATCTAAGGATCTAAGGACTAAGAGACTAAGAGATCTAGAGCTAGCGCTGCAGTCTTCCTGGTCTACGCACCAGAACAGTGCAGCGACTGGCACTTGAATGTACGGTACATACTGCAGACCTTTCTAGTATGAATCCGAATACCACTTGCCGTGAGATTTTCGTTGTAATTCAGATTCTCCCTGGAACATCGTAGCTAGGTGATCGTCATTGTACGGGTCTCATGCACACAGGAAACTTCATGGCAGTCCAAATCAAAAGTGCAAACGGTCCCGGTAACTATAAGTTAGATGTAAAACATGTGATTTTCAGTGAGTTCTGGAAGTCCGGCATCTTGGTAAAGCTTACTAGCTAGCATGCATATCTTCATAAAGAACCCTACTTACGAGCTGGTGGTAGCTTTGTCAATGGACTATTCATCGTCATCGTTGAAGAATCCTGAATCACACAGTAGACTGTGAGGGTTAAATCACACCTGTAGTGCACATGCATAGCGAGAAGTTTGATGAGATTTTATGGTTTAGAGCAGAATTATATTCTCGAGTTTGACACGGGGTGATGTACGGATTAAAAAGCTTAATAGACTTTTGAAAGAATCTGGACAGATGACTTACCGTCGCATATGGGGCTAACTGATACAGACAATCGGAACATTAATTAATATACTTCTAGAAAGTGAAGGTTGAAGATCATGTCTCACAGCAGGGTACCGGACTATAAACTGAGAGAAATAGAATACAGTAGTAACCTTGAAGGTTCTAGTGGGAAAAGTCACCGATCGAAGTTCCTGCCAGCCGCATTGAGTGACTGATACTCCAAGATTTTACGATAACCAGTCAAAGCTTCCTGACTTATACTCTTCTTCAGCCGTTTCAACGTGAACTTGAACAGGTGGCGAGAGTTCAAGCGGCGCCTTGACGGTGATTAAATATCTAATACTCTCCCTGGCCCAAGGTCATGAATCGATCAACGCTTAGTTTGAATCAGAGCATCAGTGACAAGGATTTCACTCACCTTGATTCCAGAGAATACGGAGTGTTGCTTTTGCACAGCGCTAGCGCCAATACTTAGCTAACGTTGCTGTTGTGTACATGTTAGTACCATTTAGATGCAATATATGAAGATTAATCATCAGAATAACGGCATTGTCGCTCTGAACTTCGTTACCAAACTTCCAAGACTTCCAACGGGACACAGTAAGAAATATCGAGAATGAACTGGTGGATATTTTCACTATTTTAGTACATAACATTCACGAAGTGCAATGGCGCACGTGGTCACAATGCATTACGTCAAGTGAGCACTTGAGATCCACTTATTGCACTTTGTTAAAACTCGATTGCAAAACAGAGTATGCAACTGAACCTGTTCATATAGATGCACTCTTCCATCTCTCCGTGTGCAAGTACAGAGTCTAAGTATGTTGCACTCTGCATATGCATGAACATAGATACAAGTGCATTATTAAGAATAGAGTTTAAGTGCAACAATCCAAGTGCAAAAAGAATACTGAGTTTAACAAGTGAAAGTGTTCTATATATATATTTCGAGGAAACAAATTTGTACGTACCAAGTGCATATTTCTTGTGCAGTTCAAAAGTGCAGTTTGTTTTGCCCTTTTGAATTTGAAGTGTATTATTTTGTCTTGTAGCGGCTACCAGGCAGTTGCTACATGACTAATTACAGTTTTATACCAACTGACTACACTTTCAGTGACTCGGACATGTTAGTACGTAACAGCAAGGCATTATTTTGTCTTGTAGCAACTACCAAGCAACTGCTATGGGACAAACAGTATGATATCATCGCTTGCTTGGATTTCTTGTACATCAGCAAACATGAGGTGTCATTGCCAGCAAAGATCTATTTTGTCCTATACCAGTTGCTTGCTAGCTTCCATGGCAAAAAAGAATATTTGATCTCACGAATAATCACCAGGTTTACAAAAAATATGAAAATGACATTGGTTTGAAAATGCACTCCGCGTTATTTATAAAACTCCAAGACTGCACTGTGGAATCCCGTAGGTAGGCAAGGTATTCGATAATAATATAAATTATTTTGTGTGAAAATTATAAATTCACATTTTTCCCAAAAGAGAACCATCGCAAATTCTAGCATTAGCTAAACATGAAGACAAAAAATGCGCTATATATCTAGATCTCTATGAAAGAAGTTAGAACATCGAATATTTGTTATGTTAACTGTAGTCTTTTGTTGTTAACTCAATATTCTGTTTTCTCGGTCGAATAACCCCGTTGATTAGATTTGGTAAATTAACCAACTTTATTTTATATTTCAAGCTTCATGTGGTTACCATATCGAGCCGAACGGTTGCAAAAGGTCCTTGATGTTGAGCATGGTGTCATAGAGCATGAAGTTTGGTTTGAGAATATAGAAGATATCTGGTTATGAGAGATACAACAAGACCTTCGACCTACTCGGTGAAATACTAATGCTCTCAATACTCAATCTATCAAGCTTTGTCTTGATTTCTATTGACCTAACCTGACCTCAAGTGGTACACACATGCATCACACAATACAACTGGACATCCAATCTTATTCCAAGTATAAGAAAGATTTATACATGATAAACATATGCTTAGATCGCAAAAACACATTCAAATGTGCACTAGCAATACACTCTTCAATGTTTTTCTTTGACAAACTATCTAAACATTCAATTTTTAACTTCCTATGTTTCATTGACACGAGAACGTGTCTTACAACAATGATAGCCTACTATACAAGCTTTCCAACAAGGTAAGACATACACGCAGCAAGCAACCAGTGAGCTCTAGGTGTGCTGCCAAAGATAACGATACCTTGTTGTTAGAGATTTTCAATTAGCAACATCGACATAGTGTGACGCTTTATCTGAATAATGATTTCCGTGTCAATTTCACAACATAGCTCCTTCAGGAAGTTCCACTTCCAAACCTCAAGTCGTTTGTTCAAAACCAACCAAGTAGGAGAAATCACACTTCTCATTCGAAACTCGTCACGCTATAATCTGAATTTCTGCAACCTCTTGCTCCCAACTCGAACTTCCAACTGAGCTCAAACTTCACAAAAAATCCTCTTTGACCCATCACTACTACTCTATGAAATTTTAGCTTTAGATCTCAAAGTAATTGCTCGAAATGGACCAAGTCTTTCGTCTGTGCTAACTTATGAGCTTTTCAGACCCCCGGTGGCTAAAATCCACGACCTCAACACATTCTCTTAACCAAATGAGCTAATCTTCACATGTAGTAAGTTGATAGGGCACATTCCAATCTTAGAAATTTTTGCTCAAAGGTTTTATCTCATGCTCATGGAACAACTCAATCCTTGAATCCAAGCAAAACTATTTTACTTGTGTCTCTCATCTATTATAGTCATCTTCAATCAACTATTTCAAGGTCAAATCCAACCCAAACGTAAGACTACTTTACATCGGTGCAAGCAGCACGACGTCAACTATCCGATCCCTTTAACAACACCAAAAGTTCATCTCTCAAACTCTTGAGACACTCGAAAATGTGGCTCAAGGTATCGATCTGATCCCCTTGACTTTGAATGATCATAACACTCCGCTCAGCACTCCAAATAGATCAATCTTCTCCTCCAGATTGTAGCCTAGCTCAAGATCTTTCCAGCAAGACCTCTTACTCTGTAAATGACTTTCGAGAATGCCTCCTAAACCCTAAAATTATTCTTAGAACTTGGATAAACTTGATTGGTCAAAAAATGGAGCAATGAGAAAGAAGATTAGAGATCACTTTCTCTCCTACTTGGCACCATAGAACGAGTTGTAACCTTAGAATATTCTCACCTCTTCAAAGCTTGAACTAAAATACTTTGGATCTCAACTTTAATATAGGATAATAATTCTCTCCAAGCGATAGAAATAACAATGACACAAAAATACACGAGATTCAATACAAAGTCAAGATAATGATTTTTAATCGATCTATGATGGAAGATACGACAAAGAGAAATGAGAAAGTCATCACTTGAGATCCACGCACGATGGTTGATCTTTCACCGGTAATGTCATCAGATATCAACCTAGAAGTAGAAAGAAACTAAGTCCATTCACTCATCAAAGTAAGATATACAAAGTCAGGTCCTAATTCTCTTCGTATGTGACGATCGGCAAGATCATCGGAGTAGGCAAGTCCATCACCCTCCCCATGAACTCTTCACCAAAGTATGCAACGAACCATTGCCGAAAGTGATCACAACGGATGTAGAGAAGCTTGATATAGAACGGGTTCGAACATAGAAGATCTGGAACTTAGATCAATCATCCTTCCATAAATACAACTCTTGTAGCTCCTCACCCTTCATGTAAAACACTTAGAAACACTCAAGAAACACCACACAAGGAAGAATGGCCCATGAACCCTCGACTTTCTATCTTATACCCAAATTTGACAACAAGAGTCACTCACATGCATGTCCACAAATCACTGAATTGGGACATCTCAATATCGTGCGATTTCACTTCCTAGATAATCATGGACGTGCCACCTAATACGTTGTTAAGCGAGTTACATGAACAAGGTTCGTGAAATATAGAAAATAACATAATACAAGTTCTATGCTAAATTCACATGTGAGTCATATCACAACACGACATCCACCTTCTCTAAACCTGCGCATCCTCCGGCATGCCCCACAAACACTTACAAGTTGTGGATGGCATCACACAACTTCTTCGTCCTCCTAAATGATGTCGTTGTTATTAGCATCCTCAAGAACCAACTCTTCTTCGTCGTCATTCAAGAGATCAAACTCCACTCCAACTTCGTCCATGCTTATCTTTTCATATTGCTTATTGAAGAATTTCACACGCTTTCTTGCAATGGGAACTTTAAGCTTTGCCTCATCAAGCTCCCGAAAGGAATATGTAGCGTTCTCATGTATAACAAGAACCACATATGGTCCAAACCATCGCTTAGAGAAGTTTCTAAGCACATTTTGTTGGTTGTCCAAGCTACAATCATACACCAACACCTAGTCGCATTCCTTAATCTCTTTTGATCATAATCTATGACGCTCATCAAACCTGCCCTTATTCTTCAACCGTACTTTTCTCAAGTTATCAATTGTAGTCTTTATGTCTTCTTGTTTTCTTTCCAATTGATGAATCCGAAATGCAAGAAGATCTTCCGTAGATATGTTATCTTCTTAAGATAGAACGCTCCAAGTAGGTATTTGTTCTTCGATGGGCTTGATTGGTTTTTTCCCATGCATTAGCTCCGTCTGCATGTATCCATCCATCCATTGAATTATGCGTGCAGCGATTAGTCCATAGAGCAAATGGTAAGAGCCTCGACCACTCCTTCGCCCTTCTTCTACAAGCTTTCACAATAAGAGGATGACCTCGCTCACTATTAGCATTCCCTTCTAGATTGTAAGCCGTAGTAAGAGTTAGTTTGATCCCACATCTCTCAAAGAACTGCTTAGCTTCAAGAGTATTTAACTCTCCACAATCGGCTAAAATCTTCCCAACACACCCGTATCTACAAATCACGTCATCTAGCAAGAATCTACAGACTTCTTTAGTGGACTTTGTACGTAAAGCCCGTCCTTCCATTTGATTGAACAGATTTTGTCGTGCAAGAACCAAATACCGCATTTAACATATCCCAACTGGCATGATAATCAGATCCACTATCCACTTGTAATGGATTGTGAGCATATACGTAGTATGCTTGATCTCTGAGTACATCTGACAAGTCTAGCACGATTCTACAAATCTCACAACATCTATGTACATGTCACGCCACCAGTACCTCTCCTTGAGCTTTGTAAAGATTGCATAAATACCTTGATGCTCAACCCATAAGCTATCATGAAACTCTTGGATAAGTTACATCTGCATCTCTTTCTTGCACACAACCCTTTGTGATAGATCAACATTTCATTTAGATCACTTTCACAGATAACCACCTTGTAGTAGATAGTCGTAAGCCTTTCGTCTGATATGTTTGAAATGTGTATCACTTCATTCATGGTGCTTCAGCAACGTGCTAAGATAACGTCTAATATCTATCCATTCACCCTCACACAACTCCTCTTCGAATGGTTTTGGATACACCTACTTCTCTCTTTTACGTCCTAGAAAAGACGGTAGTGCCCACATCCTCTGTATCCTCAATCATATCTTCTTCTTTCATACTTTGCTCGAGATAACATATCTGCTATTGGATTATACTTGCTTGTTATGTGTTTGAATTCAAGATTCAATGACTTGATGTACGCTATCCATCTTAGCATGGCAGTATCAGATATGTTACAGTTTGTATCATTCTCCCAACAATGACAAACAATCGGTCTCCACTACCACCGATGTCCTAATCAGGTAATCTTTCTCAACCTTCATAGCTGTTACCACTCCGCATAGTTCTCGTTTCACTTGTGGGTATTTCTTATATTGCTCACTCAACACCTTTGCACCGAAATGCACAGAAACTTGTTCCTTTCTTTATCATCTTGCCGCACAATACATCCAATGGCTATAGAACTATTATCAACGGTCAGAACTATAGGTTTAACACCCTCATAGTTGATCCAACGAAGTACAAACTGGAAAGACAACAATTCTTTTAGCCTCTGCCACTGAGTGCTTCTCGTCCCACTTAAACTTCTTGTCCTTCCGAAGTGCGTCGTATAGAGGGTCAACAACATGTGCAAAGTGAGGAATCCAAACATGATAGAACACGCAAGCTCCTAAGAACCTCCGTACTTCTGTTTGGGACTACATGTATCTTTCATCCGTTGGATTGCATCTACCTTACTTGGGTTAGGTCTACGACTAAATCATCCACACAATCACAACAAGGATAGTGTCAAGTGGACTTCTTCAAGTCGTGATATCAACATCTACAATGTGATCAACAATAAACTTACTACATCCCTTCTGGTCTGTCGCTTCATCCTTCTCCTCCTCTAGATAATCCTTAATTGAATGTCATCCAAGAACGACATAGTCTTCTTCGGAATAAAATCTTGTAAGATTTTATTCATTCCATTCATCATGTGCGCCATTGAGTTTGTAGCCCCTTGTGACAATGTGCACATCCTTACCTCACAAGGGATTGTGAGATAAGGATGTGCACATTGTCCTCAGACGTCGTCAGTTGTCTCTGCTCCCTTTGGTAAGCTAAAATTGATCATATCCAGAGAGATCTCTTACGGAGTAGATCGCTCTTGTGCTTCAGCAAACTCTCCTACAATCGGTCCTATTCGTGTATTCTTGATAGTCACTTGGTTCAATGGTTGCATATCTTGAATGAACATAACACTCCATTCTTTTCCGGGACTATAAACCAACGACTAGAATATGATGCAAATGAAGGTTCGAGAATCTTCATCTGCATCTTCTCTTTCAAGAGCTCCATTAGTTTAGATAGATGAGCACTAGGTACAAGGATTTACCTCAATTCTCAAGAAGCATATGGAATTGTAAAGATGATCATCGAAGCTACTACGCTCAAATCCACACATCTATGAAGCTTCAAAAGAAAAATCTTTTTCATGCCTACTCAACATCTCTTGAAACTCTCGCTCTTCAGTAGGAAAGAGAAAATCTGTAGATCTTACCTTCAACTCCTTGAGGGTAGCTTCAGTGAACTTGTAACTCACTTAACGAAGATCTCTTAAGCTCTTCTCCTTCAAAGCTTGTTGAACTTGGTGGTTGGAGTCACCAAATAAAGGTTGAGCTATGTTTTCTATCCATCGGTTTATACATGTTTTCCACCATGACTTCATTCTAGAATGACTATGATCGAGTAGAACTCTTGATCTTCATTCCTTTTCTCAATCTTGTTAAGCTCTTCCAAAAGATCCTCTAATTCCTTCATGTAAACACCCGCTATTCTATCCTCTTCGTCAAGCACACCCACTCTTTTTAGGTCTTTTTCAACTCTTTTCATAGTCTTTCGCTCCCACTTCGGTAGATCAGCAAGCTATGTATATAAAACAAATCCACTCTCAAAAAATCTCTCAACTCCGGTACAAAAGACTCTTCTTTCAATTAGCGAGAGTACCATCTTTTGTGTACCGGTATCACTATACCTTCTCTCTATAGTGACCCTATGCAAAAATCCTAACTCTTCAGTAATTCTAGATAGAGAACCACTTCGCAAGTACTCTCGATTACGCTCATGGTTATGAGATACAGTCGAAAATTGTATTGCTCTCTTATCATCTCGACTTCTAATCTAGGCATAAGTGGATCCATCATCCAATACTTTGGTCTCCATCCTTACAACCATATGTATGGTTGTCCAAGAATCATCGAATACGAAGTAGTGTCTTGAACAAAGAAGTTTGTTCTAGAACTACATTTCCAGTTTTCACCCTTACATCCACACAAGCACCATAGAGTTCTCTCCGTGTGTTATTTGTTGCCTGGATCATCCAACTATGCTCTATGTCAATGGATCACACTCCCTCGCTTGTAGACATCCTTAGACACAATGTTAATCTCAGATCCATGATCAATGAGGACAACCATCGGATTTGCCAGATCTCCTATCTTCACAAAGGTTTCCGTAGTAGCTCTAGCTCAATGTCCGTTACTGTAGTGACTGAGAATCTTCATTTTCATCTATAGAAATTACGGTTGGTGCAACTTTTAACTAACTCTAGCTCCTCTTCCTCTGTTATTCTCATGTCTACAGCATTAGTCATACTTGACTCTCTTGTCAATTGCCTCTTTCGCTTGATGATATCAATGATGACATCATGAAACTCCTTCTTTGCAATTCAAAAGATCTCTCGTAGGGTAAACTCAATCTTTGCATTGAGTACTCTCTCTTCTAACACTCCTTTCAAATTTGTAGCTGCTCAATATCTGATTATAGCTTCTACGTAGAAGGCTTGTCTTTCTTACTCTTTTATGATCTCTTTGTGGTAGATGGTGAGACTTCTTCCATAGTCTCTTCTCGCACCGGTGTAGTATTTTGTCGAGGTTTCTCTCTTCGTAACTGTCTCTTAAGAGTAATTCTCTCCTCACTAGGATCAACATCATCTCTCTTATGCTTCTCCTCCATGAGATTCTCATGTTGGCTCTTGGTCAAGTAAGCATGTACAGACATTATATTTACTAAATCACTCCATCTAATGGCACCCTTGATTGTCGTGGTCACCTTGAGTAACTCGTCCGTTGTTGTTTTATCTTTCTCCATTGTGATCACAACATGACTCCAGATTTCACTTGCCTCTACTTTCTTCTCAAAAGTCTTCTCCAGTCTCTATCTTTCAATACCTCAAACTCATAGGTAGAAGTCTCTATTGATGCTACAGCATGCTGTGAAAGATAATCTTCTAGAACTTGTCTCTTTCCTCCTTCTACTGAGTTAGTTTTGAAGACCCCACTTGTGTCTTTCAAGACAATCTTCTTTTTTTCCAATAAATCACTCCTTGCCATAAGATGTCAGCAAAATCTCCACACCCTTATCGATGATGTTCAATGCTATCGCACCAAATACATCTCTGCACATATCTTTGCTTTGGAGCGGGTTTACTTTCAACTGCTCTTCTCTTCTCCTCTAGCCTTGCTAGCTTAATCTACAAGTCACTCATCTCTTTTACCAAGTCCTCTATTGCATCTTTTTGTGGAGCAACTATAGGAACAAGAATAGTAGGAAACAGAATAAAAGACACTTGTACAGTATGTGCTTGTACATTAGACACTATTGGTTGCTTACGGGATAGTACGATCGGCAATGGCATGACTTCTTGTCTTATCACCACCTTTTTTCTCTAATATTCTCGCTTGACAAGTACACACGCTACTTCAAAAACCTTCCTCCAATCATTTGTGAGTTCGTTATCTTCCATCCTATCTTCCAAGAGCAGCTCCAACTCCCTCCGTAGCTCATTGTTAGATGCTTGCAGAAACAACTTCACCTTGTCGTTCTCCAATGTGAGGTTCTCCACCCAAGACAACTGAAGGAATTGTCTCTCAAACTCCTTAAATAGCTCTATGGCAACAAGTCATTTATTGGATTTGTTTACCCATTCCATGAATGACTTCTTAGTCACCCGATCTACATCCTCTATAGAATACTCTTCTTTTAGTTGAAGAATAAATTCTTCCCATGTAACACCATGAGATTGGATGATCTTCTTCACATGCTCTCATAACTTTGATGCGACAAAAAGCTCAAATGTGCTTCTCATCTCTCTTCGACACCTTATTCAACTCCATCTCTTGAGAATAGTACTTCAAGTACTTGGATATGTTATTTTCGTCAAACTGATCTAGCAAACCCACAACAGATTGTAAGGTTTTGGTAACCATTGTCTCTTTTTGTTCAACGGCTTAGTGTTGTTGCATTACCAAAGCGAATGTCTCAAGCAATCGCATATCAGACCATGAAAGCTTCGTCACATTTGAAGCTTCTCCAAACGTAGAAGCCTCATCTATGAATTGAGACAAGCTTTCAACGTCCATGGTTGCAAAACAAAAATGTACCTCTCAACCCTAGATGTTTCACGGCGAGTTCACCAACTATAATAGAGCATGAAGTTTGCTCTAGGAATACACGGGGTATCAAGCTGTAGAGAGATACAACAAGATCTTCGACCTGTTCGATGAAATACTAATGCTCTCAATATTCAATCTATCAAGCTTTGTCTTGGTTTTTGTTGACTTAACTTGACTTCAAGTGTAACACACGTGCACCACACAACACAGTTGGGCATCCAACCTTAGTCTTAAGTACAAGAAGGATTCATACATGATAAACATATGCTTAGATCACAAAAGCACCTTCAAATATGCACTAGCAATATACTTTTCAGTATTTTTCTCCAACAAACTACCTAAA
This sequence comes from Asterella californica, assembly GCA_036924285.1. Classification (NCBI taxonomy): domain Eukaryota; kingdom Viridiplantae; phylum Streptophyta; class Marchantiopsida; order Marchantiales; family Aytoniaceae; genus Asterella; species Asterella californica. Next base: position 712,890 of record JAYKYS010000018.1, on the reverse strand, counting down.
CACTCAATTTTTGACTTCCTCCGCTTCGTTGATATGAGCACTAGCCTTATAGCAACGGATAGCCTACTATGCAAGCTTTCCAACAAGGTAAGGATGCATGCAGCAAGCAACCAATGAGCTCAAGGTCTGACCCCGAAGACAACTGTACCTCGTTGTTAGAGATTTCTAGTTAGCAACCTCGACATAGTGTGATCCCTTATCCGAGTATGATTTCTGTGTCAATTTCACAACATAGCTCCTTCATCTCACTTGCAACACTTCTAAGAAGTTCTATCTCCAAACCCAAAGTCGTTTGTTCCAAGCCAATCAAGTAAGAGAAATCACACTTTTTTTCAGAATTCATCACACTGTATCTTGAACTTCGGCAACCTCTTGCTCCCTTTTCTAACTTCCAACAGGGCTCAAACTCATAGGAAATCTCCGTCTGACCTCTCACTACTACTCTCTGAAATTTCAGCTTCAGACCCCAACCAATTGCTCGAAATGGACCAAGTCTTTTGTCTGTGCTAACTTATGAGCTTTACAGACCCTGGTGGCTAAAATCCATGACCTGAACACCTTCTCTTAACCAAATGAGCTCAAATTTCACATGTAGTAAGCTGATAGAGCACACTCCAATCCTAGAAATTTTCATTCAACAATTCGATCCCATGCTCATGGAACATTTCAATCCTTGAAATCATGCAAAAAGGTTTTACTTCTACCTCTCAACTCTTACAGCCATCTTCAATGGATAATTTTAAAGTCAAATCCAAGCCAAATACAAGACTCTTTAACGTCAGTTCAACCAGCACAACGTCAACTATCTGATCCCTTTTACAACATCAAAGATCATCTCTCAAACTCTCGAGACACTCAAAAATGTGACTTGAGATATCGACCGTGACTTTGAACGGTCTATTCTCTCCGCTCTATACAAATCGATCAATCTTCCCCTTCAGATTGTAACTCATCTCAAGGGCTTTCCAATGAGACCTCCCACTCCACAAATGACTCCATGGAAGGCCTCTGAAATCCCAAAATTATCCTTAGAATTTGGATGAACTTGATTGGTCAGAAATGGACCAATGAGAAAGAAGATTGGAGATCACTTTATCTCCTAATTGACACCATAGAACGAGTTGTAACCCTACAACATTTTCACCCCTTCAAAGTTTGAACCAAAATATTTAGAACCTCAACCTTAACATAAGATAATCACTCTCACCATGCTATAGAGATAACAATAACAAGAAAATACACGAGATTCAATACAAAGTCAAGATAATGACTTTGGATCGATCTACGATGAAAGACAACGACAAAAAGAAATGAGGAAGTCATCACTTGATTACAATATTTCTCACCAAAGTTCTTCGTGATCCATGCACGATGGTTGATCTTCGCCGGCAGTGACATCAGATATTAACCCAGACGTTGGAAGGGACGTTGGTCGAGAAGTTTAGGTCAATTCACCCATCAAAGTAAGATATACACAGTCAGGTCTCAACTCTCTCCGCATGTGACGATTGGGAAATCACCGGAGTAGGCAAGTCCATCACCCTCTCATGAACTCTTCATCAAAATAAGCAACGAACCACTGCCGAAAGTGATCAAGATGGATGTAGTGAAGCTTGATATGAAACGAGTTCAAAAATGATAGATCCAAAACTCAGATCAATCCTCCTTCCATAAATATAACTCTTGTAGCTCCTCATCCTTCATGTAAAACACTAAGAAAAACTCACGAAACATCACTCAATGAAGAATGCCCCATGAACCCTCGACCCTCTATCTTATACCCAAATTTGACAACAAGAGCCACTCACACGTATGTCCATGGATAACTGAATGGGCATGTCTCAGTATCGTGCGATTTCACTTCTCAGATAACCATGGACATGGCACCTTAGTTACACGAACAAGGTTCATGAAACATAAAAAATAACACAATACAAGTTCTAAGCTAAGTTCACATTCACAACACGACAACAGTGATTTGCAACTATCATTATGTGTTGTGCAAGAAAAATGTCTTGCTTCTTCCTTAGTTTCATAGCATGTATTATGATTGTGACCTCCCATCCTCATCAAAGCACGTTAAATCTAGAATTATTTGATTCAAACAACATCCAGTGTGAATATGTATCTTTCCAAATGAATTAACAAGCATGGAAAACTTGACTTTCTCAAGAGAATAATCGAATTCAAAGGAAGAAAGTCAAGCACGATTTACCTCAGAAGATCCGAATGACATCAAGTGTCCTCATTTTTGGTGTTGTTTGTTGAAGTTCACAACCGGTGTCAAGATATCACTTCCAGTTTACGTTACAATTCTTGTTAATTTTTCTTGTTTGAAGCTAATAAGGCATGTCAAAGCTCTCTTGTTCAAGTTTTCGTGAAGGTCTCGAATAGAACCGTGATGAAAGGAGAACGACGGAGTGATAAGCGAGCGGGGTACTTATTGAGATAACTTGTTAGTCTCTGCTCGGGAATGTTTGTGATCTCGCAATGCACGTAAGAAATCTTTTGTGTTGAAATTTAAACGTTTTTAATCAAAACATATAGTATTTTTAAGACTTTTAATCCTTAATACTGTTTTCAAACCACAACGGGTCTCCTTTTGACACGTCCAAATTAACCATTTTATGAATTCTCCTTAACCGAGAATACACTATAGCTATGAAGCAGAATATATCAAAGTTATACTCTTAGGTACCAAAATAGACAGACTACCTATTTTGGAAATATCACATTACTTGATTGTCAAGAGCATATAAGCATCCCCATCGGACTTTTGGCAGAAAACGGCGCGTCGGGGGGTTCGGAGAAGAAATCCGGAACGCCGATTGATTAACGGTCGGGTTTAGTATGAAAACTTAAATGCCCTGTTCTCGCGCCGAGATTAACGGGATCTTTCAAATGCCTTTTTTTGCGGACGGTTCACGACCACGTGCATGACCAGGGTGACTGACCTCGCACGCGTAGCTTTATGACTTTAGAAAATCACTATTTTTATAAATAAGTGAGTTAGCGCAATGAGAAATGTGCTCTTTGACAAGTTACAGGTCCAGAGTTCGAGCCCAAGCACCCCTACGTTGGAGGGCCGTTAAATCCGTGCGTGAAGAACTTCAGTAATTTACGGGGAAGCAGGTTTGAAGAGAAAAATCGAAAATAAGCATAGTCTAAAATGAACCGAAAAAAAAAAAGAATTCTTAGAATGGTCGAAACCAAGGCCATGAGGAAAATACAAGCATAAGTCAGTCAGAGAGTTGGGGTGAAACAGAGGAGGTGAATATGTATCTAGCTCTTCAGAACATATAGGCATCCCAAATGCGTAGACACAACTGACCGTGGAGGAGAAAGCAATCAAACTGTTCTTTTATTACGTCGTTGGATGAAGGTCCTTAGACTAAGTAGATCGTGATCGATTCTTGACTGTGTTCTTGCTACTGATGTCTAAATTAATACTTTGCGGTTATCCTGGTATATATGAAATTCTTTTTTTCTTTTCTTGGATCTACAACTCTGAGAACTCTTCTTCTCTTTATGATACCAGAAAAGTACTTCTTATTCTCCATGAATGTATTTTCTATATACAGATCTGTTAGATATTTTTGATAACTGTTTGAAGATTGATCTTATCACATCAAAAGAATACTATTTTCACAAACTATTGACTTGATCTTGTACAGTGAATTTCATTTCACTTACATCCACTTTCATTTCACTGTCATTCGAGGGCTTCGAGTAAATTCACTTTCATTTCACTTTCATTCATCTTGTACATGTGAAACACACCTTGTATAGTGAATTTCATTTTCTCTTATCAGAAAATATATAAATTTTATAATATATATTATAAATAATCAAATTAACTTATAAATAATATATGTTAATCAATCTGAGAGTACAGAGTGATCCAAATATAAACCATAAGTGAAGATTGAGCTGATACATTACTGAGGTATAAATCTAAGATAGTAATTCTTAAAATGATTCATTCTGTGATGATATTAATTTTTTCTAACCCTTCTCGCCAAAAGGATTAGAACATAAATTTAATTTACACATCGTGCACACTTCTAAGTGTACAGGAGGTGAATAATATCCTCCCCAAACCAAGAAAAATATGTTAGAGGTATGCTCAAGTAAATTTTTGATTTCTTTCTTTAGTATACCGAAACTCTTTTCGCATGATCTATCAATCGTTCAAGTTTTGACGGTAAGTTGCTATGAGATCATTCTGGATAGAACACGAGACGCAAGGAATAGCCAACGGATGAAAAGACCTCATCAAGCCGTACAAGGGAAAGAAGGACCCGAAGGACCAAGCAACCATCTTCCCGAAGGGAGGAAAGAACATCGGGGCTAAGTCCTGCTATTAGTAGCTCTCAAGTTGTCAATCGTCACTAAAATATCACACACGGGTAAGTCAAAACTCCTGCATACAACAAGTGCACATGAAGTAGCATCGCTTATTGCAATTGCTCTCTTGTGGACCGCACCTGCTAAAGTTCTTTGTAGAGCAATGAAAACTCGTTGTTTAAAGAACGTAATGCAAAAAGATAGAGAAAATGGTACCTTCGACGTCGCTCATGGTAAGTTCTAGCACAATCTCGAAGAAAAACGTCGAATTCTAAAATTGTCGATCCGTATATCTCCAAGGTTAGAAGATGAAGCGATGTATCACTTGCATATCTTTATACTTGATCATCTTTGCTGTTGCTGCCACGTCTGCCATCTGTCGTGAAAATGAATGATCACTCATTTCACCATTGATTACCGTGTCAAATTAGTTACAATCATCCGTTATCATTCTAGATACACTTTTAAAGTAATATCAGAGCTATCCTCAAATGTTACTCCTGGGCGCTGCCGTGGATGCAGTTGACCGGCCGAACTATATATACAGCGGGGTCCAGTCTGGCCTTGAGACTGTACTTAGGTCAATCGTCTAGTCAATCGTACACAGATCTGTCTCTTGGCCAGGAGACGGAATGGCGCAGTTTGAGGCGCTGGTTTGACTGGACATGGATGACTTGTAACGGACCCGACCGATAGACGGCTGTCCAGAGTCCTTTGGCTACTCCGTAAGTGCGCGTACCAGCGGCGACCCGGCCAAGAACACTCTGTGTTCAAATAACAATAATGACATAGTCTTTACGTTCGTTCGTCCTCATGAACGCCGGCCAGATGTCTTTCTACCACGTTGCAAGTATGACGTACTACTAGGTTACATTGGCTGAGTTCTTGTGTTCACCTCCGTTACTCGTGTATATTCCGGCCGGGTGACTCTTAGTCAATTCAATTCTTGCTCTCGCTATCTCTGCCAGAAGGGTTAGGGAGTAAATTAACCAAAAAGTCTTCCTACCTTCTAAATGTACATGTGATGAATAATATGCATGTTCTGTTCGCTGTTATGGGAGAAAAATATATATAAAAAAAATTCTGTTTAAATTGATAAAAAATAAAAATTCTCTTAAAGTTTAAATATTAATCGTAATCAGACTTAGAGATGCAAGAAAATCGAGAGATAATTCATAGGAGAAATGTTTACAAATATGTGGTTGAGATTACATAACTTACAGGCTAATCACTAACACATAACATTTTATCGTTTTAATTTATTAATTAATATTTTTAATAATAAATTAAACTTTTGAATATTCGACCCCTCTTATCAAAAAATGGAAGAATGAGTATGCATGCAAAGTGGACTGAATTATGCGAATGTAGGGAAGAGGACAGGGTGGAGGACAGGATGAAGAAAAACTCACCGGCGATAGGGCAAGAGGGTGGGACCGTGTAGGGGAGCGGTACGTTAGGAGAAAATCACATGTTGGTGGTTATGTCATTTTTGATAGTTAACTATAATTATCTACACAGAATCAAGTTGATCTATATTGTGAAGGGTAACTAAAAACTCCATTCACATATTAACATGTCACAATGCTCTACATATATATTCAGTTAATATATGTCATTGAGCAAAACAGAACGACATGGACATCATCCGTCATCTTAGCCAACACATATGTCACCCGTTATCGCGTCATATGTTGCATGAAGTGTGTCCAGGCTACACGGGGTATCTGGCTGTGGAGAAAAGTTCAACTGGAGAGAAAAAAGCAGAATGTAACCTCACACAAGAATTGATTTATTAATACTTGTCTTTTCTCGTCTCGATATACATCAAATTTACAAACAACTTTTTTGGATTGCGGCATCAACTCAAAATTTCTAAATCTAGTCCCTCCCAACTGGTTGGAAAGCCTTTGAAAAATCCTTCAAAAGGATACCCAGATGTCTTCAAACCAAGTTCCTTAGCCAAAGTTGTGTCTTCTCAAATCTGATTTGTCCTCCTCGGGACCAACCCTTGGAGAAATCTACTTACGGTAGTAAGTAGTTCACTGCAGCTATTTCTCAAACTCTCCAAATTTCTGTTCAGACAATCCAGCAAGATAGCTCTTGATGCTAGCTTTCCGACGCCACCAGAACCTTTTATAATGGACACTCGAACTCTTCAATACAACCCTCCAAAGTTATCGCAACCCAAACACAAAAAAGAGGTACAATAATCTACTTACGTGCGTAAGTAGTTCCTCATAACTATTTTTCTGGATGATCTAAAAGTCCAAAAACAAAAGATTGAAACTCTTCTCAAGAGTTTCCAACGCCACAAAAATCATGGCAAACCGACACTCCAGTGTCGAGATACAACCTCCCAAAGTCAAAACACTCTCAAAGACAAAAATGATACGATAATCATCTTACAGGCGTAAGTAGTTCCCCGCCAACGTTTCCCCGGATCATCCAAAAATGTGAATACATAGGGTTGAAGTCCTCATCAACAGCTTTCCAACGAAATAGAAATTGTAAAAAACGGACATCCGCAGCCTTCGTTACCGCCTCCGAAAATCATCTTAATACTTCTCTTACATTAACTTTGCGGGGATTCACTTACGAGTGTAAGTAGTTCACTGTCAACCTTCGCCTTCAACTTTTGAACTCGACCGGCATCCGCACCCTTGCAAGGATCTACTTACGAGCGTAAGTAGTTCTCCGTCAACTTATGCTCGTGGAGACAAAAATGATCCAAACCCATCCAACCTACTAAAATCCAAAAGTCGCTCTGAAAATTCTAGCAAACAAACTGGCAACCTCACAGTGTAAAGGCCTAAAACCTCCCTCTGATTTTCTGAAAACTCCGCTTTCATATTTTCTGGAAAGTTGTCCTCTTCTGCTCGCCCCCTGACCACATGTCACTGTCTAGAGTCATCAAGTGGTGGACATACACGTCACTAGGTGGCACGTATCAATCAGCCACGTACTGTAAACCTTCCACGGTCTTATCGATCAACTACCCCTCAATCTCTCAACCTCCACGATAGTCATCAATGAATTTGCAACATGTCAGGCTTATCTCTCACTCAGGGGTCACCTTTGATGGCTTTGATGGAACCACACCATGAAGTTGAAGAGAAAAATGCTAAGTTCAATCATTCATACACCCCTAAACTCATCAACTAAAATTCTCCATTTTAACGACGTCTCTCAAGTTCTCACATGCTAAAATATCAGATTCTCTCTATATTGCTCAAGTTGTCATTACGATGATGAGAAAACAAGGATGAGGAGCTCTTCTCTACTCTTCTAATTATACATTCTAGGTTTTTATTTTGATACTCGCCAGTAACTCAGTCGTAACTATTTTTATCGAGTTTTACTAAAATTACTTAAGATAAAAGCATTAATCACATGAGCTTCTTATCTTTTCACATGGGCTTATTCCTTCAAAGTCAACAACTTCTAGAAGGATTCTTGAATATTCCAAAGGGTTCTCGAATTTCCACCCCCCTCTACACTAGGACCCACTAAAAAAGAGATATGTGAAATCTCTTCTTGTTTTTAATCCCCACAAATTCAATAACTTTAGTCTCATCACTAATATCAAGTCAAAAAAGAAATAATGAATATTTCCACCTCCTTTCTACTTTTTAGACAAGATGACAAGATAGTAGTGCTCACTCTTTAAGAAATATCTGAATTCTGTCCAAAAGTACAACTAAGTTTAATCATAACTAACTTTAGCTAGTCATGACTAACTTGATACCTCCTTAAAGTACTTGGGCAGCAAATAAACATTCTCCACACTTAGTTATAACTGAACACTTTGTGTAACATAGGTCGCTACAGTACCGACTCTCGTATCGTCAGCTCAGCCTTAAGTCCATATCAGCATGTCATCTCCTCTCAATAGCGACATATCAGCAATCCGCCTTGTTGGCACTCGTCACATCATCATTTTGTCTCAATCACTAAGTGTCACATCATGATCACATGTCATCTCATCACAATCTTCCACCTTTGCACGGATTACCACATGTCAATGTCCGATAAGCCTCTGATGATCACATTAATCTGTTTTCTGCCATGCCAGCATATGCCACATCAGCATCTGTGACGGCTGAAACTTTAAATCTTCTGAACCTCGTAATATTTTCCTTGTAGCTCCATTCGCGATGATCCAAAGAGCAATTTTGATCTACTCAACGAGCTCTACACAACGGTGAAGTCAGAATCACTTTTAGGGTAAGTTTACAGAAATCTGTATCTATGCTCTCCATGTTTCACAATTAGGCCGATCCACAACCAGACAACGTGCTATCTACGCAGTAGAGTCATTTTGAATTATGACGAATCTTGGTCAAAATTACAGTCTGGTGTTTTTCAGAGTCTACCTATCTAGTCTATCTCTTTTGAACATAGTTCTTTGTGCTCCTCTTTCTTCTGAACTGATACGAAGCAGAAGATTGCATAAAGAACTCCTTATCTATCTCCACATCACTTATCTTCACTCTCACATTAGGACAATTCATCATTTAACTCACCCTTCTGATAGCACGTAACACCCAACTATGGTTCAGTTCGATCTGCCACTGTCCTCTTTCATACACCTCTCGTGACATGATGTTGATCACAAATCCGTGATCAACTAAAGCAGCAACAAGTTCAGACAAACTTCCATAGCGTACTCGTGTAGCTATTGTAGCACGAGCCCATTGCTTCTTTCTGAAGTCACTATCAGTAGCTGGACTCTCCTAGCCAAATCTTCATCAGCAAACTCAACAGTGTTGGTACTAGCAACTAACGCTTTTTGCTGATAACTCTTATCATCAACCTCTTGAAAATGCACCTTCTCAAATTTTGCATCATTCATAGAAGCTCCAATCACAATTATCTCTGACTCTCTACTTGCTCGGACATCACATGTCTCTTGCGTTTGATGATATCGATGATCGGTTCGTGAAACTCCATCTTTGCAATACCAAGAACCTCCCGAAAAGAAAACTCAATTCTAAGACAGACTCCTGATGCCTCCTCGTCCAAATTGCGTGCTCAACGGCTCTCTTGTAGAAGAAAGGTGTAACCTACCGTTCTGGTAGCGCAAGATATCATCTCGCAAAGCAGCCATAAGCTCTTGATAGTGTCCTCGAAGATGATCTAGATTGTTCCACCAGATAAATCTACGAACATGAGTACCTCTTAGACGTGTAGTAGCAAGCACTGACGGTTGCTCTCTCTGTAAGCTAGCTTCAACTCTCACATCTGCCGGATCAAGTCTTCGATTTGATTCTGTTAACCTTGGTCCTCCGTAGGTCTTTACATATGTGTCTTTTTTGCAAAAACTAGCACAACTAACATCAAAGGGATTGCTGTCGAGACAACAGATCTGGGAGCAAGAGCTAGAGGTTGTTGTACTTGAAGAGCAATATGAGGTTGAGAGACCACTTCAGCAAGCGGACGGCCCCCTACAACCACTCTTCCTCGTCTTTGCCTCGTTAGAATAGCCACGGCATCCTCAACTCTTCTCGAATAAGTAGTAACACCTCCTTTAGCCGATCGATCTACTAACATGTAGCACAACCGATCTGTAGTGACATCTTTGATAGCTTGTAGAAAAAGCTATGTCCTTGAGCATCTAAGGTTATACGCTCAAGCGTTAGAAGTTATCGATATCTTCGATCAAATTCTTTCAACAACTCTTTCAATCTCATTATACGACCAGGTTGTTGCTCAACCTAGTCTAGAAATGTTCTCTTAGTAACCCTCTCAGAATACTCTTCAAGAAACTCCTCTTGGAGAGCTCACTCAAAACTCAGTCAAACACCAAGATTTCTTCTCTGCACATCTCTAACTTGATCCCGCAACTCAAGAATCATAGCTAACTCCAAACTGTCGATCATCTTCGCATCAGTCATCCTCACAAGCTCCATCTCTCCTTTGTATCACGTAGATACCTAGAAATATCTCTACCTTCAAATCTTCCACATCTATTCACAATTGCTTGCAAAGCCTTTGTAGATTTTAACTCACTCCCTCCAATGACCGGATGTTGTTGGACCAAGGCCTCAAACGTCTTCAAAATCTCACTCGTATCGAGATCAGATGTTACTATCGTTGTAGTCGCAGGTGCTACAGAAGGTGCTACAGTAGGCATAGATGTAGCAGCCGTAGAGGTAGCAGCAACAGCGCTTTCGCTCTTATGATCCATCTTTTCTTCGTGTGATAAACTCAACCTTCACGATCAATCACCCAAGATGCTCTTAGTGAAAGCACCAGATTATATGTCAAAGCGAGAGTTTCCTAGGAAACAGAATCTTCTAACTGTGATACGATAGTTAAAAAGAGGGCAGAAATCACTACCTCTGACCATTAGAATCCTCTCGTTTTGACAACCAAAGCTAGACTTATTGTCGTTGTCGTTCTCTGACATTTTTTAACTTCAAAATGCCGTGTCTTTTCAGGTATCAATTCGACTTGATTTTTCGACCCTAGTATACAACATGATGAAATCTATATTTTTTACAAAAAAAATTAGACCGACTTGGAGTATCTTTGATGTCATCTTGCTATATCAAGACTTAGAGTTAGCTCTCTAGTCCGAGATGTCGAGACTACTAATTGTCTCGACATCCCGAACGGGAGTTAGCCCTCTAGTATCAGATCCATTGCAAAATCCGGCTGTAACCTCCCTCTAGCATCCGCACACCAAATTCATACTAATTATCCCGACATCTCGAAGGAGAGTTAGTCCTCTAGCGAAAGATCCATTTCGACATCCGGCGTTAACCTCCTTCTAGTATCCACACCATGTGACTGCACTAGTGCAGAGGTAGATAGAAGCATCTCGCATTCACGGTATGTTTAAGAGACATCTTGTGTCTTATCTCTAGGCAACTTGGTGCTCCACATACTCTCGAAAGGATCAGTCTACTCCAAGCCGTTTGTGAGTCTGCGAGGATTTGATCTTGAGACCTCCTCTCTACCGATTTACTCAACTACCCACAGAAGTCAATCTCACAACTGGTTCTAGAGACTAGTTTCTAAGCTTATATGCTAGTAAAGCACGCTATTTCATCTTCTCTTCAACTCGAACCACCAGAACTATCTCTAGACGTATTCAGTTTTTACATTTCAAGATGTAAACATATACTTCACACTACAACCTACATGATGATATAAACATAAATTTTGAACTCACTCAGATTTATGGTACATTTTTCAATTTCAAATATCTTATAAAAGAACTTCAAAGAACTTTTTATATACAACTCCGTTTGTAAGTTTTTAATATACCACAGTGATCAGCACGATGAGACATACGCCATGGTGTTTCTAGATTCTCAAATGCTCATTTCCTCCAAAATTGACTTCATTGAGATCTTAACTTCACTAATATAGTCTAACTTATGACAAAAAGATGAATTATTTACCATGTGAAATAATTCACATCACGACACTGTCCTCTAGTAAGCCCCTCCTTTGTAACGCTTAGACATAAGTACCCCATCTGACAATGACCTCTTCTATTTGATTTATCGCTTACGTAGGTCTGATGCCCGCACCTAGCCATACCATACAAGTAGCTGGAGGATGATGTTTTTCGTCTTGGAGTGTTACGCATATATTTGTTCATGATGCGACCGAATTACCTATCTAGTGGGCTACCTATAGCGGGAAATGTCATCAGGTGGATCTATCGTCTAGTGCACTTAACTTGAGACGTTTAAATTTCTACACAATTTGATTGCATGAACTATGGTAATAATCAATCTACGTAGAGGAGTTAACTTGGTAAGGGTGACCTTTAGACTCTAATTCTCCGATCTATCCTCCTACTTAGCTTTCTGATGGTTTCTTCTCGTCTATCTGCCTATTATCTTTTTGAAGTTGGATATTTCCCTCAAGAGGTTTTAAGCCAAAATCAAAGTAACTCGTGTCAAGAAGGGATTTTCTTCCCAGAAAAGATTTTAGGATGCATATAATCCTAGAATGTTATTACTATTGGATCTAGGGATATTTAACATGTATACTGATATTATGAAGAAGTACAATTAATCGTCAATTTCTCACATATATTTTATCTAGAATATTACTCTTTTTCCTGAAAAATAATAGATTTATTTCTGAAATAGTTATCCATATTAAATCCCTAGACAAGTATTTCAAAAATAGTATAAATTTATACTATTTACCATATATACATTCTTTATCTAGAGTAATTTTCCACATCTATGTAGAATATTTCTTATATGAGGATTGAGATAAATGAAACAGAAAAATTTAACCAATATAGGGATTACATGCATAATTTTTCTAGATTAAAAAAAACACCTTGTGACTTTAATCCACACTTTAGCGTAAATTTATCTAGGAAATATTTCCTTATGTCGTATCTTTGGTGTGTACGTGTTCGCAACTCATCTATATTTAATTTTTTGCTTTACGAACTTCTAAACTTTTCTACTTCTTCCTCGACATCTAAACTGGATTCCACATGAAATATCTTTCGGATCTCCTTGTATGCCTTAGTAGGTAATTTATGACCTCCAGTAGCTCAACACATAAGCTACTAACTCATGAAGTTTGAAGAGAAACTTCTCTAATCAGAAAAATAGTGATGATTTTACAGATTTCTAGAGAACTAAAATTTGTATGTTTTTTATTTTATATAATGATCTATATGGTTCAAACTTCAAATCCAGCTATTCATTTTGAGCTCAAACGTACGCATGGCACTAGAAGACAAATAAAGTGTCGTGTGAGATACCAATGGTCCGCCAAAAGTAGATCAAATAATTGGACACCAGTGAGCGGCAAGTCGTCAAGCTTATTATCGATCGAGGGATCGTCCAGCAGAGGGTCGACGAGCGCTAATATTGGACCATATTGAGCTCGATTGATCGACCGAACGAACAATGTTTCATCATCGAGTTGAGGACCAAGCCGTTCCTCATCATGCTACAAGTTGGTAGACCGTTGATGAAATTCTTTACTACAATTAAAAAACAATGGTTTGGATGTTCGTTAGAGTTGGTCTCAGATAGAGGAAGAGAGTTTGTAGGGAGCATGACTACTGCTATGCTACAACACTTTTCTATCAAGCCACGAGTAACGACCTCATACAAATCAAATGCTAATGATTGTGGTGCGCACAGTTTACAAGATTCACGAATTTTTGAAATTTTTAAGATTAATAACTTGTTTGTATAACTGAAGAAGCATTGTTACTTAAGATTACGGTTTCCTTAGAAAGAAGATGATCTTACGAGCTTTTTGTAATAAGAAGTTGACTTCTTCGGAAGACGACCGTCTTCCGGGAAGCGTCTTCTCGGTTGTGTCTTCGGAAGACGGCGGAAGACGGAAGACACGTATCTTCTGGAAGACGACGACCACGGAAACTTCACCACGTAAGAAGTAGGTGCACCTACCAGGTAGCACCGAATAGATTAGGTAGGTCGGGAGGGTCGAAACCTCTAAACTGCGAGGAAGATGTGCAGGAAGCACATTAGCATATTACGACTTCCCGCAGCAAGAACGTTTCTTGGTTAGACGATCGATTCGAGGATGAGCTTTGTGTGAGGAAGCAGCGAGGTGAAATTGAGTGAAGTCAGGTTCGATTCGAAGCCAGAAGGGAGACAAGGTCAAATTGCTGAGCACAGGAAGCGTATTGAGCTGAAGGCGTTTTTTGTGAACTCCCAGAAGCTGACATTGAAGGATGACTGAGTGGAATCGAAGGTGGAAGGTTTGATCGATTGAGGCGTAGTAAGGAGCTGACGGCGGAAGCAGCTTTGTGAGGTCACATTGGAGCTAGAATCAGAGCCGGAAGCGCGCGGAAGATCGAAGACATCTCGGGAAGCAGACAGAAGATAGTAGAGGTTCTTCCCATGTTCTCTTCTCTTCCCACCGCTTCTCGCCTTTTGTTTGGTATCCCCCGCGCTTCCCCGGTTGTTTGCAGGCAACCCGATCGATCAATTCCTTCCCCACGTTTTTCCTTTTGTGATATTGGGTGCGGAAGCGCTACCCAATTTCCGACAGCCATCTTCTTGTTTTTTCCCGAGTGCAATTCGAGCTTCCCTACCCATCGTCCTCAAATTGGAGATCCCAGCTATCAATTTCTCTACCCTACCATCCCTCTACTCCCGAAACCTTGAACAGAAGACGCTTCGGAAGATTGGAACATCTTCGGAAGACGCTTCTGAAACCGGATATGGATCAACAGGGCAGCATGAGACGAAGGAGGAGACCTCGGGGAAGACGATCGAGCAGCAGCAATGACTCTCCCTCCCACTCTGATGCCGCAGATGAGGTCCGATACTCATCAGAAGACGCTTCTGATGAGGGAAGACGATTCCAGTGGGTCAGAAGATGCGACACCACCAAAGGAGATGGGCCTAGGAGCGTGCCTAGGAAGACCACCTCCTTCTCGATCATTCACTCTGGATCGGAGTCCGACTCACCGGATGAGCCCTTGAGTACCACAGCTGTGCAGAAGATCGCTTCTGCAACACCAGGGAGTCTTCCGAAGACTCCAGAAGACGAAGGATGGATGGATACTCCTACTGCGAAAAGAGGAAGCGCAGTAAAGAGGACCGCTTCCACCATGGGGAGAGATCTTCTACCCCGGAAGATGAGAAGAGTAGCTTCTTCTCGTGCGCAGAAGCAGAAGACCATAGTGGTGGAAGAGGCACCCTTGTCTCGGGAAGACAAGGTCGACAACTCCGATCGGATTGTGGAGATGAGTCTATCTTCCGCATGAAGAAGACTGGAGGAGTTCAGTGCCTTCTTCCGCTCAGAGATCCAGCCAGCTATGGAGTTGCTCGAGAAGAGAACGAAGGTACAGGAGAAGCCCTTACAGCCTGGATTTGGTCTACGCACCCTGATGCGACAGGAAGAAGGCCAGAAGAAGGAAGAAGAGCTGGAAACCAACCTCCGCACCCACGGAGAAGCTCGCAGCGAAGTACAAGGCGGAAGCAGCCGCTTCTGCCAAGGAGCTACAGCAGCGTTGTCGCGCTACTTGGCGGCTACATGCTTGACTTCTACTCCGACGTTTAGGTTTAGTAGTTCTAGAAGTTAGCTCATATTACTTCTAGTCCTTTATGTATATGTTTGACACCTTTGCATACGGTGTTAACATTATTTTGAGTCCTAGTAGGCTGATAGTATGTTAGTTATCTTGTTCAAGCCTATGACGTTCAATGTACATAACTTAGGGTTTCCATGCTGATAGGGGTTTGAGCTCATGGGTTGTACTTACTTGTCGCCCATGCACGCTTTCTAGCTAATTTAAGTTATTTTTCGGAGCTATGTGTCATTTTAGGTAGTTTAAGTTATACGCTGGCACTCTAGGGGGCTTGACGTGGTAGCCTATGAGTGTAGAAAAGTTACCAGGTAGTTTAAGGCACAAAAGGACAGTCAAGTGGAGCTATGAACTCCCATTGGTCCATTTTTGTCTTTTGTGAAACTCTAAGTTTAGAAACAGAGCTCTAGAGTGGAGTTCGGGCATTTGGTGAGGGATCTTCAAAATCTGAGAACACAGGAAGAGAGAGCTCGTCGTGCCAAGCACTATCAGTGAAATTTTTGCTCGATTTGGATCAATAAACAAGGAGTTATGCCCAATTGAAGTTCGGATTGTGCCAAAACTGCATCACTTTTGTTGATTTTGGGGTTTTCGGTGCCAATTGCAGCAGAATTGAGGAAATCACTTCAAAACTTCGTGGTTGCGTTCACTGTCAGGAGGGCTACGACTGTCCAAAAAGTTTCGAATCATTTGAGTAACTGAGTAATTCAGGGCGGCCGCTGAAGCAGAGGGGGTCTGAAAAGCTCTTAATCTAGAGCAGCGACTTCAGAGGAGGAGATCTGGAGTTCTGTGTACATTCAGGAGTCCCAACTTCACAGGGATGTTCAGCATCCTGTAGACTTCAAATGCTGTGAGAAGATTTGAAATTCATCGAGCCAATTCTCTATTCTATGTCTGAATAGCTGTCTAGGTACCAGAAATTGCCATAATTCTCTTATTCAGAACTTTTCTGTCAACATCTCAGTGCTAGAATTCAATCTCAGGCTGAAACTTTGTGTGTGTGTTCAGTAGTGCCTCATTTACATGTAGGGGAAGTTTAGAAGTCTAAACCTTCATAGTTTTCCTCTCTTTGAGTGTCAAAGTTCACCGCTTAAACCTATTACTACTAGTTAAACCTAAATTTCGCCTTTTGAGCATATTAGAGGACCCTACACAACTGTGTGAGTGTTTATGGCCCTGTTGTGACCTGAAAGCCAACCTCTTGAGTAAACAACCACAGCCAGAAGCCCGACGCTTTCCTAGGTAGACGGATCACACTCCGACAGCGTGACCAGGAGGTTCTACGAGTGCGAGGTAAGATCACCGCCCTTGCAGAGGAGAGGACGACATGGAAGACACTACGGGAAGCCGCAGAAGCGCAGACTGCATCCGAGAAGACGCAGCGGGAAGCAGCGGAAGCTCGTTGTCGAGTTGAGAGTTTTCCTGGGAAGGGCGGAACCTTCTGGCTGTGATATGACCTTGAAGGCTATGTTCGGTCTACTCAGGGAAGCGTTGAGCTTCAAGCTGTGACTGCTTACTATACAGAGGTAGGGTTCAGGTCATAAAGGGCACTATAGACACTCACTCAGGTCGAATGGACCCTCCAGTCTGTGCAGGAAGCGAAGATCAGATCAGACTAGCAGTAATAAGGTCAGACAGCGAACTTTAACGGTCCAGAATCAGAAACATATGATGGTTCAGACTTCAGAACTCCTCCTACATGTAAATGAGGCCCTACTGACCATACACACGAAGTTTCAACTTGAGATCAAATCAGAGTGTCGAGATATGGGCAGAAATGTTGTGAGCAGAGAAATTACGGCAATTTCTGGTACCCAGACAGCTATTTCGACCTAGAACAGAGAATTGGCTCGATCACTTTCAAAGATTCTTACAGGATTTGCAGTACACAGCTTGCTGAACACTCCTGTGAAGTTGGGCCTCCTGATTGTACACAGAACTCCAGATCTCGCTCTCTGAAGTTGCTGTTCCAGATTGAGAGCTTTTCGGACCCCCTCTACTTCAGCGGTCGCTCCGAATTACTCACAGACTCAATTGACATGAAAATTTGGGGACAGTCGTAGCCCTGCTGCCAGTGAACGCGACCTCGAAGGTTTGAAGCGATTTTCTCAAATCTACTGCGATTGACATCGAAAACCCCAAAATCAACAGAAGTGCTACAATTCTGGCACAAATCGAACTTCAATCAGCCATAACTCCTTCTTTATTGCTCCAAATCGATCAAAAATTTTGCTGACAGTGCTTGGCACGACGAACTCTATCTCCCTGTGCTCTCAGATTTCGCAGTGCTTTCTCCAAATGCCCGAACTCCTCTTAAGACCCTTACTACTAAGTTTAGCAATACACAAAGACAAAATTGGACCAATGGGAGTTCATAGCTTCACTCCCCTGTCCTTTTGTGTCCCAAACCACGTGGTGACTTGAATTTTCACATAGGCTACCACGTCAAGTCCTTAAAGTGCCAGCATAGACCCTAAACTACATGCGAAGACATGTAAAACGACACGTAATCCCGAAAGATAACCTAACCTCGCTAAGAAGAATGCATGGGCGACACGTAATTACAACCCAGGAGCTTAAACCCTATCAACACGGTAATCAACCTACTAAGATTCAAAATATATAACATCTTCCAAAAATGGACTTCTCTGAGGTCTTAACTTCACTCAGAGAGACTAACGCTTGACAGAGAAGTGAATCATTTACTATGTGAAATGATTCACATCACGACATCCACCCCCTCCAAACCTGCACATCCTCCGGCATGTGCCAACCTCTTCAGTCTGCTGTCTGTTCTTCATTATCGTCACTCTCCTCCGCCTTAGCCTCTTCAGTAGCCGAGACGTCTTCATCTTTTATCGTCCTCTGCTCAGACTCTAGAAAGTTGAACAAATCTACTGATCCTCCACGTCGTTTGAACAACTTCACTCGCTTGCCGGCCACAGATAGTTTCAAAGGAGTACCATCTAGCTCTCGTAAACTATAAGTGGCATTCTCATATACATCTAACACAACATAAGGCCCGAACCATCTTCGCGAGAACTTACGAAGTGTAGAATGTTGGTTCTCCAGCGTGCTGTCATACACCAGAACCCAATCACCAACACGTATTGGCTTCGGTCGTAGTCGGTGAGTCTTGTCGAAACGCTCCTTGTTTCTAACTCGAGTCACCTTCAGCTTCTCTTGCGCCTCAGCAAGATCCTCCTCCCTTCGCTCCATCTGCCTAGTTCGTAAAGCAAGGAGTGAAGTATGATCTATACCATCTTCCCACGGTAGCGTAGCCCACGTAGGAAAGTCCTCCTCAGCAGGCATGATCGGTTTCTGCCCCAACATAAGCTCAACTGGCATATAGCCAGTCGTGGTACAGTGTGTAGTTCTATCAGCCCATAAAGAAAATGGAAGCAGTCTCGGTCATTCTCTAGGCCTACCATCACATGCTTTCACTAAAGCGTGAGCGATAGAAGGGTGTCCTCGTTCACTCTTACCAATCCTTTCTGGATTCATGGCAGTAGTAAGACGAAGCTTTACTCCATAACGAGCAAAGAACTCCATCGCTTCTGCACCTCTCAGCTCGCCCCTATCTGCTCGTAGTCTTCCAACAGATCCATAACGACAGATGATATCTTCTAACACGAATCTACATATGTTCTCCGTAGTCTTTGTCCGTAGTGCTCGTCCCTCCACGTAGTTGGAGAGATCTTCCCGAGCTAACACCAAGTAGTGCATTCTCCATAGTCCCGGTGGCATCATCACAAGATCAAGGACCCACGAAAAATGAATACTAGGTGGGTAGGTAGGTACAAGTCCATCTCTGTAACGGACTTTAGAGTAGAACTGGCAGTGCAAACACGATCCAACAAAATCCACTACGTCTTGATACAAACCCTTCCACCAGTATCGCTCTTTCATCTTCGTGTAGGTAGCCCAGACTCCGCGGTGTCCAGCCCACAAGGTGTCATGAAACTCCTTAAGCAGATTCAACCTTGAAACAAATCGCACGCCTTCTGCATCTTCTTGACCGATTGCCCATCCAATCGCCTTTGGACTCGTGTCAACTGTCAGTATGATAGGTCTTCCTCTCTCATAGCTAAGTCTCCTTAGTACAGGTGGAGACTTCAGAATCTCTTTCAGCTGCTCCATCGTCTCGTGATGCTCTTGCCGCCAAGTAAACCTCTTCCCTTTTCTCAGAAGTGCATACAAAGGTTCGGCAATGTGTGCATAATGAGGAATACTCACACGAAAGAACACACAAGCTCCTAAGAATCGTCGAACCTCAGTGATGTTGGTACAGTCTGCTATCCTTGCTATAGCATCTACCTTCTCTGGGTTCGGCCGTCTTCCAAAAGTACCGCATAAGTGATCAACCACCACAATCTCTGACATTCCAAAACGAGATTTGGTACCTGACAGAGTGAGGTGTACCTCTTCCAAGCGCATCAGAATCTTCTCCACATCTCGGATGTGGTCTGCAACGAACTTTCTGCAACCATCAGCAGTCATAGTTTTGTCCTTGTCTTCCACCAGACAGCCTTTCATGGGTATATCATCAAGAAATGGGATAGTAACCTCAGGTACAAACTCTCGTAACACCTTATGCATCGCGTTTTGCATATGGGCTACAGAGTTTGTTGCACCCTGAGGAAGAGTACACATCCGCATCAACCCCAAAGGTGTACGCATGGTAGTCAAGTCTCTACTCTCCAAAGCAAGCTGAAACTGATCATAACCTGAAAACATATCTCCAATAGAATAGATAGATCTTCCAGCAAATGCCTCGGCTACTTCATCAACCACAGGTCCTGTTCCAACGTTTCGTATCGTGATGTTGTTGGCAGGCTGCAAGTCTTGGATGAAGCGTAAAGCTCCTGTCTTCTTAGGTACTGTGAACCATCGGCTAGAGTATGGAGCCATAGATGGTTCAAGAATACCCATCCGCATCCTCTCCTTCAGCAACTCAATGACCTTCGGTAACAAAGCATGAGGGACTGGAATCGGCTTCAAGTCCCAAGGTACGTGAGGACCAGTGAAGATAACCATCGGAGCTATCACACTAGGATCCACACAACCAATCTCTCCAGCTGAGAAAGAAAATGCCTTATCATGACTAACTATCATCTGTTCAAAAGCTCGTTTCTCCACTTCAGTCAAGAAGCCACCCCCTCCTATCTGGAGCTGCTCGAGTGTCTCTTGAGTAAACTCGTGTCCTATCTGTTTAGGATCTCTCAGTACAGGCTCAGTGGCCGCTAACTCCATCTGCTGCTGTGAATCAACAGGTAACTGGGTCGCCACTGGTTTCACCTTCTTCGCTACAGTTTTGTATTTGGTGTGAACCTCTACTTCTTCACGAGAGCCACACCAGCAGATTGCATCCTTCCATCCACTCTCCAGTCTCGGATGAGGACGAGATTGCAAGCACGAGGCAATCTCCTCATAGACCTTCCGAGAGTGGATGGGGATCACCACCCTTCCTCCCATCTGCTCCATCAACCTATCTACATCATCCAGCCAACGAACAAAAAGCTGTGCACTTACAAACTCCTCGTAGACACCAGAAATCATCTCACCTTCATTCAAAACTCCTGTACAGCGCAGATTTGCTGCACACCTCTCCATCAGCCTTCTACTCTTCTCAGTCAAATCCTCTACTCGTGTGAACTCACTCCAATCATCAGAACTGAAAGTCATCAAACCAGATTTCCAACTATGTACAGTGTGGCTATTCTCTGAATCTTGAGCAACCTCTGCGTCAACCTCCTGTGATCCCACAGGCTGCTCAAGCGGGATCATAGTAACAGCAGATCCGTCACTCTTGGTATCCCGTCCTACAAGAGTGGTTTCAGAAAACCCTTGCTCCTACAGATAGGAGAATGTCTCAAAGTTTGTCTGTTTCGTTCGTGGTTCGAACGAACGGTCAAAAACTACACAGAATGTCTATCATCTGGACTACAGATCCTAGCATAGTGAGATCCATCGTCCATCACCTTGGTCTCCATTCTAACTGCGGTGATATAAAGTTGACCAAGAATCAGAGGATAAGAAGCAGAAGATTGCACGAAGAAGTGCTGATCTACCTCCACATCACCCAGCTTCACTCTCACGTTGGGACAAGCGCCGTATAACTCACCCTTCTGGTTGTTTGCAGCTCGTAGCACCCAACCATGGTTCAGTTCGATAGGCCACTGTCCTCTCTCGTACACCTCCCGTGACATGATGTTGATCTCTGAACCGTGATCAACTAACGCAGCAACAGGTTCAAGACTTCCGGGACGAACTCGTGTAGCCGTCGTAGCACGAGCCCAGTGTCTCTTCCTGAAGTCACTATCAGCAGCTGGACTCTCATCGCCAGCTTCATCATCATCGAATTCAGCAGTATTGGTACCAGCAACTAACGCTTCTTGCTGATACTCTGTATCATCAGCTTCCTGAAAGTGCACCTTGCCGAACTCTGCATCATTTACATAAGCTCCTACTACATCTATCATCTGACTTTCAACTTGCTCGGACATAACTTGTCTCTTCCACTTGATGATGTCGATGATCAGCTCGTGAAACTCCCTCTTCGCAATACCAAGAACTTCCCGAAGAGAAAACTCGATTCGCGCGTCAAGTATTCTCTGCTCCAAGATGCTCTTGAGATCAGTTGAAGTCTCGATATCTACTACCAACTTGTAAGCCGGTCCTTTCCCCTTCTCTTGGGCAGTGAACCGTCTACCAGCAGTCGTTGGCTCCTGCTGGGACCTCTGCACGTCCTCCATCGGACCTGGTGCAGGTGGAGGAGCTGCAGAAGTAGAAGGGATGTCTTCGGGAAGAGCCGCTCGTCTCCTTGTGACCCTTCGTCTGTCTCCAGCCTCCTCCGGAACTCGAGTATCAAGTTTAGAGGCTTCTCGCCGCCTCTTCTCCTCCACAGAAGCATCTTGCCAGTGAACGTGTCTATCCACGTCCAAGAATGCTTTGATAGACGCAGCATCAACAGGATCTCCCCACCCTGTGACCCTACGGATAATTTCTGCTCCTCTCTTCAGTACTTCAGAAGGAACTTGAACAGGTTTCTTCTCAGTAGTTCTATCTAGCAACGTAGGACTAGAAGAAACTTCAATGTGACCGGCATATACATCAAGATTTACCGGTGGTGCCATCAATGCGTGTACAGTTGCAGCAGCTGTAATCTGAGGTAGACTCCTCATGCCTCCTCGTCCAAACTGCGTGCTTAACGGCTCTCCAGTAGAAGAAAGGTGTAGCCTACTATTCTGGTAGCGAACCACATCATCTCGCAGAGCAGTCGTGAGCTCTTGACAGTCCCCTCGGAAATGATCTTGACTGTCACACCAGATACATCTACGAACAGGAGCACCTCCTGGACGTGCAGCAGCAGACGCCGGTGGCTGCTCTCTCTGCAGGCCAGCTAACTCCACCTTCAGTTCTCTCATCTGACGAATCAGATCTTCGATCTGGTTCTGCTGTCCATGGTTCTCTGCAGGTCTCTGAACCGGTGCCCTTTGTGCAGGAACTGGCACCATTGGTATCAAAGGTACTGCAGCGGGTACAACAGGTCTAGGAGCCGGTTGCTGTACTTGAGGAGCAGTGCGGGGTTGAACGGTCACTTCTGCAAGCGGACGTCCTCCCACAACCACTCTTGCCTTCCTCTGCCTCGTTAGTACGGCAACAGCATCCTCGACTCTTCCCCAGTCGGTAGTAACTCCTCCTTCAGCAGATCGGTCAGCCAACATAAAGCATAACCGATCTGCCGTAGCATCATCGGTAGCTTGCAGAAAAAGCTCAGTTCTCCTCGCATCTAAAGTTATGCGCTCAAGAGTTGAGAGTTGTCGGATCTCCGATCAAACTCTCTCAGCATCTCATTCAGACTCATCATACGACCAGGTTGCTGCTCAACCCAGTCTAAAAACGTTCTCCTAGTGACTCTCTCTGAATCTTCTTCGAGAAACTCCTCTCGAAGAGATCGTTCGAAACTCATCCATACACCTAGATTTCTTCTCTGTACATCCCTAACTTGGTCCTGCAACTCAGGGATTACAGCTAACTCAAAACTGGTTATCATTTCTATATCCGTAACTCTAACCAAGCTCATCTCTCCTCTGTATTCACGCAGATACCTAGAAATATCTCTACCATCAAATCTGCCACATCTATTCACTATCGCTTGCAAAGCTTTTGTGGATTTTAACTCACCCCCTCCAACGATCGGATGCTGTTGGACCAGGGCCGCAAGCGTCCTCAGAATCTCAGTTGTGTCGAGACCAGATGCAGATGTCGCTACAGTCGCAGGGGCTACAGTAGGTGCTGCAGCAGACGTAGATGCAGCAGCCGTAGAAGTAGCATCAGCAGCGTTTCCGCTCTTCCGATCCATCTTCCTCTTCGTCTTGGAACTCAACTTCACGGTCAATCACCCCAAGAAGCCTCTCAGTGGAAGCACCAGATGTCGAGTTGAGAGTTTTCCTGGGAAGGGTGGAACCTTCTGGCTGTGATATGACCTTGAAGGCTATGTTCGGTCTACTCAAGGAAGCGTTGAGCTTCAAGCTGTGACTGCTTACTATACAGATGTAGGGTTCAGGTCATAAAGGGCACTATAGACACTCACTCAGGTCGAATGGACCCTCCAGTATGTTCAGGAAGCGAAGATCAGATCAGACTAGCAGTAATAAGGTCAGACAGCGAACTTTAACGGTCCAGAATCAGAAACATACGATGGTTCAGACTTCAGAACTCCTCCTACATGTAAATGAGACCCTACTGACCATACACACGAAGTTTCAACTTGAGATCAAATCAGAGTGTCGAGATATGGGCAGAAATGTTGTGAGCAGAGAAATTACGACAATTTCTGGTACCCAGACAGCTATTTCGACCTAGAACAGAGAATTGGCTCGATCACTTTCAAAGATTCTTACAGGATTTGCAGTACACAGCTTGCTGAACACTCCTGTGAAGTTGGGCCTCCTGATTGTACACAGAACTCCAGATCTCGCTCTCTGAAGTTGCTGTTCCAGATTGAGAGCTTTTCGGACCCTCTCTACTTCAGCGGTCGCCCCGAATTACTCACAGACTCAATTGACATGAAAATTTGGGGACAGTCGTAGCCCTGCTGCCAATGAACGCGACCTCGAAGGTTTGAAGCGATTTTCTCAAATCTACTGCGATTGACATCGAAAACCCCAAAATCAACAGAAGTGCTGCAATTCTGGCACAAATCGAACTTCAATCAGCCATAACTCCTTCTTTATTGCTCCAAATCGATCAAAAATTTCGCTGATAGTGCTTGGCACAACGAACCCTATCTCCCTGTGCTCTCAGATTTCACAGTCCTTTCTCCAAATGCCCGAACTCCTCTTAAGACCCTTACTACTAAGTTTAGCAATACACAAAGACAAAATTGGACCAATGTGAGTTCATAGCTTCACTCCCCTGTCCTTTTGTGTCCCAAACCACGTGGTGACTTGAATTTGCACATAGGCTACCACGTCAAGCCCCTAAAGTGCCAGCATAGACCCTAAACTACATGCGAGGACATGTAAAATGACACGTTGTCGCGCTACTTGGCGGCTACATGTTATATTTCTACTCCGACGCTTGAGTTAAATAGTTCTAGAAGTTAGCTCTTATTACTCCTAGTCATTTATGTATATGTTTGACACCTTTGCATACGGTGTTAACACTATTTTGAGTCTTAGTAGGTTGATTACCATGTTGATAGGGCTTAAGCTCATGGGTTTGTATTTGCGTGTCGCCCATGCACGCTTTCTAGCTGATTTAAGTTATTTTTCGGGGCTGCGTGTCGTTTTAAGTAATTTAAGTTTTACGCTGTCACTCTAGGGGGCTTGACGTGGTAGCCTATGAGTAAAACTAAGTTGCCACGTGGTTTAGGGTACTAAAGGACAACCAAGTGGAGCTATGAACTCCCATTGGTCCGTTTTTGTCTTTTGTTAAACTCTAAATTTAGAAACAGAGCTCTAGAGTAGAGTTCGAGCATTTGGTGAGGGATCTTCGAAATCTGAGAACACAGGAAGAGAGAGCTCGTCGTGCCAAGCACTGTCAGTGAAAGTTTTGCTCGATTTGGATCAATAAACAAGGAGTTATGCCCAATTGAAGTTCGGATTGTGTCAAAACTACATCACTTTTGTTGATTTTGGGGTTTTCGGTGCCAATTGCAGCAGAATTGAGGAAATCACTTCAAAACTTCGTGGTTGCGTTCACTGTCAGGAGGGCTACGACTGTCCAAAAATTTTCATGTCGATTGAGTAACTGAGTAATTCAGGGCGGCCGCTGAAGCAGAGGGGGTCTGAAAAGCTCTTAATCTAGAGCAGCGACTTTAGAGAAGGAGATCTGGAGTTCTACAAACATTCAGGAGTCCCAACTTCACAGGGATGTTCAGCATCCTGTAGACTTCAAATACTGTGAGAAGATTTGAAATTCATCGAGCCAATTCTCTGTTCTATGTCTGAATAGCTGTCTAGGTACCAGAAATTGCCATAATTCTCTTATTCAGAACTTTTCTGTTCATATCTTCGTGTCAGAATTTGATCTCAGGTTGAAACTTCGTCTGTGAGTTCAGTAGTACCTCATTTGCATGTAGGGGAAGTTTAGAGATCTAAACCTTCATAGTTTTCCTCTCTTTGAGTGTCAAAGTTCACCGCTTAAGCCTATTACTACCAGTGAGACCTAAATTTTGCCTTTTGAGCATATCAGAGGATCCTACACTCCTGTGTGAGTGTTTATAGCTCCTGTTGTGACCTGAAAGCCAACCTCTTGAGTAAACAACCACAGCCAGAAGCCTGGCGCTTTCCTAGGTAGACGGATCACACTCCGACATACTCTCTTTTTGGTGAACTCGACGTGAAACACCTAGGGTGGGAGTTTTCTTGAGAGTGTTACAGGATCAGATATCATGGCCAACCAAGGATCATCAAGTGGAGGTGTTGCTGCTGCTCAGCAACCTATTCAGTTTGATGCTGCTACGATGAAGATGTTCCAAGCTTTTTCCATGTTTATGCAGCAGCAGCAGAGCACAGAGAGGAAGGAGGTGTTAGCAACCAAGGCGTTGCAATCTGTGGTGCACCAGATGGACCAGTTCAAGGGTACAGATATTTCCAAGTATGTGCGATACTATGCTAGGGAGATGGAGGTGAACAAGGTGCTTGAGAAGGAGATGGTGGAGAACTTTGAGCTTGCTGTTGTCCCTGAGATTCGTGGGCGTGTGAAGGAGCTCAAGCAGCAACAAGGACAGAGTTGGGAGAGCTTTATGCGAGCTTTGAAGGAGGAGTACTACACTGAAGATTCAGAGAGGGTGACCAAGAGAACGTTCTTGGAGTGGGTAGTTAAGCCCAACAAAGGTTTGTCTGTAAATGAGTTGTTAAGGGAATTTGATCGTCAGTATGCTCAGCTTTCTAGGACAGAAAAGCTTACATTAGAGGTGGAGAAGACCGAGCTTTTCCTACAAGCAGCGGACGTGACTATTCAGGAGAAGCTTGAGCTGTTGCTGGAAGACAAGAGTGAGGAGAGAGGATTGAAGACTGACTGGAAGGAGGTTGAAGAGGCTGTCTCTTTGCTGACCAAGAGACAGAGAAGAAGGGACAAGGTGGTGGTAAGTGAAGCAGCACCTCTGATAATTCCTGTCAAGCAGTTGCCTGCTAAGCCCGCTTTGGTAATTACTAGAGAGGAAGACTCACCGCTTGATGAGTTGATTAAGGGTATGAAGGAGCTTAAGCTTAAGCTCACTAGGTTAGAAGAGAAGGAGCAGAATGTACAGCCTGCTATGCAGAGACCTCAGATGAGAGAAGGCTTTGTTCATCGTTGTATATGGTGTGATAGCCTAGACCATGTAAGAAGAGATTGTGGGGAGTTTTCAGATGCATTGAGGAAGGATCTTATCTTCTTCAAAGATGGTAAGATCCATTTGAGAGAGACTGGGATGATGCTGGGGACCAACTTTGGCAAGGGTGGTATGAAGAGACTTGTGAATGATATATCAGCATCACATGTTGTTTCTCTTGTGAATGCTGCTACTTGTGGAGTGAAAGTGGAGATGGAGAGAGAGAAAGGGACTACTGGGTTGTGGTCAGATGTAGTGCGATCCGTAGCTAGAACAGAGCTAGACAAGGATGTGCTACGAAGGGTTGGCAACTCAATTAGAGAAACTACAGGATGGAATGACCCTGTGGATACTATGTCAGTGCATGCTTATGTTGCAAGAAGTCAGCATGAAGCTCTACTAGAAGAAAAACGCAGGAGGGAGGATGCAGGTGAGGCTTCTACAGCCAAACGACCTGCTACAAGGAGTGAAAGAGCTAGACCAGATGCAAGGCAGGAGACAACACCTACTCGGGAGGAGACTATGGAGGATCTACCATCTACAACACCAAAGGAGAAGGAGAGAAGCAAGGAGAAGGGTAAGATGCCTGCATACAAACTTCAGTCTGACATTGAGATTGCTACAGACTTGAAGCAGGTGTTAGAGAACCGTATCTTGAATGGAAAGGTTGAGTTTACTTTGGGTGAGATTCTTGGGATTGCAAAGCGTGAGTTCCATGAGGTTATTATAGATATCATCAAGAGGAAACGTCAGATTTTGGGTGAAGCAACTACGCTTAACGCTCTAGGGACCAAATTGTCGGAAGATGAGGAAGATGAGATTGCTGGTTATTGCTCTCAAAAATCAGAGGGAAGATCAGATCAGCACGTGAGGTTTGAAGATGAGGTGGAAGCATCGCAGAAGAGCCATTATTCTCACAACCATTGGGCGAGAGCAACCACAGAGACCTTAGTGAAGCTGGGAGATCTAGAGGAACCTGTGGTGGCATTGATTGATCATGGCTCAGAGATTAATCTGATGTCTAAGGAGCTGTACAAGCGTGGGAGGTGGCCTATAGACACCGACCATGGATGGCTTATCCGTGCTGCCAACAACCAGCGAGGAGAACTCTATGGTGCTTGCCCCAACATCAAGGTAACTGTGGGTGACATTAGTGATGTTCAGAATTTCTTTGTGCAAGACATGTCAACCTATCCTATCATTCTAGGACAGCCTTACATTACTGCTGTTAGAATGGAGACACGAGTTATGGATGATGGTTCGGCCTATGCTAGGATACGTAGTAGAGACGGCAAAAGAGCTGTTCAGTTTTTGACCGTTGCTGCAGAACATGAGAGGAATCGTGATAGCTTGAGAGACCGTCCACTACCTAAGATTACTCAGGAGTTTAGAGAGTCTAGGGGTTTTGGCAGAGTACCATTGAAGAGCGAGACTTCAACGGTACAGTAGAGATAAGATTCTCGCCTGATCCAGTAGAGCAAGAAGCTTTATCCACTAGCTTCTTAGGACTGACATCATGTGGATCAGTGTGTTATAGGAAGGTTGAGAATCTGAAGAGGTTTGAGAGACAACATGTGAAGTATGTACATCAATCTTTGAGAGATAGTGGAGAGTTAGCAGGAGATGAATACATATCTGGAGTGTTTGAAGAGCAGTATTTGGTAGATACTATAGGAGAGTTGAAATCTATATTAGAAAGCTCTACAGATGATGTAGATAGAGTGGTGAGAGTGAGCTCCAAGGAGCTTTATGATGTAATTGATAAGTTTATAGATCGACAAGAAGTGTATGTGGAGACCAAGTACAAGTCAGTGGCAAAGAAAGTCAAACCAGTGGCTTTGCCTTTGCCACTCGATTACAATCAGAAGATGGAGCAAGTTGCACGAGAACCCACGCTCAGAGGACCGAGAAGAATTGGGCACCAGTTCACAGAAACAACACTGAAGGAGCTGAAGATTGGAGGTGATGGATTTCTTACCGAGCAAGAGAAGAAGAGCTTAAGGGAGATGCTATCTAGGCATGGTAAGGCGTTTGCGTTTGAGTCACATGAAGTAGGATGTGTAGATCCAAGTGTAGTTGCACCTATGGTAATCTTTACTATACCGCATGTGCCTTGGAATCTACGTCCTATCCCTGTACCTAGAGCTCATCTACCAAAGCTGATAGACTTGCTCAATGAGAGGATTAGGATGGGTATCTTGGAACCATCTATAGCTCCCTACTCTAGCAGATGGTTTACTGTTCCGAAGAAGAGTGGAGCTTTGAGATTTATTCAAGATATGCAGCCAGTTAACAAGGTGACTATCAGGAATATGGGTATAGGACCTATTGTAGACGAGTTTGCAGAGGCTTTTGCTGGTCGTGCTATCTATTCAATGGGAGACTTATATTCAGGTTACGATCAGTTTCAGTTATCCTCTGAGAGTAGAGACTTGACTACAATGAGGACACCTCTGGTGTTACTAAGGATGTGCACCTTGCCACAAGGTGCTACCAATTCTGTAGCACATATGATGAATGGCATGAATAAAGTTTTGAGGGATTTCATTCCTGAAAAAACTATGCCATTCCTTGATGATGTGCCGATCAAAGGGTGTGCTGAGGAGGAGAAGAATGAGGTAATAGATCAGAGGGGGTGCCGTAAGTTTGTTGCAGATCACATAGCCGACTGTGATAAGATATTGAGTCGACTGGAGGAGGTTCATTTGACTTTATCAGGAGCAAAGTCTGTATTTGGAGAACATGAGGTGTTAATAGTGGGACATCTGTGTGGATCTTATGGTCGGAAACCTTGTCCAAACAAGGTTGATGCCATCCGAAGGATGAAGGAGACATGTGGATCGGTTACTGAGGTGAGAAGGTTTCTAGGTGCATGTGTGTTTTATCATATATGGATTCCACACTTTGCACATGTAGCAGATCCGTTGTACAAGTTGCTGAGGAAGGGGCAGAGATTTCAGTGGCAAGAGGAGCAAAGCGAGTCTATGAAGAAGTTGAAGGATCTGTTGTCTTCACCACCAACTCTACGGAAGGTAACATATGAGTTGGGCAGACCTGTTATCCTTACTGTTGATACTAGTCCTATTGGCATTGGGTGGGATATAGGACAGGATGATGAGGATGGAAATAGATATGTGGTGCGTTTTGGAGCTAAGGTGTTAAGTTCACGGCAGAGAGACTACCCTCAGGTCAAGAGAGAGCTATGGGGAGTAGTTACTGCGATGAAGAGTGATAAGGAATACTTGATAGGAGCACCTGTGGTTGTGGAGACAGATTGCTTACCTCTCTTGGGAATGATCACTAGCTGTACAACTCCAGATATTGCTATGTTGAGGTGGATAGCATATATCAAGTCCTTGAACCCAGAGTTTAGACATATCGCAGGAAAGGACAATCATGTGGCAGATATGTTATCAAGGGCTAGGTATTATGATGAGAAAGAAATGATAGATGATCAGGAGGATGTGGGAACAGAGTTCTATTCTAGTGCTCTTGCTAGAAGGGATAGAAGCTGTTTTGCAGCTCCATTGGAGTTATTTGAGGAAACTATGTACGATGGCGAGTGGTTGGATCTTGGGCGCTATTTGAGTTCATTGGAAAGGCAAGAAGGCTGGTCTGATGCAGATTTCAAGAGGATCCGTAGAACAGCTTATGGGTACTTTTTATATGGAGGACATCTATGGAAGCGCCCTAAGCTACAAGGAGGTGTACCACAGCGGGTGGTATGTGACCTAGAATTGAAGCAGAAGCTGATCAAGGAGTTCCATGAGAGTCTATGGACCGGTCATAGAGGAGTTTGGGCTACATTTGCCAAGATAAAGGAGAAGTATTGGTGGAAGGGTATGTATAAGGATGTAGTACAGTTTGTTTCATTCTGTATACCTTGCCAGATGTATTCCAACGTACGTCATCGTGATGGATTGCATCCTACTTATCCTTTAGCCATTCATTACAAATGGGTAGTTGATCTGGTAACTATGCCATTTGGACTTGGACAAATGAGGTATCTAGTCTTGGCTAGAGAAGATCTATCTAACCAAGTTGAAGGTCGTGCCCTAAGGACGAAGACCACTGCTAGTGTTTGCCGCTTTCTACTTGAAGATGTTATTTGTAGGTATGGGTGTGTGGGGAAGATCACTGCAGATAGGGGTGAGCTGGATTCACAAGAAGCAGTTGAGTTCTTCAAGCGATTGGGAATCAAGTTGGCGTTAACCACTGCTTACAATCCTGAAGGGAATGGTAAGAGCGAAAGAGGTCATCCGCCAATCATCAAAGCTTTGGTAAAAGCTTGCAAGGGTAAGATCCGTGAATGGCCTAGACTGCTACCGTTTGCTTTGTGGGCAGATCGTACAACTCATAGTACCGTTACAGGTTACATGCCAGCAGAGTTGATACTAGGGCAAAAACCTGTGATGCCGATTGAGGAGGTTGTGCCTACTTGGAATGTTTTGCCATGGGAAGATGGTAGAAGTACGGAGGATCTTCTTGCATTAAGGATCCAGCAGTTAGAACGAAGACCTGAGGATGTTGCCAAAGCTGTGGAAAGGTTAAAGACTGCTAGAGAGAGAAACAAAGGCAGATTTGATAGAACGCATAGATTACGACCCAAACCAGTTAAGGAAGGTGATTGGGTGTTAGTCTATGATAGTAGTCTTGATAATCAGCATAGCACTATCAGGAAGTTCTCCAAGAGATGGTTTGGACCTTATGTGGTGTTAGAAGTTTATGATAATGCCACATACTCTTTGAGAGAGTTAGATGGTGCAGTGCTCAAGATACCAGTCGCAGGAAAGAGAATCAAGCTCTTTAGAAGGAGAGGGGGGGATCAGAACGTTGCAGAGTTTACAGAGGATGAAGCTGAAGACTCAATGCAGGTTGAAGATGAGTTTGAAGCCGAAGTTGAAGAGTCTTGATCTGGATGGCACATACCGGAGGATGTGCAGGTTCAGAGGGGGTGGATGTCGCGCTACTTGGCGGCTACATGTTATATTTCTACTCCGACGCTTGAGTTAAATAGTTCTAGAAGTTAGCTCTTATTACTCCTAGTCATTTATGTATATGTTTGACACCTTTGCATACGGTGTTAACACTATTTTGAGTCTTAGTAGGTTGATTACCATGTTGATAGGGCTTAAGCTCATGGGTTTGTATTTGCGTGTCGCCCATGCACGCTTTCTAGCTGATTTAAGTTATTTTTCGGGGCTGCGTGTCGTTTTAAGTAATTTAAGTTTTACGCTGTCACTCTAGGGGGCTTGACGTGGTAGCCTATGAGTAAAACTAAGTTGCCACGTGGTTTAGGGTACTAAAGGACAACCAAGTGGAGCTATGAACTCCCATTGGTCCGTTTTTGTCTTTTGTTAAACTCTAAATTTAGAAACAGAGCTCTAGAGTAGAGTTCGAGCATTTGGTGAGGGATCTTCGAAATCTGAGAACACAGGAAGAGAGAGCTCGTCGTGCCAAGCACTGTCAGTGAAATTTTTGCTCGATTTGGATCAATAAACAAGGAGTTATGCCCAATTGAAGTTCGGATTGTGTCAAAACTACATCACTTTTGTTGATTTTGGGGTTTTCGGTGCCAATTGCAGCAGAATTGAGGAAATCACTTCAAAACTTCGTGGTTGCGTTCACTGTCAGGAGGGCTACGACTGTCCAAAAATTTTCATGTCGATTGAGTAACTGAGTAATTCAGGGCGGCCGCTGAAGCAGAGGGGGTCTGAAAAGCTCTTAATCTAGAGCAGCGACTTTAGAGAAGGAGATCTGGAGTTCTACAAACATTCAGGAGTCCCAACTTCACAGGGATGTTCAGCATCCTGTAGACTTCAAATACTGTGAGAAGATTTGAAATTCATCGAGCCAATTCTCTGTTCTATGTCTGAATAGCTGTCTAGGTACCAGAAATTGCCATAATTCTCTTATTCAGAACTTTTCTGTTCATATCTTCGTGTCAGAATTTGATCTCAGGTTGAAACTTCGTCTGTGAGTTCAGTAGTACCTCATTTGCATGTAGGGGAAGTTTAGAGGTCTAAACCTTCATAGTTTTCCTCTCTTTGAGTGTCAAAGTTCACCGCTTAAGCCTATTACTACCAGTGAGACCTAAATTTCGCCTTTTGAGCATATCAGAGGATCCTACACTCCTGTGTGAGTGTTTATAGCTCCTGTTGTGACCTGAAAGCCAACCTCTTGAGTAAACAACCACAGCCAGAAGCCCGGCGCTTTCCTAGGTAGACGGATCACACTCCGACAACGTAATCCCGAAAGATAACCTAACCTCGCTAAGAAGAATGCATGGGCGACACGTAATTACAACCCATGAGCTTAAATCCTATCAACACGGTAATCAACCTACTAAGACTCAAAATATATAACATCTTCCAAAAATGGACTTCTCTGAGGTCTTAACTTCACTCAGAGAGACTAACGCTTGACAGAGAAGTGAATCATTTACTATGTGAAATGATTCACATCAAGACATCGTGCGCAGGAGATGTTAGTTCAGTCGGTGGAAGCGCTTCGGAAGAAGTTCAACTTCACCGCGGGTAGGAAGCTTCTTACCTTAGCTAGAGAATGGGACGACGAGTCCAAGACAATGTTGGTAGAGTGCAAGGAGAGCATGTTCAGGTATTTGGATCGGCAGATAGAGAGAGTGAAGACACTCTATGATCTTTCCTTGATTCTGCCACCTGCAACTGCATCTTCTCAAGCTCCAGCACCATCAACTGGATCCGAATTGGAGAAGGAGGAGTTCGACCTCGCTGTCCACTTGGTAGTGACAGCGTTGGAAGCCGAGAAGACTCCGGAAGAAGCCCCGGAAGACAAGATGTCTTCTGGAAGACAGGAAGAAGAGCTGTCTTCCTAGGTATTCCGAGTGGAGGAAACGACTTCCCCGGACCCCTATGAGGTCACCATGACTCCTAGTGTCGAACTAATGCCTCAGAAGAGCGAGGAAGCACAAGTCGACCCAGCTTCCTAAAAGACGCTTACGTCTTCCGAAGCAGAAGCAGAAGCAGAAGCCGAAGCAGCAGCAGCAGAGCCAGCGACGAACGATGAGGAGGAGGCCACCTCAGTGACACGTGAGGTAATTGCAGGGTTTTCCAGCTTATCAGAAGCCGAGATAGTAGTTCCGATAGGAGCAGATCAGGTAGAGATTGCCTCCGAGTAATCAGAATAGGTAGCAAACGTAGGAGACAAGTTGACATTTCTAAACTTAGCAAAGAACCGAACATGTTATCTTAGGGGTGGCAGTTCTAGTGTAAATTTAGTTAGGTGGCTAGCCATGTGGCAGAGTAGGAAGCGCAAGAACAAGAAAGGGAAACCGCTTGCATGTGGAGGGGCAGCTTTTCTCTCCCTGGTGGTGGTTCCTTCTGTTTCCTCTTGGTAGAGGTATAAGTAGGATCGAAGAGTAGGATTTTAAACACACATTACACACTGTGCATATTAGACGGAGTGTACACATTTGAGAGGCGCACTAAGTACGTTGTTATGTACTGTGCGCACACACACTACACCCGATGTTAGAGACAAACGAATAGATTGGAATTATATCGGAGGAGTCTGCTTGCTCGTTACCAACAGTGGTTCGAAGATGTAGATAGAGGTAGTGGACAGTTTAGGAACAAGGAACGGCATCCTCGTGAGTCCTGTTGGCTAGACTGGTGTGTCGAGGAATAGGAGCAGGAAGTAGAGGGAGTGAGCTTCCCAACGCCAATGTGACTTCTTCTCGGGGAATGGATTGCTGATTTGAGTTCAGAAGCTTTGTCCATGTCTTCTGGGTGGTGGGTTTTCTTGGATTCACTCCCGATTGTGCATGAGAAGTGTTCTTCTTCAGTGGCGGTGACTGTCAGCAATTGTGCAGATTCGCAGCTTGGCTCGTCCAGTAGAGCACTTCGGATCTACGTACGGACGGTCTTATGGATAAGGGATCCCAGAAGACAGAGTAGTCGGAGCAGCGAAGAGAAGAAGAAAGAAGCCTTCTTCCCACAGCAGAAGACGACATCCTCAAGTAGAAGACAGTGCAACTGTACGCACGTTTGTTGTCTTCCTCTCCAAACTATTACAAGCAGGGATGGCTTGTTAGTCAGGATCCGGACTAGAAGTCTGTCGAAATCTTAATTTCTCCTTTTCATCTTGTTTTTCTCTTGTTTGGATTTTCTCTTCTTTCCCATCTTCTCTCATCTTCTTCATCTTCTTACCTTCTTCTAGTGAGCTTCCGAGACTTCTATTGAGCTTCCGTGAAGGTGATGTCGTTGTAGTGCTGCAAGAAGATCATTTCCGTAGGCAGAAGCCTGGGAAGGCTACAGGGGGCATACACCCTGTGATTAATCTAACCCGTTGGAATGTGAGAGAGAGAGCAAGGTGTAACAGTCGTTGCTAGTCGACTTCTGCGAAGCAGGAGCAGTCTTCTGAGGTGTGAGAAGCCGAGTTGAACCCCCAAAGCAGAGAATTGCTTCGGAAAGACGGTACTGAGAAGACCGGAAGAAGTGACCTGGAAGCAGGAAACGTCTTTCAGAGCTTCACTGTGAATAGTTATGTGATATTTTAGTTAGTAGTTATTTGTTTAGGTCTAGAGCACCTTTTGGCGAGTCTGGAAGACGCGTGGTTTTGTGAGAAGACGGGATTTCTAGACAAAACCCGTGTGTTTGTGTGTTTGAACAGATCTTAGAACTTAGAGCAGCGTTACTTGTGCAAATCCTCTGGGGGAACGATATCTTGTATACTAAATGGACAAAAGGAGTAATCCTGCGACACTACAATGATCTTGTGGAGAAGATCAGTCTTACACTTTGTATAATGCTCCCCAAAGATGCTGGTGTTGGGATAAGAGACTACATGTCATCTTATGAGAGTGTCGAACGACAACAAAGACTTCTATGGGTACTCTCCATTTCGACTGGTTTATGGAGTGGAGTCCAAGTTGCCAATCCAATTCGAATTGGATACTTTTCAAACTATTCAACGAAAGTTGAAGAGGTTAAAGAGAAAAGACGTGGCCAGATCAAGAAGGGAGCAACTCATGGAGTTGGAAGAGATCCGAGCGGTAGCAATGATCCGGATGGAACGATGCGTATCAAAAGAAGAATTACGACAAACGATTGGACAAGAGAGAGATAAAACCTTTTCAAGTCGGAGATTGGGTAATGTTATATGATGCGATCAGATTCAAGGGGGCTAGGAAGAAGTTTCTTTCGAGATATTTTGATTCTTTTGTTGTAGATAAGGTGTGGAGCAACTTCACATATGACCTTCAGGAGCTGAGAGGAAAGAGATTCGATCGGATAAATCATGACAAGTTGAAGTTGTTTCATCGACGAAAGTTCTCTCTTCACTCCGAGGACGGAGTGAAAATTTAGTCTGGAGATAAAATGTAACGACTTATGTTACACATAAGAAGTTGTCTATTAGTAAGGTGTTTAGTTATAACTAAGTGCAAATAATGTTTATTTGCTGCCCAAGTACTTTAAGGAGGTATGAAGTTAGTCATGACTAGCTAAAGTTAGTTATGATTAAACTTAGCTGTACTTTAGACAGAATTCAGATATTTCTTGAAGAGTGAGCACTACTATCTTGTCATCTTGTCTAAAAGGTAGAAAGGAGGTGGAAAGTATCCCTTATTTCTTTTTTGACTTGATATTAGTGATGGGATGAAAGTTGTGGACTTTGTGAGCATTAAAAACAAGAAGAGATTCTACATGTTTTCTTTTTAGTGGGTCCTAGTGTAGAGGGGGGTGGAAATTCGAGATTCCTTGAGAATATTTCAAAATCCTTCTAAAAGTTGTTGACTTTAAGGAATAAGTCCATGTGAAAAGGTAAGAAGCCCATGTGATTAATGCTTTTATCTTAAGTAATATCTTAGTAAAATCCGGTAAAAATAGTTACGGCTGAGTTACCGAAAGGTACCAAGGTATAAATCTAGAATGTATAAATAGAGGAGTAGAGAAGAGCTCCTCATCCTTGTTTTCACATTGTCGTAATGACAACTTGACTAATATAGAGAGTGTGTGATATTTTAGCATATGAGAACTTGAGAGACGTCGTTAGAATGGAGGATTTTAGTTGATGAGTTTATGGACAATTTTTAGTTGATGAGTTTATAGATGGGTGAAAGATTGAACTTAGCATTTTTCTCTTCAAGTTCATGGTGTGCTTTCCTCAAAGCCATCAGAGGTGACCCTTGAGTAAGAGACAGACCGGACATGTTGCAGATTCATCGATGACTATCGTGGAGGTTGAGAGATTGGGAGGTAGTTGATCGATAGGACCGTGGAGGATTTACAGAACGGACATCTGTAGCCTGCATTATTGCTCCTCGAAATCTGCTCTGGATTACCCAGAGCTTATATACCGGTAGTAGGGGTTTAAGTGATAATCCTCCTCTTTGGGATATTGATTGTTCGACGCAAGCATGCGAAGTCGGGTTGAGGTTCTACTAGAGAGACATGTTAGAGTTTATGAGTAACGTTGGAAGTAAAGATTTCAGCGAACTTAGTTATCACAGGAATGTCAATTCGAGTTTCAAGAAGCACAGATCTGGAGTTCGAACTTTTGTCTCTAGTGCGTGGCCGCATGTCACAGGCTTAGAGTCCTTGTAAAGCTCTTTGCAGCCTACGGCCGCCGAGTTAGGGTCTTTGGTTTTCCACTACATTTTTCCAAAACCAAGCCGTGCAGATCATAGGCTTAGAGTCCTTGTTAAACCACTTATGCTACTATATAAACGCTAGAGGGATGACATGGCATTTGCTAGAATCGCAGTAGGAACAAAGTAAGAGCCGGAACATGAGAAAATCTAGTTCAAGGCAAGGACGTCAGAGGAGGTTGTCTACGTCTGGTACACTAATGCAAGTAGAGATAGTGTTCATCGCGACATGTGTCTTCGTTGCTGTGCGGTCAGTCTTGGTGATCTTTAGGTTTTGGAGCTGGTGAGGTTATGCGAGCATTAGGTTCATTTTTGGACTGCAACGTCTTGTCTTTGCGACAGACTGGTGATCGATTCTCATCAGCATTTCAGCCTGAACTGCAGTTTCTTGGTGAGTTGTTTTTGTGGCTTCTTGTTGGGAGACAGAAGGGTTTTCTGGAGTAAACTACTGCAGACCAAATTGCAACCATTTTGGTCTCCTCTGTGATTACGTGGATCAGCTGGCTGACTATTGGAACCTTCGAGCTACTGAAATTTGCTTCTTCGTGCGGAAAAGTATGGGATTTACACGT
Source organism: Asterella californica (assembly GCA_036924285.1). Classification (NCBI taxonomy): domain Eukaryota; kingdom Viridiplantae; phylum Streptophyta; class Marchantiopsida; order Marchantiales; family Aytoniaceae; genus Asterella; species Asterella californica. The sequence goes on along the minus strand of JAYKYS010000018.1, from coordinate 674,458 downwards.
TTGACTGTGGGGAGGAAAGTCTTTGTTGCGGCTTGGTACGAGATAGGAACTTTGAAAGTTGTAGCCTCTTTGTGGTTCAAACTTCTTGCTGTAGGATGTTACTGTAGCAAGGTTTAGACATTCAGTGGCATGTTCAGTAACCACATTGAACAGCATCGTCTTTCTGCTGCTTGACTTTCAGCACAAAGCTATTTGGCATTCAGCAGTATCGTTTAAATTTAGAGGTTTTGAGACATTTTCTCGTTCACCATATGTCTCAATCCGAGGTCCATATCGAGTGGTATGAAGATCGTCGTCAGTGGGAGGTGTGGGGAGATAAACTCATCGGTTTACTGATTCTCACTCCTGAGGATTTACAACTTGCATTTCCGGTTTACTGGGATGCTGTACAATCACTGACTCTCAATGAAGAGTATGCTAGTGTTTACGATGATTGTGACAGGATCCATTTGTTGGGTTGTGCTGCACTTTACTTCACAAAACAGGTCCCTAGTAGACAGCGTTATCAGATATATAGGGCCCTCGCTTTCCAACTTGGATATGCATATAGAACGCAACTACCTCTTGTTTTAGAGACAGCTGTGAAAGAAACCTGGTCTACGGATGGAGAACAATTCGTCGGTTATCAAGAGTAACTATTGCTTCATCTACATTTTTGCACGCATTTTTGCATCATTTTCATTTTGTATCCCTTCGGGATCTAGACGTAACACCCTGTGATAAGATCTGCCACAAGGACACCTAGTTAGGTTTAACTCTCAAGGTCTTAGTTTCTTGAATAAAACTTGAAAATAATGATTTCAGCGTGGTTTAGTTTGTCCGGTACGATTGAAAAGGGTTTAGATTTCACACAGAGTCAAAAACCTAATGAACAACGAAAAATGTCCATGTATAATGCTAAGTCAATACTGTAAACCCCGAAATCAGTTTGAGAGTAATCGACTCAATTCACAACCTGAATTATACTGGTAGCATTTTCACATGCAAATATATCTGCAAACTTGACTAACAAAAAATAGGTCTCCTTGTAATGTGTAACAGTATACAACATCGAACTTCAAACTAGACGCAGAAGTTAATTTCCAACACATGCAGAAGTCGAGACTTTGGTTTGCTCTGCATTCTTTTTACATCTGTTGGATTTTTCGTTGATTTTATTGGCTTGTACTTTCTCTTCTGTTGCGAGGGGAGTGAACCTTCGCTGGAGTGACCAGCCCGGTTGGTTTCAACTCCCTTCGATGGTGATGGTTATCTTTTTAGCTTTCTAAACATGAAAGAACACTCAAAATATCAACATGTTGCTTACTTCAAGCATTGCAAACATATACATTTACATTCCATTGCAAATAGTGCTCTGCACTTTGCTTGGTCGGGCTCTGGTTCTAACAACTCAATATTACTTTGTACGGAAACATAACATAAAAAAGTCTGTTATGAAACCAAAAACTCTTTTCGAAAGCTACTGAAAAACAGTTGAAGATTTCAATATTAGTTCAAAACTATAAGCTTTCAACTAATAGACTTATATACTACCAGGTAAAATATTATATTCAGATACCAACGAAGTATGAAATGTTCACAATTCATAAATTAGTGCATAATATATGGTGTTATTGAGAAAGATGTTTTAGAGAGATGGTCAGTGTCCAAAATATCATCCATCGAAAGTAAAAGTGAATTACATGTATTGTTGAAGAGTATTTGAACTGCAATTTTAACAATAGCTCGAGAAAAAATGTAAATCTATAAACCTTGTTGACACATATTTCCTATTGTGACAACACGCACGTCATAACTTGTGCAAGATTGAGAGTAAACTGTTATAGATACAAAATTGTACAACGACTAGAAAATAAAAGGATACATGTAAATATATTCTGATCGTATAATATGTTCTAGCAATCCAAAATGAATAAATTTGGTTCAGATGTAAAGTACTCACTTGTCATCACGCTGTAGACTAAGTAACTGGTATATATAAAAGTTTTTACTCCGTCTCCTCATGCATGGAAAAAAAATAGAGGCAACTATGGTTTATCAGTTTTGGATATTAGCACTGAAAAATACAATAAATCGTGTATTTCGTGTCATTGTTATCTCTCTCGTCTAGCGAGGGCGATGATACTATGTTAAAGTTGAGATCCAAAGTATTTCGGCTCAAGCTTAAAGGTGTGGACAGTGTTTAGGGTTACAAGTCGATCTTTTATGCCAAGTAAAAGACGAGGTGATCTCCAATTTTCTTTCTCATTAGTCCATTTTTTGATCAATCAAGTTCATTCAAGTTCTGAAGACGGTTTTGAGATTTTAGAGACCTTCTCGAGGATCATTCGCACAGTGTGGGGTCTCGTTGGAAAGCCCTCGAGCGGAGCTATCTGGAGGAGGTCGATCAATCGATTTGGAGCGCTGAGTGGAGAGTTACAACCGTTCAAACTCAGGGGGGGTCAAAACGATATCTTGAATCACGTTTCTTAGTTTCTCGAGAGTTTGAGATATGATCTTTTGGTTTGTCAAGAGGATTGGGTAGCTGACGCTGTGATGATTGCACTGATGTAAAATAGTACTACGTTTGGGTTGGTTTTGACCTCGAAATGATCGATGGAAGTTAGCTATAACAGTGACAAGATAAAAATAAAGTCGTTTTGCTTGAATCTAAAAGATGAATGAGGAGAGAGGTCCGAAGACCTTCTCAACCCCTCTACGGGAGAGAAGAACTTCCTCTTCTTTTTCTCAAAAACAGCATTTCCTGGTAGTCAGAACTTGATTTCAAGTTTCAAAAAGAATCTCAGGGTGCTTGTTGGCTGTCCCTGTCACAAAACGCCGGGAATATTTCTGATTACTGCTAAGTTAGGTGACCCTTGTAACACGAGATTCAGCACAGTACAAAGCGTCAGTTCTGTACGAGAACTGTTTGAAATTCAAAATTCAAAATATTTTATTCATTGGTCCAGATAGCTCATAAGTATTCCTACACGTTTCTCCATCGTTACATGTCAGTTATCATCAAGATTTGGTGCAAAAAATAGGTTATGAAAAGATGCATCTTTTGAACCGTCAATGAAGTTATCCGGACAACCAATGAGAACGTTGTACTGTTCTACAGTTCAGATGGGAGCCACCCGCACTCTGGGATGATATTAATTAGAATTAACAAGCAATAGCTTGTTGGCTACCCCATCCGTCTGTAGCCCGGGCGCCGTTGTCGGAGTGTAATCCGTCTACCTAGGAAAGCGCCGGGCTTCTGGCTGTGGTTGTTCACTCAAGAGGTTGGCTTTCAGGTCACAATAGGACTATAAACACTCACACAGATGTGTAAGATCTAGTAATATACCCAGAAGGCGAAATTCAGGTCTAGCTGGCAGTAATAGGATTTGGCGGTGAACACAACCTCAAAGTTTTGAAGCAATTTCCTCAAATCTGCTGCGAGTGACACTGAAAACCCTAAATCCAACCAAAATGATTCAATTCTAGCACAATCCGAACTTCAATTGCTCATAACTCCGTCTTTATTGACTCAAATCGATCGAAATTTTCACTGGAAGTGCTTGGCATGACGAGACCTCTCTCCCTGTGCCCTCAGATTTCGAAGATCCCCCCCAAATGCTCGAACTCCACTCTAGAGCTCTGTTTCTAAATTTAGAGTTTAACGAAAGACAAAAACAGACCAATGGGAGTTCATAGCTCCACTTGGTTGTCCTTTAGTACCCTAAACCACGTGGCAACTTAGTTTTACTCATAGGCTACCACGTCAAGCCCCCTAGAGTGCCAGCGTAAAACTTAAATTACTTAAAATGACACGCAGCCCCGAAAAATAACTTAAATCAGCTAGAAAGCGTGCATGGGCGACACGCAAATACAACCCATGAGCTTAAGTCCTATCAACATGGTAATCAACCTACTAAGACTCAAAATAGTGTTAACACCGTATGCAAAGATGTCAAACATATACATAAACGACTAGAAGTAATATAAGCTAACTTCTAGAACTACTAAACTCAAGCGTCGGAGTAGAAATATAACATGTAGCCGCCAAGTAGCGCGACATCCACCCCCTCTGAACCTGCACATCCTCCGATATGTGCCATCCAGATCAAGACTCTTCAACTTCGGCTTCAAACTCATCTTCAACCTGCATTGAGTCTTCAGCTTCATCCTCTGTAAACTCTGCAACGTTCCGATCCTCCCCTCTCCTTCCAAAGAGCTTGATTCTCTTTCCTGCGACTGGTATCTTGAGCACTGCACCATCTAACTCTCTCAAGGAGTATGTGGCATTATCATAAACTTCTAACACCACATAAGGTCCAAACCATCTCTTGGAGAACTTTCTGATAGTGCTATGCTGATTATCAAGACTACTATCATAGACTAACACCCAATCACCTTCTTTAACTGGTTTGGGTCGTAATCTATGCGTTCTATCAAATCTGCCTTTGTTTCTCTCTCTAGCAGTCTTCAACCTTTCCACAGCTTTGGCAACATCCTCAGGTCTCCGTTCTAACTGTTGGATCCTTAATGCAAGAAGATCCTCCGTACTTCTACCATCTTCCCATGACAAAACATTCCAAGTAGGCACAACCTCCTCAATCGGCATCACAGGTATTTGCCCTAGTATCAACTCTGCTAGCATGTAACCTGTAACGGTACTATGAGTTGTACGGTCTGCCCACAAAGCAAATGATAGCAGTCTAGGCCATTCACGGATCTTACCCTTGCAAGCTTTTACCAAAGCTTTGATGATTGGCGGATGACCTCGTTCGCTCTTGTCATTCCCTTCAGGATTGTAAGCAGTGGTTAACGCCAACTTGATTCCCAATCGCTTGAAGAACTCAACTGCTTCTTGCGAATCCAGCTCACTCCTATCTGCAGTGATCTTTCTCACACACCCATACCTACAAATAACATCTTCAAGTAGAAAACGGCAGACACTAGCAGTGGTCTTCGTCCTCAAGGCATGGCCTTCAACTTGGTTAGATAGATCTTCTCTAGCCAAGACTAGATATCTCATTTGTCCAAGCCCAAATGGCATAGTTACCAGATCCACTACCCATTTGTAATGAATGGCTAAAGGATAAGTAGGATGCAATCCATCACGATGGCGTACGTTGGAATACATCTGGCAAGGTATACAGGATGAAACAAACTGTACTACATCCTTATACATACCCTTCCACCAATACTTCTCCTTTATCTTGGCAAATGTAGCCCAAACTCCTCTACGACCGGCCCATAGACTCTCATGGAACTCCTTGATCAGCTTCTGCTGCAATTCTAGGTCACATACCACCCGCTGTGGTACACCTCCCTGTAACTTAGGGCGCTTCCATAGATGTCCTCCATATAAAAAGTACCCATAAGCTGTTCTACGGATCCTTTTGAAATCTGCATCAGACCAGCCTTCTTGCCTTTCCAATGAACTCAAATAGCGCCCAAGATCCAACCACTCGCCATCATACATAGTTTCCTCAAATAACTCCAATGGAGCTGCAAAACAGCTTCTATCCTTTCTAGCAAGAGCACTAGAATAGAACTCTGTTCCCACATCCTCCTGATCATCTATCATTTCTTTCTCATCGTAATACCTAGCCCTTGATAACATATCTGCCACAGGATTGTCTTTTCCTGCAATATGTCTAAACTCTGGGTTCAAGGACTTGATATATGCTATTCACCTCAACATGGCAATATCTGGAGTTGTACAGCTAGTGATCATTCCTAAGAGAGGTAAACAATCTGTCTCCACAACCACAAGTGCTCCTATCAAGTATTCCTTATCACTCTTCATCGTAGTAACTACTCCCCATAGCTCTCTCTTGACCTGAGAGTAGTCTCTCTGCCGTGAACTTAATACCTTAGCACCAAAACGCACCACATATCTATTTCCTTCCTGATCATCTTGTCCTATAGCCCATCCAATGCCAATAGGACTAGTATCAACAGTAAGGATAACAGATCTGCCCAACTCATATGTTACCTTCCGTAGAGTTGGTGGTGAAGCCAAAAGATCCTTCAACTTCCTCATAGCCTCGCTTTGCTCCTCTTGCCACTGAAATCTTTGCCCCTTCCTCAACAGCTTGTACAACGGATCTGCTACATGAGCAAAGTGTGGAATCCATATATGATAAAACACACATGCACCTAGAAATCTTCTCACCTCGGTAACTGACCCACATGTTTCCTTCATCCTTCGAATGGCATCAACCTTGTTCGGACAAGGTTTCCGACCATAAGATCCACATAGGTGCCCCACTATTAACACCTCCTGTTCTCCAAATACAGACTTTGCTCCTGATAAAGTCAAATGAACCTCCTCCAGTCGACTCAATATCTTATCACAGTCAGCTATGTGATCTGCAACAAACTTACGGCACCCCCTCTGATCCATTACCTCATTCTTCTCCTCCTCAGCACACCCTTTGATCGGCACATCATCAAGGAATGGCATAGTTTTTTCAGGAATGAAATCTCTCAAAACTTTATTCATGCCATTCATCATATGTGCTACAGAATTGGTAGCACCTTGTGGCAAGGTGCACATCCTTAGTAACCCCAAAGGTGTCCTCATTGTAGTCAAGTCTCTACTCTCAGAGGATAACTGAAACTGATCGTAACCTGAATATAAGTCTCTCATTGAATAGATAGCACGACCAGCAAAAGCCTCTGCAAACTCGTCTACAATAGGTCCTATACCCATATTCCTGATAGTCACCTTGTTAACTGGCTGCATATCTTGAATGAATCTCAAAGCTCCACTCTTCTTCGGAACAGTAAACCATCTGCTAGAGTAGGGAGCTATAGATGGTTCCAAGATACCCATCCTAATCCTCTCATTGAGCAAGTCTATCAACTTTGGTAGATGAGCTCTAGGTACAGGGATAGGATGTAGATTCCAAGGCACATGCGGTATAGTAAAGATTACCATAGGTGCAACTACACTTGGATCTACACATCCTACTTCATGTGACTCAAACGCAAACGCCTTACCATGTCTAGATAGCATCTCCCTGAAGCTCTTCTTCTCTTGCTCAGTAAGAAATCCATCACCTCCAATCCTCAGGTCCTTCAGTGTTGTTTCTGTAAACTGGTGCCCAATTCTTCTCGGTCCTCTAAGCGTCGATTCTCGTGCAACTTGCTCCATCTTCTGATTGTAATCGAGTGGTAAAGGCAAAGCCACTGGTTTGACTTTCTTTGCCACTGACTTGTACTTGGTCTCCACATACACCTCTTGCCGATCTATAAACTTATCAATTACATCATAAAGCTCCTTTGAGCTCACTCTCACCACTCTATCTACATCATCTATAGAACTTTCTACTATAGATTTCAACTCCCCTATAGTATCTACCAAATAGTGCTCTGTCACGTCACAAGTATCCCATTATTTGTGTGCATGTTTATATAAGTTTCATTAGGTATGACTATCTTATAGGTTACTCTAGTTCGAAGATCTAAATCTAGAGTGATCAAAACTAGCCATAACTAGCAGAGATAGTTATAACTAAGTTGGGGAAACTATTAGAGGTTCCACTATGACACTATGTGACAAGTGCGGAGCTCTAAATATGCTTCTCAAAAGTATGTAACTTTGTTGACCATCGCTGATTGGATGCATGATGGAAAGTCATGCACAAAGATCTAAAGATGCTCCTCAAAAGACGTATTAGTTTGTTGTCGCCTTCCGATTGGATAGGGTGGAAAGTTAACACTTTACAAAAGCTAAAGTAGGAGAATCTCTTACTTTTGTAAAGTAGAACAAGTAATGTGTGTGCTATTCTTAAAGGCTTAGTAGCCTTTAGAAGTTTTACTATTTTGGATTGCGCACTTACCATGAGGTAACGTAACTTAGTGAAAGTTACCACGGTAAGAAGTTGTAGAGTATATAAGGAGGAGTTGAGAAGGTGGAAGACACTCTCATTTTCCTGACTGTAAGTAAAGTGAGCATTGGAGACCTTGGGAGTCCTTGAGTATTTTGCGATGTAATGTTGAGAGCGGGATTAGAACTTGTGTGCAGGAACGCTATTAGAGGTACCGATGTGACCATACGGGTCAGAGAGTTGAGTGAAGTGAGCATGGATGTACTTAAATCTTTGTAATTAGGGTGCACTAGTAATCCTAGTCATCTGAGGTACCCCTGGGTGAGAGACAGGCCGGCTTACATTTTGGTTCCGTTGCCGGGACCTCGATACAAAGATTCGTATGTAGTCGTTAGTACAGTTCATGTCTGTTTTCGAGCATGAGTTCAGAACCTTTGTACATACACCATGTTATAGAGGGCAAGATAAGCTTTCCAATAAGCTTGATATCTCCGAGAGATCAATTGTGAGGAGAGAGTTATGTCTTTCGGAAGTTAAGGGGGTTTTTCGGTATCAAATAGTGAGCTCTCGGGAAGGAGTTTACAGTCATTTTCATATTTTCAGTTTTTAGAGTTAGACCTTGAAATCTTCCATGCTGATAGCTTGCAAGATAAGCTATCTAGGCACCCAAATCATGCGTGAATTGATCGAGTAGAACTGGAGTTATGGCATTCGAAGCGAAGGGGGGTCAAATCTGTTATATCGTTTGCTGAAGTAAAAGAGTGAAAGAATTACAGAATTCTTGAGAGGGTTATGTTCGATCTCTGAGGCTCAGGGTTGACAAGTTAAGCTTCTACTTAGTAATGTGAGAGATTGTTAAGCGAGAAGATAGTCGAGTGATAAAAAAGTGTCAAACAAACTATAGAGCGAGAGAGATGTATGACAGATCATCGTCATGGAAGGACAGCAAGAGTGGAAATTGAGGTTGAGCAAGATCCCTCAAGGCTATGCGGTGATAGTTACCGCTGATCTGGCGAAAGGAGAATTTCGACTAGAATTTGAGGAAGAAACAGAGAGTAGTCGTAAGAACCAGGAGAAGAACTCGAGGTGCTTTTTGTGTGGAGAAGAAGGACATAAAGTGAGCAAGTGTCCTACAAAGAATAGACTTTTGCGTGAGCGAAGAGGGTTGGTCGACTTAAGCTTACACATAGGTCCTTCCCCTAGACAAGCTGTCATTGACCCTACAACCTTTTGTCCTAGATGTGGAGTGGACGGGATTCCAGTTGAGCACGAGTGTAGCGCAGTGGTTGCTTTGCTAGAAACTGTAGCCGAAGGTCTGGAGAGAAGGTTGAGTGTAGAAACGGAACGAGTGAAGACCTCTAGCGAGGATGGAGATAGTCTATCACACGAGAGATAAGATGACCATGAGGGTCAAACTTACTCCAACCTTTGGAGAGGAGAGAGCTCAACGGGGAAATTGTGGATTGCGGTGAAGTGCGATCTTCACATCTGCAAGCAGTACCTCGAGTAAGAAGAAGAAAAGAAGAGAAGAATGGGGAAACTTCCGGTGTTTTACGGAAAGGATGGAGAAGACGTGGAAGGATTTGTGAGAGACTTCAAAAGAGCATGCATTGGCAATGGAGATCGAAAGAAGAGCGAGTGGGTAGGGTTGATACCTGAATTTCTTGAGAGTTCTGCATTGACATGGTATGAGGATAGAAAGAAGAGAAGAGTAGTGGGGACTCCAGATGATACTTGGGAAGTATTGACGGAGGCCTTAATTGAAACTTTTCTTCCTGATGAAAGTTACGAGAAGTTAATGGTGGAGGTAACTTACCTCAAACAAGGAGAGAAAGAGAAAGTAAGGACGTATGCCGAGAGGGTGGAGAAATTAGAACAGAAGTTTCGGGTGGTTTTACGAAAGAGTGGAGATGTAGTAGAACCAACGATGGTGGGCATTGGAGCAATGCTCACAAAGAATTTTATTGGGGGATTGAGGCCGGAGATTCGAACACAAGTGCGGTATGAGAGACCAACTTCGAAGGCTGATGCAGTGAAGATCGCAACCAGGATGGAAGAGAGTCTGGATGGAGACGACTTGCAACCAATGACTGTTGGGGCAGCATGTGGAGATGTGCAAGGGCCGAGCATGCCAACTCTGAACCTGCGAGTGTTCCGACTGTTCGATTTCAAAATCTGACTCCGATAGCTCCTACTAGTGCGGTTACAGTCACTGTACCATCTAGATCTGTTACTCCCGACTTTCGTGATGAGTTGAAAAGTTTGACAGATTCTCTGGCAGATTTGAAGATCAATATGGTGAATTTGTTGCAACACCGGAGTCCAAATGTTGGAGGGGGCTCACGAGGTTATGGAAACTATCAGTCCAGAGGTGGACCACCGCAAGGATCACCCAGTAACTACACGAGCCAAGGATGTTTTACGTGCGGAGGATCACACTTCCAACGTAATTGTCCGAGTCGTAATGGTGGAACGGCGGATGGAGCTTCAACTTCACAAAGTAAGGACAAGGGTGTAGCATGCATTGACATCTTGGAGCCGCGAGATGTACGAGAAGGTTTTCAGTCTGTAGAGCTGTTAGCTCATGAGAGGAAGAGGATGAGGACGCATTTCGAGGAGGGAGAACCGGTCGTGATGGAAGATTCTCCAAGTCAAAATACTCGGAGTAGCAGATCTTCTTCAAAAACCAAAGAGCGACGGAAGAAATTGGGAAATACTGATTTCACAATTTCAATGGAGCAATCAAAATACAATGTGGTGGAAGACGTGGGAAAGCAACGAGCAAACATTACTGTGGGACAGTTGATTGCTCTGAATCCTTCGGTGAGGAAAGAACTTCGTAGCGGTCTAAGCTCCCGACGAGGTCGGAAGAAGAAGGTAAATCCTTCTACTGTCGGTGTGAGTGCTTTAGACGCTAGTGAAGGAGAGGTATGCAACAAGGCATCAAAAGTAGAGGCTCGTATCAATGGGAGAGATGTCTCTGATGTTCTTGTCGATGGAGGATCGGCAGTAAACGCCATCTCGGAACGACTCATGAGGAAGTTGGATCTAGTACCAACACGTCCTTCTAGTATCACGGTTGGCATGGCTAACAGACAGCGAGTTAGGCCATTGGGAGTGCTGGAGAGAGTTTGCGTGTCAGTAATGGGAGTGCAAGTAAACATGACATTTCAAATCTTGAAGGAGTCAAGTTATGAAATGTTACTCGGAAGACCTTGGCTTCGAGCAGTACATGCAACGGATAACTGGCACAAAGGTTATTTACGCATCGGACCGAATCACCACCGGATCAAAGTTCCATTGCTCGGAGATCAAGTTGGGACGTCGGATCGACCCACATCGGACTACTGGGAGTCAGAAGTTGTCGATACTACTTCTGATGTAGGTACCAATTCTTCAGATTCAGAATCTGAAAATACATCGTCAGAGGAGGAAAGAGAAGAACGAAATGTGGGTGTGAATGTAGTGGATCTTTTCCCTTCTCCGGAAGTGCAAAGAGATCGAGACAAAGAACCATTGACTCCCGAGGAGGTGGAGAGAAGAATTGCCACCTTACGTTATGGATCGAAGGTTACTAAAGAGGAGAAGAGTTGTTTCGAAGAGATCTTTCGTAAATACATTCATGTATTTGCATTTAGTTACAAGGATCTGAGGGAGGTCACACTGGAGCAACACCGTATCGAGTTAGAGAAGGAAGTCAAACCGGTGCGACAGAAGCAACGAAGAGTGAGTCCTCCAATTGCGGATCTGGTGAAAGAAGAGATCGAGAAGCTGCACACTGCTGGGTTCATTTACGAGGTGGAGCATTCTGAATGGGTATCACCCATTGTGATCGTAAAGAAGAAAAATGGCAAATTGAGGGTGTGTGTTGATTACAAGAAGCTCAATGCGGTCACAAAGAAGGATTATTATCCTCTACCTTTCATCGACGAGATCTTGGAAGAAGTGGCGGGAAACGAATGGTACAGCTTTGGAGATGGTTATAGCGGATATAACCAGATCAAAATTGCACCAGAACATCAACACCTGACCACTTTCACTACTCCGTGGGGTACGTTTGCATTTCGAGTCATGCCATTTGGTCTGTGTAATGCTCCTGCGACGTTCCAAAGGTTTATGAACAAAGTGTTCGAACCTTTCTTAGGAAAGTTTGTGAGAGATTTTATAGATGACTTTGGTGTTTACGGGAGTAAGGAGAAGCATTTTGAGCACCTTGTGAAGGTCTTAGAATGTTTAGATGTAGCAAATGCATCTCTCAATCCGGAGAAATGTATTTTTGGGTGTGAGGAAGGGTTACTCTTGGGTCATATCATATCCAAGGACGGCATTGCCGTTGATCCAGAGAAGGTGCAGAAGATCTTAGAGCTCCCTTTTCCTAGTACTCTCACTAAGCTACGACAGTTTTTAGGTATGGTGGGGTATTATCGAAGGTTTATACTCTCGTTCTCACATAAAGCATATGCTTTGACAGCATATCTGAAGAAGGGAGTAGATTACGTGTTGATTTTAGGAGATGAAGAAGCTCTAGCCGCCTTTGAGGAACTGAAGAAAGCTCTTACTTCAGCTCCGATCTTGGTTAAGCCCGATTGGAATAAACAGTTTATTCTATATACGGATGCTTCAAATATAGCAGTAGGATGTACTTTAAGTCAGTATGATGTTGAAGGTAGAGATCATCCTATCGCATATGCTAGTCGGCAAATGATCAAGGCAGAGAGAAATTATTCTGTGACAGAGAGAGAAGGATTAGCAGTGATCTATGCTTTGAGAAAATTTCGACATTATCTCATAGGAGGCAAGTTCACTATCGTTACAGATCATAAGGCATTGAAGTACATCTTCAATAAACCTATGGTCGAAGGACGATTAGCAAGGTGGAAGCTCTTATTGTCAGAGTACGACTATGAGATCTGCGATCGACCAGGGAAGAAACACGCGAATGCAGATTTGCTATCTAGAGCTTACGATGGGGATGGAGAGGAGCCGGTGGATGACACCTTTCCTGACGAAGATTTGATGGTCTTGAGCAACTCTATTATCCCAATAGAATATCAAGAAATTTGGGATTTTGTTACGGAAGGTGTCTATCCAGATGGGATGCGGACCAGAGAGAAGAAGGCACTGGTGAAACGAAGTCAACCTTACTCGGTGGTGGAAGGTGTGTTATTCCGTGAAGGAGTTGATGGGGTCCTGAGAAGAGCTGCGAGCAAGGAGGAGTCTCTACGACTCATGGAAGAATTCCATGACGGTCCAGTATGTGGAGGACATTTCGCAGGCAAGTTGACGGCTCATAAGATACTCGATGCGGGATATCACTGGAGGGGGATGTTTAGAGATTGCTTGACGTATTGTAAAACCTGTGATGTTTGTCAAGCTTTCGCTATCAAATCTAGTGTTTCCACTCCTCTTAGATCTATTCCGGTTCTTGGACCTTTCGAGAAATGGGGAATAGATTTTGTTGGGCCTTTGAATCGCACCCCTCGCAACAATAAGTATATTGTTGTAGCCACAGATTATCTTACGAAGTGGGTAGAAGCTAGACCTCTTGTAACTATTGGAGAAGTTGAGGTGGGTAGATTTCTATACGAACGGATCATAACTAGGTTTGGATGTCCTTTGGAGTTAGTTTCTGATAGGGGTCGAGAATTTGTGAGTGGCATGACTACTGCTATGTGCACCCACTTCTCCATTTCTCAGAGGGTTACTACTTCATATAAACCTAGTTCAAACGGTTTGGTAGAGAGGACAAACTTTACCTTGTGTCAGATGTTAGCAAAGGATGCTGACATGGAAGGGGCCAAACACAACTGGGACAAGCGTCTTCATGCGGTTCTATGGGAGTATCGAACAACAGTGAAGACATCTACGGGATATTCACCTTTCAAGATGGTGTATGGGTTGGAATCCAGATTACCGATCCAGTTCGACCTAACCACCTTTCAGACCTTACAAGCTGGATTAAAGAGAAAGGGTGGTCAAATAGCTGAGAAAGAGAGGAGAGAAACTTTGTTGGAGCTGGAGGAGAATAGAGACGATGCAGCTCAACGAATTGAGATGGCCCAACTACAACAGAAGAAGAGCTACGACAAGCGCTTGGCGAAGAACAAAACGAAGTTACAGCCATTTCAAAAGGGTGAGTGGGTGATGCTATGGGATGCTATTAGGCACAAGCGAGTTCAAAAGAAGTTCTTACGTCGATATTTTGGGCCTTTCATCATCTCCAAAGTGTGGAGTAATAACACCTATGATCTTCAAGAGAGAAGTGGTACGTTCTTCGACCGAGTGAACCACGACAAGTTGAAGAAGTTTCATCAACGTGATACTTCACTCCGAGGACGGAGTGAAAATTAAGTCTGGGGGTAAATGTCACGTCACAAGTATCCCATTATTTGTGTGCATGTTTATATAAGTTTCATTAGGTATGACTATCTTATAGGTTACTCTAGTTCGAAGATCTAAATCTAGAGTGATCAAAACTAGCCATAACTAGCAGAGATAGTTATAACTAAGTTGGGGAAACTATTAGAGGTTCCACTATGACACTATGTGACAAGTGCGGAGCTCTAAATATGCTTCTCAAAAGTATGTAACTTTGTTGACCATCGCTGATTGGATGCATGATGGAAAGTCATGCACAAAGATCTAAAGATGCTCCTCAAAAGACGTATTAGTTTGTTGTCGCCTTCCGATTGGATAGGGTGGAAAGTTAACACTTTACAAAAGCTAAAGTAGGAGAATCTCTTACTTTTGTAAAGTAGAACAAGTAATGTGTGTGCTATTCTTAAAGGCTTAGTAGCCTTTAGAAGTTTTACTATTTTGGATTGCGCACTTACCATGAGGTAACGTAACTTAGTGAAAGTTACCACGGTAAGAAGTTGTAGAGTATATAAGGAGGAGTTGAGAAGGTGGAAGACACTCTCATTTTCCTGACTGTAAGTAAAGTGAGCATTGGAGACCTTGGGAGTCCTTGAGTATTTTGCGATGTAATGTTGAGAGCGGGATTAGAACTTGTGTGCAGGAACGCTATTAGAGGTACCGATGTGACCATACGGGTCAGAGAGTTGAGTGAAGTGAGCATGGATGTACTTAAATCTTTGTAATTAGGGTGCACTAGTAATCCTAGTCATCTGAGGTACCCCTGGGTGAGAGACAGGCCGGCTTACAGCTCTTCAAACACTCCAGATACGTATTCATCTCTTGCTAACTCTCCATTATCCCACAAAGACTGCTGTACATACTTCACATGTTGCCTCTCAAACCTCTTCAGATTCTCAACCTTCCTATAACATACTGATCCCCATGACGTCAATCCCAAGAAGCTAGTGGATAAAGCTTCCTGCTTTACTGGATCAGGCGAGAATCCTATCTCTACTGTACCGTTGAAGTCTCGCTCTTCAATGGTACTCTGCCAAAACCCCTAGACTCTCTAAACTCCTGAGTAATCTTAGGCAGTGGACGGTCTCTCAAGCTATCACGATTCCTCTCATGTTCTGCAGCAACAGTCAAAAACTGAACAGCTCTTTTGCCGTCTCTACTACGTATCCTAGCATAGGCTGAACCATCATCCATAACTCATGTCTCCATTCTAACAGCAGTAATGTAAGGCTGCCCTAGAATGATAGGATAGATTGACATGTCTTGCACAAAGAAATTCTGAACATCACTGATATCACCCACAGTTACCTTGATGTTGGGGCAAGCACCATAGAGTTCTCCCCGCTGGTTGTTGGCAGCACGGATAAGCCACCCATGGTCGGTGTCTATAGGCCACCTCCCACGCTTGTACAGCTCCTTAGACATCAGATTAATCTCTGAGCCGTGATCAATCAATGCCACCACAGGTTCCTCTAGATCTCCCAGCTTCACTAAGGTCTCTGTGGTTGCTCTCGCCCAATGGTTGTGAGAATAATGGCTCTTCTGCGATGCTTCCACCTCATCTTCAAACCTCACGTGCTGATCTGATCTTCCCTCTGATACTTGAGAGCAGTAACCAGCAATCTCATCTTCCTCATCCTCTGACAGTTTGGTCCCTAGAGCGTTAAGCGTAGCTGCTTCACCCAAAATCTGACGTTTCCTCTTGATGATATCTATAATAACCTCATGGAACTCACGCTTTGCAATCCCAAGAATCTCACCCAAAGTAAATTCAACTTTCCCATTCAAGATACGGTTCTCTAACACCTGCTTCAAGTCTGTAGCAATCTCAATGTCAGATTGAAGTTTGTATGCAGACATCTTACCCTTCTCCTTGCTTCTCTCTTACCCTTCTCCTTCTCCTTGCTTCTCTCTTCTCTCCTTCTCCTTGCTTCTCTCCTTCTCCAGTCAGTCTTCAATCCTCTCTCCTCACTCTTGTCTTCCAGCAACAGCTCAAGCTTCTCCTGAATAGTCACGTCCGCTGCTTGTAGGAAAAGCTCGGTCTTCTCCACCTCTAATGTAAGCTTTTCTGTCCTAGAAAGCTGAGCATACTGACGATCAAATTCCCTTAACAACTCATTTACAGACAAACCTTTGTTGGGCTTAACCACCCACTCCAAGAACGTTCTCTTGGTCACCCTCTCTGAATCTTCAGTGTAGTACTCCTCCTTCAAAGCTCGCATAAAGCTCTCCCAACTCTGTCCTTGCTGCTGCTTGAGCTCCTTCACACGCCCACGAATCTCAGGGACAACAGCAAGCTCAAAGTTCTCCACCATCTCCTTCTCAGGCACCTTGTTCACCTCCATCTCCCTAGCATAGTATCGCACATACTTGGAAATATCTGTACCCTTGAACTGGTCCATCTGGTGCACCACAGATTGCAACGCCTTGGTTGCTAACACCTCCTTCCTCTCTGTGCTCTACTGCTGCTGCATGAACATGGAAAAAGCCTAGAACATCTTCATCGTAGCAGCATCAAACTGAATAGGTTGCTGAGCAGCAGCAGCACCTCCACTTGATGATCCTTGGTTGGTCATGATATCTGATCCTGTAACACTCTTAAGAAAACTCCCACCCTAGGTGTTTCACGTCGAGTTCACCAAAAAGAGAGTATGTCGGAGTGTAATCCGTCTACCTAGGAAAGCGCCGGGCTTCTGGCTGTGGTTGTTCACTCAAGAGGTTGGCTTTCAGGTCACAATAGGGCTATAAACACTCACGCAGATGTGTAAGATCTAGTAATATACCCAGAAGGCGAAATTCAGGTCTAGTTGGCAGTAATAGGATTCGGCGGTGAACACAACCTCGAAGTTTTGAAGCAATTTCCTCAAATCTGCTGCGAGTGACACTGAAAACCCTAAATCCAACCAAAATGATTCAATTCTAGCACAATCCGAACTTCAATTGCTCATAACTCCGTCTTTATTGACTCAAATCGATCGAAATTTTCACTAGAAGTGCTTGGCATGACGAGACCTCTCTCCCTGTGCCCTCAGATTTCGAAGATCCCCCACCAAATGCTCGAACTCCACTCTAGAGCTCTGTTTCTAAATTTAGAGTTTAACAAAAGACAAAAACAGACCAATGGGAGTTCATAGCTCCACTTGGTTGTCCTTTAGTACCCTAAACCACGTGGCAACTTAGTTTTACTCATAGGCTACCACGTCAAGCCTCCTAGAGTGCCAGCGTAAAACTTAAATTACTTAAAACGACATGTAGCCCCGAAAAATAACTTAAATCAGCTAGAAAGCGTGCATGGGCGACACGCAAATACAACCCATGAGCTTAAGTCCTATCAACATGGTAATCAACCTACTAAGACTCAAAATAGTGTTAACACCGTATGCAAAGGTGTCAAACATATACATAAACGACTAGAAGTAATATAAGCTAACTTCTAGAACTACTAAACTCAAGCGTCTGAGTAGAAATATAACATGTAGCCGTCAAGTAGCGCGACACCGTGGGGTCGAGTTCTCCTGGCGGGAGGACTCATGCTGTGCAAGGGCAGCAGCATACGGCTGCAGAAAGTCCCACAGCGAAAAGAGGCCTAAAAAAAAACCAAATAAAAAAAAGAAGATATTAATTAGAACTAAAAATGAGTTAGATGGGGTTCTCCATCTCTATTATAGTAGTAATTGTGGTTTAAGCTCTTTGCGATCTGCGGCCGCCGAGTTAAAGTTCTAGTTTTTTCACTATATTTTATTCCCCTTGGGTTTAGGAGTTAGTTTCCCGGCCAAGTAAAGATCTTCTTGGCAGTAGTGGCGGGCAGATTCACTCGCACGTTGTGAAGAGGTAATAAATGACTGAAAGAGGAGCAAGAGTCACAGCAGCTAAGAAAGTAGTCCGGTTCAGTCCCTTGCGTTCGAGCGACCTTTGAGTCTTTCGTTTACTTTTTCATCGGATCTCTGTTCGCTGACTCCTTCTGTAATGTCGTGCCTGGAATTCCATACGTGAGGGTGGACGAGCTCTGAGGCCGATGATGTTCGTCGAGTCCACGCACCCGGACCTCAACCTAGTGACAAAAGTACTTGTGCTATCCGTCTCGCAAGATCCCACAAGCAAGAACAGCCTTCAAGTACATTAGGAACTCTTACAATACATACTTGGAAAGATAAGAGTCACAAGACGCCATTCATGTGTCTCGCTGATTTCTTCTTCCTCAGTCTCCAAGACCAAGATTATATCCTCCTCAGATCCACCAAGTTGAAAATGTCTTCCTCAGTCCTTTTGCCGACAGTCGTCCGGTTTTGCTCCCGGATATTTAGGTTCATGATAAATCGCATTCCAGACTACCACGCGGGTGCGGGTCATGCAATAGACACTCAGCATGAATTCAGCAAACAAAGAACCACTTGCAAGACTCCTTGTGGAAACGCGGACGTCGGTGGAAGGGAACGCATGCTGCTTTCTTCGAAGGGGTCAGAATCTGTCAGATGCGAAAGAAGACCTGGGAAGAGACAAGAAGACTTACTAGACGGAAGGACAGTCATACTAGTCAATGCCTAGGTTATCCCTCCCTAGGAATCAGGGTGCCCCACTACGCTGTAGTGGCCGCTGTATTGTACCTCTTTGTACTTAAAACCGGTATCCAGGAAGTTGCTGTTTACGTGTACAATGCCGCTGCACTAAAATGTAGTGAGAACTGGTAGAAACGGTCCGTTTTCCTGTTGTGGGACGTCAGTTTTTTCGCGCCGATATTAATCGTCACATTTTTCTTCAGTTTACTCATGGTTTTTACTCATGGCCTGCCTGCCAAAAAACTCGCCTGCTGCCACCCCACGTGCCCAGGACAAGGTCTCGTGGAGGAGACCCAGTTTGGGCTCTGGATCTCGCTCCATGAGACAAGAGTTCTGAGGATTCTGGTATACTCCGGTGACAATTTACCAAACTTCCGACAGTCAGGACACTCGGCGTTACCTTATTCCTATCAGAGAACCCAGGAGTCAAGGAGGGCCTCCCATTAACGCATAAATTTACTTTCTCAATCCCCTGCATCGTTATCTGGATTTCCTCAGTCCTCCAAAGTTGAAAGTTATTTCTATCGAGTATGCCGAACTCTACAGTGATGTCACAATTTTTCAAATAAATGCAGCGTACCTCGTGTCAACTTAATTGCGACACGCGCGAATCTGGATAGGCAAGAGATAAATCCGGACAAGAGATGTGGATCCGAGTGAGACTCCTTTATTATCGTGCGAGACAGAATATTGTCATCTCCTCGTGACAGCGTGGTGGTGGGAGTTCGAGAATAGGACGATGAGGTCTTGGGTTCAATCCCCTTTGTGTTCATTTTGACGCTGCTGCCTGCGGCCGCGGTCTTAGGGTGCTTGGAGCACTACGGTCACTACTTGATTTAGGATCAATGCCTTAGGAAAAAAACGCCTTCCCCTGAGGTTTAGGAATTAGCGGGCAGCTCCCCCTCGCACGCGTTAGCAGTTCTCCATCGCACGCCTGGGCCTTAATTAAGTGCGCATTAAGTGCGCATTAGTTTGAGAAATTGTGACATCACTGTAGGGTTCAGTATGCCGGTTGAGCCTGTCGAAATACATCAGCTGTGATGTGACTGTGCGGACATTGTCACGGGTGCGGCAATGCGCATTGTTCTGACATGCAATGTGTAGTTGAGAACGGAAAGAGTTGATACAGTAGTTTATGAACCGCGCGTGTGAGAAAGAGAGACGCAGAACAGTCTCGTGCAAGCTTCTCCTTGCTGTCTCGAACAAGGCAGGATTTAGAAGCTCGCAGAACTGAGTAGCAGTAAGAAAGCACGAATTCAACATATTATCAACACACACGAAAATAGTTGCGATGCCGTTACATCAGTAAGGTAAAACTAACATGTCTCATGACAATCTAAACCTAGCTCACGTTCCCTGTTGGTGGGTGAATTCTGCTTCACAATGATAGGAAGAGCAGACATCGAAGGATTAATAAGCAACGTCGCTATGCATGGTTGGCTGTCACAAGCCAATTATCCTTGTGGTAACTTTTCTGACACCTCTAGCTTCAAATTCTGAAAATTCTGAAGGATCGATAGGCCATGCTTTCAATATGACTTTTGGTCATATTACCGGTAAAGTGACCTCCGCAAACAGTTCCGTCATGAAACTCGTGCATTAGCTTGAACCCCTCCTTCTGACCAACTGCTCTCCTTAGTAAACCATTTGCTCCTTGATGAAACATTCCCTCCACCATGGTGTAAGGTTTGCATCTCTTGATCAACGCGTTATGTTCTCGGGTATGCATACCTTTTGAAAAAGTGCCATCTGCAAGGAAACTCCAGATTTTTTTGTACTTGTCTGGGTACTCGTCCGGTATCTCTTCAATGCTTGTGATGATCATCAGATGCTCGTCTGGAAATGAATCATCAAACGGTTCTTCTCTCTCATCATCATAAACGGACCCTCGACAAAAGATCAACATTCGCATGTTCTTTCCCTAGTCTATCTTCGATCACGTAATCGTATTCTGTTAGAAGGATCTTCCAACAAGCAATACGACTTTCGGCATTAGGCTTATTAAAGATATATTTTAAAGTCTTGTGATCTGTGACTATGAGAAATTTCTCTCCTAGCAAGTAGTATCGAACTTTCTTCAATCCAAAGATCACCGTTAATCTTTCTCGTTCAGTCACGGAGTAATTCTTCTCCGCTAGAACCATCTGCTTACTAGCATAAGCTATAGGACGATCATGCCCATCTCCATCTAACTGACTTAATGTACATCCGATTGCTACATTGGAGGCATCCGTATACAGAATAAATGCTTTACTCCACTCAGGTTTAGCCAGTATAGGAGCTGCCACCAATGTCTTTTTCAGCTCCTCAAATGTTTCCTTTGCCTTCTGATCATGCACTATCAAGTCAAAATCAACTCTCTTCTTCATGTACATAGTCAAAGCTATTGCTTTGTTTTAGAAGGAAAAGACAAACCTACGATAATATCCAATCATACCAAGAAACTGTCTCAACTTTATCAAGTTGATTGAAAATGGAAGATCCATAATCTTCTTCACCTTCTCAGGATCTACTGCAATCTCATTCTTGGAAATGATGTGTCCTAACAACAGACCTTCTTCACAACCAAAGATGCACTTCTCTGGATTTAGAGAAGCGTTGGCTTGCTCCAACCGCTGCAAAACTTTGATCACATGATCAAAGTGGTCTTCCTTTCTTCCGTACACCAGAAATCGTCAATGAAATCACGAACAAACTTCCCTATGAATGATTCAAACACCTTATTCATGAACCTCTGAAACGTGGCGGGAGCATTACATAGTTCGAATGACATCACCCGTGTTCCTCAAGGAGTAGTGAAAGTAGTCAATTGCTGGTACTCCTGTGTTATCTTGATCTGATTACACCCACTATAACCATCACCAAAGCTGTACCACTCATGACAAGCAACTTCCTCCAAAATCTCATCTACAATGGTAGAGGATAATAATCCTTCTTGGTAATTACATTCAGCTTCTTATAGTCTATGCACACTTGCAGCTTACCATTCTTCTTCTTGACAATCACAATGGGTGAAACCCATTCTGAGTTCTCCACCTCGTAGATGAAACTTGTCTCCTTCAACTTGTCTGTCTCCTCCTTGATCATCATTGTTGTTGTAAGATTGACTATTCTCTGCTTCTGTCGAACTGATTTTGCGTTCTCCTCCAAATCGATCCGATGAGTCTCTAGAGTCACCTCCTTCAAATCCTTGTAACTGAAAGCAAACACATGGATATATTTCTGAAATATATCTAGGAATCTATTTTTCTCATCTTGAGTGACATTGATATCAAACTTCAGGATAGAGAGTCTTCTCACAATCTCTGTCTCACTCAACTCTTCTTTGTTAGGATCTTTCTCCACTGTTGGTCGAGACAACGAGTCAATAGCACTAAGCTGGTATAATGATTCATCTCGATCAAATCCTACGTCATCAGATGAGGATTCTTGATCATAAGAATCTCTCGTATCTACCTCTAAGACACTTTGATCATCCTTCGTATCAGATTCTCAATAGTCACTGGTGGGTCTATCAGAATCAGAAGTCACAACTCCAACACCCGAGAGAGGTACTATCACTCTGTGATCTCTAGGTCCAATCCGTAAATATCTTTTGTGTCACGTATCAGTGGTGCACACAGCTCTCAACCAAGGCCTACCTAGGAGCAAATCATAACTAGAGTCCTTAAACACTTGAAAGGACATCAATGTTTGAACTTTCATCACAGACACGATCACCTTCTCTAACACACCAAGAGGTCTTACCCCTTGCTTGTTAGCCATCCCCACGACAATGCTAGCCAGACGAGTTGGTTCTATCTCCAACTTCTTCATCAACCTCTCCGATATGGCAGTTACAGCCGACCCTCCATCCATCAATACGTCAGAGACGTAGTGATTGTTCAATCGGACTTCAATCTTTGAAGCCCTAGTGCATATCTCTGAAGCATGCATATCCACCACACCAACTCTCATAGATTTTGAAGTCTTGCTCTTGGGTTTCTTCTTTTTGCTTCTCTTAGAACTCAGTCCTCCTCTGAGTTCTCTTCGTAAACTAGGATTAAGTACGAACAGTGATGTTGATTTTCTGAGCACCCACATCTTCAACCACATCATATCTCGCTTGAGAAAGACGAAATAGTGAAATCTGTCATCCCCAACTTCTTTCTTGGTTCTCTTGGTGTACTCGAAACATTACTCGAGCGAGTACTTCTACTTGCTGACTCCTCCATGAAAACCGGTTCATCAGAAAATCGAGTTTTTTTTTCTTTCTTGATCTAAAAGCTCCACCGGTGCATGAGAAGAGTTTGAACTCTCTCCTTTCTTGTAGATGAGATCTCGCACTACACCTTTATCTCGTCCTTGTGATGGATTTCCTCCACCCACATTCATTCTTACAGCTTCGGCACCTCTTGCTCCGTTGTTAGGATAGTTTTGCTAGAAATAAGAACCTCCACACTCAAAGTTACCTTGGTTGCCTCCAAAGTTACCTTGATTTCTTCGGTTAGGATTGTTGTCATAACCTCTTTGACCTCCTCCTCCATCTTTGTTCCTCCATTCTCATAAATGCACCACATTTATCTTGAGATCCGCAAGAGTGTCAGTGATGCTCTTCAGTTCGGCATGAAAATCATAGGTGGTAGTAGACATCGTTGTAAGGACAAACTTAGCACCACCGTTGGAGTAGGAGCTGAGGTTGAAGCAATCACCAATTGTGATGGTGTAGATGCTATCGTTGAAGCTACACCAAGAGTCGGAGTCGACACCAAAGCGGCATGATGAGGTTGGATGATATCTCTCTCATCCAAACTCTCTTTCATATTTGTCGTGATCTTGATGGCCTCCGCTTTGGTTGTTGACTTCTCGTATCTCATTTGAGTTCTAATTGAAGGTCTCAACCCTCCCATCAAGTTCTTGGTCAACACTGCTCCAATCCTTGTCATCGTTAGCTCCACGTTGTCTCCACTCTCCCGTAGGACGGTCCAAAACCGTTGCTCCAACTTATCCACTCTTTCGGTAGACTATCGAACTTTCTCATCATCTCGTTGCTTCAAATGAGTAAGCTTCATCATGAGCTTCTCATAACTCTCTTCTAGAAGAAACTCTTCGATGAGTGCATTACTCAAAGTCTCTCATGTGTCCTCAACTACACCAGATGTCTTGTTCTTCACTCGATCTTCATACCACGTAAGGCAAAATCTTCTAAAAACTCTGGCAGTAACAACACCCATTCTTCTTTCCTTCTCACGTAGTTTCCGATGCAACCCTTTTTGAAGTCTCATACAAATAGTTCTACATCTTCATTGTTCTTCTCATGAAACACTGGTAACTTTCCCATCTTGTAACTACTCTTTCTACTCTTCTAATTTTTGTGCAATAACTACTCGCTAAAAGAGTATGAACATCACCAATTTCATTCGAGAATAATCTACCCTAAGTAAAATGAAAAAAAATGGTTGTAACAACACCTCCTGTGTCATTCTTCTCTCAAGATAATCATGAGTCTGAATCGCATCATCGCCTTCTCCACCATCCGAATGACGATCTCCATCACAACTCAACCGAGTCCTCTTTTGAAGTTGACAACTTCTCCGTCTCAACTCTCGTTCGTCCAACTTCTCGATTACTGACGTAAGTAGGACGACCACATTGACGCACTTGTGTTCTCTTGATAGATCACTCACTCCACAACTTGGACAAGGATCCTCTCTTAGAAGATGAATCGGCGGTGATGACGATGGACCCAATCGAAGACTTAAATCAATAAACTCCCGCTTCTCTTTGGCTCTCTCGGTTCTGATTCTAGTTGGACAATTCACTACTTTATGTCCCAACCCTCTATAGAAATAATACCACAAGTCAGTTTTTACTCTTCTCCTCGGAGATTCTACTTGAGATTTTGTACTAGTGTTCTCAAACTCAATGATAATCTCTCTCGAGCTCTCTCTGACACTTACTATGACATCTAAACCTTGAGGAAGGTTTCTAAGTCTAACTTTTCAATCTTTTGCACTTCCACTCATGTTGCGCCTTCTCAACCATTAGGTGGACAAAATATCTTTGAGGAAAATAATTTTACCTCACTTTCTTACTCTTTCGAGCTTTATACTAAAAATCATATATTATACATGCTATACACAAAATAAAATCCAATCTAAAATTAAGAGTCTAAGATAATATCATCATGACCATCGTCTGTATTGATCCTAACAGACATCTTAAAGTCACTCTTGTAAAGATCACACTCTATTTCACAAGAGCATTCGTGACCTCCACAGTGAATGATGCTTTGAACTCAATCTTCTTCACATCTGCGCTGATGCTCGTAGAAGCTTCTTGATACAGAGTAAAAAAGGCACCCCAACTGCAATAGATGCGTGTTCGCAACTCCTCTATACTTAACTTTGGCTTCTTCGTCTCCGTTCGACCTCCCAAACGTCTCTTCTTCAACCTCGGCACTCGAACTCGATTCCTCATGAAGTATCTTCAAGACCTCCTTGTATGCCGAATCTTAGTCGGTAAGATATCTCTCCAAGATTTTTGTGATCTCCAGTAGCTCAACCTACAAGCTACTTACTCATGAAGTTTCAACAGAAATTTCTCTAATCGGAAGAGATGGTGCTGACTGTACAAATTTTCAGAGAACTAAAATTTGTATATTTTCACTTCTCTCATGGTTGTCAACCCTCTCCACTTTGAAAAATTCTATCTCCTTCTCCATGCATCATCTTCTCATGATTTTAATTTCCTCTAATAGCTTATCAGATAAGCTACAATCCTGGAAATGTTCACAAGAAAATAAAATTCATGAAAAATTTGACAATGAGTGTACAAATTTTCCAGAGACTAGAATTTCTAAACTCTCGTGAAAAAACCTCCTCAACTTTGAAAATTCATAACTCCCTCTCCAGATCATCTTTCTCATGATTTCTGTTGTTCTAGATAGCTTATCAGCCAATCTAAAACACTAGAAAGACTCACAGGAAAAGTAAAAACAAAGAAAATCTGACAGCAACTGTACAAATTTTCCAGAGAGTAGAATTTCTAAACTCACAAATTTTTCTCCTCTAATAACTTCTCTCTCCTCCTTTCTCTATAACTCTTGTTGCACCCATTTTCAACTCTTCTCAAACCCTTTCTAAGTGAACAAGATGTAAAGAATGACCTCGAACGCGTCATAAATCACTACGGAGTACACGAAAGGTTCTAGTGTTGCTAACATCGCGTTAGCTCTCTCTCCTCCTAATGTTCTCTCCATGTGCTCTCTCATGATCTCTTTTTGTTGAATTCTACTCTAAACATCCTTCAACGATCCCTTCAAGTGAGGTCTCTCAGCAATAGAACCAAAAATGTAAACCTTCCGCAGTCTATCGATCAACTACCTCCAATCTCTCAACCTCCACGATAGTCATCGATGAATCTGCAACATGTCGAGCATGTCTCTCACTCAGGGGTCACCTCTGATGGCTTTGAGGGAAGCACACCATGAACTTGAAGAGAAAAATGCTAAGTTCAATCATTCACTCACTTATAAACTCATCAACTAAAAATTGTCCATAAACTCATCAACTTAAATCCTCCATTCTAACTGCGTTTCTCAAGTTCTCACATGCTAAAATATCACACACTCTCTATATTACTCAAGTTGTCATTACGATGATGTGAAAACAAGGATGAGAAGCGAAGCAAAGCAAGCGGTATGCTGGACTCACCATTACATGCATCCACCAGACTAGAGCTACACACTAGGTAAACAAATAATGAGATATTGTGCGAAATCATGAGAAACTGTGAGAAACCAAAGTCAGTGGGAGTTGAACCCACGAAACTTCCGTCTGGGTTGATGTTTCGCAGGAGTTGCGCACTCCTGGACCCGCTAGTCGAGATGCAGCTATAGATGCAATGCAGATGTCATGACAAGACAAAACATGGAAAAATTTTCCGAAATTTACTCTTTGAAGCTAACAAATTCCTCTCCAAGCTCAGACCAAGTAATCTTCACAGCTCTCTCTAATGACTCAGGTAACTGAGTTCGATCTCTGTATCCAAGATAAAAAGCTATAGCCCTGTACACTTGAAACCGTTTTCGCGATAGATTTATCTTGGTGTATGATGCTGCTGCACATACCAACAGTGGTAACTCGTCGTCAAAATCAACTTACATATCAGTCCGTTGAGAGACCTCTAGACATGCCTCGGCGAATACATGAAACTCAGATCGAATTTGCTCAAGAGTCACCAAGATAGGAGTCTCCGAAACTCCTCCACTGACAACCTAGTGACCAAGCACCCCCCTTCTCATCGAAGAATTGTTGTATGCCGAGTTTGTACTGCCAAGGACTCAGCCATGACTGCAGAACCAATCACCAAGAATCAATCACACCGAAACCGCACTATGCAGCCACTGTCACAGCCTAACTTCACAACTCGATAGCACAACGAGAAAGCACCGAGATCGCTAAAAGCCTAACTTCTTGTCGTCAACTGCATCGAGGTCAATAGCACAACATGAAAGTACCGAGATTGATTGCACATGCAGAAAGTCTAACTTTCTGCCGCCAACTGCACCAAGATCGATAACACTGTGAGAAAGCACCGAGATCAAAAGCACAGAAAAGCCTAATGGTCCTGTAGCCAACTCTACCGAAAGAAAGCACCAACAGTACCGATAAAACATGTGAGTCGAAAACTTGGAGAAAACACTCACAAACAGAGTCAAAATCGAGCCGCAGAAGCGTAATAACAGCACCGAGAAAACACGTGAATCGAAAGCTTGGAGAAAACACTCGCGAACAGAGTCAAAATCGAACCGCAGAAGCGCAGTAACAGCACCGAGAAAACACGTGAATCGAAAGCTAGGAGAAAATACTCGCGAACAGAGTCAAAATTGAGCTGTAGTAGCTTGGGCAGGGCGGGTTATCTCGCGTTGAGGCAAGAAACCCATCTGCCCGCCCAGATCCTTACACGGTCACGGCAAAGACATCCGGAGAGAATGATTCTCTCCGGCCCTTTTATACCCTCAGTGGGGGTTTAAGCACTCTAGCAGCGAGAGCTTACCTCACCGAGGGAAGATGTTGAGAAAGGATATGGTTCTTTCCGAATCATTTTGCGAGTCGGTTTGGGAACAGTTTGGTTTAGATTTGAACTGGTTCTATTTTCAAATGAATGGTTTTTAAGCTGTTGTGTTTCTAAAATAGTTGTTCTTTAAGTGGTTTGGTAAAAAAAGTAATATTTAAAAAATTATAATGTTATTGAACTAAATATTAAATTAAAGTAATATAATATCAAATTACTATGTTATAATTAAATAAATGCTAATTTTTAACGGATAAAAACTTGTTGATAGTACAGTTTAAAACTTCTGAAAAATTCTGTTCATAAACAGTTTGGTTTAAATTTTCAGAAACAATTCGGTTCAAAGATTTTTCAAGACAGTTTACTTCAAAGATGATTGAATTCAAAATCTTGAAACCGAATTGATCTTTGGTCCAGTTCTGCTAGCTGGAGTCTGCTGGACGATGATCTTAGAAGGGTGTTTGTCCCAGACAGGCTGAGGAGAACTTACTTGTTTTCACGCGGGCCCTCCTAGTCACGATATGGAGGTTCTGGCTTTAGGGTGCAAGGAGTGTAGAGAAGAGATCTGACTCTCTGGGGAGAAATTCTGCGAGGGGGAAATCCTCCTAGTATGAGTCTTATGAGGAGGATACCTGCTCGTTCTTAGGTTGGAGACTCGTGTCCTCCTCTTCATGATCCCATTCAAGGGCAGGTATTTATTTGATCAGGCCCCTAGAACGAATCGCGGACTTGATCGGACCCCTCTTATAAATCCCTTCTTGATCGGACCCCCAACCAGCAACAGTCCGTAAAACAAGTAACTGTGCCATGTCAGAGTACAGCTTGGATTCAAAAAACAAGTCACTGTGCCATGTCAGAGTACAGCTCGGACTGTATATGTCATGCTTACAACTGAAGTGTCGGAAGTGTTTTCCGAGAAATTTGAAAGACAACATACTGATAACACAGTGACCAATTTCTCTCTTTATTCGGCAAGGGATAGACATTCGTCGACTGATACTTCAGAAGAGAATAGAGTGCGACGGGTGTAGTTAGGAAGCAGTGAGTGCAGACACTTAAACGATGGAGGATGTGCAATCTCCTAGTACTGAAGAGGAGAGATGTCTAGATGGATTATATTTTGAGGATATTGACAGACACGAGTTTACGTTGGATGCGAGGACCGATGAAGAAAGAGACTTGAGCATACTAGATCAATGGCGGTGACAAATGTCAGAAGCTCGAGCTGATGGCCGCGTGTTGCAAGGAAGAACATTAGAGTCATTGCGTGATGCTGCATGCAGATTGAAGTTGGGAGCGAAATTCTCATCCTTCAAAGATTTTGATTTTGCTGTTGATACCTGGTGTTTCCTTCACAGTAGAGCAAGCCAAAAGGCAAAATCGAAAGAGAATTATAAGCTGCAGACATGCAGGTGGGGTGGCAACGCACGCTGCCGCAAAAGTGTCGAACAGAGAGGAGAGATAAATAGAGCGGCGGAAGGAGATATTCGCAATAGTCAACCACGCAGCTTTCATGAGTTCTCTCAGAGACAAAGACAACGCCGGCGACAAGATGATCAAGAAGCAAGCTCAATCACACCAACAGCAGATAGAAGGGTGCCGAAAAATGATCGCTGTGGAGAGAAATTACGATATTTGAGTGCGGGGAGAACCATCTTTTATGGAGGAGGTTCTATCGTCGGAGAGGTGTTAAATCAATCCAAATGGAGAATTAGAGCACAAAGAGGAAAGTTCAGTGCGAAAATCACTGTCACAGTTTGCAATCTAGAACATACTTGCCCGGCACACATGGCTTATTGGCGTGGTCCTGCATCAAATTCAAAGTTTCTTGCTACTGTTCTGTGTAATAGAGTGGCGATTGATCCACATACACCTATTCGTAACTTGATGGAAGAAATCCGAACATCTTTCAACAAGCGAGCACCTTATAATCAAGTGTGGAGAGGTAGAGAACATTCGCGTGACTGGTTAGAAGGTAACCAAGCCGTCTCGTTTCACTATATTCCATCAGTGTGTAGAAGGCTTAAAGATGTAGACCCTGAGTGTGTAGTAGATTGGGGAACATGGGAGAATCACCCAACTGTTTTCAGCAGGTTCTTTGTGTGTCCAAGTGCCACCCGTAAAGCATATAGGTTTTGTCAGAGAGTGATCTGCTTAGATGACTGTCACAGTAAGAGCTAAAAATTTCCATCTCAGAATTCTTTAGCCACGGTGCTTGATGACGCAAACGAAGCTATCATCCTGGCATTTGCAGTAGCTCCAAGAGAAGATACCCCGAATTGGACGTGGTTCTGTGGTCTACTGCGTGAGTCGATACATGGGATTTTATCACCCCAAACTGTTATAATCAGTGATCGAAAAAAAGGTCTTGAAAAAGCCGTTGCTACAATATTTCCTGACACTAAACATGGGCACTGTGCACAACACATTCGCACCAATGTGCGCACACGCTTTGGGAAGGATGCTGAGCAGCCATTTTTAGCATGTCTTTATGCCCGAACTCGTGAAATGTAAGTTCTTCAAATTGAGGAATTGTTATGTTTCAAATTGATTTCTTATCTGCTATCGTTCTATTTGTATGAATCATGTCTGCTTCACTAACGTGGTTACTAATTGAGTTAATTATGTATGAATGCAAGTACGACAGTGTCTTGAGCAAGCTGGCTGATTTCGGAGAAAGAGGTAAACAGCTAGGAGAATACTTACGAGATATCGATCGAGCGAGATATAGTAGGTGTGCCTTTCCTTTACCACGTTATGGGAAGGTTACTTCTAATGTTGCAGAGAGCATGAACAATGCTCTGGGACAAATTCGATGGAATGCACCTCTTAAGATTCTACTCGATCTTTGGTATTATAGTATGCAGCAATTTACGAAGCGAAGGACATAGCTTCAACTAGAGACAAATTTGTTAACGAAATTTGCGAGACTCAAGTTTAATGAGAATGAGCAGGCTGCTGAGGGTTTTCTCTGTCAAATATCGAGCCAAACTGAGGCAACGGTTCGTTGTCATAGAACTGGAAAGAGTTATGTTGTGAAACATTCTGTAAACGGTAGAGGTACATGCACTTGTTTGGAGTATCAAGAAATAGCTTGACCATGTGGTCACGTGATAGCTTTCGACAGAGAGCTTGGAGAGAGTCTAGTTACACGAGTAGATTCAATTTGGTACAGTTCTAGTCTTATTTCAATTTATGGTCATTCATTTCTGCCTGCTATGACAACCGATGACTTAGAACCAGTGTGGACTTGTGGACCACCTCCTATAGCTAAGCGTATCGGAAGACACAGAGTAGTGAGGATAGATAATAATACTCAGTTCTCACAAGCGAGAGCTACCGCTGCAGCTGAAGCAACTGGTGATGCTGACGAGAACGTGGCTGAAGATGGAGAAGCAATTCCAAGAGGCGGAGTCACTATTGAGAACATTTTTCCTTTACATGACATGTCGGTGAATCATTTTCCAAGTCAGGATTTGGCTCATAGAAGGAGAAGAGTAGTTTCAGTGACTGATCCTTCATCATCTGACCAATTAGGATCACAATCACGATCTAGTTTAAGGAGTTGCAGTAGGTGTAAGCAACAAGGACATAACAGACGGACTTGTCCTGGACAACAAGTAGTTAATGAACCCATTGCTTCTCTTCCAGTGGAGGGCGATATGTTGGTTGAGATGAGAACGAGTCAATCTTCACTGCATCTAGTGGTGATGAAGATGAGGATGAGGTGTAACTAGTTGAAGTTTTGTGTAGTTTCAGGTATAGCGTAAGAGTCCTGGAACTGAAGTTCAGATGGCTTCAAAACAAAAGATATTGTTTGACGATTAACTATGTAACGATGTTGGACGATTATTTTAACGATGGATATTGACACATGTTGCTGGTATGCATCGTCTCATGTTTTACAAAGCATTGTAGAGTCGAGTCCCTGTTTGTCTCCACATTTACTGTAAACTCCATAATTTCTTAACACGATAAAGTGGTGGCAGCTTTCCATATCGGCTTGAAAGCCAATCCATATCCACTCTTATAAAATATTAGCAGCGTCATGTAATATCAAAATCACACTGAAACTCCCAAAAATTTGCACAAAATGTGATAAAAAATAAGCCAAAACAATGAGAGGAGAGGGAGGGAGGAGAAGGAGAGGAGAGGGAGGAGAGGGAGAGAGAGGAGAGGGAGGAGAGGCGAGAGAGTGGTTTGAGAGGAAAGAGAGTTAAGGGAGAGGAGAGTTAAACGAGAGCCGAGAAGAGAGGAGAGTGAGTGAAGGAGAGTGAGTGAAGAGGAGAGTGCATCGTGTGTGAAGCGCGTAAGTGCGAAAGAGTTGATAATTCTTGAGTTCGTTTTGAAATCGAAGTTCCTATTTTGAGCGATTTCATCGCTGTGATGAGAACTCGAGGAGTTGGCTGTGGCCGAGGTTGAGGCGATGGGAGAGGACGAGGTCGAGGCCGCGATGGAGTCGCGGGAGAGAGGAGAGTACGAAGAGATGAATCCTGTAAGATATATCTTACATCCATGTGTTTGTTTGAATCAGTGTTGTATGAATCAGTGTTGTATTGGTTAAGCAAAACATTCTGTTTCGATGTGATATGATTGTTAGGTAGGCGAAACAGTCTATTTCGATATAGAATTGTAGTTAGGGTTAGCGAAACATAATGTTTCGCCGGTTTATTGTTATTCACAGTGGACGAAACATACGTGTTTCGCCCACTGTCGAGGCGAAACACATGTGTTTCATCTCGAGGGGAAGGGGTACCCCTTCTCCGATTTATCACAGTGGGCGAAACACATGTGTTTCGCCTCGAGGGGAAGGGGTGGCCCTTCCCTGATTTATCACAGTGGGCGAAACATACGTGTTTCGCCTCGAGGGGAAAGAGTATTGTAAACCCTCCGCGGTCCTATCGATCAACTACCCCCCCCCCCCCCCCCGATCTCGCAACCTTCACGATCGTCATCCACGAATCTGCAACATGTCGGGCTTGTCTCTCACTCAGGGGTCACCTCTGATGGCTTTGATGGAAGCACACCATGAACTTGAAGGGAAAATGCTGAGTTCACTCATTCATACACCCACAAACTTATCAACTAAAAATCTCCTTAAACACCTTAACTAAAATCCTCCATTCTAACGACGTCTCTCAAGTTCTCACATGCTAGAAATATCCCACACTCTCTATATTACTCAAGTTGTCATTACGACAATGTGAAAACAAGGATGAGGAGCTCTTCTCTACTCCTCTATTTATACATTCTAGGTTTTTACTTTGGTACCCCCGGTAACTCAGCCGTAACTACTTTTACCGGGTTTTACTAAGATATTACTTAAGATAAAAGCATTGATCACATGGGCTTTTTACCTTTTCACATGGGCTTATTCCTTCAAAGTCAACAACTTCTAGAAGGATTCTGGAATATTCTCAAGGAATCTCGAATTTCCACCCCCCCTCTACACTAGGACCCACTAAAAAGGAAACATGTGGAATCTCTTCTTGTTTTTAATGCCCACAAAGTCCACAACTTTAATCCAACCACTAATATCAAGTCAAAAAGGAGATAAGGGATACTTTCCACCTCCTTTCTACCTTTTAGACAAGATGACAAGATAGTAGTGCTCACTCTTTAGCAAATATCTGAATTCTGCCAAAAGTACAGCTAAGTTTAACCATAACTAACTTTTAGCTAGTCATGACTAACTTGATACATCCTTAAAGTACTTTGGCAGCCAATAAACATTCTCAACACTTAGTTATAACTAAACACCTTACTAATAGACAAACTTCCTATGTGTAACATTTTACCCCCGGACTAAATTTTCGCTCCGTCCTCGGAGTGAAGAGATAACTTTCGTCGATGAAACAACTTCAACTTGTCATGATTTACTCGATCAAATCTCCTTCCTCCCAGCTCCTGAAGGTCATATGTGAAGTTGTTCCACACCTTATCTACAACAAAAGGACCAAAATATCTTGGAAGAAACTTCTTCCTAGCCCTCTTGAATCTGATAGTATCATACAACATAACCCAATCTCCGACTTGAAAAGGTTTTACCTCCCTCTTGTCCAACCGTTTGTCGTAACTCTTCTTTTGATACGCCTGAGCTCGTTCCATCCGGATCATTGCTACCGCTCGGGTCTCTTCCAACTCCATGAGTTGCTCCCTTCTTGATATGACCACGTCTTCTCCTCTCGACCTCTTCAACTTTCGTTGAATAGTTTGAAAAGTATCCAATTCGAATTGGATCGGCAACTTGGACTCCACTCCATAAATCAGTCGAAATGGGGAGTATCCAGTAGAAGTCTTTGTTGTCGTTCGGTACTCCCATAAGATGGCATGTAGCCTCTTATCCCAAGTATGTTTCGCAGTTTCAACACCAGCGTCTTTGGCGAGCATCATACAAAGTGTAAGATTGGTCTTCTCCGCAAGACCATTAGCATTTGGTTTGTATGAGGTCGTTACTCGTGGCTTGATAGAAAAGTGTTGTAGCATAGCAGTAGTCATGCTCCCTACAAACTCTCCTCCTCTATCTGAGACCAACTCTAACGGACATCCAAATCTCGTGATGATCCTCTCTCATAGGAATCTACCGACTTCTGTTTCATTGGTCTCTCTCAAAGGTCTAGCCTCTACCCACTTGGTACAATAGTCAGTGGCGACTACAATGTATCTATTGCCTCGAGGTGTCTTATTAAGAGGACCTACAAAGTCAATACCCCATTTCTCAAACGGCCCTAATACTAGAATTGATCTTAACGGAGGTGTTCTAGTAGACTTTAGAGCAAATGCTTGACATACGTCACAAGTTTTGCAATAGTCAAAACACTCTTTGAAAATCCCTCTCCAGTGATAACCCGCATCCAAAATCTTGAAGGCTGTTATCTTACCAGCAAAGTGACCTCCGCAAACAGTTCCGTCGTGAAACTCGTGCATTAGCTTGAATGCCTCTTTCTGACCAACTGCTCTCCTTAGTAAGCCATCTGCTCCTTGATGAAACAGAATTCTCTCCACCATGGTGTAAGGTTTGCATCTCTTGATCAACGCGTTACGTTCTCGGGTATGCATACCTTCTGGAAAAGAGCCATCTGCAAGGAAACTCCAGATTTCCTTGTACTCGTCCGGTATCTCCTCGATGCTTGTGATGGTCATCGGATGCTCGTCTAGAAATGAATCATCAAACGGTTCTTCTCCCTCATCATCATAAGCCCTTGACAAAAGATCAGCATTCGCATGCTTCTTCCTTGGTCTATCTTCGATCACATAATCATATTCTGTTAGAAGGATCTTCCAACGAGCAATACGACCTTCGGCATTAGGCTTATTAAAGATATACTTTAAAGCCTTGTGATCTGTGACTATGGAAAATTTCCCTCCTAGCAAGTAGTGTCGAAATTTCTTCATCCAAAGATCACCGCTAATCCTTCTCGTTCAGTCACGGAGTAATTCTTCTCCGCTGGAACCATCTGCCTACTAGCATAAGCTATAGGATGATCATGCCCATCTCCATCTAGCTGACGTAATGTACATCCGATTGCTACAATGGAGGCATCCGTATACAGAATATATGCTTTACTCCACTCAGGTTTAGCAAGTATAGGAGCTGTCACTAATGCCTTTTTCAGCTCCTCAAATGCTTCTTTTGCCTTCTGATCATGCACTATCAAGTCAAAATCAACTCCCTTCTTCATGTACATAGTCAAAGCTATTGCTTTGTTTGAGAAGGAAAAGACAAACCTACGATAATATCCAACCATGCCAAGAAACTGCCTCAACTTTGTCAAGTTGATCAGAAATGGAAGATCCACAATCTTCTTCACCTTCTCAGGATCTACCACAATCCCATTCTTGGAAATGATGTGCCCTAACAGCAGACCTTCTTCGCAGCCAAAGATGCACTTCTCTGGATTTAGAGAAGCGTTGGCTTGCTCCAACTGCTGCAAAACTTTGATCACATGATCAAAGTGGTCCTCCTTTCGTCCGTACACACAAAAATCGTCAATGAAATCCCGAACAAACTTCCCTATGAATGGTTCAAACACCTTGTTCATGAACCTTTGAAACGTGGCCGGAGCATTACACAGTCCGAATGGCATCACCCGTAATGCAAATGTTCCCCAAGGAGTAGTGAAAGTAGTCAATTGTTGGTACTCCTGTGCTATCTTGATCTGGTTATACTCACTATAACCATCACCAAAGCTGTACCACTCATGACCAGCAACTTCCTCCAAAATCTCATCTATAAATGGTAGAGGATAATAATCCTTCTTGGTAACTGCATTCAGCTTCTTATAGTCTATGCATACTCGCAGCTTACCATTCTTCTTCTTGACAATCACAATGGGTGAAACCCATTCTGAGTTCTCCACCTCATAGATGAAACTCGCCTCCTTCAACTTGTCTATCTCCTCCTTGACCATCATTGCCGTTGTGGGATTGACCCTTCTCTGCTTCTGTCGAACTGGTCTTGCGTGCTCCTCCAATTCGATTCGATGAGTCTCGAGAGTCACCTCCTTCAAATCCTTGTAGCTGAAAGCAAACACATGGATATATTTTCGAAATATATCTAGGAATCTACTTTTCTCTTCTTGAGTGACATTGATACCAAACTTCAGGGTAGAGAGTTTTCTCACAATCTCTGCCTCACTCAACTCTTCTTTGTCAGGATCTTTCTCCACTGCTGGTCGAGGCAACAAGTCAATAGCACTAAGCTGATGTAATGATTCATCTCGATCAAATCTTTCGTCCTCAGAGGAGGATTCTTGATCGTAAGAATCTCCGGTATCTACTTCTGAGACACTCTGATCATCCTCCGTATCAGATTCCCAGTAGTCACTAGTGGGTCTATCAGAGTCAGAAGTCACAACTCCAACACCCGAGAGAGGAACTATCACTCTATGATCTCTAGGTCCAATCCGTAAGTATCCCTTGTGCCACCTATCCGTGGTGCGCACAACTCTCAACCAAGGCCTACCTAGGAGCAAATCATAACTAGAGTCCTTTAACACTTGAAAGGACATCAATGTTTGAACTCCCATCACAGACACGATCACCTTCTCTAACACGCCAAGAGGTCTTACCCGTTGCTTGTTAGCCATCCCCACGACAATGCTAGCCGGGCGAGTTGGTTCCATCCCCAACTTCTTCATCAACCTCTCCGATATGGCGTTGACAGCCGATCCTCCATCCACCAATACGTCAGAGACGTAGTGACCATTCAACCGGACTTCAATCTTTGAAGCCCTAGTGCATACCTCTGAAGCATGCACATCCACCACACCAACTCCCACAGACTTTGATGTCTTGCTCTTGGGTTTCTTCTTCTTGCTTCTCTTAGAACTCAGTCCTCCTCTGAGTTCTCTTCGTAAGCTGGGATTAAGTACGATCAGTTGTCCAATAGTGATGTTGGCTTTCTGAGCACCCACATCTTCAACCACATCATATCCCGCTTGGGAAGATGAAATGGTGAAATCCGCCATCCCCAGCTTCCTTCTTGGCTCCCTTGGTGTACTCGAAACATTACTCGAACGAGTACTTCTACTAGCTGATTCCTCCATGAAAACCGGTTCATCAGAAAATCGAGTTCTTTTCCTTTCTTGAGCTAAAAGTTCCACCGGTGCATGAGAAGAGTTTGAACTCTCTCCTTTCTCGTAGATGGGATCTCGCACGACATCGATAGTAGCCACCCCCTTGTCTCGTCCTTGTGATGGATTTCCTCCACCCACATTCATTCTGATAACTTCGGCACCTCTTGCTCCGTTGTTAGGACAATTTCGCTGGAAATGAGAACCTCCACACGTCCAACAAGTGATTCCTCCAAAGTTACCTTGGTTGCCTCCAAAGTTACCTTGATTTCCTCGGTTGGGATTGTTGTCATAACCTCTTTGACCTCCTCCTCCACCTTTGTTCCTCCATTCTCGTAACTGCACCACGTTTATCTTGAGATCCGCAAGAGTATCGGTGATGCTCTTCAGCTCGGCATGAAAATCAGAGGTGGCAGTAGACATCGTTGTTGGGACAAACGGTCTTGGCACCACCGTTGGAGTAGGAGCTGACGTTGAAGCAATCACCAATTGTGATGGTGCAGGTGCGATCGTTGTGACTACACTAGGAGTCGGAGTTGACACCACATCAGCATGATGAGGTTGGATGATATCTCCTTCATCCAAACTCTCTTCCATATTTGTCGCAATCTTGATGGCCTCCGCTTTGGTTGCTGGCTTCTCGTACCTCACTTGGGTTCGAATTGAAGGCCTCAACCCTCCCACCAAGTTTTTGGTCAGCACTGCTCCAATCCCCGCCATCGTTAGTTCCACATTGTCTCCACTCTTCCGTAGGACCGTCCGAAATCGCTGCTCCAACTTATCCACCCTTTCGGCATATTGCCGAACTTTCTCGTCGTCACGTTGCTTCAAATGAGTAAGCTCCACCATGAGCTTCTCATAACTCTCTTCTGGAAGAAATTCTTTGATGAGTGCATTACTCAACGTCTCCCATGTGTCCTCAACTGCACCAGGTGTCTTGCTCTTCACTCGGTCGTCATACCACGTAAGAGCAAAATCTTCTAAAAACTCTGGCAGTAACAACACCCATTCTTCCTTCCTTCTCACGTTGTTTCCGATGCAACCCCTTTTGAAGTCTCGAACAAACGGTTCTACATCTTCATTGTCCTTCCCATGAAATACGGGTAGCTTTCCCATCTTGTAACTACTCTTTCTACTCTTCTAATTTTTGTGCAATAACTACTCGCTTAAAAGAGTACGAACATCACCAATTCCATTCGCAAATAATCTACCATTGGTAAAATGAAAGGAAATGGTTGTAACAACACCTCTTGTGCCATCTCTTCTCCCAAGGTAATCATGAGTCTGAGTCGCATCACCGTCTTCTCCACCATCCGAATGACGATCTCCATCACAACTCAGCCGAGTCCTCTTTTGAAGTCGACAACTTCTCCGTCTCAGCTCTTTGAGTCTCGTCCAACTTCTCGACTACTGACGTAAGTAGGGCGGCCACATCGGCGCACTTGTGTCCTCTTGATAGATCACCCACTCCACAACTTGGACAAGGATCTTCGTCTAGAAGATGAATTGGCGCTGGTGACGATGGACCCACTCGAAGACTTAAATCAGTAAACTCCCGCTTCCCTTTAGCTCTCTCGGTTCTGATTCTAGTTGGACAATTCACTACTTTATGTCCCAACCCTCTACAGAAATAACACCACAAGTCGGTTTCTACTCTTCTCCTCGGAGATTCTACTTGAGGTTTTGTACTAGGGTTCTCAAACTCAACGATAATCTCTTTCGAGCTCTCTCCGGCGCTTACTATGACATCTAAACCTTGAGGAAGGTTTCTAAGTCTAACTTCCAATCTTTTGAATTTCCACTCATGTTGCACCTTCTCAACCATTAAGTGGACAAAATATCATAGAGGAAAATAATTCTACATTACTTTCTTAACTCTTTCGAGCTTTATATTGGAAATCGTGTATTATACATGCTATACACGAAATAAAATCTAATCTAAAATTAACTATCGAAGATATGATCCTCCTCACCATCGTTTGTACTCATCACAACAGACATCTTGAACTCACTCTTATAAGGATCCAACTCTACTTCACCAGGAGCATTCATGGCCTCCACAGTGAATGATGCTTTCATCTCGGTTTTCTTCAAATCTGCGCCAATGGTCGCGGAAGCTTCTTGGTATAGGGTAAAGAGGGCACCCCAAGTAGTATAGATAAGTGTTCGCAACTCATCTACACTTAACTTTGGCTTCTCTGACTCCGTTCGAACTCCTAAACGTCTCTTCTTCCACCTCGGCACCCGAACTGGATTCCCCATGAAGTATCTTCAAGACCTCCTTGTATGCCGAAACGTATATCTCTTAGTTGGTAAGAGATCTCTCCAAGATTTTTGTGGTCTCCAGTAGCTCAACCTCCAAGCTACTAAATCATGAAGTTTCAACAAAAACTTCTCTAATCAGAAGAGATGGTGATGACTGTACAAATTTTCAGAGAACTGAAATTTGTATATTTTCACTTCTCTCATGGTTGTCAACCCCCTCTACTTTGAAAAATTCTTTCTCTCTCTTCAGACCTCATCTTCTCATGATTTCTTTTGTCCTGGATAGCTTATCAGCTACTCTAAAACACTGGAAAGTTTCTCAAGAAAATAAAATTCACAGAAAATCTGACAATGACTGTAACATTTTTTTTCAGATAACAGAATTCTTCAACTCTCACGAATAGACCCCCTCAACTTTGAAAATTCATTGCTCCCTCTCTAGACCACCTTTTCCTATGATTTCTTTTGTCTTAGATAGTTTATAAGCCAATCTAAAACACTTGAAAGTTTCACAGGAAAATAAAATTCACAGAAAAGTTGACAGCGACTGTACAAATTTTCCAGAGAGCAGAATTTCTAAACTCACAAATTTATCTCCTCTAATAACTTTTCTCTCCTCCTTTCTCTACAACTCTTGTTGCACCCTCTTTCAACTCTCCTCAAACCCTTTCTAAGTGAACAAGATGTAAAGAATGACTTCGAACGCGTCATATATCACTACGGGATACACGAAAGGTTCTAACGTTGCTAACATCGCGTTAGCTCTCTCTCCTCCCAACGTTCTCTCCATGTGCTCTCTCATAATCTCCTTTTGTCGAATATAGAACTGAACTCTAAACATCATTCAACGATCCCTTCAAGTGAGGTCTCGGCAACGGAACCAAAAATGTAAACCCTCCGCGGTCCTATCGATCAACTACCCCCCCCCCCCCCCCCCGATCTCGCAACCTTCACGATCGTCATCCACGAATCTGCAACATGTCGGGCTTGTCTCTCACTCAGGGGTCACCTCTGATGGCTTTGATGGAAGCACACCATGAACTTGAAGGGAAAATGCTGAGTTCACTCATTCATACACCCACAAACTTATCAACTAAAAATCTCCTTAAACACCTTAACTAAAATCCTCCATTCTAACGACGTCTCTCAAGTTCTCACATGCTAGAAATATCCCACACTCTCTATATTACTCAAGTTGTCATTACGACAATGTGAAAACAAGGATGAGGAGCTCTTCTCTACTCCTCTATTTATACATTCTAGGTTTTTACTTTGGTACCCCCGGTAACTCAGCCGTAACTACTTTTACCGGGTTTTACTAAGATATTACTTAAGATAAAAGCATTGATCACATGGGCTTTTTACCTTTTCACATGGGCTTATTCCTTCAAAGTCAACAACTTCTAGAAGGATTCTGGAATATTCTCAAGGAATCTCGAATTTCCACCCCCCCTCTACACTAGGACCCACTAAAAAGGAAACATGTGGAATCTCTTCTTGTTTTTAATGCCCACAAAGTCCACAACTTTAATCCAACCACTAATATCAAGTCAAAAAGGAGATAAGGGATACTTTCCACCTCCTTTCTACCTTTTAGACAAGATGACAAGATAGTAGTGCTCACTCTTTAGCAAATATCTGAATTCTGCCAAAAGTACAGCTAAGTTTAACCATAACTAACTTTTAGCTAGTCATGACTAACTTGATACATCCTTAAAGTACTTTGGCAGCCAATAAACATTCTCAACACTTAGTTATAACTAAACACCTTACTAATAGATAAACTTCCTATGTGTAACATAGGTCGTTACAGTACCCCTTTCCTCGAATTTATATGTGGACGAAACACGTGTGTTTCGCCTCGAGGGGAAAAGGTAACCCTTCCCCGATTTATATGTGGGTAAAACATACATGTTTCGCCTCAAGGGGAAGGGGTACCCCTTTCCCCGATTTTATATGTGGGCAAAACATACTTGTTTCACCCACCCTATTTGTCCTTTCTTTAACTTTTTAGTAGAATATCTTTGTTTCTAGTTGGTGTGTTATAATATCTTTGTTTCTAGCGGGTGTGGCATTGGAGAGTATGAAGGAAGGACCTTCAATGTTCAAGTATTCTCACGAAGAGGACGAGAGATATCATTTGAAGTGGTGTTGGGTTTCGAGAGATGAAGTGGGAGAATTCATTGCTCGGAGTGGAGGAAGAAGCTCCCGACCGACTAGGATTACTCGTTGCTTTTTCCTTTGACTTTCCTCCTCCGGATGTAAGTAGTCATTCTTATGTAACTTTGGTAAATTGCATGTCCTCCATTTTATAGTAGGGATGTTATTTCCATAACTTCTGTTCGTTTGTAAACCTTTTATATCATTGAGGTTGTTTTTTCTTTTTATATGCAATTAAAAAGGTTCTTATTTGTAATTCTTTTTATATGGTTAGATTGTTTATTTTACAGGTTCCATTTCGTATAGAGTTCATCCAGTCATACGATTAGGGAAATCATCGTGCTATTGTACAAGGACACGAGATAGTGTTGGATGAGTCGGTTTTACGGGAGTCACTAGTTTTACCTATGGGAACAACCATCCCTCGTCCTCATAATGTTAAGAGGAGCATGATAGATGATTGGTTTCCTCAAAAAGATGAGAAGGGAAAGAGATATTTATTGTGGATGTGTGAGTATCCGGAGTGGAGACCCGTTTTTCAGCTTATCAATTGTCTCTTTCTGGCGAGACGGCGGCCAAGAGAAGTACATGGTCATTTAGCTTTATACGTCAAGACAAAAGTAGAGGAGACGGCAGAAGATTACGACTGGACGGAATTCATTTTAGATTCTTTGGATACAGAGATCTCTTCTATCAAAAAACATATGAGCAAGGAGAGATTAGTGAGACATCCAGAGACATGGGTAGGTATGATCTTGACCCATCTTATGATCCACATGGGTATACTTCCCGAGGGAGGACGAGTGGATTCATCTCGGCAACATCAGCCATCATCGAGTAAGATCTTTAACTTCTTGTGAGAATATTGTCTTTGGTTTCTTTTACTTACATTTTAATGATTAGTCTTGAATATGTAGTGTTTTAACTCACATTTTTCTTTGATGATTTCAGATCGAGCAGAGTCTTCTCCTCATGGTCAAGACCCACAGTCTTCGCAGCATGTTACTCCATCATCAAGTAAGACTTTAGCAATTTAGGGTTTCATGGTTTCTTCTTTGTTACGATAAAGTTTGTATTATGTTTAAACTCTCATCTCATATCATGTGGTGTTTCCAGATCCTGCTGTGCAGTCTTCCTCTCCTGGGCAAGATCCTCAATCTTCGCATCATGTTCCTCCTTCGTCAGGTAAATATATTATAGTTTAAAGTGTTTCTAATTAGAGTTTACATATCTTTTGATTCTTTTCAACTTGTTTTCTTTAGTTATAGTTTTGTTTTACTAAATAAGATGTGTTGAGACATATTTAGCTTTGTTTTTGTTATCTACAGATGATGAAGCTATTCTCATAGCGAGAATTAATCAACTCCATGAAGCCATAAAAAGGAGGGAGGAAGAGCTTAAGTCCAAAAATGTTGATCTCGAGCATTTGAACTATCAACTCATGGTAGTGAAAGAAGAGTTGACCACGATACGAGCTGCAGAAGAGTTCTATTCTCATCTAGTTGCACCTACTGCAAATCGACGTAAGATCTTAATCCTCGACTTGAATGGTCTTTTGGTACTAGTGGGAAGAAACGAGCATGAGTTGATGCCTGCGCGTGAGAGAGGATATGTAATACAAACTACATCGAAGCCGTTTATATGGTACGTGGCGAGACGTGGAGTGAAGCAGTTTTTGGAAATCTGTCTAGATAAGTTTCATGTCATCATATGGACTTCTCGGACGATGTTAAACACGGCCACTTTACTACGTGCTATGGAGGATGCTGAT
This sequence comes from Asterella californica, assembly GCA_036924285.1. NCBI lineage: Eukaryota > Viridiplantae > Streptophyta > Marchantiopsida > Marchantiales > Aytoniaceae > Asterella > Asterella californica. The sequence continues at coordinate 630,891 of JAYKYS010000018.1, read as the reverse complement.
TATTTACCTCCTGGAGTGGCAAAAGCGAAGGTATGAACTTTTTCAAGTTTGAACTTCTTTTCAGATCAACTTATCAATATCTTTGTTGTATTATATGTTATATGTTTGAGCTAAGATATATATTCTAATACTGATTTTTTATCTTTGTAGGTATGTCATGTTTTTGCTCAAGACATGTGTTTTAAATACAAGACGGCGAGAGAAGCTGCCTTTGGGAACCACTTGTACTTGAAAGATTTTGCAGAGCTTCATCATCGCAACTTGAGCACGAGAGACGTATTATTGGTGGATGATAGTCCAGTGAAAAACTGTACTAATCATCCTTTTAATGCTATACATCCTCCTCCCTTCTCTCCTTTCACTATGGATAGTGATAGAGAATTGTATCTAGAAGCCACTCTGTTGCCTTGGCTTCTTCGTTGGGATGTTAGCCCAGAGGCAACACCAGCTTATGTAGAGAGCAGATATTCGTAGGTTTTTGGTCAAGATCCATTTATAGCTCTTAAAAGCTATTGGACCAATATTACCCAGGAGGAGTAAATGTTGTATGGAGATCTGTTCCTCATGGAGTTTGTATGGATCTCTATCCTAAACTTCGATGAGATACATTACTCTTTTTGAGGAAGTTCATAACTTTACCTTGTAAACAGTTATATTTTGTAATACTCATTTTCTCATGCTAAGCTACACTACTTTAAGATATTGTCCTTCACTGCTACACTACTTTAAGAGATTGTCTTTCACTGCTAAGCTACACTAGTTTAAGAGATTGTCCTGTGAAGGGTTGTTTGAGAGAAAGAAAAAAACACAACAAGAGGGGACCGTGTGTAGGGTTCGATTCGGAGAAGCTGTAGGTGAACATCGAGCGAGGTTAAGAACACGCTACAAAGCAAAACATGCGTTTCTGGAAAAGAATCCAGTATTGATTGGAGCCGAGTACACATCATTGATACTCGGCTCCAAACAGTTTTGGATTCTATTCCACTGTATTCAAATTTCATCATATCGAGAGCACGCTACAAAGAAAAACATGCGTTTCTGGAAAAGAATCCAGTACTGATTGGAGCCGAGTACACATCATCGATACTCGGCTCCAAACAGTTTTGGATTCTATTCCATTGTACTCAAATTTGATGAATATCGGGAGGCTCAGGTACAGCCAACTTTCAAATTTGAAGATATCTCAAACTGAGGTACAGGTTGGCTTGACCGGGAGAAGCAGTACGTGGACATCGAGGTTAGAAGGACGACGAATAGTTTCTATGCGGATAAAGAACTTCCATGAGCGGTTTATTTCTTGCACTTCCTGCAAAGATTTTGTAAAGCGATAAGAGAAATCGCTACAAAGCTATTTTCAAATTAAGGGTTTGCGCGTCCATAAGGATTTGGGCGTCTAGAGGGAACGTGATGTTTCGCCTCAGAGGGCGAAACATCATGTTTCACTCTCAGCAAAGTGTACTCAATAACATAGGGCGAAACATCATGTTTCACCTCCGAATAATCTTCACGAGGCGAAACACTCCATGTTTCGTCTCGTGACAGGGCGAAACATCGTGTTTCGTCTCCGAGTAAACAGAAAGAGGCGAAACACTCCATGTTTCGCCTCGTGACAGGGCGAAACATCGTGTTTTGCCTCCGAGTAAACAGAAAGAGACGAAACACTCTCTGTTTCACCTCCGAGTAAACTGTCGAGGCGAAACACTCTCTGTTTCACCTCGTGATAGGGCGAAACACGAATACATCAGAGGACGAAACATGATGTTTCGTCCTCTGCAAAGTCTACCCAACGCATATACAAGCCCACTGGGTAGGCTTGTACATGCGAAACATGTATGTCTCGCCTACCGAGTGGGCGAAACATGTATGTCTCACCTACCGAGTGGGCGAAACATACCTATTTCGCCTCCCATTGGATAATGTTAACGAGCAATATTACGAGTTTTTCCTCGAAAGCACATGCATGAGTTATGAAAACTGTATTGAATTCAAACTTTATTATAAAACTGATGATCCTTTAATACGTACAACTCTTTCAGTTTCCGTAATGCCTCTACTAATTCTAACAGTTCTTCTTTTTCTTGACGTCTGAGCTCTATTACAACATGCAAATCCCCAGCAATACCTTCTAAGCTCTGTTCAATCTCTTCTGATTTTTCAACCAGTGCCAGTACTCGAAAATGTAAACGTTCTATCTCAACAAGCTCCGCAGTATTGCGCACTGTAGACATTTCACTTTCTATTGAAGGATAAAATGTCACACTATCCATGGCAGTGGCAAGATCTTCTATAGCGTCTTCGAACTCATCTAACTCCTCTAGCTCCTGCTCCACATCGAACACGATAAACCGATTTTGCTTCGTATTCATACCTATTTTGAATCGCCATTTCTTTTTGCAAACAGCATTGAAAATGCTATCTTGTTCATCAGAAGATAATTTCTCGAACTCTTCCGCAGTGATCCCTAATAGTTTCTCTCCAATACTCCACACAATGACTATAGGTAAGGCTGCTTCTGGACGATCACTTACACTATAATCGATCAATCCTAAATGAAACCGATATTGTCTTTTACTTCCCCTCTGACCACAAGCGTGCCAAGCCTTCCTACTATTAGATTGCGAGTGATTGAAATATAACACCTTCCTTGCCGAGCTTGACGAGGTTTGTGTCTGTTCTGTCACTTGCTTGAAACACCCTGGAAAATTACAAGCAACGTACGATATAGAACTCCACTTCCGATTTTTGATTATGCGCTGAATAGAAGCTACCACCCACATGGAAGGCATATTATTTATGCACTCTTCAAGTTCTGCCAACGAACACATTTTGGAGTTCTGTCACCTCTACTCAAGCTCTGCGGACTTCGATTCAACGCACTCAAGCTCGCCCGCCTTCGATTCAACGCGCTCAAGCTCTTTCTCTACTCAAGCTCTCCCACATTCGATTCAACGCGCTCAACCTCTTCCGCTCAAAAGCTTTCAAGCTCTCCCGCTTTTGTAACACGACGTTTCTGTAAGATCTCCCGCTTTTGTAACACGACTTGAGTTCTCAACAATGTGAAGCAAGCTTCATTCGAAATTTCTATTCCTGCGTCTTCGTCGCCTGACCGCGTCTTCGTCCCCTGAAACGTACAGAATGTACTCAAATTTCTGGCGATGAGCTGTACTCTAACATGGCTCTCGCGTCGTCGTGGTGTGGCTGATATCATCCGAGCTGTACTCTGACATGGCACAGTTACTTGCTTTACGTGCTATTGCAGGTTGGGGGTGCGATCAAGAAGGGATTTATAAGAGGGGTCCGATCAAGTCCGCGATTCGTTCAGGAGGCCCGATCAAGTAAATATCTACATTCAAGGGTGACTAGTGGGTTAGTAGTTAGAAGGGATTTCCGTAGCAGGCGGACTGTAAGCGCGTGGCAGGCGTTTTTTGGGCGCAACTTGTATTGGCTCTTTGAAGCTTACGGGTTTCTTGTCCCGTGCTCTATAAAGTGTTCTGGGTGCACTGTTCGTGTAGCGGAAGGCCCTCCCTGCAGTGGTCTTACGAGTCTAAGTGGCTGCGTGATAGAGGGGTTTATGCTCGTAAAGTACACCATCGGTAGAACCTTTTATAACATAACACTCTGGGTAAAGTTTTCTCTTGTGTTCGTTATTTTACATGTACTATTCCTGATTTTACATAGCTCGACAAAAATATTTAGTTCTTTTTCTCACAATAGAACTAAAAAATCTTAAATTTTTATTTGAAGAAACCTTGTAAATTTTACTTTAACATTTCAATATTAAATAATAAATTTATAATAAATTATAATTTGTAGAGCTAGTGAATAGCATCCGAATGAATTTTTTATTTTACATATTCCATGCTTGGATGAAAATATTATTAGCACAAGTATTTTCTACTAATGGATGCAGATGTTATCACCAGAAGCTTTACTAAACTGTTATATTTCTTAGTTCTCTGAAAGCGCACTCGCGAAAATAGGTACTCTGGGTTACCACGAGTATCCCAGTATGGGTATAAAAGTATTAAAAAGAATATTCTATTTTTCCTGATAATGTACTTTAGGTCTGAAGAAAAGATTCTTTTCTATTCCAAAAAACCTTAAAATCTTGATTTTTACATTTCTCGATTGTTACTAAGTAGTGTGTTTTGAGATGAATCACAATTTATAAAGCTAGCAATAGCTTCTAATTTAATTCCTTATTTCAGAGATTCTATGCTTGGATGAAGACGTAATCACCAGAACCAGAAATATTTCTGAATGACAGGTTAGACTGAGTTCTCTGAAAGTGTATCCACGAAAATAGATGCTCTGCAGAAACTGCTTTTGGTGACTACTTCTTCATCCTAACTAGGAATCTGGGAAATAAGGAATTAAATTATGATTGAGTTCAAAACAAACTATTAGCATTGATAAAGAAATGTTCAGATGAAGATTTCGAAGTTTTTTAGAACAAAAGAGAGTCTTTTCTTTAGACTCAAAGAACATTGTGAGGAAAATAAGAATATTTTCTTCTATGCTTTTATACTCATGCTCGAGGTCTAAGGAAAAAATGATTACTAACTTTAAGCAAGAAGCACGAATAAGCATACTCGATCAACTTCGGTACGTTTTGCTCTTTTTATGTTACAGAAAATATTATAATTATTATATAAATATTATAGATTAAATTCAACAAAAATATTAAATAACAATTAATGTTAAATATTAGTTGTTCCAAGAACAATGAAAACGTTATTAGAAAACTCATAAGTGGTGAGCAGGTCTACGCGCTTCGGAGGGTACAAGTGCGATAGCCTATTAGATCTAAAACGATACCGAATGAATGTAACTTGCAGCACTCTTCCATCTTAGAAGAAGAATAAGCAAGCATAGAGAGAAGAATAAGTAGTAAGACGTTCAAAAGATAGCTTGAGTGAAGATGAGTACCTCATACGAAGGAACATTAGAGTGGAACAAGAGGACTTGCGAGTGAAAGTACATTTGGAATTTGTAGATCGTGGAACCTTTTCTTCATCAACACTTTAACTGCTTTGCAATTTACTGTGTAGCGATCGTCAATCAACTGCTTTACACTTTATTTTGTGATGATAGTTGACTAGCACTTCTACAGAACTACGAATAGCTGTAAAGCAGTTTAAGTGTTGACGAAGAAATAATTGACTCCAGTAAGCGCCCAAGCCGACATGGTATTTCTGATTAGCTTCTTCCTAAGACTAGGTTCGGTAATAATCCTTATCAGCGCAAATGTCAAGTTATGGGTTATTATTAAACTAGAGTAGAGATACTCCTGAATTTACTCGAGTAGTAGAGGGTACTCTTAGGTATCATCTTTAGGTTTTTTGAAGAGTTATTGAAGAGTTATGGGGGTTCACCCATTAATTTTGTTAAACATATAGTAAGTAAAATATAGTATATTCTTTTTCAAATTTTTCAAAATTTCAAAGTTTAATTTGATAAAATAGTGTCTTTTAAAGTATTAAAGTAAAAGAAAGTTCTAGAAAGTCTAAAATAATATTATACTTTTGAAATAAATTTTTTTATATTTAATTGAGAAATAAAATAAAATATTTGATTTATGACTTGACTCGATAGTGATATGGACAAAATAGGCATAAGTGACCCTCTAACTTTATATTAACACGTGTGAATAATATTTAACTTATTGAAGTAAAAATAATACAAACTATTACTTTTCAGTCACACGAAATCTAAAAACAGAGGTGATGGGTGTAATTGTCATCAAAGGATACAATATTTGTCATGCATCTGTTTGACACTTTCCTGAAGACCAAGTTTACTAATACATGTGCTTTACAAAGCAATCCAATGCTGAACAATAACTTACTGGAGTATGGGTGAATACAAGAAAAATGCATCAAGTTCATGAAAAGTTTGGAAGATCTCCTTTATCTGATCATTGTGGGTAAAATTCGTTCGAATACAAAAATTGCTATGGTGATCATACAAAAGTTCCTGCACTAGTTGCAGTCAAGGAGAGTCGGAGCATCGTCACCTACAATGATTCAACCAAATCTGCACTTAACTGTTATGTTTCTTGTTTGGATTGAACATTATACGGTGCCAAATTCTAGACTCCGATGGGCACTTACAAGCTAGTAAACTTGACAAACACGAGTAGAGTTTGGCTCGGATAAATGTCGTAGATTAGCAGTTAAAGGTAATAACGGAGTACCGACCGTCTGCGAAACAGACTCCCTAGGGTTCAGCGAATCAGTGTGTAAAGTTAAGGAGCAGTGGGACTCTGGATATTATGTCGGACGTTATCACGATCGTGATGATTAATCCGTGTACCAACTTGCCACGCAGAAGAACTCGGTTCTGTTAACTTATGTGGATCGGAGCACCGTGGCTGGGTGGCTGGGCCTCATCGAGTTTCTGGAACTCCTTGCAGGAATTACTAACACATCGTCGAGAGACATGTAACACGTGAAGAACATGCTGGACTTCAAGGAGATCGGGATGTAATCGTTTATCTTTTCCCGTGTAGATGAGGAGACGATATTTCCAGCGAGCGGAACATCTCCTCGGGGAAATCCACGGTACATTCTTATGGAAATACATGGAACCTAAGGGGTAACAAGAGGAGGCAGAGCCGCATAGGAAGCTGCATGCCAGGACTCAAGCAAGAGAGTCCTTCCTGCGGGACAAGAGGCCTGGGTCGACTCAGACCCTGACGACCCCAGTCTCCACGATGGAGTGGACTACAGTACATGTTTAGTCGCCTCACTTCGTCTGTCTTGGATGTTCAAAGTTCGGATCATGTGGTACAAGTCAAAGAACATAAGCACCGTACCTATATGGAAGCACGAGGAGCTAGAGAAATCACGTTTCACTTGGAAGCTTTGGTAGACACCTCCATAACGATGTCGCTAATGACAACAATTCTTTTGAGATAGAACATACAATCGCTTGATCCTTTAATACCAAAACATAAATTTTGACCTCACAAGATTTTGCAGCTATTAGTAAACACAGCTACTTCCGCCTCCTATGCTTTGGGGAATGGTTTTTTCTCTTCTAAGTAAATTCTTGCTCTTGAAAGACTAGGAAGAGCCTAGTACGACTTGAGCTTAGCGATTTGTTGCATGTAGGAAGAACACACGAGGAGTGAAAGAAAAAACCTTCTTATGGAGCATGGGAGTGTGTACACAGAATGCCATGTCATCTGAATCTAAGATGTGCATTTCAACATCATATATGATATAGTTTGACGTGGAGTAGTTTGGAATGGAAAAGCTAGTTCTAAATGTCTATACAATAGTTATTTTTTATGGAATATTCAGTTCAAAATATAATTGCAATAGATTATCAATTCCGTGGGATGTCTTACTTGTCTTATTCAATGTCTTGACATGGTAGTGAACTTGCTGAACTCGTTGTTTCTGGACAAAGATGCGATCAAATCCAGCACAAATATCAAAGGTGCAATCAAGTAAATTTCTAAAAATAATGTCATCCTCTCAGGCCGAAAATATTCTAGCTCTCCTCCTCCATCTGGGCAGAATAATCTTGCAGGGTCTTGCCAAATAGACCACCCAGTTTATATTAGCTCAAAACACCAACTCTATAAATCACGTTCGGATCCCTAGACGAATATACTTAAAACACGGATCCCTAGACGAATAATATGCTTGCCAATCAAAGGTGCAATCAAGATGAATTGTCTTAATAAAATTGCGGTTAAGTCTAATAAACGTATCAAGCGTAAACGTTTAAGTAAATTTCTGCACTATTTCAAAGAGTCACTCCGCCTGTATTGTGCAATACAACGATCTGTACAGTCGGCTCCTCCAAAAGGAGAACACCAGTTTTGCTGGACTTTTACGCCTCCGTCTGGGTTGACATATTTTTCATCTCACATAAACCAAACAAGCATGGAAGAAGAACAGACTTTTCTTCTCCCACTGACCGGCCAAGCAGCAGAAGACGAACTGTGCGAACGAGAAAGGAATAATAACAAGTCAACCCGAATTTAGAATTATTTCTTTTCACGCTAGGGAACTATACAATCCAGGAAAACCGGCGGAAAGAACAATATAGACCTGCACAACCCTGACCTGTGACTCCCCACCGAGGAGTCACAGGTCAGGGTTTAGGGCCAAAGTTGCAGTACTAACCGTAGAAGTCTTTCAGCGGCGCCGGTATAATATCCACACGTTTTCGATGATTAGGGATTCATCGGTCTTAGTTGCCATTTCATCGGTCAACCAAATGTGTACTTCGTTGCATTATCACCTCTTCCAAGTTCGGAAGAGGTGATATATGCAAACTGTATTAATTTATTCACTAACCCTTCCTCTTGGAAGGGTTAGTGAATACACAAAAGATAATACTTTTGTTCACGTGGAGCCAGCAGCTTTATACGAGGAATGAGATGTCTTCCCAGTCTCTACTTATGGGTTTTCATGTACAGAAAGTGATCATGTCTACAGTAGAAAATCTAGTTTATTTATAGATTCTAAATTTAGTCATTTAACTTTTACTGTTTAAAGAAGATATTAAGTTTAACTCAAGAACGTATGTTACCAGTTGAATACCAGCCTGCGTAATCACCTCTGAAACAGTTCGGCGGTTTCTAGCACCTCTCCATTTTACAGCGCTTTTAAACTTGTCACCTCTAGCCAGGTCCAAGCCAGTTATTTTCGCTTATTTTCAGTAACTATCTTAACTTTTGTCCTTTTCCTTCTGTTTGGCAAAAGGAGAGTTTGCATGCATATTCTTCTCAAGAAGGGCGAAGGAGCGCCGGAACACTTTATTAATCGGAATTTAAACCATTTGAGGTGTGGGGCCATCTGTGTGGTCTTAGTTGCCACTATAGGTATTCTTATCTCATGAGTCGTGTGGGCCTAACGGTTCCTCCCTCCCGGGTTGAAGTCCCGCCGTTGTTTCACAAACATGGCTTGGGCTTGAAAGTACGAACCTGGGCAACAAAGAAACGGATTATACAAAGAAAAGGTATTTCACATCAAGTATGCATCCAAACTGCACTTCTAGGAAAAGAAAAACGTCTAACCTACCATCAAAATAATCATCATTAGTTAATAATAGTTTTTAAAAATAATTAAATAAAATACTTATATAAAATTCACAGTTATGAGGAAAATACTGGTTGAAAGAGTTTACGAATCGATATTTGTGTCAAATTCTATAAATTAACTTTATTAAATTTATATTCTATTGATAAGTTCATTACACATGCTCACTTCAGGTATGTAAAATTCATAAATGATTGACGCGAAAAAAACCGTTTCTTTGATATAAAAATCTATCACTTTTATAAATAAAAATATTTTCTATTTATAACTTAATCCTTCCAAAAAATACAAATTAAGAAATAAGTTAAAACTCCATACATATTCCCCTCTTCCGAACTTCGGAAGAGGTGAAACTGCATACTTCCTTTTCCATTTTGGTATCAGTATTCTATATGGTATATATAGTCTCGAACACCAACCCTTAGAGCATATCCAGTGAAAACTTGTCAAACTGTAACTGTATTCGTTATACTTTTGGTTTTTCTCTCTTCATTAGTCTTTTTACTATTTATCTTTGTTTCTCTGTGTTTTTCTTTTACTGCTCTCCAAAAGAGAACCCAAACCAGAGCAGCTCTGGTTTGGGTTCTCTCTTGGCACGTTTTGCTTCTTTTGCTCCTTTCCTTTTCCTTCTCTCGTTCTTTTTTTTCTTTGCCTCAGGGATGCATTGCTCTTTTATTTACACACTTCACTTTTATTTTGAAGTAGAGTCCTTCTCCAAAACATTCATACCCAATTCCTGAAAGTGGAGTGTTAATCAAATCTTTGCTTTAGAGTTTCATGTACGGTCTTCTCTATTTATTCCCATGTTACTATAATACAATTTGAGTTTTCAGTTGAAAATTAGTAAAAACTGAGTTTTATCATGAAAGCGGACATGATTGGTAACATAAAATATCCAATATAGGGAGTATCTTTGGGACGAAAAATTCATTTTTATAGGCAAATAAAGTGGAAAACGTTAAACGAATAGAACATGCCGCTGGAGATACTCTAAAAAGTGAGAACAGAACTAGGGTTTAAATCTGTAAGTGTCAAGTGTCAAATACGATCAGAGCATACAGAAATTGTATTTGAGAAATTGTAATTATGTCAAGTTTTTCAAAAGTTAATAGCAAACAACAATTCACTTGATGATTGTGAATAAGCCTGTACATACCAGAACGTAAAAACCAGAACGGAATTAAGATTCATGGACGCAACTCTTAAATGCAGAGGAGGATGAAGAGTGTGTCAAAAAATCAAAGAGAAAAATTTCAAAACAGTCATTGGAAATATAGACTTACTACAGTACCAGGAACATAGATCCTTTATCGACCATTTTCGTAAATGGTCCATTAGTTAAAACCCTTGACCACAAACGAAAATTTTATTGTCATGTTATCGCTACGTCCATCGTTTGTGATTTATGAATGAGACATGCTAAAGTTCTCTACAAGTCTTACTTTCTTGCATAGTCACTTCTCCATCTCCTCAATTGATGTTGACATTTGTATTCTCTGAAACGCATGAGTGTACACTTCTTTTATGAGTTATATCGAGATCTTTATGCATCTCAGTGTCTAGCTAATATTTAATATTTAAAGATAACTTATTAACTTGGTACAGAATTTCTTCTTAACACTTGAAAATGTGTCTTTTCTGATAACAAGTTCCCCAGAAGTTAATGTTGCATACATTGGGCTTCACTCTATTATTTCTGCAATTGAGACACCCTATTTAGAACATCTCCACAGTAGATCTTTAAAGGCTCCTCTCACCAGCCTACTGCTTATCTTTATAAGAGTTTTTTATTTATAAAATTAGGGTATTCTTTTAAAACTATGGGATTTCTCTTTCTTACATATTCCAATAAAGCCTCTTTCACCTAAATCAAAACGTTGGAGCTACAACTTATGGTACTTTTGTACAGGTTCTAGTTTCTGTATATTCAAATTGACGCTCTTGAAAGATCCATAAGAAACTACGTGACAAAGTCTCACCTTTAAAGATAAAGATCTTTTACTTCTAATTTCTAAAATAGAGATAGAGAGGACTTCTTGCTATACGAGTGGACGACCATGGATCTCAACGGTCCCACCCGTATAGCAAGAAGAATTAAAATGAGAGACTAGTATAAAACTGAACGGTGGAAGGTTTTCCTCTAACTAGTTCCTTAACTGGTTACGAGAGCATTTAAAGACCCTATAGAGATAGATACCTCCTTAACTCTAATTTAGAGATGAAGAGTGAAAGATATTTAATTTTAAAAAAGAAATTTCCTCACCTCTTTTTTTAAATGAACTTCTAAAAAATATCAAAAATTCAAACCTTCTCAAAATTTCCAAAAACTGTTTTTCAAACGATTTGATATGGGATTAGCGTCAGCCTAGATCCTGCATCATGTGTAATGTGTATCCGCAACTTTTCTAAAAATGCAGGAAAAGTAGAGAATATATCGGATAAATTTTATCTCAAAATAACCAAAAAAGAAAAGAATGTTCAAAAAATACTAAAAATCGCTGGCGAATTAACACAATAGTCCGTCAAAAGCCGCCGGAAAATTACAGAAAAAAACCCTAAATTACAGGAAAAACCTGGGCCTGATGGTCTTAAGAGGTCCTTATTGCCATCTTTAACTTAGACAAACGGGGTAGCTTTTAAGAACTTCAGTAAATTAAAGACTAATATAAAGATCCGCGGTTGGAAAGTTTACCCCTAACTGGCTCCGTAACTGGTTAGGGGAGCCTTTAAAGACCCTCGGTGGAGATGCTCCGAGGCAGTATTCTAGAACGATTGGAAAAGTCAAAAGTCATCTCTCTCAAACCTGACAGATATGTAGGAGAAACTACTGATATAGCAAAGCTCGGATACTGCCAAAGTTTAGAGTAAAAGGTTCCGAACAAAATTAGACATTTTCGAGTTGGATTCTCTTCGAGCAAACACCGACTGAAATCCACTTCACACTGTAAACTTTCCAATGAAAAACCCACAGCTTCCAAACTACGCCTCCTTTAGTGGAGAATATGTAAAGTTTTCACCAGAAATTTTCTTCCTCAGTCCCTCGTGGCAACTGTCGATCTTCGCAAGTCACTCAAAGTTGAAAATGTCTTCCTCAGTCTCTTACCGGCTGGGGGCAGGTAAAGACTGTGGTTAATCAATAACTACGTCTCAAGTGATCGAAATGACAGTACGTAGTAGTTGTAATAGTGAGTCACCAGGAACGACTTGACGGATGCAGTCTTCGCGCGAGACCGTGTAATAATAATTTTGAAAAAAGATCAGTGAATCTGTCATACGCAAACGCAGAAAGTTTGGCAAGACGTGGTGCAACATCTGATGTAGCCATGGCTTTTAAGAAATTTATCCTCTCAGTAATCTCAATAGAGACCTCTGATAGAGACCTCGATGTGCGAGCTCGCAGAGAGAATGAGAACGTCGAAGAAGCTTCATCTTTTTTATCATTGTGGTGAGCAGCAGCTCCTGAACTTCAGCTGCTATTCTCCCTGTAGTGAGAATAGTGGGTTGAAGCTCTGAAGCAGCAATGGCAGACGATGCTCAAGAATGGTTTGATAATAACGAATATGGTGATTTTGATAAAATTCGATTTTCTTATGGAGAAGATGACAATTTCAACGTTCCAGCTGATATGCGAGATCAAGAAATTGTCCTGAAGCCAAGTCCGTGGCAGAGATGACGACGGATGATGCTTTTTGTTGAGAAGAAGGATGTATCTCTGATGGGAAAGACCTTCGTTGAGTTGCAATTGCAAGCGGTTCGAATCAAGCTGGGTGCATTGTTTGAATCGATGGAAGACTTTCAATTTTTGATTTTTGATCGGTGTTCAACTCACGCATTAACAAGCACTGGAAAACTCGAGAATTTTATTGAGTTTGAACGTGTATATCTGGTTTTCCCCTGAGGAAAGATCCTCCGAACAAGAAGCGATGCGGTAAAATTGTGGATCATGCATCAGATAAGGAGAATCTAACGCCTAACCTAGAACCTAGAACATTTTCCTGGTGCACCCATCGTCAAGCATCTCAAAGCTGTGTTGTTGGAGGTACTGATTTGAACCAGACGCCAGTGGAGGAAGAGCAAGGATTCAACTTGGGAATAAGACTGAAGAAGGCACGGAAATTATCTCAGTCAAGTGCGTGCGATCAAAGTATTCGTTATTTATCAGCAAGACCATTTCAGAGATCAATTTCAGAGTTAGGCACCAAGGAGGTTGGATCTGGAGATGGGAGTATGAAAGAAAAAGGAACCGAGTCTGGAACAGAGCGTGTACAGAGATGCGAGTGGAAGATTCGATGCCAACGCCATTTGAAGTCTGGAGAGTTTCAGATTACTATATGCAACTTGCATCACACTTGTCTTGGTCATTTGCATAGTTGGCGGGGTCCTTGTCAAAATTCTCAACATCTTGTAGTTCTGATGTGTAACCGAGTTGTCATTGACCCAAATGTTCAATGTGGAAAGCTGGTGAATGATTTTCGTCAAACGTTCGAGAAGCGCACTACGTATCAAACTGCATTCAGAATGAGAGAGAGAGTCTGAGACTGGATTCAAGGCTGTCATACAAGATCATTTCATGTCATTCCTGCTCTATGCCGTCACATGAAGGAAGTAGACCCGGAACGTGTTGTAGAATATTGTACATGGCCTAGTTCTGGAATTTTTCAACATATTTTTGTGTGTCCGTCTGCGTGCCGAAATGCATTCCAGTTCTCTCATAAGGTTATCACTCTGGATGCATGTCACACAAAGAACAAGAAATTCTCTGCTCAAATTTTTACAGCTAGTTGCTCTGATTGGAACAACCAGTCGATTATTTTATGCTTCGCAGTGACGGCTAGTGAAGACGAGGAGACTTGGTCTTGGTTCTGTTCTCTACTTAGACAAAGTGTTACTGGAATAAGTCAGAAGAATATCGTCATACTCTCAGATTGCTGTAAGGGACTGCTGAATGCTGTGAAATGCATATTTCCGGAGTGTCTTCACGGACATTGCGTCCAGCATCTCAGGATGAATGTGAAGGGGCATTATGGCAAACAAGCAGAGATTATATTTGTGAGTTGCGTGTATGCTCGAAAAGAAAGAAAGAAAGTACCACATTCATTTGTTTGCTTGCTGATGATTTTCTACTACTTCATTTATTCACTGTTGTGGAGTGTATTTCGAAACTAAGGTTATCTCACCTCCTGCATATTCCATCCGTTATTGGATAACTTGACCAGCAGTGGACGTAATGGATTCCTAGCAGCAGAGTACATCCGAAAGATATCTCCACACCTCTGGGCTCGATGTATGTTTCTTCTTCCTCGGTATGAGAAGGTGACGTCAAATGTTGCAGAGTCAATCAATGCTGCTCTGAAGACGATTAGAGAGTTTGCTCCTTTTCGAATAGTTTGTGATGTGTGGACATACATGATGGGTACATTTTCGAAGCGAAACATGGCTGCCCGAATGTATGGAGCACTCACTCTATTTGCACAGACCCAGTTCGACGAGAATGAAAAGATGTGTGGTCAGTTCTTTTGTCACGTTTTGGATGACAACACGGCTCTGGTGCACAAGACGGGTGGGAGGGAGCAGTATGTGATACGGCATGGCAATATGCCCAAGTATGAATGTTTGGAACTTCAAGAAATGTGTTGGCCTTGTGCGCATTCTATGGTGTGGGATGCTGAGTTCACTAGAGATCCTATGCGCCATATGGATTCTGTATGGTTCACAAAGACCATACAACGAATATATGGAAAATCAATTCCGCCTCTAGTTACAACCGACCTTATGTTAAGTTTCGAGTGTGTTGCTCCTCTAGTTGCAAGAAGAAAGGGTAGACATCGAGTTGTTCGAATCCCTACAGGAGGTACGCTAGTAAGGACATGTGATAGAACATCATCTATGACTGAGTTAGAATATCGGGTCGACGAGAACCCGATGCACTTGAGTCACATGCCTCTACTCTGTCAACTCAGATAGACATTGAAGCAAACATACATAATCTGTTAACTCAGACAGACATTGAAGCAAACATACACACCAGCGTATCTACTTTAGGCTCGGTGAGACCTCCACGTGCAAAGTCTGTTCTGGTTTCTCGACAACAGCGAAGGTGTGGAGTATGTCATACACTTGGGCACAACAAGTGAACTTGCCCATAAAGTCCACATTTGAAAGCTACAGTTGTGGGTGGCCAGCATGATCCAATGCTGGATAGTTTGCAACAGACGGATCAGTTGCAAGAGCCTGAAGTTGTTGATCGCTCTGGAATATCGAATGACCTAGTGATAGACAATATAAAATTTACTGATCATGGAGAATCATCGAGAAGTCATCTCTTCGGAGTGTTTACTGACGGAGAACTAGACCAAGTACTTGTATCTAAGTATGAAGACGGCTCAGATGACGATTCTGAGTCGATAGCAAAATATGACATTGATTACAAGCCATATGACTTCTTCCCGTTTTAAACGGTGATGATGATCGTACCATCCTGTACCTTTTGTACTAGCTTTAGTTAACTTGACTTCTTAAGTTGAGCATTACAGCAGCAGAATATCTCATTGTTTGCAACTTTAGTACTTGTATATTGTTTGATAGAATTCGGCTACTTGTATGTTCTATAAAGATGTTTGCACTTCCTGATGTGTCTCTACCCACTCTATACAAAGATTTCTTGTCAAAGAATAGCAGCGTCATGCAAGATCAAGATCACACTGGACCTTCCTCGGACATGCATAAAATATTACAAGAAATACCATAGCTCAACGGGAATCAAAAAATATGCCAAAGCAATGAGAAATCGGCTGAAAGTTGCTACCTCGTCTTTTGGACATAGCTTCCACGTTGATGAATGACTAAAGGAGGAGAGAGCGAGAGGAGAAGGAGAGAGAGAGTTCAGGGAGAGGAAGAGGAGAGGAGAGAGTTCGTGGATAGGCAGAGGAGAGAGTTTAAGGAGAGGAGAGGAGAGAGTTGAGGGAGAGGAGACGAGAGAGTTGAGGGAGAGGAGAGAGTGCAGCGAGAGGAGAGAGAGTTCAAGGAGAGGAAGAGATTGCAGCGAGGAGGAGAGAGTGAAGAGGAGAGTGCAGCGAGAGGAAGAGGAGAGTGGGTAAGAGAAGGAGCGAGTGTTAATTGTTGAGTTGTTTTAAAACCTAGCCATCTACTCTGAGCGATTTAATCGCTGTGATGAAAACTCGAGGAGTTGACCGAGGTCGAGGCCGATGTCGAGACGATGGGAGAGGACGAGATCGAGACCGCTGTGGAGTCCCGAGAGAGAGGAGACTATGAAGAGAAGAATCCTGTAAGATATGCATCCATGTTTGAATTTGAATGAGTGTTGTTAAATTTGTTACGGTCAGCGAAACATAATGTTCCAATGTGATATGCTTGTTAGGGTAGGCGAAACAGACTGTTTTGATGTGTTCTACGAATTAGGGTTAGCAAAACAGATTGTTTTGATCATTTAGCGATACACGTCATTTCGTCGTTATTCACAATGGGCGAAACATATCTGTTTCAACCACTCGAGAGACGAAACAGATATGTTTCGTCTCTCTCGTGAGGTACCTCTTCGTCATGGAACACAGTAGGCGAAACATATATGTTTTACCTCTCTCACGAGAGTACCCTTTCGTCATGGAACATAGTGAGCGAAACAGATATGTTTCGCCTCTCTGACGAAGGAGTACCCCTTCCTCATTTTTCACAGTGGGCGAAACACTTCGGGTATGTTCTCAGTGGACGAAACAGATATGTTTCGCCCACTTGGTTACTTCCTCTTCGAGGGTAATAATCCTCGAGGGCGAAACATACTCACCAAACACGATTGGATACTTAAATAAATAAGGTGTTTTGCCCCTTTGTTTAATCACTTTCTATAATATTTTTTTTTCTAGCGGGTGTGGCATTGGAGAGTATGAAGGAGGGACCTTCAATGTTCAAGTATACTCACAAAGAGGACGGCAGATATCATTTGAAGTGGTGTTGGGTTTCCAAAGAGGATGTGGAGAATTCGTTGCTCGGAGTGGAGGAAGAAGCTCTCCACCGACTAGGATTACTCGTTGCTTTCTCTTTTGACTTTCCTCCTCCAGATGTAAGTAGTCTTCAATAAGTCACTTTCTGGATTCATTTGAGATTCTTTGGATGCATGTCCTCTATTTCATTTATGTTTTCTCATTACTTGTATTCATTTGTATGTTTTATATCATTTATGTTGGTTCCTTTACTTGTATATATTTGTATACTTTATATCATTTAGGTTGTTTCTATTTGTAGTTCTACATATGTGATTAGGTTGTTTATTTTACAGGTTACATTTTATATAGAGTTCATCCAATCATATGATGAAGGAACTCATTGTGCTACTATACAAGGACATGAGATAGTGTTGGATGAGTCTGTTATAAGTGAGTCACTTGTTTTATCTATGGGAACAACCATCACTCGTCCTCATAATGTCAAGAGGAGCATGATAGATGATTGGTTTCTTCAAAAAGATGAAAAAAGAAAAAGATATTTACTGTGGATGTGTGAGTATCCGGAGTGGAGACCCGTATTCCAACTTATTAATTGTATCTTTCTGGCTCGTCGACGGCCAAGAGAAGTACATGGCCATTTAGCTCTATACGTAAAGACTAAAGTAGAGGAGAGCGGAGAAGATTATGATTGGACCGAGTTCATTTTAGATTCTTTGGATGCGGAGATCTCTTCTATGAAAAAACATATGAGTAAGGAGAGATTAGTGAGATATCCGGAGACATGGGTAGGTATGATCTTGACTCACCTCATGATCCATATGGGTATACTTCCTGAAGGAGGATGAGTGGATTCTGATCGGCGACTTCAGTCATCATCGAGTAAGACGTTTATTTCTTGTTCTAGTATTGTCTTAGGTTTCTTTTACTTACTTTCTTTTACTTATTTTCCGTTGATTATCCTTGAATACTTATTGATTTAACTCACATTTCAAGATGACTATTTCAGCTCGAGTGGAGTCTTTTTCTCATGGTCAAGACCCACAGTCTTCGCAGCATGTTACTCCATCATCAAGTAAGAAGTTTTTAAATTTATCATTTACTTCTTTGTATTGATAAGGTTAGTATTTTGTTTCAATATTGATAGATTAAACTCTCATCTAAAATGGTGCTCTCAGATCCTACGGTGCACTCCTTTTCTCCTAGGCAAGACCCTCTGTCTTCGCATCATGTTCCTCCTTCATCAGGTAAAAAGTTTATAGTTTAGTTTGGTTTAGTTCGAGTTTACTTTTACTTTGAAACTTTTCAACTTGTTTATTTTGTTCTAGTTTAGTTTTACTTTATTACTTTAATTGAGTTATACTTAGTTATTTATTGTATATCTGCAGATGATGAGACTATTCTCATAGCGAGACTGAATCAACTCCATGAAGCCATAAAAAGGAAGGAGGAAGAGCTTAATTCTAAAAGTGTTGAACTAGAGCATATCGAGTATCAAGTTATGATAGTGAAAGAGGAATTGAGCACGATACGAGCGGCAGAAGAGTTCTACCCTCATCTAGTTCACCCTACTGCAAATCGATGTAAGACCTTCATCCTTGATTTGAATGATCTTTTGGTCCAAGTGGGAAGGAACGAGCATGAGTTGATGCCAGTGCGTGAGAGAGAATATGTAGTAGAAACTACATCGAAGCAGTCTATATGATACGTGGCGAGACGTGGAGTGAGACAGTTTATGAAGATATGTCTAGATAAGTTTCATATCATCTTACGGACTTCTCGGACGTTGTTAAACACGGGAACGTTACTACGTGCTATGGAGGAGGCTGATTATTTACCTCCTGGAGTTGGAAGAGCGAAGGTATGATACTTCTTCTGAACTTATTTTCAGTTTATATTTTCATCATCTTTTTGTATTATATGTTATATTTTTGATCTAAGATATGTGTTGTAATACAGATTTCTTACATTTGTAGGTATGTCATGTTTTCGCTCAAGACATGTGTTTTAAATATAAGACGGTGAGAGAAGCTGCCTTCGGGAATCACTTGTACTTGAAAGATTTTGCTATTCTTCATCACCGTAACTTGAGCACGAGGGACGTTCTGTTGATAGATGATAGTCCAGTAAAAAACTGTACCAACCATCCTTTTAATGCTATCCATCTTCCTCTTTTTTCTCCTTTCACTATGGTAGTGATAAAGAGTTGTATTTAGAAGCCACTTTGTTGCCTTGGCTTCTTCGTTGGGGTGTTAGTCCCGAGGAGACACCAGCTTATGTGCAGAGTAGATATTCACAAGTTTTTGCTCAGGATCCATTTATAGCCCTTAAGAGCTATTGGATCAATATTACCCAAGAGGAGGTAAATGTCGTATGGAGATCCGTTCCTCATGAAGTTTGTATGCATCTCTATCCCAAACTCCGATGAGACTATTCCTCTTTCTTGTCCATCCATTATATGATATTTTTCATATAATGAGACACTCAATCTACAATAATATTAATATTATATTATATGAGGAAGTCCATAACTTTTACTAGTAAACAATTATTTTTTGTAATGCTCATTTGATTCTCTTGGTGTTATGTGATTCATTTTGTTAGAAAATTGTCGAAAGTACCCTTCATCTCCGAGCGAAACATACTACTTTACTAGCTTATCCTATGGAGGGTTGTTTGAGGGAAAGCAGAAGAAAACAAAGAGAAACGAGGGATTTAAAATATTAAAGGTGAAAAGAGGTGTGTTGTAAGCATTTTCCCACTAGAAATCGGAGGTGTTTTACTTAGCCTTACCTAAAAATGATTAAAGAGAGGGTTTGTAGCCAAAATGGAGGAATAAGGGTACTCCTATCGTATTGTAATGTCAAAATGATAACCAAAATCATTTCTCTTACACTAAAAGTTTATCCTATTTGGACAAAACCAAAAGAGATATGATATTAAAACTATATCGATCATGCAAAAATTGCATGCTTGGACGTTAAGAGGTTAAAAAACACGACAGTCAATCTGTTCCTCGGACAAAAGTTGAAAGCAGAAATACCTGTAAAATCAATTAAACCTCTTAGGGTTTCCAGATCTGACGTTAACCTCCAAGTATGGGTATACAAGCATGAAAGGAATATTCTTTTTTCTTCACCCTGTACTTGAGTATGCTAAGAATATTCTCTTTTCTCCTTTGAAACCTTATAAATTTAATTTTAATATTTAAGGTGAAAAAATAGTGAAGGGGTACCCCTTTTCACAGTGTGCGAAACATATCTGTTTCGCCCACTGTGAAAAATGAGGAAGGGTTACCCCTTCGCTAGAGAGGCGAAACATATCTGTTTCGCCCACTGTGAAAAATGGTGAAGGGGTACCCTTTTTCACAGTGGACGAAACAGAGATGTTTCGCCCACTGTGAAAAATGAGGAAGGGTACCTTTCTTCAGAGAGGCGAAACATATCTGTTTCGCCCACTGTGAAAAATGGTGAAGGGGTATCCTTTTCACAGTGAGCGAAACAGAGATGTTTCGTCCACTGTGAAAAATGAGGAAGGTTATCCCTTCGTCAGAGTGGCGAAACATATCTGTTTCGCCCACTAGGTTATATTTCCAGAGGTGAAATAGGTATGTCTCGCCTCTGGAGTGGACAAAACATACTTGTTTCACCTACTTTTGCCTACTTGGGTATGTTTCCAAACGGCACGAGAGGCAAAACAGGTATGTATCGTCTCTCGGAAGGGATGAATCGTCCATTAGGGTATGTTTCGGAAGGGGTGTTCATGATAGGTGACATGAACTGGGAGCAAAGATTATTAGTTTTTTCTCAAAAGCACAACGTCAACCAATTCAGATATGAGAACTGCATTCAATTCAACTTTATTATAAATCGATGAACCGTTAACGCTTGGTTCGATTTACAGCTCATCCTACAACTCTTTCAGTTTCCGTAGTGCCTCTACTAACTCCAACAGTTCTTCTTTCTCTTGTCGTTACAGCATGCAAATCCCGAGCAATACCTTCTAAGCTTTGTTCAGTCTCTTCTGATTTTTCAACCAGTGCCACTACCCGATAGTGTAAACGCTCTATCTCAACAAGCTCCGCAGTATTATCCACTGTAGACATTTCACTTTCTAAGGAAAGATATAATGTTACACTATCCATGGCAGTGGCAAGATCTTCTATAGCGTCTTCGAACTCGTCTGACTCCTCTATCTCTTGCTCCACGTCGAACACTGTAAACCGATTCTGCTTCATGTTCATACCTATTTTGAAACGCCATTTCTTCTTGCAAACAGCGTTGAAAATGCTATCTTGCTCATCCGAGGATAGCTTTTCAAACTCTTCTGCAGTGATCCTTAATAGTTTCTCTCCAATACTCCACACAATAGCTATGGGTAATGCTGCCTCTGGACAATCACTTACACTATAATCAATCAATCTTAAATGGAATTGATATTGTCTTCTACTTCTCCTCTGACCACAAGCGTACCAAGTCTTCCTATTGTCCGGTACGATTGATTGAAATATAGCACTTTCCTAACAGAGCTTGATGAGGTCTGTGCATGTTCTACCACTTGTTTGAAACACCTTGGAAAATTACAAGCCGCATACGATACAGAACTCCACTTCCGATTTTTGATTATACGCTGAATAGAAGCAACCATCCACATGCAAGGCATGTTACTGATACACTCTTCAAGTTCTGCCAACGAACACATTGAAGCAGACGCAGCGATTTCAAATAATTCGAGGTGCACCTCTACTCAATCTCTCAAGCTCTCCCACCTTCGATTCAACGCGCTCAAGCTCTCCTGCTCAAGAGTCTCTCAAGCTCTCCCGCTTTTGATTCAGACAAGATTGCTACTCTCGAGCCTCGAATCACTGCTGTTTCACTACACTGTTAGAAGAGGTTCAAGCACAATTTCATGCTACCTCACATCCACGTGAACACTTGTTTTTTGTCTCCTGTCTTCCCGAAGATTGTCACTCTCATCTTCAATCGCTCTCCACTGCCCTGTTTCTAATATTCACTTCTCATTACAGTGCCCGTGCCCGTGCAGTCATTCGCCGACTGCGATTCAACCTAAACCGTAACAGCCGGGAACCAAAACCGCCGGCATCCGGTTAGGGGACTGAGGAAGACATTTTTAACTTAGGGGGACTTGCGAAGATCGACAGTTGCCACAGCGGACTGAGGAAGAAGTTTTCTGAAGTTTTCACCCTTCCCAGCACTGAAGAAGACAGGATCCTTCACTGCCAAGTCCCCACATTACTCTTGGAGCCCGCAACGTTTTCTAAAGCAGCTTCCGCCACTCTGTTCCGACAAAGAAGAAACCTCCTTCCAGTCACATGATGTCGCTGGAAACCACGTAAGGATACGATTACGTGCTGAAGATGTGGCACTTGTAAGCTTTGGTGTTTGTGGTGAATACAGACAAGGGAGTTCCTTATCTGGTGATTCTGGTCCTCGCTTTGAAAAGCAAACATATAAAGGTGAACGCGCGACGCAATGAATAGCTAACGGATGGAAGACCCCATCCAGCCTTACAAGGGAAAGAAGGATCCGAATGGAAACAAAGCAAACATACACTTTTCTCTTTTCTAGCTCCAGACTCCTTCCTTTGAAGGTTTGTACTTCTGGCTGCGGTAAAGGCGAATAACAGATCAGGGGAGAAAAAATAAAAAGAATAAGAGGTATCATATATATGACCCATCAAAGAAGAAAAGAAAAAGAAAAATAGTAGGTATTACGAATCAAAAGTCAGGTAAATGAACCACGTATACACTGATGATCAACAGGCCAGTATTTAGCAAGCACGGAAATAATTTGTAGAAGAAACCATAAATTTTCTTGTATATATCCAGTAGATCGTGCTGCCAACGGTTTGAGGAAACAGTGCTAACGACACGTTGTTAAGTACATCGAAGTTTGTACCGGCTGTGCGTCACAGTCTACTTCCAACATAATCCCTTACTAAGAATTTGACAGCATGAGGGAGACTTTCCCTTAAGATCTTGACTACCGTTGGCCCAGTAACACTTTCGTACATCAGAGTCATTGACCAATCCTTTGAGTCAAGCAACTTGTACGACCAGTTTGTAACAGCATAGGCACTGGCCCAGTGATGTACATCAAAGACGAAACCATTTGTCGAAGGATGAGACAGACAGGTGTGAAAGTCCACAGAAGCTAAAATTGTAACTGTAAAAAGGAAACGAGAGGTAAAAGGAGGAGGTCGGCACTATTCAGTGAAGTTGACAACGTGCCACCTGATCGTACCGGATTTTGTCCGTGGAAACTAATTTCTACTCATTGAGCTAGTAGAGCCTGAGAGCATGTCTTCGTGTGAGGCATGAGAATATGCACAACCGTGACCCGAGTCTCGAATCGACCTAGCTGACCAAATCCTTCATGTCATCCAGGTTAAAACTTTATTAGTTCTACATAGTGTATTACCCGCGCGAAGAACGCGTTGACGAGCTTCAGCACGCCCTGGTCTTATCAGCCCTGGATGGCGCGCGGAAGTCGTCGTATGTAAAAGCCTCAGCACTGAGAACTTTCCACACTTCACATCTTGAGCTTCCGACGTTCTTTCACCCACTACACGTACTGGCGTGCCAGGCAACAAAAGCATTACAGCAGTAGCAGTTTGCAGTTGCAAGCCAGCTAGGAAACTCGCAGTCTACGTCCCTGTCGCTATCGTATCGCTATGTCGTCCCCTTAAGTAGTTAGTTATCGTACTCGGCGGAAGAACTGTCCGGGCCGCTGGGTTTGAAACTCTCTGAATCATAATTTCCAAACTTCAATCAAATTCTCAGCTCAAGCTGGATTTCCCTGCATTCGTTGAACCTGAAAGTTCCAAACTTTTCAGTTTCTTGATATATGCTCTGGTAATTTCGAGGTGGAGCCCAATTATCATAGACGCACTTTCTTTTTTGATCACCTCCCCGTTAGATTCATTCCGATACCATAGCGCAGATAAAGCTTAGTATGCGCCTGAGCACCGACGAATCTCGAAGTACAGTAACGACGAATAGCGAGCGGTTACGTTCCCAGCGGATTGAACGTTCTGTGGCTTTGCCTCTTGACATTAGCAGCGCTATGGCTAACACATTGGAGACTGAGAGTCCAAAACATTCCCGTGCCCCAGACACTGCAACGGTGGCATCTCAGTTCATTAGTTTGTCCACCAATCAGAGACACACAGACGCGCCGAGGACGACACAGCAGTTTTTGGAAAACGAGGTACGAATGCACAGTCTTGACTGAAGAATTCGAAGTTATGGGCTTTGAGGCTAACGATTTGAGAGCAGACGATTCATCCGACGGCGGATTGTGTACATGGCTGAGAAGGACATGTATTAGTGTGAAAAGTAGAAGTGAATCTCGACGGAGGCTGAGCTCAATTTCTTACAGTTATGTAGAATATGAACACCTCGATTGCAATTGAGATGCACTTGCAAGCTCATGGTACGTGCCATGACTCCATCACTCTTGGTTAAGAGATAATTCTGAACTTCTTGCTTACGGCATGCAGAACCGGCAACCAATGAATCTTCGCAACGGTTCCAACGATCGGCCAACAGTGGTAGATGGATCTCCTCCATTATCTCCCCAGGGTCCATCCCAAATTGACTCGGACCTCCATAATCAGGTTAGTTCTTGAATCTATCAAATGCATGATCAGATTTCGTTGGGTGCATCGGTGTAACTGCTCCGATGTCCATGCCTTCATGATCATCCCCCAGGTCCGAGAAATATCTTGTAAGTTTGGAGATGAACCCAAGAAGCAGATGACAATCACCGAGCGTAATTAATAAACAGTGGAATGGGGATCGACCAAAGTTCTACTGAAGAGAAGCCCTTGCTAGACTCACCGCTTTTCTTCTTGGACTAGTATTGTGTTCGAAAGGTTTTTACAATGTGTTGTTCAACAGATTCACGGATCTGATTTTTGTCTTGTCATTTGGGATCAGCTGAAGAGAACGAGAACCGAAATGGAGCGCATGGTAGACGAGAACCAACAGATGAGAAAAATGCTAAACCTTATGACAGCCGAGTATAACGCTCTACACCAGCATTTAGTTACTGCTGTTGCTCAGCAGCAAGAGCATGACGCAGTGAAATCTACGAAACTTAGTCAGGTACGGATTAAACCTAAACATGTATTCAGTACGCATAAAATAAAGTCCTGTTTGGATATGAAGAAGATAGCTTTCCGAGACGCGTATTGATGCTTAGGTTCACAATCTCAACTCTAATAAAACTCGTTGCATGCGCAGGTTCAGCAAGCTGCAGCATCCAGTGCAGAAACTTTGCAGGAAAATGGGCACGCGCAACCGGCAAGTCCGGAGAGAAGTTTCACTGCTGAGCCGTCCTCCAATTCTGCTGGAAGTGAGCGATCTCGTAGCCCCACACCGGCTGGCAGCGCCCAGGCTTCTTCCCGGTCAACCAAAAGGTCTAATCAAGGCGAGAAACAATTGAGCCCTGGGGAAGTTAAACTGGAAGTCAACACCAGTGAGAAGATAATTGTGCAAGCAGTGCCTACTGTCGTTCCAGTGGATACAGACAAGGGTCCTACAAATAGGTTCCGAGCGTACAAGGATGAGTCTCAATCTCATGATCCGGGAGCGTTTACTGCAGGGAGAGAATTCGTTTCAGAAGCTCGGGATTCCTCCTCACAGGAAGAACCCTCTGTGCCGGAACAGTTAGAGCAGAACGGATGGCCTCCGAACAAGCGAATGAAGTCCGTCTTACAAGATACTTCTGTTCGCAATGCCCGTGTCTCAGTACGAAGTCGAACAGATGCACCCACGGTAATCACACGAAGATTCTTGATTTCACTATGCCAAAATTATTACATTTAATTATCATCATGATATGTCCATAGGTGTATTGATACTTGGATTATCTTTCCGACTTTATTCTTATAAAGAGAGCTGCTGGTGAATGCCTGCAGATGAACGACGGATGTCAATGGCGGAAGTATGGTCAGAAGCTTGCCAAAGGGAACCCATGTCCTCGAGCGTACTATCGGTGCACTGTAGCCCCAGGCTGCCCTGTTCGCAAGCAGGTGCAAAGATGTGCTGAAGACCGATCGATCTTAACTACAACCTACGAAGGCACACACAGTCATCCACTTCCAGCAGCTGCAGTGGCCATGGCGTCTACCACCTCTGCTGCAGCAGGTATGCTGCTCTTGGGATCTACTTCCAGCAGTGACAGGGTAGATGGCGCCCTAGGTAGTGATAACTTCAACTTGGGGACTCACTCTATGCCGATCATATCCGCCTCAGCACCCTTCCCTACCATCACTCTGGATCTTACGAACAATCCAGCCGCCAGTCAAATGCATTTGGATGTTGCTAATGGATCTCGGTTACCAGGCTACAATTTGTCCATGGCGCCAAGCGGTATACAGATGCATCATGGGCCCTCGATCATGGCCCAAGTACAGTCTTCTTATTACGGGGCAGCGAAGCCATCACCTGGAGGTGCTTTCCAAATGTATGCGACAAATCCCCTTACTGTTCAGTCGCAGGGTGGGAACACTGCACGAGCACCGCAAACTGTGCTGGCTGACAGTGTTACAGCGGCAACAGCAGCAATCACTGCCGATCCCAACTTTACAGCGGCCTTGGCTGCTGCAATTACTTCCATTCTTAGCTCTCAATCTAATGGGACGCTGGTTGGTTCCAACAATTCGAGCTTAGGAGAAGCTCTCCAAAATGCACTAGCTGGACATGGATTGCCGATAACTGCGGCCAAGAAAGACACAGGATCACGCTCGATGTGAACTTAAGTAACTAAAGCCAGAAACAGCAACCAGTCTGTCCGTTATATTGGAGTTCAATGATCAGTGAGTTCGTCAGATGAAGTTGCTCAGAAAGAGAGCATACATATGCTGTTCATGATCACTGTGAGCAGGCTCTATTTGCGTCAACAACTGGAAGCCGTGCAGTAGAGCAGAAATTATGGCTAGTTGTTAGTTAGTTAGCACGAGAATTCGAATGAATAATAGTCAGGCATGCAGTCAAGCTTACATTTTAATCGCTTCGTGTGATTCAAGAGCAATCGTGGACGATAGCTGTACAGTTTTACAAGTCCATGCTCAAATCGTGAAAACAGTCTCAGATGATGACATAACGGCTCACTGAGCTGGGATGATTATGTCTGTCTGAATTTTTGTTTGGCAACGTGTGTGTCATTAGAGCAGAGTCTTTTGTACATAGGAGCGGCGATTTTGGTTAGTCTGCACAATCTGTGATTTCTCTGGATCAAGGCCTTGATGTCTCATGATCAAGCGTTGCATCTTTCAAACTGTAAATCAAACCCCGGTGCTTGAAGTTTCGAGCATACTGTGATATATAAAGCGTTACACTTCACGTTTGAACCTATCAATATCGTATGTAACATTGCATCGTACGCGTACTGTATTGGAGGCACATCGATCTCGTTTCTCACCATAGTTTACTTACTTATGGGTTTGCGATGACTCGTTGTACGTCATCGATATCGAAAACCTACAAATTCCCGATATCTGAATTAGAGAAGGCTTGAGGTTGGAATATGATGAAATATAGCTAACGTTGAACAGCCGATACGGTTTGCAAGCTTTAACTCCCTGGAGCTACACCGTAATGGGTAACTTTCGCTGTCCTCCCTCGACGATCGATATCGTCCTGAAGAAGCAAAGGATTATCATGAGCTGCATTTGGTGGAGTTCCTGTGCTAGCTAGATCAGTGCGCAAAGAGGGGGCTTCGGCGTTGTATAACTGGTTACTGCATATACACAGGACTAGAATGTTCTCCGCGCAACAATGTCCGCATTCACGCCGCCAGTCACACACATCCTCCTCTAGTCAAAAGTCTTCAATTAATCGCATCAAGTGGGCTTGACAACGTTGACTTGTACCAAAAATACCGCAAAGATTATGCATTTAACCCACTCTACGGAAAGGCTGCTGATCAGGCATGACGCAGTTATTATCTGCTCTCGGGAGTGAGTCAAAGTCTCAAAGATGATCGACAATCGTGAATCGTGAGGCATGAGAGTTTCTGACGCTGGGAAGTCAACACGTACTTGAGCATAAAAGCTGGAGATTAACAGATCGAATCGAATGTGCACACAGTCAGGAGTTCAACCAAACTGAATGTCCTTGGAAGGCTTCGCCTCCCTGTGGTAGCTATAGAGCACGGGCTATTTCAACGTGATTCTCCACTATCTCAGAGCTGAAAGCATGTACTCATGATTGTACAGGTAGTTGATAATCTAGGTTTATGTTGATTTCACGCCTGTTGCAATGGGAAGGTGATTAAGTCATGATTCATGAACATGGTTGTCAGGTCAAGACAGGTGAATAATCAGGCAATCGTCGAGAATTTGTGCCGTAGATGATGAAGGCGAAGCATACATTGCATATCGATAGAAGCTTTATACATGATTATTTTATCTTTGACGAGTGTCCACATCTCCATAAGCAAACTTTAACATATTAGCATACCCATGATCATGACATGAACAGGGTACCATGGCCAGTAAGTTCTTTAGTTTCATCGTTGTCGCTCTTCTGATTGCGCCATGTTCTGGGGTGACTTCGGCCTTTGGTGCCCGATCTGTCGAATGAACTCGTACTTTACACCCATGACTTGGGGGATCGTCTCTCATATGGTCGTTGGGTGTTCTCTATATATATAATGACACCCTGACAGTTGGTACCTACTAGTTACCATCAAGGTGCAGCTGCAACTTCATCTGCAATTTCCTCAACCTTATGACATGATATTAAGCTAGGCTAAGCGTTAACTTGAACGGACGTTCTGAAGACCTTGTCCTGTGGACAAGGTCGTCAGCCTGAGGACTTCACAGAGGTAGTCCAGAGTGCATTTCCGCCTTCCCTGTAAAGTCCTTTCCAACTTATGCGCCCAAGATGTTCATATCCATGATAGCTCGCAATCATTCTACTTAGCTTAGTTCTCCTAGCAGTTCATATCTTCACTGGCGGCTGTAGATTGTCAGCTGGACTTACGGGAATTTGAGTACCTGGAGATCTGTGTTCAAGTCTTAGATAATCTACATGATCTCGAATGTGAGTGTAAAGAATAAGTACTAGAAATGTTACAAGTTTATAAGCATGCAGTGTTTTTACGAGCTCGACGTTATGCATTATTTCCCGTTGCGTGTGCAGTCGAGTAGAGAACGAACGTCGAAGACTTAATTGGCAAACACGTTAGTACTGTTGAGTTGGAGTCCACATAACTTATGTACCAAATAAATCTGCTCGAAGTTGCATATATCACATCACTCTTTGATTTTATATTAGATGTCAGTTCATCAGTCTCTTTTTCACGAATGAACATTGAGAATTCTCTTCAGAGAAGAAATAAACGACAACTGGTTTCTCTAGATCTGTATTTAGTCAACATCTTCCTATTCCTTTGAAATCGACTGTGTAATTAAGTTATGCAAATGCAGAAACAAAGGACGTTATGTGGGTTTGTACAGCCTTTAGAATTCCGACTCGGAGAAACCATACCTATAAGCTTGGTCAGGACGTAAAGGTACTGGATCCAAAAATCCAAATGAAGTTTCGCGCATATCTTGTTCTAAACTGTACATATTAGGAGTAAATGTAGAATCGATGCATGATCATTAACTCGAAGTGAATACCCTGTAAGACCTGGATTTGTATAGAGGAGAGACTTCCATTCATGATCATGACTTCATTCTCTTCTCAGTTGCAAGGGGATATTTTCTTTGAGCCATCAACTCAACCTGACAACATCAGCCACACGTCGGAGCTACCTAGCTAGGTTCGGCACAGTTTCTGTTATACCGAAACTTCGATGTTCTATAAAGTGAACCTGTCCAGGTACATACCACAATGGACGATGTGGATAAGTGAAGAGAGAATCATTCTAGATCAGAAACATGCGCCTTCATTTATAAAGAGTACCAGGTCCTGATCATGAGTCTCTTTGTCCTTAACGGATCTAGAAGGCACTAACGGATAACGAAACATGGAATCCGATTCCTAATCCCTTACAGGGTATACGTTTGTAGAGCTCTAGTATTTCCTTATTGTTTCACTTTTAATGTGAATACTGTTAAAAATAATGTCTAGTTTCAGACTTCAGTCACTCCTAGTACTACCAAGTTCAGTCGCCCTCTACCCTCTAGTATATCATCTTCATTCTCATCTCTCTATTACTAATCGCTGAACTCTTGTCTGTATATTAGAGTATATAACAACTCCTCTCTAGAGAGACGATGAATCTTCTAATCCTTTTACTGATATATCTCATCTAGAAAAGAATATTCACTGCCTTTGGTTCTCAAACATGGTATTGGAGCTCAGGTCGGAGCATTAGCAAGGAGATTGAATAACCAGGGAGTGCAAAAGACAAAGTGTGTGTACCATCTTCATAAGAAAAGAGAGAAAAAGAGAGAAATTTTCTGGCCAAAATACGTTTGACTACATTTTTGGTGAGGAAGGAGATCTAATTTGGCAATTCTGAGAGTTCTTTTGGTCTTAGAAAGGCTTCTTTTATGTAAGGATTTCAGAAAGAACTTCCCAACGATTTATCTTTCGACCCAAATGGAGCTCGTATAAGGATTTCAGAAAGAACTTGCTAACAATTCAACTTTCAACTCAAACGAAGCTCGTATAAGGAAGTAAAATTTTGGTCAGCATAACTTTGAATGTGTTTTTTAAGACCTTAATGATAAAATTTGACATTTCTGAGATTTTGATGGATTGCAAGAGATAAGAATATAGATATTCCTTCCACCTTCACAACCACTCTAAGAAGTTTCAGATTTTCTGAGTTACTTGATATTTTTTTGATGGTTTAACGTTAGTGATAACTTATTTCATGATCATCATAAGATGACAATACAAACTATCCAATATGGTGTTTCAAGATTCAGACCATCTTCCAGAATTATGACTTGTGTGAAATTGTGCTAGGTGATGAGGAGAGACCTCTTGGAACACCAAGAGATGTCAAATCTTGGATTAAACAAGATCAACAAGCACTTGTCATCATCAAGATGATCGTCAAAGACTCTGAAATCTTAGATATCTTGGAGGCTTATACCTCAAAAGAGGCTTGGGATAAATTCATCAAAAAGCACGAAGTAGCAGCTCATGGGAGGAAGAAAATGTTTCGCAAGAAGTTGAATACTTTGTAAATGACTGTAGGAAATATAGTGAAGGTCTGGGACAATAACTGAATCTGGGTGGGGCTATAAACAATGATGACTTATGGTTGATAGTGCTCCAGTGTTTATCAGAACCATATGAGCATTTTGTCAAAGTTGTGGATGTGTGTAAGGAGCCTGTCACATGCGAAGAACTGCAGACACTAGCTTTGTAAGAAGCTATGAACATCAAGACCAAGTCCATTCGGACAACCGTCATTGATGTTGCTTTCTTCTCCAAGAGGGGAGATAAAAAAGGTGGTAGATCTCAAGATTCGCAATCTAGATACAAGGAGCTTTGGGAGAACAAGAGAGGAAGTTCTACACAAGGATTAGAGGGCAAGTTCAACAGTTCCAACAGACGAAAATCATGAAATTGCAACTATCGTAAGAATGTGAGCATTTCGCATATAAGTTACGGAAGAGAGCGTGATCAACGTTCAAACACGAACAGAGATAACTTCTTACAAACATCTGATCATGATGGACGGCTTCACTGCCATGTATACAGATGTTCATGACCAACAATGATGGATTGATTCTGTTACATCGAACCACATCACATCGAAGAAGAAGTGATTTCAAGGATTCCATCCTCTGAATAGACCAGAGATAAGACTAGGTGATGATAAGAGATATCAAGTCAAGGGGGAAGCGAACATCCGTATCAAGCTTCCTTCAGGTCAGATCTGAAACATTGGAGGTGTTTGGTTTGGTGCACAATTTGTTAAGTGTTGATAAATTTGTTGCAAATGGATTTCAACTCTAGTTTGATGGAATTGGAAGAGACGCAAAATGACGAATGACGACGTAAGAGAAGAGGCACCAGGAGAGGAGACGGGAGGTGGCAAAGGAAGCATACAGATACAGTTCGGAGCATGAGGAACCAAGAGCTGCGAATGGAGATAGAGCTAGAAAAAAAACGAGCTCGACGGGAATCTCTCAACACGGTCGACTCGAGGAGGTTGAGAAACCCTGACTGAAGCTCTGTCACGGTGGAATCACTACACCATTCACAGAAAAAACGGTCAGTCAGAGGGACAGAAGCACATGAGCAAAGAACCGAAGCGAGACAAGAGGAAGAGAAGAGCGAGAAGAGGATTGAGGTGGGATCCCCCGAGAGACCGAAGACCCTGGCTGCCTGTCTCTCTGAGGGGCGCGCAGTTGACAGAGGCCAACAGGAGGAAGCGCAGGGAAAAGCTAGCAACAGTGAAGACGCCGCCTGCAAGACACGGCCAGAAAGTATCAATGCGGAGCGAGGAAGGGGGACTAAACTGCAAGTAGGGGGAGCGAGTAACAACACGGCAGAGGGCACTTCGTGACCGGCACTGCGACTCTCAGGAGAGAATGGGAGGCCAGGTGCCACTGTCCCTACGAATGGCAACACAGGAAAGGAAAAGAAAACAGAGGAACCACAGAGCAAGATTGAACAAGGAGACAAGGGGAAGACAACTGCGCCAAACAGCTGGGCAAAACCACTGAAAGCACTGGAGAGAACTGGTCAGAACCCCTACCTGGAGGGATTGAACCCACTGCTTGGGACCGTGATGCCGGACAAAGAACTGATTGAGGCGATTCAGTGCATACAGAAGAACCAGCAACTAGGTGAACTCAAGCTCGGCAAGGTGGTCGACCTAGACAGGAACCTGATCGCGAGCAGACTCGTCCTCTTAAAGTTGACGGCGGTAGTAATATCGACGGTTGACTGCAGTCCTTCAAGAGACGCCTTCGAGTTTTGGACCTCGAGGAGGCTCGAGCAAGGTCTGGGTGTTCACATCACACAGCTACGGATGCTGAACAGGAAAAACTTTCTGGTGGTACTCACCACACAGGAACAGCGCGACCAAGTACTGAGGGAAGCATCTCTTTTCTGCAACGGGAGGATAGTACTGGCGGCTCCCTGGACTCCGAGATACAAGACACAAACGGAGAATCCCAAAGGCGGTGGCAGTGTGGGTGGATCTGCCTCTAGTGGATCCGAGTTTTGAGATAGGTGCAGATACGATGTTGGCTGCGATTGATCCGGTCCTGTATAAATCATCCACGAAGGTGAAAAATGCCTACCCACACATAAGGGGCTGTGTACTGCTCGACCCGGACGCGGAGCTGAAGGACCATCTCCAGATTATTCTGGGAATGGGGGAGATGGTGGTCCAACCCATTCTCTACCAATCTTTGCTTGACTCCTGCTTCGTGTGTAAACGGAAAGGACATTACGCGAGGAACTGCCCAGATAACACCAGGAGGGGGCTAAGCGTCAGAAAAGAGGAAGAAAAGACATCCGGGAAAACCAATGAGGAGGAGAAGACCACAAGGGCAGAAGCAGCCACGACGAAGGGGGAAGCGGACCTACCAAAAAGGGACAAGGAGGGGGAATTTACTGAGATAACTAAAAAAAATGGACGAGGAAGAAGGTCTAAAAGAAAGGGGCGAAACCTCCAGCCAACAGATTTGAACTACTGGAGACAGAAGAAGGAAGTGCAGAAGACAAGGTGCTGAAAGGGGAGGAAAGAGGAGAACTAAAGAACGACGGCGAGGCTGAAAGGGGAGAGGGGAGGGAGGGGGTACGCCCCTCTTTGATCTGTCCGGGAGAAGGGCTCAGAAACGCTACCCTCACTCTCCAAGCTAGCATGCGGAACCAGACACAGAGGACATGGAAGAGGAGGCAGGAAGGGAAGAGACGGCACCCAAGAGCAACACAAAAGGGCCCATTCCAGACCTGAATGAAGCGGACGGCGACAACCATATCAGGCCGGAAGGAAAGGAAGGAACACAGCAGGGAGAGGCATCTGCGGCAATGCAAATAGAGGAATTCGAGGAGTACAACCCGGAGCCGAAAAGAAGAGAGAAAGGGGGGCAAGAGACACGAAACAAAGGCAGGACCGAAGAGAATCACAGGGGGGAAGAGGAAGAGCCCACTAACAGGTCAGACAGCCCATCAAAAAGACTGCAAGGAAAACATAAGGGAGGAAGACGAGGACGTAGAGGAGGCAAGAGCCGCTGAGACTAAACAACAAACTAGCCACGAGGAGAACCGATCTCGAGATTCTGGGCAGCAGCCGATAGAGATGATGGAAGGGGCCTAACACCGGGAGACCTTGAAGATGTAGGAGGTAGGAGAAGGGAGGGAGAAGAAGTCAACGATACCCACGAAGGGAGGAAGGAGGAAGGGCTGGGGCGGGATCCACCGGGATGGTGGGGAAGCCAGGTGGACCCCCAACAACCTCTAGAGGCACTCAGAAGTATTGAGAGAGAGGTTCTACATGAGCTAGAGCCTAACACACCTCAGGACGTAGAGGGGGGAGGAAGACCACAACCCAGAAAGTGTCGTGACTCAATACAAAGACCTCAAGGAGAAGGATAGGGAAAACACTGCAGAAAAAAGACAAGCCGACGAAGAAGGAGCACCAGGCGAGGGCTCGGAGCCTGCTGGCGGCCAAAACGCTTAAGGGAAGATGAGAGAAACGAGGGAGGGAGTAGCTTTCAGAATTTACAAGATATTAATCATGCAGAACTCACTAAAAATCTCGTCTTGGAACGTTAGAGGGCTGGGAGACCCGCATCGCTTGACTATTCTTCGCAGATGGCTGAGGAGAGAAAGGGTGCAAGCAGACATCATTGCTCTCCAGGAGTTGAAAGCGCAAGAACAAAGACTAGAAAATAATCTGAAACTACTAGTTCGCGAAGGGACGAGAATTGTCGACTACAATGTAGGGGGTAGAGGAGGGGCCGCGCTACTGATCAAAGAGCATATCAAGGTAAGAGACCAAGGGGTGAGAGGGGACAGGTCGGTTGCCAGGGGCGTAATCGACTCGGCGGCTGGCCCCATCGGTATAGCATCGGTTTACGTCCCGAACAGGAGACACGACAGAAGGAAACTCTGGGAGTGGATCGCTGAGAAGACGAGCAAGGGTCAGTGGGTCCTAATGGGTGACTGAAATATGGTGGAACTATCCGACGATAGTGTGGACCCCTCACCGCTCTTACACGACAGCGAACTCCATCTTTGGAGGAACACTCTCTTAAGGTCCGACCTAGTTGATGCTTTATTCTGCGCGCTGGAAAAGGAGGACCATGTATACACCAGGCAAGTCAGGTCTGGGGATCGCCTCGACCAGGCTAGACTGGACAGATTCTACATCAACAACAGCGCGGAGTGGTGCTCAGGCATCTCTAGAATCGTGCATGACGACAGACAGACTCTATCGGATCATATTCCGGTAACGATAGAAATGCAGCTCAGGAGCGAAGAGGGTAGGGATAAGAAGAAAAAAAATGACGTACTTCAAGATGGACGCGGCAGCGTTGAAGACCCCGAGAGTGAAAGTGAGGGTGGAAGCGGTCTGGAGAGAACAACAGAGGGCGAGTGGAGACCCTAGAACGAAGTGGGTGATCGGGTGGGCAAAGGTCAAACGAGTTCTGATGGAAGAAAAAAGAATGGAGGGACAGGGAACACCAAGGAGGGGAGATTTAGAGGCAGAACTCCAGAGACTGCGCATTCTAGCCAGGGAAGATACCTCGGAAGCGCTAAAGGAGAAACTACAAGAGATAGGGGAGAAAGTTAGGAAGAAGGAGCACCAAGACGCGAGCATATGGAGGAAAAGGAGCAGAATCCGGTGGCTGAAGGAGGGGGAAGCTCCCTCCCGCTATTTTTTTGCCCAATTGAAGACAAAACACGGAAGGGAGGCCATGAAAGAAGTGGTGCTAGAAAATGGCCAGGTCACTGCGGACCACGAGGAAATACTGGAAAGGGTCCATAGGTTCTATTCGGAACTTTACAAGGAGGATGAGAAAGTCTCACAAAATAGAGCCAAGAGGGAGGAGGCGCTGGATCTTCGAAGTGGATTACCGCGGAGGAAAACGCCTTCTTAGTGGGGCCTCCTACGCATGAGGAAATAGAGACAGTAATAATGAACTTCTCCAAGGAGAAATCGCCTGGTCTCGATGGCGTTACTTACGAGATGTTGCAAGAATGCTGACCCTACATTAAGGATGCTTGCACGGAGATGGTTGGAGAGTTTGGAGAACAAAAAGGACTAACTGGAAGTCTCTGCAGGGGGTGATTAAACTCATACTCAAAGGGGGGGGAAAGAAGTGCTCTCGAGAACTGGAGGTCAATATCGCTCCTTACAGTCACATACAAGCTACTAAGCAAGGTCCTGGCGGAAAGGCTGAAAGCAGTTGTCGGAAACGTCGTAGATGAACAACAGACGAGCTTCATACAAGGGAGAGACATTTATGACAACATTCTCAGTTTCAAGCTGGGACAGGAAGTGGCAGAAACTAAGGGGTGGGCCTCGCTGTTCATGAAGATCGACTTCATGAAGGCATACGACCGGGTGTCGAGGGATTACCTGTGGGACACCATGGACAAAATGCGGTTCGACCTCCACTTCGTCGGCTTGCTGAAAGGTCTGGCGGAGGATGGACAATCCAAGGTTCACGTCAACGGAGGGTTCACAAAAGAAATAAACTTGGGAAGGGGGGTTAGACAGGGTTGTCCGGTCGCACCTTTCCTGTTTGCCATAGCGACCCAGCCCCTAATGAATATGCTAAAGAAAGCGAGGGAACAGGGGCGGATAGAGGGGCTCTGGACAGGGGACAATCCCCCCTCTGATCCACCAGCTCTTCACGGACGACACGGGGCTGATGATAGAAGGCACTGAGGAATGCTTCAAAGCAACTCACGAAGTCTTGCACAAGTACGAAGATATTTCAGGGGCATCGTTGAACCTCGAGAAGTCGATTATCATCCCAATGGGGATGGAGGAGATCCCGAGATGGCTTCTAGACTTGGATGCATCATCGCTAGACCGGGGCAGATGATAAAGTATCTCGGAGCCTGGATAGAGAAAGGGTTTTCAGAGAACCATATAGTGGAGGAGATCGTAGGAAGACTGCAAAAGAAGTTGCAACACTGGTCGAACCGGCTCCTCTCTTGACCTAGTAGGGTCGTGCTACTAACACACGTACTACAGGCTATTCCAGCGTACCAATTGACGAGTGTGGACTGCACGATTACCGGCTTCAAAAAGATGGAAGAAATCTGCCGGACCTTTCTGTGGGACAGGACTCCCGAGGGAAAGACCAAGGTGTCGGTGGTCGCCTGGGATGTGCTAACCAAACCCAAAGCGGAAGGGGGATTGGGGATAGTGCTCTTCAGGAAGATAGCTCAAGCACTGAAGCTAAAATACTTAGCCGAAATAATCAGCGGAGGAAAACAAGACTGGATAAACCTCGCGAGGTGGGGCATCAGAGAAAACAGAAGAGGCAGGGAATACGGGAAGGAGTCGAGGGGGTGGTCCCCGGAGGAGCGGCTACTGATGACTCTCGGCCTAAGAGTTCGACAACTTCAGACCCTCGACAGCATGTTGAAGTGCTGGGGGCTGGACGAGGCTAACCTTCGAAGGCAAAAAGGTCCTCCTCCTCGGTGGACTTCCCTCTAGGATTGTTGTGGAGCTCTGGCAAAGGAAGGACCAGATTGAATCACAAGAAAAGAAGGAGGTGCTGAGGGTCAAATCCAGTCAAAAAGAATAGCCTACACACCCTCAACTCCCTTAAGCTAAGGGACCTGCAGGACTCGATGCGAGGCGCCTTGCTGAGCACCAATAATGAACCCCAAGGGAACACGGACAACACTCCTCTAGCGAGACTGACGAGATGGGCGGGTGAAGTGTTGACTATCTCGGGAGGTCTACAAGAGAGTGACAACTGGATCTGGAAAGGAGACAAGCACACCTTTACAGGATGGAAACAGGACCTTAAGACGTGGAAGGAGATATTGCCAAAGCCATCCCCGAACCTCGACTTGCTGAACGCCAGGTGGAGAGTTAATGACTGGGCAGAGACATGGGAGAAACGGTGGAGAAGGCTATGGCAAGGAGGGGGGTCCTTGAGAACGAACCTTTGGGTTTGGAGGATCTTAAATCACGGGTTTTTCACTAATCGCAGGGCCCAACAGATGAGGATCGGCGATGAGGGCTGTGCGAAAAGGTGCCGAACGATAGAAACCATAGAGCACATCTTCTGGGAATGTCCAACTACCAGGGCAAGATGAGAGAGATTCCGGCTTCACGAACTAGATTGCGGACTGGACTACATGGAAGGGAGCAGGCTGCTGGTCACGATTGACAAGGCGCTGGAGCTAAGGAACCTAAACCCGGGCCTCCTCACTATACTGGTTGAACATACTCATTGTGCATGGATAGAGAGAGCTGACTACATCTTCAGGGACCAAAAGACAGAGAGACCGGCAGCTAGAGTTATGACGGAGGCTTGCAGGTCTCTTGGGCCGGCCTGAGAGAAGACATGAGCCAAGACAACAAGAAGGTTTGAGCGGCAGCCATGCGGACCCTCGGATCGATTCAGAGAATGTGGCAGTACAAGGCGAGAGGAGAGCAAAGACGAATCGACAACACTAGCACTAGCAGTGACAGACAGATATAAGACAAAGAGGACTAAGGGGGATGGCGAGAGATACTGAACCAGATAGGAGGACCGAAGCGAGGAACACGTGGATCGATCGAGTCAGGGCCCGTTCTCCTCCTTGCAGCACGGGTCTCCCGAACCTCGAAACGAGGAGCACAGCAATTGCTCAAGCCAGGGAGGCACGGAGGACGGGAAGATGCGTGGAGTCGCCCTCGATTGGAGCCAGAAGAGGGCTGCGAATGTCAACAACATGTCAGTCAAGAGTCAGAAAGAAGTGGGCCAGCGCCTCGTTACCTCGAGGCGCGAGAGAAGAACCAGCAGAGAGTTGAATAACAAGGTCAACAGCCGGAGGTGCAGTACGCAGGCGTGGAACCACGACAGCAAGGGCAGCAATAATGATAACAACACTAAGGGCAAGAAACGCAAGGTCCTGCGAAGACCTCTAGAGTGATGATGAAAAGGATCGAGGCTCGTGGTGACAACACGACTATCTGACAGTGCGTGCAGATGAGCGAAAAGCTGAGGACTAACGAGGTGGAGACGAAAGAAACGCAAGCGGACGAGAGGATGGAGAAGAGAAGCAAAAGGCGGGGCAGGGAATTGAGCCTAGGTTTAGGGAATGAGGCGAATCGGCTGCAACCATGCCCTTGTACCGGGTGGCTCCTTAGCCGTGCAATAAACTGTGGTCGGTCAACTGTGGTCGTTTTAAATAAAAAAAAAAAGTAAAAAAGTATTTGTTTGATAACCAAAGGAATTTAATACTCTCTCTTAGATGAGATATATCAGTAAAGGGATCAGAAGATTCATCCTCTCGCTAGAGGCGAGTTTTATATATACTTTAATTTATAGACAAGAGGTTAGTGATAAGTCATAGAGAGATGAGACTGAGGTTGATGTACTACATGTTCTTGAACTTGGTGGGACTAAGA
Organism: Asterella californica; assembly: GCA_036924285.1. Lineage (NCBI taxonomy): Eukaryota > Viridiplantae > Streptophyta > Marchantiopsida > Marchantiales > Aytoniaceae > Asterella > Asterella californica. The sequence goes on along the minus strand of JAYKYS010000018.1, from coordinate 591,330 downwards.
GTGATTGAAGTCTGAACCTAGACATTATTTTTAACATCTTTTTTAATATTAGTGATACTGAATATACACTGAGTTCAAATCTCAATTTTTGAACTTGTATGAAGACAAAGACTTGATGAATATATCAACAGTTTGGTCATCCGTTGTTATCCATTGATTAACAACCTCTCCTGAAATTATTTTTTTCAATAAAGTGTACTTGCATTTCAATGTGCTTTGTTGTAGCGTGGCATTCTCAAGGTTTTCTCAATGTTATTGCACTCATGTTATCAGTCCAAATTACTGTTGGAGTGTCTTGGTTCACACCTACATCTTCCAACATCCATCTTATCCAAATGATCTCTCGTGCTGCATTACACATGCCGTGATATTCTGCTTCAGAGGACGATAAAGCAAGAGTTGGCTGCTTTTTACACTGCCAAGTGATGGCACCTCCTCCAAGCATAAATGCAAATCCAGACATTGATTTACGATCTAAAGAATCACCTGCTCAATCAATCTGACAAGTCCAAGAGACTTATCTGAGTTATATTTGAAGTCATAACGTAGTTCTTTGAGGTAACGCCAAACTCTCTTTGTTGCTCTCATATGCATTATTGTGTGACATTTCATATTTTAACTGAATTTGCTAACTGCAAACAAGATATCTGGTCTAGTAGTGACAGCCAAGTAAATCAACTTCCCAATCAATTTCTTGAATTCTGTTCCATCTGCACGTTCATTATCAACAGAAGAATGTTGTGAGATAACCATGGGAGTAGACGCAAGGTTGCACTTCTCCATCTGAAAATCCTGAATTATACTTTTTCTGTATCTTGCTTGAGTGAGGTACAGCATGTAGTCGTCTTCCAAAAACTGGACTCCGGGACAAAAGTTGAGAAGTCCTAGATCTTTCATCATACAGAAGGTTCAGCAGTAAAGCTTGCTGAACCTTCTGTACTCCTTCTTTATTACTTCAGAATAATATCACGTCATCCACGTTGTAGAGTTGAGAGTTTTCCTCGGGAAGGGCGGAACCTTCTAGCTGTGATATGAGCTTGAAGGCTGTGTTCAGTCTACTTAAGGAAGCACTAGACTCTGGCTGTGGCTGGTTTGCTCAAAGGATAGGCTTCAGGTTACAAGGTGATACTGAAAAACGCTCATACAAGTCTCTTGGCTCTTCTGATATGTTCAGGAAGCAAAGTTCAGGCTTAACTAGCAACGATAAGATCTAACGGCGAACTTTGACACTCAGGATTGAGACATATGTGAAGGTTTAGACTTCAGAACTTCTCCTACATGTCAATGAGGTCCTACTGGATACACATACGAAGTTTCAGCTTGAGATCAATTCAGAGCACCAAGATATGAGTAGAAACTTTCTGAACAGAGAAATTATTACAATTTCTGGTACCCAGCTAGCTATTTCGATCTATAACAGGAGATTGGCTCGATCAATTTTGAAGTTTCTTACAGCATTTGCAGTACACAGCTTGCTGAACACTCCTGTGAAGTTGGACCTCCTGATTGTACACAGAACTCCAGATTTCGTTCTCTGAAGTTGCTACTCTAGATTGCGAGCTTTACAGATCCCCTCTGCTTCATTGGCCGCCCTGAATTACTCAGTAACTCAAATCACTTGAAACTTTTTTGACAGTCGTAGCCCGGCTGAAAATGAACACAACCACGAAGGTTTGAAGCGATTTCCTCAATTCTGCTGCAATTGACACTCAAAACCCCAAATTCAACAGAAGTGTTGCAATTCTGACACAAATTGAACTTCAATCAGCCATAACTCCTTCTTTATTGCTCCAAATTGATCAAAATTTTCGCTGATAGTGCTTGGCACGACGAGCTCTATCTCCCTGTGCTCTCAGATTTCGCAGTACACTCACCAATTGCCTGAAATCCTCTTTAGAGCTCTATTTCTAAACTTAGAGTTTTATAAAAGACAAAATGGACCAATGGGAGTTCATAGCTCCACTTTACTGTCCTTTTGTGCCTTAAACTACCTGGTAACTTATCTACACTCATAGGCTACCACGTCAAGCCCCCTAGGGTGTCAGCGTAAAACTTAAACTACCTAAAATGACACGCAGCCCCGAAAAATAACTTAAATCAGCTAGAAAGCGTGCATGGGTGACACGCAAATACAACCCATGAGCTTAAATCCTATCAACATGATAATCAACCTACTAAGACTCAAAATATATAACATCTTCCAAAAATGGACTTCTCTGATCTCTTAACTTCACTCAGAGAGACTAACGCCCGACAGAGAAATGAATCATTTACTATGTGAAATGATTCACATCACGACAATGTGCAGTAATAACAACACAATACCTTCAGAAGTAATTAAAACATAGAAGTTTGGATCACTTCTAGTAGACAAGAAGCCTAACTGCTTCAAGAAGGTGTCTATTCTTGTGTACCAAGCTCTTGGAGCTTGTTTGAGACCATACAATGCATTATGTAGCTTGCACACTAAGTTTTCACCTCTTGTACAAACAAATCCACGTGGTTGCTGCAAGTAGATGTCTTTTTGTGAAGATCTCTTGCAAATCCTCTCTCGCAGTCTGCATCGAAGTCTTTTGCAACAAGGAGAGTCTAGTATCTCTCAATAGATCTATCCGCATGTCTCTTTATCTTATAAACCCACTTATAGCCAAGTGCTTTCTTGTTAGATGGAAGAGGTACTAGGCTCCAAGTTTCATTTTTTAGTAATGCATCATATTCTTCCTCCATTGCACGTCTCCATTGATCTTTACTGAAAGCCTCTTGAAATGAATTACTTTTTCCATCACATTCAGCTTCATCTATGAGAATATAATCCTCTAGTCTTGTAGTAACCTTTTTCATTTTGACGGGTCTCCTTGGTTGAGTAGCAAAATTCAAATTCGGAGTAGTATGATGTACTACTCATGCTTCAGTACTTCATGCCCAGCATGAAGTACTTAGAACCTCCAAGCGAAATAGTACAGTAGGTCCACAAAGATTTCTATACAGGAGTTGAAGGATTTCAGTTGCTCGTGTTGTAGTAAATTTGGAGAACTTCCTTCTGGTCTGCTTAGATTTGAGACAAACTTCACGTGGGGTGTTCAAAGGGACCAGTTTGGTATATCAAGTGCCAAGTCTTCATGGGACAACTTTCACATTTTTAGATAATGTAAGTGTCCAAGTAGAAGATATCATAATTGATTCGTATCTTTAAAGTAGCTAGATCTGGAGCAACCAAAGGTAGGGCTTGTAATTCATACAAGTGGTCAACATTCAGCCTTATGGCTATCACAATCCTTGGTCGTGAATGGAATAACATTGTGCTCGCTACAAACTTCCCCCTCTCTCCTTTCCCTCCTTAATCCTTCCCCTAAGTGTGTCTTAGCCTCCGTTGCTACCCTTCTCCCCTCTCCGCGCGCTCCATCGCTCCCCCGACCCGCTGTAGATCTATCAAACAAATACTAGCATGGTATCAGACACGCGATCGAAAGTATGCGGATCTCAATAATCTATTAGTTGACCACTTTTCTCTGATGTCGTCCCACACGTCGTCATGAAGCATCCTTGAAAGGTGACGGAGCACAAGATACCTGGCATTCATTCTGTGAGTGGAAGATGACACATGAATTCAGCATGGACGTGGTCTGAAGTACCGCCGAAGAAAGGTCAGGTCTCCTCGTTAGACCACAGAAACACCCTATCAGCTACTTATTGACCAATCAGCTGCCTTGCATCTTCTCTCACTCATAACAAGACCTGGATTTGGACAGGACTGGCTTAAGCTTTTGGTGGGTCTAACTGCAGCAAACTAGCTTGCTGCCGTGTACGAACTCGAAGCATGTCTCATCCTGGGGGGTGAATCAGCTTATAAGATCGTGGGTCCCACGATCTGAGGGCAGTGATCAGTATATACTGTAGACAGTAACGTAGACGTTGTTCATCACATTACTTCCATTGGACGGTGACCACTCATGATCAGAACCTATAATAGTAGTAATAAATAGATCTACATATATCGTCTAGAAGCTGTGTAGAATGTGTCCAACTTGGGAGTGGACGCTAGCTAGCTTTTAGGTTCGACCAATCTGGACTATATATACCAGACCAGGACGCACAGTGTTATGATTAGGGTGCAAGTAAGAATTGTGATGACGAAGGTCCCTACGTCATGTGCTTCGCCTAATTCTTCTTGCAAAGACCTCCCAGAAGACTGGCTTCTCGATCGTTCCTCCGAGTCTGTCTACATCGGCTCTGGCTTGTGTTGACTACGACATGCAAGGCAGTGAGCTTCAGGCTGTGACTCGTCACTGAGAAGGGCCCGTCCCGTCTCACGCTCACGCGTACGCACACGGCCCACAGGCAAGCTTAAGGCCGTGTGCGGATGGGGCTAGATGTTCAACTGCTACATTTAGAGGTTACCATACAACGAGAAGCAGGGTTATATTCAAATTTAACTTTATAACTGGGTAGAGGTTACCAATAAGCCAACCACTTCGTGATGGTGTTCTTAAGGATATTTAGATATCTAGAAAGTCGGATGGACCAATTGTGTAATAAGTCCTCTCCCCCCCCCTCCTTGAGCTCCCTTAGTCTCACACTAACCTACAGAGACCATCGCCAGACTGCAGAGTGCTTTGGACAGGTTCGAAATGCGGGATTAACTATATATGAACCTAGTACGTATACGCACGTATGTCGTTGAAGATATTAAAGGCTTTTAACCACTTTTTTATAAAATTTCAACATCCTGCAGCCTTTTGCAGCAAAATCGTCATTTATATACAAAACGTGGAAACGTGCTCACGTCTGTCAACGTCTCTGTTTATTCTCTGGAGTCTGGACCACTCTCCAGGCAAGAAAGTAAATCTTTAATAAAGAGTCCTTGAAGTTTTCAGATGTTGTTTCCACCTTGATGTCCTCAGAAGTTAAGCATTGAGGTAACGTAACCCCTCCCAAGAAGCGTTCGGTCGTGCTGACTTTATTCCTCGTTCGCATCCAGATTAAACTGGGACACTTTTCCTTTTCCTGAGATGTGCGATTCCTTTTACTAGGCAAGATACCTGCAGCTGTGGATCGACTAGATTGGGACATGAGAGCTACTGTATCTTTCTGGCGTATCGTACTTGATGTTTCCGTGCAGAGAGCCTTTGTGCCCTTGGAACAGACAGTCCTTACTGTGACAGTATCAATTAGTACCGACATAGTTGTTATCGGAATGCATTTGGGGTATTCTCCCAAACCAAGTGATGATTTCCGCACTAGTAAACGGTAGACGAACTGACAGTGCCGAAATATGCCAAATGAAATGTCAGACCTTAGGAGACTCTGGACCGGTCCACGAATTTAACTTAGAGCTAAACCGCACCACAGTTTTCGGGACAGTTTTTAGTACTTCGCATGTCTGAGATTAGGTTCGGTAATAAGCCTGTTGCCCACACTAGTCACAGTTTCAGTTTTGTCCAGGATAGCGAGCCGGGCAGTATCCAGCTTTTCAAGAGACAGGCTTGCAGAGGTTACTGTTGAGTTTAGAGGCACCGGATTTTCGACTTTACACGAGTGAAATAGTTCGTCCCCCCATGAAGTTTCAGCTTCACACGAGTGGGATAGTTCATCCTGCCATGGAGTTGAGGTCCATATCCCATGAAAGAGATTTGAGCGCGCGATAGTGCGTTTACGAGTTTGAGTTCAAGAGCCTGAGATATCTCTGATATATTTCCTAAGCTGCAATAGTTTTCCTGCACTGCGATTCATTCTCGTCTACAAAGGGCTGTGCTGTTCCAGTCAATGTGTGGGGTGTGGAGCTTCATAGCTGTCATTTTTGCAGTCGTTTGGTTCGCAAAACAAGCACATAGTATCGTGAAAAAGAGTCTCATGGCACTCAGAAGAGCTGTGCTCGAAATATTTGCTGCAGCCGAAGTTGAAAAGGTCCATGACGACGATTTTGAAGAGCACGATCATACAATACTCAGTTTGGATAGCCAAAGAAGATCATTTCACAGCAATGTTCAAGCAAGTCAAAATGCCACCAATAGAGTTTATGCTCCTCCTCCTAATCTGTATGAGATCATGTGTAGTTCTCTAGACGATGCTATTTTGCTAGAGCCAGATTTCGTAACTCAACCAAGCACTTCTCGGCCGAGTGCATCTCCAGCAGTCACGGCTGCTCAGTTCAATGTCACTCGTGAGGCTGTTTCTCGACCGAGTGCACCTCCAAGCGTCACGGCTGCTCAGTTCAATGTCACTCGTGAGACTGTTTCTCGACCGAGTGCACCTCCAAGCGTCACGGCTGCTCAATTCAATGTCACTCCTGGGGTTGTTTCATGATCGAGTACATCTGCAGGCATCAAGTCTGCTCAGTTCAATGGCAGTCCTGAGGCTGAATCTCGACCTTCATCGCCTATTCCAGGTAATGTTTTTTCTACTCAACTCTTAAAAGTTTCGTTTTGGTCTCCAAAATCTGGTTCAAAGTTTTTGGTGGTAAAAAAAAATGGTTTCTTCATGGTTTCTACCATTTCTGTAACAATGTTGTCAGATACTCTTCCTCGTACAATGATAATATACATATAATTTTAGTGAAACTTTATGTTATTTTTTTCATAAAATTTTATTTTCCTCAGCTTAGATAGTTATCATAAATCTCCAAAATGATCATCGAATATCCACTTCAGATGATAAAATTACTTTCTTCTGGTTATGTTCAAATTAACTTTGAGTACTGTGAGCAAGAGGAGTCTAAAGTACCCCCAAGCTCCATGAAGTGAGATTCTCGTTTGGGGGCGAAAGTAAAGTAGACGTATACATTGTGGACGATTCGCACGACTAACATTTATTGCAATTCATCATTGTTCAAAAATAGCTAGTTCAATCTAGACATGATGCGGTCTCATTTGTGTTTCAGTTTCAAAAAACTACAAATTATCTACCCGTCTGGTAGGCTCTGAACAGTACAGTTTTTCTAAAAAAACTGTAACGAAAAAACTAGTTGCGGTTTCCCTCTTAAGCTGGAAGGATTTCCCGGCATGAGTTTTCAGAAACCTCACGAATCCGAACTTCTAGATCTACCGGCTCATTCATGGATGTCTGAATGTTCTCCTTCGTAATTTCTGTTAGCCAGCTTGTTAAATCTCATCTAAGGTTCCTTCTACTTCATCCGTCGACTACTCCTTGTCACAAAAGCGCCATGTCCATACACGACAAAACGATGAATCAACTATAAGGGTTTCCTTGTGTTTTGAAGATTTCTCTTTCCAATCATTAGTTGAGAGAAACGCGTTTAGTACAGTTTACCAGCCACTTGTAGTTTACCCGGTGACTGGTAAACTACACCACCTGTAGTTTAATCTACAGGTTAGGGCCGATTGGAAACCTTAGAGCTACTGATAGCGGGGCTTAGCCCCGTTGTTCTTATTCCCTTCGTGGAGACCGTTGCTTGGTCTTTCTGGTCCTTCATTCCCTTGTTCGACTTGATAAGGTCTTTCCATCCGTTGGCTATTCATGCGTGGTATGATTCATCACGTTTAATCTACAGGTGGCTGTAGATTAAACCACCTTATAAAGATAAGGGGTAGGAAGATTTTCCCCTAACGGACTCTTTCCTACTTAGGGGGACCTTTAAAGACCCGCGGTGGAGATGCCATAAGAAACTAATTAATCATATACTTCCGATCCGAGAGAAACTCAACTTTGGAGAGGTATGAAAGCGAAGAGCGACACAGTGAATACCAAATGGATGGGAAGACACTATCAAGCCGAATAAGGGTAAAAGGGACCCAAAGTGCTAAGTATTCCCCAGAAGGCAAAGAGAAAATCGGGGCTAAGACTCGCAAGTATAGTTTAGTACCCTGAAAGACTAGGTTTCGGAGCCGTCCCGAGTCCCGACTGAAGCATACATGGTGCACGGTCGCTTCCGAGCGGCAGGGTCTTATGTCGGAGATCTAAGCTAGAGTTGCACTCATGAAGTTTCGCGACCCACTCGGTGACGTTGTTGAGTGTGCATGTCCCAGAAGACTCACTCTCTAGCTGGAAGAAACTCGATTCGCAACTACAGTATTATACATTGTAGACCACGCCCATTGTCAACTCAATCATGCTGTGTCTCATATTTTGGATGTTTTCCTTTGGAGACGATTCATTCTGAACAGTTGATCATCAGTGTAAAATGTCTCACTTTTTACTATGGGTACAAAAAAGCTCAACTGTTCGAATAGAGCGCTTCCAGAATCCAGGGAAATGAAAAACCTCCTTCCCTTGTCATTCGGTTAGCAAGTACATAAGTCATATGACACACGTGTTCAAAGTCAGCCGGAAACCTTAAGGGACGTTCGATTCTTGGCTTCTGGAGTCTGGTTGTGCAACGGCGCGTGGTGCCCACCAGAAGACGAATGGTCTAATCAAAGTACCAAATAATGTGCGCTCGAGGGCAAAGGGTGGTAAATGCTTCGGGAGAGGTGGCCCGTGCTAACCGCTCTTAGTCAACTCCTGGTCAATGAATTACTACAAGCCAAGACTCTGTCTTCTTCCTTGGGAAACGACAGACCAGATTCCCCCAGATTTTACAGTACAAGAAGACCTCGACTGAGAGCAATGAGAGGACCATGGCCAGTAAGAAGTATGTAGGCAAGCAAACCCAGACATCAGTTCTCAGATTTTTATTTTTATTTTTACGACCACGGTCGGCCGCAGCTTTTATTATCAAGGGCTAAGGGAGCCACCCATCAGTTCTCAGATGCAGCAGTGCCGCAGGAGTGCTAATTAGAGCTAGTCAAACCTGCATATCGCTCGCCATGTGCATGATGTACTAGAATATATATATATATATCATTTTAATCTATATTATGTCAAACTTTAGAACTCAGCTGCAGCTGAGGCTTGTAGTCTGAGTTTGCAATTGATCAAGCTTGACCAATTGTTAGACCACAGGTTCTTTGCTTGCTGTGTGTTCGGGTTCTGGGGATTATTCGATCAGTTTATGGTAGTGAAAGGAAGTCTCTACACCAAACCCTGCAGGACCGGTTCTGCTCAACAGATCCTCATATATATACAGCAAGGATTTTAAGAAGAGTTTAGAGATTTCACCTTGAACTTACTCTTTTGTCCTACACTAGTACTAGTCATTCAAACTTGAGAATTTCTTAAGCTTCGTTTCGCAGTTTTATATATGACTACAACTTAACCTGGAAGAAGAAGGAAGTCGACGACGAATGGAGCTTGCCGGGATACTTAGTACACTTACAGTGACAGAGTGTCCTTAAAGGCAGGAGGGTAGAGGAGAAAATTGAAGGCTAATGCATGGTAAACATTAGGTTGCATCGTCAGGCTGCAAGATTTGTCCTCTACCTCTTTTCACATCCCTTCTAAGGTCTTTCCGTGATCTTCGATCGAGAAGAATTGCAAACGTGAGCAAGAATACGCATCATTATATCATAACTTTCTGGCTTCTCATACGCACTTGAAGGTAGTCATGATCAGTAAGTCTGCTTCCACTGGGTCATGGTTCCTAGCTAGCTATCATTCTAATTTGATGTCTACGAATCGATATCGCCGGCGCTGTCGTGATGTGAATTATTCCACATAGTGAATAATTCACCTCTCAGTTAGAAGTTAGTCTCTCTGAGCGAAGTTAAAACCTCAGAGAAATCGATTCTGGAGGAAGTGAGCATTCAAAAATCTGAAAACACCACGGCGTAGGTCTTGTCGCGCTGATTACCGTGGTATATTCAAAAGTTGCAAACGGAGTTGCAGGCGAAAAGTTACTTGGAGTTCTTCTGCAAGATTTCTGATACCCGGAAATTTACCATAAATCAGAGTGAGTTCGAAAAATACTTTTTAGATTTTTCTCATGTAGATTGTAGTATGTAGTATTTGATTAAAATTCAAAAATGTACAAAAAGAGCATGTCTAGAGAAAGTTATGGCACTTCGTGTTAGCAAAGGAAAGACGAAATACCGCAGCTTTCTAGCATATTAGCTTAGAAACTGGTCTTCAAAACCAGTTGTGAGATCAGCTTCCGTGGTGTAGCTGAGAAACTTGTAGGGAGGAGGTCTCCGGATCAAATCCCTTCAGACTCACAACCGGCTTGGAGTAGGCTGGCCCCTTCGGGGGAATATGAGGGGCACCAAGTTGCCTAGGGGCGGGACACTAGATGTCCCTTAAACGTATCGTGAATGTTCGGATGGAGGTGTCAAATGCTGACTGTACGACCGACTCGGTGGCCGTCCGTACAGATGAACCTGCGAAGCTTAGTGAATTAGTCTTCTTACGTGTAGATTTATTATCAGTGATTTATTTTTCTGCTGCCATCTGTTTAGTGCGTCTTTTAGCCCTGCCAGGTGACACTGAAGGTTGTGTAGGATGGAGGAAAACCCAGAGGGGTGTACTCCTGAGGGAGAGAATTCTCGGGGCATTATCGCATTATCAGAGTTTTGTTGATCATCGAGCAGTGTAGAGTTTACCGTGCGGGAGCTATCGAGTAGAGAGAATCGTAGAGCTGAGGAGAAGATTTTACACAGAGGTTACGTCTGAAGAGAACTTCTGTCTGATCAGAGTTTTGATATCGAGGGAATGAGAGTAGAGAGCAGAATCGAGTAGAGAGGAGACCAAGAACTTGTACGTCTATCTTTCTGAATAGAAAACGGGAAGCTTCTAGGTGAACGCGCTGGTGCTTCACAGGAGCAGTTTTCTGATATTCTGAGTTACTGAGCGTGAGCTTTGCAATCTGCATGATCTGGAGTTGAAGATCTACTAGCACGCCGTGTGTTTTATCTTGGCCAGATCAAGAACGTGGTGGTGTGTTTTCTTCCGATCCGTATTCCGTGTGTGGTTTTTCGTCCTCCCCTTCACGATCGTATCACAGCTAGAAGGTTCGCCCTTCCCAGGAAACTCTCGCCTCGACATACAATCTGGTGCTTCCACTGAGAGCTTCTTGGGGTGATTGATCGTGGAGTTGAGTTCTAAGACGAAGAAGAAGATGGATCGGAAGAGCGGAAGCGCTGCTGGTGCTACCTCTACGGTTGCTGCATCTACGTTTGCTGCAGCACCTGCTGTTGCACCTGCGACTGCTGCGACATCTACATCTGGTCTCGATACAGCTGAGATCCTGAAGACGCTTGCGGCCCTGGTCCAACAGCATCCGATCGTTGGAGGGGGTGAGTTGAAATCTACCAAAGCTTTGCAAGCGATAGTTAATAGATGTGGAAGGTTTGAAGGAAGAGATATTTCTAGATATCTGCGTGAGTACCGAGGAGAGATGGAACTAGTTAGAGTTCTTGATGCTGAAATGATAGGTAGTTTTGAGTTAGCTGTAATCCCTGAGTTGCGGGACCAAGTTAGGGATGTACAGAGAAGAAATCTAGGTGTGTGGATGAGTTTTGAACGATCTCTTCGAGAAGAGTTTCTCGAAGAAGATTCAGAGAGAGTTACTAGGAGAACATTTCTGGACTGGGTTGAGCAGCAACCTGGTCGTATGATGGGTCTGAACGAGATGTTGAGAGAGTTTGATCGGAGATACCGGCAACTCTCAACTCTAGAGCGCATAACTCTAGATGCTAGGAGAACTGAACTTTTTCTGCAAGCTACCGATGATGCTACGGCAGATCGGTTATGCTTTATGTTGGCTGATCGATCTGCCGAAGGAGGAGTTACTATGGATTGGGGAAGAGTCGAGGACGCTGTTGCCGTACTAACGAGGCAGAGGAGGGGAAGAGTGGCTGTGGGAGGACGTCCGCTTGCAGAAGTGACCACTCAACCTCGCACTGCTCCTCAAGTACAGCAACCTCCGGCTCCTGCTCCCGGACCTGCTGTCCCGGCTGCAGTACCTTTGATACCAGTGGTGCCAGTTCCTGCACAAAGGGCACCGGTTCAGAGACCTGCAGAGAACCATGGACAGCAGAACCAGATCGAAGACCTGATTCGGCAGATGAGAGAACTGAAGGTGGAGCTAGCTGGATTGCAGAGAGAGCAGCCGCCGGCGCCTGCTGCTGCACGTCCAGGAGGTGCTCTTGTTCGTAGATGTATCTGGTGTGACAGTCAAGATCATTTCCGAGGGGACTGTCAAGAGCTCACGGCTGCTCTGCGAGATGGTGTGGTTCGCTACCAGAACGGTAGGCTGCACCTTTCTTCTACTGGAGAGCCGCTAAGCACGCAGTTTGGAGGAGGAGGCATGAGGAGTCTACCTCAGATTACATCTGCTGCAACTGTACATGCATTGATGGCACCACCGGTAAATCCTGATGTATATGCCGGTCATATTGAAGTTTCTTCTAGTCCTACGTTGCTAGATAGGACTACTGAGAAGAAACCTGTTCAAGTTCCTTCTGAAGTACTGAAGAGAGGAGCAGAAACTATCCGTAGGGTCACAGGGTGGGGAGATCCTGTTGATGCTACGTCTATCAAAGCATTCTTGGACGTGGATAGACACGTTCACTGGCAGGATGCTTCTGTGGAGGAGAAGAGGCGGCGAGAAGCCTCAGAACTTGATACTGGAGCTCCAGAAGAGGCTGGGGACAGACGAAGAGTCACAAGGAGGCAAGCAGCTCTTCCTGAAGACATCCCTTCTACTTCTGCAGCTCCCCCACCTGCACCAGGTCCGATGGAGGACGTGCAGAGAACCCAGCAGGAGCCAACGACTGCTGGTAGACGGTTTACTGCCCAAGAGAAGGAGAAGGGACCGGCTTATAAGTTGGTGGCTGATATCGAGACTTCAACTGATCTCAAGAGCATCTTGGAGCAGAGAATACTTGACGCGCGAATCGAGTTTTCTCTTCGAGAAGTTCTTGGTATTGCGAAGAGGGAGTTTCACGAGCTGATTATCGACATCATCAAGCGCAAGAGACAGGTGATGTCCGAGCAAGTAGAAAGCCAGATGATAGAGATGGTAGGAGCTTCTGTTAATGATGCAGAATTCAGCAAGGTGCATTTTCAGGAGGCTGATGATACAGAGTATCAGCAAGAAGCGTTGGTTGCTGATACCAACACTGCTGAGTTTGATGATGAAGAAGCTGGCGACGAGAGTCCAGCTATTGATAGTGACTTCAGGAAGAGACACTGGGCTCGTGCTACGACGGCTACACGAGTTCGTCTCGGAAGTCTTGAACCTGTTGCTGCGTTAGTTGATCACGGTTCTGAGATCAACATCATGTCACGAGAGGTGTACGAGAGAGGTCAGTGGCCTATCGAACTGAACCATGGTTGGGTGCTAAGAGCTGCAAACAACCAGAAGGGTGAGTTATACGGCGCTTGTCCCAACGTGAGGGTGAAGCTAGGTGATGTGGAGGTAGATCAGCACTTCTTCGTGCAATCTTCTGCTTCTTATCCTATGATTCTTGGTCAGCCTTATATCACCGCAGTTAGAATGGAGACGAAGGTGATGGATGATGGATCTCACTATGCTAGGATCCGTAGTCCAGATGATAGACGTTCTGTGCAATTTCTGACCGTTCGTACGAACCACGAACGAAACAGAAAGACTCTGAGAGATTCTCCTATCTGTGGGAGCAAGGGTTTTCTAAAACCACTCTTGTAGGACGGGATATCAAGAGTGATGGATCTGATACTACTATGATCCCACTTGAGCAACCTGTGGGATCACAGGAGATTGACGAAGAGGTTGCTCAAGATTCTGAAAACTGCCACACTGTACATAGTTGGAAATCTGGTTTGATGACTTTCAGTTCTGATGATTGGAGTGAGTTCACGCGAGTAGATGATCTAATTGAGAAGAGTAGAAGGCAGATGGAGAAGTATGCAGAAAATCTGCACTGTACAGGAGTTTTGAGTGAAGATGAGATGATTTCTGGTATTTACGAGGAGTTTGTAGGTGTACAGTCTTTTGTTCGTTGGCTGGATGATGTAGATAAGTTGATGGAGCAGATGGGAGGAAGGGTGGTGATCCCTATCCACTCTCGTAAGGTCTATGAGGAGATTGCCTCGTGCTTGCAATCTCGTCCTCATCCGAGACTGGAGAGTGGATGGAAGGATGCAATCTGCTGGTGTGGCTCTCGTGAAGAAGCAGAGGTTCACACCAAATACAAACTGTAGCGAAGAAGGTGAAACCAGTGGCGACCCAGTTACCTGTTGACTCACAACAGCAGATGGAGTTAGCGGCCGCTGAGCCTGTACTGAGAGATCCTAAACAGATAGGACACGAGTTTACTCAAGAGACACTCGAGCAGCTCCAGATAGGAGGGGGTGGCTTCTTGACTGAAGTGGAGAAACGAGCTTTTGAGCAGATGATAGTTAGCCATGGTAAGACATTTTCTTTCTCAGCAGGAGAGATTGGTTGTGTGGATCCTAGTGTGATAGCTCCGATGGTTATCTTCACTGTTTCTCACGTACCTTGGGACTTGAAACCGATTCAAGTCCCTCGTGCCTTGCTACCGATGGTTATTGAATTATTGAAGGAGAGGTTGACAAGAGATGAAGACGCCTCGGCTACTGAAGAGGCTGAGGCGGAGGAGAACGATGCTGATGAAGAACAAACCGAAGACTGAAGAGGTTGGCACATGCCGGAGGATGTGCAGGTTTGGAGGGGGTGGATGTCGTGATGTGAATTATTCCACATAGTGAATAATTCACCTCTCAGTTAGAAGTTAGTCTCTCTAAGCGAAGTTAAAACCTCAGAGAAGTCGATTCTGGAGGAAGTGAGCATTCAAAAATCTGAAAACACCACGGCGTAGGTCTTGTCGCGCTGATTACCGTGGTATATTCAAAAGTTGCAAACGGAGTTGCAGGCGAAAAGTTACTTGGAGTTCTTCTACAAGATTTCTGATACCGGGAAATTTACCATAAATCAGAGTGAGTTCGAAAAATACTTTTTAGATTTTTCTCATGTAGATTGTAGTATGTAGTATTTGATTAAAATTCAAAAATGTACAAAAAGAGCATGTCTAGAGAAAGTTATGGCACTTCGTGTTAGCAAAGGAAAGACGAAATACCGCAGCTTTCTAGCATATTAGCTTAGAAACTGGTCTTCAAAACCAGTTGTGAGATCAGCTTCCGTGGTGTAGCTGAGAAACTTGTAGGGAGGAGGTCTCCGGATCAAATCCCTTCAGACTCACAACCGGCTTGGAGTAGGCTGGCCCCTTCGGGGGAATATGAAGGGCACCAAGTTGCCTAGGGGCGGGACACTAGATGTCCCTTAAACGTACCGTGAATGCGGGACGCCTCCGTCTATCCCTGCACTAGTGCAGTCACCTAGTGTGGATGCTAGAGGGAGATTACCGGTTTCGAAATGGACCTCTCACCTTCGGGTTGGCGGGGTAATTAGTACGAATTCGGCCGCAACCGAATTCGTACTAATTACCCCGCCAACCCGAAGTCCAAGTCGGTACCAATTCTTTTCTAGAAAAATGTAGAGTTCGAAATATTATTCACTTGGGTCGAAAAATCAAGTGAAACTGATACCTGAGGCAATACTTACGGCACTTCGAAGTTTAAGGGGGCCGGGAAACGACAATGATGATAACTCGGGCTCTACGTGTCAGAACGAGATGATTTCGGTGGCCAGAGGTAGCCGTGGCGGAGTTACTTCGGATGGAGGTGTCAAATGCTGACTGTACGACCGACTCGGTGGCCGTCCGTACAGATGAACCTGCGAAGCTTAGTGAATTAGTCTTCTTACGTGTAGATTTATTATCAGTGATTTATTTTTCTGCTGCCATCTGTTTAGGGCGTCTTTTACCCCTGCCAGGTGACACTGAAGGTTGCGTAGGATGGAGGAAAACCCAGAGGGGTGTACTCCTGAGGGAGAGAATTCTCGGGGCATTATCGCATTATCGGAGTTTTGTTGATCATCGAGCAGTGTAGAGTTTACCGTGGGGGAGCTATCGAGTAGAGAGAATCGTAGAGCTGAGGAGAAGATTTTACGCAGAGGTTACGTCTGAAGAGAACTTCTATCTGATCAGAGTTTTGATATCGAGGGAATGAGAGTAG
Source organism: Asterella californica (assembly GCA_036924285.1). Taxonomy (NCBI): domain Eukaryota; kingdom Viridiplantae; phylum Streptophyta; class Marchantiopsida; order Marchantiales; family Aytoniaceae; genus Asterella; species Asterella californica. The sequence continues at coordinate 575,424 of JAYKYS010000018.1, read as the reverse complement.
AGAGCAGAATCGAGTAGAGAGGAGACCAAGAACTTGTACGTGTATCTTTCTGAATAGAAAACGGGAAGCTTCTAGGTGAACGCGCTGGTGCTTCACAAGAGCAGTTTTCTGATATTCTGAGTTACTGAGTGTGAGCTTTGCAATCTGCATGATCTGGAGTTGAAGATCTACTAGCACGCCGTGTGTTTTATCTTGGCCAGATCAAGAACGTGGTGGTGTGTTTTCTTCCGATCCGTATTCCGTGTGTGGTTTTTCGTCCTCCCCTTCACGATCGTATCACAGCTAGAAGGTTCGCCCTTCTCAGGAAACTCTCGCCTCGACAGCGCCCTGCTCGGAATGTAAGCAGGTGGTCGGCGCCCCACACAATTTTCCACCGGGGGATAGACTTGGGAACATGAACATGCAATTTTATTTTTGGGAAGATTCATAAGCTGAAGTCAAATTATTGGTCAACAAAAGTAACCAGTGAGCTAACTAGCTAGCGTCAATTTCGGGTTCTCTTGATCATCAACTGTTGACCACCCGGATCAAGCCATTTATTCAGATCTTCGGTCCACGGAGTTTTCTTTCCCCACCTCATGATCAGTGGATCCATTGACCATGGACTTTCTATCATCGATCAATCTACCTCGTCGCTACGTGCGTATGTCCTACACCTACGACTTTCACAAAATCTCGCATGAGGAAAGTTTACTACAACTATTGCTACTGCAAGTTGTAGGTTTCTTTGAACATCCAACTGATGGAAGAATGGAAAGAATCAGCCGCCTATGTTAAATTAAATACTCTTTCAAAGCGAGTCAATTGCGAGTATCATCATGGAGCTCGTGAAAGCGCTGAAGCAAACCGTGGATGCTTGAATCATTAATTCAATGCCATTCCTATATATCTCTGTATTCATTTTTGCATGCTTCCGTGAGAATGGATCCTTGATCGAGACGACAATGGTTGATTGTTGAGTGAACCAAACTGCGGATATGAGAAATTGCTAACAAGGTGAGTCATATTGTTCAAAAAGAGAGGAGGAATAGTGGAGCTGGTTGAGTTCTTAAAATCAAAACAGATCACAAGTGCAAATGATGATCTTTGACAGAGGATGTGTAAGTTTAGAACTGACAGATATCGTGTTGCATGATAGTCTGTGAAAGATGATAACAAAAGGATTTTTCTTCTAGTGTGTATGTAGTTTTAAAGGTAGCTGCCCCGGAGCTTGTTAAGCTAGGCAGATGCTAAGCTAGTGCCAAGCTAGACAAGTTACCCCTTAGCTTATATTCCAAAGAACTACTAAGAAATCATGAAAGTACCAAGTGGAAGCTCTTCTTGATAAGAGCATGCATGTGTTTTCATTCATGCAGAACAAGGTTAGATATTTTCGTCATTTTTAGTAAGAAAGTGACAAAAAAGAAAATTGTTGTTTTTCGTTGATGACTCGGATTCATTATCTGATGACACCATCATGTAAGTGTTCTTGAGTAGTATAGTCTTTTGTTATTAGAAACGGAGATGTATGGTGGAAATAACATTCAAAAAGTTAGCAAAAGAGATAAAAGTAAATTCTGTAAGCTGAAGTACATGTTTCTTTACTTGATTAAATGAAAGCAAGAACCACCCCAATGAGAAGGGCGCCCACCTAGAAAGAAGAGGTCATTGGATCAAATCCTCTTGACTCTTGGTTCTTATCTCAACATGTTCACCTCTTGGATCCACCCCCTCTGAACTTGCACATCCTCCGGTATGTGCCAGATCCAGATCAAGACTCTTCAGCTTCAGCTTCAAATTCATCTTCAACCTCCATTGAGTCTACGGCTTCATCCTCAGTAAGCTCTGCAATGTTCTGGTCCTCCCCTCTCCTTCTAAAGAGCTTGATTCTCTTCCCTGCGACTGGTACCTTGAGCACTGCACCATCTAACTCTCTCAAAGAGTATGTGGCATTATCATAAACTTCTAACACCACATAAGGTCCGGACCATCTCTTGAAAACTTTCTGATAGCGCTATGCTGATTATCAAGACTACTATCATAGACTAACACCCAATCACCTTCCTTAACTGGTTTGGGTCGTAATCTATGCGTTCTATCAAATCTGCCTTTGTTTCTCTCTCTAGCAGCTTTTAACCTTTCCACAGCTTTAGCAACATCCTCAGGCCTTCGTTCTAACTGTTGGATCCTTAATGCAAGAAGATCCTCCGTACTTCTACCATCTTCCCATGACAAAACATTCCAAGTAGGCACAACCTCCTCAATCGGCATCACAGGATTTTGCCCTAGTATCAACTCTGCTGGCATGTAACCTGTAACGGTACTATGAGTTGTACGATCTGCCCACAAAGCAAATGGTAGCAGTCTAGGCCATTCACGGATCTTACCCTTGCAAGCTTTTACCAAAGCTTTGATGATTGGCGGATGACCTCTTTCGCTCTTGCCATTCCCTTCAGGATTGTAAGCAGTGGTTAACGCCAACTTGATTCCCAATCGCTTGAAGAACTCAACTGCTTCTTGTGCATCCAACTCACCCTTATCTGCAGTGATCTTTCCCACACCTCCATATCTACAAATAACATCTTCAAGTAGAAAGCGGCAGACACTAGCAGTGGTCTTCGTCCTCAGAGCACGGCCTTCGACTTGGTTAGATAGATCTTCTCTAGCCAAGACTAGATACCTCATTTGTCCAAGCCCAAATGGCATAGTTACCAGATCCACTACCCATTTGTAATGAATGGCTAAAGGATAAGTAGGATGCAATCCATCACGATGGCGTACATTGGAGTACATCTGGCAGGATATACAGGATGAAACAAACTGTACTACATCCTTATACATACCCTTCCACCAATACTTCTCCTTCATCTTGGCAAATGTAGCCCAAACTCCTCTATGACCGGCCCATAAACTCTCATGGAACTCCTTGATCAGCTTCTGCTGCAATTCCAAGTCACATACCACCCGTTGCGGTATACCTCCTTGTAGCTTAAGGCGCTTCCATAGATGTCCTCCATGTAAAAAGTACCCATAAGCTGTTCTACGGATCCTCCTGAAATCTGCATCAGACCAGCCTTCTTGCCTTTCCAATGAACTCAAATAGCGCCCAAGATCTAACCACTCGCCATCATACATAGTTTCCTCAAATAACTCCAATGGAGCTGCAAAACAACTTCTATCTCTTCTAGCAAGAGCACTAGAATAGAACTCTGTTCCCACATCCTCATGATCATCTATCATTTCTTTCTCATCGTAATACCTAGCCCTTGATAACATATCCGCCATAGGATTGTCCTTCCCTGCAATATGTCTAAACTCTAGGTTCAAGGACTTGATATATGCTATCCACCTCAACATAGCAATATCTGGAGTTGTACAGCTAGTGATCATTCCCAAGAGAGGTAAACAATCTGTCTCCACAATCACAGGTGCTCCTATCAAGTATTCTTTGTCACTTTTCATCGCAATAACTACTCCCCATAGCTCTCTCTTGACCTGAAGGTAGTCTCTCTGACGTAAACTTAATACCTTAGCACCAAAACGCACCACATATCTATTTCCATCCTCATCGTCTTGTCCTACAGCCCATCCAATGCCAATAGGACTAGTATCAACAGTAAGGATAACAGATCTGCCCAACTCATATGTTACCTTCCGTAGAGTTGGTGGTGAAGCCAAAAGATCCTTCAACTTCCTCATAGACTCGCTTTGCTCCTCTTGCCACTGAAATCTTTGCCCCTTCCTCAGCAACTTGTACAACGGATCTGCTACATGTGCAAAGTGTGGAATCCATATATGATAAAACACACATGCACCTAGAAATCTTCTCACCTCAGTAACCGATCCACACGTCTTCTTCATTCTTTGAATGACATCAACCTTATTTGGACAAGGTTTCCGACCATAAGATCCACATAGATGTCCCACTATTAACACCTCCTATTCTCCAAATACAGACTTTGCTCCTGATAAAGTCAAATGAACCTCCTCCAGTCGACTCAGTATCTTATCACAGTCAGCTATGTGATCTGCAACAAACTTACGACACCCCCTCTGATCCATTACCTCATTCTTCTCCTCCTCAACACATCCTTTGATCGGCACATCGTCAAGGAATGACATAGTTTTTTCAGGAATGAAATCCCTCAAAACTTTATTCATGCCATTCATCATATGTGCTACAGAATTGGTAGCACCTTGTGGCAAGGTGCACATCCTTAGTAACCCCAAAGGTGTCCTGATTGTAATCAAGTCTCTACTCTCAGAGGATAACTGAAACTGACCATAACTTGAATATAAGTCTCCCATCGAATAGATAGCACGACCAGCAAAAACCTCTGCAAACTCGTCTACAATAGGTCCTATATCCATATTTCTGATAGTTACCTTGTTAACTGGCTGCATATCTTGAATGAATCTCAAAGCTCCACTCTTCTTCGGATCAGTAAACCATCTGCTAGAGTAGGGAGCTATAGATGGTTCCAAGATACCCATCCTAATCCTCTCATTGAGCAAGTCTATCAGTTTTGGTAGATGAGCTCTAGGTACAGGGATAGGACGTAGATTCCAAGGCACATGCGGTATAGTAAAGATTACCATAGGTGCAACTACACTTGGATCTACACATCCTACTTCATGTGACTCAAATGCAAACGCCTTACCATGCCTAGATAGCATCTCCTTGAAGCTCTTCTTCTCTTGCTCAGTAAGAAATCCATCACCTCCAATTCTCAGCTCCTTCAGTGTTGTTTCTGTGAACTGGTGCCCAATTCTTATCGATCCTCTGAGCGTCGGCTCTCTTGCAGCTTGCTCCATCTTCTGATTGTAATCGAGTGGTAAAGACAAAGCCACTGGTTTGACTTTCTTTGCCACTGACTTGTACTTGGTCTCCACATACACCTCTTGTCGATCTATAAACTTATCAATTACATCATAAAGCTCCTTGGAGCTCACTCTCACCACTCTATCTACATCATCTATAGAACTTTCTACTATAGATTTCAACTCTCCTATAGTATCTACCAAATACTGCTCTTCAAACACTCCAGATATGTATTCATCTCCTGCTAACTCTCCACTGTCCCACAAAGACTGATGTACATACTTCACATGTTGCCTCTCAAACCTCTTCAGATTCTCAACCTTCCTATAACACACTGATCCACATGACGTCAATCCTAAGAAGCTAGAGGATAAAGCTTCATGTTCTACTGGATCAGGCGAGAATCCTATCTCTACTATACCGTTGAAGTCTCGCTCTTCAATGGTACTCTGCCAAAACCCCTAGACTCTCTAAACTCTTGAGTAATCTTAGGTAGTGGACGGTCTCTCAACCTATCACGATTCCTCTCATGTTCTACAGCAACGGTCAAAAACTGAACAGCTCTTTTGCCATCTCTACTACGTATCCTAGCATAGGCTGAACCATCATCCATAACTCGTGTCTCCATTCTAACAGCAGTAATGTAAGGCTGCCCTAGAATGATAGGATAGGTTGACATGTCTTGCACAAAGAAATTCTGAACATCACCGATGTCACCCACAGTTACCTTGATGTTGGGACAAGCACCATAGAGTTCTCCCCTCTGGTTGTTGGCAGCACGGATAAGCCATCCATGGTCAGTGTCTATGGACCACCTCCCACGCTTGTACAGCTCCTTAGACATCAGATTAATCTCTGAGCCGTGATCAATCAATGCCACCACAGGTTCCTCCAGATCTCCCAACTTCACCAAGGTCTTTGTGGTTGCTCTTGCCTAATGGTTGTGAGAGTAATGGCTCTTCTACGATGCTTCCACCTCATCTTCAAACCTCACGTGCTGATACGAACTCCCCTTTGATACTTGAGAGCAGTAACCAGCAATCTCATCTTCCTCATCATCCGACAGTTTGGTCCCTAGAGCGTTAAGCGTAGCTGCTTCACCCAAAATCTGACGTTTCCTCTTGATGATATCTATGATAACCTCATGGAACTCACGCTTTGCAATCCCAAGAATCTCACCCAAGGTAAACTCAACCTTCCCATTCAAGATACAGTTCTCTAACACCTGCTTCAAGTCTGTAGCAATCTCAATGTCAGACAGAAGTTTGTATGCAGGCATCTTACCCTTCTCCTTGCTTCTCTCCTTCTCCTTTGGTGCTATAGGTGGTAGATCATCCATAGTCTCCTCCCGAGTAGATGTTGTCTCCTGCCTCGCCTCTGGTCTAGCCCTTTCACTCCTTGTAGCAGGTCGTTTGGCTGTAGAAGCCTCACCTGCATCCTCCCTCCTGCGTTTTTCTTCTAGTACAACTTCATGCTGACTTCTTGCAACATAAGCATGCACTTACATAGTGTCCACAGGGTCATTTCACCCTGTAGTTTCTCGAATTGAGTTGCCAACCCTTCGTAGCACATCCTTGTCTAGCTCTGTTCTAGCTACGGACCGCACTACATCAGACCACAACCCAGTAGTCCCTTTCTCTCTCTCCATCTCCACTTTCACTCCACAGGTAGCAGCATTCACAAGAGAAACAGCATGTGATGCTGATATCTCATTCACAAGTCTCTTCATACCACCCTTGCCAAAGTTGGTTCCCAACATCATCCGAGTCTCTCTCAAATGGATCTTACCATCTTTGAAGAAGATCAGATCCTTCCTCAATGCATCTGAAAACTCTCCACAATCTCTTCTTACATGGTCTAGGCTATCACACCATATACAACGATGAACAAAGCCTTCTCTCATCTGCGGTCTCTGCATAGCAGGCTGTACATTCTGCTCCTTCTCTTCTAACCTAGTGAGCTGAAGCTTAAGCTCCTTCATACCCTTAATTAACTCATCAAGCGGTGAGTCTTCCTCTCTAGCAATTACCAAAGCAGGCTTAGTAGGCAACTGCTTGACAGGAATTATCAGAGGTGTTGCTTCACTTATCACCACCTTGTCCCTTCTTCTCTGTCTCTTGGTCAGCAAAGAGACAGCCTCTTCAACCTCCTTCCAATCAGTCTTCAATCCTCTCTCCTCACTCTTGTCTTCCAGCAACAGCTCAAGCTTCTCCTGAATAGTCACGTCCGCTGCTTGTAAGAAAAGCTCGGTCTTCTCCACCTCCAGTGTAAGCTTCTCTGTCCTTGAAAGCTGAGCATACTGACGATCAAACTCCCTTAACAGCTCATTTACAGACAAACCTTTGTTAGGCTTAACCACCCACTCCAAGAACGTTATCTTGGTCACCTTCTCTGAATCTTCAGTGTAGTACTCCTCCTTCAAAGCTCGCATAAAGCTCTCCCAACTCTGTCCTTGCTGCTGCTTAAGCTCCTTCACACGCCCACGAATCTCAGGGACAACAGCAAGTTCAAAGTTCTCCACCATCTCCTTCTCAGGTACCTTGTTCACCTCCATCTCCCTAGCATAGTATCGCACATACTTGGAAATATCTGTACCTTTGAATTGGTCCATCTGGTGCACCACAGATTGCAACGCCTTGGTTGCTAACACCTCCTTCCTCTCTGTGCTCTGCTGCTGCTGCATAAACATGTGAAAAGCTTGGAACATCTTCATCGTAGCAGCATCCAACTGAGCAGGTTGCTGAGCAGCAGCAGCACCTCCACTTGATGATCCTTGGTTGGCCATGATATCTGATCTTGTAACACTCTCAAGAAAACTCCCACCCTAGGTGTTTCACGTCGAGTTCACCAAAAAGAGAGTATGTCGGAGTGTGATCCGTCTACCTAGAAAAGCGCCGGGCTTCTGGCTTTGGTTGTTTACTCAAGAGGTTGGCTTTCAAGTCACAACAGGAGCTATAAACACTCACACAGGAGTGTAGGATCCTCTGATATGCTCAAAAAGCGAAATCTAGGTCTCACTAGTAATAATAGGTTTAGACGGTGAACTTTGGCACTCCAAGAGAGGAAAACTATGAAGGTTTAGACTTCTAAACTTCCCTTACATGTAAATGAGGTACTACTGAACACACACACAAAGTTTCAGCCTGAGATTGAATTCTAGCACAGAGATGTTGATAGAAAAGTTTTGAATAAGAGAATTATGACAATTTCTGGTACCTAGACAGCTATTCTGACCTAGAACAGAGAATTGGCTCGATGAATTTCAAATATTCTCACAGCATTTGAAGTCGACAAGATGCTGAACATCCCTGTGAAATTGGGACTCCTGATTGTTTGTAGAACTCCAGATCTCCTTCTCTAAAGTCGCTGCTCTAGATTAAGAGCTTTTCAGACCCCCTCTGCTTCAGCGGCCGCCCTGAATTACTCAATCACTCAAATGATTCGGAACTTTTTAGACAGTTGTAGCCCTCCTGACAGTGAAAGCAACCACGAAGTTTTGAAGTGATTTCCTCAATTCTGCTGCAATTGCCACTGAAAATCCCAAAATCAACAAAAGTGACGCAGTTTTGGCACAATCCAAACTTCAATTGGGCATAACTCCTTGTTTATTGATCCAAATCGAGCAAAAATTTCACTGACAGTGCTTGGCACGACGAGCTCTCTCCTCTTGTGTTCTCAGATTTCGAAGATACCTCACCAAATGCTCGAACTCTCCTCTAGAGCTCTATTTCTAAACTTAGAGTTTTACAAAAGACAAAAATGGACCAATGGGAGTTCATAGCTCCACTTGACTGTCCTTTTGTGCCTCAAACTACTTGGTAACTTATCTACACTCATAAGCTACCACGTCAAGCCCCCTAGAGTGCCAGCGTAAAACTTAAACTACCTAAAATGACACATAGCCCTGAAAAATAACTTAAATTAGCTAGAAAGCGTGCATGGGCGACAAGTAAGTACAACCCATGAGTTCAAACCCCTATCAGCATGGAAACCCTAAGTTATGTACATTGAACGTCATAGACAAGTAAGAAGTCACTTGCACAAGCACACAAATGCTTGAACAAGATAACTAACATACTATCAGCCTACTAGGACTCAAAATAGTGTTAACACCGTATGCAAAGGTGTCAAACATATACATAAAGGACTAGAAGTAGTATGAGCTAACTTCTAGAACTACTAAACCTAAGCGTCAGAGTAGAAGTCAAGCATGTAGCCGCCAAGTAGCGCAACACCGTGACGTCCGTCTGGGTCTAGGCTCCCGAACGGTGATCTAACCCGCCGACTTGTTTCTTAGTCTTGCCCCAGTCCTTACAACGTTCCTAAGTCCAGACGTTCAAGTCTAGACGGGAACGTGCCTTGGAACCAGCCCAGTCATCACCTCATGCCCCCTGAGTCCGCCCGCCGAACCCTGGGGTCGGGTGACTCGTCCTGGGCCACCCTGGCATCGAGCCTCTCTCATATATACTTTTGGGGATCGGCGGCCCTGCCCTCCTCTGTGATCCATGAAAATTATACCACAACCCAATCCTGGTTCGGTCATAACTTCCAGCTCGGAAGTGAGATCGCGGAGTGGTATATATCACTAGAAAGCACTCGACGAGACCTTTCCAATGATACCTTACTCGCATTGAGATCTTATGTGGAGCTTCGTCCACGACCTAAAACGTCCTTGGAGCTCCAACACTTAGTCATTTTTCAGAAACCTGTGGTCGAGACCCAGATGCAGTGTCGCAGGATTACTCCTTTTGTCCATTTAGTATACAAGATATTGTTCCCACAGAGGATTTGCACAAGTAACGCTGCTCTAAGTTCTAAGATCTGTTCAAACACACAAACACACAGGTTTTGCCTAGAAATCTCGTCTTCTCATAAAACCACGCGTCTTCCAGACTCGCCAAAAGGTGCTCTGGACCTAAACAAACAACTACTAACTAAAATATCACACAACTATTCACAGAGAAGCTCGGGAAGACGCTTCCTGCTTCCAGGTCACTTCTTCCGATCTTCTCAGTACCGTCTTCCCGAAGCAATTCTCGGCTTCTGGGGGTTCAACTCGACTTCTCACACCTCCAGAAGACTGCTTCTGCTTCGCAGAAGTCGACTAGCAACGGCTGTTACACTTTACTCTTTCTCACTCTCATTCCAACGGGTTAGATGAATCACAGGGTGTATGCCTCATGTAGCCTTCCCAGGCTTCTGCCTACGGAAATGATCTTCCTGCAGCACTACAACGACATTCACCTTCACGGAAGCTCAATAGAAGTCTCAGAAGCTCACTAGAAGAAGGTAAGAAGATGGGGAAGATGGGAGAAGATAGAGAAGAAGGGAAAATCCAAACAAGAGAAAACAAGATGAAAAGGAGAAATTAAGATTCCGACAGGCTTCTAGTCCGGATCCTGACTAACAAGCCATCCTTGCTTGTAATAGTTTGGGGAGGAAGACAACAAACGTGCGTACAGTTGCACCGTCTTCTACTTGAGGATGTCGTCTTCTGTTGTGGGAAGAAGGCTTCTTTCTTTTTTTTCTCGCCGCTCCGACTACTCTGTCTTCTGGGATCCCTTACCCATAAGACCGTCCGTACGTAGATCCGAAGTGCTCTACTGGACGAGCCAAGCTGCGAATCTGCACAACTGCTGACAGTCAACGCCAATCAAGAAGAACGCTTCTCATGCACAATCGGGAGTGAATCCAAGAAAATCCACCACCCAGAAGACATGGACAAAGCTTCTGCACTCAAATCAGCAATCCATTCCCCGAGAAGAAGTCACATTGGCATTGGGAAGCTCACTCCCTCTACTTCCTGCTCCTACTCCTCGACACACCAGTTTAGCTTACAGGACTGCACGAGGATGCCGTTCCCAGTTCCTAAACTGTCCACTACCTCTATCTACATCTTCGAATCACTGCTGGTAACGAGCGTGCAGACCTCTCCGATATAATCTCAATCTATTCGTATGTCTCAAACATCGGGTATAGTGTGTGTGCGCACAGTACACAACAACGTACTTGGTGCGCCCCTCAAATGTGTACACTCTGTCTAATGTGTCATGAGTCTACACCGTAAAATGTTTGTGTGTGTGAAGAACTAGATTTCCTACTCTTTGATCATACTTATGTCATCTACCACGAGAAAACAGAGAAGACGACCACCAGGGAGAGATGGGCGCTGTCAGAAGGCTGCCACCCCACATGCAAGCCGTTTTCCTTTTCCGGTTTAGCTCTCTACTTTGCTATTCCTACGCTACCTATGCTTCCACATGGTATCCTAACTAATTTTACACTGAAAAACTGCCACCCTTAAGATAGCATGTTCGGTCCTACTAAGTTTAGAAATGTCAATGTCGGTTGTGGTTACTATCTACTCTGATTGCTCGAAGGCAATCTCTTCCTGATCTGCTCCTACCGGAGCTCCTAACGCGGCTTCTGATAAGCTAGGAAGCCCTGCGAACACCTCGGGAAACACTGAGGTGGCTTCCTCCTCATCGTTCTTTGCTGGCCCTGCTGTCGCTGCTGCTGCTTCTTCCTTGGCTTCTGCTTCGGCTTCAGAAGACGGCAGCGTCTTCTGGGAAGCGGAGTCGACTGGTGCTTCCTCGCTCTTCTGGAGCATTAGTTCAGTACTAGGGACCATGGCGACCTCATAGGGGTCCGAGGAAGTCGCTTCCTCCACGCGGAATACCTGGGAAGACGGTTCTTCTTCCTGTCTTCCAAAAGACATCTTGTCTTCCGGGGCTTCTTCCGGAGTCTTCTCGGCTTCCAACGCTGTCACTACCAAGTGCACAGCGAGGTCAAACTCCTCCTTCTCCATGTCGGCATCGATCGATGGTACTAGGGCTTGGGAAGATGTAGTTACCGGTGGCGGAGTCGAGGGAAGTCCATAGAGTGTCTTCACCTCCTCTATCTGCCTATCCAAGTACTGGAACATACTCTCCTTGCACTCTACCAACATCGCCTTGGACTCATCGTCCCACTCTCTAGCCAAGATAAGCAACTTCCTACCCGCGGTGAAGTTGAACTTCTTCCGAAGCGCTTCCACCGACTGTGCTAGCATCTCTTGCGCACGAGCTTCCGCTGCTTCTCGCTGCATCTTCTCGGCTGCAACTCGCGCTTCTGCTGCTTCCCGCTGCGTCTTCCATGTCGTCTTCTCTTCTACGAGGGCGGTGATCTTCTCCCGCACTCGGAGAACCTCTTGGTCTCGCTGCTGTAAACGCGCCTGCAACTCCTGGTTGCTCTTCCTCAATTGGGTCAGCTCCTTGGCAGAAGCGGCTGCTTCCGTCTTGTACCTCGCTGCGAGCTTCTCCGTGGTGCGGAGACTAGCTTCCAGCGCTTCTGCCTTCTTCTGGCCTTCGTTCTGACGCATCAAGGTGCGCAGACCGAATCCAGGCTGTAAGGACTTCTCTTGAGCCTTCGCTCTCTTCTCCAACAACTCCATAGCTGGCTGGATCTCTGAGTGGAAGTAGGCACTGAACTCTTCCAGTCTTCTTCCTGCGGAAGACAAGTTCATCTCCACAATCCGATCGGAGGTGTCGACCTTGTCTTCTAGAGGCAAGGATGCCTCTTCCACCACTATGGTCTTCAGCTTCTGTGCACGGTGTCGGGTTGAGAGTCTTCTTGGGAAGGGCGAACCTTCTGGCTGTGATATGAGCTTGAAGGCTGCGTTCAATCTACTAAGGGAAGCATTGGGCTTCAGGCTGTGGCTGGTTTACTCAAAGGATAGGCTTCAAGTCTCAAGGTGATACTGAAAAACACTCATATAAGTCTCTTGGCTCTTCTGATATGTTCAGGAAGTAAAGTTCAGGCTTAACTAGCAATGATAAGATCAGATGGTGAACTTTGACACTCAAAATTGAGAAATATGTGAAGGTTCAGACTTCAGAACTCCTCCTACATGTCAATAAGGTCCTACTGGATACACATACGAAGTTTCAGCTTCAGATCAATTCATAGCACTAAGATATGAGTAGAAACTTTCTGAGCAGAGAAATTACGGCAATTTCTGGTACCCAGACAGCTGTTTCGACCTAGAACAAAGAATTGGCTCGATCACTTTGGGAAATTCTTACAGGATTTGCAGTACACAGCTTGCTGAACACTCCTGTGAAGTTGGGCCTCCTGATTCCACACAGAACTCCAGATCTCGCTCTCTGAAGTTGCTGTTCTAGATTGAGAGCTTTTCGGACCCCCTCTACTTCAGCGGTCGCCCTGAATTACTCAGTATCTCATATCACTTGAAACTTTTTTGACAGTCGTAGCCCGGCTGACAGTGAACGCAACCACGAAGGTTTGAAGCGATTTCCTCAATTCTACTGCAATTGGCACTCAAAACCCCAAAATCAACAAAAGTGATGTAGTTTTGGCACAATCCGAACTGCAATTGGGCATAACTCCTTGTTTATTGATCCAAATCGATCAAGAATTTCACTGACAGTGCTTGGCTCGACGAGCTCTATCTCCCTGTGCTCTCAGATTTCGCAGTGTCTTCACAAATTGCTCAAAATCCACTCTAGAGCTCTGTTTCTAAACTTAGAGTTTTACAAAAGACAAAAATGGACCAATGGGAGTTCATAGCTCCACTTGACTGTCCTTTTGTGCCTTAAACTACCTGGTAACTTATCTACACTCATAGGCTACCACGTCCAGCCCCCTAGAGTGCCAGCGTAAACTTAAACTACCTAAAACGACACGCAGCCCCGAAAAATAACTTGAAATCAGCTAGAAAGCGTGCATGGACGACACGCAAATACAACCCATGAGCTTAAATCCTATCAACATGGTAATCAACCTACTAAGACTCAAAATATATAACATATTCCAAAAATGGACTTCTCTGAGGTCTTAACTTCACTCAAAGAGACTAATGCTTGACAGAGAAATGAATCATTTACTAGGTGAAATGATTCACATCACGACAACGGGAAGAAGCTACTCTTCTTATCTTCCGAGGTGGAAGATCTCTCCCCATGGTAGAAGCGGTCCTCTTTACTGCACTTCCACGCATCGCAGTAGGAGTATCCATCCATCCTTCGTCTTCTGGAGTCTTCGGAAGACTCCCTGGTGTGGCAGAAGCGGTCTTCTGCTCCGGTCGGGTACTCAGCGGCTCTTCCTGCGAGTCAGACTCCGATCCCGAATGAATGAGGGAGGTGGTCTTCCTGGGTACACTTCTAGGACCCATCTTCCTCGGAGGGTGACATCTTCCGACCCACTGGAGTCGTCTTCTCTCACCACAAGCGTCTTCTGATGGGGTACCTAAGTACATCAACTCCGCCTGGACATAAACGTGGAAGATGTCATCAGAGTGGGAGAGGGAGTTACGGCTGCTGCTCGGTCGTCTTCTTTCGAGGTCTCCTCCTTCGTCTCATGCTGCCCTCTTGTCTCCTACTTCACCAACTGATCTTCCGTGAGATCCCCATGGGTACGTACAGGTAGTAGAGGAAAGGTGTCAAGTGTCCTCCTGCCGGGGTACCTAAGTACATCAACTCCGCCTGGACATAAACGTGGAAGAACGCGCCCCAGTTGACATTCTCTCCAGCACACACAGCTTCCAGGAACTCCACGTCCCCATCTCCCGATCTGACGCCCTTCTCTCTCTCTTCTGCGCTTTCCCCTTGGGAAAGAGATGCCGAAACATCTTCGCCAGAAGTCGCTTCTTCGGCTCCCGGTAAGATTCTACCTTCCATCTGTTCCTTCCTTGCCTGTCCTCCATGAAGAGGCAAGTTGTGTTTCCAGGCACATGCCACTCACTCGAGATGGGTAGGATCTTCTTCTCGAGCTAATAACCTCGGTCCTCGGATTCTGACATGTGGAAGACCTTGCGCCACCAATCTTCAGTCCAGGAAGATGGTCTTCCTCGAGCTACTCCTGCCTTTGCAGGTACACGATTGCGAGGCGGTAAAGTAGCCCAAACCTCCTCCAGAAGACCCTGGTCGGCTCGGTTCCAATCCCACAGGAAGAAATCGAGACCCAACTCCTTGAGGAAGGGTTTGGCCTCGGCCAACTCTGCTGCGGGTAACACCAACCCTCGAGGATGCATCAACATACTTAAAAATCTGTTGCACTAAGCCACACGCACTTACTATGAGCTGAAGGCTCAGTCCTTCTCAAGTGCCCACAGTCTAGCTTCTACTTCTCAGAAGACGAAACTAGTCTTCCAGAAGACAGCTCCTCCGTCTTCCGGGATTCTAACAGTGCTTCCTAGATAGCTCTCGTCTTCCGAGCTATATCTAAACAACCCTAACTAAGCAAGGCCTCGCATGGATTCCTCAGAAGACAACCCACCTTGCATTACATCCTACTTCCTATCAGAAGATGGAAAATGTGCGAGAAGCAAAGCGTATGAACAAGTTCCAGAAGATGATCGCGGCTCCTGCGGTGACAATGGCCTCTGGGAAGACTCTCGGGACAACTTCCGATTAAGTAACGTTCTCGGAAGACCTCCCGCAGTCAGGCTTCCCTTCACTGATCTCACCTGTCTTCGGCTTCCGACTCGCAATCTTCACAACAGACACGAAACCTTCATGCTCTGTTCTTTCGACTTTTCACCTCTCATACAAAGAAGAGGAGAGGTGACTGAAGAAGCTTGCTGCATGATGGGAAGACATGACCCTCGACCATTCTCTCCAGATTCTGCCAGCAAGATTTCTCACGACTCTCTCCTAAGTTCGGGAAGAAGAAGAAATAGGCTGCTATGGGTCGGACAGAAGAGACCCCTAACGGACCCTCACGTCTTCTCGCTCGTTTTGCCAGCCTTTCCAATCTTCTAGTCTCTCTAGGAAGATGTGGATTTGAGAAGCTTGGAAGACCGGGAGGCATAGGCCTAGTTCCCATCTTCCAACTTCTAGAAATAACAAACAACTCACTAAGTCTCTCCGGATTCGTACCAAGTCTCTCTTAACACAAAAGCAAAACAAATCCACTCTTGATACGAATTGTATACAGTCGTCTTTACAGACAGTTAAGCTTCCAAAGACAGTCAGGCTTCCGAAGCGTCTTCCGAAGATGTTCCAATCTTCTGAAGCGTCTTCTGTTCAAGGTTTCGGGAGTAAAAGGATGATAGGGTAGGAAAATTGATAGCTGAGCTCTCCAATTTGAGGACGATGGGTAGGGAAGCTCGAATTGAACTCAGGAAGAAACAAGAAGATGTCTGACAAAAATTGGGCAGCGCTTCCGCATCCAGTGTCACAAAAGGAAAAACATGGAGAGGAAATTGATCGGTCGAGTTGCCTACAAACAACCGGAGAAGCGCGGGGGATACCAAACAAAAGACGAGAAGCGGTGGGAAGGAAAGAGAACATGAGAAGAACCTCTACTATCTTCTGTCTGCTTCCTGAGCTGTCTTCGATCTTCCGCGTGCTTCCGGCTCTGATTCCAGTTCTAATGCGACCCCACAAAGCTGCTTCCGCTGTCAGCTCCTGACTACACCTCAATCGATCAAGACTTCCACCTTCGATTCCACTCAGCCGTCCTCCTCCTCCTCCTCAAACTTGTGGGAGTTCACAGAAAGTTCCTTCAGCTCGATACGCTTCTGCTCTCAGTAATTCGACCTCGCCTTCTTTCTAGCTTCGAATCGATCCTGACCTCACTCAATTTCACCTCGCTGCCTTCCTCACTCAAATCAATCACTCTTGAATCGATCTTCTAACCAAGAAGCGCTCTTGCTGCGGGAAGTCGCAATATGGTAATGCGCTTCCTACGCATCTTCCTCGCAGTTTAACGGGTTTCGACCCTCTCGACCTACCTAACCGATTCGGTACTACCTGGTAGATGCACCTACTTCTTACGTGGTGAAGCTTCCGTGGTTGCCGTCTTTCGGAAGATACGTGTCTTCCGTCTTCCGCCTTCCGCCGTCTTCCGTCTTCGGAAGACACAACCGAGAAGACGCTTCCTGGAAGACGGTCGTCTTCCGAAGAAGTCAACTTCTTATTACAAGAAGCTCGTAAGATCATCTTCCTTCTAAGGAAGCCGTAATCTTAAGTAACAACGCTTCTTCAGTTATACAAACAAGTTATTAATCTTAAAAATTTCAAAAATTTGTGAATCATGTAATTTGTGGGCACCACATACATCCACCCTCACATGTTTGCGTCCCCGCAAACATCAGCGCTTCAGCACTTCTGTTTACGTCCAGTATTTTTTGACACGCCACCCATTTACACGAGTGGTCATCAACGTACCGTCTAACTCTTCCAACTGCAAGGAACCATTGATGAAGACCTCCAAGACGCGGTAAGGACCCATCCAGCGAAGATGAAGTTTCCCAAGGAACTTAAGATGTCGATTGTCATAGAGAGGAACCAAGTTCCCATCTACGACGGTTATCTTCTTCAGCTTGTCATCATAGTTCACCTTACGTTGCGCTTGTACTTCGTACGTCTTCTCCAAAGCTGCATTCCTGTCTTCTTCAAACTCTACAAAGTTTAGAAGACGATGCTCTTGGCTTTCCTCTTCTTCCATGTGTTCGGTCACGGCTAACCTGTAAGTAGGGACCTCTAACTCAATGGGCACAATAGGTGTCATGCCATAAGTTAGGTAGAAGGGTGTCTTCTGGGTCGTGACTTTGGGTGAAATCCTGAAAGTCCATAACACAGATGGCAATTTCGTGTCCCAATCATACGCATGGTTAACAATTATCTTATTCAGGATATTACATAGAAGACCATTCGACTTCTCTGTCAGTCCGTTCGCTTTTGGACTGTACGGTGTCGTGTGACGTGCCAGAAGGAGATCCAGTCAGCTATGGAGTTGTTGGAGAAGAGGGCGAAGGCACAGGAGAGGCCCTTACAACATGGATTCGGTATGCGCACCTTGCTGCGATAGGGAGAAGACCAGAAGAAGACGGATTCGCTGGAAGCTAGTCTCCGCACCACGGAGAAGCTTGCAGCCGGGTACAAGGCGGAAGCAACCGCTTCTGCCAAGGAGCTGGTGCAGCTTCGGAAGAGCAACCAGGAGTTGCAGGCGCGGGTACAGTAGCGTAATCAGGAAGTCACCCGAGTGCGGGAGAAGATCACCGCCCTCGCAGAAGAGCAGACCATATAGAAGACGCAGCGAGAAGCCGCAGAAGCGCAAGCTGCAGTTGAGAAGACGCAGAGGGAAGCAGCTGAGGCCCGTGCACAAAAGATGCTGGCACAGTCGGTGGAAGCGCTTCGAAAGAAGTTCAACTACACCGCGGGTAGGAAGTTACTTACCTTAGCTAGAGGATGGGACAGCGAGTCCAAAGCAATGTTGGTGGAATGCCGGGAGAGCATGTTCAGGTACTTGGATCGACAGATAGAAGGAGTCAAGACACTTTATGGTCTTCTCTCGCTTCTGACACCTGCAACCGCATCTTCCCACGCTCCAGCACCATCGACTGGATCCGGAATGGAGAAGGAGGAGTTCGACCTCGCTGTGCACTTGGTGATGACAGCGTTGGAAGCCGAGAAGACTCCAGAAGACGCCCCGGAAGACAAGATGTCTTCTGGAAGACAGGAAGACGAACCGTCTTCCCAGGTATTCCGCATGGAGGAAGTGACTTCCCCGGATCCTTATGAGGTCCCCATGGTCCCTAGTCCCGCACCCGTTGTCGCGCTACTTGGCGGCTACATGTTATATTTCTACTCCGACGCTTGAGTTTAGTAGTTCTAGAAGTTAGCTTATATTACTTCTAGTCGTTTATGTATATGTTTGACACCTTTGCATACGGTGTTAACACTATTTTGAGTCTTAGTAGGTTGATTACCATGTTGATAGGGCTTAAGCTCATGGGTTGTATTTGCGTGTAGCCCATGCACGCTTTTTAGCTGATTTAAGTTATTTTTCGGGGCTGCGTGTCGTTTTAAGTAATTTAAGTTTTACGTTGGCACTCTAGGAGGCTTGACGTGGTAGCCTATGAGTAAAACTAAGTTGCCACGTGGTTTAGGGTACTAAAGGACAACCAAGTGGAGCTATGAACTCCCATTGGTCCGTTTTTGTCTTTTGTTAAACTCTAAATTTAGAAACAGAGCTCTAGAGTGGAGTTCGAGCATTTGGTGAGGGATCTTCGAAATCTGGGGGCACAGGGAGAGAGGTCTCTTCATGCCAAGCACTTCCAGTGAAAATTTCGATCGATTTGAGTCAATAAAGACGGAGTTATGAGCAATTGAAGTTCGGATTGTGCTAGAATTGAATCATTTTGGTTGGATTTAGGGTTTTCAGTGTCACTCGCATCAGATTTGAGGAAATTGCTTCAAAACTTCGAGGTTGTGTTCTCCGCCAGCAGGGCTACGATTTCACAAAAAGTTTCATATCGATTGAGCAACTGAGTAATTCAGGGCGGCCGCTGAAGCTGAGGGGGTCTCAAAAGCTCTTAATCTTGAGCAGCGACTTCAGAGGAGGAGATCTACAGTTCTGTGTACATTCAGGAGTCCCAACTTCACAGGGATGTTCAGCACCCTGTAGACTGCAAATCCTGTAAGAAACTTCGAAATTGATCGAGCCAAACTCCTGTTATAGGTTGAAATAGCCAGCTAGGTACCAGAAATTGCCGTAGTTTTCTTGCTCAAAACTTTTCTGTTCATATCTCCGTGTCAGAATTTGATCTCAGGCTGAAATTTCGTCTGTGAGTTCAGTAGTACCTCATTTGCATGTAGGGGAAGTTTAGAGGTCTAAACCTTCATAATTTTCCTCTCCGTGAGTGTCAAAGTTCACCGCCGAATCCTATTATTGCCAGCTAGACCTGAATTTCGCCTTCTGGGTATATTACTAGATCTTACACATCTGTGTGAGTGTTTATAGCCCCTGTTGTAACCTGAAAGCCAACCTCTTGAGTGAACAACCACAGCCAGAAGCCCGGCGCTTTCCTAGGTAGACGGATTACACTCCGACATACTCTCTTTTGGTGAACTCGACGTGAAACACCTAGGGTGGGAGATTTCTTAAGAGTGTTACAGGATCAGATATCATGGCCAACCAAGGATCATCAAGTGGAGGTGCTGCTGCTCAGCAACCTATTCAGTTTGATGCTGCTACGATGAAGATGTTCCAAGCTTTTTCCATGTTCATGCAGCAGCAGCAGAGCACAGAGAGGAAGGAGGTGTTAGCAACCAAGGCGTTGCAATCTGTGGTGCACCAGATGGACCAGTTCAAGGGTACAGATATTTCCAAGTATGTGCGATACTATGCTAGGGAGATGGAGGTGAACAAGGTGCCTGAGAAAGAGATGGTGGAGAACTTTGAGCTTGCTGTTGTCCCTGAGATTCGTGGGCGTGTGAAGGAGCTCAAGCAGCAGCAAGGACAGAGTTGGGAGAGCTTTATGTGAGCTTTGAAGGAGGAGTACTACACTGAAGATTCAGAGAGGGTGACCAAGAGAACGTTCTTGGAGTGGGTGGTTAAGCCCAACAAAGGTTTGTCTGTAAATGAGTTGTTAAGGGAATTTGATCGTCAGTATGCTCAACTTTCTAGGACAGAAAAGCTTACATTAGAGGTGGAGAAGACCGAGCTTTTCCTACAAGCAGCGGACGTGACTATTCAGGAGAAGCTTGAGCTGTTGCTGGAAGACAAGAGTGAGGAGAGAGGATTGAAGACTGACTGGAAGGAGGTTGAAGAGGCTGTCTCTTTGCTGACCAAGAGACAGAGAAGAAGGGACAAGGTGGTGGTAAGTGAAGCAGCACCTCTGATAATTCTTGTCAAGCAGTTGCCTGCTAAGCCCGCTTTGGTAATTGCTAGAGAGGAAGACTCACCGCTTGATGAGTTGATTAAGGGTATGAAGGAGCTTAAGCTTAAGCTCACTAGGTTAGAAGAGAAGGAGCAGAATGTACAGCCTGCTATGCAGAGACCTCAGATAAGAGAAGGCTTTGTTCATCGTTGTATATGGTGTGATAGCCTAGACCATGTAAGAAGAGATTGTGGGGAGTTTTCAGATGCATTGAGGAAGGATCTTATCTTCTTCAAAGATGGTAAGATCCATTTGAGAGAGACTGGGATGATGCTGGGAACCAACTTTGGCAAGGGTGGTATGAAGAGACTTGTGAATGATATATCAGCATCACATGCTCTTTCTCTTGTGAATGCTGCAACGTGTGGAGTGAAAGTGGAAATGGAGAGAGAGAAAGGGATTACTGGGTTGTGGTCAGATGTAGTGCGGTCCGTAGCTAGAACAGACCTAGACAAGGATGTGCTACGAAGGGTTGGCAACTCAATTAGAGAAACTACAGGATGGAATGACCCTGTGGATACTATGTCAGTGCATGTTTATGTTGCAAGAAGTCAGCATGAAGCTCTACTAGAAGAAAAACGCAGGAGGGAGGATGCAGGTGAGGCTTCTACAGCCAAACGACCTGCTACAAGGAGTGAAAGGGCTAGACCAGATGCAAGGCAGGAGACAACACCTACTCGGGAGGAGACTATGGAGGATCTACCATCTACAACACCAAAGGAGAAGGAGAGAAGCAAGGAGAAGGGTAAGATGCCTGCATACAAACTTCAGTCTGACATTGAGATTGCTACAGACTTGAAGCAGGTGTTAGAGAACCGTATCTTGAATGGGAAAGTTGAGTTTACATTGGGTGAGATTCTTGGGATTGCAAAGCGTGAGTTCCATGAGGTTATCGTAGATATCATCAAGAGGAAACGTCAGATTTTGGGTGAAGCAGCTACGCTTAACGCTCTAGGGACCAAACTGTCGGAAGATGAGGAAGATGAGATTGCTGGTTATTGCTCTCAAGTATCAGAGGGAAGATCAGATCAGCACGTGAGGTTTGAAGATGAAGTGGAAGCATCGCAAAAGAGCCATTATTCTCACAACCATTGGACGAGAGCAACCACAGAGACCTTAGTGAAGCTGGGAGATCTAGAGGAACCTGTGGTGGCATTGATTGATCACGGCTCAGAGATTAATCTGATGTCTAAGGAGCTGTACAAGCGTGGGAGGTGGCCCATAGACACCGACCATGGATGGCTTATCCGTGCTGCCAACAACCAGCGGGGAGAACACTATGGTGCTTGCCCCAACATCAAGGTGACTGTGGGTGACATCAGTGATGTTCAGAATTTCTTTGTGCAAGACATGTCAACCTATCCTATCATTCTAGGGCAGCCTTACATTACTGCTGTTAGAATGGAGACACGAGTTATGGATGATGGTTCAGCCTATGCTAGGATACGTAGTAGAGACGGCAAAAGAGCTGTTCAGTTTTTGACCGTTGCTGCAGAACATGAGAGGAATCGTGATAGCTTGAGAGACCGTCCACTACCTAAGATTACTCAGGAGTTTAGAGAGTCTAGGGGTTTTGGCAGAGTACCATTGAAGAGCGAGACTTCAACGGTACAGTAGAGATAGGATTCTCGCCTGATCCAGTAAAGCATGAAGCTTTATCCACTAGTTTCTTGGGATTGACGTCATGTGGATCAGTATGTTATAGGAAGGTTGAGAATCTGAAGAGGTTTGAGAGACAACATGTGAAGTATGTACAGCAGTCTTTGTGGGATAGTGGAGAGTTAGCAGGAGATGAATACATATCTGGAGTGTTTGAAGAGCAGTATTTGGTAGATACTATAGGGGAGTTGAAATCTATAGTAGAAATTTCTATAGATGGTGTAGATAGAGTGGTGAGAGTGAGCTCCAAGGAGCTTTATGATGTAATTGATAAGTTTATAGATCGACAAGAGGTGTATGTGGAGACCAAGTACAAGTCAGTGGCAAAGAAAGTCAAACCAGTGGCTTTGCCTTTGCCACTCGGTTACAATCAGAAGATGGAGCAAGCTGCACGAGAACCGACGCTCAAAGGATCGAGAAGAATTGGGCACCAGTTCACAGAAACAACACTGAAGGAGCTAAGGATTGGAGGTGATGGATTTCTTACTGAGCAAGAGAAGAAGAGCTTCAGGGAGATGCTATCTAGGCATGGTAAGGCGTTTGCGTTTGAGTCGCATGAAGTAGGATGTGTAGATCCAAGTGTAGTTGCACCTATGGTAATCTTTACTATACCGCATGTGCCTTGGAATCTACGTCCTATCCCTGTGCCTAGAGCTCATCTGCCAAAGCTGAAAGACTTGCTTAATGAGAGGATTAGGATGGGTATCTTGGAACCATCTATAGCTCCCTACTCTAGCAGATGGTTTACTTTTCCGAAGAAGAGTAGAGCTTTGAGATTCATTCAAGATATGCAGCCAGTTAACAAGGTGACTATCAGGAATATGGGTATAGGATCTTTTGTAGACGAGTTTGCAGAGGCTTTTGCTGGTCGTGCTATCTATTCAATGGGAGACTTATATTCAGGGTATGATCAGTTTCAGTTATCCTCTGAGAGTAGAGACTTGACTACAATGAGGACACCTTTGGGATTATTGAGGATGTGCACCTTGCCACAAGGTGCTACCAATTCTGTAGCACATATGATGAATGGCATGAATAAAGTTTTGAGGGATTTCATTCCTGAAAAAACTATGCCATTCCTTGATGATGTGCCAATCAAAGGGTGTGTTGAGGAGGAGAAGAATGAGGTAATGGATCAGAGGGGGTGCCGTAAGTTTGTTGCAGATCACATAGCTGATTGTGATAAGATATTGAGTCGACTGGAGGAGGTTCATTTGACCTTATCAGGAGCAAAGTCTGTATTTGGAGAACAAGAGGTGTTGACTGTGGGGCATCTATGTGGATCTTATGGTCGGAAACCTTGTCCAAACAAGGTTGATGCCATTCGAAGAATGAAGGAGACGTGTGGATCGGTTACCGAGGTGAGAAGGTTTCTAGGTGCATGTGTGTTTTATCATATATGGATTCCACACTTTGCTCATGTAGCAGATCCGTTGTACAAGTTGCTGAGGAAGGGGCAGAGATTTCAGTGGCAAGAGGAGCAAAGCGAGTCTATGAAGAAGTTGAAGGATCTGTTGTCTTCACCACCAACTCTACGGAAGGTAACATATGAGTTGGGCAGATCTGTTATCCTTACTGTTGATACTAGTCCTATTGGCATTGGGTGGGCTATAGGACAAGATGATAAGGATGGAAATAGATATGTGGTGCGTTTTGGTGCTAAGGTCTTAAGTTCACGGCAGAGAGACTACCCTCAGGTCAAGAGAGAGCTATGGGGAGTAGTTACTGCGATGAAGAGTGATAAGGAATACTTGATAGGAGCACCTGTGGTTGTGGAGACAGATTGCTTACCTCTCTTGGGAATGATCACTAGCTGTACAACTCCAGATATTGCTATGTTGAGGTGGATAGCATATATCAAGTCCTTGAACCCAGAGTTTAGACATATCGCAGGAAAGGACAATCCTGTGGCAGATATGTTATCAAGGGCTAGGTATTACGATGAGAAAGAAATGATAGATGATCAGGAGGATGTGAGAACAGAGTTCTATTCTAGTGCTCTTGCTAGAAGGGATAGAAGCTGTTTTGCAGCTCCATTGGAGTTATTTGAGGAAACTATGTACGATGGCGAGTGGTTGGATCTTGGGCGCTATTTGAGTTCATTGGAAAGGCAAGAAGGCTGGTCTGATGCAGATTTCAAGAGGATCCGTAGAACAGCTTATGGGTACTTTTTATATGGAGGACATCTATGGAAGCGCCCTAAGCTACAAGGAGGTGTACCACAGCGGGTGATATGTGACCTAGAATTGCAGCAGAAGCTGATCAAGGAGTTCCATGAGAGTCTATGGGCCGGTCATAGAGGAGTTTGGGCTACATTTGCCAAGATAAAGGAGAAGTATTGGTGGAAGGGTATGTATAAGGATGTAGTGCAGTTTGTTTCATCCTGTATACCTTGCCAGATGTATTCCAACGTACGTCATCGTGATGGATTGCATCCTACTTATCCTTTAGCCATTCATTACAAATAGGTAGTTGATCTGGTAACTATGCCATTTGGACTTGGACAAATGAGGTATCTAGTCTTGGCTAGAGAAGATCTATCTAACCAAGTCGAAGGCCGTGCCCTGAGGACAAAGACCACTGCTAGTGTCTGCCATTTTCTACTTGAAGATGTTATTTGTAGGTATCGGTGTGTGGGAAAGATCACTGCAGATAGGGGTGAGCTGGATTCACAAGAAGCAGTTGAGTTCTTCAAGCGATTGGGAATCAAGCTAGCATTAACCACTGCTTACAATCCTGAAGGGAATGGCAAGAGCGAACGAGGTCATCCGCCAATCATCAAAGCTTTGGTAAAAGCTTGCAAGGGTAAGATCCGTGAATGGCCTAGACTGCTACCATTTGCTTTATGGGCAGATCGTACAACTCATAGTACCGTTACAGGTTACATGCCAGCAGAGTTGATACTAGGACAGAAACCTGTGATGCCAATTGAGGAGGTTGTGCCTACTTGGAATGTTTTGCCATGGGAAGATGGTAAAAGTACGGAGGATCTTCTTGCATTAAGGATCCAGCAGTTAGAACGAAGACCTGAGGATGTTGCCAAAGCTGTCGAAAGATTAAAGATTGCTAGGGAGAGAAACAAAGACAGATTTGATAGAACGCATAGATTACGACCCAAACCAGTTAAAGAAGGTGATTGGGTGTTAGTCTATGATAGTAGTCTTGATAATCAGCATAGCACTATCAGGAAGTTCTCCAAGAGATGGTTTGGACCTTATGTGGTGTTAGAAGTTTATGATAATGCCACATACTCCTTGAGAGAGTTAGATGGTGCAGTGCTCAAGATACCAGTCGCAGGAAAGAGAATCAAGCTCTTTAGGAGGAGAGGAGAGGACCAGAACGTTGCAGAGTTTACAGAGGATGAAGCTGAAGACTCAATGCAGATTGAAGATGAGTTTGAAGCCAAAGCTGAAGAGTCTTGATCTGGATGGCACATACCAGAGGATGTGCAGGTTCAGAGGGGGTGGATGTCGCGCTACTTGGCAGCTACATGTTATATTTCTACTCCGACGCTTGAGTTTAGTAGTTCTAGAAGTTAGCTTATATTACTTCTAGTCGTTTATGTATATGTTTGACACCTTTGCATACGGTGTTAACACTATTTTGAGTCTTAGTAGGTTGATTACCATGTTGATAGGGCTTAAGCTCATGGGTTGTATTTGCGTGTAGCCCATGCACGCTTTTTAGCTGATTTAAGTTATTTTTCGGGGCTGCGTGTCGTTTTAAGTAATTTAAGTTTTACGTTGGCACTCTAGGAGGCTTGACGTGGTAGCCTATGAGTAAAACTAAGTTGCCACGTGGTTTAGGGTACTAAAGGACAACCAAGTGGAGCTATGAACTCCCATTGGTCCGTTTTTGTCTTTTGTTAAACTCTAAATTTAGAAACAGAGCTCTAGAGTGGAGTTCGAGCATTTGGTGAGGGATCTTCGAAATCTGGGGGCACAGGGAGAGAGGTCTCTTCATGCCAAGCACTTCCAGTGAAAATTTCGATCGATTTGAGTCAATAAAGACGGAGTTATGAGCAATTGAAGTTCGGATTGTGCTAGAATTGAATCATTTTGGTTGGATTTAGGGTTTTCAGTGTCACTCGCATCAGATTTGAGGAAATTGCTTCAAAACTTCGAGGTTGTGTTCTCCGCCAGCAGGGCTACGATTTCACAAAAAGTTTCATATCGATTGAGCAACTGAGTAATTCAGGGCGGCCGCTGAAGCTGAGGGGGTCTCAAAAGCTCTTAATCTTGAGCAGCGACTTCAGAGGAGGAGATCTACAGTTCTGTGTACATTCAGGAGTCCCAACTTCACAGGGATGTTCAGCACCCTGTAGACTGCAAATCCTGTAAGAAACTTCGAAATTGATCGAGCCAAACTCCTGTTATAGGTTGAAATAGCCAGCTAGGTACCAGAAATTGCCGTAGTTTTCTTGCTCAAAACTTTTCTGTTCATATCTCCGTGTCAGAATTTGATCTCAGGCTGAAATTTCGTCTGTGAGTTCAGTAGTACCTCATTTGCATGTAGGGGAAGTTTAGAGGTCTAAACCTTCATAATTTTCCTCTCCGTGAGTGTCAAAGTTCACCGCCGAATCCTATTATTGCCAGCTAGACCTGAATTTCGCCTTCTGGGTATATTACTAGATCTTACACATCTGTGTGAGTGTTTATAGCCCCTGTTGTAACCTGAAAGCCAACCTCTTGAGTGAACAACCACAGCCAGAAGCCCGGCGCTTTCCTAGGTAGACGGATTACACTCCGACACCGTGCCTCAGAAGACGGAAGAAGCATCGGTCGACTCCGCTTCCCAGAAGACGCTTCTGTCTTCCAAAGCAGAAGCCGAAGCCGAGGAAGACGCAGCAGCAACGACAGCAGAGCCAGCCAAGGACGATGAGGAGGAAGCCACCTCAGTGACATCCGAGGTAACTACAGGGCTTTCTAGCTTATCAGAAGCCGCGTTAGGAGCTCCGATAGAAGCAGATCAGGTAGAGATTGCCTCCGTGCAATCTGAGTAGTTAGTAACTCCATTTACAAATCCAAATATAGTAGGATCGAACATGTTATCTTAAGGGTGGCAGTTTTTCCATGTAATATTAGTTAGGATACCATGTGGCAGCATAGGTAGCGTAGGAAGGACAAGGTGGATGGCCAATTCGGGCCGGGGAACAGCTTGCATGTGAGGTAGCAACCTCTTGTCAGCGCCTCTCTCTCCCTGGTGGTCGTCTCCCCTGGTTCTCATGACAGCGATATAAGTAGGACCGCAGAGTAGGAGAAAGAGTTCTACCAGTTCTGCCAGTTCTAAAACGTTCAGTAGTCGATTCTATGGTGCAGGCAGACTAGACACATTAGAGAGAAGACACCTGATAGATAGTTCTTCGCACTACACCCGTCGTTGGAAACATACGAATAGTCTTGGAATACACAGGAGGGGTCTGCATACTCGTACCAGCAGTGGTTCGGAGATGTAGATAGAAGTAGTGGACAGTCTAGGAACAGGGAACGGCATCCTCATGCAGTCCTGTTAGCTAGACTGGTGTGTCGAGGAGTAGACGCAGGAAGTAGAGGGAGTGAGCTTCCCAATGCCATTGTGACTTCTTCTCGGAGAATAGATTGTGGATTCGAGTGCAGAGGCTTTGTTCATGTCTTCTGGATGGTGGGTTCCATGAATTTGCTTCCAATTGTGCATGAGAAGTGTTCTTCTTGAGTGGCGGTGACTGTCAGCAGTTGTGGAAGTGTAGCTTGACTCGTTCAGTAGAGCACTTGGGATCTACGTACGAACGGTCTCCTGGGTAAAGGATCCCAGAAGACAGAGCAGTCAGAGCAGCGAAGTGAAGAAGAAAGAAGCCTTCTTCCCACAGCAGAAGACGACATCCTCGAGTAGAAGACGGTGCAACAGTACTCACGTTTGTTGTCTTCCTCCCCAAATTATTACAAGCAGGGATGGCTTGTTAGTCAAGATCCGGACTAGAAGCCTGTCGGAATCTTAATTTACTCTTTTCATCTTGTTTTCTCTTGTCTGGATTTTCTTATCTTCCCCATCTTCTCCCATCTTCCCCATCTTCGTACCTTCTTCTAGTGAGCTTCCGAGACTTCTATTGAGCTTCTGTGAAGGTGAATGTCGTTGTAGTGCTGCAGGAAGACCATTTCCGTAGGCAGAAGTTTGGGAAGGCTACAGGGGGCATACACCCTGTGATTAATCTAACCCGTTGGAAGGTGAGTGTGAGAATAAGGTGTAATGACCGTTACTAGTCGACTTCTGCGAAGCAGGGCAGCCTTCTGGAGGTGTGAGAAGACGAGCTGAACCCCCAGAAGACAAGAATCGCTTCGGGAAGACGGTATCGAGAAGACCGGAAGAAGCAACCTGGAAGCAGGAAGATCGTCTTCCCGAGCTTCCATGTGAATAATTGTATGATATTTTAGTTGGTAGTTGTTTGTTTAGTTCCAGAGCACCATGTGGCGTGTCTGGAAGACGTGTGGTTTTGTGTGGTTTTGTGAGAAGACGGGCTTTTTAGACAAAACCCGTGTGTTTGTGTGTTTGAACAGATCTTAGAACTTAGAGCAGCGATTACTTACGTAAATCCTCTATGGGAACGATATCTTCTATACTAAATGGGCAAAAGGAGTAATCCTACGTCACTACATATAGTGAGCACGATTTTTGACGCCGCTGCCGGGGATTTCATCTTAGTAACTTCTGTTCTAAGCTTCCTGGATCTGTGTGCCATAGTTAGGTTCATTTCGAACTAACTTCGATTGTAGTTGAATATGTTGTGGGACTCTATCTTGCTAGAAGACGGAAACCGCAACCAAAAGTTGATAAGATACCCCAGGGAGAGTTGGAAGAAGCCGCTTCCCTGCTTCCAAGAGCTTCTTGGAAGACTCGATCTTGGAAGATTGCAGTGAGTGCAACCAGAAGCAGGAGAAGAAGACGTTCTGAACTTGTGATTGGTTGTTCAGTCATTTGGTCTCCCGGATCTAGTGGTAGAAGGAGAGGGACATCGGTTCTCAGTACTCTGGTGGATGCCTCCGATCGGAGGAAGAAGCAGAAGACGCACGGGTAAAGATCCTGAGTGGGTTAATTCACCCCAGCGAACCGCTTCTAGAGAGCAGAGAGACACCAAAAGAAAGAAGAAGAGCTCAGGAAGATCCGATCGGTAGAGTTGGAAGAGCCTTCCATCTCGAGCATAATCTTTGGCGAAGACAGACACCAACCGGGTGATCACGTGTATAAAGTAGATTTTGGTACTGGTTACTCAGAAGACGTCTTCCCAAGCGCGGAAGAAGCTTCTCAAGGTGAGGGAAGACTGGAGGAGGTTGTTCCAGACATCTCGGAAGGTAGCAGTGACAGTAGTTCTGACTCAGAAGACGGCCTTCGTGATTCAGACAAGCCGTAGGTTGCTTCCGCTTGTCTTTCTGGTTCAGAAGATGAACTTTCAGGTCGGCAAACTGCTTCAGAACCTCATCGATGCGGAGATCAGGCGCAGACTGTATGATCTGAGTTTGAGGCATTTTCTGCACAACTTCCTCCCTTGCTCACATCTTCTCCTTCTTCTTCTTCCGCGCCTTCTTCTCTTGTTCAGATTCGGATTCTGAACTTTCGACAGTAGACTCTTCAGAAGTAGAAGATGCTTCCGAATCACTGTTATCAGTTTCAGTGGACTTGGACTTCCTCTTGGACTTCCGAGAAGACTTCTTCGACTTCTTGGACTTCTTCGAGGTCTTCTCTCTGTCTTTCGTCATATTCCGAGTGATGCTCGAGGTTTCATACTGCTCGGCATGCTTCTGTATCTTTGCTAAATCATCACCTCCTCCTCTTCTGCAATACAATTCCATATCTTGAGACAATCTTCCCAAGTACCAGTCCACAGCTTGCTGAGCACAGTAGCAGAGTCTTCCTTGGTTCTGAGGGATGTGATCTAGGAGATCTTCAAACCTCTCGGTGTAATCTCTCAGTGTCTCTTTCTTCTTCCGTTCGAGCCTCTGAAGCTCTATGAGGGTCATACGATCGTAGTCCACTCCTCTGAACCTCTTCAGAAAGGCTACCTTCAGAGTAGCCCAAGCGGCCATTACTACACCATCATCCAACATCTTACTCATCCACTTCCTTCCCTTCCCTATGATCAAACTGGGAAATACACGGAGTCTGTCAACATCAGCGTCTTCCTTGTTGGATCTAGAGATGGTCTCGAACATCGTGATGAAGTCGTCCGCGTCAACATCATCGTCGTACGGATGGTACTTCTGCCGAGTGTGGGAAGCCATGTCGACTGCCGGCTGGTGCGACTGTCAACTTCTTTCTTCCTCAGGTCCAGGTGGTGGAGATGGTCTTCTCGAAGCACTACTCATTTGTAATGAATGGCTAAAAGATAAGTAGGATGCAATCCATCACGATGGCGTACATTGGAGTACATCTGGCAGGGTATACATGATGAAACAAACTGTACTACATCTTTATACATACCCTTCCACCAATACTTCTCCTTCATCTTGGCAAATGTAGCCCAAACTCCTCTATGACCGGCCCATAGACTCTCATGGAACTCCTTGATCAGCTTCTGCTGCAATTCCAGGTCACATACCACCCGTTGTGGTACACCTCCTTGCAGCTTAGGGCGCTTCCATAGATGTCCTCCATATAAAAAGAAACCATAAGCTATTCTACGGATCCTCTTGAAATCTGCATCAGACCAGCCTTCTTGCCTTTCCAGTGAACTCAAATAGCGCCCAAGATCCAACCACTCGCCATCATACACAGTTTCCTCAAAAAACTCCAACGGGGCTGCAAAACAGCTTCTATCCCTTCTAGCAAGAGCACTAGAATAGAACTCTGTTCTCACATCCTCCTGATCATCTATCATTTCTTTCTCATCGTAATACCTAGCCCTTGATAACATATCTGCCACAGGATTGTCCTTCCCTGCAATATGTCTAAACTCTGGGTTCAAGGACTTGATATATGCTATCCACCTCAACATAGCAATATCTGGAGTTGTACAGCTAGTGATCATTCCCAAAAGAGGTAAACAATCTGTCTCCACACCACAAGTGCTCCTATCAAGTATTCCTTGTCACTCTTCATTGCAGTAACTATTCCCCATAGCTCTCTCTTGACCTGAGGATAGTCTCTCTGCCGTGAACTTAACACCTTAGCTCCAAAACGCACCACATATCTATTCCCATCCTCATCGTCTTGTCCTACAGCCCATCCAATGCCAATAGGACTAGTATCAACAGTAAGGATAACAGATCTGCCCAACTCAAATGTTACCTTCCGTAGAGTTGGTGGTGAAGCCAAAAGATCCTTCAACTTCTTCATAGACTCGCTTTGCTCTTCTTGCCACTGAAATCTTTGCCCCTTCCTCAGCAGCTTGTACAACGGATCTGCTTACATGAGCAAAGTGTGGAATCCATATATGGTAAAACACACATGCACCTAGAAACCTCCTCACCTCGGTAACTGACCCACATGTCTCCTTCATCCTTTGAATGGCATTAACCTTGTTTGGATAAGGTTTCCGACCATAAGATCCACATAGGTGCCCCACAATCAACACCTCTTGTTCTCCAAATACAGACTTTGCTCCTGATAAAGTCAAATGAACCTCCTCCAGTCGACTCAGTATCTTATCACAGTCAGGTATGTGATTAGCAACAAACTTACGGCACCCCCTCTGATCCATTACCTCATTCTTCTCCTCCTCATCACACCCTTTGATCGACACATCATCAAGGAATGGCATAGTTTTTTCAGGAATGAAGTCTCTCAAAACTTGTTCATGCCATTCATCATATGTGCTACAGAATTGGTTGCACCTTGTGACAAGGTGCACATCCTTAGTAACCCCAAAGGTGTACTCATTGTAGTAAAGTCTCTACTCTCAGAGGATAACTCAAACTGATCATAACCTGAATATAAGTCTTCCATTGAATAGATAGCATGACCAGCAAAAGCCTCTGCAAACTCGTCTACAATAGGTCCTATACCCATATTCCTGATAGTCACCTTGTTAACTAGCTGCATATCTTGAATGAATCTCAAAGCTCCACTCTTCTTCGGATCAGTAAACCATCTGCTAGCGTAGGGAGCTATAGATGGTTCCAAGATACCCATCCTAATCCTCTCATTGAGCAAGTCTATCAGCTTTGGTAGATGAGCTCTAGGCACAGGGATAGGATGTAGATTCCAAGGCACATGCGGTATAGTAAAGATTACCATAGGTGCAACTACACTTGGATCTACACATCCTACTTCATGTGACTCAAACGCAAACGCCTTACCATGCCTAGATAGCATCTCCCTGAAGCTCTTCTTCTCTTGTTCAGTAATAAATCCATCACCTCCAATCCTCAACTCCTTCTGTGTTGTTTCTGTGAACAGGTGCTCAATTCTTCTCGGTCCTCTGAGCGTCGGTTCTCGTGCAGCTTGCTCCATCTTTTGATTGTAATCGAGTGGTAAAAGCAAAGCCATTGGTTTGACTTTCTTCGCCACCGACTTGTACTTGGTCTCCACATACACCTCTTGTCGATCTATAAACTTATCAATTACATCATAAAGCTCTTTGGAGCTCACTCTCACCACTCTATCTACATCATCTATAGAGCTTTCTACTGTAGATTTCAACTCCCTATAGTATCTACCAAATACTGCTCTTCAAACACTCCAGATATGTATTCATCTCTTGCTAACTCTCCACTATCCCACAAAGATTGCTGTACATACTTCACATGTTGTCTCTCAAACCTTTTCAGATTCTCAACCTTCCTATAACACACTGATCCACATGATGTCAGTCCTAAGAAGCTAGTGGATAAAGCTTCCTGCTCTACTAGATCAGGCGAGAATCCTTTCTCTACTGTACCGTTGAAGTCTCGCTCTTCAATGATACTCTGTCAAAACCCCTAGACTCTCTAAACTCTTGAGTAATCTTAGGTAGTGGACGGTCTCTCAAGCTATCACGATTCCTCTCATGTTCTGCAGCAACGATAAAAAACTGAACAGCTCTTTTGCCATCTCTACTACGTATCCTAGCATAGGCTGAACCATCATCCATAACTCGTGTCTCCATTCTAACAGCAATAATGTAAGGCTGCCCTAGAATGATAGGATAGGTTGACATGTCTTGTACAAAGAAATTCTGGACATCACTGATGTCACTCACAGTTACCTTGATGTTGGGACAAGCACCATAGAGTTCTCCTCTCTAGTTGTTGGCAGCACGGATAAGCCATCCATGGTCGGTGTCTATGGGCCACCTCCCACGCTTGTACAACTCTTTAGACATCAGATTAATCTCTGAGCCGTGATCAATGAATGCCACCATAGATTCCTCTAGATCTCTCAGCTTCACTAAGGTCTCTGTGGTTGCTCTTGCCCAATGGTTGTGAGGGTAATGTGTAACAACCCAGAGAAACACAAAGTATCAGAAATAGTAAATTAAAGATCGTTCTCACGAAGATACAGTTAACAATTACACAAAACACAATACTACAACGTCACAATGATAATTCAGATAGTTTTCTGTTATTCTCACGGAATGGAATAATATCCGGATGAGAGTTAAGTCTGATAAGAAACCAAACCCAAGCAAAACCTGACAAATCGAATACAAACAACAACGAAATAGTTCTTGATCAGGGAACCTTCCAACAATACAAAGAAAAGATTGAGAAGACAGTTGTTTGAATGAATGAAGAATATAAAATACTGCTGAAATGTTACTAGTCTTCTTCTGAAAAGATAGAAGAATACAGATTTCTCATCAAGGTTCCAAGGGTAAGCCCCTACTCTTCCTAAGGAGTGTTCTTGCAACTAAATCTTCACTCTTAAGAATCCCACTTATTTGAAGAAGCCAAACTTAAGTCGAAGCCACCATATTCCGAACTCTCCTTACAATTTAACTTATCTCTTCCACTTCACAGTCACTGATTTGTTCTCAGATCTTCGTTCAAAAGCTCTTCACGAAGATTACAGTTTCAACTTCGGCCGAAGGCTCTTCAAAAGTTCCTACGCCAAAGTCCATTCGCTTAAGTCTAACGGCGAAGATCTTCATCAATCAGAAATTACACCTGCGACAGCAAACATCGAATATTCGGAGGAAAATATCTTCGTTCAAAGCATTCACAACATCACTCCGCACTTTTGGGAAATGGAAATTAATTAATAAAGAACTGAAAACATGGAAAAGGCACGAGGGCTGTGGATCGCGTTGCTTATATACTACTTCGTCCTAACTTAACTGTTTTCTAACTGTGCTAACTATTTATCTTCCTACGAAGGCGGAAGACCTTCGCTACCCTACGATCATCTTCATCTTCACTCAATCTACACTCCTAAGCCTAATTGTGCCATGAACTCCTCTAACTGAACTTCCGCGTTCGCTCGTATCTCGTCTATCTCTCTATCTACTTTCTGTCTAAGTCGAGAAAGGCGCACTTTCACACCATCGGGGTTCGTCTCCGCTTGCACTACTTCTGCCTTCAGCGCCCGAAGAAGTCCAAGCTAATCCGCATCCAGTCTCGAAGTCACGTACGCAGAAAGAACCGGCATCAACTTCTTTCGAAGGTCTTCGGAGTCAGCTACCTTCGTCTTCAAGCTCTCATTCTCCTTGGTGAGCTCGGCAACTGTCACTTGGTACTCTTCTCGACTTCGCTGCAAGTCAGCCTTCTGAGTAGACAACTCCTGAATGTGGTCAGAGAAGCTCTTCATCGATACTTTAAGCTCTTCTTCCTTCCCGTTCAAGGCAGTCTTGGCTTCTTCACATTGACGTCGAAGATCTTCGAGCTCCTTCTCTGTCTCCAATCTCAACTTCGTCACGTTTCGGGCTTCTTCACGGAGATTGTTTTTCTCTTGCTGCCAAGTACCTCGACTAAAGTGTAACTCCGCTAACATCTCCGAGAATGACACCTTCCTCTTCACTTCTCTCTCGTAGTCCTCCTTATTGTCTTCAAGAAGTCAGAGGACTGGGACGACCACCTCTTCGCCATAAAGCATTGCCTTCTTGAACAGGTCCACATTATCTAAGGCAGACCCCTCCGAAGTACCTTCGCCACAGACAGCAGCACCTTCCATCTTCGCTCCCGAGCTGCTTAGGTCCACCGTCTCCCTCTTTGTACTCTTGACTTTCTTCCGTGCCTTCGGCTTGTCCATGGGCGAAGTCGGAAGAGTCTTCTTCCTCTTACTGCGCCTCCTCTATTCGTCATCGATCAAAGTATGTACATCCACTGCCTTCTGTGTCTCTTGAGGCTCTTCGGCTGGTGCCTTCGGCGAAGCCTCCAATTGCTGAACATCTTCTGTGGGTGCCCCTTCAACTTCACGAATGGGCGAGAAATCATTACCTTCTAGCTCTTCATCTTCGTCGAAGCCCAACTGCTTGGCTTCGTTCTCCGATAACCACCTCATGCCAAAGTAAAAGATACTGACGAAGCCCCCCATGTAAACGTAATCCTGCTTCTTCCATAGGCGCTGGACTTCGTCATGGAATATCTTCGCCCAGTAAGCTCGTCTGCCGACGAAGAGATTCTCGAAGAAGCATACCTTCCAAGTGGTCAGGTAAGTCGTTCTTCGGGGGCTCAGGATCAGCATGACAGCCTCCGCAATCTTCCTCTTCACTAGGTCGCGGTACTCGGTCAACTTGTATCCATTCGTCGGATGCATCGGATGTTCGAAGATTTCTCCGTAGTTCTGGTCCTCCTTGACCAAACTCTTCATTGAGGCATTGTCGAAAAGTAAGTCGCCATTCGTCCCTACCTCGTCTAACAGGACCTTCTCTCAGTTCTCAACGGTCTAGTTACCGGGTCGTGCATAGCCATCTTTGCCCTCGTGATCTTCACACATCCGTATCTGACTAATGAACTTGCCAGACACCTTAGTCCAGCCTCCTAGGGTTAGGAAACTGAGACCTAACTCCTTCAGCTTCGGCCGAAGGCGCACTAACTCCTCTTGGTCTAGCTCGAAAGCTCTAATCCTCGGTAACTTCGTCGTGATAGACATTGTGATCAGACGAAGGTTGCTAGACTGGCTGTGACGTAAACTTCATCTAAATTGCTAGTCTTCGCTCAAGTTGACCTTCGCCCAAACTGATTGCCTTCGCTCAAATTCTCTATCTTCGTCTAAACTTATCGTCCGCAATTGGAGAGCAGCTGAGTGCTAAGAGTGGATTTGGGAAATGAGCTAGTTTTCCTAGTATATAGCTTGATTCAAACTCTCGCACGTGCCGAAGTCGCCTCTGATTGCTTGTCGCCGACCTGACAAGGGCATGCGCATGCTGTCTTCGCCCACGCCTCTCATCGTTCCTGTCCCTTCCTGGATAAGTAGCTCGTGTTTATTCAGACTATGTCCCGACTGTGAGTTCCTCGGACTATTCGTGAAGATAGCGTACTAACGATTTGCATTCTCGAAGTCTCCCTTCTCAAATCTTTCCTGTGAAGGTCTTCTTCCGAAGTCTCTCCTTCACTAAAACTAAGCTATTCTTCTTCTGTCTTCGTTATTTCTTCTACAAACTTCTACATTTCGATCTTCTTCTATCAAAAATTGAAAAAGTGAGCTTTACATACTTCTTCCCCCAGATGTGAGCGACCCTGCGAACACCTCAAGAGTAGTATCGCTTGATTCTTCCTCCGTTTACTCGAGTAGCGAAGAGATTTTCTTCCAGGTCTTTAAGTTGGACTGAACTATTGCAATAACATTGTGCGACTATGTATGGTCCCATCCATCGTAGCTGTAATTTCCCTGGAAACTTAATATGTCTACTATCATATAGCAAGACTAAGTCTCCGTCGTTCACTTCCACTTTCCTCAACCTCTTGTCATATACTTTCTTTCGCTTCTCTTGTATGTCCTTAGTTAACTCCAGAGATGCCCCGCGATTTTCTTCCAGTGCCATCAGACTTTGTAATCTGATGAGCTGACTATCTTTTGCAGACAGTCTATCCTGTGACAAAATCTTGTAAGTAGGGGTTTCGAACTCAATAGGCATAATGGGATGTATTCCATACGCTAAGAAGAACGGCGTCTGTCGTGTTGTTATTTTCTTTGTATTTCTGAATGCCCACAACGCTGCATCCAGCTTGGTGTCCCAATCATAGGCATGATTGACAGTCACTTTGTTCAAAATTTTACACAGTAATCCATTGCTTTTCTCAGTAAGTCCATTCGCCTTAGGATTATACGGAGTAGTCTTTCGATGCTTGATCTGAAAGTACTCTGTCAGTGCCTCTATGGTGTTGTTCAAAAAGTGTGTGCCCCTATCACTCACCAGTTCCAATGGACATCCAAACCTGATGATGATATTCTTGTGTAGAAACGCTGCCACTGTTATTGCATCATCTTTCTTTGTTGCTTCAGCTTCCACCCACTTGGTTGCATAATCTGTAGCAACCAATATGTATCTTCTTCGTGTCTTCTTTGTTGCTGGCTGAATAGGTCCCACAAAGTCAATTCCCCACTTCTCGAATGGTGCAAGAGGTAAGATAGGGTGGAGTGATCATTGAGTAGTTCGAGTAGGCTTACCTACTCGTTGACAACTGTCACACCTTTTAATGATCGCTTGCACATCTTTGTACATGGTGGGCCACCAATATCCTGCATCTAAGATCTTCTTCACTGTGTTGCGAAGGGCATAATGTCCTCCTGCTGATTCTGAATGCATGGCATCCACCACTCTTCCTACTTCTTCTTCTTCTAGACATCTTCGTAGTTCATCATCGGTCCCCTTTTTGAACAGAATACCGCTCTTCAGCTCGTATGGTCCGACCTTGTGTATGAACACCGTACGCTGTTCCACATCCATTCCCTCAGGACACTGCAATGAATACAGATATCTATATATCTCATGATACCTGCTTGTGAGGGTTACCGTAAGCTGGAAAAGTTCTTCATCTGGAAAGTCATCTGCTACGTTATCTTGACGCTCTCCTGTCCTCAACCGAGACAAGTAGTCTGCATTCTCATGATGTTTGCCTGCTCGAGTTTGAACTGTGAATTTGAACTCCTGCAATAACAACATCCATCTTGCTATCCTTCCCGACAAATCAGATTTTTGCACCAGATGTTTTAAAGCATAGTGGTCCACGTAGAATACAAACTCGCATCCCAACAAATAGTGTCAAAATTTTTTGACAGAATACACCATCCCTAGTGCTTCCCGCTCTGTAGTAGAATAGTTCTTCTCTGCAGCTGATAGCTGTCTACTCGCATAATAAATCGGATGGTCCATCTTTTCGCTGTCTTTCTGACTCAGCACCACTCCAATAGCGAATGCTGAAGTATCCACATACACTTGAAAGGGTAGATTCCAATCTGGTGCCTTCATGACTGGAGCTTCAATCAACTTCGTCTTCAGTGTTTCAAAAGCTTTTTGTCTCTGTTCCTGCCAGATGTACTCAGTAGTCTTCTTCAACAATTCGGTTAGTGGTGTTGCATAGTTTTTAATAAACCTCCGATAGAAACCCACATGTCTTAAAAATCCCCGCAACTCGCTAACATTTGAGGGAGGATCCAAAGCTACTATAACTTGAACTTTGTCTACATCTACTTCAATGCCCCGCTGCGAAACTCTATGTCCTAATAAAAGACCTTCTGACATGACGAAGAAACACTTTTCTGGGTGTAATGCTAACTGAGCATCTCTACAACGCTGAAAAACTATAGCCAAGGAATTTATATGTTCTTCCCTTGGACCAAAAACACAAAAATCATCTATAAAAATTTCTAAAAACTTCCTAAGATACTCCTGAAAAATTTTTGTCATCATTCTCTGAAATGTGGCAGGAGCATTACACAAACCAAAAGGCATCTTGTGATAAGCAAAAATACCCCGGTCAGTGGTAAAAGTAGTCTTGTCCTTGTCTTCTTCTCTGATGGATACCTGATTATATCCTGAAAATCCATCGAGAAAACTATAGCACTCATGACCAGCTACCCTATCCAAAATAGAATCTGTAAAAGATAAGGGATGATGATCTTTCCTAGTTGCTGCATTCAGTTTGCAAAAATCTTGACATACTCTAATTTTACCAGTCTTCTTCTTGGGTACTATCACTATAGGTGATACCCATTCACTACTAAGGACAGGAAAAATAATACCAGCACTTAAGTACTTATCAATCTCATCCTTGACTAAGAGGGAATATTTAGGATTTAGCCGGTATTGTCGTTGTCTCATAGGTACAGAGTTTTCCAGTAGGTCAATTCGATGTTGACCCCACTTCGCAGGAATACCCTTCATGTCTTCTATCTTCCAGGCGAAGACATCCTAGTAGTATGTTAACATGTCATGGTACACTTCCAATTCGGCTCCTTGTAACTTCGTTGTGATCTTCAAGATTTTCCCTTCTTCGAGGACTAAATCCACTATTGCTGATTTCAGTACCATTCCTTATGTGTGGCTTACCTCTGAACTTCTTTGTCCTAACAATGATTGCTATTCTTCATCAGGTCCTTTGCAGTCTTCTTCTTCTTCTATCTCATAGCATTGCAAGTAGTTCACAACTATGTAAGGTCCTGATTTTTCATTCTCTGAGCTATTGCTTGAAGACGAAGAGTCTTCTTCCGAAGTGTATCCTGAATCTGTTGAAGATGTCTCGCCCTGGTGTGACATCTTCTTCCAACTTACAGAGACACTCTTATCCTTTGGTTTCATAGGATCATTAAAGGACAACTTCTGCTTATACCAATCAGTAATTACCTTAGCACCATATAGCCAAGGTCGACCTATAAGCACTCCATAGCTAGACTTAACCAATGGCCTTAGTACATATAGGTAAGTTTGAAGATTATCCCACCAATTGTCGTAGTGATATCTCGCAGTACTCCCAAAGGTCTTCTTCTGCTCTGATCCGTCATCCTCAACACTCTTGGTGTTGATTCGAACTTAGTGTAACCCAATCCATGCGCTGTCTCTTCTGTAATAATGTTCACACTAGAACCGGAGTCTATAGACACATGCTTTATTAGACATCCATCTATCTCGATGTCTACTTCTGGAGATCCTAAGTCCTCCAATCCAACTTGAAATAATGAAGGCAGATTCTTCGATTTAGCCTTCGCCGGTTTTCTCAAGGCTGCCAATAACAACTTCCTGTAGAGCCTATTGTCTTCGACCAACTGCTTGATAGTTATGTTAGCTTGTTGGTTCAGCAAATCTTCTACTACGTTGTAATGAGGGCTCACCACTGGAACAATCCTCTTAGGTTGGTCTGCCACCAGCTTCCGTAATTCGGATGGTCGACCGACTTCGGGCGAAGAGACTTCAGCTCGAATCTTCCCAGACCCTTCTCTGCTAGGTTCCACTTCCT
The DNA here is from genome assembly GCA_036924285.1 of Asterella californica. Lineage (NCBI taxonomy): Eukaryota > Viridiplantae > Streptophyta > Marchantiopsida > Marchantiales > Aytoniaceae > Asterella > Asterella californica. The sequence continues at coordinate 535,016 of JAYKYS010000018.1, read as the reverse complement.
TGGCTTGCGTACTCACTTCTCTATTGAGTAGTGCCCTCACTTCTCAATAGAAGTCCGGAGATGTCCGCAGGTAGTATTCCTGAGGTCTTCTTCTTTCTCTGCTCTTCTTTATGATCATCTGCCTGTGCCGATATCGTCTGTTTCTCTACAACTTCGCACACTTGTTCTGTCAAAGTTTTGTGCGCTTTCTTCTCTTTCTTCAGTTGCTTCTGCTCAGTCTTTTTAAGGTCCTTCGCCTCCTGAGCTGCAGCTTCTGCTAAAGTCTCTCTCTTTCGAAGTAGTCTCTTCCCACTTCGAGTCTCCACTTTGTTTACCAGAATCTCCTTGTCTTCTGGCCAACCATATCCATCGTCCTTCGAAGGAGTGCAAATTTTCAGATCTTCTACCAATTCGACCATGTTTACTCTTGCGTCTGGTCGTTGTTGGTTGGTAGGTGGTTGAAATCTCACTCCAGTCTTCTGAATTGGTTCATTCGTACAATCTGTGACTCCATGACCGAGTTTACCACACTTCCCACACAGTGGCATATATCCTACTTGTTTCTTTGGATGATGACAAGAAGGAGCCCAATGACCATTAGCGCCATAATTAAAACATGATGTACCAAGAGATGGTGGTGGTTGGTATCCTCCAGGGGTAAACTTTCGTTGGGTAACGTTAGTTGTCATTTGTCGGGGTACAAAATGTTGAATGTGTACCGGAGGAATAGGAGTAAATTGTTGGGGTTGAGTGGACACCACAGCACCCTTTTGGGTTTGTACTCCATAGACCCCATCTTCACATTCCACAAAGTAGTTGGGCTCATACACTAGCGCCCATTCCATTGAATGTATATTGTAAGTGGTTTGCTGTTAAAACATTCCGTGTTGGCATGTATTGGCTTCCCACAATTAGTACACCACAAATTCGGACGAGAACTAGTCGGCGACTTACTTCTTTCCGGCGTTCTCACCAACTGCACCTTGAGGTCTTCGAACTTCTTGAGAAGATCATCAAGTGCGTGATCTTTAGGTGGTGGAGTTCTCTTCACCATCGGAGGTCTAGACCTCGTCATTCTTTTCCGCTTCTTACGCTTTTCCTCTTCGTCCGAAGATGAGGAATCTTCGTCTTCCGATGTTGAGCTTTCATCCGAAGACTCTTCTGAAGATTCTTCTGAAGATGAATATTTTCTATGTTTCCGTTTTAACTTCTTTTTCTTCTTCTTCTTCTCTTCTTCGCGACTATTCTTGGACTTACTGAAATTCTTCTTCTTTCTCGACTCCGAGGTCTTTTCATGGTCTCTGCTAAGGATATTGGAGGATTCGTAATTCTCAGCAGAATCAATGGCTCGCTCCAAGGTTGACGTATCAAACCGTCTAACCCACGTTTGTTGCTTTGAAGGCAACCCTTTCACAAACCACTCTACTGCCTGTGCCGTCGTGTAGGCTGGGTGTGTTCCATTGGCAGGTAATCTATCCAAAATTCCGTAAAATCTTTGGACGTAGCTCTCCAAAGACTCTTTCTTCTTACGTTTAACGCTATTTACTTTATGTAACACATGCTTGTTATAATTCAGTTCCTGAAATCTTTTTAGGAATTCATTTTTCATTAAGTCCCAAGTAGATATGATTGCGGGAGTTAGATTGGCATGACTATACCATTTTCCGGCTGCGTGTTTCAACAAGCTGGGGAAAATCCTTGTCCGATCAGGATCATTGTCTTCTTTGTTCGCATGTGATACCGCTTCAAATTGCTTAACAAAAGAATCTGCGTTCTCTCCGTCTCCATCACTATCCGAATCTTCACCGCCAAATTTAGGATAGTTTTGGCGAGCGAATGGTGGCGTCCCTGACGATGGTGATACCCCTATCATTGGATGAGGTACTGGAGGAACTGTGCCTGATGGTTGCTGCTTCCGTCTGTATATTAGTTGTGTAGGCAGAGATGAAGACACCACCAGCTTAGTATTGAACAAATTCCCGGACGGCTGAAGAGTCAGATTTGCAAGAGTGTTTACAACAGCGTTACTTGCTCTTGTATCAAGAGGGTTTACTTTGGATGAATGATCTTCGGCTGATTTGCCCTCTTCTTCACGAACTTCGTCTTGTCTCTTTGGTGAAGACGATGTGGAGGTCCCTTGGCTCCGTAATTTGAAAAGTGATACTCCTGGAGTCCCATGAGGTCTGAGATTCGAGATTTGAAGCGCAGGTGATCTCAAGGACAACAATTCTCGAATTAAATCCTCTCCTCTTTGTTTCTTTAGAAGTTCCACAAAAGTTGTGATTTCCGGTCCATGTTTAACGATCAATTCTAAGGCAACTTCCGCTCTTGGATTTGAATCTTCTGCAAGAGTAGTCAAAATATTGGATTCTGACTGTGCTGAACCTAAAGATGAAGATGAAGATGAAGATTGGAATAACTCCACTCTTCGAAGTGAAGGAGTTTCTTCTCTATCTATCTCTTCGTCTTCAGCCAGAATTGTCTTGTCCTTCTGTGTCGGTTCGAACAGGGATTCATGCAAAATTGTGGTCCTTGAAGGAAATGGTAACCATGAGCTGTCTTTAGGTGAACTCTCTCCACTCCTTGTACTCGAACTTGGAGATCCGATATCGATCTTCTTCTTCCAGTATTTCTGCTCGTCCTTCTCGTACTGTGTCCGTGGTGAAATAGGTACAGAGCTTCTTTCAAGCGAAGATGAAGTCCCTTCAGATAAACTTTTTCTCTTGCCACTTCTGAGCTGCTTGACGTCTTCGCTCCTTCGTAGCTTCCTTCTGACGTTGGACTTCTTCCAACAGTTGTTCGCAGACCAATCTTCTTTTCAGTGCTCACCTGGTCCTTCTCGTCTTCTGATCTTCTTCAGAAGGCGCTCATACTCCCCTCGACATACATGTCGACGGTTACAACTTACTGAATTCAAGTAAAAATTAAATCTGTATCCCCGGCAGCGGCGCCAAAAGTTTTAATGTTTCTATATGTAACAACCCAGAGAAACACAAAGTATCGGAAATAGTAAATTAAAGATCGTTCCCACGAAGATACAGTTAACAATTACACAAAACACAGTACTACAACGTCACAATGATAATTCAGATAGTTTTCTGTTATTCTCACGAAATGGAATAATATCCGGATGAGAGTTAAGTCTGATAAGAAACCAAACCCAAGCAAAACCTGACAAATCGAATACAAACAACAACGAAATAGTTCTTGATCAAGGACCCTTCTAACAATACAAAGAAAAGATTGAAAAGACAGTTGTTTGAATGAATGAAGAATATAAAATACTGCTGAAATGTTACTAGTCTTCTTCTGAAACGACAAAAGAATACAGATTTCTCATCAAGGTTCCAAGGGTAAGCCCCTACTCTTCCTAAGGAGTGTTCTTGCAACTAAATCTTCACCCTTAAGAATCCCACTTATTTGAAGAAGCTAAACTTAAGTCGAAGCCATCATATTCCAAACTCTCCTTACAATTTAACTTATCTCTTCCACTTCACATTCACTGATTTGTTCTCAGATCTTCGTTCAAAAGCTCTTCACGAAGATTACAGCTTCAACTTCGGCCGAAGGCTCTTCAAAAGTTCCTACGTCAAAGTCCATTCGCTTAAGTCTAACGGCGAAGATCTTCGTCAATCAGAAATTACACCTGCGACAGCAAACATCGAATATTCGGAGGAAAATATCTTCGTCCAAAGCATTCACAACATCGCTCCGCACTTTTGGGAAATGGAAATTAATTAATAAAGAACTGAAAACATGGAAAAGGCACGAGGGCTGTGGATCGCGCTGCTTATATACTACTTCGTCCTAACGTAACTGTTTTCTAACTGTGCTAACTGTTTATCTTCCTACGAAGGCGGAAGACCTTCGCTACCCAACGATCATCTTCACTCAATCTACACTCCTAAGCCTAATTGTGCCCTGAACTCCTCTAACTGAACTTCCGCGTTCGCTCGTATCTTCGTCCCCGTGATCTTCACACATCCATATCTGGCTAATGAACTTGCCAGACACCTTAGTCCAGCCCCCCAGGGTTAGGAAATTGAGACCTAACTCCTTCAGCTTCGGCCGAAGGCGCACTAACTCCTCTTGGTCTTGCTCAAAAGCTCTAATCTTCAGTAACTTCGTCGCGATAGACATTGTGATCAGACGAAGGTTGCTAGACTGGCTGTGAGGTAGACTTCGTCTAAATTGCTAGTCTTCGCTCAAGTTGACCTTCGCCCAAACTGATTGCCTTCGTCCAAATTCTCTATCTTCGTGTAAACTTATCGTCCGCAATTGGAGAGCAGCTGAGCGCTAAGAGTGGATTTGGGAAATGAGCTAGTTTTCCTAGTATATAGCTTGATTTAAACTCTCACACGTGCCGAAGTCGCCTCTGATTGCTTGTCGTCGACCTGACAAGGGCATGCGCATGCTGTCTTCGCCGACGTCTCTCATCGTTCCTGTCCCTTCCTGGGTAGGTAGCTCGTGTTTACTCAGACTATGTCCCGACTGTGAGCTCCTCGGACTATTCGTTGTCAGAGTGTGATCCGTCTACCTAGGAAAGCGCCGGGCTTCTAGCTGTGGTTGTTTACTCAAGAGGTTGGCTTTCAGGTAACAACAGGGCTATAAACACTCACACAGGTGTGTAAGATCTTGTAATATACTCAGAAAGCGAAATTCAGGTATAACTGGCAGTAATAGGATCCGCCGGTGAACTTTGACACTCACGGAGAAGAAAACTATGAAGGTTTAGACTTCTAAACTTCCCCTGCATGCAAATGAGGTACTACTGAACTCACACACGAAGTTTCAGCCTGAGATCAAATTCTGACACCGAGATGTTGACAGAAAAGTTCTGAGTAAGAAAATTGCGGCAATTTCTGGTACCCAGCTGGCTATTTCAACCTAGAACAGAAGATTGGCTCGATCAAATTCAAATATTCTCATAGTATTTGAAGTCTTCAGGGTGCTGAACATCCCTGTGAAGTTGGGACTCCTGAATGTACACAGAACTCCAGATCTCCTCCTCTGAAGTCGCTGTTCTAGATTAAGAGCTTTTCAGACCCCTCCAGCTTCAGCGGCCGCCCTGAATTACTCAGTCACTCAATCGATGCGAAACTTTTTAGGAAATCGTAGCCCTGCTGGCAGAGAACACAACCTCGAAGTTTTGAAGCAATTTCCTCAAATTTGCTGCAAGTGACACTGAAAACCCTAAATCCAACAAAAGTGATTCAATTCTAGCACAATTCGAACTTCAATTGGTCATAACTTCGTCTTTATTGACTCAAATCGATCGAAAATTTCACTGGAAGTGCTTGGCATGACGAGCTCTACCCTCCTGTGCCCTCCGATTTCGAAGTCCTCTCACCAAATGCTCGAACTCTCCTTTAGAGCTCTGTTTCTAAATTTAGAGTTAAACTAAAGACAAAAACAGACCAATGGGAGTCCATAGCTCCACTTGGTTGTCCTTTAGTGCCCTAATCCACGTGGTAACTCAACTTCACTCAAAGGCTACCACGTCAGCCCCTAAAGTGTCAGCGTAAATCTTAAAGTTCACGCGAAGGCATGTAAAATAACACGTAACCCTAAAAGATAACTTAACCAATCTAGAAAGCGTGCATGGGCGACAAGTAAGTACAACCCCATGAGCTTAAACCTCTATCAGCATGGAAACCCTAAGTTATGTACTTTCACAACATAGATAAGCATGATATCATTTGCACAAGCACAGGAGTGCTTGAACAAGATAGATAACATACTATCAACACACTAAGACTCAAAATATATAACACAATAGTGTCAACACCGTATGCAAAGATGTCAAACATATATATAAAGGACTAGAAGTAACATGAGCTAACTTCTAGAACTACTAAACTCAAACGTCGGAGTAGAAGTCAAGCATGTAGCCGCCAAGTAGCGCGACATCCACCCCCTCTGAACCTGCACATCCTCCGGTATGTGCCATCCAGATCAAGACTCTTCAGCTTCGGCTTCAAACTCATCTTCAACCTGCATTGAGTCTTCAGCTTCATCCTCCGTAAACTCTGCAACGTTCTGGTCCTTCCCTCTCCTCCTAAAGAGCTTGATTCTCTTTCCTGCGACTGGTATCTTGAGCACTGCACCATCTAACTCTCTCAAGGAGTATGTGGCATTATCATAAACTTCTAACACCACATAAGGTCCAAACCATCTCTTGGAGAACTTCCTGATAGTGCTATGCTGATTATCAAGACTACTATCATAGACTAACACCCAATCACCTTCTTTAACTGGTTTGGGTCGTAATCTATGCATTCTATCAAATCTGCCTTTGTTTCTCTCTCTAGCAATCTTTAATCTTTCGATCCTCCGTACTTCTACCATCTTTCGATCTTCCGAGTTTTGGCAACATCCTTAGGTCTTCGTTCTAACTGTTGGATCCTTAATGCAAGAAGATCCTACGTACTTCTACCATCTTCCCATGGCAAAACATTCCAAGTAGGCACAACCTCCTCAATCGGCATTACAGATTTCTGTCCTAGTATCAATTCTGCTGGCATGTAACCTGTAACGGTACTATGAGTTGTACGGTCTGCCCATAAAGCAAACGGTAGCAGTCTAGGCCATTCACGGATCTTACCCTTCCAAGCTTTTACCAAAGCTTTGATGATTGGCGGATGACCTCTTTCGCTCTTGCCATTCTCTTCAGGATTGTAAGCAGTGGTTAACGCCAACTTGATTCCCAATTGCTTGAAGAACTCAACTGCTTCTTGTGAATCCAGCTCACCCCTATCTGCAGTGATCTTTCCCACACACCCATATCTACAAATAACATCTTCAAGTAGAAAGCGACAGACACTAGTAGTGGTCTTCGTCCTCAAGGCACGACCTTCAACTTGGTTAGATAGATCTTCTCTAGCCAAGACTAGATACCTCATTTGTCCAAGCCCAAATGGCCTAGTTACCAGATCCACTACCCATTTGTAATGAATGGCTAAAGGATAAGTAGGATGCAATCCATCACGATGACGTACGTTGGAATACATCTGGCAAGGTATACAAGATGAAACAAACTGTACTACATCTTTATACATACCCTTCCACCAATACTTCTCCTTCATCTTGGCAAATGTAGCCCAAACTCCTCTATGACCGGCCCATAGACTCTCATGAAACTCCTTGATCAGCTGCTGCTGCAAGTCCAAGTCACATACCACCCGTTGCGGTATACCTCCTTGTAGCTTAGGACGCTTCCATATATGTCCTCCATGTAAAAAGTAACCATAAGCTATTCTACGGATCCTCTTGAAATCTGCATCAGACCAGCCTTCTTACCTTTCCAGTGAACTCAAATAACGTCCAAGATCCAACCACTCGCCATCATACATAATTTCCTCAAAAAACTCCAACGAGGCTGCAAAACAGCTTCTATCTCTTCTAGCAAGAGCACTAGAATAGAACTCTGTTCTCACATCCTCCTGGTCATCTATTATTTCTTTCTCATCGTAATACCTAGCCCTTGATAACATATCTGCCACAGGATTGTCCTTCCCTGCAATATGTCTAAACTCTGGGTTCAAGGACTTGATATGTGCTATCCACCTCAACATAGCAATGTCTGGAGTTGTACAACTAGTAATCATTCCTAGGAGAGGTAAACAATCTGTCTCTACAACCATAGGTGCTCCTATCAAGTATTCCTTATCACTCTTCATCGCAGTAACTACTCCCCATAGCTCTCTCTTGATCTGAGGATAGTCTCTCTGCCGTGAACTTAATACCTTAGCACCAAAACGCACCACATATCTATTTCCATCCTCAGCCCATCCAATGCCAATAGGACTAGTATCAACAGTAAGGATAACAGATCTCCCCAACTCATATGTTACCTTCCGTAGAGTTGGTGGTGAAGACAAAAGATCCTTCAACTTCTTCATGGACTCGCTTTGCTCCTCTTGCCATTGAAATCTCTGCCCCTTCCTCAGCAACTTATACAACGGATTTGCTACATGTACAAAGTGTGGAATCCATATATGATAAAACACACATGCACCTAGAAACCTTCTCACCTCAGTAACCGATCCACATGTCTCCCTCATCCTTCGGATGGCATCAACCTTGTTTGGACAAGGTTTTCGACCATAAGATCCACATAGGTGCCCCACAATCAACACCTCTTGTTCTCCAAATACAGACTTGGCTCCCGATAAAGTCAAATGAACCTCCTCCAGTCGACTCAGTATCTTATCACAGTCAGCTATGTGATCTGCAACAAACTTACGGCACCCCCTCTGATCCATTACCTCATTCTTCTCCTCCTCAGCACATCCTTTGATCGGCACATCATCAAGGAATGGCATAGTTTTTTCAGGAATGAAGTCCCTTAAAACTTTGTTCATGCCATTCATCATATGTGCTACAGAATTGGTAGCACCTTGCGGCAAGGTGCACATCCTTAGTAACCCCACAGGTGTCCTCATTGAAGTCAAGTCTCTACTCTCAGAGGATAACTGAAACTGACCATAACCTGAATATAAGTCTCCCATGGAATAGATAGCACGACCAGCAAAAGCCTCTGCAAACTCGTCCACAATAGGTCCTATACCCATATTCCTGATAGTCACCTTGTTAACTGGCTGCATATCTTGGATAAATCTCAAAGCTCCACTCTTCTTCGGAACAGTAAACCATCTGCTAGAGTAGGGAGCTATAGATGGTTCCAAGATACCCATCCTAATCCTCTCATTGAGCAATTCTATCAACTTTAGTAGATGAGCTCTAGGTACAGGGATAGGACGTAGATTCCAAGGCACATGCGGTATAGTAAAGATTATCATAGGTGCTACACTTGGATCTACACATCCTACTTCATGCGACTCAAACGCAAACGCCTTACCATGCCTAGATAGCATCTCCCTGAAGCTCTTCTTCTCTTGCTCAGTAAGAAATCCATCACCTCCAATCCTTAGCTCCTTCAGTGTTGTTTCTGTGAACTGGTGCCCAATTCTTCTCGGTCCTCTGAGCGTCAGTTCTCGTGCAGCTTGCTCCATCTTCTGATTGTAATCGAGTGGCAAAGGCAAAGCCACTTGTTTGACTTTCTTTGCCACTGACTTGTACTTGGTCTCCACATTTCACCTCTTGTCGATCTATAAACTTATCAATAACATCATAAAGCTCCTTGGAGCTCACTCTCACCACTCTATCTACATCATCTGTAGAGCTTTCTAATATAGATTTCAACTCTCCTATAGTATCTACTAAATACTGCTCTTCAAACACTCCAGTTATGTATTCATCTCCTCCTAACTCTCCACTATCCCACAAAGACTGATGTACATACTTCACATGTTGCCTCTCAAACCTCTTCAGATTCTCAACCTTCCTATAACACACTGATCCACATGATGTCAGTCCTAAGAAGCCAGTGGATAAAGCTTCCTGCTCTACTGGATCAAGCGAGAATCCTAGCTCTACTGTACCGTTGAAGTCTCACTCTTCAATGGTACTCTGCCAAAACTCCTAGACTCTCTAAACTCCTGAGTAATCTTAGGCAATGGACGGTCTCTCAAGCTATCACGATTCCTCTCATGTTCTGCAGCAACGGTCAAAAACTGAACAGCTCTTTTGCCGTCTCTACTACGTATCCTAGCATAGGCTGAACCATCATCCATAACTCGTGTCTCCATTCTAACAGCAGTAATGTAAGGCTGCCCTAGATTGATAGGACAAGTTGACATGTCTTGTACAACGAAATTCTGAACATCACTGATGTCACCTATAGTTACCTTGATGTTGGGACAAGCACCATAGAGTTCTCCTCTCTGGTTGTTGGCAGCGCGGATAAGCCATCCATGGTCGGTGTCTATGGATCATCTCCCACGCTTGTACAACTCCTTAGACATCAGATTAATCTCTGAGCCATGATCAATCAACGCCATCACAGGTTCCTCTAGATCTCCCAGCTTCACTAAGGTCTCTGTGGTTGCTCTTGCCCAATGGTTGTGAGAGTAATGGCTCTTTTGTGATGCTTCCACCTCATCTTCAAACCTCACGTGCTGATAGGATCTCCCCTCTGATACTTGAGAGCAGTAACCAGCAATCTCATCTTCCTCATCATCCGACAGTTTGGTCCCTAGAGCATTAAGCGTAGCTGCTTCACCCAAAATCTGACGTTTCCTCTTGATGATATCTATGATAACCTCATGGAACTCACGCTTTGCAATCCCAAGAATCTCACCCAAAGTAAACTCAACTTTCCCATTCAAGATACGGTTCTCTAACACCTGCTTCAAGTCTGTAGCAATCTCAATGTCAGACTGAAGTTTGTATGCAGGCATCTTACCCTTCTCCTTGCTTCTCTCCTTCTCCTTTGGTGTTGTAGGTGGTAGATCCTCCATAGTCTCCTCCCGAGTAGGTGTTGTCTCCTGCCTTGCCTCTGGTCTAGCCCTTTCACTCCTTGTAGCAAGCCGTTTGGCTGTAGAAGCCTCACCTGCATCCTCCCTCCTGCGTTTTTCTTCTAGTACAGCTTCATGCTGACTTCTTGCAACATAAGCATGCACTGACATAGTGTCCACAAGATTATTCCATCCTGTAGTTTCTCGAATTGAGTTGCCAACCCTTCGTAGCACATCCTTGTCTAGCCCTGTTCTAGCTACGGATCGCACTACATCAGACCACAACCCAATAGTCCCTTTGTCTCTCTCCATCTCCACTTTCACTCCACAGGTAGCAGCATTCACAAGAGAAACAGCATGTGATGCTGATATTTCATTCACAAGCCTCTTCATACCACCCTTGCCAAAGTTGGTTCCCAACATCATCCCAATCTCTCCCAGATGGATCTTATCATCTTTGAAGAAGATCAGATCCTTCCTCAATGCATCTGAAAACTCCCCACAATCTCTTCTTACATGGTCTAGGCTATCACACCATATACAACGATGAAGAAAGCCTTCTCTCATCTGAGGTCTCTGCACAGCAGGCTGTACATTTTGCTCCTTCTCTTCTAACCTTGTGAGCTTAAGCTTAAGCTCCTTCATACCCTTAATCAACTCATCAAGCGGTGAGTCTTCCTCTCTAGCAATTACCAAAGCGGGTTTAGTAGACAACTGTTTAACAGGAATTATCAGAGGTGCTGCTTCACTTACCACCACCTTGTCCCTTCTTCTCTGTCTCTTGGTCAGCAAAGAGACAGTCTCTTCAACCTCCTTCCAGTCCGTCTTCAATCCTCTCTCCTCACTCTTGTCTGTCTGTCAGGAGAAGCTTGAGCAACAGCTCAAGCTTCTCCTGAATAGTCACGTCCGCTGCTTGTAGAAAAGCTCTGTCTTCTCCACCTCTAGTGTAAGCTTTTCTGTCCTAGAAAGTTGAGCATACTGACGATCAAACTCCCTTAACAACTCATTTATAGACAAACCTTTGTTAGGCTTAACCACCCACTTCAAGAACGTTCTCTTGATCACCCTCTCTTAATCTTCAGTGTAGTACTCCTCCTTCAAAGCACGCATAAAGCTCTCCCAACTCTGTCCTTGTTGCTGCTTGAGCTCCTTCACACGCCCACGAATCTCAAGGACAACAGCAAGTTCAAAGTTCTCCACCATCTCCTTCTCAGGTACCTTGTTCACCTCCATCTCCCTAGCATAGTATCGCACGTACTTGGAAATATCTGTCCCCTTGAACTGGTCCATCTGATGCACCACAGATTGCAACGCCTTGGTTACTAATACCTCCTTCCTCTCTGTGCTCTGCTGCTGCTGCATAAACATGGAAAAAGCTTGGAACATCTTCATCGTAGCAGCATCCAACTGAACAGGTTGTTAAGCAGCAGCAGCACCTCCACTTGATGATCCTTGGCTGGCCATGATATCTGATCCTGTAACACTCTCAAGAAAACTCCCACCCTAGGTGTTTCACGTCGTGTTCACCAAAAGAGAGTATGTGGGAGTGTGATCCGTCTACCTAGGAAAGCGCCGGGCTTCTGGCTGTGGTTGTTTACTCAAGAGGTTGGCTTTCAGGTAACAACAGGGCTATAAACACTCACACAGGTGTGTAAGATCTTGTAATATACTCAGAAAGCGAAATTCAGGTATAACTGGCAGTAATAGGATCCGGCGGCAAACTTTGACACTCACGGAGAAGAAAACTATGAAGGTTTAGACTTCTAAACTTCCCCTACATGCAAATGAGGTACTACTGAACTCACACACGAAGTTTCAGCCTGAGATCAAATTCTGACACCGAGATGTTGACAGAAAAGTTCTGAGTAAGAAAATTGCGGCAATTTCTGGTACCCAGCTGGCTATTTCAACCTAGAACAGAAGATTGGCTCAATCAAATTCAAATATTCTCACAGTATTTGACGTCTTCAGGGTGCTGAACATCCCTGTGAAGTTGGGACTCCTGAATGTACACAGAACTCCAGATCTCCTCCTCTGAAGTCGCTGCTCTAGATTAAGAGCTTTTCAGACCCCTCCAGCTTCAGCGGCCGCCTTGAATTACTCAGTCACTCAATCGATGCGAAACTTTTTGGGAAATAGTAGCCCTGCTGGCAGAGAACACAACCTCGAAGTTTTGAAGCAATTTCCTCAAATCTGCTACAAGTGACACTGAAAACCCTAAATCCAACAAAAGTGATTCAATTCTAGCACAATTCGAACTTCAATTGGTCATAACTTCGTCTTTATTGACTCAAATCGATCGAAAATTTCACTGGAAGTGCTTGGCATGACGAGCTCTACCCTCCTGTGCCCTCCGGTTTCGAAGTCCTCTCACCAAATGCTCGAACTCTCCTTTAGAGCTCTGTTTCTAAATTTAGAGTTAAACTAAAGACAAAAACAGACCAATGGGAGTCCATAGCTCCACTTGGTTGTCCTTTAGTGCCCTAATCCACGTGGTAACTCAACTTCACTCAAAGGCTACCACGTCAGCCCCTAAAATGCCAGCGTAAATCTTAAACTTCACGCGAAGGCATGTAAAATAACACGTAACCCTAAAAGATAACTTAACCAATCTAGAAAGCGTGCATGGGCGACAAGTAAGTACAACCCATGAGCTTAAACCTCTATCAGCATGGAAACCCTAAGTTATGTACTTTCACAACATAGATAAGCATGATATCATTTGCACAAGCGCAGGAGTGCTTGAACAAGATAGATAACATACTATCAACATACTAAGACTCAAAATATATAACACAATAGTGTCAACACCGTATGCAAAGATGTCAAACATATATATAAAGGACTAGAAGTAACATGAGCTAACTTCTAGAACTACTAAACTCAAACGTCGGAGTAGAAGTCAAGCATGTAGCCGCCAAGTAGCGCGACATCGTGAAGATAGCGTACTAACGATTTGCATTCTCGAAGTCTCCTTTCTCAGATCTTGCCTGTGAAGGTCTTCTTCCGAAGGTTATCCTCTTCTTCCGAAGACTCTTCTTAAGAAGTCTCTTCTTCACTAAAACTAAGCTATTCTTCTTCTATCTTCATTATTTCTTCTACAAACTTCTACATTTCCATCTTCTTCTATCAAAAAATTGAAAAAGTGAGCTTTACATAATGACTCTTCTGTGATGCTTCCACCTCATCTTCAAACCTCACGTGCTGATACGAACTCCCCTCTGATACTTGAGAGTAGTAACCAGCAATCTCATCTTCCTCATCCTCCGACAGTTTGGTCCTTAGAGCGTTAAGCGTAGCTGCTTCACCCAAAATTTGACGTTTCCTCTTGATGATATCTATGATAACCTCATGGAACTCACGCTTTGCTATCCCAAGAATCTCACCCAAAGTAAACTCAACCTTCCCATTCAAGATACGATTCTCTAACACCTGCTTCAAGTCTGTAGCAATCTCAATGTCAGATTGAAGTTTGTATGCAGACATCTTATCCTTCTCTTTGCTTCTCTCCTTCTCCTTTGGTTTTGTAGATGGTAGATCCTCCATAGTTTCTTCCTGAGTAGGTGTTGTCTCCTGCCTTGCCTCTGGTCTAGCCCTTTCACTCCTTGTAGCAGGTCGTTTGGCTGTAGAAGCCTGACCTGCATCCTCCCTCCTGCATTTTTCTTCTAGTACAGCTTCATGCTGACTTCTTGCAACATAAGCATGCACTGACATAGTATCCACAGGATCATTCCATCCTGTAGTTTCTCAAATTGAGTTACCAACCCTTCGTAGCACATCCTTGTCTAGCTCTGTTCTAGCTACGGACCGCACTACATCAGACCACAACCCAGTAGTCCCTTTCTCTCTCTCCATCTCCACTTTCACTCCACAGGTAGCAGCATTCACAAGAGAAACAGCATGTGATGCTGATATCTCATTCACAAGTCTCTTCATACCACCCTTGCCAAAGTTGGTTCCCAACATCACCCAGTCTCTCTCAGATGGATCTTACCATCTTTGAAGAAGATCAGATCCTTCCTCAATGCATCTGAAAACTCCCCACAATCTCTTCTTACATGGTCTAGGCTATCACACCATATACAACGATGAACAAAGCCTTCTCTCATCTGCGGTCTCTGCATAGCAGGCTGTACATTTTGCTCCTTCTCTTCTAACCTAGTGAGCTTAAGCTTAAGCTCCTTCATACCTTTAATGAACTCATCAAGCGGTGAGTCTTCCTCTCTAGCAATTACCAAAGCGGGCTTAGTAGGCAATTGCTTGACAGGAATTATCAGAGGTGCTACTTCACTTACCACCACCTTGTCCCTTCTTCTCTGTCTCTTGATCAGCAAAGAAACAACCTCTTCAACCTCCTTCCAGTCAGTCTTCAATCCTCTCTCCTCACTCTTATCTTCCAGCAACAGCTCAAGCTTCTCCTGAATAGTCACGTCCGCTGCTTGTAGGAAAAGCTCTGTCTTCTCCACCTCTAGTGTAAGCTTCTCTGTCCTAGAAAGCTGAGCATATTGACGATCAAACTCCCTTAACAACTCATTTACAAACAAACCTTTGTTAGTCTTAACCACCCATTCCAAGAACGTTCTCTTGGTCACCCTCTCTGAATCTTCAGTGTAGTACTCCTCCTTCAAAGTGTGCATAAAGCTCTCCCAACTCTGCCCTTGCTGCTGCTTGAGCTCCTTCACACGCCCACGAATCTCTGGGACAACAGCAAGTTCAAAGTTCTCCACCATCTCCTTGTCAAGTACCTTGTTCACCTCCATCTCTCTAGCATAGTATCGCACGTACTTGGAAATATCTGTCCCCTTGAACTGGTCCATCTGATGCACCACAAATTGCAACGCCTTGGTTGCTAACACCTCCTTTCTGTCTGTGCTCTGCTGCTGCTGCATAAACATGTGAAAAGCTTGGAACATCTTCATCGTAGCAGCATCCAACTGAGCAGGTTGCTGAGCAGCAGCAGCACCTCCACTTGATGATCCTTGGTTGGCCATGATATCTGATCCTGTAACACTCTCAAGAAAACTCCCACCCTAGGTGTTTCACGTCGAGTTCATCAAAAAGAGAGTATGTCGGAGTGTGATCCGTCTACCTAGGAAAGCACCGGGCTTCTGGCTGTGGTTTTTTACTCAAGAGGTTGGCTTTCAGGTCACAACAGGGGCCATAAACACTCACACAGTTGTGTAGGATCCTCTAATATGCTCAAAAAAGCGAAATTTAGGTTTAACTAGTAGTAATAGGTTTAAGCAGTGAACTTTGACACACAAAGAGAGGAAAACTATGAAGGTGTAGACTTCAGAACTTCTCCTACATGCAAATGAGGTCCTACTGGATACACATATGAGGTTTCAGCTTGAGATCAGTTCAGAGCACCGAGATATGGGTAGAAACTTTCTGAACAGAGAAATTACGGTAATTTCTAGCACCCAGATAGCTATTTCGACCTATAACAGGAAATTGGCTCGATCAACTTCAAAGTTTCTTACAGTATTTGCAGTTCACAACTTGCTGAACACTCCTGTGAAGTTGGGACTCCTGATTGTTTGTAGAACTCCAGATCTCCTTCTCTGAAGTCGCTGCTCTAGATTAAGAGCTTTTCAGACCCCCTCTGCTTCAGCGGCCGCCCTGAATTACTCAATCACTCAAATGATTCGAAACTTTTTGGACAGTCGTAGCTCTCCTGACATTGAACGCAACCACGAAGTTTTGAAGTGATTTCCTCAATTCTGCTGCAATTGGCACCGAAAACCCCAAAATCAACAAAAGTGACGTAGTTTTGACACAATCCGAACTTCAATTGGGCATAACTCCTTGTTTATTGATCCAAATCGAGCAAAAATTTCACTGACAGTGCTTGGCACGATGAGCTCTCTCTTCCTGCGTTCTCAGATTTTGAAGATCTCCCACCAATTGCTCGAAAACCACTCTAGAGCTCTGTTTCTAAACTTAGAGTTTTACAAAAGACAAATATGGACCAATGGGAGTTCATAGCTCCACTTGACTGTTCTTTTGTGCCTTAAACTACCTGGTAACTTATCTACACTCATAGGCTACCACGTCAAGCCCCCTAGAGTGCCAACGTAAAACTTAAACTACCTAAAACGACACGCAGCCCCCAAAAATAACTTAAATCAGCTAGAAAGCGTGCATGGGCGACACGCAAATACAACCCTATCAACATGGTAATCAACCTACTAAGACTCAAAATAGTGTTAACACTATATGCAAAGATGTCAAACATATACATAAAGGACTAGAAGTAATATGTGCTAACTTCTAGAACTACTAAACTCAAGCGTCGGAGTAGAAGTCAAGCATGTAGCCGCCAAGTAGCGCGACACCGCTGCCTGGACTGCTCATGCAGGGGCTCTCGTAGAACCACTTGCTCGATGACAGATGGGACGGCTGGCTGGAGCGGTGATGCTCGAAAATCGTTTGATTGCATGGGCTCTCGTCACTTTTCTGGTTGCTCCACGACTTCTTTTCTTCGCTTGCGGATTCGTCTAGCCTTCGAGGATTGCTTGGACTGACGGCCGGGACGATTTATGAAGTTTCTTCTTTCATCTCGCATTCGTGGATTGCACGGGCTCTCGTCGAAGCTTTCGTCTTTTTTCTTTCTTGTGCTATCATGCTCGAGGATTCGTCTGATTGCAAGGGCTGTCGTCGAGTTTTCTTGTTGTTCACGACTTCTTTTGTTCCAAGGCTGTCGTCACTCCGTCTGACTGGCGGGGTCTTCATGTCGTGCTTGGCGATTCATCGTTTTTTGTTTCGTCTCTTTGGCTTGCTGCGATTACACATACATTGGAAGTACGTCGAAAGGAAGATGTGTGGTGCCCACAAATTACAGGATTCACGAATTTTTAAATTTTTATGATCAATAACTTGTTTGTATAACTGAAGAAGCGTTGTTACTTAAGATTACTGCTTCCTTAGAGGGAAGATGATCTTATGAGCTTTTTAATAAGAAGTTGACTTCTTCGGAAGACGACCGTCTTCCGGGAAGGGTCTTCTCAGTTGCGTCTTCGGAAGACGGGAAGACGGCGGAAGATGAGAAGACGGCGGAAGACACCTGTCTTCCGGAAGACAGTGACCGCGAAGGCCTAACCACGAGTTTTCAGGTAAAACAGTAGGTGTACCTACTAGGTAACACACAGGTGGTAGGTAGGTCAGGAAAGACACCTAGGGTCGAAACCCCTAATCTGCGAGGAAGATGCGCAGGAAGCGCATTAGCGCATTCCAACTTCCCGCAGCATAGCGCGCTTGCGAAGATCGATTTACGAGAGTAGGCTTCGCGAGTGAGCATCGAGTGAGCATCGAGAGAGGAACCGAGTGAGGAGAGGACCAGTTGGCAGCTAGGCGAAGGGCGAGACTGAATTGCTGAAGTACGGAAGACAGAGAGCGAAGGCGTTTCTGTGAGCTCCCGAGAAGCTGACATTGGAGAATCGCTGAGTAGAATCGAAGGTGGAATTGGAGCGTGGCCAGAAATTGACAGCGGAAGCAATCGTGTGGAATCGCATTGGAGCTAGGACCAGAGCCAGAAGCGCGCGGGAGGTCGAAGACAACTCGAGAAGCAGAAGAAGACTGTAGAGGTTCTTCCCACGTTCTTTCCCCTTCTCACTTCTTCTCGCCTTTGTCTAGTATTCCCCTGCGCTTCCCTGGTTGTTTGCAGACAGCCTGATCGATTACCCTCACCCCCCATTTTTCCTATTAGGACATTGAGTGCGGAAGCGCTGCCCAATTTCTGTCAGACATCTTCCTACTTCTTCCTGAGTTCAATTCGAGCTTCCCTACCCATCGTCTCCAAATTGACGATCCCAGTCATCAATTTCTCTACCCTACTACCCTCTACCCCCGAAACCTAGAACAGAAGACGCTTCGGAAGATGGGAACATCTTCGGAAGACGCTTCTTACACTTGACTGTCTTCGGAAGACTGTCTTCAGAAGTCGACTATAACCAATTCGTATCAAGAGTGGATTTGTGTTGCTTTTGTGTTAAGAGAGGCTTGGTACGAATCCTGAGTGGTGTGGTGAGTTCTTTTGTTATTTCGAGAAGTTGGAACTCGGGAACTAGGCATGTGCCTCCCGGTCTTCCAAGCTTCTCAACTCCACATCTTTCTAGAGAGATTAGAAGACTGAAGGGCTGGCAAAATGAGCGAGAAGACGTGAGGGTCCATTTCGAGTCTCTTCTGTCCGACCCATAGCAGCCGTTCCTTCTTCTTCCCAAACTTAGAAGAGAATCGTGAGAAGACTTGCTGGCAGAATCTGGAGAGAATGGTCGAGGGTCATGTCTTCCCACCGAGCAGCAAGCTTCTTCTGAGTGCGTATGAGAGGTGAGAAGTCAGAAGAACAGAGTGCAATTGTCTTGAGACTGTTGTGAGGATAGATTGCGCATAGGAAGACGAAGACATGTGAGACCAGTGAAGGGAAGTCTGACTTCGGGAGGTCTTCCGAGAAAGACATTGAATCGGAAGCTGTCTCGAGTGTCTTCCCAGAGACCACTGTCATCGCAGGAGCCCACAACCATCTTCCGAATGCACTTTATGTTTCGTGAATCTTGTATCTTCTGATAGGAAGTAGGATGTAATGCAAGGTGGGTTGTCTTCTTGGTAATCCATGCGAGGCCTTGCTTAGATAGGATTGTTTAGATATAGCTCGGAAGACGAGAGCTATCTAGGAAGTACTGTTAGAATCCCGGAAGACGGAGTAGCTGTCTTCTGGAAGACTAGTTTCGTCTTCTGAGGAGTAGAAGCTAGATTGTGGGCACTTGGGAAGGACTGAGCCTTCAGCTCATAGTAGGTGCTTGTGGCTTAGTGCAACAGATCTTCCAGCATGACGATGCATCCGCGAGGTTTGGTGTTACCAGCGGCAGAATTGACCGAGGCCACTCCTTTCCTCAAGGAGTTGGGTCTCGACTTCTTCATGTGGGATTGGAACCTCGTCGATCAAGGACTTCTGGAGGAGGTGTGGGCAGCGTTGCCACCTCGTAACCGTGTACCTGCGAGGGCAGGAGTAGCTCGAGGAAGGCCATCTTCCTGGACTGAAGATTGGTGGCGCAGGGCTTTTCACAGGTCAGAATCCGAGAACCGAGGATATTGGTTCGAGAAGAAGATCTTGCCCAGGATCGTGAGTTCGTGGCATGTGCCTGGGAGCAGCACCTGCCTTTTCGTAGAAGACAGGCAGGGGAGGAACGGTTGGAAGATAGAATCTTACTGGGAGCCGAAGAAGCGACTTCTGGCGAAGTTGTTTCTACATCTCTTTCCCAAGGGGAAAGCGCAGAGGACAAGGTACTTAGGAGATCAGGACGTGGAGTTCCTAGAATCAGTGTGGGATGACAGAGTGCCCATCTACTGAGACGCGTACATCCACAACTATGTACAGACGGAGCTAGCGTACTTGGGTACCCCGACGGGAGGACACTTGACACCCTTCCTCTGCTACTTGTATGTAGCCATGGGGGATCTTAGGGAAGATCAGCTGGCAGAGTATGGGCCAACGTAGCGACAAGAGGTGAAGGAGGAGACCTTGGAAGACGATGACCGAGCGGCAGCCGCAACGCTCCCTCCCACTCTGATGTCACAACTGAGGCCCGGCTCTCCAGAAGATGCTTCTGGTGAGGGAAGATGAGTCTAGTGAGTCGGAAGATGCCACGCCACCGAGGAAGATGGGTCCCAGAAGTGTACCGAGGACACCCATCTCCCTCATTCATTCAGGATCGGAGTCAGACTCGGAGGAAGAACTGCTGAGTACCCGATCCGAGCGGAAGACCGCTTCTGCAACACCTGGGAGTCTTCCGAAGACTCCAGAAGACAAGAGAAGAAGGGATACTCCTACTGCGATGCGAGGAAGCGCAGTGAAGAGACCCGCTCCTGCCATGAGGGATCTTCCACCCCGGAAGATGAGAAGGGTAGCTTCTTCTCGTGCGCAGAAGATGAAGGCCATTGTGGTGGAAGAGGCTTCCTTGCCTCTGGAAGACGAAGTCGACACCGCGGAGCGAGTGGTGGAGATGAACTTGTCTTCCGCAGGAAGACGACTGGAGGAATTCAGTGCCTACTTCCAGAAGGAGATCCAGCTAGTTATGGAGTTGCTGGAGAAGAGAGCGAAGGCTCAGGAGAGGCCCTTGCAACCTGGCTTCGGCCTGCGCACCTTGCTGCGACAGGGAGAAGATCAGAAGAAGACAGAGTCGCTGGAAGCTAGTCTCCGCACCACGGAGAAGCTCGCAGCCAGATACAAGACGGAAGCAGCCGCTTCTGCCAAGGAGCTGGTGCAGCTTCGGAAGAGCAACCAAGAGTTGCAGCCGCGCGTACAACAGCGCGATCATGAAGTCCTCCGAGTGCGGGAGAAGATCACCACCCTCGCAGAATAGCAGACCACTTGGAAGACGCAGCGAGAAGCCGCAAAAGCGCAAGTTGCCGTTGAGAAGACGCAGCGGGAAGCAGCGGAGGCTCGTGCACAGGAGATGCTAGCACAGTCGGTGGAAGCGCTTCGAAAGAAGTTCAACTTCACCGCGGGTAGGAAGTTACTTATCTTGGCTAGAGGATGGGACAGCGAGTCCAAAGCAATGCTGGTGGAATGCAGGGAGAGCATGTTCAGGTACTTGGATCGACAGATCGAAGGAGTGAAGACACTTTATGATCTTCTCTCGCTTCCGACACCTGTAACCGCATCTTCCCACGCTCCAGCACCATCGACTGATTCCGGAATGGAGAAGGAGGAGTTCGACCTCGCTGTGCACTTGGTAGTGACAGCGTTGGAAGCCGGGAAGACACCGGAAGACGCCTCGGAAGACAAGATGTCTTCTGGAAGACAAGAAGACGAGCCGTCTTCCCAGGTATTCCGAGTGGAGGAAGCGACTTCCTCGGACCCTTATGAGGTTGCCATGGTCCCTAGTCCCGCACCAGTGACTCAGAAGACGGAAGAAGCACCGGTCGATTCCGCTTCTCAGAAGACGCTTCTGTCTTCCGAAGCAGAAGCTGAAGTCGAGGAAGACGCAGCAGTAGCGACAGCAGAGCCAGCCAAAGACAATGAGGAGGAAGCCACCTCAGTGACACCCGAGGTAACTGCAGGGCTTTCTAGCTTATCAGAAGCCGCGTTAGGAGCCCCGATAGGAGCAGATCAAGTAGAGATTGCCACCGAGCAATCAGAGTAGTTAGTAACTCCATTGACTATTCTAAATTTAGTAGGACCGAACATTAAGGGTGGCAGTTTTCAGTGTAAAAATAGTTAGGACACCATGTGGCAGCATAGGTAGCGTAGGAGCAACAAGGTGGATGGCTAATTAGGAAGGGGAACCGCTTGCATGTGGGGTGACACCCTCTTGTCAGCGCCTCTCTCTCCCTGGTGGTCGTCTCTCCTGGTTCTCATGGCAGCGACATAAGTAGGATCGAAGAATAGGAGACATAGTTCTAGAGTTTGATAATTCTGTAGTTCTGCACGCACATACCAATCTTACGGTGCAGGAGACAGATTAGACACTAGAAGTACACAGTGTACACTACACCCGTTGTTGGAAACATACGAATAGTCTGAGAATACACAGAAGGGGTCTGCATGCTCGTACCAGCAGTGGTTTGGAGATGTAGATGAGTAGTGGACTCTAGAGTAGGGAACGGCATCCTCGTGCAGTCCTGCTGGTTAGACTGATGTGTCGAGGAGTAGACGCAGGAAGTAGAGGGAGTGAGCTTCCCAATGCCATTGTGACTTCTTCTCGAAGAATAGATTGTGGATTTGAGTGTAGAAGCTTCGTTCATGTCTTCTGCGTGGTGGGTTTCTTGGAATTCGCTCCCAATTGTGCATGGGAAGTGTGCTTCTTGAGTGGCGGTGAATGTCAACGGTTGTGGAAGTGTAGCTTGACTCGTTCAGTAGAGCACTTGGGATCTGCGTACGAACGGTCTTATGGATAAGGGATCTCAGAAGACAGAGCAGTCAGAGCAGCGAAGTGAAGAAGAAAGAAGCCTACTTCCCGCAACAGAAGACGACATCCTCGAGTAGAAGACGGTGCAACAGTACTCACGTTTGTTGTCTTCCTCCCTAAACTATTACAAGCAGGGATGGCTTGTTAGTCAAGATCCGGACTAGAAGCCTGTCGGAATCTTAATTGCCTCTTTTCATCTTGTTTTCTCTTGTTTGGATTTTCTTATCTTCCCCATCTTCTCCCACCTTCCCCATCTTCTTATCTTCTTCTAGTGAGCTTCCGAGACTTCTATTGAGCTTCCGTGAAGGTGAATGTCGTTGTAGTGCTGCAGGAAGACCACTTCCGTAGGCAGAAGCCTGGGAAGGCTACAGGGGGCATACACCCTGTGATTAATCTAACCCGTTGGATTAATCACAGGGTGTAACGACCGTTGCTAGGTGACTTCTGCGAAGCAGGACAACCTTCTGGAGGTGTGAGAAGACGAGCTGAACCCCCAGAAGACGAGAATCACTTCGGGAAGACGGTATCAAGAAGACCGGAAGAAGCAACCTGGAAGCAGGAAGATCGTCTTCCCGAGCTTCTTTGTGAATAGTTGTGTGATATTTTAGTTGGTAGTTGTTTGTTTAGTTCCAGAGCACCATTTGGCGTGTCAGGAAGACGTGTGGTTTTGTGTGGTTTTGTGAGAAGACGGGATTTCTAGGCAAAACCCGTGTGTTTGTGTGTTTGAATAAATCTTAGAACTTAGAGCAGCGTTACTTGCGTAAATCCTCTGTGGGAACGATATCTTGTATACAAAATGGGCAAAAGGAGTAATCCTGCGTCACTACAAGATGCTCTCGCTGAAAGTTTTTTTTAGTTGATACTCCTCGTTTCTCGTTTGCTCGGTTCTCCTTTGAAGGATAACCGAGCAATCAAAAAATCTCTTGTCCTTGGCCTAGGTATGGCGCGGGGTACTTCTTGAGCAGGGTACACGGCATGGATCTTGCCCTTTCTTGCTTCTATGGAACTTGCTTGATGAAGAAGCTGCTCGATGGGAGCTTCTTCGCTCGTGCTTTGCTGGAGCGGGGCCATGCTGTTTCTTTGCTGGAGGGGGGCCATGCTTCTTGCAGGCTCTGCTGCTCCATGAACTGTGGCGTTGGACTGATTCTGAATTGTCGTCTTCATGCAGCGAGTATCGGAGTTTTTCCTAGGGATTAATCTCGAAGATTCTCTCTGCTGCAGGGGGGTCATGCTATAGATCTTCGCTGGGCTCACACGGGTCCTCTCCCTCGCTTCTTGCAACCTCTGCTGCTTCACGAGTTGTGACATTCGACTCAATCAAAATTGTCGTCTTCTTGCAACGAGTATCGGTCGCCGTTGGACACAAGAGCTCGCCGGGATGATGAAAGCAACTTCAAAACCTACTGCGGCACACATGTCGACGAGGTGGGCAGTTCGTTGCGTTGTAATTGTATGCTTTTCTCGTTATCGTCCTTCCAGGTACTACTCTTCGCACATTTTCTCATTTTTGCTCGATGATCTGTGATTCTGAAGACAAGGATGGAACTGATGATGACCAATCTACCTCTCTTCACCTCTCGTTTCAGCATACTCCTACGTCCAGCCCTTTACTTGTACAGTCCAGTCCTTTGCTTGTACCATCCAGCCCTTTGCTTGTACCGTTGAGCTCTTATTCATCACCGTGATAGGATCTGTTCTCTTCTGTGTCTCCACAGCCTTTATCTGTATTACACAGTATTCAAGCATTTTGTAACCATGGTATCGTGGGTTACAAGTGCCAAGTAGATCAATTTGTTGTTCCATCCATTCCTCCTCCTTATCCCTTGTTGTGTTCAAGATTTCTTTCCTTTTCTGAATCCGAGCTATACTTGACAAGGAGTTACATTTACATCGATTTCTGATTTTGCTTAAAACCGCATGAATTTCTCTTGCTTCGGTTGTATTACATCAAAATATCTTATGCTTTCTCAGGGACGGTCGAGTGCTTCCAGTGTATAGTGAGATCTTTCTTATATCTAGAGTCAAAAGACGTATGACTGATTCTAAAAGATAGTTGATCCACGGTTTTTTGTTATCTCAAGTTTATCCATAACGAACACAATGAGACTCCGAAGCTAGTCATTTGCTCTGTGTTTAGACAGAAATCTATGGACTGCATAAGCCACACAATAAACACTAGAGTTTACATGATAGGTTGCAAACATTGTCCGTACCTTTCGACAGGCTGCTCGTGCGAAGCGAGCAGTGACCAACTCAACTGTTCCTCGTTCGAGACAGACAGTAACCAAAAGTCTTGAGATATCAGTGACTGTTCGTCAGACAAGAGGCGACCTTGATCTTGCTTGTTGGGGCCCAATATGCACTTTTCTACAGCGTGAATATGAGACTGATCTAATCTCTGTCGAGAGAGGGGGTGCTCTGTTGCACATTCACATCCAAGGAGTGCTATGTTTGCGAACCTCCAGTCTTGTAGATGTGAAGAACAGACTCTTTGCCGTCTTAGAGCTGCTCTGCACCTACAGTTTCAGACCCATTTCTTGCCGCAGTATCTGATATTTACGGCGCAGTTTGGTTTCGCCGACCCTCCGCAGTTTCATCTTCGAGGGAGCAGTTTCGACGTTTGTCTCCACACTGTAGTCTGCAGTTTCATGCGATAAATTCAAGTGTCACAAGGTGTTGGTACAAACGAACGCGCCAAAGTGTACCACGTGTATAAGGGGTTGTGTTCGCAGGAAAATAATTTACAGGTGACTCCTTAACGATTTCTGATAGCGAGCTCGTTACCTATTTCTGATAGCGAACTCCTTACCTTCGCAGCTTACCATACTCCTTAACGTAACTTCGCAAGGTAAAAAAAATATTTACCGATGTGATTGATAAGAAAAGTGAGGTGAAATTTTATTCTGAAACTCGAATTCACATACTCCTTAAGGTAACTTCGCAAGGTTAAGAAAAAATTTACCGATGTGATTGATAGGAAAAGTGAGGTGAAATTTTATTCTGAAACTCAAATTCACAGGTCGAAGGAAAACTGCTGCTTTATTTCAGTTCATCATAAGGAGTTTACAGCCACGCCATATACACTCATCGTGGCTGCGACGTTACAGCGAAAGCTTATACACTCCTCGTGACTGCGATGTTACAGCGAAACTCTTTACAGTCCTCGTGGCTGCGATGTTACAGCGAAATTCTTTACAGTCCTCGTGGCTGCGATGTTACAGCGAAACTATATACAGCGGAGCTACACTTGGATGCTATGCACATCTATTGCAAGAAGGTGGACACAAGAATTCACAGTGTAGAGCCGTGATAATCTCTTCATCCACAAGCTACAGCAATGGGACTCCAAACAGATACAATAACTGCTTCTTTACAGCTTCCGCTTCAAATGATGGCCAGGATTACCAAAGCTAGCTACAATCGTCATAAACAAGTCTTGAACGTTGTCATAAGGGACTTGCTCATTAACTCGTTCTGCTTCAGAGTGTCAATCGAGGCAAGTTTGGAACCAGGTGGAGAATTCCTCCCGAATCTTCTTAACGCAGTACCGCCTGACGTCTTGGATTCGGCCTCGCTGAAAAGTCCAATGCTCATACTCCGAGTCCGCACCACTGGTAATGACTTCGAAAATAACACACGAAGGTGCAGCAAGCACAATTTCCAGCTCCACTGCAGCCTCAGCTGACGTGTCCTCAGCTGAGTCCATCGCCCCGCTAACGACGAAGCAAGCAAGTACAGCCAAGCATTCTTTTCAAAACCTGTAAATAAACCGAGCAATAGGCCGAAGCCCTTCTCGGTTCCTATAAATTCGAGAATAGCAGCAATTTGGACAGAAAGCAAAGTTTTAAAAGCAAATTCGAAAGCAAATTGAGCCGATAGTAAAATCAAGAAGCTATCTCGACCGAATGCAAAAGACGAATAGTAGCTGAAAGCGAGACGACGACGTGTAGCTGAAACTGCGAGCGATCGAATCCAAGCTCCCACTGCCATTAGACGCCTCGAGACCCTACGACTACAACTAGGCGACTACGACGATGACAAGCCGAGAAGAAAAGGAGGGAATTCAGCGAATGGACTCATGAGTCCACAATAAGCGACGATAACAGCAGCGGTACACTCCAGGCGAGATGTGTTGCACAGCACAAGTACAATTTTACATCGCAGCGAGAGGTGAAGAGGAGAGACTGGGAGGGAGGACTCGCACCAAGTAAGATGTTCCAAACAGGAGAAGCATGGAGGTTTAGCTCTCAGTGAAATTACACGGAGGAAACAAAAGGCTGGGAAGGAGACTCGCTCTCATGATCGCACTAAGGCTTCCACGCAGCCTTACTGCCCATGCTATAAATTGCAAAGTTACGAAGGCCGAACACGCAGCCATACAGAAAGATGACAATGTTAGCATTCAAACCGCAAATAACTTGACGATGTTACCATTCAGATCGCATTGCCACTCGAAACAACAAGCAGACGGTGACTATGTTACCATTCAGGCCGATAAGTGGAGAAACAACAAGCAGAAGGGTACGATTTTATTGCATTACACGCTCTGAAATTTCGAAACTAAGCAGGAAATTCAGGATACACACTTCACCTCGATGTACTGTACATGTCAACCGATAGCTAGAAAGTCTCCTAAGGCTTCTCGAACTGCATTGCTTGAATCTCGAGCCCTGCTCATATTCACCCCTTCAGTGACTCCTTCCGAATCTTGCTGGCTGGGAGTTTCCGATATAGGTCTATCCATCTGCACCCTGTGCTCAACCAAGAAGTTATGAAGAGCACAACAAGCTTTCACCACTTCTGCTGCCCAGAGAACGCTGCTAGTTATGCCTGCTTGCAATATCTGCCATCTTCCTTTGAGAACGCCGAAGGCCTGCTCAATACAAATTCGGCCCCTTATTTGCCTTTCAGTGAATAACCTCTGTCGAGATGTACTTCTAGGCCCCAAGCTGTAAGGAGTCATTAGTCACCGCTCCAGTGTATAGTCCGAATCGCCCAACATGTAAGGTCGGAGCTGAAACCCGTTAGGCAAGATAAGAACCGGCTCGTTTAGTACTTTGCCATCTCGAATGTTAGTAAACAAGGCAGAGTTGCAAAGAACTCTAGAGTCGTGGCAAGACCCTGTCCTCCCACAGCTTACGTCAAGGAACCGACCATCACTATCACACGCACATTGCAGGACGATAGAGTGATATTGTTTCCTGTTGTAATATTCGACAGAATACAAATTAGAAGGAGGAGCTCTTATCTTTATATGTGAACCATCAACGGCTCCATGACAATTAGGAAGCCCAACTTTTCTTGCGAACCCAGCTGATACCCTCTCCATTTCTGAGACAGTGGACCATCGAATATACTTGGGTGCCATGACAGAATTGATAGCCATGATAACTTCTTGGAAAACTTCGGCAGAAGTTGACTCACCTATGCCGAAATGCTCACCTACATGGAAATGATCATTCCACTCGAAAGCCTGAGACGGGCTACACCGACCCTGACCTCCACCGAGACAGCTTTTCTGTAACATAGCTTCAAATATGTCGCCGCGCGCGATGCACCGTGGGCTAGATTATAAAGGCCTCTATGTACAGTTGATATTTATGAAATAAAGTTTCAGTGACCCACTGTGGTCTTTTCTTCCAGCATGACCTTTTCGCCTCTATATACACTGCTTCGGAGATCCACTGTACGCTTGCAGCCGAGAGGAGACCCGTATACGCGAAGCGAACGTTTAGGACGACCATAATTTGCGCATAGTGTAGGTACGAAAAGTTTGAATGAAGAATAGCATAGCATAAAAATCAAGGGAAAAGAAACTTAAGCTCAAAGTGGCTTGAACCCAAGACTAAGAGGAAAAATATCGAAGGGAAACAGTTATAAACGCTTCACTGCAGCCCAGGTGAATATGCATGAGGAAGGACCGCTAGTCACGCTTGAAAGACACTGAAGCTTAGTGTGCTCTGTCATCAATCGCGAGTGTGTTGGATCAAATACATTCAAGAGTTTAAAAAGAATGCCGCGTCTAAACTAGAATTCAAAAGTAGATTAAAAAAAGCCGTCCAATCATGAGATTGACGACGCGATGTATATGCTACTAGAACCAGCTTTCAGCACCTGCCGGAGGTGATGGAAGGTGGCATTCCGTTAGAGTTGGGAAGGACGTAGGAAGTCTGGATGAATGAAGCGAA
Organism: Asterella californica; assembly: GCA_036924285.1. Lineage (NCBI taxonomy): Eukaryota > Viridiplantae > Streptophyta > Marchantiopsida > Marchantiales > Aytoniaceae > Asterella > Asterella californica. The sequence goes on along the minus strand of JAYKYS010000018.1, from coordinate 506,582 downwards.
ACCTGCATCGATTCCTTCTTTACTTACGCCATAGGCCGGCGTAGGACTTGGATAATTCTAGATCCAGCACTGAAGTTTTGAGTGGTGATTTAGGATGTGTGAATGATCAGACGAGTTGTTCCCGTATAGGATCCGTATTAATTCTAGGGTAACGAGGTTTTATCACAGTTCTCAGTTTGATGACAGAAGAAGCTGAAACTCAAAACGAGAGCACGGGTAGTTGACTTTTTCTTGAAACAGGTAGGTTATTGGTTAAACATTATGTTAGAAATCAGTACGCTAGGAACCTGAGGAAGACTTTGTTCCAAGACACAAAGGCCTCCTGCATCGATTCTTTCTGTTCCGGGCCATAGACCGGCTTAGGACTTCTAACAAGCTATAGCAACAACTTCCAGGTGAGTTTCACACCTTCCTCAGCTCTATGATCGGTTCTGATCAGTAGCATTAATCTCATCTGCAGCGTGTTGTTTACCAAGTGCATTGGACACAAGTATGAGAGCAGGACATTGAGAAAGCTTACCTCGACCCTTGGATGATCTTTGATAGAAGACAGTGCTGAATCAAGTATGGTTTTCCTATCACTTTCTGTGGATAACAGTTGTATACTTATGTTTTTCACGATTTCAGTGCTTCTGTGGATAGTAAGTCTTCTTCAGTGCTTCAGTAAGTCTTCTTCACTTGGATTTCAAGTCTTCTTCAGTGCTTCAGTAGCACTGTGTCTTCTTTATGTTCACGCTTCTCAACGTCTAGATAACTCGCCCTTGATGCAATTCACAATTCTTATATTCGGTAGGACGGTTGGATGGTCCCGGCCAGTTGGTCGGCCTGGGTTCGAACTAGTAATGCATATTCACTGTTCAGGTCTCAATGTTGTTGCTGTTTTACAGTGCAAAGTTTATCCGGAGCCTTTTCATCCTCTTGTGATGCAACTTTTGTACTGTGATCTGAGTCTAAAACAGAGATCATGTTCTTGCAGCGAGCAGGACATGCATCAGAGATGAAAAAATGTTGAGGAAATCTGATGATGCAGTGAACTTAGGGCCATCAGCTTGCAAGGTCGCCATGTCTGAACATCTAGCGAGAACGAGATTAATTGTCGCAAAGCAAATCTGTGGACATCATATTCATCAAACTGGACATTCAGTTGATTACTTGTACAATGATTAACCGATTTTTATGTTTTTGAGCGAAGACTGGAGTTAATTCTAAGAACGGCAGTAATAAAATGTGAAGCGATCGTCATCTGTTTAACTCGGTAGTAGTTTTAAGTTGGTTTCGTTTCATAAGAGATTTCATTAAGCTGGGGATGAAAAGAACTTGGAAATATTTGAGGAGTTTCGGAATAGGCAAGATGAATGCAATGCACTGAAGAAACGAGTAACCTGCAGCTAATTCTTCTTCATAGGGGAAGTGATGGATTGAAGAGCATGACATAAACTGGAACTTAAGTTCTTGCTGTTCTGTCCATGTGGGTATCTGCGGTTCCATCGATCTACAAATCCTAGTACTGTACAGTAACTCGGATCAGTAGTTGCTACACTGACCGCAACTGCTCGAATAAATCATGGGCCGCTTTAGTTTCATCAGAGAGTAAAGATAAGTTTGCTCAGAACTGTGCCTCATGGGGAATTTAGAAATCTAGAAATTTACTTTGCTAGAGTTTCCAGTAGCCCGATATTCCCGACTGGATCGTGGTTCCTGACCATCCTGTGAAATTATGCTTTCTCCTGGTTGTGCTCGTGGTAAAATATGAAATCCCATGAGAAATGATATCGTGGCTTCATAATCACCTGTTCTCCTCCCGGAGAAGCGAGGGCAGATGGAAGTTCAATGAGCAGGGACTTGTGCTTTACTTACTTAACTTACGTTTGCTCCTGAAGGGCATGCATGACAGAGAAGGGAGCAGGTGGATAGAGAGAGATAGACTCTGCTTCCCTGCTTCCCCGTTCTATTCCTACACACATACATACAGAGGATTATATTACAGTACTGTAGTCATCTCTTGTAATATTGTCAGCACATCTTATATTAAATTAGTCCTACTTTGCTGCCTGATCCGAGCTCCCCAGATGTCATTTCCTCAAGTGATCACGGTGGTTATATGACTCTAACGCCCATCCTAAGTCAGCATTTGTGACAGCTCTACTAAATAGTCCGTTAACAGCGCAATGATCAGAATACTTATCAACATACGTACAGTACCAGCTAGGCCAACACCACACTGGATCTGCACTCAAAAGTCAATCTATATTATAGATACTAAGCTGCAGGGTCAGCACTACCGTAGTTATATGATTGTGGATGTGACTTGAACCAAGCCCAGTGGACAACAAACCTCCAGCTGCTCCTCTACTTTCAGAATTACTGAGTCCTTACGACACAAATCTGTATGCTATGAATCTCCAGTAGCCTACTATCGCAATTAAGCCGCTGTTTGAGGTCTTCGATTCGGATTAGCTTTATAATTAGTGGCTTACAGAAAACAAACTAGTCTAGCTCAAGATCTCGATGCCTCGTGACTCTTAGTTGCATTTTGCAACTAAGTATTCCTCATCCACAACCGTATCCAGATATGTGCTCCTTTCATGGTTGATACGTGTAGGCACAAGAGCTTTAATTTGAACCAAAGGCACTAAACGTTTCAAATGCCTAAGCTGATAACTAGCTGCAAAAGTTATCAGCAAATTAGGATTAAATTCCCATTGCTGCTGATCATGATGGTCGTTGGTGTTGTGTGCTTTGCTTATGTACTTTTATCATGCCGACAGCTAGACCGAGCTTCATCACATATGGATACAGCATGACTTCCGCTCTACTCCGTGGCTTTCCAGGTTCTAACGTTATTAGCTCGAGCTCCATAACATCCACAATGGCAAAAAGTTTTACCTAGGCCGGTACGTACCCTGACCGGAACAAATTGTAACTACTAAAGCATTTCGAAGATATGAAGGAGGATGGTCACCCATCTAGCACATGTTTGAGCCACATGATTCAGATTCTTGACAGATAAATCTTCATGTCCTGGATCGTAACGACTTCAAAGCTTATAGAGCATGTCACCATGAAGGCCTACTAGGCTGCATGCGTTATCGTATCGTATAGTTCACAGTCGTGCTGAAGCTCCGGGCGGAGTGCGTTTGAATCTCAGCACAAAAGGAATCCATGCCAAGGATCAGCGTGAGCTGTGTTTCGTAATAAATACTTTTTCTCTTGATATTGTGCCTCGATGTCAGCATGAACAGGTCAACTTTATCCACTCGCAGTATGCTTGCATCTGAGCAACATTAAGCACGTACTTCGACAGTTTGAAAACTTGCCGACGTACGGTACATTGTCATTGACTTTGCATTTAAATATCGTTTAAGTTTGACATGCCGTACTAGCAATCCAACTGACGCGAATTGCGAGAATTTCAAGTCGATCCGAAATATGTCCATAATGTTTATCCATATGGATGAGCTGAGCAGCCTTGGTTGTTGACAGCAAAATTCCATAAAACATAGTTTGTATTTCTAAGCTGATTTGTTTATGTACTTCCATGACAGCAAACTTCCATATATCATTTCCCTGATGCAGCGTGTGTACGTACGAAGAAGCAATGAACGACGTAAATCTACTAGTAGGCGATAGAAGCCGGAAATTTCCCACTTTCTCCCAGGACTTCCGTGTTGTTCCAGCAATATTTAGTGCACTCTGAGTCAGCAGCAACTGTCAGGCTGCAGAGATTTTCAGCACGCGTCATGGCATGGATCTCATATAATCTACACAAAAGATGAGCTGAGCACACGTATTTCTGACGACCACGATACTTCTACAAGTCCACGAGAAACTGCTTGTTGCAACGCAGCATGAGAGGAATGCATACGCCAGTTCAGCCGATCACTACCTCACCAAGTCAATAATATCGCTGTCCGATCCCAAGAGCGTTACCTCGTTGTGCATGCAGGTGCAGGCAGCTATTGCCTTGTAGGATTTGTAAGCAGTGCAATATAGACTGAAAGTGTTACTTAAACATTGGTGGGTTTCGTCTCTGCATGTACTGTTTATGTACTCCCACGTTGATCATGATCATGAGCTTCACGTGATAGCATTGGCTGTTACAGTAAATGATGAAGAGCCGGACAGGACGAGGAACATATATATATACATAAACTAACAGCTACTGCGTATGAGAGATGAATCCAAGGCATCGTTTCAACATTTTGAAAGCCGCCCTTTTACAGTAATTTACTTGATCAGGCCCCCAGAACGAATCGCGGACTTGATCGGACCCCTCTACTAAATCCCTTCTTGATAGGACCCCCAACCTGCCACAGCCCGTAAAACAAGTAACTGTGCCATGTCAGAGTACAGCTCGGATTCGAAATAGAGGTAACTGTGCCATGTCAGAGTACAGCTCGGACTGTATATGTCATGCTTACAACTGAAGTGTCGGAAATGTTTTCCGGGAAAATTTGAAAACTTATCCGCGACAACACAGTGACCAATTTCCCTCTTTATTCGGCGAGGGGTAGAAATTCGTCGACTGATACTTCGGTTGTAAATAGAGTGCGACGGGGTGTAGTTAGGAAGCATTGAGTGCATACACTTAAACGATGGAGGATGTGCAATCTCCTAGTACTGAAGAGGAGAGATGTCTAGATGGATTATATTTTGAGGATATTGACAGACAGGAGTTTACGTTGGATGCCAGGACCGATGAAGAAAGAGACTTGAGCATACTAGATCAATGGCGGCTACAAATGTCACAAGCTCGAGCTGATGACCGCGTGTTGCAAGGAAGAACATTAGAGTCATTGCGTGATGCTGCAGGCAGATTGAAGTTGGGAGCGGAATTCTCATCCTTCAAAGATTTTGATTTTGCTGTTGATAGCTGGTGTTTCCTTCATAGTAGAGCAAGCCAAAAGGCAAAATCGAAAGAGAATTATAAGCTGCGGACATGCAGGTGGGGTGGCAGCGCGCGCTGCCGCAAAAGTGTCGAACAGAGAGGAGAGATAAATAGAGCGGCGGAAGGAGATATTCGCAATAGTCAACCACGCAGCTTTCATGAGTTCTCTCAGAGACAAAGACAACGCCGGCGACGAGATGATCAAGAAGCAAGCTCAGTCACACCAACACCAACAGTAGATCGAAGGGTGCCGGAAAATGGTCGCTGTGGAGAGAAATTACGATATTTGACTGCGGGGAGAACCATCTTCTATGGAGGAGGTTCTATCGTCGGAGAGGTGTTAAATCAATGCAAATGGAGAATCAGAGCACAAAGAGGAAAATTCAGTGCGAAAATCACTATCACTGTTTGCAATCTAGAACATACTTGCCCGGCACACATGGCTTATTGGCGTGGTCCTGCATCAAATTCAAAGTTTCTTGCTACTGTTCTATGTAATAGAGTGGCGATTGATCCGCATACACCTATTCGTAACTTGATGGAAGAAATCCGAACATCTTTCAACAAGCGAGCACCATATAATCAAGTATGGAGAGGTAGAGAACATTCGCGTGACTGGTTAGAAGGTAACCAAGCCGTCTCGTTTCACTATATTCCATCCGTGTGTAGAAGGCTTAAAGATGTAGATCCTGAGTGTGTAGTAGATTGGGGAACATGGGAGAATCACCCAACAGTTTTCAGCAGGTTCTTTGTGTGTCCAAGTGCCACCCGTAATGCATATAGGTTTTGCCAGAGAGTGATCTGCTTAGATGCTTGTCACAGTAAGAGCCGAAAATTTCCATCTCAGATTTTTTTAGCCACGGTGCTTGATGGCGCAAACGAAGCTATCATCCTGGCATTTGCAGTAGCTCCAAGAGAAGATACCTCGAATTGGACGTGGTTCTGTGGTCTACTGCGTGAGTCGATACATGGGATTTTATCACCCCAAACTGTTATAATCAGTGATCGACAAAAAGGTCTTGAAAAAGCCGTTGCTACAATATTTCCTGACACAAAACATGGGCACTGTGCACAACACATTCGCATCAACGTGCGTACACGCTTTGGGAAGGATGCTGAGCAGCCGTTTTTAGCATGTCTTTATGCCCGAACTCGTGAAATGTAAGTTTTTACAAAAAGATTTCTTATCCGCTATCGTTCTATTTGTATGAATCATGTCTGCTTCACTAACCTGGTTACTAATTGAGTTAATTATGTATGAATGCAGGTACGACAATGTCTTGAGCAAGCTGGCTGATTCTGGAGAAAGAGGCAAACAGCTAGGAGAATACTTACGAGATATCGATCCAGCGAGATATAGTAGGTGTGCGTTTCCTTTACCACGTTATGGAAAGGTTACTTCTAATGTTGCAGAGAGCATGAACAATGCTCTGGGACAAATTCGATGGAATGCACCTCTTAAGATTCTACTCGATCTTTGGTATTACATTATGCAGCAATTTACGAAGCGAAGGACACAGCTTCGACTGGAGACAAATTTGTTAACGAAATTCGCGAGACTCAGGTTTAATGAGAATGAGCAGGCTGCTGAAGGTTTTCTCTGTCAAATATCGAGCCAAACTGAGGCCACGGTTCGTTGTCATAGAACTGGAAAGAGTTATGTTGTGAAACATTATGTAAACGGTAGAGGTACATGCACTTGTTTGGAGTATCAAGAAATGGCTTGGCCATGTGGTCACGTGATAGCTTTCGACAGAGAGCTCGGAGAGAGTCCAGTTACACGAGTAGATTCAATTTGGTACAGTTCTAGTCTTATTTCAATTTATGGTCATTCATTTCTGCCTGCTATGACAACCGATGACTTAGAACCAGTGTGGACTTGTGGACCACCTCCCATAGCTAAGCGTATCGGGAGACATAGAGTAGTGAGGATAGATAATAATACTCAGTTCTCACAAGCGAGAGCTACCACTGCAGCTGAAGCAACTGATGATGCAGCTGAAGCAACTGGTGATGCTGACGAGAACAGAGCTGACGATGGAGAAGCAATTTCAAGAGGCGGAGTCACTATTGAGAACATTTTTCCTTTACATGACATGCAGGTGAATCACTTTCCAAGTTCGGATTTGGCTCATAGAAGGAGAAGAGTAGTTTCAGTGACTGATCCTTCATCATGTGACCAATTAGGATCACAATCCCGATCTAGATTAAGGAGTTGCAGTAGGTGTAAGCAACAAGGACATAACAGACGGACTTGTCTTGGGCAACAACAAGTAGTTAATGAACCCATTACTTCTCTTCCAGTGGTGGAGGACGATATGTTGGGTGAGGATGAGAACGAGGTAATCTTCACTGCATCTAGTGGTGATGAAGATGAGGATGAAGTGTAACTAGTTCAAGCTTCTGTGTACTTTCAAGTATAGCGTAATATAGATACTGAGCTTCATATGGATTCAAAACTATGAAACTATCAATATTGTTTGACGATTAACTATGTAACAATGTTGGACGATTATTGTAACGATGGATATTAAGACATGTTGCTGGTATGCTTCGTCTCATGTTTTACAAAGCATTGTAGAATCGAGTCTCCACATTTACTGTAAACTTCATAATTTGCAAACGCTATGAAGTGGTGGCAGCTTTCCATATCAGCTTGGAAACCAATTCATACCCACTCTTATAAAATATTAGCAGCGTCATGTAACATCAAAATCACACTAAAACTCCCAAACACAAAATCTAATAAAAAACAAGCCAAAACAATGAGAGGAGAGGGAGGGAGGAGAGGGAGGAGACGAGAGGTGAGAGCGTGGTTTGAGAGGAAAGAGAGTTAAGGGAGAGGAGAGGAGAGTTATACGAGAGCCAAGAAGAGAGGAGAGTTAGTGAAGAGGACAGTGCATCGTGTGTGTGGAGCGCGTGGAGTGCGAAAGTTATGTTTTTTCTTGAGTGAGTTTTGAATTCGAAGTTCCTATTCTGAGCGATTTCATCGCTGTGATGAGAACTCGAGGAGTTGGACGTGGTCGAGGTCGAGGTCGAGGCGATGGGAGAGGACGAGGTCGAGGCCGCGATGGAGTCGCGGGAGAGAGGAGAGTTCGAAGAGATGAATCCTGTGAGATATATTTTACATCCAAGTGTTTGTTGAAATCTGTGTTTGTTTGTTGTTTGTTTGTGTTTCTGTATCGATTTGAAATGGTTGTTAGGTAGGCGAAACAGGCTGTTTCGATGCATTTGGTAGGTTAGGGTTAGCGAAACATGTTGTTTCGCCGTAGTTTTGTTATTGACAGTGGGCGAAACATATGTGTTCCGCCCACTGTCGAGGCGAAACACATGTGTTTCGCCTCGCGAGGAGAAGGTACCCCTTCCCCGTGTTATGACAATGGGCGAAACACATGTGTTTCGCCTCGCGGGGAGAAGGTACCCCTTCCCCGTGTTATGACAGTGGGTGAAACACATGTGTTTCGCCCACTGTCGAGACGAAACACATGTGTTTCGCCTCGATAAATAGTCGGGAAAGAGAAACCCCTTACCCTCGAGGCGAAACAGACGTGTTTCGCCTCGACACTGGGCGAAACATACGTGTTTCGCCCACTGTAATATATCGGGGTAAGGGGTACCCCTTACCCCGATTATTTACAGAGGCGAAACAAACGTGTTTCGCCTCGCAGTGGGCGAAACATACGTGTTTCGCCCACTGTAATATATCGGGGTAAGGGGTACCCCTTACCCCGATTATATATCGAGGCGAAACAAACGTGTTTCGCCTCGCAGTGGGCGAAACACGTCTGTTTCACGTCACAGTGGGCGAAACATACGTGTTTCGCCCACTGTAATATATCGGGGTAAGGGGTACCCTTACCTCGATTATATATCGAGGCGAAACAAACGTGTTTCGCCTCGCAGTGGGCGAAACACGTCTGTTTCGCCAACTGTAATATATCAGGGTAAGGGGTACCCCTTACCCCGATTATTTACAGAGGCGAAACAAACGTGTTTCGCCTCGCAGTGGGCGAAACATACGTGTTTCGCCCACTGTAATATATCGGGGTAAGGGGTACCCCTTACCCCGATTATATATCGAGGCGAAACATACGTGTTTCGCCCACTGTAATATATCGGGGTAAGGGGTACCCCTTACCCCGATTATATATCGAGGCGAAACAAACGTGTTTCGCCTCGCAGTGGGCGAAACACGTCTGTTTCGCCAACTGTAATATATCAGGGTAAGGGGTACCCCTTACCCCGATTATTTACAGAGGCGAAACAAACGTGTTTCACCTCGCAGTGGGCGAAACACATCTGTTGCGCCCACTGATGGATATCGGGGTACTTTTACTAGACTAGTTTGTAGTTGGTGTGTTATAATATTTTTGTTTCTAGCGGGTGTGGCATTGGAGAGTATGAAGGAAGGACCTTCAATGTTCAAGTATTCTCACGAAGAGGACGAGAGATATCATTTGAAGTGGTGCTGGGTTTCGAGAGATGAAGTGGAGAATTCATTGATGGGAGTGGAGGAAGAAGCTCTCGATCGACTAGGATTACTTGTTGCTTTCTCCTTTGACTTTCCTCCTCCGGATGTAAGTAGTCTTTTTTATGTAACTTTGGTTGGATGCATATACTCCCTTTTATAGTAGAGATGTTATTTCCAGTACTTATGTTAGTTAGTTAATCTTGTATATCATTGAGGTTGTTTATTCTTTTGTAATGGATTTGCAATTCTTTTTATATTGTTAGATTGTTTATTTTACAGGTTCCATTTTGTATAGAGTTCATCCAATCATACGATGAGGAAAATCATCGTGCTATTGTACAAGGCCACGAGATAGTGTTGGATGAGTCGGTTTTAAGGGAGTCACTAGTATTACCTATGGGAACAACCATCCCTCGTCCTCATAATGTGAAGAGGAGCATGATAGATGATTGGTTTCCTCAAAAAGATGAGAAGGGAAAGAGATATTTATTGTGGATGTGTGAGTATCCGGAGTGGAGACCCGTTTTCCAGCTTATCAATTGTCTCTTTCTGGCTAGACGACGGCCAAGAGAAGTACATGGCCATTTAGCTTTGTACGTCAAGACTAAAGTAGAGGAGACGACAGAAGATTACGACTGGACGGAATTTATTTTAGATTCTTTGGATACTGAGATCTCTTCTATCAAAAAGCATATGAGCAAAGAAAGATTAGTGAGACATCCAGAGACATGGGTAGGTATCATCTTGACCCATCTGATGATCCACATGGGTATACTTCCCGAGGGAGGACGAGTGGATTCATCTCGACAACATCCCTTATCATCGAGTAAGACCTTTAACTTCTTGTGAGAGTATTGTCTTTGGTTTCTTTTACTTATGTTTTAATGATTAGTCTTGAATATGTAGTGTTTTAACTCACATGTTTCTTTGATGATTTCAGATCGAGCAGAGTCTTCTTCTCATGGTCAAGACCCACAGTCTTTGCAGCATGTTACTCCATCATCAAGTAAGCCTATAGCAATTAAGGGTTTCAGGTTCCTTTTTTGTTTCATGAACTTTATGATAAAGTTTATATTATGTTTAAACTCTCATCTCTCATCATGTAGTGTTTCCAGATCCTGCTGTGCAGTCTTCCTCTCCTGGGCAAGATCCTCAATCTTCTCATCATGTTACTCCTTCGTCAGGTAAATATATTATAGTTTAAAGTGTTTCTAGTTAGAGTTTACATATCTTTTGATTCTTTTCAACTTGTTTCTTTAGTTATAGATTTGTTTTATCTTTTATGATGTGTTTAAATATATTTAACTTTGATCCTTTATCTGCAGATGATGAAGCTATTCTCATAGCGAGAATTAATCAACTCCATGAAGCCATAAAGAGGAGGGACGCTGAGCTTAAGTCCAAGAACAACGAACTTGAGCATTTGAACTATCAACTCATGGTAGTGAAAGAAGAATTGACCACTGTACGAGCTGCAGAAGAGTTCTATCCTCGTCTAGTCTTTCCTACTGCAAATCGACGTAAGACCTTAATCCTCGACTTGAATGGTCTTTTGGTACTAGTGGGAAGAAACGAACATGAGTTGATGCCTGCACGTGAAAGAGGATATGTAATACACACTACATCGAAGCCGTTTATATGGTACGTGGCGAGACGTGGAGTGAAGCAGTTTTTGGAAATCTGTCTAGATAAGTTTCATGTCATCATATGGACTTCTCGGACGATGTTAAACACTGCGACTTTATTACGTGCTATGGAGGATGCTGATTATCTACCTCCTGGAGTGGCAAAAGGGAAGGTATGAACTGTTCTCGAGTTTGAACTTCTTCTTTTAAGATCAACTTATCAATATCTTTGTTGTATTATATGTTATATGTTTGAGCTAAGATATATATCCTAATCTCGGTTTTTTTTCTTTCTAGGTATGTCAAATTTTTGCTCAAGACATGTGTTTCAAATACAAGACGGTGAGAGAAGCTGCCTTTGGGAACCACTTGTACTTGAAAGATTTTACACAGCTTCATCATCGCAACTTGAGCACTAGAGACGTATTATTGGTGGATGATAGTCCAGTGAAAAACTGTACTAATCATCCTTTTAATGCTATACATCCTCCTCCCTTCTCTCCTTTCACTATGGATAGTGATAGAGAATTGTATCTAGAAGCCATTTTGTTGCCTTGGCTTCTTCGTTGGGGTGTTAGTCCAGAGGCAACACCAGCTTATGTAGAGAGCAGATATTCGCAGGTTTTTGGTCAAGATCCATTTGTAGCTCTTAAAAGCTATTGGACCAATATTACCCAGGAGGAGGTAAATATTGTATGGAGATCTGTTCCTCATGGAGTTTGTATGGATCTCTATCCTAAACTTCGATGAGAAACATTACTCTTTTTGAGGAAGTCCATAACTTTACCTTGTAAACAGTTATATTTTGTAATACTTACTTCCTCGTGTTAAGCTACACTACTTAAAGATATTGTCCTTCTGTAAGATATTGTCCTTCACTGTTACACTAGTTTAAAGATTGTCCTGTGAAGAGTTGTTTGAGGAAAAAGAGAAGAACACAACAAGAAGACGTCGTGTGTAGGGTTCGATTAGGAGAAGCTGTAGGTGAACATCGAGCGAGCTTAAGAATACGCTACAAAGCGAGACATGCGTTTCTGGAAAAGAATCCAGTACTGATTGAAGCCAAGTACACATCATGGATACTCGGCTCCAAACAGATATTCCATTGTACTCAAATTTGATCATATCGGGAGCACGTTACAAAGAGAAACATGCGTGCACGCTACAAAGAGAAACATGCGTTTCTGGAAAAGAATCCAGTACTGATTGGAGCCGAGTACACATCATCGATACTCGGCTCCAAACAGTTCTGGATTCTATTCCACTGGACTCAAATTTCATGAATATCGAGAGGAAGCAAATTGAGAGGAAGCAAATTTTCCGATTTCAATATATCTCAAGCTTCTAAATCGGCTGGCTTGGCCGGGAGGAAGCAAATTTTCCGTTGGCCGGGAGAAGCAGTACGTGGACATCGAGGTTAGACGACGAATAGTTTCCATGCGGATAAAGAACTTCCATGAGCAGTTTATTTCTTGCACTTGCTGCAAAGTTTATAAAGCCATATGAAAAATCGCTACAAAGCTACTTACAAATAGTGAGTTTTCGCGTCCATAAGGGTTTTTGGTTAACTCGATAACAGAGGGCGAAACATCGTGTTTCGCCCTCGGGGTAAACAGAAAGTCGACGACACAAAGAGTAAACTGTTACGAGGCGAAACACTCCATGTTTCGCCTCGTGACAAGGCGAAACATGGAGTGTTTCGTCTCCGAGTAAACTGTCGAGGCGAAACATCGTGTTTCGCCTCGTGACGGGGCGAAACATCGTGTTTCGCCCTGTAACGAGACGAAACACGAATACATCAGAGGGCGAAACATCATGTTTCGCCCTCAGGTAGGATTGTACCTGCGAAACATGTATGTTTCGCCTACCAATTGAGCGAAACATACCTGTTTCGCCTCCTTAACTAGCAATATTACTAGCTTCTTCTCGAAAGCATGCATGAGTTTGAACACTGTATGGAATTCAAAACTTTATTATATGATCCTTTTACACTTACAACTCTTTCAGTTTTCGTAATGCCTCTACTAATTCTAACAGTTCTTCTTTTTCTTGGCGTCTGAGCTCTATTACAGCATGTAAATCCCGAGCAATACCTTCTAAGCTCTGTTCAGTCTCTTCTGATTTTTCAACCAGGGCCAGTACTCGATAATGTAAGCGTTCTATCTCAACAAGCTCCGCAGTATTACCCACTGTGGACATTTCACTTTCTATTGAAGGATAAAATGTCACACTATCCATAGCAGTGGCAAGATCTTCTATAGCGTCTTCGAACTCATCTAACTCCTCTACCTCCTGCTCCACATCGAACACGGTAAATCGATTCTGCTTCGAATTCATACCTATTTTGAATCGCCATTTCTTTCTGCAGACAGCATTGAAAATGCTATCTTGTTCATCAGAAGATAATTTCTCGAACTCTTCCGCAGTGATCCCTAATAGTTTCTCTCCAATACTCCACACAATGGCTATAGGTAAGGCTGCTTCTGGACGATCACTTACACTATAATCGATCAATCCTAAATGAAAACGATATTGCCTTTTACTTCCCCTCTGACCACAAGCATGCCAAGCTTTCCTACTATCAGACTGCGAGTGATTGAAATATAACACCTTCCTTGCCGAGCTTGACGAGATTTGTGTCTGTTCTGTCACTTGCTTGAAACACCCTGGAAAATTACAAGCAACGTACGAAATAGAACTCCACTTCCGATTTTTGATTATGCGCTGAATAGAAGCTACCACCCACATGGAAGGCATATTATTTATGCACTCTTCAAGTTCTGCCAAAGAACACATTTTGGAGTTCTGTCACCTCTGCTCAGGCTCTGCGGACTTCGATTCAACACGTTCGAGCTCTCCCGCCTTCGATTCAAGGCGCTTATGCTCTTCCACATTCGATTCAACGCGTTCAAGCTCTCCCGCATTTGTAACACGACGTTTCTGTAAGCTTGCTCAAGCTCTCCCGCTTTTGTAACACGACTTGCTCTCCCGCTAACAATCTGAAACAATCTTCATTCGAACTTCTATTCCTGCGTCTTCGTCCCCTGAAAAGTACAGAATGTACTTAAATTTCTGGCGATGAGCTGTACTCTGACATGGCTCTCGCGTCATCGTGGTGTGGTTGATATCATCCTAGCTGTACTCTGACATGGCACAGTTACTTGCTTTACGTGCTGTGGCAGGTTGGGGGTCCGATCAAGAAGGGATTTAGTAGAGGGGTCCGATCAAGTCCGCGATTCGTTCTGGGGGCCTGATCAAGTAAAAAGCTGGCCCTTTTATCATGGGTCCAATGCGACGTGTACTACGTACATATAAGCAATTGAGTCAACTATTCACGTGTCCTACATATATCCTCGAAGTAATCAGCGTAGAGTATTTTTGTCATAAACGTTTCTTGGTCTTTTTTACTTTACGATTCCTATAATTTCTGTACAGATTCTCAGCTGGAAGGACGTACAAGTCGTCAGCTGATGACAGTATTCAGTACTTTAGAGAATTAAGTCAAACACGGTCAAGATCACCTACAAACTACGAAGTTAACGTATTAGAGTTAAAGGAGAAGAAATTCGGAGACATAAGGTGCCATGTATTCCTGGAGTTGAATTCCTCGGTTATCTAGATTACCGTATCGGATTCTAGATTCAGAACAAAATTAATCTTAGCAACGGCGAGATTACTTCTAGCTAGTCCTATGAAGTCCCTGGGATCGCTACATGAGGATTATGAGTACAAGCTTTAATCCGTTAGGTGCAGAAAGTAACAACGAGCTCCAGAACCGCAGAAATCGTCGAAACTATTCGTCACATGTACACGCATCCGCTTGAAAATAGAACGTTATAGATGCACAAGTACAGTACTACCTGGTGCTCTTTAATTCATTTTCTGTTCTACTCCACCAACTTGAAGACCTAGGAACCTTTATTTGGAGAAGGACTGCGTTGTTTCGGATGAGCTCTAGTGTCGGCCATGATCCCATTGTCAGCCTATCATAAATTTTGGTGCCAAGACCAAAGTACGTACCCAGCTAGCTAACTTCGATCATAGTGGATATACGTAGCAAGGTTGTTGTGAGCACGTTTTTGGTCTATCAAGTTTATGGTAAGAAGTTAAATTAGCACTCATGTACTGGTATGATCAGATGCGATGAGTAAGTATACTAATCAACGTATTCACTAAATCTGGACTGGTACAACTCTCATGTACATTTGAGTAGTGAAAAGTAGAAAAACTGAAGTTGATGTTTTTTACATTGAGAGTTCAAGATAACACATTTTGAATTGAAGATTTAAGACAATTCTTATTTTTCCTTTTGATGTTAAGGTAAGAGAGTTGGATTATTCAAGAAGACTAGTTGGACAACTGAAATATGAATTTTGTCCTTCCACTTAGTGTATTAAATAATAATATCTGAAGTTAGAGCTATTTTAGAAGTATTAGTTAGTTTTAGCACAACAAATAGAAAACTTAATCTAATCCTTCTTTGAGCTTGTTACTAAAACATTCATTCACAATCAGGACTTTAAACTCACACATGGCTCACAACTTGAGCTATTCATATCTTACTCCATTTCATAATAATGTAACTATCATCGAAATAAAACTTATATAAAAGTCTTGCTTGAGTTCTCTAAAACAAGAAAATAAAAATATTTCCAAAAGAGTCTAATACTATCTGAAACTCTAAAAGCTTATACCTCTCTAAATTGACATAGACTCATACTTCTATTTCTCTAAGAGTCTCTAGAAACTTCAATACTATCTCTCGAACGCTAGCTAGAATCTTTATTTTTTTGTAGTTGCTTTTGCTCTCAATTGCCAATCATACACACATGCATTAGCATCAATCCAACATTCTCTTTTCGAATAAGAATTGGGGCTTTTTTCGTCATCTTTATTGTTGTTGGTACAATTGGTATATCTCTCCATAAGAGAAGCACCAGTTGTATGGTGCACCGGTCGTCATCATTTCACTTGTACCTTGTCGAAATATGATGATCCATTCTCATGATTGACATTCGTAAGAGCTTTCGCTAACCAAACGCATTGTTGTACCTCAAAATCATCTAAAGGACGAATGATTAACATCATTCCAGACTAGATGTCACTGAGAGGAACAAGCCGTTGACATTCTTTGTCCCTTGGATTATTGACAAAGATCTCATTTCTACTTACCATCTCATCTTCAACTTCTCTTGCCAAGATATCATTTTGTTGAGTAGACTTTTGTAATCCTACCCTACACGGTGTAATAAGTAGAGCTCTACTTATCAACTAGAGGGGAAATTGGTTTGGTATAAGTCTTTGGTATAAGAATTAGTTACGGCTAAGTAGGTCAGAGAACACATGCAGCAAATAGTACTTCTACCAATAGACGGGTGCGCCAAAAGTCCGCCGGGAAACTTCCGCCAAGAAACTTCCAGAAGGAAGTTTCTAGAAAGAAGCTTCGAGAACTTTCCAGCCGAGAAGCTTCCAGAAGGAGGTTTCTAGAAAGAAGCTTCTAGAACTTTCCAACAAGCCTCTTAAGTGGCTCATTCTGAACCCTCTAGATGTTGTTCTAGATCTAAGGCTTCATGTAAGCCACATCAGCGATCCGTGTGAGAGATCAGCATTGGTCGGAAGCTTATCATGTACTATTCCTCTCACTATATAAAGACTGCGAATGCACCACCACGGACATTCGAGTATTGAGTTCACTCTAGAGCCTCATCTTACAATGGTATTAGAGTAGGGAACTCTAAGAGAGCGGTGTCGTAGCGAGAGCCTTTCCTTTGAGCAAGGGCGTACCTTCTGGCTGTGGTTAGCGATCGATGCACAGCAGAGCGACTAGTATCTCGTAGATTTCTCTCTAACTTCCTCGATAACTAAGCACTTTCTTTCTCTCAGTAAAGGGTCAGATAACTACACGAAAACGTTGGATGATCATGGGCACGACAAACGAGATATGTGATGACATGATCTCTCGGTAGTATTCCTCTCCGAAGTTTCTCACTACTAGGGCTTCGTACATGGCTTTGGGTCGACAGATGTGTCTTATCTCGCACTGGGTTTTAAAGTTTACAGGAGGGAGCTGATTTAGATCCATCCTTCGTTAGATGAGTATAAAGACGGTGAGATCTCATTCTTGGCCGTAAGTGACAACAGGTAAGATCACAGGGACAGGCGAGAGCATGACTTGCGCGGTAAAGTTATGCCCGAAGGATCCTATCAGAAACTGTTGAAAGTGAACTCGTTCCATATACATCAGTTTAATCGAGAAAGGGTTTCGAAAAGGGAATCTGGGCGGTAAGTAGAGTCCTTCTTCCATCTCTCACAACTTGTGCACTCCAACTACAAAGGTATATCGATCCATAAAACTCTGATTCAATCTCATAGGATCACCACGATCTCTCCACGAACAATCTCTTGGATTTTTCCCCAGGTCGAATGTCCCCACACAGGTCACTCCCCTTTGCTTAAAAGTTTCGAACACAAAACAAAGATAGGTGCAAGCTCCCTAACCAAGCAACCCAAGCCTCACGGACCGATGAGGTGGCACACATGCACATCGCATGTTTGGTGCCGTCATACTCATCCACGTGTGGGTCTTCTGGGTGAAAGGTTCTAATGCATGCACCGTAACGTGTCCCAAAAACCAAAGACTAGGCTAGACAGGTAGTCGACTCTACAGGTCAAGGATCGCACTTTGCCACGTTGAGTGCAAACCTAACAACCACATGACGTGGATACAACGTAGGTCGCTAAAGTCATATCTACGCCTAGAATACTCCCCAAAGCAATACAAATGTCGCACTGGATACTTTTCAGCCAGCTGCCGCTAACAACTCGAGACCTAGAGTAGATATCGTTGCCGATACAACTCGGCAGAAAAACCAGCGAACTTTCACACATGATAGGTATAGATCTATAGCTCAGTCTCCTCTCAAACCTGCCACGTAGGTAGGATACTAAAATCTCTACTTGCAAGTCAAATTTCAGGAAGATCTGACGGCTAGATCTCCTCACACAATTAACACAAATCCACAGAAACTAACACGCACTTCCAATCTTAGATTCAGGACAGAAGCTTCTTCGACTAAATGAACCGTCCACTTCCACTCCAACTTCATGTGCTATCAATTCAGAAGGTAAACTCACTACATAGGAAATTTGAGCGGATTTGACCGTTCTGATCGTCCTCCATAAATCTGCAAACTCACTGCTTCAGATTGACAGCTTTCTGCACCCCGTCGCCTTCAAATCGCCATTGCGCTCAATCCGCAGAACATCCGGTGGTGAAATTTGTGGTCAGAGCTTCAGCAGCTGACAGACTACAAGCTTATGAAATCTGGTCTCAATCTGACGGCTCAATCACTCAAACCCCTTAATCTTACAATCGGAAGAGAAACTCTTGTACTCTCATCACTCTATGAACTTCAAATCGCCATAACGTATGCCCTGGACCTCCAAATCGAGTGAAATTTGTGGTCAGATTCCTCCTCCCGTCGAGAGCTCTCCGCCCATGCCTTCTGATCTCCAAAATCCCTCGTCAAAGTGCCCCGAACCTCCCAGAGCGCACACTTAGGTAGATGACAAGTTATCTTCACTTTTTGGTGGACCAATGGGAAGTTAAAGGACTCAACCTTGTCCTTTTCTGCCCCATGGAGACCCCCAGCAGATAATAGAGCATTCTAAGCTCATAAGAGCAATGTTTTAGATCCCATTACACCACAACTTCCACAACTGTGTGCAAAACGCACTTACACGGGTAATTTACATACTAACTGGTCCCACAACAGGACATTCACCCCCTCCAAACCTGCACATCCTCTGGTATGTGCCAACTTGTTGTCCAGAGTCATCATCGTATCCCTCATCATGCTTTGAGCTGCTAGGTTCATCATCATCTTCTCTGACATAAGGTCTGGAAAGATGAGAATCAGACTCGAGAAGTTCGTCGAAATCAAGAAATCCTTCACGTCTTCGGAAAACCTTGACCCTTTTACCGGCAATGGGTAACTTCAAGAGTGTACCATCCAATTCTCGCAAACCATATGTGGCGTTGTCGTGAACGACAACAACAACATAAGGACCAAACCAACGTCGTGCAAACTTCTTGATAGTGCTGTGTTGGTTATCCAAACTGTTGTCATATACTATGACCCAGTCATCTTCTCGGATCGGCTTCTTCCGCAGTCGATGTGTCTTGTCGAACCGCTCCTTGTTCTTCAACCTCGCCTCCTTGAGTTTGACCAATGCTTCTTCAAGGTCCTCCTCACGTCGCTCAAGCTGCTGAATTCGTAGTGCTAATAGTCCTTCCCTATCAGAACCATCCTCCCAAGGTAGACATACCCAAGTAGGAACGTCTCCTTCCGCTGGCATGATAGGTTTTTGACCGATCATCAATTCTGTAGGTATGTAACCAGTGACAGTACTATGAGTAGTTCTGTCAGCCCACAACGCAAAAGGAAGAAGTCTAGGCCAGTCCCCATGACGCCCCTTGCACGCTTTCACCACTGCTTGGATGATTGGTGGATGCCCTCGTTCACTTTTCCCATTCGCTTCCGGGTTCATCGAAGTGGTCAACTTCAATCGTATTCCATATCTGTTGAAGAACTCACGTGCTTCATCTGCATTCAACTCTCCTCTATCTGCACGGATTCTTCCCACGCTTCCATATATAGAAACGATATCTTCTAATATGAATCGACAGACAGGTTCAGTAGCTTTGGTGCGTAGAGCCCTCCCTTCAACAAAGTTAGATAGCTCTTCCCGAGCCAAAACTAAATGACGCATGCCCCAAATTCCTGGTGGCATGGCAACCAAATCCAAAACCCATTGGAAGTGAATGGACAAAGGATATGTGGGTCTCAATCCATCCCTATACTGAATCTTGGATTGGAATTGACATTCAATGCATGACCCAACAAACTTCTCTACATCTCGATACAATCCTTTCCACCAATACCTCTCCTTGATCTTGGTAAAGGTTGCCCATGTACCTCGATGTCCTGCCCATAAGGTATCATGGAATTGTTCGAGTACTTGTTTCTTGGTCTCTGCATCGTCCACTACTCTCAAGGGTACTCCATCTCTCCTCTTTGGTCTCTTCCATAGATATCCATCTCGTAATAGATAGCCATAGGTCTGATGTCGTATCTCCTTGAAGACTTTCTCTGTCCATTCTTCATACTTCTGAAGAGTGCTTAGATAGCGTCCGATTTCCTTGAGCCTCCCACAGTAGAGTTCTTCCTTGAAAGGAAGAACACCATCCAAGCGACTCCGGTCCTCGCTCGATAGTTGTAGAACTTGCCCCTCCTCTGCATCATCTTCATCCATATCTTCCGCTTCCATATCTTCTTCTTGAGAGTACCTAGCTCTAGACAACATGTCTGTCATCGAGTTCATCTTCCCTGCTATGTGTCTCAACTCTGGATTCAACGACCTAATGTAAGCTATCCAACGTAACATAGCAATATCAGGCGTTGTGCAGTTTGCTATCATTCCCAACAAAGGTAAGCAATCAGTTTCAAGTAGTACATGTGCTCCAATGAGATACTCCTTCTCAGCTTTCATTGCAGTTACAGCGCCCCAGAGCTCTCATTTGACTTGAGGGTATCTCCTTTGTCGATCTGTAAGTATGCGAGCACCAAATCTTGTTGCAAACCTCTTTTCCTCACCATCATCTTGCCCTATTGCCCAACCTATAGCGATAGGACTAGTATGAACAGTAACGACTATGGGTCTATCACAATCATAGCTCAACTGTCGTAGAACTGGTGGTGATTTCAATGCTTCTTTTAGTCGCACCATAGCGACCCTCTGCTCCTCACCCCAAGTGAACCTTCTTCGCTTCCTCAGCAACTCATACAACGGTTCAGACATGTGACCAAAATGAGGAATCCACACTCGATAAAACAAACAAGCTCCCAAGAATCTTCTAACCTCTGTGGTGTTGACACAATCTTTCATCCTCCCTATGGCGTCAACCTTTGATGGGTTCGGACGTCGGCCAAAAGCTCCACAAAGATGACCAACAACAACAATCTCTGGTACTCCAAAGCTCGACTTCTCTGCTGAAAGAGTGAGATTTACCTCCTCAAGCCTTGTTAAGATCATCTCCACATCATGAATATGATCAACCACAAACCTTCGACATCCATCCTCAGTCAGCTTCTCATCTTTGTCTTCGACCGCACACCCTTTCATAGGAATATCATCTATGAAAGGTATGGTCTTCTCCGGAATGAATTCTCTCAAAATCCTATTCATTGCATTTTGCACATGCGCAACAGAGTTTGTCGCTCCTTGCGGTAATGTACACATCCTTACAAGCCCAAGCGGAGTACGCATGGTGGTGAGATCTCTGCTCTCCATTGCCAACTGGAACTGATCATACCCAGAGTATAAATCTCCAATCGAGTAGACAACACGACCAGCAAAAGCTTCTGCAACCTCATCTACTATGGGTCTGATCCCATGTTCCGGATAGTCACCTTGTTAACGTGTTGCATGTCTTGGATGAATCTAAGAGCCCCTGACTTCTTGGGTACGGTAAACCACTGACTTGAGTAAGGTCCCATAGATGGCTCTAAAATACCCATGCGTATCTTCTCCTTCAACAATTCAACAAGCTTCGGCAACATAGCTCGTGGCACTGGTATAGGCTTCAAGTCCCAAGGCACGTGTGGTACTGTGAAGATCACCATGGGTGCTACGACACTCGTATCTACACATCCAATCTCTTCTGCACTGAAAGCAAAAGCCTTTACATGTCTTCTCAGCATCTCATGAAAACGCTTTCTCTCTTCCTCAATGAGAAACTCACCCCCTCCAATCTGTAGTCGTTTGAGTGTCTCTTCTGTGAACCTGTGCCCTACTCTCTGTGAATCCCGCAGAACTGGTTCAGTCGATGCTCGTTCCACTTGCTTGTTAGAGTCTTCAGGTAGTTGAGTAGCCACCGGCTTCACTTTACGCGCCACCGTCTTGTATTTTGTATGAACCTGCGCTTCTTGGTGTTTCATGGCTCTACTCTTCTCTAACTCCAACTCATGATCTCCTTTGATCTGAAGCTGAACCTTGTAGCCGTCCTCGACGAATCTTGTAATCTCCTCATGTAACTCACGTGAACGGATCGCGACTAATCCATTAACCAAAGAATCGGTGCTTATAAACGACAAAACTTCCTCAAGAGTATCTTCAAAACCCTCTTCTTCATACATCCCGTTAATGAACTCCTGATCTAACAAAACTCCTTGAGTTTTGAAGAGATCTTCATGCTTCTTCACACATCGTCTTTGTGCACTATCCATCTCTTCTATCACTCGAAATCTATTTACACATGTTTCATAAAACTGAGCAAACCCACATTTAAACATGTCTTCTTCATCTTCTGGCACTAGCGGAAGGCTCTTTCTCCTATCAACACTCCCATACTCCCGCTCTAACTAAAAATCCGAGAACTCTTTGTCAGTCCTTAAGGGACTGTCCCTCAGCTTCTCTCTGTTCCTTTCATGACCCGTACGTACAGTAAGAAACTGAACCGCCCTCGTACCATCTTGACTTCTATTACGAGCATAATGAGATCCATCGTCCATTATTTTCGTCTCCATCCTAGATGCAGTAATATATGGTTGACCTAGGATCACAGGATAAGCAGCTACACTCTGAACAAAAAAGTTTTGTTCTATCTCTACATCTCCTATACGAGTTTTGACAGCTGGACAAGCACCAAAAGTTTCACCTCTTTGGTTGTTAGCAGCACGAAGAACCCATCCATGTCCTGTGTCGATTGGCCACTTCTCCTTCTCGTAAATATTTTTGGACATGATATTAATCTCCGGACCATGATCCACCAACGCCACTATAGCCTCTGACAAGTTACCCAGTCGGACTCTTGTCTCTGTGGTTGCACGAGCCCAATATGCTCGAGAATAGTGACTCTCATGCTGCTTCTCGTCGCCATGTTCTGCAGCACAGTCAGAAACTCTTGCCTCTCTTCCATTCGACACCTGTAGTACATGCTTTTGGACAAATACGCGACCTAACTCTTCATCTTCTTCCCCAGTGATGTCAGTATCCAATGCTTTCACCATCAGTGTATCTGCAGTCATCTGCCTCTTTCTCTTGATCACATCTATGATCAACTCATGAAAGTCACGTTTTGCTATCCCTAAGGCCTCTCGCAAGGAAAATTCTATTTTTGCATCCAAAATTCTCTCTTCAAGAATCTCCTTCAAGTTGGTGGTGGTCTCGATATCCGACTGTAGTCTGTAGGTCGGTGCTTTACCTTTGCCCTTTGAAGACGCTCCTTTGCCTTTCTCTCTCATCTCTCTCATAGGTTCAGATGTTGATGCCCCTTGAGACGTCGAAGGGATATCAGAAGGTGATGCCTCTTGTTGTCCTCTCCTCTTAGTGGCTCTGGTTCTCCTTGTAGCCTCCTCCGGATCAACAACATCATCATCACGTCTCCTTTTCTCTTCCACAATCGCATCCTGTCAGCTTACATGCTTCTCTTGTACCAAGTAAGCCTTGACACACCCTGCCTCTACGGGATCATCCCATCCAGTAATGCGACGAATTGCCTCCGCACCTCGTAACATTACTTCTCGTGGAACTTCAACTACATCGCTCTTAACAGCTGCTACAACTGATACATCTACTTCAATCGCAAATGTTTCAGGCTCTATTGTACGTATTGCCGTAGCTATACCAACCTGACCTCTCACCAAGCTCTTCATTCCTCCCTTACCAAAGTTGGTACTCAACGGCGCACCAGTTTGGGCGAGATGAATCTTTCCATCTCTAAAATTCACGACTCCGGTTCTGAGAGCCTCAGAAAAGTCCTCACAATCCCGACGTTGGTGTTCAGTACTGTCACACCAGATACATCTTCTAACAAAATTTCTGCTAGTTGAAGATGCATTGGTATCACCAGGATTTCGACTATGCTTTAGCTCTGCCATCTCTATCCTTAACTCTCTCAGACCCTTAACCAACTCATCGATTGCAGAATCTTCAATCTTGCTATTGGCAGGCTTGGGCAATGGAGCTAAAGAGACATCAGACCTCAAGGTTGCAGCTCTACCTCTTCCACGTTTCTGCTTCGTGAGAATAGTAACAGCTTCCTCTATCTTTCTCCAGTCCGTGCTCACTCCTCCTTCTTCTCCCTTGTCTGCTAACATCAAGAAAAGCTTGTCCTCTAGATTTTCATCAGCAGCTTCTAGAAAAAGTTCTGTCTTCCTTAAGTCAAGCGTTGTCCTCTCGGATGGAGACAATTGACAGAACCGTTTCTCAAACTCACGCAGCAACTCATTTGGCGTCATCTCAGTCCCCGGACGCTGCTCTATCCACTCCAAGAATGTTCTCTTGGTTACTCTATCTGCATCATCATCAAAAAATTCACTCTTCAACCTCTGCTCATACTCCTCCCAAGAACTCGTACGTCCATCCTTCAACTTTGTCACTTGACTACGGATCTCAGGTATCACAGCCAACTCGAAACTAGAAATCATCTCTGTCTCAGGCACACGATTTACCTCCATCTCACAAATATACTCCCGAACATACTTCGTGATGTTCCTTCCATCGAACCTCCCCAACTTCTTCACCACCGCTTGTAGAGCTCTTGTAGACTTCTGCTCTCCAACATCGCCTCCTTGTTGTTGTCTCAACAACATCGTCAATGCTCGAAGCAGATCGTCCGCTCCTCCTCCACTTGTCCCCATTGCTTCGGGAAGATTCATACTTGACGCTCCTCGGCAACAACTCACTCAACCACCTCAAAGCGTGCTCTCAGTAGAAGCACCAAATATATCGTAGCGAGAGCCTTTCCTTTGAGCAAGGGCGTACCTTCTGGCTGTGGTTAGCGATCGATGCACAGCAGAGCGACTAGTATCTCGTAGATTTCTCTCTAACTTCCTCGATAACTAAGCACTTTCTTTCTCTCAGTAGAGGGTCAGATAACTACACGAAAACGTTGGATGATCATGGGCACGACAAACGGGATATGTGATGACATGATCTCTCGGTAGTATTCCTCTCCGAAGTTTCTCACTACTAGGGCTTCGTACATGGCTTTGGGTCGACAGATGTGTCTTATCTCGCACTGGGTGTTAAAGTTTACAGGAGGGAGCTGATTTAGATCCATCCTTCGTTAGATGAGGATAAAGACGGTGAGATCTCATTCTTGGCCGTAAGTGACAACAAGTAAGATCACAGGGACAGGCGAGAGCATGACTTGCGCGGTAAAGTTATGCCCGAAGGATCCTATCAGAAACTGTTGAAAGTGAACTCGTTCCATATACATCAGTTTAATCGAGAAAGGGTTTCGAAAAGGGAATCTGAGCGGTAAGTAGAGTCCTTCTTCCATCTCTCACAACTTGTGCACTCCAACTACAAAGGTATATCGATCCATAAAACTCTGATTCAATCTCATAGGATCACCACGATCTCTCCACGAACAATCTCTTGGATTTTTCCCCAGGTCGAATGCCCCCACACAGGTCACTCCTCTTTGCTTAAAAGTTTCGAACACAAAACAAAGATAGGTGCAAGCTCCCTAACCAAGCAACCCAAGCCTCACGGACCGATGAGGTGGCACACATGCACATCGCATGTTTGGTGCCGTCATACTCATCCACGTGTGGGTCTTCTGGGTGAAAGGTTCTAATGCATGCACCGTAACGTGTCCCAAAAACCAAAGACTAGGCTAGACAGGTAGTCGACTCTACAGGTCAAGGATCGCACTTTGCCACGTTGAGTGCAAACCTAACAACCACATGACGTGGATACAACGTAGGTCGCTAAAGTCATATCTACGCCTAGAATACTCCCCAAAGCAATACAAATGTCGCACTGGATACTTTTCAGCCAGCTGCCGCTAACAACTCGAGACCTAGAGTAGATATCGTTGTCGATACAACTCGGCAGAAAAACCAGTGAACTTTCACACATGATAGGTACAGATCTACAGCTCAATCTCCTCTCAAACCTGCCACGTAGGTAGGATACTAAAATCTCTACTTGCAAGTCAAATTTCAGGAAGATCTGACGGCTAGATCTCCTCACACAATTAACACAAATCCACAGAAACTAACACGCACTTCCAATCTTAGATTCAGGACAGAAGCTTCTTCGACTAAATGAACCGTCCACTTCCACTCCAACTTCCTGTGCTATCAATTCAGAAGGTAAACTCACTACACAAGAAATTTGAGCCGATTTGACCGTTCTGATCGTCCTCCATAAATCTGCAAACTCGCTGCTTCAGATTGACAGCTTTCTGCACCCCGTCGCCTTCAAATCGCCATTGCGCTCAATCCGCAGAACATCCGGTGGTGAAATTTGTGGTCAGAGCTTCAGCAGCTGACAGACTACAAGCTCATGAAATCTGGTCTCAATCTGACGGCTCAATCACTCAAACCCCTTAATCTTACAATCGGAAGAGAAACTCTTGTACTCTCATCACTCTATGAACTTCAAATCGCCATAACGTATGCCCTGGACCTCCAAATCGAGTGAAATTTGTGGTCAGATTCCTCCTCCCGTCGAGAGCTCTCCGCCCATGCCTTCGGATCTCCAAAATCTCTCGTCAAAGTGCCCCGAACCTCCCAGAGCGCACACTTAGGTAGATGACAAGTTATCTTCACTTTTTGGTGGACCAATGGGAAGTTAAAGGACTCAACCTTGTCCTTTTCTGCCCCATGGAGACCCCCAGCAGATAATAGAGCATTCTAAGCTCATAAGAGCAATGTTTTAGATCTCATTACACCACAACTTCCACAACTGTGTGCAAAACACACTTACACAGGTAATTTACATACTAACTGGTCCCACAACAGGACAGCGGATTACCCCTCTTAGAAGGATCTTTGATTGAGGTACCGGGCAATTGGAACTTTGAGTGCGTCGAAAGGGTCAAGAGAGCTATGTGATGGATGGGGATAGATTTCTAGCTCCAGAATTACCATTCTTGAATCCTTTCCACATCAAGCTTATGTATCTACGTCGTGAGCATTTTTGAGTGTATCTTGTCTACCACTTCAGTGAGGATTTCATGGATCAAGTGATGAATTCGTCAATCCCGGTGATTCTTCCAGTAGTGACATATGCGGTAAGTTGAGATTTGACCGTCTATATCTTGATTTAGTGAGCATGGATCTAAACCTACCCGCTCTTGTTCCTTTCAACACGTGGGTGGAGATCCGCTATGTTTGTAGATCGAAATCGTTACATAGAGAGTTTATGATTAGAAATTTTGGTGAGGATTTCTATCGCGAGATAATCGATTCTCCTGTCTCTTTTGTAATACCTGTAGTGTATGAACGCTTCCGAGTGGCCGTTATAACTCTATACTAGGAAAAAATTGAAACTTTCGTGTTGTTGGAGAGAGAAAGAGAGTGTGATCATGGAGCCACAACCCCCGAACCCAGAGTTGGTGATGTAGGACATGCTGAACGAATTTCGGGAGATGAAGATTACGGTTGAAGCACTATAGAACAAGATGTTGAACCCCGAGGGTCAGAGTATGACAGACGTTGGAAGAGGAGGATCGTCGCAAAGAGTACCGGTGGTGGGAGAGCAAGTTGCACCAAGGGAACCTGTGGCACAAGTCGTTAGAGCTCTAGTCGATGATGAAGGTGCTCTGTTACTACGAATGAAGAAGACATGTAACATTGAACCGTACAAAGATCAACGAATCATGGGAGTAGTCGAGAATTGGATTTCTCAGATGAATCGATATTTGCAACTTTTCAGTATGCAAATCACGGATCAAGTAGCGGGAGTGTTTGCGTGTGGGTACTTGAACGATAAAGCTCTCACGTGGTATGATGCATGAAAGAGATCGGTGTTGGCGGAAGAGAGAACAGTCTCATGGACTGCAATGCAAGAAGGTATGGTGAAGAATTTCTAATCTGTGGATTCTGTGCAAATGGCTCGAACGAGGATGTGAGGATTGAAACAGAAGGGAAGCCTTCAAGAGTATGTAGAAGCCTTCCTCGACTTGCAAGATGCAATCACTGATATGAGTCTAGCGGAGGCTCTTGATAATTTCAAGAGGGAGTTGAAAGAAAGAATCCGACAAGAAGTAATGGTGCAAAATCCACTCACGGTCTTTGAGACCATCGCTTGCGCTCAAAGAATTGCTGGAACATTAGGAGGAGAAGTGATGATTCCACCAAATCACCAGAATCGATCCGAAATCTCATATGCAAACGGTACGACACCCGTGGAGCTAGGCAACATCCGCTATCAACCACGACAGTTTCAAGATGAAGATCGTCGAGGGCAGCCAGAAGAAAGACGTCAAGGAGATCCTAGAAGAGAAGGTGTCAAGGGTGTTGCACCTCAACCCGAGCAACCTCGATGTTACATATGTGGACGATTCGACCACATAGCTGCAAATTGCCGAAATCGTTTTCCTAGAGATCCAAGACCTCCATATCGTCGACCTCTGAATCATCTGAACGAGATGGAAGGAAATGAAGAAGTTGAGGCAAGATTGGGAAATGAAGAACACCAATAAATGCACCTCGTGGCCTTACTGGTGCAAGGAGGGAGAAGAAAGGCGAGAGAAGGAGAAGGAGATTAACAAAAAATAATGCGCAGTTGATTGTCACGGATGGAGTCTTGGAAGGGACTAAAGTGAGAGTACTAATCGATCTTGGTGCAACAAAGAACTTTTTGTCTCGATCGACTGCTATGAAGTTGGGAATGGAGTTAGAAAGTGATGAGAGTGAAGAGGTGGAACTACCCAATGGACAAACTGAGAAGATTGAATCTCTACCTCGAAAGATAGAACTTACTTTAGGTGAATATCACGAAGATATTGAGTGGTGAGTGATCAAATTAGCCCGTTATGATGTCATATTGGGTATGTCGTGGATGAAGCAGTATAATCTCGAAGTGGATTGGCGAAGAAAAGTGGCGAAAATCAAACAATGGAAAATCTTCGGAGATAGAGTGAGATCTCGAAGACAGAACTTGCCTTTGTATGTAATAGGTACAAGTGCTATACGTAATAGCGATGTCTGTTTTCTAGGTTTAATAAGAGAGGTCCCGAGTGCACGACTCGACGGACAGATTCCAGAAAGCTTGACAGAGGTGATAGCAGAATATGGGGATGTCTTTCCCAATGATCTTCCTTCAGGGTTACCACCAACACGAAGGATTGACCACAAAATAGAGGTGATTCTAGGGAGCACCCCTCCTTGTAAAATCCCATACAGACTAGCACCACATGAATTGGAGGAGTGCAAGGCACAAATCGAGGAGATGTTGCAGAAAGGCTTTATCTAGCCTAGCGTGTCACCATATGGAGCTCCAGTCCTTTTTGTGAAAAAAAGATAACAGCCTACGGATGTGCATCGATTATCGAGCACTCAATCAACAAACGCTGAAGAATAAATATCCACTACCTCGGATAGATGATTTGTTCGACCAACTCGAAGGAGCAAAGTACTTCACGAAGCTAGACCTACGGAGCAAGTATAACCAGATTCGAATTGCTGATGAAAATGTGGAGAAGACTGCCTTTCTAACACTTGAGGTATGGTCACTTTGAATATTTAGTGATGTCATTTGATCTCACAAATGCACCAGTCACCTTCATGGGCCTGATGAATGACATATTCCGCCCGTACTTAGATAGATTAGTCGTTGTATTTCTTGACGACATCGTAGTCTATAGCAAAACTATGAAGGAACATGTGTACCATTTGAGAGAGGTTCTCCAAGTACTCCACCAAAATAAATTATACGTCAAAATTTCAAAATGTGAATTTGGCAAGACGGAGGTGGATTACTTATGGCACAGAGTGAGTGCAAAAGGCATACAAGTAATGGCAGTGTAGTGACGAAGGATTTCTCCTTTTGCCCATTTAGTATATATATCGTTCCCACAGAGGATTTGCACAAGTAACGCTGCTCTAAGTTCTAAGATCTGTTCAAACACACAAACACACGGGTTTTGCCTAGAAATCCCGTCTTCTCACAAAACCACACAAAACAACACGTCTTCCAGACACGCCAAATGGTGCTCTGGGCCCAAACAAACAACTACCAATTACAATACCACACAACTATTCACAGAGAAGCTCGGGAAGACGATCTTCCTGCTTCCAGATTGCTTCTTCCGGTCTTCTCGATACCGTCTTCCCTAAGCGATTCTCGTCTTCTGGGGGTTCAACTCGGCTTCTCACACCTCCAGAAGACTGTCCTGCTTCGCAGAAATCGACTAGCAACGGTCGTTACACCTTATTCTCACACTCACATTCCAACGGGTTAGATCAATCACATGGTGTATGCCCCGTGTAGCCTTCTCAGGCTTCTGCCTACGGAAGTTGTCTTCCTGCAGCACTACAACGACATTCACCTCCACGGAAGCTCAATAGAAGTATCGGAAACTCACTAGAAGAAGGTAAGGAGATGGGGAAGATGGGAGAAGATGGGGGAAGATGAGAAAAGCCAAACAAGAGAAAACAAGATGAAAAGAGTAAATTAAGATTCCGACAGGCTTCTAGTCCGGATCCTGACTAACAAGCCATCCCTGCTTGTTAGTACGGGGAGGAAGACAACAAACGTGAGTACTGTTGCACCGTCTTCTACTCGAGGATGTCGTCTTTTGTTGCGAGAAGAAGGCTTCTTTCTTCTTCACTTCGCTGCTCTGAATGCTCTGCCTTCTGGGATCCCTTACCCAGAAGACCGTTCGTACGTAGATCCCAAGTGCTCTACTGAACGAGTCAAGCTACACTTCCACAACTGCTGACAGTCACCGCCACTCAAGAAGAACACTTCCCATGCACAATTGGGAGCGAATTCAATGAACCCACCATCCAGAAGACATGGACAAAGCTTCTGCACTCAAATCCACAATCTATTCTCCGAGAAGAAGTCACAATGGCATTGGGAAGCTCACTCCCTCTACTTCCTGCGTCTACTCCTCGACACACCAGCCTAGCTAACAGGACTGCACGAGGATGCCGTTCCCTGTTTCTAGACTGTCCAATACTTCTATCTACATCTTCGACCCACTGCTGGTGCGAGTATGCAGACCCCTCATGTATATTCCAAGACTATTCGTATGTTTCCAACGACGGCTGTAGTGCGCTAAGACTGTCTCTGCTCTAATGTGTCTCGCCTGCCTGCCTGTAGAATCGGTGTGTATGTTCAGTTACTATAGAATTCTACAGAACTGGCAGAACTGGCAGAGCTCTTTCTCCTACGCTACTATCCTACTTATGTTGCTGCCATGAGAACCAGGGGAGGCGACCACCAGGGAGAGAGAGGCGCTGACAGGAGGTTGTCACCTCACGCAAACGGTTCCCCTGCCCGAATTGGTCATCCACCTTGTCCTTCCTACGCTACCTATGCTGCCACATGGTGTCCTAACTAATATTACATGGGAAAACTGCCATCCTTAAGATAGTATGTTCGATTCTATTATATTTGGAAATGGAGTTACTAACTACTCAGATTGCACGGAGGCAATCTCTACCTGATCTGCTCCTATCGGAGCTCCTAATGCGGCTTCTGATAAGCTAGAAAGCCCTGCAGTTACCTCGGGTGTCACTGAGGTGGCTTCCTCTTCTTCGTCTCTTGCTGGCTCTGCTGTCGCTGCTGCTGCGTCTTCCTCGGCTTCAGCTTCTGCTTCGGAAGACAGAAGCGTCTTCTGGGAAGCGGAGTCGACCGGTGCTTCTTCCGTCTTCTGAGGCACGGGTGCGGGACTAGGGACCATGGAGACCTCATGGGGATCCGAGGAAGTCGCTTCCTCCACGCGGAATACTTGGGAAGACGGCTCGTCTTCTTGTCTTCCGGGGCGTCTTCTAGAGTCTTCTCGTCTTCTAACGCTGTCACCACCAAATGCACAGCGAGGTCGAACTCCTCCTTCTCCATTCCGGATCCAATCAATGGTGCTGGAGCGTGGGAAGATGCGGTTGCAGGTGTCGGAAGCGAGGGAAGACCATAAAGTGTCTTCACTCCTTCTATCTGTCTATCCAAGTACCTGAACATACTCTCCCGGCATTCCACCAACATCGCTCTGGACTCGCTGTCCCATCCTCTAGCTAAGGTAAGTAACTTCCTACCCGCGGTGTAGTTGAACTTCTTTCGAAGCGCTTCCACCGGCTGTGCCAACATCTTCTGCGCACGGGTCTCTGCTGCTTCCCTCTGCGTCTTCTCAGCTGCAGCTCGCGCTTCCGCGGCTTCTCGCTGCGTCTTCCATATGGTCTGCTCTTCTGCGAGGGCGGTGATCTTCTCCCGCACTCGAGCGACTTCCTGATTGCGCTGCTGTACCCGCGCCTGCAACTCCTGGTTGCTCTTCCGAAGCTGTACTAGCTTCTTGGCAGAAGCGGCTGCTTCCGCCTTGTACTTGGCTGCAAGCTTCTCCGTAGTGCGGAGGCTAGCTTCCCGCGAGTCCGTCTTCTTCTGGTCCTCCCCCTGTCGCAGCAAGGTGCGCAGGCCGAATCCAAGTTGTAAGGGCTTCTCCTGTGCCCTCGCTCTCTTCTCCAGCAACTCCATAGCGGGCTGGATCTCCTTCTGGAAGTAGGCACTGAACTCCTCCAGTCGTCTTCCTGCGGAAGACAAGTTCATCTCCACCACTCGCTCCATGGTGTCGACTTCGTCTTCCAGAGGCAAGGAAGTCTCTTCCACTACTACGGCCTTCATCTTCTGCGCACAAGAAGAAGCTACTCTTCTCATCTTCCGAGGTGGAAGACTCCTCATGGCAGGAGCGGCTCTCTTCTTTGCGCTTCCTCGCATTGCAGCAGGAGCGCGCATCCATCCTTCATCTTCTGGAGTCTTCGGAAGACTCCCATGCATTGCAGAAGCAGTCTTTTGCTCCGATCGGGTACTCAGCAGGTCTTCTTCCGAGTCGGACTCCGATCCTGAGTGAATGAGAGAGATGGGTGTCCTCGGTACACTTCTGGGACCCATCTTCCTCAATGGCGTGGCGTCTTCCAACCCACTAGACTCATCTTCCCTCACCAGAAGCGTCTTCTGGTGAGAGCCGGGCCTCAGCTGGGGCATCAGAGTGAGAGGGGGCGTTGCTGCTGCCTCTCGATCATCGTCTTCCGAGGTCTCTTCCTTTACCTCCTGTCGCTCCGTTGGCCCATACACTGCCAGCTGATCTTCCCTAAGATCCCCCATGGCTACATACAAGTAGCAGAGGAAGGGCGTCAGGTGTCCTCCCGCCGGGGTACCCAAGTATGCGAGCTCCGTCTGTACATAGTTGTGGATGTACGCGCCCCAGTAGATTGGCACTCTGTCATCCCACACTGATTCCAGGAACTCCACGTCCTGATCTCCTAAGTACCTTGTCTTCTGCGCTTTCCCCTTGGGAAAGAGATGCAGAAATAACTTCGCCAGGAGGCGCTTCTTTGGCTCCCGGTAAGATTCTATCTTCCAACCGTTCCTCCCCTGTCTGTCTTCCACGAAAAGGCAGGTGGTGCTCCCAGGCACATGCCATGAACTCACAATCCTAGGCAAGATCTTCTTCTCGTACCAATATCCTCGGTTCTCGGACTCAGGCCTGTGAAACGCCTTACGCCACCAGTCTTCAATCCAGGAAGACGGTCTTCCTCGAGCTACCCCTACCTTCGCAGGTACACGGTTATGCGGTGGTAACGCTGCCCACACTTCCTCCAGAAGTCCTTGATCTGCGAGGTTCCAATCCCACAGGAAGAAGTCGAGACCCAACTCCTTGAGGAAAGGAGTGGCCTCGGCCAATTCTGCCGCTGGTAACACCAAGCCCCGCGGATGCATCGACATACCTGGAAGATCTGTTGCACTAAACCACAAGCACCTACTATGAGCTGAAGGCTCAGTCCTTCCCGAATGCCCACAGTCTAGCTTCTACTTCTCAGAAGACGAAACTAGTCTTCCAGAAGACAGCTACTCCGTCTTCCAGAAGACAGCTACTCCGTCTTCCGAGATTCTAACAGTACTTCCTAGATAGCTCTCGTCTTCCGAGCTATATCTAAACAAACCTATCTAAGCAAGGCCTCGCATGGATTACCAAGAAGACAACCCACCTTGCATTACATCCTACTTCCTATCAGAAGATACAAGATATGCGAGAAGTAGAGTATAAGAAAGGTTCAGAAGATGGTTACGAGCTCCTGCGGTGACAGTGGTCTCTGGGAAGACACTCGGGACAGCTTCTGATTCATTGTCTTTCTCGGAAGACCTCCCGAAGTCGGGCTTCCCTTCACTGGTCTCACCTGTCTTCGTCTTCCTACGCGCAATCTATCCTCACAACAGACTCAAGACAACTGCACTCTGTTCTTCTGACTTCTCACCTCTCATACGCACTCAGAAGAAGCTTGCTGCATGATGGGAAGACATGACCCTCGACCATTCCCTCCAGATTCTGCCAGCAAGACTTCTCACAACTCTCTTCTAAGTTCGGGAAGAAGAAGGAACGGCTGCTATGGATCGGACAGAAGAGACCCGAATGGACCCTCGCGTCTTCTCGCTCATTTTGCCAGCCTTCCAGTCTTCTAGTCTCTCTAGGAAGATGGGGAGTTGAGAAGCTTGGAAGACCGGGAGGCACAGGCCTAGTTCCCGACTTCCAACTTCTCGATATAACAAAACAACTCACCACACCTCTCAGGATTCGTACCAAGTCTCTCTAAACACAAAAGCAAAGCAAATCCACTCTTGATACGAATTGTGTTCAGTCGACTTCCGAAGACAGTCTTCCGAAGACGGTCTTCCGAAGACAATCAAGTTTAAGAAGCGTCTTCCGAAGATGTTCCCATCTTCCGAATCGTCTTCTGTTCCAAGTTTCGGGGGTAAAGAGGTAATAGGGTAGGGAAATTGATAGTTGGGTTCTCCAATTCGAAGACTAGGGGTAGGGAAGCTCGAATTGAGCTCGGGAAGAAGCAAGGAGATGTCTTGACAGAAATTGGGCAGCGCTTCCGCGCCCAATGTCTCAAATAGAAAGAATGGGGGGTTGGGGTAATCGATCAGGCTGTCTGCACACAATCAAGGAAGCGCGGGGAGTACCAGACAATGACGAGAAGAAGTGGGAAGGAGAAAGAACAGGAGAAAGAACCTCTACAGTCTTCTTCGGCTCCCCGAGTTGCCTTCGACCTCCGCGCGCTTCTGGCTCTTGTACTAGCTTCCAATGCGACTCCTCTCGACTGCGCCTGCTGTCAATTTCGGTCCACACCTTGAGTCCACCTTCGCTTCTACTCGCCACTGTCCACTGTCAGCTTCTCGAAGGCTCCACAGAAACGCCTTCGCTCTCTCTACTGTTTGTGCTCCCGCAATTCGATCTCATCCTTCGACTAGCTGCCAACTTGTTCTCTCCTACCTTGATGTCCTTTTCAATGCTAGCTCGCAAAGCTCACTCTCTCAATCGATCTTCTTCAAGCGCGCTGTGCTGCGGGAAGTTGGAATGTGCCTAATGTGCTTCCTCACGCATCTTCCTCGCATATTAGGGGTTCTCGACCTTGGGTGTCTTCCTGACCTACCTACCTATTCGGTGCGCCCCAGTAGGTACACCTACTGTCTTACCCGAAAACTCGTGGTTGGTCCTTCGCGGTCGCTGTCTTCTGGAAGACATGTGTCTTCCGCCGTCTTCTCATCTTCCGAAGACGCAACTGAGAAGACGCTCTTTCGAAGACAGTCGTCTTCCGAAGAAGTCAACTTCTTATTACAAACAGCTCTTAAGATCATCTTCCTGTTAAGGAAGACGTAACCTTAAGTAACAACGCTTCTTCAGTTATACAAACAAGTTATTATTCTTAAAAATTTCAAAAATTCGTGCATCCTGTAATTTGTGAGCACCACAAGCAGATAAAATAGTTGTCATCCAACAATGGAAGGCTCTAGAAGATCAGACTCAACTTAAGAGCTTCTTGGGATTGACAAGATTTTATCTTAGATATGTTAAGCATTTTGCCAAGCTTGCACAACCACTAAGTACCCTGTTAGGCAAAGGAAAGAAATGGATGTGGGGAACAGCGCAAGAAGTAGATTTTCAAGCACTAAAGACCGCACTACTACATGCTCCGATCCTCAAGTGGTAAGACTCGAAGAAATCTATCAAGTTAGCAACAGACGCATCAGGCACGGCAGTAGGGGCGGTGTTGCAACAAGAATGGAAGGATGGTTGACATCCAATTGCATACTTCTCCCGGAAGTTGTTACCAGCAGAACAAAACTACCACACCACTGAAAGAGAAGAATTGGCGATAGTCCTCGCCACGAAGCATTGGAAGCACTATCTAGTGGAAAAGGCTTTTGTGGTCGAGACAGACCACAAACCTTTAGTCTATTTAGAGACGCAGAAGGATCTCTCAAAGAGACAAATCCGTTGGGCAGAATGGAGGCAGCAATTCAACATGACCATCACGTATGTTGAGGGCAAGAAGCAAATTGCTGATGCATTAACCCGCATGCCTATGGTGCATAACATAGTCTCCGAAGTCAAGGTGAGTTTTGATTTCTGGATAAAATTGATCGAGGACACAAGATCGGATGCACAGATTGTAGCAGCAAAACCTTCAAGAACCATCACACGCAACCATGGTTTGGTATTCCATGAAGGGAAGTTATGGATTCTAGATGATACAGAACTACGTACCACCATACTAACTGAATGTCACGATTCAGTCATTGCATGACACATGGGGACGGAAAAGACATTGGAAGCAGTCCAACGAGTGTTCTATTGACCCAAGATGGCAGAGGATGTTACAGTATAGACTCGGAGTTGTGCAATGTGTCAACAAAATAAGGCTACAAATCAAGCACCATCCGGTCTTCTTCAACCCCTCCCGATCCCTTCCAAACGTTAGGAACATGTTAGTATGGACTTAGTGTGTGAACTACCCATGACCAACTCAAGTTTTGACTTCATAGTCATCTTCGTCGATAAGCTCAGCCAGATGATCCACCTCCGACCAACCACAAAAGAAGTCTCAGCACCGCAACTTGCTCAGTTATATTTAAACACCATTTTTGCCCAACACGGTCTATCGCGGGTGCTTATCACAGATAGAGGTACTCAATTTACTAGCCTATTTTGGAGAACCTTATTTGATCTGTTTAAGACCAAACTTGCCATGTCTACTGCTTATCACTCACAAACCGATGGACAAACTGAAAGAGCCAGTCGCACCATTGAAGACATGCTACGAGCCTTTACTCTGGAGGAGCAAGCGAAGTGAGACACCTTACTCCCTTTGGTAGAATTTGCCTACAACAACTCTCTCAATGCATCTACTCGTGAAAACGTCTTTTTATCTCATGTACGGCGAACATCCTCTCACACCAGCAAGTTTGACACGGTTCGGCACGGCGTCGTCAGTCAACACCAAAGTAGATGCTGTCAATGAATTTGTTGCACGAATTCAACAAGGAGTGGAAAAAGCTAAGGTGAAACTACAAGTTGCTCAGAATCGACAAAAGCAATATGTCGATGGACACCGTCGGCATGAAGAGTCCACGATTGGTGATCAAGTTTGGTTATCCACAACCAACCTTACTCAGATCGGCAGTCGTAAATTCAACCCTCACTTCATCGGACCTTTCTCTATTGTTCGTAGAATTGGAGCAGTGGCATATCAACTCGAACTTCTACCCCTCATGAAGATTCATCCGGTTTTTCATGTGTCTTTATTACGGCGATATACACCACGACCTCCTCAATTTGACAATTCACAAGAGTCACGACCTCTCTCTCAAATTATCGATGGCGAGGAAGAGTTTGAAGTGAAATGCATCTTAAAGAAACGTGTTCGTGAGACTCGTCATCAACGGGTAGATTATTTGATAAAATGAAAGGCTATCTATTACATGAAGCAACATGGGAACTTTCAACCAATCTTACACACGCCCCACTCATAGTGAAAGCTTTCGAACAGCAGTTGAGCAACGAGGACGTTGCTTCTTAAAAAGAGGGAGGTTTGTAATAAGTAGAGCCCTACTTATCAACTAGATGGGAAATTGGTTTGGTAGAAGTCTTTGGTATAAGAATTAGTTACGGCTAAGTAGGTCGGAGAACACATGCAGCAAATAGTACTTCTACCAATAGGCGGGTGCGCCAAAGTCCGCCGGGAAACTTCTAGAAGGAAGTTTCTAGAAAGAAGCTTCGAGAACTTTCCAGCCGAGAAGCTTCCAGAAGGAAGTTTCTAGAAAGAAGCTTCTAGAACTTTCCAGCCGGGAAGCTTCCAGAAGGAGGTTTCTAGAAAGAAGCTTCCAGAACTTTCCAGCGAGCCTCCTAAGTGGCTCATTCTGAACCCTCTAGATGTTGTTCTAGATCTAAGGCTGCATGTAAGCCACATCAGCGATCCGTGTGAGAGATCAGCATTGACCGAAAGCTTATCATGTACTATTCCTCTCACTATATAAAGGCTACGAATGCACCACCACGGGCATTCGAGTATTGAGTTCACTCTAGAGCCCTCATCTTACACATGGTTTATATCCTGCACCATGATTCATGCGAGGCCAAAAATCATCTTCTTGAAGTGTCTCTTACGCCATGGTTTCTCATCCCGTTTCAATCAAGATAGCGATCTTCTCCTAGTATTCGTGTTTATTCGTGTGAATTCATCAATTTGGTTAACCTTTCCATCTTCATCATTCTTGTTTTGTCGATATTGCAAATAATGAATGTAATTATATAAGTAGTGGAGGATTTTATTCTGCTTTGCATGCCAACTGATTTCGGTTCACCCACAAGCAATGTAACTGAGAAATCAATTTTTTGTGCAAGATCCATACATTTCTGAAATGATTTATCATGAGGGAATCCATGGTCCTTCATAAGTCTCCTTCACCTGATATACAGGAATGTTATTTCTCATCGAGAAGAAGAATGAAACATGAGAGCTTTGACCGCTTATCTTTCCCACATGACCCTGAACATAAGCTTTCTAGTCAACCACTTCTTGTATCAAGTATGGAATAGCTCTCTCTTCTTCGGCACCAAAAACCTCTATCATGTACTATGGAAGAGACATTACATGCTTGTGAGATAACGCACCATTCACTTTTGAGAAGAATGCATCCACATCAAGAAAGACATGGTCATAGTTTCAAAAACATCCTCGAGCAATCAGTTAACTACAGAATGTCATTATCAACCAATTCTTGTTATCTTTGGCTGAGTTGTCCACTTGTAGTAGTAGATGTCATGATAGAGTTCTCCACCACATTCACGTAACTGTTGCTTTTGTTTTCCACTCACGGAACTCCAAAGAATGTTTCACTATCAATTTTTTGAGGATTGAGATAGGTGTCACGTTAGTTTGGCTACTCAACTAGGTTGACCGAGTGCAAAGTGAGGAATCCCGATAAGGCCGTTAGTGCAGTGAGAGCAAGTTGGTGGGAGTGTCCACAAGGGGTATACTTCGCAGATAGGGCTTGGAGATCTCAGTTCTTCAAGTTGAGCCTTCAAGCTCCTGGCTATAGCGGGTAGTCTAGTGAGATCTGGATTCTTTGTGAGCATAGAGTGGATTTGGCTCGACTGTAATGATCGTCTAGTGCCTGTTGGCATGATGGAGTGAGTACATATCTTGTTATCACTTGAAAACTCAGATTGCGAGGCCTGGTTGAGAGATTTCAAGTCGCGGATTGCTGCCGATGGTATCTCCACGTTGGCAGATCGTTGGTATCTTCGATTTGCGGGTGCGCGCGTGCGTGGAGTGGTTCGTTTGGTGTTGTGATCGATCGCTATGTGGATGGGTGTCGTCTGAACCTGTTCTCAGTCGATTTGGTGGTGAGGTAGTGCAGAAGCGCTGCTGAAATTTGACGAAATGTGTTGAA
The DNA here is from genome assembly GCA_036924285.1 of Asterella californica. Taxonomy (NCBI): domain Eukaryota; kingdom Viridiplantae; phylum Streptophyta; class Marchantiopsida; order Marchantiales; family Aytoniaceae; genus Asterella; species Asterella californica. The sequence goes on along the minus strand of JAYKYS010000018.1, from coordinate 466,843 downwards.
GTGATCTATTTTGGACTGAAGTGCACATTTGGACGTCACAGACAAAATAGTCGACAATGTCAGACTGATGTGGGCTCGTTGGAAGCGCACTGGGAAGACGGTCCTAGTGCAAGAAGTTTCACGAAGTTTGGTCGAGCCGTTTGTGAGTTATGAGAAGTCGAAATTTCCGGTGACAGATTTTGTGACAGATTTTAGGTCGACAGAAATGCGTCGGCGAGTGTCAGGTTGACGTGGGTCAATAAACTTTGGTTCTGAAGAGTGCAGTAGGTGCGCCTCGGGAAGACGATTCCAACGCACCAAAAATCGTTCGATTTGGTGAAAGATCGACGAAGTTACAAGCCGAAGAAGGTCGCGGGTTGGTCAAAATCGGACGTAATCTCGTCGCGAGTGTCAAATTGGCTGATTTCGACAATTTGGAGTGCAATTTCGACCTCTGAGTTGCTGTTTCGTGTGAGTCTTTGTCGTACTCGTCCTTCTTGTGGTGTTTGACACGAGTTCTACTTCTCCAAGCGGAGCGGAAGTGTGTGTTAGGAGGTGTTTAGAGGCTTCGAGGAGCAGAGGTGCGTGAGTGCGGAGGCGTGAGAGCGGAGTGCGAGAGTGCGGAGGCGGAGCGAAGCCTGAGTCTGAGCCCGCGCCCGCCGCAAGCCAGCTTGATGACGTGCGTGAGAGAGATATCCAAGTTTCAGTTGTGTGAGAAGTGTAAAATCAATAGGTCACTCATCCCAATACTATTTCTGGACTTGGACGCTTAACTTTGTAGTCTTAGCTTTGGCTGTACCACTAGACCAATAGCTCTTGGTGTCTTACAGGGATGCGTGCAAGTACTTAGGGGTTGGTTTAAGGTAGTAGGAGACTTGCTCGCACGTTCCTAGAGAAGTGGTAGGGCGACCTCAGAGTACTAAAGGGAAGCTGCTGTTGTGGTAGTGTTTGCCTATACCATAAAGACACGTATGGAAGCAGTTGGTGGCAGCTGTCGTGGATGAGCTAGTAGAGCTATCACGTTGATATTTTTGGAGCTACTAGAGCTGTGGACGTCTAGTTAGTGACCTTAGGTGCAGGTTATGACAGTCGGTGATCATATATTGTGCATGTGGTCACCGAAGAAGACGCGTCAGTTTGGGTGGGGTTGGGTTTCTCTTTATGTGAATGTTTGAGTGTGGAGGGTTATCTTGTTGAGGTTTGGACTTCTTGTGGCTGGAACCCCTCCATATTCTACTTCTTGTTTGTGCGTCGTGTTTGCTTGTGTTGGCGCTTGATTTCCACTGTGAGTTCACTCTAGTGTGCTATCAGTAGTGAGACTGGAGTGATGACCAGTCAGACTACTTTTGTTTCTCTCACGGTGCAGTTGGAGTGACGACCAACAAACTATGAGAGGCTGCTTGTGGTGATGGCAGGTACAGGTTGTCCTTACCTTGACCGTCTTAGTAAGGGATAGGTGAGCTCAATAGGAGCGGGGATAGGCAAGTTGTAGTTACACTGGTGACAGAGATTTCGGCATTCTGCTTAGAGAGTGTGTCCGTGAGATTCTATCACCACGGAGTTCTCGAGAGATTTTGGTGGGGACTTCTCGGACAGTGGATATACACGGAGTGGAGTGAGGTACCGACTATCTACACCATTGCCGTTGGTTGTTCCAGAGGATGAGTCTGACGTAGACAACGCGTTTTCTGATGGTGAGTCTAGTGTCGCCACATCGTTGTTGTGGGACATGGACGAGATCTATGGGGCCACGAAGAGATCTCGACGTTCCTCGAGTACGGTGGGTATCATTGAGCTGGATGACTTCATCCAGGAGTTTGATAGTTGGTGCGATCTACAGCAGATGCGGAACCCACAGTTGTTCACACCTTTCATGTCATGGAAAGTTTGTTTCAGCACATGGAGGGACCGCCGATGGACGATTATCACGAGTTCAGGCGAGACTACGGCGTTGAGGTTGAGTTGTGGAGACAACATTGGTCTCCCAACTACGTTTCTATCACTACTGGTGTAATTTCAGGAGACGTAGCACCTATGAGTTCGGGTGTCAGTAGCAGTGGTACATCCACAGGTGGCGGAGTATCTACTACCAACGGTGCGTCCACTAGTAGTGGAGCAAGTGATAGTGTGAGCGGGATACCACCAGGGTTTAACCCTATGGTTCAGTTCTTCCACTGTTTGAGGAAGAACTATCAAGGTGTGGGGACCGACAAGTTGAGGAGTCTGCAGGAGTTCCAGCGGAAGACTGGAGAGAGCCTACGCGAGACGTTTACTCGCATGAGGCGATTAATAGCGTTACTCAAGGGGTGATAGAAGCACAGGCAGTCCAGTTCTTGTATGGGATACTAGACCGGGAGCTGCGTAGGAGAGTCAGAGATGTCACTCTCCTTAGAGACACCGCTCCGACATTGGCGGTTGTCTTTGGTTTGGCTGAGCGGATTGAGCTCAACATGGTAGAGGAGAAGGTGGTGACTGTTTGGTTCAGCAAGGACGCATCACATGGGGCAACCTCCTCTTCTCGAGGATCACAGATTATGTAACAGCGTGGTGGTGGTGGTGGTGGTGGTAAGGATCGTGTTGAACACTCACGATCCCATGGAGGTGCTGGAGGATCTGGTGGGCAGAAGCCCATGCCGTCCTGCTCGAGTCAGCAACAAGCAGGTCCTTGCTGGACGTGTGATGGTCCTCATCAGCAAAAGGACTGTCCACAAAGGAGAGGTAGTTATGAGACGCTTGAGACTTCTCAAGTGGTGCCTAAGCACTGTGAGCATTGCGGACGATCAGGTCACAATAGTGACCGTTGTTTTGATCTCCATCTCGAGCTACGGCAAGGGAAGGCTGATCGTGGACGAGGCGGAGGAGCTCAGGGACGCCATGGTGGTCGAGTTGGAGGTAGAGGTCCAGCACCTGAGAGAGGATCAATCGGTCCACTGCCTGCTACGACGTCAGAAGTAGGTATGGCTGCTCAGATTGAGCAGTTGGAACAGAGGATAGCTAGTATGACTATGGCTCAGCGGAGATCTGGTGGAACAGAAGCTTCCACGTCTTATGGAGGAGAAGGAGGTGACTTCGACTTCATGGCTGGTGTGGCGCAGATTGAGACATCTGCGGTAGTGACTCAGAGTGCAATACGTATCTCTGAGCCACGAGGTGCGTCAGTGGAGTTGGATCCACAACGCGGGGAGGCTGGTAGAAAGACCACGCTTCCTCAATCGTTCACTCTATCGGAGGCATTGAGGACCACTTCTATGGTTCATAAATGATCTACCGATGGTGTAGTGGAGTTGGAGACATCGACATCCAAGAGTCGGGGTAATGCGAGTCAACCCTCGACGTCTGTGGATGCGACGTCGAACCTCATGTTGGGAGACGGCTACAACAATTTTACGAGCCTCACTATTTTCAGCCACGGATATGAAGACATTGGGAGTCAACTTGGCTCAAGTGTTCCAGTTGACAGTCACGCTCAGTGAGAGCGAGGATGTGGTTACTTCTAGTGCTGAGATGGTTCAGCAAGAGGTGGTAGATGTGTCCATGGAGTTGAAGATCAAGACAGCTACTAGTGGTACTTGGCAAGCGGCGGCTGCCAGGCTAGATGAGTTACCAGCTAGACCGGCAATTCACCGTGCTGGATTGGCACTAGGTGTGGTATTGTTGGACAACAGAAGTGGTATCTTCTGTTTGGTGGCACCTTCAGGGAAGGTGTATCGACTGCAGAAAGTGTTGTTAGACTTTGGAGCCCAACCGTTGATGTTGGAGAAGACAGGGTGTATCGGTTTGAATCTGAGGAAGTCCGAAGTGGAGAGATGTCCATTCCAGCTACAGACATCTCTAGGGGGATCACGAGGTACAACTCTACGCATGACACGCGAGTTGTTGACAGTGAGAGTTAGACCAGATCATCCCACGGATGGCTCTATGGTGAGGGCCAAAGCTATCGTTACGGCCGTGGAGTCTTATGATGTATTGGTTGGAGGTGCTATATTATATCTTATGGGGTTCGTGATCGACTATTGGGCGGAGATAACATCTTACAGACCGGGTTGACAATCCGATGAGGGACGAGTGAGCCGCTTATCAGTGCGGTTCAGTGCTAGAGTTGAGACAACGGAGCTTACATCAGAGACGATGACATCCGTTGCAGGGTTGAGTTCGGTCATCACTTGGTCTGGCGAGTTGTTAGAGGACAATGTCCATGCGGAGGATACTCCGGTCTTTGAGGAGGTGGAGGACATGCCTAGCATGTCTACGTTAGTGCCATCTGCCTTAGATGTTCCACTTTGGAGTTTGAGCGGAGAGTTGCAACAATATGCTGATCGGTTGGTGCAACAGGTTTGGAGTGAAGTCTTTGTATCGTCAGTAGAGGAACATCGAGGTGTTCCTGTTACTGACCTTGTGACCTTAACACCGTTGGATACGACTCCCATTGCATGACAGTATCCAAAGAAGGGTGTGTGTGTGCTGGAGTTGTTTGGAGGAATCAGCACAGGTTTGGCTGCGGTATTGCAAGCATGCATACAAGTACAGTGATACTTGTATGTGGAGAGAGATGAGGTCGCAAGATGCGTCTCATTGTGTCACGTGGCACGTTTGGTGCAGAGATATCTTGAGTTGTAGCCTATATCAATTGTTAGAGGATATCAGCAAGCATTACCGTCAGATATTTCGCTGCTGGGGGCGCAAGATCTCACGTTTGTTGGCACCATTCACTTGGTGATAGCCGGGTGGCCATGTCAAGGTCACACGCGTGCTGGGAGAGATCAGGGTTTACATGACCCGCGATCTAGCATGTTCTGGGAAATGTTACAGATCTTACGACATCTCTAGATGCATCAAGTGGATTCTCCAACGTACATCTTAGAGAAGGTTCCTTTGTTGGGTGATGCTCGCGCACATATGATGACAAGTGTGCACCAGGTGCGATCATGGATCGGATCGGCAGTGTTGTTAGATGCAGCGAGAGTGGGATCTCGTGCACATCGTCCACGGTTGTGGTGGACAAACTTATTACCGAGGGAGGTGCTCAAGCGCGCACAAGAGACAGTGAGACAACCAGCGCACTCCACAGTTGATGGCATCTTGGATGCAGGACGACGATCTCAAGTAGTGAGAGTCGTCAATAGGTCACCCATGGTAGTGATGAACCTAGTGGGATGACAGCGTTACCCACTTTGGTGAGCTTTCCAGCGTCACACGCTTACAGAGATGGAGGACTTGGACTTGTGTGAGATGTTCGGTTACAACAGTTGGTGGAGCCCAATGCCGACGAGAGAGAGAGCGATGGATTTTCTTACGGGTACGACGGCAGTAGCTTCGGAGACTTCACGTCGTCAAGTGTTGGGTCAAGCAATGGACTTGAACTGCTTGACATGGATTGTTAGCCTTGGATTGGCTGAGCAGCGTCGGATGCCATTGACGGGTGTTACAGCTCAGACACTCCTGAATTCTTTGCCTACCGGGTCGGTGGATATAAAGACTGGGGGCGAGGCACGCGGAGTTCGTCATCCTTGGACATCATGGGATGTCATAGGAGAGTGTGGAGCTTGTAGCTAGAACTGCAGAAGTTTTTCACACAGTAGCGGTGGAGGTTGTTGGTGGGGAGCAGAAGGAAACTGCTCCAGAGGCTGCAAGATAGCAGTCAACGACTTCGTCTTCTACCTCTAACATGGTAACAGAGGATACTTGGGAGTCAGAGATTGGACCCAAGCTTATAGGAGAGGAGAGACGAAGAGTTCAGAGATTCCTGAAGGGCTACAAGAATTGTTTTGCCTTCAGTATGAAGGATTTGGATACCTTGAAGGGACCTGGTATAATGGATCGACTTGGCTAATGACACGTCAATCTTTTGACGTCCTTATAAGTACAGTGACATGGAGAGAACCTTGATCTAGAGTAGGACTCAAGACTTGGTGGAAGCTGGGTTGGTGGAGATGTCGCATGGAGAGTATGCATCTGCCACAATTATGCCAGCAAAGAAGGATGTGTACGACAACTATACGGATAGACGTATGTGTGGAGACTACCGTCCTATCATTCGACATACGAAGTCCGATAAGTATGCCATGCGGACACCTGAAAAGATCTTTGAGCAGGGTATCATCAGTTGCTGGAGATAAATCCAAGACAACATTCTGAGAGATTGACTCTCACGACAAGGATTGTTTGTATCAGTGGCGGTTCTTACCATTCGGGTTGAAGAACGCCCCTGCTGAATTCCAAAGAGTGATGGATAGGATTCTAGCAGGATTGGATTTTGTCAGATGTTATATTGATGACATCTTAGTCTATAGTGCTATAGTGGAGGAGCACGAGAGACACTTACGCGATGTGTTCGAGCGGTTGAGAGTTCATGGGTTGAAGTTACACCATGGGAAGTGCAAGTTCTTCCAAGAGTTCGTAGAGTATCTGGGTCACACCATCTATCCAGGTGGGTTGGGTGTTCAACAGACGAAGGTCGAGGCCATTGCACGTATCTCACGTCCCACAAATGTGAGTCGAGTTCGAGCATTTGTTGGTTTGACAAACTTTTGTCGTCGATACGTGAAAGGGTTTAGTGCAATTGCGAAGCCATTGACCAAGCTGATGAAGGTGGACCAAGAGTGGCAGTGGAGAGATGAGCAGGAGCGAGCTTTTGTGGAGCTCAAGGATAGGTTGACATCTGCTCTCATCTTGAGGAGACCCGTTAGGGGACGTCCTTTTCAACTGCACACTGATTGGAGTATGTTGGGACTTGGAGCAGTGCTGACTCAGCATGATGATGAGAAAAAGGAGTTTGTGGTGGCTTATGTCAGTCGCTCCAACAATTCAGGGGAGATGAGGTACAGTTCGTACGAGGGGGAGTGTTTAGCTGCAGTGTGGGTTGTTGCACACTTCCGATGTTACTTGTTTGGGAACCCTTTTACTCTCATCACTGATCACCAGCCGCTCAAGTGGTTGATGGAGTCTGACAAGCTTACAGGGAAGCTTGCACGATGGACTCTGATCTTACAAGAGTATGACTTCCAAGTAGTGCATAGATCGAGAGTTGCAAACCTAGATGTTGATGGGTTGAGTCGTAACCCATGCACGAGTCAGCAGGATTGGGGCTCGATGGCATGATGAGGTTGATGAGGAGATAGTGCTAAGGTGGCATGCATCTACCTTTCTGTGTGTGTTGGTCATGAACTCTAGCATGGAGTGCCAAGTCGTATCTTTCTCTAGTCAGAGAGTAGATGATGAGTCTCCAGATCTTGAGAGTGGAGATGGTGTTCCAAGCCAGCGAGATATCCATGATGATGTGATCGTGATGGAGTATCTACGTACTGACGTGGTGGTAGGCACAGTAAGTGCCAAGGAGCGAGATCGTGTCCTTCAACGAGCGAAGAGATTTTGACGAGAAGGACGACATGTACTTCGAGTGTGGGATGATGAGAGAGTACGGATAGTGCCACATCCATCCTAGAGGACACAGTTAGTACGACATACTCATGAGGAGTTGGGACATTTTGGAGTAAAACGTACGCATAGGTTACTCCAAGGACAATATTGGTGGCGTGGTATGCACGTTGATGTGCAACAGTTTGTCGCACGGTGTGTGGTTTGTGATCGAGTACGAGCATCGTTTAATGCTCTTACTTCACAATTACACTCCTTACCGATTATGGGGTTAGGTTACCGTTGGAGTTTGGATTTTACGGGATCCTTACCGTTGACTATACGTCATCATCGGTATGTGTTGGTGATGGTGGAGCACTTCTCCAAGTGGATTGAGTTGGTGGCATTACCAGACAAGACGAGTGAAGGGACGGCGTATGCGTTCTTAGATCGAGTGCTAAGACGTTTTGGAGCACCAGCTGAAGTGCTGACACATCAAGGTACTGTAACGAACTATGTTACACCTAGGAAGTTTGTCTATTAGTAAGGTGTTTAGTTATAACTAAGTGTTGAGAATGTTTATTTGCTGCCAAAGTATTTTAAGGATGTATCAAGTTAGTCATGACTAGCTAAAAGTTAGTTATGGTTAAACTTAGCTGTACTTTTGGCAGAATTCAGATATTTGCTAAAGAGTGAGCACTACTATCTTGTCATCTTGTCTAAAAGGTAGAAAGGGGGTGGAAAGTATCCCTTATCTCCTTTTTGACTTGATATTAGTGGTTGGATTAAAGTTGTGAACTTTGTGGGCATTAAAAACAAGAAGAGATTCCACATGTTTCCTTTTTAGTGGGTCCTAGTGTAGAGGGGGGGTGGAAATTCGAGATTCCTTGAGAATATTCCAGAATCCTTCTAGAAGTTGTTGACTTTGAAGGAATAAGCCCATGTGAAAAGGTAAAAAGCCCATGTGATTAATGCTTTTACCTTAAGTAATATCTTAGTAAAACCCGGTAAAAGTAGTTACGGCTGAGTTACCGGAGGGTACCAAAGTAAAAACCTAGAATGTATAAATAGAGGAGTAGAGAAGAGCTTCTCATCCTTGGTTTCACATTGTCGTAATGACAACTTGAGTAATATAGAGAGTGTGGGATATTTTTAGCATGTGAGAACTTGAGAGACGTCGTTAGAATGGAGGATTTTAGTTGATGTGTTTAAGGAGATTTTTAGTTGATAAGTTTGTGGGTGTATGAATGAGTGAACTCAGCATTTTCCCTTCAAGTTCATGGTGTGCTTCCATCAAAGCCATCAGAGGTGACCCCTGAGTGAGAGACAGGCCCGACATGTTGCAGATTCGTGGATGACGATCGTGGAGGTTGAGAGATCGGGGGGGTAGTTGATCGATAGGACCACGGAGGGTTTACATTTTTGGTTCCGTTGCCGAGACCTCACTTGAAGGGATCGTTAAACGATGTTTAGAGTTCAGTTCTATATTCGACAAAAGGAGATTATGAGAGAGCACATGGAGAGAACGTTGGGAGGAGAGAGAGCTAACGCGATGTTAGCAACGTTAGAACCTTTCGTGTATCCTGTAGTGATATATGACGCGTTCGAAGTCATTCTTTACATCTTGTTCACTTAGAAAGGGTTTGAGGAGAGTTGAAAGAGGGTGCAACAAGAGTTGTAGAGAAAGGAGGAGAGAAAAGTTATTAGAGGAGATAAATTTGTGAGTTTAGAAATTCTGCTCTCTGGAAAAATTGTACAGTCATTGTCAGATTTTCTGTGAATTTTATTTTCCTGAGAAACTTTCCAGTGTTTTAGATTGGCTGATAACCTATCTAAGACAAAAGAAATCATAGGAAAAGGTGGTCTAGAGAGGGAGCAATGAATTGTCAAAGTTGAGGGGGTCTATTCGTGAGAGTTGAGAAATTCTGTTATCTGGAAAAATATTTACAGTCATTGTCAGATTTTCTGTGAATTTTATTTTCCTGAGAAACTTTCCAGTGTTTTAGAGTGGCTGATAAGCTATCCAGGACAAAAGAAATCATGAAAAGATGAGGTCTAAAGAGGGAGAAAGAATTTTTCAAAGTGGAGGGGGTTGACAACCATGAGGGAAGTGAAAATATACAAATTTCAGTTCTCTAAAAATTTGTACAGTCATCACCATCTCTTCTGATTAGGGAAGTTTCTGTTGAAACTTCATGATTTAGTAGCTTGGAGGTTGAGCTATTGGAGATCACAAAAATCTTGGAGAGATCTCTTACCAACTAAGAGATATACGTTTCGGCATACAAGGAGGTCTTGAAGATACTTCATGGGGAATCCAGTTCGAATGACGAGGTGGAAGAAGAGACGTTTAGGAGTTTGAACAGAGACGGAGAAGCCCAAGTTAAGTATAGATGAGTTACGAACCCGCATCTATAGCACTTGGGGTGCCCTCTTTACCCTATACGAAGAAGCTTCCGCGATCATTGGCACAGATTTGAAGAAAGCCGAGTTTAAAGCATCATTCACCGTGGAGGCCACGAATGCTCCTGGTGAAGTAGAGTTGGATCCTTACAAGAGTGAGTTCAAGATGTCTGTTGTGATTAGTACAAACGATGATGAGGAGGATCATATCTTCGATAGTTAATTTTAGATTAGATTTTATTTCGTGTATAGCATGTATAATACACGAATTCCAATATAAAGCTCGGAAGAGTTAAGAAAGTGATGTAGAATTATTTTCCTCTATGATACTTTGTCCACTTAATGGTTGAGAAGGTGCAACATGAGTGGAAATTCAAAAGATTGGAAAGTTAGACTTAGAAACCTTCCTCAAGGTTTAGATGTCATAGTAAGTGTCGGAGAAAGTTCGAGAGAGATTATCGTCGAGTTTGAAAACCCTAGTACTAAACCTCAAGTAGAATCTCCGAGGAGAAGAGTAGAAACCGACTTGTGGTGTTATTTTTGTAGAGGGTTTGGACACAAAGTAGTGAATTGTCCAACTAGAATCAGAACCGAGAGAGCTAAAGGGAAGCGGGAGTTTACTGATTTAAGTCTTCGAGTGGGTCCATCGTCACCAACGCCATTCATCTTCTAGGCGAAGATCCTTGTCCAAGTTGTGGAGTGGGTGATCTATCAAGAGGACACAAGTGCGTCGATGTGGCCGCCCTACTTACGTCAGTAGTCGAGAAGTTGGACGAGACTCAAAGAACTGAGACGGAGAAGTTGTCGACTTCAAAAGAGGACTCGGCTGAGTTGTGATGGAGATCGTCATTCGGATGGTGGAGAAGACGATGATGCGACTCAGACTCATGATTACCTTGGGAGAAGAGATGGCACAAGAGGTGTTGTTACAACCATTTCCTTTCATTTTACCTATGGTAGATTATTCGCGAATGGAATTGGTGATGTTCGTACTCTTTTGACGAGTAGTTATTGCATAAAAATTAGAAGGGTAGAAAGAATAGTTACAAGATGGGGAAGTTACCAGTGTTTCATGGGAAGGACAATGAAGATGTAGAACCATTTGTACGAGACTTCATAAGGGGTTGCATCGGAAACAACGTGAGAAGGAAGGAAGAATGAGTGTTGTTACTGCCAGAGTTTTTAGAAGATTTTGCTCTTACGTGGTATGAAGACCGAGTGAAGAGCCAGACACCTGGTGCAGTTGAGGACACATGAGAGACGTTGAGTAATGCACTCATCGAAGAATTTCTTCCAGAAGAGAGTTATGAGAAGCTCATGGTGGAGCTTACTCATTTGAAGCAACGGGACGACGAAAAAGTTCGGCAATATGCCGAAAGGGTGGATAAGTTGGAGCAACGATTTCGGACGGTCCTACGGAAGAGTGGAGACAATGTGAAATTAACGATGGCGAGAATTGGAGCAGTGCTGACCAAGAACTTGGTGGGAGGGTTGAGGCCTTCAATTCAAACCCAAGTGAGGTACGAGAAGCCAACAACCAAAGCGGAGGCCATCAAGATTGCGACAAATATGGAAGAGAGTTTGGATGAAGGAGATATCATCCAACCTCATCATGCTGCTCTGGTGTCAACTCCGACTCCTGGTGTAGCCACAACGATCGCACCTGCACCATCACAATTGGTGATTGCTTCAACGTCAGCTCCTACTCCAACGGTGGTGCCAAGACCGTTTGTCCCAACAACGATGTCTACTGCCACCTCTGATTTTCATGCTGAGCTGAAGAGCATCACCGATACTCTTGCAGATCTCAAGATAAACGTGGTGCAGTTACGAGAATGGAGGAACAAAGGTGGAGGAGGAGGTCAAAGAGGTTACGACAACAATCCCAACCGAGGAAATCAAGATAACTTTGGAGGCAACCAAGGTAACTTTGGAGGAATCACTTGTTGGACGTGGGGAGGTTCTCATTTCCAGCGAAATTGTCCTAACAACGGAGCAAGAGGTGCCGAAGCTGTCAGAATGAATGTGGGTGGAGGAAATCCATCACAAGGACGAGACAAGGGGGTGGCTACTATCGATGTCGTACGAGATCCCATTTACGAGAAACGAGAGAGTTCAAACTCTTCTCATGCACCGGTGGAGCTTTTAGCTCAAGAAAGGAAAAGAACTCGATTTTCTGATGAACCGGTTTTCATGGAGGAGTCAGCAAATAGAAGTACTCGTTCGAGTAATATTTCGAGTACACCAAGGGAGCCAAGAAGGAAGCTAGGGATGGCGGATTTCACCATTTCATCTTCCCAAGCGGGATATGATGTGGTTGAAGATGTGGGTGCTCAGAAAGCCAACATCACTGTTGGACAACTGATCGCACTTAATCCCAGCTTACGAAGGGAACTCAGAGGAGGACTGAGTTCTAAGAGAAGCAAGAAGAAGAAACCCAAGAGCAAGACATCAAAGTCTGTGGAAGTTGGTGTGGTGGATGTGCATGCTTCAGAGGTATGCACTAGGGCTTCAAAGATTGAAGTCCGGTTGAATGGTCACTACGTCTCTGACGTATTGGTGGATGAAGGATCGGCTGTGAACGCCATATCGGAGAGGTTGATGAAGAAGTTGGGGATGGAACCAACTCGCCCGGCTAGCATTGTCGTGGGGATGGCTAACAAGCAACGGGTAAGACCTCTTGGTGTGTTAGAGAAGGTGGTCGTGTCTGTGATGGGAGTTCAAACGTTGATGTCCTTTGAAGTGTTAAATGACTCTAGTTATGATTTGCTCCTAGGTAGGCCTTGGTTGAGAGCTGTGCGCACCACTGATAGGTGACACAAGGGATACTTACGGATTGGGCTTAGAGATCATAGAGTGATAGTTCCTCTCTCGGGTGTTGGAGTTGTGACTTCTGACTCTGATAGACCCACTAGTGACTACTGGGAATCTGATACGGAAGATGATCAGAGTGTCTCAGAAGTAGATACCGGAGATTCTTACGATCAAGAATCCTCGTCTGAGGACGAAGGATTTGGTGGAGATGAATCATTACATCAGCTTAGTGCTATTGACTTGTTGCCTCGACCAACAGTGGAGAAAGATCCTGACAAAGAAGAGTTGAGTGAGGCAGAGATTGTGAGAAGACTCTCTACCTTGAAGTTTGGTATCAATGTCACTCAAGAAGAGAAAAGTACAATCCTAGATATATTTCGAAAATATATCCATGTGTTTGCTTTCAGCTACAAGGATTTGAAGGAGGTGACTCTCGAGACTCATCGAATCGAATTGGAGGAGCACGCAAGACCAGTTCGACAGAAGCAGAGAAGGGTCAATCCCACAACGGCAATGATGGTTAAGGAGGAGATAGACAAGTTGAAGGAGACGAGTTTCATCTATGAGGTGGAGAACTCAGAATGGGTTTCACCCATTGTGATTGTCAAGAAGAAGAATGGTAAGCTGCGAGTGTGCATAGACTATAAGAAACTGAATGCAGTTACCAAGAAGGATTATTATCCTCTACCATTTATAGATGAGATTTTGGAGAAAGTTGCTGGTCATGAGTGGTACAGCTTTGGTGATGGTTATAGTGGGTATAACCAGATCAAGATAGCACAGGAGTACCAACAGTTGACTACTTTCATTACTCCTTGGGGAACATTTGCATTTCGGGTGATGCCATTCGGACTATGTAATGCTCCGGCCACGTTTCAAAGGTTCATGAACAAGGTGTTTGAACCATTCATAGAGAAGTTTGTTCGGGATTTCATTGACGATTTCTGTGTGTACGGACGAAAGGAGGATCACTTTGATCATGTGATCAAAGTTTTGCAGCGGTTGGAGCAAGCCAACGCTTCTCTAAATCCAGAGAAGTGCATCTTTGGCTGCGAAGAAGGTCTGCTGTTAGGGCACATCATTTCCAAGAATGGGATTGCGGTAGATCCTGAGAAGGTGAAGAAGATTGTGGATCTTCCATTTCCGATCAACTTGACAAAGTTGAGGCAGTTTCTTGGCATGGTTGGATATTATCGTAGGTTTGTCTTTTCCTTCTCAAACAAAGCAATAGCTTTGACTATGTACATGAAGAAGGGAGTTGATTTTGACTTGATAGTGCATGATCAGAAGGCAAAGGAAGCATTTGAGGAGCTGAAAAAAGCATTAGTGACAGCTCCTATACTTGCTAAACCTGAGTGGAGTAAAGCATTTATTCTTTATACGGATGCCTCCAATGTAGCAATCGGATGTACATTAAGTCAGCTAGATGGAGATGGGCATGATCATCCTATAGCTTATGCTAGTAGGCAGATGGTTCCAGCGGAGAAGAATTACTCCGTGACTGAGCGAGAAGGATTAGCGATGATCTTTGGATTGAAGAAATTTTGACACTACTTGCTAGGAGGGAAATTTTCCATAGTCACAGATCACAAGGCTTTAAAGTATATCTTTAATAAACCTAATGCCGAAGGTCGTATTGCTCGTTGGAAGATCCTTCTAACAGAATACGACTACGTGATCGAAGATAGACCAGGGAAAAAGCATGCGAATGCTGATCTTTTGTCGAGGGCTTATGATGATGAGGGAGAAGAACCGTTTGATGATTCATTTCCAGACGAGCATCTGATGACCATCACAAGCATTGAGGAGATACCGGACGAGTACAAGAAAATCTGGAGTTTTCTTGCAGATGGCTCTTTTCCAGAAGGTATGCATACCCGAGAACGTAACGCGTTAATCAAGAGATGCAAACCTTACACCATGGTGGAGGGAATTCTATTTCATCAAGGAGCAGATGGGTTACTAAGGAGAGCAGTTGGTCAGAAGGAGGCGTTCAAGCTGATGCACGAGTTTCACGATGACACTATTTGCGGAGGTCACTTTGCTGGTAAGATAACAGCTTTCAAGATTTTAGATGCGGGTTATCACTGGAGAGGGATTTTCAAGGAGTGTTTAGACTATTGCAAAACTTGCGACATTCATACGTCGCAAGTTTTGCAATAGTCTAAACACTCCTACTAGAACACCTCCGTTAAGATCAATTCCAATATTAGGACCATTTGAGAAGTGGGGTATTGACTTTGTAGGTCCTCTTAATAAGACACCTCGAGGCAATAGATACATTGTAGTCGCCACGGACTATTGTACCAAGTGGGTAGAGGCTAGAGACCTTTGAGGGAGACTAATGAAACAGAAGTCGGTAGATTCTTATGGGAGAGGATCATCACGAGATTTGGATGTCCGTTAGAGTTGGTCTCGGATAGAGGAGGAGAGTTTGTAGGGAGCATGACTACTGCTATGCTACAACACTTTTCTATCAAGGCACGAGTAACGACCTCATACAAACCAAATGCTAATGGTCTTGCGGAGAAGACCAATCTTACACTTTGTATGATGCTCGCCAAAGATGCTGGTGTTGAGACTGCGAAACATACTTGGGATAAGAGGCTACATGCCATCTTATGGGAGTACCGAACGACAACAAAGACTTCTACTGGGTACTCTCCATTTCGACTGGTTTATGGAGTGGAGTCCAAATTGCCGATCCAATTCGAATTGGATACTTTTCAAACTATTCAACGAAAGTTGAAAAGGTCGAGGGGAGAAGACGTGATCAGATCAAGAAGAGAGCAACTCATGGAGTTGGAAGAGACCCGAGCGGTAGCAATGATCCGGATGGAACGAGCTCAGGCGTATCAAAAGAAGAGTTACGACAAACGGTTGGGCAAGAGGGAGGTAAAACCTTTTCAAGTCGGAGATTGAGTTATGTTGTATGATGCTATCAGATTCAAGAGGGCTAGGAAGAAGTTTCTTCCGAGATATTTTGGTCCTTTTGTTGTAGATAAGGTGTGGAGCAACTTCACATATGACCTTCAGGAGCTGGGGGGAAGGAGATTCGATCGGGTAAATCATGACAAGTTGAAGTTGTTTCATCGACGAAAGTTCTCTCTTCACTCCGAGGACGGAGCGAAACTTTAGTCCGGGGGTAAAATGTAACGACCTATGTTACACATAGGAAGTTTGTCTATTAGTAAGGTGTTTAGTTATAACTAAGTGTTGAGAATGTTTATTTGCTGCCAAAGTATTTTAAGGAGATATCAAGTTAGTCATGACTAGCTAAAAGTTAGTTATGGTTAAACTTAGCTGTACTTTTGGCAGAATTCAGATATTTGCTAAAGAGTGAGCACTACTATCTTGTCATCTTGTCTAAAAGGTAGAAAGGGGGTGGAAAGTATCCCTTATCTCCTTTTTGACTTGATATTAGTGGTTGGATTAAAGTTGTGGACTTTGTGTGTATTAAAAACAAGAAGAGATTCCACATGTTTCCTTTTTAGTGGGTCCTAGTGTAGAGGGGGGGTGGAAATTCGAGATTCCTTGAGAATATTCTAGAATCCTTCTAGAAGTTGTTGACTTTGAAGGAATAAGCCCATGTGAAAAGGTAAAAAGCCCATGTGATTAATGCTTTTACCTTAAGTAATATCTTAGTAAAACCCGGTAAAAGTAGTTACGGCTGAGTTACCGGAGGGTACCAAAGTAAAAACCTAGAATGTATAAATAGAGGAGTAGAGAAGAGCTCCTCATCCTTGTTTTCACATTGTCGTAATGACAACTTGAGTAATATAGAGAGTGTGGGATATTTTTAGCATGTGAGAACTTGAGAGACGTCGTTAGAATGGAGGATTTTAGTTGATGTGTTTAAGGAGATTTTTAGTTGATAAGTTTGTGGGTGTATGAATGAGTGAACTCAGCATTTTCCCTTCAAGTTCATGGTGTGCTTCCATCAAAGCCATCAGAGGTGACCCCTGAGTGAGAGACAGGTCCGACATGTTGCAGATTCGTGGATGACGATCGTGGAGGTTGAGAGATCGGGGGGGTAGTTGATCGATAGGACCACAGAGGGTTACAGTACAGAGTTCCTTGGTGAGTTTCAGGTCTTGTGTGATCAAGCGCTGATTGATCATCGAACTACATCTCGAGATCATCATGAAGCGGATGGTTTGGCAGAGAGGATAGTTTAGACGGTGAAGAGAGGATTGGAGATCCTTTTTCTATCACACATTGCGCTTACAGTTTCCAATGGGGTTAGATTAATCATAAGGTATATACCACATGTAGCTTTCCCAAGCTTCTGCCTATGAAAGCGATCTTCCTGGAGCACTACAATGACATTCACCTCCACGGTGTCGTGGAGAGTCCCTCTCAAGAAGGGCGAGCCTTCTAGCTGTGATAAATCGTGAGGTAGGAGTAGAAATCAAATACCAAGACAAGAGCCAAGGCTGGTAGTACTCAACGGCTGAAGTCACTCACATAGACTACTCTCTGACCATAGGTCACTTGCTATTTTTCTGATCAAGTCTCAGGAGACAGATCCACCTTCAGACACAGCAGATAAGGGAGGCCTGACCTCACGGTGCTTTATTTTTCTTCCAAACATACATCAATTTACAACCTATCTCTACTCACCACAGATGCCAAACAGCCAATTCCCACTCAACTAGTCTTCTTTCCAGCAGATTTCTCTCCAAAATCCACAACCTATGAAGATCTGAAAACCCCAACGCCTTGTATCCCTTCTTACAATAGCTTCAGCACTGAAATTTCTCAGAAGAACCTTATCTTCTCAGTCCTTATCTTCTCCTCCGCTCAGATAGATGCTCCTAGCTCACCAGATTCACCTCAAACAGCCTAGTAGGTAAATTCAAGCTCTTCCAACTCTTAATCCTCCCTCTGCATTAATCTCTCAACTGAAATTATCAAGAATTTAACCCCACATCGATCAAAAGTCCCCTGCAGATTATCAAACGATCTCCCTCAATAAAACAACCTCCTGTCCGTTCAGAAGGTAGTTCTGCCTCCAAATTGTATAATAAATAAAGTTCCTGCTCCCAAACACTTGTCCGCCTCAATTCTGTCAGAAAAATTGATCTCTCCCAGCCTCCAAGCTTCTCCTGCACTTCCCTGATCCTAAATCCCTAATTCCCTTCCTTCCGCTTCAGCTCTCAGCTCTCAGTCAAAAAATCGCTTGAAAAGTGTCCCCGATCCCAAGCCGCCGTAGGTATTTAACCTAAAAGTTAAGGCCCCAGCTTAAGCTGCCCCCCTGCTGTCCTTATAAGCACACTCACTTATCAGAAGCAGGGCCTTAGCTTAAGCTGCCCCCCTGCTGTCCTTATGCATACGGAGCTTTATTTACAAAGTTGACCCCTTTTTAATACAAGTTTCACAGTTGTCTCCACAAACTCTATCCCTTCACTAATAAAGGTTCTCATAGCCTCATTCCTCATCGCAAGCTGACTCGATGGTTATTTAACTAATTAACAAAAGTTTCCCGTGCTCTTGATGCCATCCTGCATATACTACAAGCCATCCAATGTAGGCCGAAGCCCCAACACTTGTGAGGCTGTCTCACAGGGCTTACAGCCCCCCCATATGCGCACCAGGTATCTCCCATAGTATATTCAGGATGGCATGCGGAGGCTTAGGCCAGGAAGCCCACGATTAAGGGAGATACCGGTCTCTCGTCCCTAGATATGCAGGACGTGGCTGCATATCCAACATAGACTCCCTTCCCGTCCCTAGATATGCAGGACATGGCTGCATATCCAACATAGACTCCCTTCCAAGAGGCCAACATGTCGGAACAGGAACCAGAGGCCAGGAGGGATTGATCCTAAGACCACTTCCCTCCTAGGCAGGCGCCCTATCATTGGGATGGCCTTTGGTTCCGTTCAAGAAGAGAGAAATTTCTGTACATATGTTTTCCTGAGGAAATTTTCCTGTAAAGTCTTTACTAGTCTTTCCTGCGCTAACTTCTCTATACAACTCCATTTTTAATGAACAAAGAGTCAAAACTATAGTATTTGTGAACACCTACACACTCACGCTATCAGATTCTGAGTTCGAGTCACGAGCCAAAATCGACGGATTTCCCTCTTTCCCATATTTCTCAATTTAAAACCCGTACTAACTATTGCTTAAAACACTTTCTGTCAAAAATAGAAGCATGAGGTCGCTCTTCTCGTCGAGCTCTGCATTCTGATGCCCTTCGACCTCTTCCAGGGTGATATTTCAGTCTAAGCTAGGGGGCAACTTGTCAAGCATGGCCCCAGCTTAGCTCCTGCCCAGCTTGATAAGCTAGGGCGCAGCTTCCCGAACAAATGCGGGTTGAGTGTCTTCTGAAGTTCCGTTTCATCATGTGGAATGTCACGCACTACGACAACAGATACTCAATAGAAGACTCGGAAATCAAATAGTAGAAGGTGGGAAGATGAGAGAAGAAGGAGAAGAAGAGAAAATCCAAACAAGAGGAAACAAGAAGAAAAGGAGAAATTAAGATTCCGACAGGCATCTAGTCCGGATCTTGACTAACAAGCCATCCTTGCTTGTAGTAATTTGGGAAAGAAGACCAAAAATATGCTTATAATTACACAATCTTCAAATCGAGGATGTCGTCTTCTACTGTGGAAAGAAGGCTTCTTTCTTCTTCTGTCTTTGCTCCGACTACTTTGACTTCAGGGACCACTCTCTCATACGTCAATCCATACGTGGATCCGAAATGCTCCACTGGATGAGATAAGCTTAGACTCTGCACAGCTTTTAACGATCACCGCCACTCAAGAAGAAGGCTTCTCATGCACAATTGGGTATGAATTCGAGGAAGCCCACTGCCTGAAGACACAGACAAAGCTTCTGCAATCAAATCTGAAAGCAATTCCTCGAGAAGATGGTACATTGGCTTCTAGAAGCTCACTCCGTCCACTTCCTGTCTCAACTCCTCGACACACCAGCTTAGAAGCAAGATTGCACGATGATGTCATTTCTTGTTTTATGTTTTCTACTCTTGTTCTACATCCTATCGATCCTCTATTGAGAGCGGAGGCACATGCCTACTCTAAAACTTTGTGCTCTTAACGCCTACGTGTAGAAAATGTATGCTATCAGTAGAAATGTGTGCATCATGTGTATGAAATCCTACATAGATATCTACTTTATACAATCGCTTTGACTCACAGCCAGGAAAAATGGGACGCTGACAAAAGACCACCACCTCCCAAGACTTCGGTTCCCTTCTCAGTTTAGAAACTGGTTTCCACTACCTACCGTTACTTATCTTGCCATATGGACAGTCACTTAAAAATAAAGTAAGAGTTGTCTTTCTTAAAATAACAAACTCAGATTCCTACCAAAATAGTCATGTCAACTGACTACCTATCTCTACTGCCCATTCTTGATCGTCAGGTGTAGTCCCCATGGGATCCTCACCTGCCTGATCTCTTAATTCGGCTTCTGATAACATGTGAAGCTCTACTTGTACCTCTGGTGCGGCCGAGGTGGCTTCCTCTTTGATGTTCGTAATGTGGGCTTCTGGTGTGGTTTCAGAAGACAGAAGAGGCTTCTGGGAAGCTGAGTCTACCTGTCTTTCCTGACTCTTCTGCTCCACATGTTCGACGATGAGAGCTGGAGTGACCTCACAGTGATCAGAGGAAGTCACCTCCTCCACTCTAAACACTTGAGAGGACACCTCTGCTTCTTGTCTTCTAGAAGACGTCTTGCCTTCTGGTCTTCCAGAAGACACCTTGTCTTTCGGGGCTTCTTCAATCTTCTTCTCGACTTCTAGTGCTGTCACCACCAAGTGGACAGCGAGGTCAAACTCCTCCTTGTCGAGATCCTTGCTAACTGCTGGTCCCGACGCATGAGAAGACGTAGCGGCATGCTGGAGAATCGAGGGAAGACCGTAAAGAGTTTTCAGATCCTCGATCTGCCGATCCAAGTAGCATAATAGTCCACTAACATCTCCCTGGAAGCGTCATCTCATTCACGAGCGAGGGTAAGAAGCTTTCTTCTTGCAGTGAAGTTGAACTTCTTCCGAAGCGCTTTTCTCATCTGTGCCATGATCTCCTTGGCTCGGGCTTCGGCTTCTTCTCGCTGCTTCTTCTCTGCTGCGGTCAGAGCTTCCGCGGCTTCCCGCAATGCACTCCAAGTCGTCTTCTCTTCTGTGAGACTAGTGAGCTTATCCCTGATCCGTAGAACTTCCTGCTCGCGCTACTGAAGTCGTGTCTGCAACTCCTGGTTGCTCTTCCGCAGCTGCGCCAACTCCTTGGTAGAAGCAGAAGCTTCCGCCTTGTACTTTGTTGCAATCTTCTCCGTGGTGCGGAGGTTGACTTCTAGCGCTTTCAGCTTCTACTTCTGGACCTCCTCCTGCTGCATCAAGCTTCGAAGACCGAATCCAAGCTGCAGTGGCTTCTCCTGAGCCATCTCGCGCTTCTCCACCAACTCCATGGCTGACTGAATCTCCAAACCAAAGAAGGCGTTGAACTCTTCCAGCCGCCTTCTCGCAGAAGACAAGTTCATCCCCACAAAGCGATCTGTGACGGCTTCCCTGTCTTCCAGAGGTATGGATACCTCTTCCACCAATGTGATCTTCTCCTTCTGCACTCGGGAAGACGCTACTCTCAACATCTTCTGGGATGGAAAATCTCTTCTCACTGCAGAAACAGTCCTCTTCGTTGCGCTTCCTCTAGTCGTAGTCGGTACATCAACCCATGTCTTCGCTTCTGGAGTCTTCAGAAGACTCTCTGTAGTCGCAGAAGATGTCTTCCGTGCGATCTTGTTGCTAGGCGTGTCATTCTGTAAATCCGGCTCGGATCCAGAGTGGATGGTAGAGAAGGATGTGCTCTTCCAAGACACACTCCTAGGTCCCATCTTCCTCACTGACGACGTGTCTTCTATGTCACTGGAGTCGTCTTCTCTCACCATAATCGACTTCTGTTGAGTGCCTGGTCTGACTAGAGGTGCTAGAGTGGGAGGAGAAAATATGGCAGCTATCCGGTCTTCTTCCTCCGAGATCTCTTCCTTCACCTCTCGCTGTCTTGTTGGCCCATACTTGACCAACTGGTGCTCCGTCAAATCCCCCTTGGACTTTTCAAGCTGCACCTGACCTCGCATTGATGAAGTGCTGAAACAGTTTGCAGACCTGAAGGTTCATCTTTTGAACCCAAAGGACAAGCCGAAGCAACCCATGGCTTCTCGGCCAAACATTTGGTGCAACCTTTGTAACTCTTCCGGACACACCAGGGTTTAGTGTACACAAGATCAAGCTGTTAATTGGGCAGACTGAGAAGAAGACGATGAAAGGTACCTATACGATCCAAGTGAGAAATCTTGCTACAAGATTGAGACGGTACAACTTTTTACTCCTACCCCTCCTGCTCAGTTTAATCGTTATACTCCTAGGGACAGGGCTGGTACTGTACAAACCAGGACGCACTAGCAACCTTCGTCATCACAACGACCTCTAAATCCTCTTCTTGGAGCATGTAACAATTGTGGAGAGACAAGACACTGGTGGTCCATCTGTCCTCATCCCATAAGATAGATTGGGCAAGTGCCCTTGTGTGGGAATTGTAAGGAAGCAGGACACTTCACAAAGAACTGTCCTCAGACTCTATGTGCACGGCAGATGATTTGCGGATACCACACTTCTTGCAGAAGTAGCATCAACTTCTAAGCTTGAGTTAGCAGTGGTACAACATATCTCTGTAGAAGAAGAAGATCATGGGGATTGCACGGATTGTCTACACATAGAGGAAGACGAACCAGACCTTGGGAAGCTGTAGTGACGTAGGATTTCTCCTTTTGCCCATTTAGTATACAAGATATCGTTCCCACAGAGGATTTGCACAAGTAACGCTGCTCTAAGTTCTAAGATCTGTTCAAACACACAAACACGCGGATTTTGCCTAGAAATCCCGTCTTCTCACAAAACCACACAAAACAACACGTCTTCCAGATACGCCAAATGGTGCTCTGGACCCAAACAAACAACTACCAATTACAATATCATACAACTATTCACAGAGAAGCTCGAGAAGACGATCTTCCTGCTTCCAGGTTGCTTCTTCTGGTCTTCTCGATACCGTCTTCCCGAAACGATTCTCGTCTTCTGGGGGTTTAGCTCGTCTTCTCACACCACACACTCACTGCAATCTTCCAAGATCGAGTCTTCCAAGGAGTTCTTGGAAGCAGGGAAGCGGCTTCTTCCAACTTTCCCTGAGCTATCTTATCAGCTTCTAGTTGCGGTTCCCGTCTTCTAGCAAGATAGAGTTCCACAACACATTCAACTACAATCGAAGTTAGTTCGAAACGAACCTAACTAATGGCACGCA
This sequence comes from Asterella californica, assembly GCA_036924285.1. Classification (NCBI taxonomy): domain Eukaryota; kingdom Viridiplantae; phylum Streptophyta; class Marchantiopsida; order Marchantiales; family Aytoniaceae; genus Asterella; species Asterella californica. The sequence goes on along the minus strand of JAYKYS010000018.1, from coordinate 443,972 downwards.
GATCCAGGAAGCTTAGAACAAAAGTTACTAAGATGAAATCCCCGGCAGCGGTGCCAAAAATGGTTCCTCACTATATGTAGTGATGAAGGATTTCTCCTTTTGCCCATTTAGTATACAAGATATCGTTCCCATAGAGGATTTGCACAAGTAACGCTGCTCTAAGTTCTAAGATCTGTTCAAACACACAAACACGCGGGTTTTGCCTAGAAATCCCGTCTTCTCACAAAACCACACAAAACAACACGTCTTCCAGATACGCCAAATGGTGCTCTGGACCCAAACAAACAACTACCAGTTACAATATCATACAACTATTCACAGAGAAGCTCGGGAAGACGATCTTCCTGCTTCCAGGTTGCTTCTTCCGGTCTTCTCGATACCGTCTTCCCGAAACGATTCTCGTCTTCTGGGGGTTTAGCTCGTCTTCTCACACCTCCAGAAGGCTGTCCGGCTTCGCAGAAGTCGACTAGTAACAGTCGTTACACCTTACTCTCACACTCACATTCCAACGGGTTGGATAAATCACAAGGTGTATGCCCCCTGTAGCCTTCCCAGGCTTCTGCCTACGGAAGTTGTCTTCCTGCAGCGCTACAACGACATTCACCTTCACGGAAGCTCAATAGAAGTATCGGAAGCTCACTAGAAGAAGATAAGAAGATGGGGAAGATGAGGGAAGATGGGAAGAAGAAGAAATCCAAACAAGAGAAAACAGGATGAAAAGAGTAAATTAAGGTTCCGACAGGCTTCTGGTCCAGATCCTGACTAACAAGCCATCCCTGCTTGTAATAGTTTGGGGAGGAAGACAACAAACGTGAGTACTGTTGCACCGTCTTCTACTTGAGGATGTCGTCTTCTGTTGCGGGAAGAAGTCTTCTTTCTTCTTCACTTCGCTGCTCTAACTGCTCTGTCTTCTGGGATCCCTTACCCATAAGACCGTTCGTACGTAGATCCCAAGTGCTCTACTGAACGAGTCAAGCTACACTTCCACAACTGCTGACAGTCACCGCCACTCAAGAAGAACACTTCTCATGCACAATTGGGAGCGAATTCAATGAACCCACCATCCAGAAGACATGGACAAAGCTTCTGCACTCAAATCCACAATCTATTCCCCGAGAAGAAGTCACAATGGCATTGGGAAGCTCACTCCCGCTACTTCTTGCGTCTACTCCTCGACACACCAGCCCAGCCAACAGGACTGCACGAGGATGCCGTTCCCTGTTCCTGGACTGTCCACTACCTCTATCTACATCTTCGAACCACTGCTGGTGCGAGTATGCAGACCCCTCCTGTATATTCCAAGACTATTCGTATGTTTCCAACAACGGGTGTAGTGCGCTAAGACTGTCTCTGCTCTAATGTGTCTCGTCTGCCTGCCTGTAGAATCGGTGTGTATGTTCAATTACTGCCGAATTCTACAGAACTGGCAGAGCTCTCAGAGAGCTTTTCTCCTACCCTGCTATCCTACTTAACCATCTGCCTCGAGAGTCAGGGGAGGCGACCACCAGGGAGAGAGAGAGAGGCGCTGACAAGAGGTTGTCACCTCACATGCATGCGGTCCCTCTTCCCAATTAGCCCTCCACTGTGTTACTCCTACGCTACCTATGCTGCCACATGGGGTCCTAACTATTTTTACATGGAAAACTGCCACCCTTAAGCTAGCATGTCCAATCCTACTAAATCTGGAAGTGTCAATTGAGTTTGCTAACTACTCTGATTGCTCGGTGGTAATCTCTACATGATCTGCTCCTACCGGAGCTACTACCTCGACTTCTGATGGGCTGGGAAGCCCTGCACTTACCTCGGGTACCACTGAGGTAGCTTCCCTCTCCTCGCTCTTCGCGGGCCCTGCTATTTCTGCGGCTGCGTCTTCCTTGGCTTCGACTTCGGAAAACGGAATGGTCTTCTGGGAAGACGAGTCGAATGATGCGTCTTCGGTCTTCTGAGGCACAGATGCAGTACTAGGGACCATGGCGATCTCATAGGGGTCCGGAGAAGTCGCTTCCTCCACGCGGAATACCTGGGAAGACGGCTCGTCTTCCTGTCTTCCAGAAGACATCATGTCTTCCGGGGCGTCTTCTGGAGTCTTCTCGTCTTCCAACGCTGTCACCACCAAGTGTACAGCGAGATCGAACTCCTCCTTCTCCATTCCGGATCCAGTCGAGGGTGCTGGGGCTTGGGAAGATGCGGTTGCAGGTGTCGGAAGTGAGGGAAGACCATAAAGTGTCTTCACTCCTTCTATCTGTCTATCCAGGTACCTGAACATGCTATCTCTGCATTCCACCAACCTCGTCTTGGACCCGCTGTCCCATTCCCTAGCTAAGGTAAGTAACTTCTTACCCGCGGTGAAGTTGAACTTCTTCCGAAGCGCTTCTACCGACTGAGCTAGCATCTTCTGCGCACGAGCCTCCGCTGCTTCCCTCTGCGGCTTCTCGCTGCATCTTCCAAGTGGTCTGCTCTTCTACGAGGGCAGCGATCTTCTCCCGTACTCGGAGAACTTCTTGATCACGCTGCTGTACTCGCGTCTGCAACTCCTGGTTGCTCTTCCGAAGTTGCATCGACTCCTTGGCAGAAGCGGCTGCTTCCGCCTTGTACCTGGCTGCAAGCTTCTCCGTAGTGCGGAGACTAGTTTCCAGAGACTCTGTCTTCTGCTCGCTGTCTTCCTGTCGCAGCAAGGTGTGAAGGCCGAATCCAGGCTGTAGAGGCTTCTCCTGTGCCCTCGCTCTCTTTTCCAGCAACTCCATAGCGGGCTGGATCTCCTTCTGGAAGTAGGCACTGAACTCCTCCAGTCGTCTTCCTGCAGAAGACAAGTTCATCCTCACCACTCGCTCGATGGTGTCGACTTCGTCTTCCAGAGACAAGGGAGCCTCTTCCACCACTACGGCCTTCATCTTCTGTGCACGAGAAGAAGCTACTCTTCTCATCTTCCGGGGTGGAAGACTCCTCGTGGCAGGAGCGGCTCTCCTCTTTGCGCTTCCTCGCATCGCAGTAGGAGTGTCCATCCATCCTTCGTCTTCTGGAGTCTTCGAAAGACTCCCAGGGGTTACAGAAGTTATCTTCTGCTCCGATCGGGTACTCAGCAAGTCTTCCTCCGAGTCCGACTCCGATCCTGAATGGATGAGGGAGATGGGTGTCCCCGGTACACTTCTGTGACCCATCTTCCTCACTGGCGTGGAGTCTTCCGACCCACTAGACTCGTCTTCTCTCACCAGAAGCGTCTTCTGGTGAGAGCCGGGTCTCAGCTGTGGCATCAGAGTGGGAGGGGACGTTGCTGCTGCCTCTCGGTCATCGTCTTCCGAGGTCTCCTCCTTCACCTCCTGTCGCTCCGTTGGCCCATATACTGCCAGCTGATCTTCCCTAAAATCCCCCATGGCTACATACAAGTAGCAGAATAAGGGCGTCAGATGTCCTCCCGCCGGGGTACCCAAGTATGCTAGCTCCGTCTGTACATAGTTGTGGATGTACGTGCCCCAGTAGATTGGCACTCTATCATCCCACACTGATTCCAGGAACTCCACGTTGTCGTGTTGTGGTTCGGCTCCTGTGCGAAATTCCTGTGTAACCTATGTTGTGTTTCTTTTCCGTGTTTCGTGAACCGTATCGCGTAACTCGCCGAACGGTGTGATGAGTGTCACGTTTGTGATTATCTGTTTAAGTGATCGCACGGTAGAGGAACGTGCCAAGTCATCGATCTGTGCGCGTTCACTTTAGTGGTCCTTGTCGTCACATTTGTGTATAAAATGGTGGGTCGAAGGTTCATACGGCATTCTCTCTCAACGGGTGATTCGTAAGGGTTCTCGGTGGTCTGCACGGAGGAGTGAAGAACTGCATGAGTGGTGGTTATGGACGGAGGTGTGTTACCGGCTCCGGATCTTCCTTTCCCGAATCCGTTTCACATCAAGCTTCATTGCATCCACCGCGATCACTTTCGACAGTGGTTAGTTGCGTACTTTGGTGATGAGTTCATGGGGAGGGTGATGGAGTTACAGCTTCCGGTGATCCTTCCAATCGTAACATACGGAGAGACTTGGGATATGACGGTGTACATTTTGTTGTGAGGAACGATGGATCTCAACTATCCATCGAACGTTCCTTTCAATCTTTGGGTCGATGTCCGGTGCCATTGCAGACCGAAGATCAATCATGGGGCTTGGATCGTGAGAAACTTCGGGCAAGAATATTACAATCGAGTGATAGCTTCACCGTTTCCTTTTGTCATACCTTTTATTGTAGAACGTTTCCAAGTTGTAATATTGACGTTGTATTAGTCTGCGGCTCACTGGTTTCATTCTAATTGAGCGCTTCTGTGTAGTTACGGACCGCGAAGAATCCATCGACATATCTGAAGGATTTTGTGAAGTCTTAGAGTGTTGTTGATGTCTTGTGTCTCCTTGGAGAGTAAAAATTCGTTCTAAGGGAAAAGTTAAGAGGAGAAAAGACAAAAAGTAAAGTTCTTTTTGCTCTTATTGGTTCACTTTTGGACCAATGGTGTTCTAGCTGATCCTCGCGACGTTTCTGTGGTTTCTGGAGGCTTCAAAGGTCCATTCGCGAAACGAAGGGTATGGTTGGAGAGCTCTCGACCGGGGCTACAATCTGGGCTGAAGAATCGATCGATTTGATGAAAGTATGAGCGCGTTATGATCGATTGAGTGGAGGGGGGTGAAATTTGTACCTACTGCTACGTTTCTGGTTGTTCCGAGAGACTCGCGAGGAGTTTTGAGGAGCTGTCTGTTGGGTTGGAGAGCTGACGACGTGCTGGTCGTTTTGATATCAATTTCATCAGTTTCTTGATCGATTTGGATTCTGAACCGACCGATTGAAGTTGAGAAGTGCAGATGGGATAAGGCGGGACAGCGAACTATGATAGCCATGGATAGTTTGCTATTGCTTAAGATCTGAGTCGAATTTCTGAGTGAAACTTTCCAGGATTGAAGAATGTCTTATCAGTAAGATACTTGGGAAGTTTCACCTCAAATGGTCGAGTAGTTTGTTCAGAATCTTGGATCAAATGTACCTGGGTCTGTAAAGCTCTGAAGTTAGCACAGATTACGGTTTGATCCATATCTGAGAATTGGTTTGAGATTTCGACCTGAAAATTGTTCAGGGTAGGAGTGAAGGGTCCAATCAAGCTTCCTGTGAAGTTTGATCATCATTGGTCGAGTGGTTTGGAAGGACTGAGGTCTCAAAGTTCGAAAATACTTCTGTTATTAGCTATTTCGGGTTTTTTCGGTATCATCTATGATCATTTTGGTCATTTTCGATCAATTTGGAGAGGAGTTTGTTGCTGAAACTGCCATGGCTGCATGCAATTCGACATTGGAGGGTGTGGGGCTGATTTCAGCTCTTGGTGATGAAGGAGAACGGAGTCGCCATGAGTCTTAAGCCGCTGTTTGGGTTCTCGGAGCTGCCAGGTACTACCGCCGTTGGTGCTATATTGAGATCTGAATAGTGTTTTGGAGTATGCATGCTTTACCTTGCTGGAGTGCTTGGTAGACCAGGGTGTACAGCAAGTTGTATCGATACTCTATCAAGTTGATTGAGTGATCTTATAGCGTCTTCTGGTTGTACTATGAAGTTGTGATAGTTGGATTGATGGGCAGTTAGCGTCGCTGGGGAGCTATTCAGAAGTCAGGCTTCCAGTGATATAGAGGAATAACTTCAGTTAGATAATACAGATCTGAGTATTTTTAGTTAGAATACAAAAGATCTGTTTGTAACACAAGTTTATGCAACCTATACGTAACCTTGGATCGTAGCAAGCTTTAAACTTGACACGAGCGGATACAAGGTCACTCAGGCTAAAAGAGTAGATAGTGAAACATTTGAGTGGAAACATCCAGATCTAGATCCAACCTTGTCAATCCACATACCTCTGCACAGCCATATACCCCGTGTATTCCTAGACAGAAAAACACGTTATACGATAGCTGGTGAACTCGACGTGAAAAGTCTAGGGTGAGAGGTACGTGCGTGGTTTTGCCACCATGGACATCGAAGGGTTGGGTCATTACGTAGATGAGGCTTCTACATCTGGAGAGGCACCAAAGGTGACCAAGCTTTCACGGTCTGATATGCGATTGCTTGAGGCATTCGCGTTGGTAATGCAACAACAGCAAGCCACTGAACGGAAAGAAGCAATGGCTACTAAAGCCTTGCAATCTGTTGTGGGGTTGCTAGATCAGTTTGACGGGAAGAACATATCCAAGTACCTAAAGTACTATTCCCGAGAGATGGAGTTGAGCAAGGTGCCTGAAAGAGAGATGGTGAGTACATTTGCGCTTGCTGTCGTACCTGAACTACGAGAGCACATGAAGGACATCATCCGATCTCATGGTGCTACGTGGGAAGGATTTACTCTTCAGCTGAAAGAAGAGTATTCTTTAGAAGATGCAGACCGAGTGACTAAGAAGTCATTCATGGAGTGGGTAAACAAACCCAACAAAGGGCTTGTTGCCACAGAGCTATTTCGGGAGTATGAGAGACAATTCCTTCAGTTGTCTCGGATGGAGAAGCTCACATTGGAGAATGACAAGGTGGAGTTGTTTCTACAAGCAGCCAACAATGAATTACAAAGGGAGTTGGAGCTGCTTCTAGAAGATAGGATGGAAGACAACGGACTCACGACTGACTGGAGAAAAGTCTCTGAAGCAGTGAGTGTACTTGCCAAACGAGAGTACCGGAGAGGGAAGGTGGTGGTAAGACAAGAAGAGAGACCACCGCCGATCATAGTACCTCGTAGGCAACCAATGATACCCAATGTGCAAGCACCTATTGTGCATGTACCTCAAGTTCCACTTCCTACTATTCCTGTCCCGAAAGTTGCACCGCAAAGAGATGCTATGGAAGAGTTGGTAAAAGGGATGAGGGACTTGCAGATCAAGTTAGCAAGGTTGGAAGAGAAGGGAGGAGCACATGATACCAAACTTGCTCCTAAGCAAGATTATGTACAGAGATGCATTTGGTGTGATAGTTCTGATCATGCTCGAAGAGAGTGTGGTGATTTTGCCAAAACTCTACGAGATGGAGTAGTCTATTGGAAGGAAGGAAAGATTGCTCTGAAGGATAATGGAGAGATTCTTAGAACCAACTTCGGGAAAGGAGGAATGAAGCAAGTACTGGAGGAGTATCTATCTCAACATGCTACTGCGTCGGTAGAAGCTGCTACTTATGGAGTTGAGGTAGTACGAGAAAGAAGTGCTTCTAAGAAGGATGGAGATACTCTTGATATGTGGAGCCATGCAGTAAGCACGAACAAAAGGGGGAAAATGGCAAGGGAGGAGTTGCTCAGAACAGCCACGGCAATCAGGGGTGCTACTGGATGGGATGATCCCGTGGATACAATGTCTGTTCACGCTTATTTGGCGAAGAGTCAACATGAGGCTCTCATGGAGGAGAAGCGCAAACGAGATGAAGCAGGCCCTAGCGAAGAGAGAACAGCTCTCAAGAGGCAAACAAGAGGAGAAAAGTTCAGACCGGAGATCATGTCTCTACCAGAGGAGACTATGGAAGAGGTCATATCCTCTACTCCCGAGAAGTCAGAGAAGAGCAGAGGTAAGGAGAAAGGTAAATCTCCTTCATACAAGCTTCAGTCTGATATTGAAGCTGCTACGGATCTGAAAGGAGTACTAGAAGAGAGAGTACTCAATGCCAAGATCGAGTTTACCTTGCGAGAGATCCTTGGGATTGCCAAGAGAGAGTTTCATGATGTCATTATTGACACCATCAAACGAAAAAGGCAATTGGCAGGAGAAACCGCTGTGTCTAATGCATTAGACACAAGGATATCAAGAGAGGAAGAGTTAGAACTAGCTCAATGCTGCATCAACCGCAAGGTTCGGTTTGAGGATGATAACGATGACAAGGTCCCTAGTCATTACACTAGAGGACATTGGGCTAGAGCTACTACCGAAGCCTTAGTGAAGGTAGGAGAGATGACAGATCCGGTGGTTGCTCTCATTGATCATGGATCAGAGATCAATATTGTCTCTAAGGACATCTACAAGCAAGGTGGATGGCCTGTTGATATAGATCATGGTTGGATGATCAGAACAGCGAACAACACACGAGGAGAACTCTATGGAGCTTGTCCTGATGTGAAAGTAAAGGTGGGAGATGTAACTATTGAACAAAACTTCTTTGTTCAAGATAGTACATCATACCCGGTGATACTCGGTCAACCTTACATTACAGCTGTGAGGATGGAGACCAAGGTTTTGGATGATGGATCTGCTTATGCACGGATCAGAAGTCAGGATGGCAAGAGAGCGGTACAGTTTCTAACTGTATCAGCAAACCACGAGCGGAACAGAGATTATCTGAGGGGTGGTTCCTTGCCTAAGGTCACGGAGGAGTTCAAGGATTTTTGACAAGTACTGCTATAGAGCGAGGACATAGTGGTACACTGGAGAAGGTACTCTCGCTAGAGAAAGAAAGTGCTTTTTGTACAGGAGTTGTGAGATTTTCTGGGAGTGGATTTGCTACACATACACGACTTGCTGACTTGCAGAAGTGGGAGCAGAAAGTTGTGCAAAAAACTGAAAAAGATCTAAAGAGAGTTGGTGTGCTTGAAGAGGATGATAAGATAGAAGGTGTTTATTTGGAGTTAGGATTGGGAGATTTCATCGATGAACTTGCTATGCATGAGCAAGAAGATGAGGATCATGTGGTGGAAGTACACTCTAGGGAGCTCTATACAGCTATAGAGTCATTCGTAGATCCTGAAGTTAGAGTTGATACTAGGTACAAAACGGTAGACAAGAAGGTAAAACCTGTTGCTCAGCCATTACCTAGTGATTCTAACCAGCGAGTCCAGCAATCTTCGAAGGAGAAAAGCTTGAGAGATCTTAGCCGGGTCGGTCACAAGTTCACTGAAACTACGCTCAAGGAGTTGAAGGTTGGTTCAACAGATTTTCTTTTGTCTGTGGAGGAGAATAGGTTTAGGGAGATGTTAACTAGGCACGGGAAAGCTTTTGCTTTTGAAGCCTCAGAAATCGGATGTGTAGATCCTAGCATTGTGGCGCCAATGATCATATTCACAGTTCCACATGCTCCTTGGGACTTGAGGCCAATTCCTGTACCTAGAGCGCATCTACCAAAACTCATAGAGCTCTTGAAGGAGAAGATGCAGATGAAGATCTTGGAACCATCATTTGCACCATACTCTAGTCGTTGGTTTACAGTACCAAAGAAGAGTGGTGCATTACGGTTCATCCAAGATATGCAACCTGTGAACCAAGTGACCATCAAAAATACAGGCATAGGACCTATCGTCGGAGAGTTTGCTGAAGCGTTTGCTGGGAGGGCTATTTACTCTATAGGAGATCTTTACTCTGGATACGATCAGTTTCAACTTGCTGAACAGAGTAGAGATATCACCACCATGAGGACACCGTTGGGGTTGGTCAGAATGTGCACACTACCACAAGGAGCAACAAACTCGGTAGCGCACATGATGAACGGGATGAACAAGGTTCTCCGTGAGTTCATTCCTGAGAAGACCATGCCTTTCTTGGATGACATTCCAATTAAAGGATGCGTTGAGGAGGAGAAAGATGAGACAATGGATCAGAAGGGGTGTAGAAACTTTGTTGCTGATCACATTTCAGATTGTGATAAAATCTTATCACGACTTGAAGAGGCGCATTTGACACTATCAGGTGCCAAGTCTTCATTTGGAGTGCGAGAGGTTGTGATTGTGGGGCACTTATGTGGATGGTTTGGACGCAAGCCTGATCCTGGTAAAGTGGATGCTATACGGCGGATGAAGGATACTTGTGGTTCAACAACAGAGGTGAGAAGGTTTCTTGGAGCTTGTGTCTTCTATCATGTGTGGATTCCACATTTTGCACATGTGGCAGATCCTCTTTACGATCTGTTGAGAAAGCACAAGAGGTTTGCATGGGAGGAGAGACATACTGAGGCGATTCAGAGATTGAAGCAATTGTTATCTTCTCCACCTGTACTTCGTCGTGTGAGCTATGAGGATAGCAAACCAGTGATACTTACTGTTGATACTAGTCCGATAGCCATTGGATGGGCAGTAGGACAGGATGATGAAGAAGAGAATCGCTTTGCAGTCAGATTTGGAGCAAAGGTGTTGAGTGGGCGACATAGAAACTATCCTCAAGTGAAGAGAGAGTTATGGGGAGTAGTTACAGCTATGAAAGCTGAAAAGGACTATTTGATTGGAGCGCCAGTAATAGTAGAAACAGATTGTTTACCACTATTAGGGATGATTACAAATTGTAACACCCCTGATATTGCTATGCTACGCTGGATTGCTTACATCAAGTCCTTAAATCCTGAGTTTCGACACATAGCGGGGAAGAACAATCCAGTAGCTGATATGTTATCTCGTGCGAGGTATGAGGATGAGGAGGAGATGATAGAAGATACAGAAGACGTTGGTACTACTGTTTTCTGTAGAGCTCAAGGAGGTGAGAGTGAGCATTCGAAACCGTTCATGGAGGAGATATATGAAGGAGAATGGATAGACATAGGACGCTATCTAAGCATGTTGACTAGACAGCCAGGATGGAGTGATGCCCACTTTAAACAAATCAGGAGGAAGGCTTATAACTACTTGCTACAAGGTGGTTATTTGTGGAAACATGCTAAGCAAGGTGGTAAGATGCCACAAAGGGTTGTGTGCAAGGTTGACATGCAGAAGTTACTCATGCAGGAGTTTCATGAGAGCTTGTGGGCAGGACATAGAGGTATTTATGCCACCTTTACAAAGCTGAAGGAGAGATATTGGTGGCGTAACATGTACAGAGATGTAGTTCAATTTGTGGAGACATGCCAAACTTGTCAAGAGTATTCAGGAATTCGGCATCGAGATGGATTACATCCTACTTATCCACTTGCAATGCATTATAAGTGGGTAGTAGATCTTGTTATTATGCCAGTTGGTATATGGCAGATGCGATACTTAGTTTTGGCACGTGAGGATTTGTCCAACCAAGTGGAAGGGCGAGCCTTACGGACAAAATCCACAGAGGGAGTCTGCAAATTCTTGTTGGAAGATGTGATTTGTAGATATGGTTGTGTTGGGAAGATCACGGCTGATCGAGGGGAGCTGAACAATGATGAGGCTAAAGCGTTCTTCAAGAGGTGTGGTGTGAAGTTAGCTCTCACCACAGCCTACAATCCAGAAGGTAATGCGAAGAGTGAACGTGGTCATCCTCCTATTGTGAAAGCTATTGTGAAAGCTTGCAAGGGGAGGGCAAGAGAATGGCCAAGATTTCTTCCGTTTGCATTATGGGCTGATCGTTCGACTCATAGTTCAGTTACGGGATATATGCCGGCGGAGTTGATGCAGGGGCAGAAACCTATCATGCCCATTGAGGAGCACATACCTACTTGGAGTGTTCTACCTTGGGAGGATGGTATGTCTACAGAAGATCTTCTTGCTGTCCGAATCCGTCAACTAGAGAGAAGACCTGAAGATGTAGAGATTGCATTGGAGAAGCTGAAAGAGGCGCGCTTGAGAAACAAAGACAGATTCGATAAGCGTCACCGATTAAGACCGAAGGAGATTAAAGAAGGAGATTGGGTGTTGGTCTATGATAGTAGCTTGGACAACCAACACAGTGCGCTTAGAAAATTCTCTAAGCGATGGTTTGGCCCGTATGTGGTTCTTGTCGTGCTTGACAATGCCACATATTCACTAAGAGAGCTTGATGGGGCAGAGCTCAAGGTTCCCATTGCAGGCAAGCGTGTGAAACTCTTCAAGAAGCGAGATGAAGGGATAAGCATGGAGGAAGTCGGAGCAGAGTTTGATATCTTGGATGATGACGGAGAAGATTTGGATAACGAAGATATTGCCAACGACATCAGTGAAGAAGATGAAGATATAGTGTGATGCCGACCACAACTTGTGAGTGTTGGCGCATACCAGAGGATGCGCAGGTTTAGAAGGGGTGGATGTCGTGTTGTGGTTCGGCTCCTGTGCGAAATTCCTGTGTAACCTATGTTGTGTTTCTTTTCCGTGTTTCGTGAACCGTATCGCGTAACTCGCCGAACGGTGTGATGAGTGTCACGTTTGTGATTATCTGTTTAAGTGATCGCACGGTAGAGGAACGTGCCAAGTCATCGATCTGTGCGCGTTCACTTTAGTGGTCCTTGTCGTCACATTTGTGTATAAAATGGTGGGTCGAAGGTTCATACGGCATTCTCTCTCAACGGGTGATTCGTAAGGGTTCTCGGTGGTCTGCACGGAGGAGTGAAGAACTGCATGAGTGGTGGTTATGGACGGAGGTGTGTTACCGGCTCCGGATCTTCCTTTCCCGAATCCGTTTCACATCAAGCTTCATTGCATCCACCGCGATCACTTTCGACAGTGGTTAGTTGCGTACTTTGGTGATGAGTTCATGGGGAGGGTGATGGAGTTACAGCTTCCGGTGATCCTTCCAATCGTAACATACGGAGAGACTTGGGATATGACGGTGTACATTTTGTTGTGAGGAACGATGGATCTCAACTATCCATCGAACGTTCCTTTCAATCTTTGGGTCGATGTCCGGTGCCATTGCAGACCGAAGATCAATCATGGGGCTTGGATCGTGAGAAACTTCGGGCAAGAATATTACAATCGAGTGATAGCTTCACCGTTTCCTTTTGTCATACCTTTTATTGTAGAACGTTTCCAAGTTGTAATATTGACGTTGTATTAGTCTGCGGCTCACTGGTTTCATTCTAGTTGAGCGCTTCTGTGTAGTTACGGACCGCGAAGAATCCATCGACATATCTGAAGGATTTTGTGAAGTCTTAGAGTGTTGTTGATGTCTTGTGTCTCCTTGGAGAGTAAAAATTCGTTCTAAGGGAAAAGTTAAGAGGAGAAAAGACAAAAAGTAAAGTTCTTTTTGCTCTTATTGGTTCACTTTTGGACCAATGGTGTTCTAGCTGATCCTCGCGACGTTTCTGTGGTTTCTGGAGGCTTCAAAGGTCCATTCGCGAAACGAAGGGTATGGTTGGAGAGCTCTCGACCGGGGCTACAATCTGGGCTGAAGAATCGATCGATTTGATGAAAGTATGAGCGCGTTATGATCGATTGAGTGGAGGGGGGTGAAATTTGTACCTACTGCTACGTTTCTGGTTGTTCCGAGAGACTCGCGAGGAGTTTTGAGGAGCTGTCTGTTGGGTTGGAGAGCTGACGACGTGCTGGTCGTTTTGATATCAATTTCATCAGTTTCTTGATCGATTTGGATTCTGAACCGACCGATTGAAGTTGAGAAGTGCAGATGGGATAAGGCGGGACAGCGAACTATGATAGCCATGGATAGTTTGCTATTGCTTAAGATCTGAGTCGAATTTCTGAGTGAAACTTTCCAGGATTGAAGAATGTCTTATCAGTAAGATACTTGGGAAGTTTCACCTCAAATGGTCGAGTAGTTTGTTCAGAATCTTGGATCAAATGTACCTGGGTCTGTAAAGCTCTGAAGTTAGCACAGATTACGGTTTGATCCATATCTGAGAATTGGTTTGAGATTTCGACCTGAAAATTGTTCAGGGTAGGAGTGAAGGGTCCAATCAAGCTTCCTGTGAAGTTTGATCATCATTGGTCGAGTGGTTTGGAAGGACTGAGGTCTCAAAGTTCGAAAATACTTCTGTTATTAGCTATTTCGGGTTTTTTCGGTATCATCTATGATCATTTTGGTCATTTTCGATCAATTTGGAGAGGAGTTTGTTGCTGAAACTGCCATGGCTGCATGCAATTCGACATTGGAGGGTGTGGGGCTGATTTCAGCTCTTGGTGATGAAGGAGAACGGAGTCGCCATGAGTCTTAAGCCGCTGTTTGGGTTCTCGGAGCTGCCAGGTACTACCGCCGTTGGTGCTATATTGAGATCTGAATAGTGTTTTGGAGTATGCATGCTTTACCTTGCTGGAGTGCTTGGTAGACCAGGGTGTACAGCAAGTTGTATCGATACTCTATCAAGTTGATTGAGTGATCTTATAGCGTCTTCTGGTTGTACTATGAAGTTGTGATAGTTGGATTGATGGGCAGTTAGCGTCGCTGGGGAGCTATTCAGAAGTCAGGCTTCCAGTGATATAGAGGAATAACTTCAGTTAGATAATACAGATCTGAGTATTTTTAGTTAGAATACAAAAGATCTGTTTGTAACACAAGTTTATGCAACCTATACGTAACCTTGGATCGTAGCAAGCTTTAAACTTGACACGAGCGGATACAAGGTCACTCAGGCTAAAAGAGTAGATAGTGAAACATTTGAGTGGAAACATCCAGATCTAGATCCAACCTTGTCAATCCACATACCTCTGCACAGCCATATACCCCGTGTATTCCTAGACAGAAAAACACGTTATACGATAACGTCCTGATCTCCTAAGTACCTCGTCTTCTGCGCTTTTCCCTTGGGGAAAAGATGCAGAAACAACTTCGCCAGAAGTCGCTTCTTCGGCTCCCGGTAAGACTCTATCTTCCAACCGTTCCTCCTCTGCCTGTCTTCCACGAAAAGGCAGGTGGTACTCCCAGGCACATGCCATGAACTCACAATCCTAGGCAAGATCTTCTTCTCGTACCAATATCCTCGGTTCTCGGTCTCAGGCCTGTGAAATGCCTTACGCCATCAGTCTTCTGTCCAGGAAGATGGTCTTCCTCGAGCAACTCCTGCCTTTGCAGGTACACGGTTACGCGGTGGTAACGCTGCCCATACCTCCTCCAGAAGCCCTTGATCTGCGAGGTTCCAGTCCCACAGGAAGAAGTCGAGACCCAACTCCTTGAGGAAAGGAGTGGCCTCGGCCAATTCTGTCGCTGGTAACACCAAACCTCGCGGATGCATCGACATACCTGGAAGATCTGTTGCACTAAACCACAAGCACCTACTATGAGCTGAAGGCTCAGTTCTTCCCGAGTGCCCACAGTCTAGCTTCTACTTCTCAGAAGACAAAACTAGTCTTCCAGAAGACAGCTATTCCGTCTTCCGGGATTCTAACAGTGCTTCCTAAATAGCTCTCGTCTTCCGAGCTATATCTAAACAATCCTATCTAAGCAAGGCCTCGCATGGATTACCAAGAAGACAACCCACCTTGCATTACATCCTACTTCTTATCAGAAGATACAAGATATGCGAGAAGTAGAGTATGAGAAAGGTTCAGAAGATGGTTGCGGGCTCCTGCGGTGACAGTGGTCTCTGGGAAGACACTTGGGACAGCTTCCGATTCAATGTCGTTCTCGGAAGATCTCTCGAAGTCAGACTTCCCTTCACTGGTCTCACCTGTCTTCTTCTTCCTACGCGCAATCTTTCCTCACAACAGACTCAAGACATGTGCACTTTGTTCTTCTGACTTCTCACCTCTCATACGCACTCAGAAGAAGTTTGCTGCATGATGGGAAGACATGACCCTCGACCATTCTCTCCGGATTCTGCCAGCAATACTTCTCACAACTCTCTTCTAAGTTCGGGAAGAAGAAGGAACGGCTGCTATGGGTCGGACAGAAGAGATCCGAAATGGACCCTCACGTCTTCTCGCTCATTTTGCCAGCCTTTCAGTCTTCTAGTCTCTCTAGGAAGATGTGGAGTTGAGAAGCTTGGAAGACCGGGACGCACAGGCCTAGTTCCCGAGTTCCAACTTCTCGAAATAACACAACAACTCACCACACCACTTAGGCTTCGTACCAAGTCTCTCTAAACACAAAAGCAAAGCAAATCCACTCTTGATACGAATTGTGTTCAGTCGACTTCTGAAGACAGTCTTCCGAAGACAGTCTTCCGAAGATGTCTTCCGAAGACAATCAAGTTCAAGAAGCGTCTTCCGAAGATGTTCCCATCTTCCGAATCGTCTTCTATTCCAAGTTTCGGGGGTAGAGAGGTAGTAGGGTAGAGAAATTGATAGTTGGGTTCGCCAATTTGAAGACTAGGGGTAGGGAAGCTCGAATTGAGCTCGGGAAGAAGCAAGGAGATATCTTGACAGAAATTGGGCAGCGCTTCCGCGTCCAATGTCTCAATAGGAAAGATGGGGGGTGGGGTAATCGATCAGGCTGCCTGCACACAATCAAGGAAGCGCGGGGAGTACCAGACAATGGCGAGAAGAAGTGAGAAGGGGAAAGAACAGGGAAAAGAACCTCTACAGTCTTCTTCGGCTCCTGAGTTACCTTCGACCTCCGCGCGCTTCTGGCTCTTGTACTAGCTTCCAATGCGACTCCTCTCGAATACGCCTGCTGTCAATTTCGGTCCACACCTCGATTCTACTTTCGCTTCTACTCGCCACTCTCCATTGTCAACTTCTCGAAAGCTCCACAGAAATGCCTTCGCTCTCTCTGCTGTTTGTGCTCCCGCAATCCGATTCACCCTTCGCCTAGCTGCCAACGTACTCTCTACTACCTCGATGTCTTACTCGATTCCTCTCTCAATGCTAGCTCGAAGTTCACTCTCTCAATCGATCTTCTTCAGGCGCACTGTGCTGCGGGAAGTTGGAAGGTGGCTAATGTGCTTCCTCACGCATCTTCCCCGCAGATTAGGGGTTCTCGTCCTTGGTGTCTTCCTGACCTACCTACCTATTCGGTGCGCTCCAGTAGGTACACCTATTGTCTTACCCGAAAACTCGTGGTTGATCCTTCGCGGTCGCTGTCTTCTGGAAGATAGGTGTCTTCCGCCGTCTTCCCATCTTCCGCCGTCTTCTCGTCTTCTGAAGATGCAACTGAGAAGACGATCTTCCGAAGACGGTCGTCTTCTGAAGAAGTCAACTTCTTATTACAAACAGCTCTTAAGATCATCTTCCTACTAAGGAAGCCGTAACCTTAAGTAACAACGCTTCTTCAGTTATACAAACAAGTCATTATCCTTAAAAATTTTAAAAATTCGTGCATCCTGTAATTTGTGGGCACCACCTACGCCCACCCTCACATGTTTGCGTCCCCGCAAACATCACTGGTTCCTGCACTTCTGTTTACGTCCAGTACTTCTTGACGCGCCACCCATTAACACGAGTGGTCATCAGTGTACCGTCCAACTCTTCCAACTGCAAAGAGCTATTGTCGAAGATCTCTAAGACACGGTAAGGTCCCATCCAGCGAAGATGAAGTTTCCCAGGGAACTTAATATGACGGTTGTCGTAGAGAAGTATCAAGTCCCCGTCCACAACAGTCACCTTCCTCAACTTGCTATCGTAGTTTACCTTACGTTGCGCTTGCACCTCGTATGTCTTCTCCAAAGCTGCATTCTTGTCTTCTTCAAATTCTACGAAGTTCAGAAGACGCTGCTCCTGGCTCTCTTCTTCTCCCATGCGTTCGGACACGGCTAACCGATATGTTGGGACCTCTAACTCAATGGGCACAATGGGCGTCATGCCGTAAGTTAGGTAGAAAGGCGTCTTCTGGGTAGTGACTTTAGGTGAAATTCTGAAAGCCCACAACACAGATGGCAGTTTCGTGTCCCAGTCATACGCATGGTTAACAGTTACCTTGTTCAGGATGTTACACAGAAGACCGTTCGACTTCTCCGTCAACCCATTCGCTTTCGGGTTGTATGGCGTCGTCTTCCGATGCTTAATCCTGAAGTATTGGGTCAGGAGGGAGATAGTCTCATTTAAGAAATGAGTGCCCCTATCTGACACCAATTCCAGCGGACATCCATACCTAGTGATGATGTTATGCCATAGGAACCTTGCTACTACTGCGGCATCGTTCTTTCTCGTGGCCTCGCCTTCCACCATCTTGGTGGCATAGTCGGTAGCTATTAAGATGTACCTTGCTCGTGTTCTTCTCGCCACCGGGGCGATAGGACCTACAAAGTCGATTCCTCACTTTTTGAACGAGGCAAGCGGAAGAATGGGAGTAAGAGGCCACCTTGTCGTAGCGGTCGGTCTTCCCATCCTCTGGCATGCATCGCACTCCTGATCTCCTGGAAAGTGTCTCGGTACATAGTTGGCCACCAGTATCCGGCGTCTAGCATCTTCTTCACTGTGGTCTTCAATCCGTAGTGACCCCCAGCATCTTCGTAGTGAAGACCTGTGATCACTGCTTTTATCTCTGACGGCTCGAGGCATCTTCTCAGCTTCTCGTCATGTCCCTTTCGAAACAGGATATCCTGGAAGATAGCATATGGCCCTGCCTTGTGTAAGAAGACGGCCTTCTGCTCCGCATCCATTCCCTCGGGATACTGTTGGTCTTCCAAGAACCTTCTCAAGTCCTTGAAGATCAACTCTTCTGTGGAAGTCGCAAAGACTGGATCAGAAGATCTAGTCTCGTCTTTTGGGAAGCAGGCGGTACGCCCCCCCTCAGATGAAAGTGTCTCTGCGAAAACTGAAAACAACTTCTCGTCAGGAAACTCGTCTTCCACTTCATCTTCTCGTCGTTCTGTCTCCAACCTGGATAGGTAGTCAGCATTAACATGCTGTCTTCCGGGCCTGTACTCAACTGTGTAAGTAAATTCCTGGAGTAGGAGAATCCACGTAGCTATCATGCCCGACAAATCTGCTTTCTTTACAAGATGTTTCAAAGAGAAGTGATCTACATAGAAGACAAACGGGTTTGCCAGAAGATAGTGTCTAAACTTTCTACAGGAGTAAATCATGCCAAGACACTCCCTTTCGGTTGTCGAGTACTTCTTCTCTGCATCACTGAGTTGTCTTCCCGCGTAGTAGATGGGGTAATCCTTCTTCTTCTCATCTTTCTGACTCAACACCACCCCGATGGCAAAAGCAGAAACTTCCACATAAATGTGGAAGACTCTTTCCCAATCAGGCGGCCGTAGGACAGGGGATTCCGACAGAAGCCTCTTCATTTCTTCGAATGCTTCCTGCTGCTCAGAAGACCAAATGTATGGTTCGTCTTTCTTCAGCAACTTAGTGAGTCTTCCTGCTACCTCTGCGTACCTGTCAATAAACCTCCTGTAGTATCTTACGTTATCAAGGAAGCTTCTCAACTGTGTCAGGTTAGCAGGTGGGTGGAGTTTCATGATGACTTCCACCTTAGCACAGTCGACTTCTATACCTCTTCCGGAAATCCTATGTCCTAGCAAGATCCCCTCTGACATACCAAAGAAGCATTTCTCAGGGTGAAGTGCCAAACGATGTTCTCTACACTTCAGAAAACACTTCCTCAGAAATATCAAGTGGTCTTCTCTCGATCCAAACACACAGAAATCATCCAAGAAAATCTCCATAAAGGTGCGAAGATACTCCTTGAAGATTGTAATCATCAACCTCTGGAACGTGGCGGGTGCGTTGCATAAACCAAACGGCATTTGATTGTACGCGTACGTGTCCCAATCAGTAGTGAAAGTGGTTTTCGACTTGTCTTCTTCTCTGATTGCAACTTGGTTGTACCTAGAATACCCATCTAGGAAGCTGTAGAACTCATGTCCTGCTACCTGGTCTAACACAGAGTCGGTGAATGGTAAAGGGTGATGATCCTTCTTCGTGGCCAAGTTCAGCTTCCGGAAGTCCTGACACACTCGGATCTTCCCTGTCTGCTTCTTCGGCACGATGACAATGAGAGCTACCCATTTCACTGCTAAGTACTGGGAAGATGACTCCTGCCTTCAGGTATTGGTCAATATGGTCCTTCACCAGAAGCGAGTACTTGGGGTTGAGCCGATACTGCCTCTGCCGTGCAGGAACAACGCCTTCTAGCAAGTCGATGTGATGCTCTCCCAACTCTCGAGGTATGCCCTTCATGTCTTCTATGGTCCACGCGAAGACATCCTGGAACTCCGTTAGAAGTTCTCGAAAGTCTTCCAACTACTGGCCCTCGATCACCTTGGAAAGCTTCAGCTTCTTCCCAGGAGCAACCTCCATCTCTTGGAGATCATCCGGGTTCACCATTCCTTCAGTGTGACTGTACTCACTAGCACCGAAGTATTCCGGTTTGGGAGCTTCTTCTAGTTCGGATTCGTCTTCTGGAAGACCAACTGTCGGGTCTTCCGTAAGGAAGACGGTATTCTCGTCTTCTGGAAGACCAACTATCGGATCTTCCGAAGGGAAGACGGTATTCTCGTCTTCTAGAAGCTCTTCTTCCGCAATCTCGTAGCACTCAATGTACCCACAGACCACATCTTCCACTTTCTCTGCTACTTCTGTAGCACACACGTTATTCACCATAAACTCATTATACCGTTCATCACTGTCAGAAGACGCAGCCGAGTCTTCTGAAGTGTACCCCTCTGTTGTAGACGGAGTTTCACCTTGGTGTCCAATCTTGATCCAAGGAAGCGAGACCTTACTCTTCTCACCTGGCTTGGGTGTAGGATTGGAAAATCTCAAACGATGCCTTCTCCAGTCGGTATTCACATTTGCAGCATACAGCCATGGTCTTCCTATCAACACCTGATATCCAACCTTAGCTACAGGTCGCAAAATGATGTAAGTGAGGTAAAAAGATACTCCACCAATTACCGTGAGGACATCTTTCAGTTGCCCCAAAGGTCGTCTTCTGGTCTGGTCCGCCATTCTGAGAATTCTCGGAGTAGGCTGGAACTCAGTGAAGCCTAGGGCATGCGCCGTTTCTTCCGTCATGATGTTAACTCCGGAGCCGGAATCAATGGGTACCTTCTTCAGAAGACAGTCATGGATCTCCATATCAAGTTCTGGGGCTCCCAAGTCCTCATGCTCTATTCTTAAGATCGGGGTGCTCGTGGGAAGTTTAGCTGCCCTCCTCTTCCTCGATCCTCGAAGCACAAATTGTAACAACTTCCTGTAACCAACATTGTCATCCAACAGCTGTTGGAAGGTTACATCCGCCTTCTGATTCCACAAGTCTCGCAAGAAGTCGTACGGAGATCTTTTCAGAAGAGTGACTGGTGTTTCCAACAGAGAAGATGTAGTGGCTGCTTCCTTGGGTGGAAGACCAGAAGAGTGTCTTCCCTCGACTGGAGGCTGTTCCCGTGAGACAGATGTTGCCGTAGTCGGTGTAGGAAGCTGCTGTACTATCTTCCGTCTCTTCTCCAGCTCTTCTTGCATGATCGCTTCAACCTCTTGTCTTATGTCAGGAGCAAAGTACTTCGGATCTTCTCGGTCGTAAGTAGGAGAAGACGGCCGCTCGAGAGAAGATGACCTCTCCTTACGCTGCTTCTTCTTCTTGACGTCCTTCTGGCGAGATTCTGACTTCCTTTTGCTTCTGGTACTTACCTTGAACACAGCTTCATCCAAAACTTCCTCCGGAGGCCAACTATCTGAATTCGGGTCAGGATTCCAAACAGTACCATCCGTCAAAGTGAGAGATGACGCTTCTTCAGGTGTCTTCATCTTCTGAGCTGCAGTCGTCTTCTGCAGCTGAGGTTCCTTTCCTTCGCGCTTCCCGGGGTCAGGTTCGTCTTCCTCGATATGGAGACAATCCGTACAATCCCCAGGATCTTCTTCTTCTACCGTGATGTGCTGTACCACTGCTAACTCGAGCTTAGAAGATGATGCAGCTTCTGCAGGAGGTGTGGTATCTGCAAATCTCACCATTTGTCGTGGTCGTAAGGTCTGAGGACAATTCCCTGTGAAATGACCGGCTTCCTTACAGTTCCCACACAAGGGCACTTGCCCAATCTGTCTTCTCGGATGAGGACAGGTGGACCACCAGTGTCCTGTCTCTCCACAATTATTGCACGCTCCAGGAAGAGGGTTGAGAGGTCGTTGTGATGAATTTCGCGCACCTACCGCCTTGTTGCGTCAGCGGAAGCTCTAACTCAGTAGGTCGCAAACTTTACACCGCTAACCTGCAAACACAATCACAAGTTAGCGTCCATGCACCACTTACCTTAGTTCTGGTTGGTCCGGACCGGAGCCGGACCGTCTCCCTAATCATCAAGCTCAGCAATCCTAAGTCCCGACTTAGATCCGCCTAAGTCGGTCCCAAACATGAGCAAGTCACAATATGACTTGGGGCGGACTTCCCATAAAGTCCAGGGTCCTAAACGGTGCCTCCAGCACACCTAGCGGCCCAACCGCCCATGATGTCCGTCTGGGTCCAGGCTCCCGAACGGTGGTCTAACCCGCCGACTCGTTCCCTAGTCTTGCCCCAGCCCTTACATCGTTCCTAAGTCTAGCCGTCCAAGTCTAGATCGGAACGTGCCTTGGAACTGGCCCAGCCATCACCTCATGCCCCCAGAGTCCGCCCGCCGAACCCTGGGGTCGGGTGACTCGTCCTGGCCCACCCAGGCATCGAGCCCCCCTCATATATACTTCTGGGGATCGGCGGCCCCGCCCTCCTCTTTGGTCCCTGAAAATTATACCACAACCCGATTGTGGTTCGGCCATAACTTCCAGCTCGGAGGTCAGATCGAGGAGTGTTATATATCACTGGAAAGCTCTCGACGAGACCTTTCCAATGATACCTCACTCGCCTCGAGATCTTACGTGGAGCTCCGTCCACGACCTAAAACGTCCCTGGAGCTCCAACACTTAGCAGTTTTTCCGAAAACCTGTGGTCCAGACCCAGGGTCGAACCCTGTGGTTCGTCTGCGTCTCGGACCCACGTCTCGGTCCCACGTCTCGGACCCACGTCTCAGACCTATGTCTGAGACTCATGTTTCAGCCCGTTCTCAGACTCGCCCCCTCAGGTCAGCGTTCGTCTGGGGCCCTCTTGGGTAGGCCCTTATGTCCTAACCCAAGGTTCTAACCTTGGTTCAGAGAACCACTTAGGGTTCTTCTGATCCCGACTTCCCGGCCAAGCCGTTAAGTCCTACTCGCAGCGTTCACAACCTAGCGCAAGTCCGCTAGGGTTCTGTTGTTCGCGTCTGCGCCCGATCTTGAGAATGAGGGGCGCGACACTCACCCCCACTTTGGAGGTTGATGCCCTCATCAACAATGATCCTTTAAGTTAACACCAAGTTCAAAATGGGTAGCCAACCCCTTGGCGCCAGAATTGCGTTCTGGTAGCTAACCCGCAATTCCCTTCTTGGCTTGAGTCTTAAGTTGTCGCTAGAACCCTTAGAAAATTCCAACTAGTCTCGGGAAAAGCCTTACCTTTTTGGCTTACCCTAAACAAAACTAGTTGGCAACTTCTAAACATTCTACTTAAGACTCTAACTTGCAAACTATAAGTATTCACACCTACTTACGAGGTCCCCCGAAACTCACTTTCCGGTCGCAACCTGATTTGACTTAGACGCGAGACTAAGTTTACTTTGTAGAAAACCACAAAGCAAGATCACCCCAAGCCCCAAGACAAGTATGAATGTTCATACTTGCTTTGCCAACGCTACGGCAAACCTAAGTCTTGACATCAAGACTTAGTCTTGATTTAGATGCTTATCCAAACCAGCTCGCTTCCTTTGAGTGTGCTTCGTTCCTCCTCTTGACAACATCCTAGGCATCTGATCAGAACTAGTCATAGCCATGCACTCCCAATACACTTAGACAAATTTTCAAGAAACAAGATCTTTATTTCCAAACACAAGTCAAAGCTACAAAGTCCATCGGCCCAAATCGCCTCAAGTTGCTACTCGTATGGTTCGCCGTTTCTTCACCCCTCGCTGGAAGGAGATGTCCCCATCGTGCTAACGCCCTTGTTGTCCTTGTCTCCGCTTGAAGAGGTCCAATGCTTCGCTCGCATGTGCGAGATCTTCCTCTGGCACCCAAGTTGCTTCCTTCAAATGGTAACCACGTCATTTGACCAAGTACTCCATCCGGTTTGATTTGCGCCGAGATCGCAAAATGGACTCCACCTCATATTCTGCTTCGTCTTGCACGACATCAGGTTGAGGCCTGAGCACTTGTTTGCGCTCCGGCCGCAAATCATCCTTGAAGTATTTCTTTAATAAAGAAACATGGAAAGTCGGATGCAACTGCCACTCGCGAGGAAGGTCTAAGGTATAGACATCTTCATGCGGATTCTTGACAACAACAAAAGGTCCTGCAAACTTCGATGAAAATTTCGCCGATATTTCCTTTGGAAGTGTGAAGTTTTTCGCACTTAACCATACTTGTTCGCCCACTTGAAACTTCACTTGCCGCCGATGCTTGTTTACCTGCTTTGTGTATCTTTGCTGCGCCTTCTCGAGGTTCTTCTTTACTTGTTCCTCGCGCCGCTGCATTGCCGCCACCAACTCTTCAGCTGATGTTTGCCGTGTTCTTGGTCGTGCCGATGTAGAGCTCCCTGCAAGGGTCAAGTCAAGAGGCCCTTCTGGCTCACGTCCGTAAGCCAGCAAGAAAGGCGATTCGCCGGTTGCCGAATGCTTCGTGGAATTGTAGCAATACTCCGCAAGACTGAGCCACTCCGCCCAATCACTTTGGTCCGCGCTCACATAATTCCTCAAGTATTGATTCAGAACCGAGTTAACTCGTTCCGTTTGCCCATCTGTTTCTGGATGAAAGGCGGTACTAAATTTTAATTTAGTCCCCAATTTTTGGAACAAGTGTTTCCAAAAGGCACTTGTGAACTTAGAGTCTCTATCTGAAATAATACTCCGAGGTAATCCATGTGAACGCCACCAAGTATCTAGGAACAACCGAGAAGTCGTGAACGCTGTTGCAGTGTCCAAGGTCGGAGCAAACTTTGCTAGTTTGCTAAACCGATCAACTATCACAAAAATTGCGTTGTATCCATTCGAGTCAGGCAGAGAGGTAATGAAGTCCATGCTGATGCTTTCCCAAGGTCTGGCTGGAATCGGCAAAGGATGAAGCAATCCTTGTTTCTTCTCATAAGAAACACGATTCGCTTGACAGGTTACGCATGTTTTCACAAAGTGGGAAACATCGTCTTTCATGTGGGGCCAATAAAACTTTTTAGCGATTACCGCTAAAGTGGACTTTTCTCCTTTATGGCCTGATAAGGGCACATCATGAGATTCTTTTAACAACTTGGTCCTAAGTTTTCCTTGTCCCACATAAACCCGACTTTGCTTGAACATGAGTAAACCATGTCTTAGCTGCATGTTCTGCAACTTCACCCCTCGCTTGAGCTGTTCCAGATACTCCTTCGCTTGATCGTCGCCCATGTAACCTTCACGTATTCGCCTCTCCAAATCTGACTCCTTAGGATACATAGCTCGCAAAATCTGTGTTGACGATGGAAGATATTCCTCCTTGCGACTCAAGGCGTCAGGAACCACATTGTCCTTTCCCGCTTTGTGGATTAATTCCACGTTCATGAGCGCCAAGGTATCATGCCATCGTAGTTGCTTTGGCGTCACCCGATCTTGCGTCTCAAAGTACTTGAGCGAAATGTTATCAGTATACACTTGGGTTTTGTGAAGTCCCAAGTAATGCCGCCATTTCCTCAAGCAATGAACCACCGCGAACAGTTCCTTCTCGTGAGTCGGCCATCGACTCTCTGTCCCAGATAACTTCTTGCTTTCATATGCTACAGGTTTTCCATCCTGCACCAACACTCCGCCAATCGCATAGTCGCTCGCGTCCGTGTGCACTTCGAATGGTTTGTCGAACTCCGGCAGCTTCAAAACTGGTGCCTTTGACAAAATAGCTTTGATCGTCTGAAACGCATCATCCACCTCTTTGGTCCAACTTACCTGTGCGTCTTTGCCCGTCCAGTCCGTCAGCGGCTTCGCGATCTTTGAAAACCCCTTCACATACTTGCGGTAGAACTGCGCCAATCCTAAGAATCGCCGCATCCCCTTCACTGTAGTCGGAGGCTCCCAAGTCACAATCGCATCCACCTTCTGCATATCCGGACCGACTCCTTCTGCACTAATTACATGTCCCAAGAAGTTAATGCGCTCCAAACCAAACTCACTCTTGTCAATGTTGGCAAACAGCTTATGCTCCCGCAGCTTCGTCAACACCACCCTTAGCTGCTCCGCGTGCGACTCCAAGGTTTTGGAGTAGATCAAGATGTCGTCGATGTAAACGATGACAAACTCATCCATCTCCTCGTGAAAAATTGTGTTCATCAATGTAGTGAACGTCGAAGGGGCGTTGCAGAGTCCAAATGGCATCACCACGAATTCAAACGATCCGTATCTGGTTCGACAAGCGGTCTTCTCAACATCTGGGTCAGCTATCCGGATCTGGTAATATCCTGACTTCAAGTCTATCCTGCTGAAGTACTTCGCACCCGCTAACCTATCAAAGAGGTCATCTATCCTTGGCAAGGGATAGTTATTCTTCACCGTCACCTTATTGAGTGCACGATAATCTACGCAGAGTCGTAACTTCCCATCCTTCTTCTTTGCAAAAAGAACTGGGGCTCCATAAGGTGACTTGCTGGTTCGAATATATCCCCGCGCTAATAGCTCGCCGAGTTGTCTTTTCAACTCAAGGAGTTCCACCTGATTGAGTCGGTAAGGGGCTTTGGAAGGTGGTTCTGATCCTGGCAAGACCTCGATCTTGTGATCCACCACCCGCCTTGGAGGTAACTCAGCAGGTAACTCGTCCGTCAAGACATCCTCAAACTCCTTAATCACTTCGCGAAGCACCTCCGGAAGTTTAGTCGCGTCTCCTGATGTTTCCTCTTGTCCGTCACCCGCCATCAAATCTGCAACCCGCATCAAACACATGACTCCGTCGTTGAAGTCCATCTGTTTGCCTTTGATCAAATTCACCGCAAAGTCATCAATCTTCCGCGCCTTCCGGATCAGCCTCACTCCCAGCTTCCGCCCTTTAACTCTAACGTTTAACCTTAAAGGTTTCCGCCTAAGTTCCACTTCAAACCTGTCCAAGAAATTATTCCCCAAAACCGCATGGATATCATCCATCTCGCACACCGTGAAGTTCTCTGTGAACTCCAACTTCCCACACACAAATCGTACGTCCAAGGCCACTTCAGAAGTTTGGTACGTCTTGCCCTTGGCAAAGCGTACCTGAATAGGCTTGTCTGCCTTGGAGGTAGACAAGCCCAACTTCTTCACCAACTTTGGACTTATGAAGGAGTGAGTCGCTCCTGTGTCCACAAGAAAAGTAACATCACGGTTAGCAACCTTGGCTTGTAGATACATCAGTCCTGGCGTCTTCTTCGTGGTTCTCAAGGTCACAGTCATCTGGCCCTCCAACAAGTCCTTTGCAACAAACGCATTCATGCTACAGTTACTAACCTTAGGTTTCGTGCACCCCTTAGCAATGTGACCCGCCTCGCCACAGTTGTAGCAAGTAAACTTAGCCCCATTGCCCTTCTGAGGTGTCTGCCCCTTCGGTTTCACTCCTGTTTGCTGCCGCTTTGCTGCCGGGGCAGAAGAATCCTTCCGATCCTTCTCACCCCCATCCCACTGTCGCTTGAAGCTCTTGTTCTTCTTTTGGAACTTGTCCGTGCTGCGTGGTTCAAAGGGTTTCTGCTGCTGGACTTCGTCGTCCCCAATTCGCTCCGCTAGCTTCAAAAGTTCGGCACTTGTCTCTGGTAGCTTTGGCATCCGAAAGAGAGCCTTCTCCGAGCTAGACTTGAGTCCCCCAATGAATATACATATCTTGGTCTCCTCAGTCCACTTGGAGAACGAATCCAGCTTGGCACTGAACTCGCGCACGTAAGCGCTTAAGGTCCCCGTCTGCTTCAGTCTCACCAACTCAACACCGTCTCGAATCCTTTGATACTCCGGAGTGAATCGTCCTGCAAGCAACTCCTTGAACTCCTTCCAACTAAGCGCCGAGACAGTCAAGGCATGCTCATCCCGGTATGCAGTCCACCAGAGAAGCGCATGGTCCTTCAGGAACGTAACCGCCGCTCTCACCTTGTCAGATTCCTTAGCCTGTTGCGCCTCAAAGTATAGATCCAACTCAGTTAAGAAATCCTTAACCTTGCGAGCCCGTCCTATACCTGAAAACGGGGTCGGCAAATTCGTCTTACAAAGCTTCCTGGTAGACGAGGAATTTCCTTGGCTTGCCTCAAGCTCGGCGATACGTTTATCCCTGGAGGCCATGCCTTCCTGCATGGTCTTCATCATCTTGATGAGTTCCGCATACAAGGCTCCTTGACTTCCCGCGCCTGCATCGTTGGGCACCGTTGGCAAGACTCCATCTTGCTGCAGCGGTGCCACAGCTGGAACTGGGCTTCCTTGACGTTGGGGCGAAGGTTGTCGGTTGTCGTCCCCTGATTGTGCCTCGGGGCTAGCTCGAGTCGATCTGTTCCCGGTGTCAGTCGCCGCTCCCCGTCTCTTGGTCTTCCTCCTGGAACTCTGTCCTTCTTCGGCCATCGCCCCAAGTATTCACCTAGAAACGCTGATCCGCTTTGTGTCTTGCGACCCTCCTCAAGCGTCCAGCCTTCAGCCGCTACCTCAAGTTCTCGCTCACCGAAGCGTCGGCTCTGATACCACTTTTCGCACACCTACCGCCTTGTTGCGTCAGCGGAAGCTCTAACTCAGTAGGTCGCAAACTTTACACCGCTAACCTGCAAACACAATCACAAGTTAGCGTCCATGCACCACTTACCTTAGTTCTGGTTGGTCCGGACCGGAGCCGGACCGTCTCCCTAATCATCAAGCTCAGCAATCCTAAGTCCCGACTTAGATCCGCCTAAGTCGGTCCCAAACATGAGCAAGTCACAATATGACTTGGGGCGGACTTCCCATAAAGTCCAGGGTCCTAAACGGTGCCTCCAGCACACCTAGCGGCCCAACCGCCCATGATGTCCGTCTGGGTCCAGGCTCCCGAACGGTGGTCTAACCCGCCGACTCGTTCCCTAGTCTTGCCCCAGCCCTTACATCGTTCCTAAGTCTAGCCGTCCAAGTCTAGATCGGAACGTGCCTTGGAACTGGCCCAGCCATCACCTCATGCCCCCAGAGTCCGCCCGCCAAACCCTGGGGTCGGGTGACTCGTCCTGGCCCACCCAGGCATCGAGCCCCCCTCATATATACTTCTGGGGATCGGCGGCCCCGCCCTCCTCTTTGGTCCCTGAAAATTATACCACAACCCGATTGTGGTTCGGCCATAACTTCCAGCTCGGAGGTCAGATCGAGGAGTGTTATATATCACTGGAAAGCTCTCGACGAGACCTTTCCAATGATACCTCACTCGCCTCGAGATCTTACGTGGAGCTCCGTCCACGACCTAAAACGTCCCTGGAGCTCCAACACTTAGCAGTTTTTCCGAAAACCTGTGGTCCAGACCCAGGGTCGAACCCTGTGGTTCGTCTGCGTCTCGGACCCACGTCTCGGTCCCACGTCTCGGACCCACGTCTCAGACCTATGTCTGAGACTCATGTTTCAGCCCGTTCTCAGACTCGCCCCCTCAGGTCAGCGTTCGTCTGGGGCCCTCTTGGGTAGGCCCTTATGTCCTAACCCAAGGTTCTAACCTTGGTTCAGAGAACCACTTAGGGTTCTTCTGATCCCGACTTCCCGGCCAAGCCGTTAAGTCCTACTCGCAGCGTTCACAACCTAGCGCAAGTCCGCTAGGGTTCTGTTGTTCGCGTCTGCGCCCGATCTTGAGAATGAGGGGCGCGACATGAAGAAGGCTGCCAGGGTGTCCTGGTCTGTCCTGGTCTGGTCCTGTCTGTCTGGTCTTGCTAGCTCTATCCCTCGATACATAACGATTATATTGGGCGGGAGGCGTAGGAGTGAAGGGTTGTATCGTCTCGATCCTATAGCAGGTTTCCCCACTGGGATCGTGTAGATATCCCTCATCGTCTTCTTCCCATCCTGCCCAGTTGACAGCTTGGTCCTGCGTACACTGATCTCTGGTGTGTCCAGAAGAGTTACAAAGGTTGCACCAAAGGTTTGGCCGGGAAGCCGTAGGCTGCTTCCGCTTATCCTTCTGGTTCAGAAGATGAACTTTCAGGTCGGCAAATTGCTTCAGAACCTCATCGATGCGGGGATCAGGTGCAGACTGAATGATCTGAGTTTGAGGCATCTTCTGCACAACTTCCTCCCTTGCTCGCGTCTTCTCCTTCTTCTTCTTCCGCGTCTTCTTCTCTTGTTCAGATTCGGATTCTGAACTTTCGACAGTAGACTCTTCAGAAGTAGAGGCTGCTTCCGAATCACTGTTATCAGTTTCAGTGGACTTGGACTTCTTCTTGGACTTCCGGGAAGACTTCTTCGACTTCTTCGACTTCTTCGAGGTCTTCCCTTTGTCTTTC
Source organism: Asterella californica (assembly GCA_036924285.1). Taxonomy (NCBI): domain Eukaryota; kingdom Viridiplantae; phylum Streptophyta; class Marchantiopsida; order Marchantiales; family Aytoniaceae; genus Asterella; species Asterella californica. The sequence continues at coordinate 414,069 of JAYKYS010000018.1, read as the reverse complement.
GTCATATTACGAGTGATGCTCGAGGTTTCATATTGCTCGGCATGCTTCTGTACCTCCTCTAAATCATCACCTCCTCCTCTTCTGCAGTACAATTCCATATCCTGAGACAATCCTCCCAAGTACCAGTCCACAGCTTGCTGAGCACAGTAACCTGGTCTTCCTTGGTTCTGAGGGATGTGATCCAAGAGATCTTCAAATCTCTCGGTGTAATCCCTCAGTGTCTCTTTCTTCTTTCGTTCGAGCCTCTAAAGCTCTATGAGGGTCATACGATCGTAGCCCACTCCTCTGAATCTCTTCAGAAAAGCTGTCTTCAGAGTAGCCCAAGCGGCCATTACTACCACATCATCCAACGTTTTACTCATCCACTTCCTTCCTTTTCCTTTGATCAAACTGGGAAATACACGGAGTCTGTCAACATCAGCATCTTCCTTGTTGGATCTAGAGATGGTTTCGAACATCGTGATGAAGTCATCCGCATCATCATCATCGTCGTACGGATGGTACTTCTGCCGAGTGTGGGAAGCCATGTTGACTGCCGGCTGGTGCGGCTGCCAACTTCTTTCTTCCTCAGGTCCAGGTGGTGGAGATGGTCTTCTCGAAGGTCCAGGCCTGTCTGAATCACGAAGATCGTCTTCTGAGTCAGAGCTACTGTCACTGCTACCTCCCGAGACGTCTGGAACAATCTCCTCCAGTCTTCCCTCACCTTGAGAAGCTTCTCCCGCACTTGGGAAGACGTATTCCGAGTAACCAGTACCGAAATCTACTTTATACACGTGATCACCCGGTTGGCTTCTGTCTTCGCCAAAGATTATGCTCGAGATGGAAGGCTCTTCCAACTCTACCGATCGGATCTTCCTGAGCTCTTCTTCTTTCCTTTGGTGTCTCAGGGTTATCCGCTGCTCCCTAGAAGCGGTTCGCTGGGGTGAGTTAACCCACTCAGGATCTTTACCCGTGCGTCTTCTACTTCTTCCTCCGGTCGGAGGCATCCACCAGAGTACTGAGAACAGATGTCTCTCTTTTTCTACCACTAGATCCGGGAGACCAAATGACCGAACAACCGATCACAAGTTCAGAACGTCTTCTTCTCCTGCTTCTGGTTGCACTCACTGCAATCTTCCAAGATCGAGTCTTCCAAGGAGTTCTTGGAAGCAGGGAAGCGGCTTCTTCCAACTTTCCCTGAGCTATCTTATCAGCTTCTAGTTGCGGTTCCCGTCTTCTAGCAAGATAGAGTTCCACAACACATTCAACTACAATCGAAGTTAGTTCGAAACGAACCTAACTAATGGCACGCAGATCCAGGAAGCTTAGAACAAAAGTTACTAAGATGAAATCCCCGGCAGCGGTGCCAAAAATGGTTCCTCACTATATGTAGTGATGAAGGATTTCTCCTTTTGCCCATTTAGTATACAAGATATCGTTCCCATAGAGGATTTGCACAAGTAACGCTGCTCTAAGTTCTAAGATCTGTTCAAACACACAAACACGCGGGTTTTGCCTAGAAATCCCGTCTTCTCACAAAACCACACAAAACAACACGTCTTCCAGATACGCCAAATGGTGCTCTGGACCCAAACAAACAACTACCAGTTACAATATCATACAACTATTCACAGAGAAGCTCGGGAAGACGATCTTCCTGCTTCCAGGTTGCTTCTTCCGGTCTTCTCGATACCGTCTTCCCGAAACGATTCTCGTCTTCTGGGGGTTTAGCTCGTCTTCTCACACCTCCAGAAGGCTGTCCGGCTTCGCAGAAGTCGACTAGTAACAGTCGTTACACCTTACTCTCACACTCACATTCCAACGGGTTGGATAAATCACAAGGTGTATGCCCCCTGTAGCCTTCCCAGGCTTCTGCCTACGGAAGTTGTCTTCCTGCAGCGCTACAACGACATTCACCTTCACGGAAGCTCAATAGAAGTATCGGAAGCTCACTAGAAGAAGATAAGAAGATGGGGAAGATGAGGGAAGATGGGAAGAAGAAGAAATCCAAACAAGAGAAAACAGGATGAAAAGAGTAAATTAAGGTTCCGACAGGCTTCTAGTCCGGATCCTGACTAACAAGCCATCCCTGCTTGTAATAGTTTGGGGAGGAAGACAACAAACGTGAGTACTGTTACACCGTCTTCTACTCGAGGATGTCGTCTTCTGTTGCGGGAAGAAGTCTTCTTTCTTCTTCACTTCGCTGCTCTGACTGCTCTGTCTTCTGGGATCCCTTACCCATAAGACCGTTCGTACGTAGATCCCAAGTGCTCTACTGAACGAGTCAAGCTACACTTCCACAACTGCTGACAGTCATCGCCACTCAAGAAGAACACTTCTCATGCACAATTGGGAGCGAATTCAATGAACCCACCATCCAGAAGACATGTACAAAGCTTCTGCACTCAAATCCACAATCTATTCACCGAGAAGAAGTCACAATGGCATTGGGAAGCTCACTCCCGCTACTTCCTGCGTCTACTCCTCGACACACCAGCCCAGCCAACAGGACTGCACGAGGATGCCGTTCCCAGTTCCTGGACTGTCCACTACCTCTATCTACATCTTTGAACCACTGCTGGTGCGAGTATGCAGACCCCTCCTGTATATTCCAAGACTATTCGTATGTTTCCAACAACGAGTGTAGTGCGCTAAGACTGTCTCTGCTCTAATGTGTCTCGTCTGCCTGCCTGTAGAATCGGTGTGTATGTTCAGTTACTGCCGAATTCTACAGAACTGGCAGAGCTCTCAGAGAGCTTTTCTCCTACCCTGCTATCCTACTTAACCATCTGCCTCGAGAGTCAGGGGAGGCGACCACCAGGGAGAGAGAGAGAGGCGCTGACAAGAGGTTGTCACCTCACATGCATGCGGTCCCTCTTCCCAATTAGCCCTCCACTGTGTTACTCCTAACGCTACCTATGCTGCCACATGGCGTCCTAACTATTTTTACATGGAAAACTGCCACCCTTAAGATAGCATGTCCAATCCTACTAAATCTGGAAGTGTCAATTGAGTTTGCTAACTACTCTGATTGCTCGGTGGTAATCTCTACATGATCTGCTCCTACCGGAGCTACTACCTCGACTTCTGATGGGCTGGGAAGTCCTGCACTTACCTCGGGTACCACTGAGGTAGCTTCCTCTCCTCGCTCTTCGCGGGCCCTGCTATTTCTGCGGCTGCGTCTTTCTTGGCTTCGACTTCGGAAAACGGAATGGTCTTCTGGGAAGATGAGTCGAATGGTGCGTCTTCGGTCTTCTGAGGCACAGATGCAGTACTAGGGACCATGGCGATCTCATAGGGGTCCGGGGAAGTCGCTTCCTCCACGCGGAATACCTGGGAAGACGGCTCGTCTTCCTGTCTTCCAGAAGACATCATGTCTTCCGGGGCGTCTTCTGGAGTCTTCTCGTCTTCCAACGCTGTCACCACCAAGTGTACAGCGAGATCGAACTCCTCCTTCTCCATTCCGGATCCAGTCGAGGGTGCTGGGCTTGGGAAGATGCGGTTGCAGGTGTCGGAAGTGAGGGAAGACCATAAAGTGTCTTCACTCCTTCTATCTGTCTATCCAGGTACCTGAACATGCTATCTCTGCATTCCACCAACCTCGTCTTGGACCCGCTGTCCCATTCCCTAGCTAAGGTAAGTAACTTCTTACCCGCGGTGAAGTTGAACTTCTTCCGAAGCGCTTCTACCGACTGAGCTAGCATCTTCTGCGCACGAGCCTCCGCTGCTTCCCTCTGCGTCTTCTCTGTTGCAGCTCGCGCTTCTGCGGCTTCTCGCTGCATCTTCCAAGTGGTCTGCTCTTCTGCGAGGGCAGTGATCTTCTCCCGTACTCGGAGAACTTCCTGATCACGCTGCTGTACTCGCGTCTGCAACTCCTGGTTGCTCTTCCGAAGTTGCATCGACTCCTTGGCAGAAGCGGCTGCTTCCGCCTTGTACCTGGCTGCAAGCTTCTCCGTAGTGCGGAGACTAGTTTCCAGAGACTCCGTCTTCTGCTGGCTGTCTTCCTGTCGCAGCAAGGTGCGCAGACCGAATCCAGGCTGTAGAGGCTTCTCCTGTGCCCTCGCTCTCTTTTCCAGCAACTCCATAGCGGGCTGGATCTCCTTCTGGAAGTAGGCACTGAACTCCTCCAGTCGTCTTTCTGCAGAAGACAAGTTCATCCCCACCACTCGCTCGATGGTGTCGACTTCGTCTTCCAGAGGCAAGGGAGCCTCTTCCACCACTACGGCCTTCATCTTCTGCGCACGAGAAGAAGCTACTCTTCTCATCTTCCGGGGTAGAAGACTCCTCGTGGCAGGAGCGGCTCTCCTCTTTGCGCTTCCTCGCATCGCAGTAGGAGTGCCCATCCATCCTTCGTCTTCTGGAGTCTTCGGAAGACTCCCAGGGGTTACAGAAGCTGTCTTCTGCTCCGATCGGGTACTCAGCAAGTCTTCCTCCGAGTCCGACTCCGATCCTGAATGGATGAGGGAGATGGGTGTCCTCGGTACACTTCTGTGACCCATCTTCCTCACTGACGTGGCGTCTTCCGACCCACTAGACTCGTCTTCCCTCACTAGAAGCGTCTTCTGGTGAGAGCCGGGTCTCAGCTGTGGCATCAGAGTGGGAGGGGACGTTGCTGCTGCCTCTCGGTCATCGTTTTCCGAGGTCTCTTCCTTCACCTCCTGTCGCTCCGTTGGTCCATATACTGCCAGTTGATCTTCCCTAAAATCCCCCATGGCTACATACAAGTAGCAGAAGAAGGGCGTCAGATGTCCTCCCGCCGGGGTACCCAAGTATGCTAGCTCCGTCTGTACATAGTTGTGGATGTACGCGCCCCAGTAGATTGGCACTCTGTCATCCCACACTGATTCCAGGAACTCCACGTCCTGATCTCCTAAGTACCTCGTCTTCTGCGCTTTTCCCTTGGGGAAAAGATGTAGAAACAACTTCGCCAGAAGTCGCTTCTTCGGCTCCCGGTAAGACTCTATCTTCCAACCGTTCCTCCCCTGCCTGTCTTCCACGAAAAGGCAGGTGGTACTCCCAGGCACATGCCATGAACTCACAATCCTAGGCAAGATCTTCTTCTCGTACCAATATCCTCGGTTCTCGGTCTCAGGTCTGTGAAACGCCTTACGCCACCAGTCTTCTGTCCAGGAAGATGGTCTTCCCCGAGCAACTCCTGCCTTTGCAGGTACACGGTTACGCGGTGGTAACGCTGCCCATACCTCCTCCAGAAGCCCTTGATCTGCGAGGTTCCAGTCCCACAGGAAGAAGTCGAGACCCAACTCCTTGAGGAAAGGAGTGGCCTCTGCCAATTCTGTCGCTGGTAACACCAAGCCTCGCGGATGCATCGACATACCTGGAAGATCTGTTGCACTAAACCACAAGCACCTACTATGAGCTGAAGGCTCAGTTCTTCCCGAGTGCCCACAGTCTAGCTTCTACTTCTCAGAAGACGAAACTAGTCTTCCAGAAGACAACTACTCCGTCTTCTGGGATTCTAACAGTGCTTCCTAAATAGCTCTCGTCTTCCGAGCTATATCTAAACAATCCTATCTAAGCAAGGCCCCGCATCGATTACCAAGAAGACAACCCACCTTGCATTACATCCTACTTCCTATCAGAAGATACAAGATATGCGAGAAGTAGAGTATGAGAAAAGTTCAGAAGATGGTTGCGGGCTCCTGCGGTGACAGTGGCCTCTGGGAAGACACTTGGGACAGCTTCCGATTCAATGTCGTTCTCGGAAGACCTCCCAAAGTCAGACTTCCCTTCACTGGTCTCACCTGTCTTCTTCTTCCTACGCGCAATCTATCCTCACAACAAACTCAAGACATGTGCACTTTGTTCTTCTGACTTCTCACCTCTCATACGCACTCAAAAGAAGTTTGCTGCATGATGGGAAGACATGACCCTCGACCATTCTCTCCGGATTCTGCCAGCAATACTTCTCACAACTCTCTTCTAAGTTCGGGAAGAAGAAGGAACGGCTGCTATGGGTCGGACAGAAGAGACCGGAAATGGACCCTCATGTCTTCTCGCTCATTTTGCCAGCCTTTCAGTCTTCTAGTCTCTCTAGGAAGATGTGGAGTTGAGAAGCTTGGAAGACCGGGACGCACAGGCCTAGTTCCCGAGTTCCAACTTCTCGAAATAACACAACAACTCACCACACCACTCAGGCTTCGTACCAAGTCTCTCTAAACACAAAAGCAAAGCAAATCCACTCTTGATACGAATTGTGTTCAGTCAACTTCCGAAGACAGTCTTCCGAAGATGTCTTCCGAAGACAATCAAGTTCAAGAAGCGTCTTCCAAAGATGTTCCCATCTTCCGAATCGTCTTCTATTTCAAGTTTCGGGGGTAGAGAGGTAGTAGGGTAGAGAAATTGATAGTTGGGTTCGCCAATTTGAAGACTAGGGGTAGGGAAGCTCGAATTGAGCTCGGGAAGAAGCAAGGAGATATCTTGACAGAAATTGGACAGCGCTTCCGCGCCCAATGTCTCAATAGGTAAGATGGGGGGTGGGGTAATCGATCAGGCTGCCTGCACACAATCAAGGAAGCGCGGGGAGTACCAGACAATGGCGAGAAGAAGTGGGAAGGGGAAAGAACAGGGAAAAGAACCTCTACAGTCTTCTTCGGCTCCCGAGTTGCCTTCGACCTCCGCGCGCTTCTGGCTCTTGTACTAGCTTCCAATGCGACTCCTCTCGAATGCGCCTGCTGTCAATTTTGGTCCACACCTCGATTCTACTTTCGCTTCTACTCGCCACTCTCCACTGTCAACTTCTCGGAAGCTCCACAGAAATGCCTTCGCTCTCTCTGCTGTTTGTGCTCCCGCAATCCGATTTCACCCTTCGCCTAGCTACCAACGTACTCTCTACTACCTCGATGTCTTACTCTATTCCTCTCTCAATACTAGCTCGAAGTTCACTCTCTCAATCGATCTTCTTCAGGCGCACTGTGCTGCGGGAAGTTGGAAGGTGGCTAATGTGCTTCCTCACGCATCTTCCCCGCAGATTAGGGGTTCTCGTCCTTGGTGTCTTCCTGACCTACCTACCTATTCGGTGCGCTCCAGTAGGTACACCTACTGTCTTATCTGAAAACTCGTGGTTGATCCTTCGCGGTCGCTGTCTTCTGGAAGATAGGTGTCTTCCGCCGTCTTCCCATCTTCCGCCGTCTTCTCGTCTTCTGAAGATGCAACTGAGAAGACGATCTTCCGAAGACGGTCGTCTTCTGAAGAAGTCAACTTCTTATTACAAACAGCTCTTAAGATCATCTTCCTACTAAGGAAGCCGTAACCTTAAGTAACAACGCTTCTTCAGTTATACAAACAAGTCATTATCCTTAAAAATTTCAAAAATTCGTGCATCCTGTAATTTGTGGGCACCACAGAAGCGCATAAGAAAGAAGCCTCAACTGCAAAAGACGTTTGTAGCTCAGAAGAAGAAGCCACATGAGGAAGCATCATCTTTTACCTTGGCGGATGGCACTGTTTGGAGCCCTTGTTCAGATTCAGACAGCTGGCCTCCAGAAGAGATCATGTATGATGTAGTACTCAAGGTGAGTACCAGAAGTAGAGAGAAGTCAGAATCTCATCGTAAGAGAAGCAATGAGACTAAGTAGAAGAAGCAGCATAAAGAGAGATCACCCTCTCTCGAACGACCTTCCTCTCTTGCTTACGACAGGGAAGATCTGAAGTACTTTGCTCCTGATATCAGAAAAGAAGTAGAAGCGACGGAAGATAGTGCAGAAGCTTCCTCCATCGACCACGACAGCCCTGTCTCACAAGAACAGCTTCTAGTCGAGAGAAGACCCAATTCAGGTCTTCCACCTAAGGAAGTAGTTTCTAAGCCTTCCATGTTGGAAACTCCCATCACTCTTTTGAAGCGATCCCCTTATGATTTCTTACGAGATTTGTGGAATCAGAAGTCGGATGTAGCCTTCCAACAACTTCTAGAGGATAGTGTTGGTTACAAGAAACTGCTACAGTCTGTCCTTCGAGGATCGAGGAAGAGGAAAAAAGCGAAACTTCCTCAAAACACCCTGATCCTTAGGATAGAGCATGAGGACTTAAGAGTCCAAAAACTTGACATGGAGATCCATGGCTGTCTTCTGAAGAAGATACCCATTGATTCAAGCTCAGGAGTCAACATCATGACTGAAGAAACTGCGCACGCCCTAGGCTTCACTAAGTTCTAGCCTACTCCGAGGATTCTCAGAATGGAGGATCAGACCAAAAGACGACCTTTGAGACAACTGAAAGATGTCTTGACGGTAATTGAGGAAGTATCTTTCTACCTCACTTACATTATTTTGCAACCTGTAGCTAAGGTTGGATATCAAGTTTTGATAAGAAGACCTTGGTTGTATGCTGCAAATGTAAGTACCGATTGGAGAATACATTGTTTGAGGTTCCCAAATCCTACACCCAAACAGGGCGAGAAGTCCAAAGTCTCACTCTCTCAAATGAAGATTGGACATCAAGGTGAAACTCCCTCTACGACTGAAGGGTACACATCAGAAGACTCAGCTGCGTCTTCTGATAGTGATGAAAGATATGATGAGTTTGTGGTGAATAACTTGCGTACTAGAAGTATCTCAAAAGAAGCAGAAGAAGTGAACTGTGGATACATTGAGTGCTACGAAATTATGGAAGAAGAGCTTCTAGAAGACGAGAGTACTATCTTCCCTTCAGAAGATCAGTTAGCTGATCGTTCAGAAGCCGAGTCAGACCTGGAAGAAGCTCCCAAACCGGAATATTTTGGTGCTAGTGAATACATTCATACTGAAGGAATGGTGAACCTTGACGACCTTCAAGAAATGGAGATTGTCTCAAGGAAGAAGCTGAAACTTTCCGAGGTGATCAAGGACCAGCAGCTGGAAGACTTCAGAGAACTCCTGACAGAGTCTTCCAGAGGTCTAGATACCTCTTCTACCACAATGGTCTTCTCCTTCCATGTCCGGGAAGACGCTATCCTCAATGTCTTCTGGGATGAAAGATCTCTTTCCACTGCAGAAGCAGTCCTCTTCGCTGCGCTTCCTCTGATCGCAGTCCAAACAGCAACCCCTGTGGTCGCAGAAGTTGTCTTCTTGGCGATCCTGGTGCTGGGCATGTCATCCTGTGAATCTGACTCAGATCTAGAGTGGATGGTCGGGAAGGATGTACTCTTCTGAGGTACACTCCTAGCCCATCTTCCTCAGTGACGACGCGTCTTCTTTGTCGCTGGAGTCGTCTTCTCGCATCGTAATCGACTATGCTTGGTCCCGCTTGAGATACTAGAGTGAGAGAGGAAGACATGACAGCTGCTTGGTCTTCTTCCTCGGAGGTCTCTTTCTTCACCTCTCACTGCTCCGTCGGCCCATACTTGGCCAACTAGTTCTCCTTCAGGTCCCCCTTGGACACATACAAATAGCAGAAGAAGGAGATAAGATGCCCTCTTGTTGGAATGCCCAAGTACGCTAGCTCGACTTGGACTAGATGTGGAAGAAGACGCTCCGGTTGACGACTTGTCCTTCCAAGATAGCTTCCAGGAACTCCACGTCCTGGTCTCCAAGGTATCTAACCTTCTAGGTCTTTCTCTTGGAGAAAAGATGAAGGTACAACTTCTCCAGAAGACGCTTCTTCAGCTCTTGGTAAGCTTCCACCTTCCATCCATTTCTCTCATGTCTGTCTTCCAGGAAGAGGTATGTAGTACTTCCAGGTACATGTCATTTCCTTGAGATCATCGGCAAAATCTTCTTCTGGTTCTCTACTTCAGGCCGGTGGAAAGCTCTACGCCACCACTCCACCGTCCATGAAGATGGTCTTCCTCGAGCGACTCCTGCCTTGACAGGTACACGATTGTGAGGAGGCAATGCTATCCAGACCTTTTCCAGAATATCCTGATCTGCGAGATTCTAGTCCCATGTGAAAAAGTCGATACCCAACTCCATGATTAAAGGTTTGACATCGGTCAACTCTACTTGCGGTAACACCAATCCTCAAGGATGCATCGACATTTTCGAGCTTCTATTACACTAAACCACACATACTTGCTGTGAGCTTAAGGCTCAGTCCTTACCAGGTCCTCACTATCCAACTTCCACTCTCAAAAGACGAATCTAGTCTTCCAGAAGACAGCTATTCTCTCTTACCAGAATTCTAACAGTGCTTCCTAAGTACATCATGTCTTCCGAGCTATATCTAAGCAATCCTAACTAAACAAGGAATCACATGGATTCCTAAGAAGACAATCCACCTTGCAAGTCATCCTACTTCCTAACAGAAGATGAGAAGATACATGAGAAGCGAAGTCTACGAATGATTCGGAAGAAGGTTGAGGACTCCTGCAGTGACAGTGACCTCCAAGAAGACTCTCGGGACAGCTTTTGGTTAACTGACATCTTTAGAAGACTTCTTGCAGCTAGGCTTCCCATCACTGGTCTCACTTGTCTTCGACTTCCTACACGTAATCTAGCCTCGCAAACAGACAAAGAACATTCGCACTTTGTCTTTCAACTCTTCAACTCGCATACACTCTCAGAAGAAGCTTGCTACGTAACAGGAAGACATGACCCTTGACCATTCTCCCCAGATTCTGCCAACAAGGCTTCTCACAACTCTCTTCTAAGTTCAAGAAGAAGAATGAACAGGCTGCTATAAGTCAGACAGAAGAGACACGTAGAGGACCTTCACGTCTTCTCGTGCAGTCTGTCGGTCTTTCCAATCTTCTAGCTCTTTAGGAAGATGTGGATTCGAGAAGTCAAGAAGCTTGGGAGGCAGAGGCCTGATTCTCAATTACCTGCTTCTCGAAACAACAATCAACTCTCAAGTTCACTTTGGATTCACATCAAGCTTCTCACAACTCCAATTTCAATCCAATCCAACTACTTGATGTGAATTGCGAACATTCGGTTTCTGAAAATATCCAGACATTCAGACATGTCTTCTGTCCACGGATTCTAGGACAGAAACGGATTAGGGTAGAGAAATTGATAGTCAGACCATCGAATTTGGACATGGGAAGAAGGGAAGCTCAGTTTCGATTCAAGAAGAGATTGAGGAAGACAGTTGACAAAAATTAGACAGTGCTTCTGGGTCTCAGAGAAATTTTAAGGGTGGAGAAGGTTCGATAGACTTCCTGCAAACGATCAAAGAAGCATGCGAGACATCGGAACAGAGGGCAGAAGCGATGGAGAAGAAGGAAGACATGAAAAGAACCTCAGTACTGCTTCCAATGTGCTACGATTTTGATCGCTGCTTCAGTCTTCTATGCGCTTCAGAACTTTGATTTCATCTTCAATTTCTTCTACCTCCAATCTCGAGTTGCTGCAACACTGCTTCCACAATCGAACTCGATCTGCTCACTTCGCAGCTTCGCTCTCGATTTCTTCCTCAACTCTCAATTTCTAATCTTCTAGTCCTGTGGAGATTTCCAACTCTTCTACCTTGAGTGCGCTTCCTGCAAGAAGACGTCCTCTCTTATTCACTCACTTCAATTCGCTTCTTCCAATGTTCTCTCCAATTTCAGAATCGAGGAAACAGCAAAGAAAGCTATGATGTGGATGCGTCTCTACTTCCTTATCTTCTATTCGTGATTAAGGAATGGCTTCGACTACCTTAGACCTACCTACTACAATTATGATTGCACGGTAGGTATACCTACCCCTTATCTAGTTGGTGTGTGGTTGGTATCTCTCGTGGTTGTAGTCATTGTCTTCTCGGAATCGTGCTCTGTCTTCCAACTTCTGACTTCTGACTTCCGACTTCCGACTTCCAGAAGACATTTTTCCTAAAGACGTCCATCTTCCAACTTCAGAAGAAGTCGACTTCTTCTCATGAATTCACCTTAAGATCATCTTCCCGCTAAGCAAGGTGTAATCTTAAGTAATAAGGTTACTTCAATTATATATACATGTCATTAACTTAAAATTTTTGAAAAAATCTCTAATCTTGCAAATTGTGGACACCACACGTTGCGAGATGTGCAGTTTGAGAAGTTCTTCGACGAGATCGTAGACGAGGAAGAAGGAAGCGGAGCCGATGACAGCGACAATGACAGAGACGACGACAACAAAGGAACCTGAGATCATTCACTTGGACGAAGAAGAAGAAGATGTTGAAGAAGTGACAACACCAGTTCGACGAAGTGGACGAAGAAAAATCTTGGGAGAAACGCCGAGGTCTGCGCCATCGACTTTGAGGAAGAAGATGAAGAGTAAGAGGACGGTGTGTGTCAAGGACGAGGACACAGCAGAAGTCGATGCAGAAGAAGAAGACACACTGATGGAAGAGAAGAAGGAAGAGTGCAGAGCAGCGCAAGTAACTACTTCAACAATTTGACGATGTACATTGTCTCAGTTCTTTGACGAAGTACCTGCAAGATGTGGTAGTACCATTACTCTTCACCTTGGAGAGTAATCAAAGGGATGTACGAGCAAGTGGTCGAGAGATAGCTGAATTTGGTCGAGCTCGTACAGACGATGAACTTCGGCCGAGGAAACTAGATGGAGGAGAAGGAGAACTTGCGTGCTGCAGTTCTAGCGCCGAAGAGAGAGAACACTGTGAAGTCCGAGGAGATTCGATGACTGACTTCGGAGCGTGAGGAGATACTTTGTCTGAAGGTGGATCGAGATGGAGCAGGAGAAGACGTTGTCGCTGATGAAGAAGGAGCTAATCGAGATGCAACAATAGCGAGATCGCAACCATGACATCGTTGCAGAAATGACGAAGGAGATCGAGGACTTGAAGAGAAGATGTACTTCAGACGAAGAACAGATTGCACGACTTAGGAGCAGGGTGGAACCGATGCTGAAGAACTATTTCGCCATAGACTTGGATACTTCGGAGCCGAAGATTCTTCAGCAGATTAGGCAAGAGTTAGATGCGGCAGATGTAGAGAGTTTGTTGACGAAGAACCGAGTAGCTAGGTTAGGACAACGTGTAGCTTGAGAACTTTGTGAGGTTAGAGCGACTGTGGAGTTCTTAGTTAGTGAGATAACTAGGGATTTAGCGTTAGGATTCGGTTTGTCGTTTCATACACAAAATCATCATCTGACGGTATCGATGTACATGCTACTTCTTAGGAGTAAGATCCGTCATCTTCGGACGAAGTTATATATAAGCGTTGTGTCGTTCATTCTCTGTACCTCTATGTGTTTGTTGTTTGACTTTTCTATTTTCTGAAGTTTACGGAGTCATTTTGTGTTTGTTTTCTTCGGGGATTTACCTACGGGGTTTCTTCGTGTATTGTGGTAGGAGTTAGTCTGGCTGACGAAGTTCTTTGCTGTTGACAACTGAAATCAGAGTAGGAAGTGAGAGACGAAGTCTGAGAACAAACCAACAACTACAAAGTTAGTTTACTACGAAGTAGTTTTAGGACGAAGTTGCTTTGGAGGAAGTTGTTCTTCTTAAGAAGTATCTTCGTGGTGAAGTTCTTCTTAGGTAGACACTTCAGAAGAAGTTGAACTTCGTACTTCGGCAGTAGAAGAATCTTCTTCGTTTGAGTTTTCGAGAGCAACAGTAGTAAAGATAACTTAGTGCAAAGATACTTAGCGTTTATGATGATAGAAGCTACTTAGTAGCATTTCAGCAGTACTTCTTCGTGAAGATATTTTTCTTTAGATCTCTGACCGGTTTAGTAACAGCTATGTTATTTGCCAGGATTATCAACTCTTCTTGTTGGACAGACCTGAGTTTGATCTCTATCGGGACTGATTTCTGCCTGTGAGAATAAAAGACAATCATAAAGAATCACCTTTGTCACATGTTTATTACATTTGGATGATATTTATTTGTATCTCTGTGGGTTCGATCCTTAAATTACTACTTTCGAACATCTTTTGGTTTTCTTGTGTGTTACATATAGAAAGTTGAATAAATTTTGGCACTGCTGTGGGAGATGCGAAGGCTGAAATTATCCAGTATCAGTGAATAGAAGTCAAGAGATATGTATGTCGACGGGCAAGCCTGATCCTCCTAGAAACGTGCAATCTGAAAGAGACAGGAGGCGTGAACGACGAGCAGAATACTGAGAACAGATTCTGGAAGAAGCTCATCTGTTTAAAAAAGAGCATAAGTAGAGAGAATGAGGTTGGAGAACACCTAACTCAAAAGAATGAAAGAGGAAGGAACCAAGTTCACCCCGAACACCAAAGTCGTTACCTCCAACCCCTCTCGAATCTACTCAGAGAGAGCTTGACTTTGAGGAAGTCACCACTCGAAGTTCTGAGATTGAACATCAAGAAAGAGAAGTAGAGTGGAAACCTTTCCCCGAAGTCAATATTGTTTTATATCCACAGTTGTTTACTCCTAACCTTGAGGTAGGAAGTACTTCTGCAAAACAAGACCAGTTTACTTCTTCGAACGAAGAAGCTGCAACTAAGGCAGTAGAAGTTGTTACTACCTTAGTAGAACTTTTACAAGCACATGAACTTATTCCTCAAGCATTGGTACGGGAACTTCTTCCGTTAACTCCAGTCGCTCAGAAGGACAACGCTACTCCTTACTTACAGCCAACAACAAGACCATCAGTGTTCAAGAAGAGACAAGCTAAAGCAACTGCTGCTGCGGGTATTGCCTCTGATGTCCTCTGTCCAAGCTGCAGTACCAACGTCGATTCCAGCAGCTGCCAAGATAGCGACTCAAGTTCCAAGAGCTATAGTAGTTCGAAGTATGGCCGGCCAACTCCTCACAAAACATGATTACTCGAAGTTCAGAGAAGGTTCTTCAGATGATGATGAAGACACAGATGCCTACATCAAGTTGTTCGAATAATGAGGAAGATGCTGAACCGGATCGTCTATGGATCTTCTCAAGTCTTCTCAAGAAGAGAGTGCGTAGCTAGTACAACCATGCAAACAGAGTAGCAGGAGACATCGACACATGGGACAAGCTGAAGACGAAGTTCTTTGTAGTGTTTCAGGATTTCTCCTTTAGCCCATTTAGCATAAAAGATTTCGTTCTCCAAAGAGGTTTACACTAGTATCGCTGCTCTAAGTTCTAAGATTTGTTCAAACACACAAACGCACGAGATTTGTCTAGAAATCTCATCTTCTCACAAAATCAAATGGCTTCCAGACCCTTCAGAAGGTGCCCTAGACCCAAATATACAAATACAACTTAAAATATCACACAATTACCTATTGAGAAGCTCGAGAAGACGCTTCCTGCTTCCAGATCAGGACTTCTAGTCTTCTCCACGACGGTCTTCCTGAAGCAATTCTCGTCTTCTGAGGGTTCAATTCGGCTTCTGACACCTCCAGAAGACTATCCTTGCTTCGTTGATGTCGACTTACTAATGTTTGTCACACAGTGCTCTTCCAGCTTCCAACGGGGTTAGATACTTCACAGGACATATGTCCTCTGTAGCCTTCTCAGGCTTCTACTTATGGAAGCGGTCTTCTTGTAGCACTACAACGACATTCACCTTCATGGAAGCTCAATAAAAGTCTCGGAAGCTCACTAAAAGAAGATAGGAAGATGGGAAGATGAGAGAAGATGGAGAAGAAGAGAAAATCCAAACAAGAGGAAACAAGATGAAAAAGGAAAATTAAGACTTCGACAGACTTCTAGTCCGGATCCTGACTAACAAGCCATCCTTGCTTGTAGTAATTTGGAGAAGAACACCACAAATCAACTTACACTTACACAATCTTCTACTCGAGGATGTCGTCTTCTGCTGTGGAAAGAAGGCTTCTTTCTTCTTCTGTCGTTGCTCTGACTACTCTGACTTCAGGGATCAATCTCTCAAAGGTCAGTCCGTACGTGGATTCGAAGTGCTCCATTGGATGAGACAAGCTTCGACTCTGCACAACTTCTAACAATCACCGCCACTCAAGAAGAAGACTTCTCATGCACAATTGGGTGTGAACTCGAAGAAACCCACTGTCCAGAAGACACAGACAAAGCTTCTGCAATCAAATCTGAAATTAATTCTCCGAGAAGAAGATACGTTGGTTTCGGGAAGCTCACTCCCTCCACTTCTTCTCACTATCTCTCGACACACTAACTTAGAAGCAGGACTACATGATGATGTTGTTCCCTGTTCTAGATTGTCCACTACTACTATTTACATCTTTCGATCCACTGCTGGGATCTGAAGGGCAGACCTCTCCTGTGTAATCCAACTCTGTTCCTATGTCTCTAGCAATGGACGTAATGTGTTCTATGTGTCATGTGCGTACAAAATCCTACTCTGTGATCGTCTTTATACATCTGCCTTAGAGCCGCAGGAGGAAGATCCTCTCCAATCCTGTAGTGTCTCGGGATTTCTCCTTTAGTCCATTTAGCATAAAAGATTTTGTTTCCCAAAGAGATTTACGCTAGTATCGCTGTCCTAAGTTCTAAGATCTGTTCGAATACACAAACATACGGGTTTTATCTAGAAATCCCATCTTCTCACAAAACCAAACGGCTTCCAGACCCTTCAGAAGGTGCCTTGGACCCAAACAACCAACTACTACTTAAAATATCACACAAATATCCACTGAGAAGCTCAGAAAGACGCTTCCTGATTCCATATCACGACTTCCAGTCTTCCCACGACAGTCTTCCCGGAGCTATTCTCGGCTTCTGGGGGTTCAACTCGGCTTCTCACGCCTCTAGAAGACTGCCCGTACTGTAGATGCACAACTATCAATGTTTGTCACACATTGCTCTTCCAATTCCCAACGGGGTTAGATCAATCACAGGGTGTATGCCCCATGTAGCCTTCCCAAGCATCTGTCTACGGAAGCGGTGTTCCTACAACACTACAACGACATTCACCTTCATGGAAGCTCAATAGAAGTCTCGGAAGCTCACTAGAAGAAGATAAGAAGATGGGAAGATGAGGAAAGATGGGGGAAGAAGAGAAAATCCAAACAAGAGGAAACAAGATGAAAATGAGAATTTAAGACTCCGACAGGTTTCTAGTCCGGATCTTGACTAACAAGCCATCCTTGCTTGTAGTAATTGGGGAAGAAGATCACAAATCGACTTACACTTACACAGTCTTGTACTCAAGGATGTCGTCTTCTGCTATGAGAAGAAGTTTTCTTTTTTCTTCTATCGTTGCTCCGACTACTCTGTCGTCTGGGATCACTTTCTCATAGGACTGTCTGTATGTGAAGCCGAAGTGCTCCACTGGATGAGACAAGCTTCGACTCTGCACAGCTTCTAACAATCACCGCCACTCAAGAAGAAGGCTTCCCATGCACAATTGGGTGTGAATTCAAAGAAACCCACTGCCTGAAGACACAGACAAAGCTTCTGCAATCAAATCTGAAATCAATTCCTCGAGAAGAAGGTACATTAGCTTTGAGAAGCTCACTCTTTCCACTTCTTGTCACTATCTCTCGACACATCAGCTTAGAGACAAGATTACACGATGATGCCGTTCTCTGTTCTAGGCTGTCCACTACTATTGTCTATATCCTTCAATCCACCATTGGGAGCGCAAGTGCAGACCCCTCTTATGTAATCCAAATCTATTCGTATGTCTCTAGCAACAGACGTGATGTGTGTACTCTGTAAAATGTATAACACATGTGTGTCAAAAATCCTATTCTGTCTTCGTTTTTATGCCTCTGCCTTGAGTCGCAAGGGAGAGATCTCCTCCAATCCTCAACTTGCAGTCAGGAGAGATGGTGCGCTGTCAGAAGGTCACCACCTCACATGCAGTAGGCTCCTTGCTCTATTTGGAAACTTTCTTTCTACTCCTACTGCTGCCTATCTTGTCACATGGACAGTCATCTAAAAGTACAAAGGAAACTGCCACTTCCTAAGATAGCAGACTTCACCTCGTATCAAAATTAGACAAGTCAACTTGTCTTCCTAACTTACTGTCTACTCTTAATTGTTGGGTGCGATCTCTTCTTGATCTGCTCCTACCTGAATTCCTAAATCGGATAAAGTGGGAAGCCCTGCTAGAATCTCGGGTGCGATCGAGATGGCTTCCTCCTCGATCATAGTTCCTCAAGGGCAGTGGAAATATCCTCGGTGTAGTTAACGAGATAGATCATTTGATCTTCAAGTGGTATGGATTATAGACATGCGACTAACAATTGAACGACATAGCACCTGACCTCTTGGTTTTCGTATCCAAGAAGGTGCATATCACGTTCTTGGATCAGATGACTATTTGGAGTTTGACGGATCAAACCGTCAGCTAGGAGGCGATTGTGATATACTTGTGTATGTGTGTGACACTTTGTGCTTGTAATTTATTTTGTAGTTTAGACAGCGATGTATGTTGTGTATGCGCACGACCAAAGCTTGATATGAAATGGATTCGAGAATGAAAGATCCGGAACTGAGATCAATCCTCCATTCATGAGTACAACTCTCATTGCTCCTCACCCTCCATGTAGAACACTAAGAAACACTCGCAAAACACCAAGCAAGGAAGAATATCATTCGAACACTCAACCCATTATCTTATACTTTAATTCAGTGAGAAGAGCCACTCACTTCAATGCGCATAGATCACTAAGCTGGCATATCTCATTAACGTGCAATCTCACATCTTAGATAACCATGGACGTGACACTTAATCCATTGTCTGGTGAGTTACACGATAAGATTCACAAAACATAGAAAATAACACAATACAAGTTCTACGTTAAATTCACATGTGAACCTTGTCACAACACAACAACGGATCATGTTCTCAAGTGTCCTTTTTTTCTTGATTTTATTCAACATACTGAACTTTCTTCACTGATTTGGATGCATCGATCCATTCTCTCATACTATTTAGTGACAATGGCTCTGAAGTTTAGTACCCTCCAAGAGTTTCATGATGCTTGCAGCCGATGAGAATAAATCAAACGATGTTAGATGGAGGCCGGAATAGTCCGCTTGCTGACGAATCTTACGAGAAGATTAAAATACCTCGCATGTAAATTATGCCACAAAGCATGTTGGTCCAACAATGCAAATATTGGACTTCAAGGTCATGTCAGTCTCCTCCTCTCACTGTTGTAATAATAGGATATCTTCGCATGCTTATATAGTTCTTGTTGCTCTTATGGATGCACCAGTGGAGCGTTTTGATTGTGTGGCAATCAGTTGAAATTTTGTTGAGAAAATTACCGTTGTGAAAAGCTCGCACTTAGACATCTGAGGAGTAAGGAGGCTAGGCCTCCTCATCCACCATAGAGAGAGCCCACCGCTAGGGTATTTCTCGAACAATTGGTTCTATCAATATTCCTTCGGAATCTTTCCAAAGGATTTTATGATTCTTGGGCAGGATAACGTTTGGAGTTCGAGATTTTCAGTGTTATCTAGGAATTAAAAATAAGGCTCTATCGTCGTGAGCTGACTGTTCTTGTTGTATGAAGACCTACAACTCTGATTAATTACATAAAAGTTGATTCAATACACATGTTACTTTTACATTCCAAGGCACAACTATTTCTGATACACGGGCTATGGTGGATCGGGTTACGACGCACTCTTCAGAGTTTCGTGATTGTTTTCATGAGCTAAGCAGTTGTCTAATATAGTCGAGGATTTGTGGACAATAATTGAAAGTCTACAAAGGAAATCCTCACAACTACGTGAAGACTGTCAGAATGCGGAGTTAGCAGCAGACAGCGTACTAGAGCAGTCTCAAATATCTGATTCTAAAAAGTGTACTTCAACAGGCAACGTACTTGTCTTATAGCAATGGATTCGCTTCTGGCTGTTTTTTTTTTCATTTCAATTTCATTTCTTCGTCTATTTCCATATTTGTATACACGCACCATTTCATTTATTGCCACTGTCACTTGGTCTGTTTGTTCAACTTTCAGATCACTTTCTGAGCCGTCAATGGTTGCACACACAGACTACTTATGAACTCGTTGACTCTCGCAGGAAAAATTCATTCCTTTCGTATTTGAATCGACCCACACGAAAATTGAATTTGCTTGATCGAGCTCTCGGTTATCTGTCATGCCACGGAGATGACCCACATAGAACATTCAGTCCATGACCGTATTATCAAATTGCCTGCCACGTGGTCGGTTCACATCATCGATTCACGATCTCAGTCTCACGCAGGTTTGACTAAACATCGCTAGCAGGTTGTGGGTGAGATACAACAATATAGTTCCCTTAGTGCCTGACCAAGCAAATAAGTGAAAACCTCTTCTGCCAAAGCGCATTAGTTTTGCAAAATTAGCCCATCAAAGGGATGTTCCTTTGTGAACTCAGATGGATACCATATCGAGCGAAAATGGTGTAAACAGTGAATGTATCTAGAAACTTTGTCTGAGTGGAAAAGGGCGATACGCACAGTTAACGTTTCTTCATGACTGGTACAAATCTCGCCTGCTCCTGGGTCCCCTTGGACTGCCACTCAGCCTAACTCAGGATGAGAGAGGACTATGGTCAGCCTGAATGTAGAGCAACTCCAAGTTTAAGGTTTCTCTCCCACGTTCAATACGAAACGTACAGGGACCGACCCAAGAAATCAAGACCCTCCACCGTTACTACACTGCCAGAACGAAAACTTTCTTGATCACACCAGCGTCTGTGTCGTTTCCTACTTTGGTGGTGTGCCAGACCGAGGATCTCAGTCCTTCAGAGCTCAGGCTGTTCGGGATGAATTCAACCCGTGATCATCCATATCTGGGCTTCGGGGACCGACTAATCAGAATGCACATTATGGTTTTATCAGACCTCGACTGGAGAATATGCCAAGAGGTCCCACGATTCTAATTATGGCGATGCCCATCTCTGACGGGTGGGGAAGCGCTAGAATGGGAGTCAGGGTGAAACGGCTTATACATCAATGTCAAACGGTTGATACATCGATGTCACTAGGTGAGATTTCAGCAACACTGAGTCCGAGATGGGGCTCGAGAATCTGTCGTCTCTCAGGAATCCTGCTCATTTTTGGGCTTATATCACTGAGCTCCTTCTTTGACACAGTCACGCTGACTAAAGATGCCATCTGCCAAGTCTCTAGAGAGAATCGTTCGAGCCAGACCTCCATCCGTGGCACTGGTACATCCCACATTCTACCATCAAACTCTACATCTCATTCCCCATGCCTTTGCTCTCCGTCTGAAAATACACAGCTTCGACCCCAACAACAAAATGCACCGTCGAATGTGGGTTCACCTCGCTATGTCTCACTGGAGGAGGCTTACTTCCAGAGGCTGCGTACTGTGGACGTGTCCCAGATCAAGCAGAAAATTGTGAAGAATAAAATGGGACGCTTCAAGAGTCGGTTCTTACCGAATGACAATTTTATGCAGTTCCCTATTCTGGCCATGGAGAACGTGTGCGTAGATCCCACTGGAGCGTTGCTGCTAATCGCGACCAACAACGAGGAGATTATGCCCAACATATCAGGGCCTTCGGCAATTCCGGAGCTGTACTACTTATGGAATGAGATTTATAACTGCACTGGGAACGTCAGTACTGATCACTGCGTAGGTGTAACATTCTCCGAGGACCTTCCGCTGGATCATAGCTACCTTCCTGGTAACACGGCACACTTGCTGGCCTATATCGGAAACCCTATGCACAACTGGGCCGAGCGCACCTGGCCATTCATCATGGCATCCTCGCCTCCGATCCGGTCCACTGTTCCGTATCCGATCAATTACTACATAATTCACAGGTTTGATAAATGGTTGTATGAAAGCCGATGGCTTCCAGATCGAGCTCAAATGTTGTGGCAGTTCAGAATGCTCATGGAATTATCGGGAGATATTTCCCCTGGCTTCCTTACCGTTCAACATCAGTCGAAACCCGTTTGCTTTCAGAAGCTATTGCTTCAGATGCATTCTCGAGATCGGATTGACGAGACTCGACTTCCTGTCGACATAGCTGCAGCAGGAGTGAGAAAGTATCGGGAGGCGATTTTCAGTTTCTTCCGTGTTCCTCTGAAACCACAAGTGAGGCTACCCCCGGAAAAGCTCAGAGTCCTGTACTATGGCCGCAACGATACCTCCAGGAGAAGAGTCACAAACTCCGCCGATGTCATCCACTTCCTTCGGAGCTTCACCAAGCCGCCACTGGAAGTACTGTATCTGGACGAGATGCTGACAAGCGGGGCAACGAACTACAGCTTCCCGGAAGTGATCAGGCTCCTCTCACAAACAGACATTCTAGTCATCGCGCATGGAGCCAACACATGGTCTACCTTTCTGCTTCCAGATGGAGCTGGCGTGGTAGAAATCGTAGGTCCTTGCAACTGGAGCTCGTACAACTATACAGATCTCAGTGCTGTGCACACCTGGATGCATGTCAATGCTGCTGCCTGCAAGTTGAAGCACGACCTCAGCAATCCGTTCAAAGAAAGGGTTCCAAACCCCGATCGAGGCAATACTACGCGATGTCTGAACCCTTACGAAGGCGTTCCTGACTACACTATCAATCTCCACAAATTAGAGGAGATCATTCACTCCTTTGCCTACCCGGACCGCCCAAGGGATCACTTAACGCAGCATTGGTTGTATGACTGGGACTCTCCGCTGTCCTGAACAGCCTGCAGGAGGTGACTTCTGGAGCTTCACTCTGAAGCATCGACGCAACGATTCTGTCACGGCTTTCAAGTTAGGAACACCTTGTAAATGAAATTAGATAACCATCTCTGGTTGCGTCTGGTTGATATCGACAGTCCAAGACTTCGGCGCAGTATTGCAAAGTGTAGTTTAGAGTGGGAACTGAATCTTTGAAACGAAGCAAGGGACTCCATCCAGGTTCCAAAATCTCTCCATAAATAACTGGAGGAAATACTTGTACCTGCACTCGGTCATCTGTCAGGGCCATGAAACTCAGAGAAGAAAGCTACTGTAACTCAAGTGTTCGAATGTCGGTAACTTATCTTAGCTCTTAGCTCTTAGTCACGTAACTTCTCGGCTTGTAGCTTTCCCTTTATCAGTCCATCCATGTGCTTCATGCCACACGGCAGCATCCGTTAATGACCAAATCTACTTCCTGATTCCTGAATCATCTATCGTCGGGTACAGTTAAACACAGTCTCGATATGAGAAGTTACTTGAACCGGGGCAGAGTGGGCACCGGGGTTTACGGTTTAAGTTCCCTCTGGCTCGGGAGGAGACGAAAAGTCTCAGAGAAAGAGTCATCACAGAATGTGTCTCAATCGATTTTGTTGAAAGAGTCATCAGAGAATCGCGGAGAAAGCTGGCTCTTGTGATTGTTTCACTATGTCTCATGGATCCATGTGCAGAGGGGAGGGAGTGAGGGACTTGCCCATTATCCAGAGCAGAGGAATTCACTTGGTAAATCACTGGCTTCAGTTGTCTCATGTCGTCGTCGAATTTTCTGTTGATCTTCACAAGATGCAATTTTTACATGAAAGTACGAGATCTTTCTACGGTTACAACCAATCTACCTATGATTTGTGCCAAGCTTTCTAAGAGCATCTCCACCCGTACATTGATGAAGACTTCTTAAGCTCTACTTCAGAGATTAAGAGTAAAGGATCTTCATCTTTAAACGTGAAATTTTCTCATCCCAGTGCAATGAATCTTTTAAGAGCATAAACTTAACCTGAACAAAAGTATCATAAACTGTTCCTCAAACGGTTTGATTTTGGGTTAAAAGTCTTCATTGGGATTTTAAGTTAGAAAAGCATGGTAACTTTTAGAGAATGTTCTAAATTAAAACTCTTACAAAGATAAGTGGTGGGAAGGTTTTCCTTTAACTTGCTCCTTAACTAGTTAGGGGAGTCTTGAAAAACCTGCGGTGGAGATGCTACAAGCTGCAAAAGCTTTTCCGTGTACTTCACAGTATCTTGGGATATGCGAGTAGTAGGGATCCATCGAATTCGTGGAAATCAACGCGCTATCTCCTCACAGTTCGTTTAGAACAGGTAGATCATGCACGAGTTCGAGGGACATGATTGCAAAGTAACCCAAAAAACTGCGTATACTAGCATACGTACTAACTTGTATTGTACGGAAACATGACGATATGCATCCCAAACGCATTGTGGTGTACAAGATGACAGGTGCTGGAATAGGGTGAACATTCATAGAGGCAGTTGGCTGTGTTTCTTTTCTCATGTGCTGTGTCCTTTTAGAAAAATTATTTATTCACGATGAGATCTACTTAGAGAAAAGAAAATAGCTTTTACCAGATATATATACATAAATCTGTATTAAATTAATGTTATGTATTAAGTTATATATGAACTAAAAATTACGTCCATATACAAATATACCCTGTAAGCATAGTGCGCAAATAAGACGTGTCAAAGCTAAAACAAAAGATTTTCTTACGTCCAGAAGGAAAAAAGCTGTGCTTTATCCAAGGGCAACTTTTTCTCGAGCTGTGTATCGTTTACGGTGGTGTTTCCTAATTATTATGAATTTTAAATTTTTGTAAATTTTAGATTATAATAAATTCTCTAAATCTTGAACTTGCTTACGGCTGAAACTCATGTCTAATTTGAATAAAAAATAGGTTAGAAATGTCGCAGGTCTCTTGACCACAACACAGTAACACTCATCCACCAAGGACGAATATTTTCTAAAGGTTCCGGCTTTGAAACGCACTACCATTCGCTTCCTAAATCAAACTTCGAGAACTTTGCTTTTTTATATTATCTGTAAAAAATTACTACTATATAAAAATTATATTATAAAGTTAAATAAAAAAAAGTATAATTACTAAAGGTTAGTCATCCGAGAACAACAGAAAGGTCCATACAATACCCATGAGTGAAGTGGAGGGAAACACACTTCCAAGCTTTGTGACTAAACGAATAAATAAACTCAATACATTAGTTTATTATCTAACCTTTCTCGAAGAAAAAGTTAAGTAATAAATTAACTTTTCTGCACTCTTCCATTTTCAGAGGGAAGAGGTAATATTCATGATATGCATGAATAATCATATGCATGCTAGATGAAATTTTGGGGAGTTTTTGTTTCTTTAATGACATAGAAAAAATTATTATCATATATATATATTAAATAATTTTCTAATTATTATATGTTAACTAAACCAACAGTGGCCGCAGGAGCGAGACTTACCAATAAGCGCAGAGGGTCTAGACGCACCTTGGAAGATAGAAATGCAACAGCTTGTTCAGCCTAAGTCAGTAATTAATCAACAGTTAATCTCTTACCGAACCCTTACGGCGGGAATGGTTAGGTAATAAATTAAACCCTCCCTACATTAGGTGTTATTATGCGCAGGTGCACAAACCATGGAATATGCATGCTCCCGAATGACGAGACGAGTAGGTTGGTTCATAGTGGAACACTTTTGTTTTCTTATGGGAGAGATGCCCCATCTCCACTTTATATTTCGCGGAATACTGGCTCTGCAGGTTGGCCTGTAAATCGGCCCGTTATTTTGTGATCAGATTCACCTTGTTAGAGCATCCGGCCCTGTAAATTGGACTTCCAAGCTCTTCTGAGTGTCGCCGTCCACAGTAAAATGATGTACGCAAGCCTCAAGACCTTGTAGCTCATCAATGTGCAATCCGTTCCAGTTCGTTTGGAAACAGGCAGTCCATGAACGAGTGACAACCACAAAAGGATAGCACATTCACAATGTCACTGGCACCAACCTGAAAGTGTTGAAACCAACGCCGGAAGATATTCTCTCCCACAGTTTTGAGACCCACCATGCATGTGCAAGAGGTCACTGTGAACGCTCAACTGAACGCTTTCGTTAGACCCACTGTCGACTTCATCACTCTCGGGCTGACTCTGCATCACGACAGTCTCATCAATCAGAACCAACTGAGGCAGTGTGGTGAAAGTTTTTTCGGTTGCTGTATTAGTGAGAACCCGTGTTGGTCCGGCTCCCTAATTGGAAATTCATATCGAAGAGTGACCTTCGTTGTCACGGGAATTGGATCTGGTGGTTTCACTCGCTCCTTTCAGTAGTGGGAAGTGACAAGAGGGCCGGGTAATGTCATCCGTGTGAGGGAAAACCTTTCGGGCGAGAAACAACTCCAAAAGCAAAAATGACAAGACGTTTAGGTTTGCACATCAGGAGGAAAGCGCGACGCAATGAATACCAAGCAGATGGGAAGACCCCATCAAGCCGAACAAGGGGAAAGAGGGACCCGAAGGGCCAAGCAACCATCACTCCGAAGGGGAAGACATTGTAGATTGTAGTACTAGAGACTGTGATATAAACTAATTCATGAATGGTATAAAAGCACTGTATTCTGAACTATGGAAGAGGTCAACTAGTGTCACGAACTGTAGAAGATGTTCATGTCTAAAGAAAGTTTATCCAAGACCTTGTAAGCTAGAACCTACAGTAGGTAGACATCTGGTCCTGGCTCCTTAGGGTTGGTTGGAACCTGGTTACGGTCAGATGAGCTCGACTGACATGGACGAGAACTCTTTAAAAGTCGATTTCCCGACGAAATGTGCTGGGTTTTAGGGGTGGACACTGAGGGATCTTTGCTCCTCGAAACAACCACTGTATCTAGGGTTTTCGAGGCGAATTTTGCTGGGTTAGAGGTGCAAGTCATTCAGAAGATTGATTCGAACTCGAGAAATGTGCATTGCTACAACAGTACGTAAGGCAGCTGAACTGGGAGTGTGAGAATCAAAACGTTGTCGTGCTCTTCTGCGTGGCTCGCTTGTGATCGATAGAACTTCTCGGGGAAGAGTTAGGTTCAGGCAGTTCCCACCGACTGGCCGTCGAAGTTAGAGCTGACCTCCTGTACTCACAGATCGTACATAGAGCAGTCTCTGTCCGGAGAAAGCAAGTTGGGGCGAGTGCTTTCGCTACAAGTAGTCGTGTGTCTTGATCGAACCCACTGGAGGGTTTCGGCTATGGAAGACGAGGGACTGACGAATGTCCCGGGCCATAAGTTGCAGAAGGACATAGCGCACATTGGAACGCTCCGCGTCTTCAGAGTGTCCTTGAAGATACTCGAGAATCACGCCAGAGAGCTGGTCACTCCAGCGTTGCAAGTTCTAGTGGTTGTCAGTACCATACTCCATTCCGCGTGGGCACTCTTCCTTCTCGTATTCCTGGACCGCGAGCTTCCTTGGCCTGGTGGCACGCAGCTCCAGAGCGTTGTGCCGGCATCACCGTCCGGGATCCATGAAAGGAAAGAACAGTATTTTGGTTTGCTTGTTGTCATGGTCAATTGGGGCTTTTTCAGTGTTGTACTATCCTTCTGGCAGTGCCGCTTCGCTCGTGTTGTCGGAGGAATCTACAGTTGTGAGAATGTGCCCCGCAGCACGCCTTTCCCCTTCAAGCAGCTTTTGATCACTGAAGTCTGGACCTCCTCGATCCTTCACGGCATACTTTTTATATTCGTCTTGTCCTTCAGATTCGTGGCACTAGGTTACTATCACAGATTGAGCTGGATTGTTCTGCCCGTTGCATTGGTCACCACTGCTGTAGCAGCAGTTGGATTAGTTGTTGGTGTTTTGATCTCTCAGTTAGGAACGGTAGTCTGTTTAGTGGCTAACTCCTGCGGCTCGGAGAACGTCTTCGGTCGGGCTGCTGTGATGCAGGCCTTGAGGGTTGTAAGGGGAAGGTGGAAGGTGGGATTGGGGCTTGCTGCGGTGCATAGCGGCGCAATGTTTCTCATGGGATCGAACCTTCTCCGCCCGGGATTCGGTGTTGGTTTAGTGCTCGTTTCAGTGTTTCAGATACTGTTGATTTCGATCTGGAGGCAGCTAGCTTTCCTGTGCTGGGTTGTCATGTACATCTCGTGCAGAGCATACCAGCATGATTACATTGATTTGTACACTCTTCATCTAGACAAGGAAAGGACTTGGGACGAGTCGCTTACTTCTGCAATTTAGACTTAGCAACTGGAAAGTGTTTCTCTTCGAATCTTTCTCTACTGTGTCCATTTTTTCTCTGAATGGGTTGGATTTTCTTTCGGGTTCGAGTTTCTCAGTTTCTGTCGTGTGATTAAAGCTTTCTACTGTTTTTGCATCCATGAGTCGCAACCTTGTACCTACTTGTCACCGGTTCAAGCGGTTACACCTTCGCGATGCAGGATACCACAGCATCTACCAGAGAGTACTAGGTGTGATGTAAAGAGTCTTGCTTCTCCCTTAGAGCATTCGGTTGCTTATGAACCATGTTTTCTTCGAAGACTGGCAGTACTTGGAAGGTGTCGTAACTGCGAGTCGCCAGCTTGAGCTCATGGTGACACCTTTAAATTCGGGTAGAACATCGGATTCCAGCTTACTAAGACATTGTTGTCAGAGGGGAATTCGGTTTCTTTGAATGTACCCTAAGGCCACAGTTCTTAGAAAGGTCTCGACAGGATCTGCACTGTACAGGTAGACTTCGTCGACTGCATATAGTGAGATCATTCTCAAAGTTGTTCCCCCGATTCCAGGAATGTACATGAGTAGAAAGGAAGTACAAAGGTGATAAGACATTGCCTCTCTCCTTAGCAGCGAGAGGAAGTGCTGCAGTCTGTCTGTTTCTGCAATGTAGAAAGCGCACTATCACTGGATAGCTCGCTAGATCACTCCCGTCAATTGTCTCAAAAGTGTGGAGACTCCTAAAATATGGATAGGTTAGAACCGATTGTGCTATCGATAAACCTCGAGGAGTTTCTGCTGTATGTGTGTTCTGTAGGCAGTCATGGATTGTTACCTGCGGGAGAGCAAGGGATCTGAACCGGCTTTGTAAGAGAATGGCCAGCTCAGGGAGGAGGGTTACAACGTGTAAGGAAAGGGGGTATAGATCCCCTAGACACTCTCTGCAAGTGTGAGCAAGTGGGCACAAAAGCACTTGCCCCTGCCCATGTCTCAAATAATGTTCATCAGCGCTGAATGAGCCTCTATCCATATACGTACTTTGCTACCTGTCTCCATCAGACTATGGATGTAAAAAGTACGACAAGACTCCTTTCTCTTCCTTTTTCTTCCTGATAGAACTGTCCATACAGAGGGATTCCTGGGAACAATTCGCTGAGCATGTGACAAGAAACCAATTTCTGTTTATGTCCAAGGAGGTTCCGGTTTGGGTACGCATAATATTCCTTGAGTTGTGAAAGATGCCCTGTGGGAATCACATCAACTACTGTACATGCAACCTGTTTACAGAACTGGACTCCAGTTCGGTTAATTTACCTACTTTTAAGTAGCTTGCAACTGTCTTACACTGTGCTTCGAGGCGTGTTGTGAAGGCAAATATTCTAGCATGTTGAAGCCCCTGTACAAGTCTTGACATTGTGACAGAATTGCGAGGCTGGGAGACTTTCATGACGTCTGGCCTACTTACGGTGGAACACATGTGAGGAATAAGATCATGGGAAAGGGATCAACACAAGTGATTTTGTTCTTTGCAGGACTTGGGTTTAACAACAGTGATATCAAGAGGGTGCAGAGTCTGTGATGAACTAGAGCGAAGTCAAGGATGAGGAAGTGGACGCATGATCAACTGCCGACTATCAAGTTACAAAATAGACACAACAGATAGGTTGACGTTCAGTCAATTATTGACTGAACGTCATGAATATGAAAATTTTGAGAGCAAAGCTGTCGATCAGTTTGAACATTTTGGAGGTATTTCCCATGCTATTCCTGTGGGGTGGATATGTTTCAAGCGCCAAGGAACCCAGGTCCAAAACAACACTTGGGTTCTTCAGGTTTTTTATGAGCAGATCTCATATTCTCCTTTTCTCGGGCGTGAAGTACTTCAGCAGATTAGTGGCAATGCCCAGACCAAGCATCTGAACCGTAATATCTGTTGAGCCAAATACGGTATCAGTATCGTAAATTATGAACTCTATCATCGACCTTGACAACTGCCAATGGACCCACAAGCAACACGCTCAACTAGGGCTGTTCCTAACGCTCGCCATTGTGACTCCTAATCTCAGAGACTCCGTTAACTACCAGCAACCTTGCAGCTACACAGGGTACGGGAAATGAGTACACAGAAGGGAGATGATAGTTTGATCTGGAATCTCGTAAATCTTGTGGATCTACCAGTGCAGCTCGCACAAGAAGCAGACATTCATTGTATAAAGCCCTTACTCAGAACATCTTGCACTCCTTCCAACTGCTTCAAGCTTGCAAAGTGTTTGTCTCCAGGCGATCTCTGATAGACCGACCAGCCCTGAGCACAAGCACATACTACAGCAATCCGTCAGAAATTCTGGCAAGAGGACCGTACGGGTGGTTCAGACAGAGATGCCAAGTATGACGATACCAAGATTCTCCTTTTATACTAACTCTGTCTTCTGATTTGGATAACTGTCAAGGCATAGTCTAACAAATGATGTCGGAATGTGTTTGAGTGGGTGGGGCCTGCTTTACCGTTCCCTTGTAGCCTTCCTTGTACAAGGGGTACGCGGCTAGGGTAGCAGCAATTGCCATGCACAGGATGTAGGCTTTGAGAAGATTAACAGATCCTCCCTCAAGTCCTTCATTGCGGACTCAACAGAATTGAACCAAGTTAGCAAAGGTATAGCTCAAAATAAGACATCAGCTCTAGGAGCTAAGACTCGGACCCAGCTTTAGAACTATGCATGAGGAAGGGAACTCAAGTAAATCCCCTACCAGGTTGTCCTCCTTTAGAAACTGAACTCATTTGTTTATTTCCACTGAACATGCTGAAGGCCGGCTTTAGTTTTAGTTCAAAGTCTCACTCGTCTTTAGATCCTGACAAAACGATAAAAGATGGTCTTCAAGTCGTTTCATCCATTATCTTCTGGCATAAGTGGATAAGCGGAAGGAATCCGAACCTACCGTAATAACCAGCGACGATCGCTACCATTGCAAACGCACAGGCTGCCGCGGTTGATTGTGCCACACGCTCATGCTGAGCAAATGCGTACACTATCAGCCCAGCCTTTATAAGCTGAAGTGCGGCCTGCGATGAGCGAAACAGAGCAGTGACTTAGTTTGCATCCCTGAAACACTCGAGTAAGTTTGCACATTATCAAAGCAGGTCGTCATTATAAGTAGTACCTGTGCCCATATACATCGGCTCAAGCGTCGCTTTCCGTCGGCTGATTTCTTTAGACCTGAACCAACCATCCACGATATACTCAGATTTTTTTCCGTGCCTGCAAGATTCTATCACAAACTACGTCTACGGTTGCTGTAATTTGAGAGAAAGGAAGGGGACGCTGTCAGCGTTGACCCACAGGCGTTGTAGAGCACAATGTTCGTTAACAACTGATAGTTGCATTCAACAAGTGGGAAATCTAGTTAACCATGACCGAGGGTGATATGACCGACAAAAATAAGATACCTAAATTTGTCACGACAAGAGTAGATCCATTGACCAATTGTAATCCCCGTAAAGCGTCTACTACAATCACAGACCAGCACAAAATGAATGAATGAAATATTGTTCCAGAGGATTCTTTCTACCATTCACGAAAATCTCAGTTTAGTTGGATTGAACAATTACACAAAAGACGAGGGATGGACAACGAATAAAGCCGCCTCCAGTCCACTGAGGAATCACACCCGGATTGAACTAGGTTAGGGGTCTGTCATTCACTGCCTGTGATTTGGATTTTGAATTGAACAATGTGTGTAGAAATACAGCAACTTGACTATTCTAGTTTAACTGAGGCTGGCAGCCTGTTCTGCTGGTGTTCCTTCCGTCATGGTTCTGTAGGAAGAATTCTTAGATCGTCCAGAAACCTACGCTCGTTGTCCGACACCTGAGAGTGAACGTGGCTGGCGTTCACTCGGCTGCCTCTTCTCATGCTTCTTGATTCCAGCTTCAGTTCGTCAGTTCTTATACCTACTTTATTAGACAATCTTTGCAGTTCTGACGACGAGGTAGTGGCGAGTGGGACGCAGAGATTCGGGTTCTCACAACCTGACGCCTAGAAATTTGACCAGACGTTTCTTACAACTCGTAGACTAGGTTCTTCTAGTAGACCGTGCGGACCCGTAATGAATCATAACAATCAAGTAAGTTGCGGCTCTCGAGCATGTTACTCAAATTTTTAAGAGTGTACAAATTAACGCGCTTCGAAATTTGCTTTTCGGCCATGAGAAGGTCGATCGACCACCAATGGCGGCATTCGACTTATGCACAATTACATTCGAAGCGACGCGATGTGAGATAAAACCAAGAAGTAAGGACTTCGTCGCTCTCTGTCTCTCAAAGTTTTCCCCTTCAACCGGAGAATGAGACTCGAAAGGTTTGGATCGATTAATCGTTACGTCGCTTCAAATCTCCGCCTTACTTAGCTTACTCCGCCTCACTCGCAAATCCTGAACCAAGCTGGAACAGCGCCATGAAAGGATATCGTATACTCCTCTCGACCGACCTCCATCTCCCGAGATTGAGAATAATATGGCTGACATAGAGCAGATAGACAGTACGAGGTAGATCTGTAACATTACGACTCGACTTTGGTGTTCCGGGAGAAAGCTGGAAGTCTGGAATTTACAAACGATGTGCCGCCACACCAAATCCGACGGCGGAGTCTTGACTCCTTTACCGGCCTGCCCCTGTTCTACAAGAGATTGACCTGCTGCGTACCGCAGCTCTGCCTGAGAAGAGAGTGATTTCTTCTTTCTTATATACGTTTAACTTCAGAGGTTTGAGATCTCAACCACGCGCCACCGATATCTGAGGAAATAAAAAGTCACGGATCTCTGAGGAAATAAAAAATCTCAATGAACCGCTTAAACGCCTGGTGCCCCTAAAGTAGTTTTGGTAACCAGCAGGAACTCATTTTGCGGGTTTACAATATGCGAGCCAAGAAATTTAACCGTTAAATCAAAATGCTTTTGTTAATAAAATTTTCCACGTAAAGATTTAAATCAAAATTCTTTAAAAGTTTTATTATTTGTAATGTATTTCAAAACAAATGGTTGAGTATCGATTGAAAGATCTTCAACCAAAAGTTTTTTGATTTTTGATAATAAATAAAATATTCTCTCTACTCAAAAATACAAATGAGAAAAAAACATTATTCCTTTCTTGCTTTTATACCCAGAGTGGGAGTTTGATTAACTAGGCTTTTTCTTTTTGCTTTGTGACAATTAGGCGAGCTTACTCGGCTGGAGTGAAAGACTCCTGCAATGCACTAGCTGAATATACCGATATTTAGGGTTAAAAGAAAGAAAACGACCGCACCACCATGAGAACTTCAAGGTGAAGCACTGTAAGACCCGAAGCAATGGAACCCCTGATGTCCAAAACATAGTTGATTGTATTAGTATAGTAAGAAGACTCAAATCCAAAACTGCAAAATTTATTACAGGAGTTACCTCTAACATAAATTTTGACATAAACATAATTTAAGTATGATAACAGAATAAGTAAAATAACAGATTCGCATAACATATTATAGAGAGATTGTGTGGAACATGTACAATAGTGTTGCGAAAAGCTTGCATAATTGCATTCGAAAATATTAACTATAGATTTTTCTTTTTACATTTTAAAAATCTTTAACACGTGATGTATTTTATTTAATATGTAAAATACCATTACTTATGATTATCAGTTTATAGACAATAAACTACAAAGCGGGAGAATACCTTTAATTTCAGCCAAACAGAAGGGTAGAACCGAGGGAGACCCATGAGACTAAGGGTCGGTTGAGCACGGGAGATTATTTGCTAATGTGCGTTGATCTATACAAGATGAGTGAGTATGTGGCTGTTCGTGAAGTTTGTAACGCGCTCTTAACTATCTTTGGACCTCTGGTTATACCATCGTATACAGTCAAGAGAGTGAAACTGATAGCTTGGAGTTCAAGGCACTCTGGGGAATTCCTCCTTCAAATCCTTGGTGCTCCAGATGGTGCGGTTATGGCCTAAGCTAGGCTCTAGTTTTGTGCGATTATGGCCTATGCTGGGTGTTCTAGTTTGCTCTCACATCGCGATCATAGCACCACTAACGATGCAAAGGCTTATTATAATAAAAAAGGATTTCTAAACGTAATTTTCTAAGATATTGTTTACTTCCGGAGTTTGTTTCTGGATTTTGATTTCGGCTGGTCTGGAGGTCTTCATGATTTTGGAGTTTTAAAGAGCAGTAGAGAAGGACAACGTCAAAAGTGGGTCACTATATAGCTACAAACCTTATAAGCATGCTCGATCAACTTCTGTACGTTTTGTTTTCTTTATGTTACAGGAAATATCATAACTGTTATATGAATATTTTAGATTATTATATTTTTATTATAATAGAAATTAATAACTAATAATTAATAATATTAGTGATTAGTTGTTCCAGACACAATGAAAACGTGATTGAAAAACCCATAAATGGTATGCAAGTATACGCGCTTCATAAGTTACAAGTGCGAGAGCTTATTAGACCAAAACGATACATTAATAATACATTCATTTATTACCTAACCCGTCCCGTCAAAAAGACTAGGTAATAAATGA
This sequence comes from Asterella californica, assembly GCA_036924285.1. NCBI lineage: Eukaryota > Viridiplantae > Streptophyta > Marchantiopsida > Marchantiales > Aytoniaceae > Asterella > Asterella californica. The sequence goes on along the minus strand of JAYKYS010000018.1, from coordinate 379,861 downwards.
ATGTAGCTTACAGCACTCTTCCATCTTCAGATGGAAGAAGTGAATAAGCAAACTAATGAGAAACCTTATAACTTATTGGAGATGCAACTTACAACACACGACAACGGAAATATATACCATTTTAAATGTTGGAAGGAACGGCTATCGGTTTACAAGGCTTGTTGGAATTTCATCCAATCTGATGCAGTGTGAGAACTTTTTGAGTCAATAGATACCATGTAAATAACATCGTGTGCATGGTGAGGAGAGTTAGTGTATATATGTATACATAAGTTACTGTTTATTACACCCTAACTCGTATATACAGAATTTACAGTGAATTTTCTCAAATCGTGGTTTTCTCACCTACATTCAATCCAATTCTGTGAATATTCAAGGAAGTAGCCATAAGGCTATCACACTAAGAATTATATGTTTTGTGAGTCTTGTCACAAAACAGAAAGCTCTCAAATGGTACTTCTTCTCAAATAGATCCTCTTATACAAAGATATATTATCCTAAGTCGGGCAGCACTTGTCTCTTTCACTACGGGCAAAACCTCTAAATGTTTTTCTCTACTATTCCAGAATCTCAAACGAAACGTTTGAGATTCTATTTTTTATATATATAATGAGTGGTATATATATATATATATATCTATATATTATCTATATATTCTACGACTATATTCATATTTTGTACATGTATATAGACTAAAATGAATAAAAGTATGATAGAATTTAATATTACTTAACTTCCGATAAAAGAAAATGAGCACAAGTTTGGGGAAATTTTGCTCGTTTTTTGAAAATATATTCATATATAAAATTATATATTATTAAATAATAATCACACAGAAGGTCACGAAAAAAAAGGAGAACTTTTGCTCATTTTTTGTTATCGAAAGAGATGTAAGTGTTATATAGAAATTCTATATTATTATTAAGGAAAAAACTTTATTTAAAAAAGTGGGTAATAAACTGAACCTATACATATTTTCCTCCTCCATAAGAAGATGAAGTGAATAATATGCAAGGAAGACGGTTATATAATTACTACCTTGTTGTACCTCAAAGTGATTCATGTGAACAATTATCCAAGGTTTCTACTCTACTACAATTCGGAGCAAGTAACGTGATTCCTAGCGTAAGTGGCAACTTGTACAAATTATTCTCATGTGTTCGTGTTCTATATATTCTCTCGTTTTGATTCTACGACTTGTTTAATATTTTCTCATGTGTTCTTTCTTTCCTGATAGGTCGTGTAGAAATACCCTTCGGTACGGTTGACCGAGATCAGTTTTCCGCAACCTTTGCGGGTGTTGAAGATTCGCCTTACAGTAGAATTACGATCCAACCATTAAGGGTGTGAAAGTTAAAAATAAATATTCTTCAATAGATGTGAGAAGAAAGGTAGTAATTTCATCCCGAGTAACTTTGTGTATAACCGTGATTCATTCTAGATCGCTCTTGTGAATAGACATCATGATTTCTTCATAAATCTTTAAAATTTAACACCAATAATAATTACGCAAAGCAGTAAATTCTCTACTATAGAAAGAACGAGAAAAAATATAAAAATTTGTTAAGAGAACTCTCGGGACGTTTTCTTGCGGTCACTCCTCAAATGCTTGCAGTAAACGCCTGCCAAGGTCTGGCCGAAGTAGTAACTCCCTCCCGCGGGAAATTATTACTTGACCGGACCATGCGATTAAAGTGTTACTCGGGAGGGAACTTACGCGAAATGTATTACTTGGCCGAACCCTTGACCGGGTATAGAGAGTTTCGACTGACATGCTTGCAGTAGCAGTTCACGTGAAATTAAATTTCTTAACGTGTACATGTCGCTTGCATTCGAACTGTAACAGACTGTGCATGACGGACACTCTGTTTTCTAATATCAACCAAATGCCTCTTAACAATATGTGCAATGGTTCGCGTTTCCTTCTAATTCGAGACCATCTCCTTGCTTCTCTAGAATCAACCAAATGCTTCGTAACAATATGTGCACTGGTTCGCGTTTCCCTCTGATTCGAAACCATCTCCTTGCTTCTCACCTTTGGCTGCAGAATCCATGTCAGTCCTGCGTGATAACAATACTCTGCACGCACCCTGAGTTGATCTGGGAGCCACGAATAACAGACCGGTCCACAGAAGTCTTACTTGGCGCAGGGGCCCGGCCAAATAAGACTATGAGCGAATGGGCCCGGTCAAGTAAATAACTACTCCCACGGGTTCAACTTTGACACCCCCTAATAGGTGGTACTTAGTTCGGTCAGTGAACGTCCAATTACATCCGAATCTCGAACTCGTGCGCATCGATGAAGTTGAAGACCCTGGATTGTGCAGACAGCAAGCCGGTGAGGAGAGATTCGTCCGGAAAGGAGTTTAGACTGTTGAGGGAGTATCAGTACTGACCGAGAGCAATGTGCACCAGTTTGCACATTGCTCTCGGTACAACCTACAGAATAGGGACAACTCGATGCCACACTGACGGTGTGCATATGTCGAGAGAGAGTGCAGTCGTTTCAAGAGTCCACCGTTTCTAGAGAGTGTATTGAGGGCTTCTGATGAATGCGAGATCAAACAATACAAATTCCGAATCCATGACTCATTTTCAAGACCAAGAACTGCAAGTGAATGGTCAGTCTAATCTCGGCTGGGGAGATATTTATATAATAAATTCTTAGTTCCTGGGTAATAATTAGTGGAACTGCAGAGTAAAGTCGGGAGGAAAATCTCTAAATAATGGAACATATGTTCATGATGAACTCATGAACAGAAGAATATGAGCGAATGCTTACTTCTGAAAAGACTATGCTAGTAGAACAGTAACCCGATATAAGATGGTGCCTCGGGATTAGTGGAGCCCCTGGCAGCTTTCATTTTCATCAGGGCTTTATCCAGTAATTCACCCTACTGCACGATCGCGATCCATTCGACGAGTTGTAGTAATAAAGTTTCTAGTGGGCTCCAAATTTAACTCGCGTATCTACGTACAGAACGTGGTTATAGAGCAGCTCTTTTCCTGCGAAAGCTGGTCAGGTGATATCCTCACTGCTGATTCGGTCGGATTTGGCATGTACGTAATCTCTCTAGTCCTCTTTGTTTTCCATAGAGCCGCTGAAATTTCTGTGCTGTCTCATCGCTCAACGGTGTCTGAGCTTCAGGACCAGCAGATTCCGCACGCAACATTTCTATGGGTTTCGAGCCTGCTACGCTCTGGATCGGGATTTCGTCTTCTCCGATTGGTTCTACGCCTGGTCCTTTCCCATTTGTTCCATTGGAGAGGTCAGAGGCTTTTGGAGAGGTTCCCTGTTTTGTATGTGCTTTAGCTCGGGCTTTCCATACATCTAGACCATGAGAAACATGCTCGGTGAAAACTGCTGTCTGTCTCATGTGCGAGCCCATCTGCACGAGTAAACGTTCACGTGAGTTACTAGACAGAAGCGGTTCAACCACGGCTCTTGAACAAATGCAACAGCACTATTACTGCGTGTAATGGTCGGAAGTGAACTGATTCTGTAGTCAGCTTCTAACAGAGTCAACATCTAGCCGAAGGAATATAAACACAGGGATTCTACATGATTACCTGTGTAACGAGAGCGTAGATTGGAAGTGTGCTGTAGCTCGCGAGAAGTTGCGTTCCAAACCTGTTAGCAGAACACGAACCAAATTGCTCACATTAGACGAGGACAGCTAACTGAATCAGAGAAATACGAGGCAGTACTGCTCTGCAACTGGACATCCTTCCTATTACAAGGGGCTGACCATGACAATAGTGTGTAAACCGTGCAGAGTGTAACATGTGGTGTGAGACCCAAAACCTGAAGCTTGAAGCTCCCAGTGCTCTTATTCACGCGTATTCTGCTTTCTGTAGGCTAAGTCACGAACTTCCAGTTGTATTCCAAGAACATAACACGTAAACATATGCTCCGGAGCATCTTTGACAAGAAAGGGATCATGTGATGCGCCCCTCCTTGTTTGAGCTCGAGGGAACTTTGTGCCGGTATAATTAGACTATCTGCCTTAAACTTCCCTAATCCAGTTACAGTGTTATGATTGACGGCTTCTCTGACAGTTGCACCGTCAATGATGAGCATGCGCAGATCTATGTGGAAGATATGAGCCGAGTTCAATGATTAGTCAGCTGAAGCCGAGCTGACGAATTGATATACGTACCCCACAATGAGTCGGACGATGAGAAGCGTGTGATTCCCAAGGATGCACGAGTGCCAGCCAAACGTTGCCTGCCATCCAGGAACAGGGCCCACATTAACAATTATATTTGCGTTACTGCCCCCACGCACTTGATGTCCTTTCCCAACATACTGAATTCCGGAAGTACAGGCTCCGGATGTGAATATTCGCGTATTAACATCCGGAGCCTGCACTTCCGGAATTCATTGTGTCCATTACTGTAAAGAAGAAGAAGGAATATACAAGCAGATAAGGTCAGAAGTATGGCGAATTCCTGTTCGGACTACATACCCACAGCCAGAAGAAAACAGCAAGCTCGAAGGAGTTCTGCAGTTCACGACAAACACATGAATGTCATTGTTGGATGCTGCAGTTCACAACACACACATGACTGGCATTGTTGTATGCACAACGTTTAGAGAATTCGCAACTGAAGAAACCTGAGAATCTACTTCCTGCAGGAAATCACCCCTCACCTGAAAAATGACAAAATGTATAAGTTTTAAAAGGATTTTTGGCCGCTTAAACCAAAACAGGTCATTGCTGGGTCTCACGGCTTCCGCCATATCTTTATATGTTTTGTGTTGTTTCTCTGAGTCCTTTTCACTCTCAATAACCTGCAATGCATGTCTCTTCGCTTGCAAAGCAAGGGTTGAGATAATATGTTGCTGCTTTGCTCCGATGATTAAAATCAACTGCAAGTAACCAATCACACTGGGTCATTTCGTAGCCATTTCCAAGTGTTATTGGTTTGTCCTGACTATACCTTCAAAACATGGGCCCAATGCCTCTTCGATCGGATTTTCAACAAGGACACTGAACCCTTCCTTCCTGTCGGAAGCTTAAGACCTTATTAAACGTCAACAAACAAGGCAAGATAGCAGCAGAAGCATCTAAATACTCACGGCTACCTTCAAAACATGGGCCCAATGCCTCTTCCATCGGATTCTCAACGAGGACACTGAACCCTTCCTGTCGGAAGCTTAAGACCTCATTAAACGTCAACAAACAAGGAAAGATAGCAGCCATCTAAATACTCACGGCTGTGGGAATGAACGCCGCCCAAAAGTATGTGTACCAGCCTGCAGAGATTACCATGAATAATCAGCTTACGTAATTCAGAAAGAGGAGTTGACATATAAAACCCTGAGGAAGTATGCTGACAAGACTCTCACATTTGCAGCATCAACTTGAGCAGAGACTGCGTACGCATGACTTTCTCTTCAGTGGAAGAGGTTTACCATAAACATTGAACAGGAGAAACAGGACGACAAATGCCCAGAGCCACCAGCTGCAAGTTCACAGTTACAGGTAAATTACTGTGGGCAGAAGGATACATATTCAGAAGGACAAGGGTGAAGTGCATTTGCAGCTTAAGATCTGGTAGCAGCTGTAAAAACATCACCCAAATATCAGACTCGGGTAGAAGCACAAGCCGAGAATTTGCACTCACCTGATTCCGATCACGGATTTGAAATCGACCTCCATAGATCGAATAACATAATCACGAAAGTTGAATTCATCCGTCAATTGATGAGTCTGATGGCAACCGACAACGAGACTCAATCAGAGCTGGACGTCATATAAAAATGCCTTTTAGAAGTCATGAACTGAACAACCCTCATGATCCTCACCAAGACACGAGGCACTTACAGACAAAAATCCAACTCGGAACACCAGGTAATCTTCCCTTGAGACTGAGGCGAAGAACTGCTGAAAGCAGCAAAGCTGTCAACCAATCGAATATATAAGTCAGTACTGGGGCTTCATCAACCGGCTTCCTGCATGCAGTTGTAGTCAAGGCCATGTTTAAGAAGCGAACGGCCGTGTTCAGATTTCAGGGATTAAAGAGGGATGCGGCTCGACAATGGATAGGCTGAGAACATACTATCCAGAGTGTAAAGGGGTTCTCGTAACAAGGGTGAGAGCGTTTGTCTATGAAACCGTAACCAGAAGCTTTTCTGCCTCGAAGCCTCTCACAATATCTGTTCTCCAGGTCTGCAAACAGTGTGTTGGTCCATGAATATAGCAGTTAGATGCAAGAACTATCCTCACACAAGGTAAGTCGAGATATTTCTAACGCAGAGAAGTACATAGTAAGTAGCAGGCACCCACGTCTAAAATCCGGCTAAAACTGCCAAAATTAAATTGCATTCAGCACGGGCTATAGCAGCTCTCATACCCCATATGCAACTACTTTGCACCACAAAAATTAGTGGAGAGTGTGCTGGCTGATTTCTGACATCAACAAGCCTTCAAGTTCTTACCTTTCTGGGTGGTCACATTTTTCTGGCTGGCATTGCTTCGACACTCTGCCTCCCAGTGTTGCCAATTATGCAGCTGTTACATTGGGAATACCAACGGATTTTGAAGTGATAAGCACCAGCAGGACAACATCTGATCGAATATAAATATCTGAGCTGTATCACTCAACCTTGGTACTGGAAAACAGAACTGGTAATGGTGAAGCAGTGCCAGAACTCACCCTTGCGAATCCTAGAATCACAGTTAAGAGGCTGTACGTCACGTGAGTTATTGCCAGTACAAAAATAAAGATGTGAAGCTGATGCAATCCTTCGTATGAAACAAAAGAGTTCTTCCCCTGCAGCAGGCCGGTTAACCATGTAAGATCCAGAGTGACCTGAGTGTATATTTCGAAGTACGCAAGATCAGGGTCACTCAACTGTATGAAGGCTTTGTATTGATAGGTAGAAAAACTGCAATTCTCGAAATCATGTAGTTAAAGCCCTGATTATAGGTTCTAATGATGGCGAACCCTCGGACAAAACTCCTAATCTGGCATCTGAGAAGAGCTTCCAGACTCTGGAGCTTGCCTTGTCTTTACAGTAAGTGCTGCCACCTCCGGCTAGCATTCGCCGGTGATCATACGAATTCACGAATAAACCCAACAGCCTTCTGTGAGCAGTTTCACCGCCCTCAGAAGCTGCTGTTCCCGATGAGGCTTTCTCTTCTTGTCTTTCACAAGGCAGCATGTGACTTGCGAAGTCGTCCGACACACAAATTTTAGTTATAGCATTCTGGAGGACCGTGAGCAGCAAGGAGATAAATCCCAGAAGCATCAATTCTGTGGCACAAAGTTGAGGCACAATTAGAAAATCATGTACTTCAGAAAAAGACCCACAAGTGATCGTTAATTGGGCTATGCGGAGTAAACGAGTCTACACGGGGCAGTTGACGGAAGAAATAGATGTAAGGCAGCAGCACCTTCAGTCAGTTTGTCCAACACCTTTCGCAGCGGTTTCTGGTTCTTGGCCTTCAAATACTGGAAGGACATGGAGGTAAAGCACAAGCGAAGTTACGACTTGGTAATAACTGATAGGATACTCTGGCACATGACCAAAATTCTTCAAAGATTGGGACTGACCAGATATCTAGGCAGAAACGTACAGTTTCGTTAAATCCAAAGACTTCGACCGTGTATATTGATCACTTGCGAGAAGAGTCCAAAAGCACTGGAAAATGCAAGTTAATGCAGGGCCGAATCGAAGAAGTACTCTCTAGCGGGCTTTAACGGAGCTGCTAAATGCAGTAATATCTCGGCACTACATTGTAACCATGTCTAAGCTATGAACTACAAGATTGACATCCATGAGCAACCCTGTAACTGCTCACTACAATTCGGAGTCGCAGCTGACAACGTCCAAAGATTACGCTCACTTCTCAGTAATCCAACATGGAACCTCACGCGAAGCGTTGCACGAAAGTTTGCGTACCTTCTTGAATTTATGTATGAGCCGTTCCAGAAGCAAGGAAGCAGCAACGAAGGAACATGCTGCAATTGCCACCGCGTAAGTCGGTGTATCCTCGAGAGACGTTTCTTTCTCCTCATCACCCGCCATCTCTTTTCAAGCTTAGCTCGCAAATGAACCCACAAACTGCACAAGATCACCTATCAACTACAAAACCTCCTACCTTCTATATGAATAAGACTAACACCTGGGGCCCTGTTGTCCTTATCCCGCTTCCAGTATACAGTTGAGATGCACTGGAAATTTGGATCCGATGTCAAGGACGAATCAGTTCATCTCCTAGCGCTTTTCCCACCAGAGAAGCCATTTGAACTGTCTCAGAAAAAAGTGCATCTAATAGTTAGACATCCCCTCAACGAGAACTCAGAGCTTGATTTCCACGACCACAGCCTCAAAGCTACTGTTCAAGACGAACGGTCGATGGTCTAGACAATCTCCCAGCGACTGAATGAACTCAGCTTCAATCTTTCCAATGTCTGGAACGCCGCGCAGAGTCTGCAGTCTCAATGCATTGGCTTCACAAGTCTACCTGTATAGGAGACCTCAATCCGTGTCTCGCATTCACTGCAGCTGAAGATCACAGAGAAGGCTTCTCAGTTTCCCTGGACACTACACTTCAAAAGTTAGAATCCTCATCCTATCTGTACCTCAGTAGCCAAGATTGTAAGACGATAGGTTAGCTGAAGAACTCATGACCTCACCTCAAATATACCCTTCTCCGGAAGGCTGTGGGCTCAAGAACAAAGCCCAGAACCCCAAGTGCTAAAAGTGCATTACTCTACAGCACATGACTCGTGGATTTTAAGCAGAATTGAACCTGAGTTGACAGGGTAGAACTGGAAGCATGCAATAAGAGCAACGAATCATTCATGTCAGTCACACGCGTAAGAATACCTCCAAGCACCCTCTGATTGATGAAAGATGTGGGGAACAGTGGGGCGCGGATGGTTCGGGATGACGGTGTGATATTTCCCGCTGCTCCAGTATCAGAGACAGACAGATGATCGAGTTTCCTAATCACAGTCAAAACCTCCTAAATTTGAGATTCGCGCTTGTTTATTTTGGTCGGGAGCCAGGCTCTGGACCAGATCTTGGCGCACTTCAGAAAATCTTTTCGCTCGAGGCCAAACTGTCCTTCTCACAACAGGTCCCATATAGTTAAGAAACCAATGGGGTTTAAAACAAACAAACCCAACAAAAGCTCTGTCAGCGTCCAGCGGCAGTAGCTGTGGTGTACCGCTACCGTTTACTTTTCTTCCCTTTCTTTCTTCCTTTGTTTAATGTGCTAGGCAGGTGCAATCAAAATTTTTATCATCACAGTGGTACTTGAACAGCAGGTGGGGGGGACGAGGGGGGAAGGGTGGGACGAGGGGGAACATCAACCGTGAGGGCCCACCATCATGCTCGCATCAGCTCCGAGCTTTCATGAGTGCGTATATATTGGAACATACTGCTACTGTACCGAAAACTCATATGTCTAAGGGTGGATGGATCTTTTAGTTTTCAACTAAAAGATGGATGGATACCCAGCTCACTGCTTGTGGTCCAGATCATAGTGGGTATTTTCTTAGTGGGTCCGCGCTGCTGATAACTTTGGTCGTGATATCATGTCAGCTTGAGGCTAACTACCACATACGAGCCCCCCCTCAATGAATGCCGTTGCCTCCGGTTCCGATCCAGATAACGTGAGACTGTTCAATTCCGCGGAATACATCTTCAGCACTCGGTTTGCAACTTCTTTTTTCTTCTGTAGAGCTGCAGAGCTTTAGAACCATGAGGCCGTGCGCACTACCTACCAGTGCTGCACCCATTCCTGGTATTTCGCTACTTTTACTGACACTCCCGAACTATGTCTGCGATCCTTGACAGCTGAAGTGACGGTAAAGGGAAAATCATATGATATTGGTATCGTATAAGAATTATATCCGGACCGGTTGTTAATGTCCGGGTCTGGGTAATGCACCCGAAGTCCTGATCAGGGTTACACGAAGTCACCGACGGCAGGAGAATGGAATGTCGAATCTCTCCATGGAGGAGATTCAGCACTGCTTGATGTTGCTGTAGCCGGTGGGGGGCTGCGGGCACCGTTGGCAGATAGTCCGAATCCCGCCAAGGCTGCGGTCACGTCAGCGCTGGTAAGCTCTCGGGTAGTTGGATTCCCTCCTTTTGTCCACAGCTACGGCCACGCATGATAGCTTTTCTGCTTGACCGCCAACGCTGCCTTTTCTGTCGTACCGATGTGCCCCCGTCATCGAAAACTTCACATGAACATCTTAAATTTGACAAGGAACAAGTCAGTGGCACAGCGTTGGAATACCTTCATAGTCCCATGTCCTCAGTACTGTATGTTGAAAGGATGTTGGTGTTAGGATGTTGGCGAGTTAGCACTGGTCTGGTGAGTATACTGTACTTCAGTCCTGAGAGTAAGATTTCCTGACCGACATCCAGCTGACTCGTGGTCTGGTGTTTCTCTCTTTTACTACTCTCTCATGCTAGAAACACTACAAGAAGGAAGACAACAAGCCTCCAGGAAGTTCGGTTCATCACTCGGCACGTCTGAGCTGTATCACAGGATTTTCAGCTTCCTCCGCTGCAATTTCACCAGCTAGCCTTTAGTCCAGCAAAGTCGACTCTCATGTTCAAAAGCATTGGATGCTCAAACGTTGCAAAATTATACGGCTCTGACGAGCATTTGGTCTGTCTTTGTCCCTTGCTGCTGGCCTACTTGAAACGCTTGTCCGAAACCAACATTCCGCACTGTATACGGAACTGCTTTATGCCCGTTTGACTTCAAACCATGATGTCGGACACAACACCACGATAAAGGAAGGGTAGCATCAATCCATGAGAATTGCACTCCGTAAGCTAAACTTACAGTGCAACTTTAAATGTTAATAGGAAGATTCTGTGGGTGGTGCTCACTGGAAATCGAAGGAAGATAAAGTACATTTCGATCCGCACTGAAGGGAAGAAAGTCTGCTTAGTTTCTTGTTATCGTCATAGCAGTGTTTCTAAAACTTAAGACTGGAAATAAAACCAAGAATCTAGCAAATTTCTGGAAGAAAGTCTTTTGTATGTCACGTTCTACCGATCTCCACAGCAGTTCTCTTGAATTTCACTACAATTTCTCAGGGGCCTCCTTCTCTCGGAACGCATCTGTGCACCCTACAGGAAAGTATCGGCTATACCGGGGGATCATTTTCGGCGGCAGCCTTGCATACCTAAGAATAGAAGAATGCTTTCATAAATCTAAATATGTTAGAGCTCTTGTGCCCGGAATGACTGTCGAGACGTACTTCGGAATCTCTACGCTGGACAGCCCGTAGTGATTCATCACTCTTAAGTGCTGCAGTTGAAATGTTGTGAACTATTATCGCGTACTTGCACAATCTGGAAACCACAGGTACTTACGTTCACAATCCAGGTTCATCCAACCATAAACCTTTCCGAGCTTCAGAAGTTCAGTGTACCAAGTGTTACAGGCTTTTTGTTCCACGTCCGTTAGAGGATATCGACAGCGAGTTTGGGTCAGAGCTACTTCGTAACTTGAACCTGAGGATTGACGAGTAAACTCAACAGTATAAACCTTTCTGTATGATTACAAAGAGCGCTAATCCGCCCAGTCTGTAACGCGTTTGATCATAACTTCAGTTGCCATTCGATTCTTGAGAAGTAAAGCAAAGCCTGGCTTAGTATCTACTTGGTCCATCAAACGCGCGTCAATCTCTTGCTGATCTGTGTCTCAGTCGGATGGACTTGTCGATGTCCACTTCGCATTGATTTCTCACCAGGATATCGAACTAGTATGTGGATGGAAGCCCTGGATGGTTCCCACACCTTTAACATGATCACTTTGTCCATTCTTGACCAGTGAAGATACATCCCTGGGCCCTGGCATATAGTGAAAAGCCTTTTCAACTATGCTGTTTGATAGGTCACCAAAAAGGTTAATGCTAGGATTGTAGAGTTTCTTTTGTGTTCTCACTCTCGTTCTTAATGTGTCCATATGAGAACCCTTCGCGTAACCACCCGTGGGTACAACTCTGACCGTGACTGAACCTGGCCACCATCCCCATAAAGCCAAAGTAGTGCGTTCGGTGCTGAAAACAACTTTGTCTTGAACGGCAAAGTGCGCTAAAGAAGCGTGTGAGAGTTTATGTCTTCATCAGAGCTCTACTTGTTCGTTATTGGCTCTCAAATGCGAACGAAGTCCTCTTCAAGGAGAGCTGGACCTAGTTTTGTAAAGACTCACTGGGGGAACACTTACAATTTTACAGTAAGGAAGTCAACCGTCTCATTTCACCCATCATTTCTCATTCTCTTCTGAGAGTGTTGACCAGTAGCATCTCTGCCCGAACGAGGAGCTTTTCGATGTCCGTCGATATCCCCTTCGATCATGGTGGAGGATCTCATGAGTGCGGTAATCACAGTTGAATGTGGATCAACTTGCACTGACTCAAGACTTGTCAAAAAAAGCCCCTAACCTTATAATTTCAAATGTCTATGACGTCAGATCCGGCTAAAGGATTGGTCAGGGCCAAAGTGGCAGAGTGGGTCCATGACCTAGTTCCCGTTACCATTCCAGATGATAGCTTCTCTGTGGAAAAAACACAGGCATAGACAGAATCTGCGAATCAGCTGCGGATAGGAAAGTAGGAGACGGTAGTAGAGCTCCTCCAAAGGAAGTCTACAGAATATTAGGGGGTGTCAAAGTTCAGGGGAAGATTCTTCAACGGCAAAGAGGTAAATGGCCGTAAAATTGTCACAGATAAGATTGTATGTAACCGCGACTCATTCTGGGTCGCACCTGTGAATGAACAACAAAATTTTATCATTGATTATTTTTCTATCTCTACACTCAAAGTAATTACTCTTAGCAGCAGAGAATCCGTTGCAAAAGAAGGCGGATGAAATCAGTGAGTAGCCGTTAAGAAATCGCCCGCGGCGTTTTCCTGCGGGTACCTCAGGAGGTGCCCGCATGAAGAGCGGGCCGCAGTCTGGCCGAATCCGTAACTCACTCCCGCGGCTCTCGAATATTCAGAAGGTTCTTTAACTTTGACACCCCCTATTGTGGCTTCTTTCTCCTGACTACTCTCTGGATTATGTCTATCCAGATGTGGGTTGGCTCTGACCACCTCAAGACTCATCCATAGGGAACGTTTATAACAATTCAGAATGGTCCAAAGGATCACGTGGAACTTGTGCCCCATGTAGATTTCATGCAAGTGCGGTGAAACTAGAGAGTAGGATGTATACTAGTGATTCTTTGCTGCCCCTAACACCAGTACTCAGCTGGTGTATATACTCTGCACCGATGGCTGGAGAATATCCATCATTGTTATGTGGGGCTACTTGTTCTCCACACAAGTGGGAGGGAAGACTTTCGAACTTGCCTTTCATGAAAAGTAGTGGCAACTGCTTAGACTTCTGAACGTCATAAACCGATTCCAAGATACACCTCCAAGTTGTGACTTGTGACACGAAACAGGCCCTACTTCATACTCTCTCAAGGACTATCTTCCTAGCCCTATTTCCGTAATTTTGTCCGTATGCTCTAGCCGCGACCACTTTAGAACCATTCGAACCTGCTGAAAACGCTGGAAACTGTAAAACTTTTGGTCACGTAGAAGGAGGGCAAGCTATGAAAAAGCTATAGCATTTGATCCGTATCTCCGTAAAAGATAAAGCGTGTTCAGATCATGCACAGCTTTCGAAGTGCTCTTGCGCAGAAACTGGAAAAGGTGAGATTTCCCGTGCCAAGAAGGACTCAACTCAACATATCGCTCTACTGCCAGAAAGTCGATTTTCCAAGATAAAGTTTTTCCAAGAACTAGCTCTTTTGTGCCGATGTAGCATCTTCTTTTGGCCTCTCTGTCAGCTACAAGTCTATAATGGATACACACTAGAACCTCTTACGCTTGATAGAGCTACTAGACTTTTATTATCAGCAGATGTGAGGGCTTCTATCAGCATCAAGTTTAGATCCTTCCAGACATATGAAAGTTAACAGCTTCATGTCCACCACCAAAATTTGATATAGGCAATTCAAAACGCTGGAGAAAAAAAGCACCCCTTGGTAATGTTTTGCTCGCAACGGGTTCCTTTTTGCCGAGTACTCGTATGAAATCGTCTGAATCTGCAGCCCAGGGGATAGAAAACCGTTTGCGAGTACCCGTATGAATTTCTAACCCTTTCATCACTTCAATCTACAAAATTTTAACATAAAGATTAACAGGAGAGAAACACCTCTAATACAAACTCTCTTTGGTGCCATTAAACCAAGTGTACTGATAATAATCTTATAGTTAATACTTAGCCAGCGTAATTCAAATACTTTCACAGTCTTTGAAATATGTTTGATATCAATCACCATTCGTTTAGCCCTGGGGGGTTTAATGGATCTTTTAATAAACATATGTAATGAAATTTATAAAAATCGATTAAATAAAATAATTTTTTCTATTTTGTAGGAGTTTATTAAATAAATTATTTTATATACACAAAATTGATTTTTAGAGATTATTTTATTTTATTTACAGATATGCTATTTTAAATTTTTGTTCTTTTAAAATATTGAGGTATTACAATACCTCTTGACTCTGCACGTGTTATCAGCAAATAGACAAAGTTGCCTCTCGAGATATAAACCAATTGTATAGATTTGATAACATAATGCATATCGAACATATCGCGACTAAGGATCCGCATAAACCAGTCTCGTAAAATCATGTTATATAAGACGTGGACGCATAAAACCAAGTTATTATATCGGACTCATCAGCAATCCTTATTCGCACCCGAATGAAAGTGACATCCTGACCCATTACAAAATACTTAATATTTGCAGCATAGATTAGTGCTGGTTGAAGAGTTGAGAATATTCTGTTCCCAATGTAAAGAATGAGCTACCTTAAAATCTTTATTTTTGGAGAAATGGACGTACTTGCTAAATTATGACATATATTTGATATATTTGAATTCTAAAATGTGCCAGCGAGCCACAATGTGCAAGTGTATTAGGTTTGGAGAAAAATGTTAAATTTTAGACAAATTGAAAGGCATAAAGCAGAGTCTTGAGAATAATGTAAAATAAATATCAAAGTAGATCTCAACTTTATTTGATAAATATAACACTCTATTTATTTGACTTCAAAAGGTTAGATGAAATCAGTTTGATTTTTAGAGTGGAATGCTACCATAACATTTAAATCCCCGGTATGAGTATAGAAGCATGGAAGGGAATATTTTTTTTCTCTCGTAGTGTTCTTTGAATCTGAAGAAAGATTTTTTTCTGCTCCAAGAAACCCCCAATCATTTCCCTCTCAATATTTAGTAGTTTGTTTTGAGAGTTGTGAAAAGCTTTAATTTGATTATTTATTTCATTAATTCCAAATTGAGATGAAGAAGTAATCACCAGAAATTTTTTGCATTATGGTTAAATTTCTCAATTATCTAAAACCCGCAAAATAAAGTCTTCTGGATTATGGGGAGCACGTGTAGTCGTATGGGGGTTTGAAGATGGTGAGTAACTCATCACACGTCACCCTTCGTGCATTAATTTAATATCTCTATGTTAAAGTTCTACACGTTTGTCTTGTAGAATCTCTATGTTAAAGTTTTATTTCCCGACTACAAAATAGCTCTCACACGACAAACGTGTAGAATATGCTTGTGCAAAAAGGCGTTTTCTTGTATATATAAAAAGAATTTGGAGATGGAGGAGATGAATATGCATAGGTGGGTTAATTTATTATCTAACTATTTTTTCCAAAAAGATTAGATAATAAATTAATTTTTTATTTATTTGAATATTTGAGCTAAGCAGGCTCCCGTGCTTATATCCTCCAAGGTGCATCTAGACCCCCTGCACTTATGGGTTAAGTCTGGCTCCTTCCGCACCTCTTGGTTCAGCTAACATAAAATAACTAGAAAATAGTTTGATTTTCTATTTATTTAAAATATAATTATATCTAACACATATATTTTCTTTAAAATTTATACCTTAATTTTTTCTATTAGCTCGGCATAAAATTTATATCTATTTCTATAACAGCAAGCTAGCAAAAATCCCCAAAGGTGATCTTGCGTGCATTATTTAGTTGCCACTAGACTACTTCAAAATGATCCGAAATCTTGCGTATCAGCAAGTCTTGCTGATACGCAAGATTTCGGATCAGATTATTTTGTAGTAGTCTAGTACGCATTTTGATACGCATTTTCTTCAGCGCAAAGATGCTGCAAGTAAGCATAGTTGCTGTACGTGTTCCAAGGACCTTTGCTTTTGCCGCGGCAATCATCTTGTTGTACTGCAGGTAAGACCAATCTTTATCGATCAACTAAACGACGACACCTGCCGAATTACTCCGAGCGACAATTCGTGATCAATCAATATACGGATTGTGAGAGCGTCAACTAACAACCAGAGGGGGAGATCTAAAACAGCAATCTCTGCAGGGTTTCAGTTTGCTACGTACTAACGCATTCACCTTCCATGGTCAAGTCATTGCCATTGCCTTTCATGACTTCATATTTCCTTCGACGTACACATTTTCATGCCAGCGTTCACATTCACCTCCTCATCTTTCGATATGCAAAATATGCTAACTTATTGTCTGACCTTTCTCGTTAGAAAAGGTTAGGTAGTAAATTAAATGACTGGAGGAATTAGGGTTTCTTTGCTTGCAGCTATCAAACGTATACTTTCAGAAGCGCTTCTGTCTTCGCTCTCCTTGTGGGTTATGTTTGGACTTTTTCTGCAACTCAAGGTGCTGTTAACATTTATGGTTTAATTATTTTTCTTAAAATTTACTATAGATTTCCTATTTAATATTTATATTTTTCCAATAACAAAAAGCAAGCAAGAATTTAGCAGAAGTTCATGTTGCATGCATCTATATAATCGCCTTCATTCAATGTAGTGTCAAGACTCTCAAATGGGTGATTTTTTCGCAGTTTTCTACTTGATTAGAGGATGCAATAATAGAATGATCTTGGAGTTCATAAACACATGTAAATTTTATGGTTTTAATAATAATATTCTAAGTATATTGCATCCCATCCTAGTATCAAGTTCCGAATATACCAAATACTGAAGGAGTAACGAGATGCAAAGATTAAAAAGATCAGATCCTTTCTCATACGATAGAGATAGATAAACCGAATGAATCAACATACAATTAATTAAATACAGTACGTGAGAACAAACCATGAGCATGTACTAGTATGTATTCTGCAAGTGAAAAGGTTCATCTCAGATCTTGGAATATGATCTCTTGTCTGCAGTGAAATAGTTGTCGAACGTGAAATCTTTAGAAGTCTGTGATATCTTTTTCGTCTTCAGATGCAGTTCATTAAATCTTTCATTAATAAACACAAGAAGACTGATTATCGCTGAATCATTTTAGAACATCTGACTAGTCGTCCGGAAGTTTCTAATCTAAAGTCTTCGAATATGGATGAGGATTTTCTGACTTTGGACTGGAAGATATTTGGGCAACACTTCTGCTATCGAGGTCAAGTCGGAACGCAAAACATTTGAGGACAACAGATAAGAATATGATTCCAATGGACATTTGAAAATAAAAAGTCAAAATAATTGCATGGGAACGGAATAATCACCACCTATGAGTTCTTGATTTTACCATCTTGGAATAAAGCTTGGATTTCCATACCTAAGCTCAGTTGTAAACGCTGGCGTTGTTCAAAAAACTATATATAAAACTATTCAATATTGTTCATCAACTTTTGCATCTTCACAATAAATATTGATTCTTAAATTACTATATTATTATTCAATTATTGTATCTGAATTTTTCAGAGTTAAACCTTGAGGATATATTTACTTGTTGCACAATGCTTGATGTAGAAATTCTCATTACTTTGTTTTGAATATTTATACACATTGATATCCAAAGTTGCTTTGAGTTAGAGTATGTTCATTTGACATGGATCTTATATATTTGTTGTACATACTACATTGGATTTTCATAAAGTTCACTCTAAGCTAAATACAAAAGAGAGTATTGTTCTTGACAATGTATATCTTTTACACTAAGTGTAGTATTCAAATGTCGCAACTTAGTGTGAAACAAGATTTTGATAATATTAACAATTACAAACATACTTTAAGTTCATTGTTTACTATATAGTATGCTTCAAATATCATTTCAAAAATCTAAAATCTAAATCTAATATAGAATTAAAGATTCTGCAATTCTACTTTTGCTGTCCAAATGTTTCTTCTCGGTATTCTATTATTCATTTGTAATGTCCATATAAACAACTTCATAAGTCCAAAACTGACTCTTCAATAGTCCATTTTATTTTTCTGAATAGTCCAAAACTTGTATTACAGTCCAGTTTTAGTGAATAGTTAGATTTTTAATATTTTCAAGGTTTCATATGTCTCCATATTATGGTACTTCTCATTGGGTGGAAACTTGCATGGCAGCAGTTATGAATTATTCATTGTTCTAGTCACACTCTCTTATACTGATACACGTCTAGTTAATGTTTATTTATGAAAGAGAACTTTTGTGAATCTTGGGTTCTCTTGCACAAAATATAGTACTTACGTATTAAGAGAGTGTCAAGCTTATGCGGATTGGAACGATATGAGTAGTAGGAAACAGCTCAACTTCATTTGTAATTTAATCAGTTATTTTTTCACATTTTTTTCACTCCGATCTTGAAAATTTAGTTTTCATGAGCACTAACATTATCATCGTTGCAGTCAATACCGCAATCAGTCATAAATTTCTGTTGATGTGGAGAACTCTCTAGGGTTCGAGGGTTCACTAGTTTTCTCGGTAAACATAGGTGCAAGTAAAATAAGGTATTTTTTATTCAAAATAATAATAAATTTAAAGTTTATTTTTGTAAAAGTATGATATTCTATATATTCTATATATTTTTTTGAGTTTTAAAATAATAAAAGTTCTAGAAATTTCAAAAATGATATTTTCACTAAAAAGTATCTCTTTTTTATGTTTAAATAGGAAAATAAACTATTAAGGTATTTGATTTACAATTTGACTCACAGGTGATGTGGAAAAATACTAAATAGTCCAAGTGAACCCCAAGGCTCGAAGGTAACAACAATCTTCAAGTTTCCGAACACAACACTAGTTATAAACTCATTGCTGCTAAACTCCAAAATTCTGTATGTTTTGTATTCAAATCAAACACCAAGATTCTAAGTTTCACTAGTTATGTAAAGGAGTGAATATGCATGCAACATGAATTTCTGGGGATCTTTTGCCTGCTTGTTGTTATCGAGAAAGAAATAAGCTGAAAAGAAAATCCAAAGTTATCTCTGAATATTAAATATTAGCTAGACTTGGATATGCGAAAAGATCTTTACATAACCGGTTAGAGAAAAGTAAACTCACTTGCTTCAAATACTACAAGTGCGACCATCTGTGCTTACAAAAAGAATATTTTTATCAACCGATTAATGTAATATCTAATCAACTAGCTAATCATTATAACTTAAACCCTTCCAGAGAAAAAGCTAAGCTCAGTCTCTTCATTAAAATAAGACTTTGCATAGTCCCAAAATTGTCATCCAAATAGTTTTCATATGTCCACTAAAAATTTCTTTTGTTTCTCGAATGTACCATTTTTGTTTTAATTGTTTTAAGGGAGGTCATTATTGTAATATAATTTTTTAATTTTTTAATAAATATAATTTTAAAAAAAGATAAGTTAATATGATGATATATAAAGAATTTATAATATATTTACCTCTACTACGTTATAAACAATAATATAGATTCAAGAATCTTTACTGAGCAAGTAAAACAACTTGAATATCAATTATCACATAACAGTATGTGATCACTTCTAACTATAATATTACCTTTGGGATGCATTCTGAAGTTAGAAAAAATAGCAGAAACTCAAACTGCATTTGACCAATGTTATTATAAAAACTCTTATATAAACAACTAGTTAATCCCAAAATAATCATCCAAATTGTCCTGATATGACCATCAAATATTCAACTCCTGTTTACTAAATATCCCACTTTCGTGTTGAATAGAAAATGGGGTCAGTATAATTATATTATTTTTATAATAGATAATACTAACTTTATTTTATCTATAATATATTAGTTAATTAAAAACTATTACATCAGAAGAAATATATATTATATATATTATATATCTCACTTCTATTAATTTTAATAAATAATCATAATAAATATCTGTTTAGAAGAGGACAAACAAAGATATATATCATATATCACAAAATTGGTCATTATCACTTTAAATACAATAACTTCAAGATGAATCCTGAAATTAGAGAAGATATCAGAACCCTTCCTGGATTTGACAAATGTTATTGTATTGTTAAAAAACAGAGAAAATATATGATTTTTATTTCTCAACTTTCATCACAAGAATGAAGTAGAATTACATCAAGCAGAAACTGTTGGTTAATCTAATACTAAGATTTAGTTCCTTCTTATCGCTTGCATCATCTAAACTTTCATTTCTAACTTGGCAGACCATGGTAAGCAGAAAAGACGAGGCCATCTTATAATTTTATCCCGATTTCATTGTATCTACATTTGACATCTGAGCAAGGATTCTTTCTCCTGTCTTTTGATCAATAGCTCAGAGACAAAACTCATAGTCGATAATTAAAAAACTTATCTATTTGACCAGACAAGCCTCCACTATGGCACAAAGAAGTTCAAATAGTCAAAATGTGACATAAACTTCCATAAAACACAATTTCAACCTTCTAGACTATGAAGAATTGAACTACATTATTCAATACTCGTTCCAGGAATATATTATGTGTTCCAAATCCAAAAGCAATTTAAGGTTCTCGCAGCATATTGAAACACCTACTATATCTTTGACCTCCATTAATATTTCATTCGTCTACAGAACTAAATTTACTCACTTATTGATATCTTGCGTGTTAGTTTCCTCTTGAGGGTGTCTTGGTGCAAACCCTATGTGACTTCCATAGTTTGAATGGGCAAGTTCAAACTGAGGCTTGCCTCTCCAGGCAGTTGCAACCACCTCCGGCCTTCAAGCAAGAAAGAAGAAGGACAAGAAAGATAATGGTAAAAGAGATCCATCCTCCTCCCTCTTGAAGTATATATGTAAATAATAAACATATGCATAACATGAATGCTAATATGAAGGAGGAAGAGTAACTTAAGCGCTCCATGTAGAGCTAATTAATATTCTTACGCACAAGTATCGAGGGACTCCCAATAGACATGTAAATATTATTGCTGCCAACCAAGAAAGCAAAACAGTCTTTGAACTCAATGATATAAATTTTATAAAAACCTTTCCTCATATTGCTTTTGTACTGTTTGAACTTTGACATAAGCATTAACTTTCAGAGACCAAAAGATTCTAAACGCCAAAGAGATAATAAGATTCATTTTTAAAGAAATGCAATAGGAGAGGTATGTACTATATCAAGTGCGGATTAACACAAGTTATACATTGAGTATAAAAATGTATATCATTTTTCTCAAACTTGACTTTGAGAAAGTTTATAATAGCGTCGGTGTAATATTTTTATCTCATAAGGTTCTTAGAACCTTACTATATTACACAATCACAATCTCATAACACAATCATATCCTCCATGATAACTATTTGTCACCCGGACAATTGACATGATTCACTATACATATTAAAACATTAAAACAATAGTATTGCAAAAGTAATCTAATGGAACACAATGATACATACACAATTTCTTCATAATCGAGATCTTTGATGATACAATATCTTGGATCTTGTCCATAGCTATCAAGGAGAGTCCTTGTATCACTACTATCCAACTTCACTGATATAACGTAATCTTCGATTGACGTTCAAGTGCAAGAAGATCTATCATCATACTGTCTAGCACTCACTTCTCTGACTACAACTCATCCCCTCCTCAGCAATTACTCTCGTACATCCAACATTGATCAATCATCATCAATCTCCCATTCATTTCACATATCCTCATTTTTCTTTCTCGAGTTTTTCTTAAAGGATTTCAATCCGTTTTGTTGAAGTTTTGCTGTCCAACGTGTTCCACACCTGAGGTCTTTGAGAGACCTATGACATGTTGGTTACAACATCTTATTTGAATCCAAGCTACTGCTTTTAAACCTCTTTGTATGCACATACTTAACCCTTGAGAGACATGGTGATGACTACGATCATCTTAATACTGCAGGGTGGAATCATCCTCTGAATGATGACCTTCATCCTCGAGGTGATGTCATCTCATGCGTAGATGTTATCTCAGCAAGCATCGTAGCCTCGAGAGACATCGTTCATCCTTTGAGTGACGTCATCTCTTGTATGAATATCATTTCTATCTCACACAGAGTATCTCCCCTAGATAACATCATTTGTCCTTGAGTGAAGACACTCCCTAGTAAAGTCGCACAAGGAGTGTCTCTCTTTAGGTGACATTATTCGTCTCCTTGATGACATCATCTGTCCTCTTAGTGACGTCACTTCTTGAGTAGGAGTCGTACCCAGAGTGTCTCATCTAGGTGACGTCTATCCATCCTTGGGTGACATGTCTGTCTAAGATGACATCACTTCATGAGTAGGATCATTTTTACTCGTCTTGACTCTACAAGGGGTGTCTCTCTTGGGTGACGTCATCCATGAATAGAAGTCACTTTACTCTACAAAGTACTCTATGATTTAGCTTTTTAGTCGTGTTAATCATCTGAGGGAGTCATTTTGTGTATTGTGTACAACAAGTTTTAAAGATAGTTCAGAATTTGACAAACTTTTCACTGTCATATATATATAAGTGTTTTATTGATTTTACACAACGTGAATGTATATACAGACTAATATCTGGTTGTAATATAGTTTACAATCGGACACACATATCAAGAAAAATTATGAAAGCAATAGGTATTTTTCCTGAATTTATGGAGCCGATGAAAGGTTTGGTGACAAATGCAATGCCAAAAGTTTAAAATTTGACGTTGCGTTGACTTTCGTTAGAAGAGAACATCATTGAAGAAATATCAATGGAACGCGGTGTCGAGGTGAGAGTCTTCTTGGGTAGGGCAGAACCTTCTAGTTGTGATACAACTTTCAAGTCCAGAGAGAATACTACACATAGAGCTCGCAATCATCTTCAGATGTGTTTGATCGTAAGATGCGAATGATATACACACAACTCTTAGATCTCAAATCACTCAGTCTCCAGATCTCATGTATCTCAGAAAATCAAAACTTCTGAAAAACTGCCTCTTGTGAAGCACTTGCACGTTCACTAAAAAATCTTTTCATTTTTCTATTCAAAATTGTTGTTCTTATAATTTTCTCAAGATCATATCTTCTGCCTAGTTTAGTTAGTAAAGACAGATGATATAGTGCACCTTGTTAGCTTATTAGTCTTAGAACTGGTCTTAAAACTAATCAGTTTTGAGATCGATTGTCATGGGTAGCCAGAAAATATGTAGGAGAGAGGTCTTAGTCTCAAACTCTTTTAGGTTGTGATCATCTTTGGTATATTAGGTCGGTCTTTTCGAGAAAATATGTGAGATAACAAGTTACTTAGGGATGGGATACTAGATGTTCTTTAAACGTACTATGAATATGAGATGCATCCGTCTATCTCAACATCAATGCAGTCACTTGGTGTAGATGATAGAGATGAGATTACCACCAGAATTCTCAAATGGACCCTCTGCTAGAGAACTGACTCCTCTTTGAGATAATTAATATGAATTGTGGTATTGACATCTGTAAGTCCAAAACTAAAGAAATGACATAAAAAACGTTATGAAGTCGATAACTAAATTCTGTAATATATTCTTGTGAGATACATGTTCATTATTCTTTGATCTTTCATCTTTGATGTCTTCTATTTATTAGCACTTTCTTTTATATCTCGCACATGTAAAATCTAGATCAAATATCCATGGAGAGAGGTTAAGCCTCAGAAAGGAATACAACGATGACAAAGTGAGTTATCAAAGATTATCATTGAATCGAGAGGGAAGGTAAACTTTTTTCTGAAGATGAATAAAATTATCCATACATGACCGTTTTACACAATCGAAGTCACTAATGTATAATACGCACTATAACCTACACGTTGGTGTTTTAACATTTTCATTCTGGACCCGTTCTATTTTTTTGCAAATTTTTTGCTTTTCTTACCATAGTGTTTTCCTCGCAACTCTCCCTCATCTTTGCCGATATTTTTTCTGGTATTATTTTCTGCATCGCTCTCTGTATCCCAGTATCTTTCCTTTCATCTTTCTCGGTATTATTTTTTATATATTCCATATATCTTTCTCGACATCTCTTCTCTGAATTTTTTCTGAATTTTTTTCTACATCTTTCTCGGTATCTTTTTCTACATCATTCACAATATCCCCTCTCGGTATCTTTCCCGATATATTTCCCCATATCTCTTTCCCAGTAGCTCTTCCGTGCGTTTTGATATGAAACTCATCCCACCATAATCGATAACCTGTCATTTCCGACAACAGGTTATCACACAGGTTATAACAGGTTCTGATAACAGGTTCTTTCTAACCTGTCATTTCTGATCAAGAATCTTTTAGTTCTTTCATTATAACATTGCATAAGAAAAGCAAGTCTCAGTTTTGAGAAAAAACTGCCATATACGTTGTCAAGTGAATCATGTTTATATACATTACGTACATTGTCATTATTTATTTGTAAAATAATCTTGAGTGTTATTCTACTTCAATTTCCAAAAGCAAAGAAAGACCTGATAAAAGAACCCTAAGCATATACATCTAAAGAAATAATAATAATAATATATACATATCTAATCTCAGTTTTGAGAAGTCAACTGCATGTTTCTTATCATTTTAGCTTATATATTATGCAATAAATCTGGTGTCCTAGAGGCTTGGCTCAGCCTGTTTTGAACGCAGTTATTGCGAATCTTGAATACAGGAAAATAGTATGTAGCAGTGATCGGGGAGTTTTTTCGTGAAAAATGGAAAATTTCCGGTAGAATGCAAAGCATATCGGCAATTGTCAGAAAATTTACCAAACCTACACTAAAAAGTAAATTTTTCCTCCGGAAAATTTCCGACAGACTTGATCCAACACCGGAAATTTTCGAAAAGTACCGGAAGGCACTACTCTAAAAATCGGAACTCCCCGAGCATTGGTATGCAGACCTCTTATGATCATACCATGCAGATGATGGTATGAGCAACAGTTTTGAGAGGGACAAAGGGTACACAAAACCTCGAGCAAAATTGTACCTTGTACCGTTTCGAAGAAGGAAATCTGAGGGCAGATCGAGACTCGTAAGCACCTGATCCGCAAAGGGAACGGGTATATCTAAGTGACTTCAGATTCCCTCAGTATAGTACTAGCGGTAGCTGGAGCTCAAGCCAAGATTCTAATCACGTAACTTCTTCCATCCTAGTACGCTGACGAAATCTGAAACTCAGGAGAGACAAAGCACGGTGACTGTTTCTGACGTAGAATCTTTATAAGATAGTGCATCTAGATAACTATCTAGATCTTGATGGGGTCTTTCCATCCGCTGGCTATTCATTGCGTCGCGTGTTTCTCTCATCTAGATAACTAGAGTAGAGTGAAACATTGGAACGAGTAAAAAGATTCTATTGACAACAATGTTCACGTTGGACCTTTGAAGGCAGAGCAAGAACGGGTCAAATGGTCAACATAACTTCAGCATGCCGATATTAATATAGCCAGATGAAAGTCAGAGATTTCCCACACAGGAAGAATCGCGGGCATAGAAGGAGGCGACGAATGAAAGTCTATATCATGCAAATGCGCGGCTCGGAGGTGAATCCACGTCCACCTCCTCCCTTTTAGCAACGCCCACCTGTTCCCTTTACGCAGCCCTGGGGCCTGGGGTAACGAATGAGTACACTAGTGGACTTTTTAGGTCCGCCTGTTACAATCACGGAAAGCAACTGTATTTTGTCCCGTCAAGGAAACCCTTGTTTGCATCCATTTCTTTGTCCCTAGTGGGCCAGCAAGTAAGAAAAGCCAGAACGGCTTTCAAGGACCTCTTCTTTTCATTCCACCGTCGCATTGCTGGAAGGAGGCGTGACCGTTCTACACTCTTCTTTTCGAGGGTAGGTATGGTCTCATATGCGACACAGTTTTGTTAGTTTGTTCAACCTCGAGTATGGGTATAAAAGCATGAAAATAAATATTTTTTAATGTATTTTTGGAGTCTAAAGAGATGATTTTTTTCTTCAGAAAACCTCAAAAAGATTGTCTAGAACATACGACCATACTGGACTAGTCTTGCTTTTTAAAATCTTCAGACTAGAAGTCTTTTTCTCAAATCTTTTACTAAGTTGATCCCACAAACATGGATGATATTCTTTCAAAGAAGTATATTCTGAATACCAAGAAGGTGGAGTAAGTTTGATATACATTGCACTGTTGTATGCAATAGCACCTTGTTCGAGATAAGACAACAGTGTTCATAGAAGAAAGTCGACTCGCAGAGAACATGAGAGTAATCTAGGTAATATTTGTGTATATTGCAAATTCAGGAAATGAGTATATTTTGGACCATCTATCGAGACACAACCCAATAGATCATATTTGGGAAACTCCTTTGGAATTTCAAAAATGTCTTTGAGAATCACCAGAATATCTTGATCGCCTTCTTTTACGATGACTTTCTCACCCAAAGAGTGTCCGGAATGCCACTCAAATACTATACACGAACGTAACTACATTGGAATGGAAGCACCACGAAAACTATGTACCAACTCTGACCTATATGTACTCTAAATGGCTAAATCATACTTTATAAGATATCGAATTAAAATTCAGTGACATACGGATGAGACGTCACAATGTATTTTCTTACAAGCATAGGAAAGCACTAGTGATTCTTTAGGAGAGATTACATCCAAAGGTACTTTCGCTCGCACAAGAAGTAACGCCTGATTCAACTCAAAGACCGAATGAGTCTCGGAATAGACGATGGTTTCTACTCATCTGTTCAGGCACAGACATTTTCGAAATCAAAAATATTTTACACTAAAATAAAAATTTCAAAAAGAATATATTAATGAAATGGACTGAAAGAAAGAAAATAAAATATTACCTTGTGAAATAACCATTAGAACCTGTTAAGATTACAGAACAAATCATAAACCATTGATTTTTGTACATCGGAAGAGTTCTTTTAAGTCTTTAGATAACTCTTACATTGCTCCTTTTCTTATTTATTAGATCTTTTGATAATTTAAAATACCAATGCTGAGAGTCAATGTCTTGCTCATTTCTCATCCATCTAGTCATCATGTAACAAGAATCATTTGGTCAACTTGCTTTGTATGCTCTCACAATCATCATCATTAACATCTGAATGAGATAAGAAATTACTATACTCGTCAATGAAAACATTCATCAATGATAAAGTACTTTGAATCTCATTGCTCTTGTGATCTAATCAACCGTGAGATCTATACCATAATTTTCTTGCTCTACTTCTCATTGCTGCGACTTTTCGGTATTTGTACGACTTAGTGTATAAAGAAGTAAAAACATTGGAGAAGTCACTTGCATGCATACCATCATGCTTTTCATCCGTCTTCGCTTGATCTTCAGCCTGGACATTACTCAGACTTAAGATACCTACGACACTAGATGCAGATTGAGCGAGAATTCTTACACCAAAGTTGTTAGGTTGAGTATCAAGATCTCCTGGTTCGTGCTCGTCATTTCTGACAAGGTCTTCACATGTGCTGCTCTCTTTTTGTTAAGAAGACCTCTCCTTCTTCTGGCTTCTCTTCATCATAATCGTCGTCATCAACATGATCTTGGACTTCTTCATCTTGTTCGAAGTTTGCATCCTCATGAACGTCGTTTGTTTTGTTCAGCTCATCCTCTATGTTATCATGGACTTGTTCATAATCACTAGATTGATCATTCATTTTAACAATTTTCTGGACATTTTCAAGGTCTTGGTCAAGCAAGTCAGTGTCAAAATCTATATCTTCGGCTGCTGCAATTTTGAGTTCGACGGCGACAGACGGCGTGACAAAGGTCTCTTCAAGAGACGGATTAGCATGCACACTGTTGACTTCAGCATTCACCCATGAGTGTCATGATGTTGAAAAGCATCAGGGACATCGGATGATTGTGAAACTAAGGTCATCCGGTCGTCTTCCACGACTCCATATATTTTTGGAGCATATTAGTTGGGCCTACCATTGTTATCAGGTTTAAAGATCAGTCACTAAAAAATAATACTTCTTTCACAAGAATCACTAACGTCGATACACTGACGTCTCAGTAACAATATCTCTCTTAAGAAAATGCCGCTAGAGAAGAAATCCATAAGCACCTCATTTTTCTTGGAGAATTTTTTTATCAAAGAGTTAGCCATGTCGCTGCTCTTTGTCTGTGGGTTTACAAGACTGCCCCAGATTTCACAAAGCTGTACTTTGGAGCACAGAACAAATTATGGATCACTAAATCCCTCCTTGATCTTTCAACCTTCTCTTCACTCGACTCTCCATGAAGAACTTCTTCATTCTTGTATGCCAGATCAATAACCCGACCTTTATCAAAGTGGAAGTTTAGAGTCACAAACTTATCTTTCATCAGATTGGAATCGCATCCTTCCATGATCCTTCAAGACCATCTTCACATTCTTTCGCAAAGAGAAAATATAGTACAACAGCGTTAGGTTGCAAGAACCACTTTTGCGAAAAAGGTGGTCGATTCAGAAACTCCGAGCTACCCCAAATAGATTTTATCTTCCATGAGTGGAGAAAAAATCGAATCATATTAAGACAGGTGGTAACATCATCGTCAGGTCATAAACACATGGTAAAACAATTTGTTGTCATGATGGACAAATTCAAGAGGGTCTTGATGATCCTTTTGAATGTATCTTTTGTTACCGATATTGACTTCAGGTCCCGTGCAAGATTGACAAACACGAATGAGCAACACTGGTTTGTCGGTACTTCATCAAGGTCAAACTTCAACCCTTCTTGGTATGACAGAACTGCCCATGGATTCAAACTCTTGGAACTGGTTATACCTCGTGCTTCAAAGAACAAGAAACATAACCGGGGCTCAAAACTTAAGTCCTCCATGTCACCATCTGCAGTCTTGGTTTTCTTTCTCTTCTTCTCCACCTTCTTGAGCTTCAAAAGGTAGGATAGCTTACTTCCCACTTTAGGTTCTCATGGAAAATCTACAAGACAATAAGAACGATTATAACAAACCATTTATTTGAACATTGATACTTAATTTCCTCTAGTGTCCCTTCACAACCTTCTGATGTACAAAAAGAGCTACCGAGGTGGATACCTACTTACGAACATAATTAGTTCACCGAATAAGCATCTCAAATTTTTAATACTAATTGGCCTACCATAAACACTATCAAGGCGGAGAACTACTTACGGACATAAATAGTTCCTCGTCAATTGAGATAAGGGATAAAAATTGCTGACTAACCACCATTCATGCACGTTGCGGAGTATAGGTAACAAGTAAACTTGAGGTTCATTGATGCTTCAGGTAGACTGTGGAGAACTACTTATGCATGTTAGTAGTTCTCCGTCAAAGTAAGAGATAAAAACCGCTCGCTAGCAGTGATTCAAGCACGTCGTAAAGAACTACTTACGCACGTAAGTAGTTCCCCGCATATGTAACAAGTAACTCTGAGTATCATGATGATTCAGGTAGTCTACGAGGAACTACTTACGTGTGTAAGTAGTTCTCCGGCTCACGCTAGCAATGCTAAGGGATCATCACGGAGAACTACTTACGCACGTAAGTAGTTCCTCATGTAGGCTACCCATCACCTTGAGCAACAAATACCGAAGATGATATAATGAGAATATGTAGTTCTTATCTCATACTCGGTGTTGCTCCCGAAACCATGGACCGGGTTGCACGGTCTACTCGAGAACTTGTATTAGATACGGCCATGTACCTCTGACTCCAAGAATGTCTACTCATATTTATTTACTTTGTTCTGTGCATTCTTCAACATCCAAAGCTTTATGAGCACATGATTTGGTGTGTTGCCACGTAGTATTCGACACCGCCGTTGTTTAAGTGTTTGAGCTCTCGCATACAACGAATGATCTTTGTTTTTACCCACTTCTTTGACAATTGCCTTCATTGTCTTCGTTGAGTGTAGACTTGAGTTGATCATTAGAAGACCACCAGACTTCAAGAACTTGGATACATTCTTGTTGGATTTTATGGTCACGAACTCACTCAATCTTCTCACCTGACGTTGTCGTGTCGTAGACCGACTTCTGCTTGAAAGTCGAATCGTAGGGTTCCATATTTTCGCTGCAAAGACAAGTATGGAGAGAAATAGCATTTTTTGATCTACTTCGGGTCTTGACTCTCAAAGCACCAAGTCACACAACTCGTTGTAAGCTTATCATGAGCACTTTGTCTACCTCATTTGGATGCTTAATGACGATGTTATGAAATTCGAAAGAAGAAAAATCAAGCTAAGCTCTAGCTTGTCGATGATGATTGGATATTTGCGGTTCTTGGTGCAAGAGGAGAGCAGCTTAAGGAGCTAGCTTGTTCTTACGACTTGTTGATGGATGGTTTGCGAGATTGAGAGATCTAATGCATGCGCACAAAAGTGTCATTGGGTTCAGATATGTGTAAACTACGTACTGGTTAAGACGGTTTGTGAAGAGGTGCATAGTGTGGTGTGTTTTGAGGAAAATTGAGACATAAGGAAGAGAAATTGGAGAGCTTCAGTGACATGCAAAGAAGAGTTAGACGGTTCGAATCATTCCGGAGTCCAAACTTGTTGTCCTTAGATCCATCGAGATTAGAACACCGAGTTCTACAAGAAACTAGACGATTTGAAGTTTCATCGAGTGGTTTGGGAGTTGTGAGAGAAATTGCAAAGAGACGCTTACATCAAATTTTGTTCGCATGCGATCTATGATTGGGTTGTTCTTCTTGATCAATGGACCAAGCTCTTTGTTCTTGATATCTAGGTGATTAGGGAATCCTTATCTACCCATAGGAGAAGACCGTACGTAGATCGGATTGTTGTGTTGTGCATGGTGAGTGAAGTTGAGCCGTTTACGTCAATTTTCAGTTTTTTACTCTTTGTTACTACATTTCTCATCATTATTTGCAAAGAGAACTCCAAACTACTTGTTTGGGATGTCATTGGGAGTCAAATCTATCTACCGGAGAAGAGGGATCTCAGATCAGACAATCCAGTTTTTGGGTGTATGTGGTTTTAAACCGCAAGGAGTTGGAGGTTCGATCATTTGCGACAAAAAATCAAAGATACCTTGACTATCGAGAGCCAGATCCAAAGGTTCTTGAACCAATGGAGTCAAGAAAGAAGACCTTATCGATATCTGAAGATCGTTTGACAATAAGAGAAAAAATAGATCTTCTTCGGTTCTTTTGCTACGGTTTTTGTCTTTTTGAACTCGTTAGAGTTCTAGTTGGTTATGTGTGACTTGTGGTAGTTAATCTTTACACTAAGCTTGTACATGGATGTTGTTTGGATCAGAATTTGAATCGCATGATATCGTTGCTAAGCTTTTATTAGCAAAGGGATATTTTCTTTATTTTGAACTAAGCTTCAATAGTTTTGGACCTATGTTGAGATTCACATACTTCTTCTAGGAAGTTGGGTGTAGGTTACAAACCACTCATGTCAGTGTCTTTGTTTTGTGTTCATAGATAAAAAGAAGCGAGAAGTGAAGGTCGATATATCTTACGGAGCTTGTTCTCGTGGTTGTTTTTCTCTCTCATCTTTGTTCAACACACGATCTCTCCATAGTCAAGAATCTCACATTTTCTTGGACAACCTTCACGCAAAAAACTGATACGATACGATGATGAACTCGATATTAAAGTCCGAAGTGGAGATTTCTTGTGAGTTGGAACTTGAGAACAATCATGAACGATGATTTTGAAGCTGGATACGATTGTCCGGGAGGATGCTGTGGACTCCGGGTGATGGATATGTAGAAAGTTGAGATCATGGGAAGAAGAGATGAGTCATGATTATGGACGGGATGAATAGATCAGAAGGGATACCAAGGTGTAGTTGGATGCAGCAACTGCATGAACATTTCAAGCCCTCACTTTGTTTTTGCGACAAGAGCAAGAGAACAAACAAAAGGAGGCTTTGGAGACAAAAGTGCTCCGAAAGATGATCGACAAGCTCGATCAATTTGATGAGAGACATTTCAAAATACTTGAGATGTTACAAGATGGAGATGAATTTGGATCAAGTATCAGAAAGGAAGATGATCTAGACTTTTGAACTTGCTGTGGTGCTTGAGATAAGGGAGCATGTGAAGGATCTAACGAAGCATTTTGAAGAAAATTGGAAGACGTTTCACAAGCGTTGATGGAAGAATATTTCTCAGATCGAATAACATAGAAATCATTTTTGGATGGGTCCATCGACCTAACAAAGATTTACAGCCTATAAAGTTGTTAAGGGAGTTCGAGAGACAATTCTCTCAACTATCTCGAGTTGAGAAGCTAACCTTGGATACCTACAAGACAGAGATATTTCTTCAAGCTACGGGTGAGACATGACAAGAGCAGTTGGAACTATTTCTGGAAGATTGGGAGGAAGAAGAAGGGTTGACAAGGAATTGAGAGGTTGTGCAAGAAGCAGCTAAGCTTCTTGCCAAAAAAGAACGTACAAGAGAAACGGTTAGGACGTCGACACCAATATCAATTACTAACACATCAGTTCGGTAGTATCTGAGGTTCAACCTCCAATTGATCATAGAGGAGGAGGATCTAGGAAACACAGATACAACAAACAGTTGTATCCCAAACTTTTATTCCTCTTCTTGTAACCTTCTCACACTTGAAAACATCCTTATCATGTTGTTCGTCCTTGATGTTGCCAATGGTGACATCATTGACTTCTCTTGTAGTTGCACCCAAAACCTCCCATGATATGAACTGTAACGACCTATGTTACACATAAAAAGTTTGTCTATTAGTAAGGTGTTTAGTTATAACTAAGTGTTGAGAATGTTTATTGGCTGCCAAAGTACTTTAAGGATGTATCAAGTTAGTCATGACTAGCTAAAAGTTAGTTATGGTTAAACTTAGCTGTACTTTTGGCAGAATTCAGATATTTGCTAAAGAGTGAGCACTACTATCTTGTCATCTTGTCTAAAAGGTAGAAAGGAGGTGGAAAGTATCCCTTATCTCCTTTTTGACTTGATATTAGTGGTTGGATTAAAGTTGTGGACTTTGTGGGCATTAAAAACAAGAAGAGATTCCACATGTTTCCTTTTTAGTGAGTCCTAGTGTAGAGGGGGGGTGGAAATTCGAGATTCCTTGAGAATATTCCAGAATCCTTCTAGAAGTTGTTGACTTTGAAGGAATAAGCCCATGTGAAAAGGTAAAAAGCCCATGTGATCAATGCTTTTATCTTAAGTAATATCTTAGTAAAATCCGGTAAAAGTAGTTACGGCTGAGTTACCGGGGGTACCAAAGTAAAAACCTAGAATGTATAAATAGAGGAGTAGAGAAGAGCTCCTCATCCTTGTTTTCACATTGTCGTAATGACAACTTGAGTAATATAGAGAGTGTGGGATATTTTTAGCATGTGAGAACTTGAGAGACGTCGTTAGAATGGAGGATTTTAGTTGATGTGTTTAAGGAGATTTTTAGTTGATAAGTTTGTGGGTGTATGAATGAGTGAACTCAGCATTTTCCCTTCAAGTTCATGGTGTGTTTCCATCAAAGCCATCAGAGGTGACCCCTGAGTGAGAGACAGGCCCGACATGTTGCAGATTCGTGGATGACGATCGTGGAAGTTGAGAGATCGGGGGGTAGTTGATCGATAGGACCGCGGAGGGTTTACATTTTTGGTTCCGTTGCCGGGACCTCACTTGAAGGGATCGTTGAATGATGTTTAGAGTTCAGTTCTATATTCGACAAAAGGAGATTATGAGAGAGCACATGGAGAGAACGTTGGGAGGAGAGAGAGCTAACGCGATGTTAGCAACATTAGAACCTTTCGTGTATCCCGTAGTGATATATGACGCGTTCGAAGTCATTCTTTACATCTTGTTCACTTAGAAAGGGTTTGAGGAGAGTTGAAAGAGGGTGCAACAAGAGTTGTAGAGAAAGGAGGAGAGAAAAGTTATTAGAGGAGATAAATTTGTGAGTATAGAAATTCTGCTCTCTGGAAAATGTGTACAGTCGCTGTCAACTTTTTTGTGAATTTTATTTTCCTGTGAAACTTTCCAGTGTTTTAGATTGGCTGATAACCTATCTAAGACAAAAGAAATCATAGGAAAAGGTGGTCTAGAGAGGAAGCAATGAATTTTCAAAGTTGAGGGGGTCTATTCGTGAGAGTTGAGGAATTCTGTTATCTGAAAAAAATTTACAGTCAGTGTCAGATTTTCTGTGAATTTTATTTTCCTGAGAAACTTTCCAGTGTTTTAGAGTGGCTGATAAGCTATCCAGGACAAAAGAAATCATGAGAAGATGAGGTCTGAAGAGGGAGAAAGAATTTTTCAAAGTGGAGGGGGTTGACAACCATGAGGGAAGTGAAAATATACAAATTTCAGTTCTCTGAAAATTTGTACAGTCATCACCATCTCTTCTGATTAGGGAAGTTTCTGTTGAAACTTCATGATTTAGTAGCTTGGAGGTTGAGCTACTGGAGACCACAAAAATCTTGGAGAGATCTCTTACCAACTAAGAGATATATGTTTCGGCATACAAGGAGGTCTCGTAGATACTTCATGGGGAATCCAGTTCGAATGACGAGGTGGAAGAAGAGACGTTTAGGAGTTCGAACAGAGACGGAGAAGCCCAAGTTAAGTATAGATGAGTTACGAACACGCATCTATAGCACTTGGGGTGCCCTCTTTACCCTATACGAAGAAGCTTCCGCGACCATTGGCACAGAATTGAAGAAAGCAGAGTTTAAAGCATCATTCAGTGTGGAGGCCACGAATGCTCCTGGTGAAGTAGAGTTGGATTTTTACAAGAGTGAGTTCAAGATGTCTGTTGTGATTAGTACAAACGATGGTGAGGAGGATCATATCTTCGATAGTTAATTTTAGATTAGATTTTATTTCGTGTATAGCATGTATAATACACGATTTCCAATATAAAGCTCGGAAGAGTTAAGAAAGTGATGTAGAATTATTTTCCTCTATGATATTTTGTCCACTTAATGGTTGAGAAGGTGCAACATGAGTGGAAATTTAAAAGATTGGAAAGTTAGACTTAGAAACCTTCCTCAAGGTTTAGATGTCATAGTAAGTGTCGAAGAAAGTTCGAGAGAGATTATCGTCGAGTTTGAAAACCCTAGTACTAAACCTCAAGTAGAATCTCCGAGGAGAAGAGTAGAAACCGACTTGTGGTGTTATTTATGTAGAGGGTTGGGACACAAAGTAGTGAATTGTCCAACTAGAATCAGAACCGAGAGAGCTAAAGAGAAGCGGGAGTTTACTGATTTAAGTCTTCGAGTGGGTCCATCGTCACCAGCGCCAATTCATCTTCTAGGCGAAGACCTTGTCCAAGTTGTGGAGTGGGTGATCTATCCAGAGGACACAAGTGCGTAGATGTGGCCGCCCTACTTACGTCAGTAGTCGAGAAGTTGGACGAGACTCAAAGAGCGGAGACGGAGAAGTTGTCGACTTCAAAAGAGGACTCAGTTGAGATTGTGATGGAGATCGTCATTCGGATGGTGGAGAAGGCGGTGATGCGACTCAGGCTCATGATTACCTTGGGAGAAGAGATGGCACAAGAGGTGTTGTTACAACCATTTCCTTTCATTTTACCTACGATATTCGCGAATGGAATTGGTGATGTTCGTACTCTTTTAGCGAGTAGTTATTGCACAAAAATTAGAAGGGTAGAAAGAATAGTTACAAGATGGGGAAGTTACCAGTGTTTCATGGGAAGGACAATGAAGATGTCGAACCATTTGTACGAGACTTCAAAAGGGGTTGCATCGGAAACAACGTGAGAAGGAAGGAAGAATGGGTGTTGTTACTGCCGGAGTTTTTAGAAGATTTTGCTCTTACGTGGTATGAAGACCGAGTGAAGAGCCAGACACCTGGTGCAGTTGAGGACACATGGGAGACGTTGAGTAATGCACTCATCGAAGAATTTCTTCCAGAAGAGAGTTATGAGAAGCTCATGGTGGAGCTTACTCATTTGAAGCAACGGGACGACGAGAAAGTTCGGCAATATGCCGAACGGGTGGATAAGTTAGAGCAACGGTTTCGGACGGTCCTACGGAAGAGTGGAGACAATGTGGAGCTAACGATGGCGGGGATTGGAGCAGTGTTGACCAAGAACTTGGTGGGAGGGTTGAGGCCTTCAATTCGAACCCAAGTGAGGTACGAGAAGCCAGCAACCAAAGCGGAGGTTATCAAGATAGCGACAAATATGGAAGAGAGTTTGGATGAAGGAGATATCATCCAACCTCATCATGCTGCTCTGGTGTCAACTCCGACTCCAGGTGTAGTCACAACGATCGCACCTGCACCATCACAATTGGTGATTGCTTCAACGTCAGCTCCTACTCCAACGGTGGGACCAAGACCGTTTGTCCCAACAACGATGTCTACTGCCACCTCTGATTTTCATGCCGAGCTGAAGAGCATCACCGATACTCTTGCGGATCTCAAGATAAACATGGTGCAATTACGAGAATGGAGGAACAAAGGTGGAGGAGGAGGTCAAAGAGGTTACGACAACAATCCCAACCGAGGAAATCAAGGTAACTTTGGAGGCAACCAAGGTAACTTTGGAGGAATCACTTGTTGGACGTGTGGAGGTTCTCATTTCCAGCGAAATTGTCCTAACAACGGAGCAAGAGGTGCCGAAGCTGTCAGAATGAATGTGGGTGGAGGAAATCCATCACAAGGACGAGACAAGGGGGTGGCTACTATCGATGTCGTGCGAGATCCCATCTACGAGAAAGGAGAGAGTTCAAACTCTTCTCATGCACCGGTGGAGCTTCTAGCTCAAGAAAGGAAAAGAACTAGATTTTCTGATGAACCGGTTTTCATGGAGGAATCAACTAGTAGAAGTACTCGTTCGAGTAATGTTTCGAGTACACCAAGGGAGCCAAGAAGGAAGCTGGGGATGGCGGATTTCACCATTTCATCTTCCCAAGCGGGATATGATGTGGTTGAAGATGTGGGTGCTCAGAAAGCCAACATCACTGTTGGACAACTGATCGCACTTAATCCCAGCTTACGAAGGGAACTCAGAGGAGGACTAAGTTCTAAGAGAAGCAAGAAGAAGAAACCCAAGAGCAAGACATCAAAGTCTGTGGGAGTTGGTGTGGTGGATGTGCATGCTTCAGAGGTATGCACTAGGGCTTCAAAGATTGAAGTCCGGTTGAATGGTCACTACGTCTCTAACGTATTGGTGGATGGAGGATCGGCTGTCAACGCCATATCGGAGAGGTTGATGAAGAAGTTGGGGATGGAACCAACTCGCCCGGCTAGCATTGTCGTGGGGATGGCTAACAAGCAACGGGTAAGACCTCTTGGTGTGTTAGAGAAGGTGGCCGTGTCTGTGATGGGAGTTCAAACGTTGATGTCCTTTCAAGTGTTGAAGGACTCTAGTTATGATTTGCTCCTAGGTAGGCCTTGGTTGAGAGCTGTGCGCACCACTGATAGGTGGCACAAGGGATACTTACGGATTGGACCTAGAGATCATAGAGTGATAGTTCCTCTCTCGGGTGTTGGAGTTGTGACTTCTGACTCTGATAGACCCACTAGTGACTACTGGGAATCTGATACGGAGGATGATCAGAGTGCATCAGAAGTAGATACCGGAGATTCTTACGATCAAGAATCCTCGTCTGAGGACGAAGGATTTGGTCGAGATGAATCATTACATCAGCTTAGTGCTATTGACTTGTTGCCTCGACCAGCAGTGGAAAAAGATCATGACAAAGAAGAGTTGAGTGAGACAGAGATTATGAGAAGACTCTCTACCCTGAAGTTTGGTATCAATGTCACTCAAGAGGAGAAAAGTAGATTCCTAGATATATTTTGAAAATATATCCATGTGTTTGCTTTCAACTACAAGGATTTGAGGGAGGTGACTCTCGAGACTCATCGAATCGAATTGGAGGAGCACGCAAGACCAGTTCGACAGAAGCAGAGAAGGGTCAATCCCACAACGGCAATGATGGTCAAGGAGGAGATAGACAAGTTGAAGGAGGCGAGTTTCATCTATGAGGTGGAGAACTCAGAATGGGTTTCACCCATTGTGATTGTCAAGAAGAAGAATGGTAAGCTGCGAGTGTGCATAGACTATAAGAAGCTGAATGCAGTTACCAAGAAGGATTATTATCCTCTACCATTTATAGATGAGATTTTGGAGGAAGTTGCTGGTCATGAGTGGTACAGCTTTGGTGATGGTTATAGTGGGTATAACCAGATCAAGATAGCACAGGAGTACCAACAGTTGACTACTTTCACTACTCCTTGGAGAACATTTGCATTTCGGGTGATGCCATTCGGATTGTGTAATGCTCCGGTCACGTTTCAAAGGTTCATGAACAAGGTGTTTGAACCATTCATAGGGAAGTTTGTTCGGGATTTCATTGACGATTTCTGTGTGTACGGACGAAAGGAGGACCACTTTGATCATGTGATCAAAGTTTTGCAGCGGTTGGAGCAAGCCAACGCTTCTCTAAATCCAGAGAAGTGCATCTTTGGCTGCGAAGAAGGTCTGCTGTTAGGGCACATCATTTCCAAGAATGGGATTGCGGTAGATCCTGAGAAGGTGAAGAAGATTGTGGATCTTCCATTTCCGATCAACTTGACAAAGTTGAGGCAGTTTCTTGGCATGGTTGGATATTATCGTAGGTTTGTCTTTTCCTTCTCAAACAAAGCAATAGCTTTGACTATGTACATGAAGAAGGGAGTTGATTTTGACTTGATAGTGCATGATCAGAAGGCAAAAGAAGCATTTGAGGAGCTGAAAAATGCATTAGTGACAACTCCTATACTTGCTAAACCTGAGTGGAGTAAAGCATTTATTCTGTATACGGATGCCTCCAATGTAGCAATCGGATGTACATTAAGTCAGCTAGATGGAGATGGGCATGATCATCCTATAGCTTATGCTAGTAGGCAGATGGTTCCAGCGGAGAAGAATTACTCCGTGACTGAACGAGAAGGATTAGCGGTGATCTTTGGATTGAAGAAATTTCGACACTACTTGCTAGGAGGGAAATTTTCCATAGTCACAGATCACAAGGCTTTAAAGTATATCTTTAATAAGCCTAATGCCGAAGGTCGTATTGCTCGTTGGAAGATCCTTCTAACAGAATACGATTATGTGATCGAAGATAGACCAGGGAAGAAGCATGCGAATGCTGATCTTTTGTCAAGGGCTTATGATGATGAGGGAGAAGAACCGTTTGATGATTCATTTCCAGACGAGCATCTGATGACCATCACAAGCATCGAGGAGAAACCGGACGAGTACAAGGAAATCTGGAGTTTCCTTGTAGATGGCTCTTTTCCAGAAGGTATGCATACTCGAGAACGTAACGCGTTGATCAAGAGATGCAAACCTTACACCATGGTGGAGGGAATTCTGTTTCATCAAGGAGCAGATGGGTTACTAAGGAGAACAGTTGGTCAGAAGGAGGCATTCAAGCTAATGCACGAGTTTCACGACGGAACTGTTTGCGGAGGTCACTTTGCTGGTAAGATAACAGCCTTCAAGATTTTGGATGCGGGTTATCACTGGAGAGGGATTTTCAAAGAGTGTTTAGACTATTGCAAAACTTGTGACGTATGTCAAGCATTTGCTCTAAAGTCTACTAGAACACCTCCGTTAAGATCAATTCCAGTATTAGGGCCGTTTGAGAAATGGGGTATTGACTTTGTAGGTCCTCTTAATAAGACACCTCGAGGCAATAGATACATTGTAGTCGCCACTGACTATTGTACCAAGTGGGTAGAGGCTAGATCTTTGAGAGAGACCAATGAAACAGAAGTCGGTAGATTCCTATGGGAGAGGATCATCACGAGATTTGGATGTCCGTTAGAGTTGGTCTCAGATAGAGGAGGAGAGTTTGTAGGGAGCATGACTACTGCTATGCTACAACACTTTTCTATCAAGCCACGAGTAACGACCTCATACAAACCAAATGCTAATGGTCTTGCGGAGAAGACCAATCTTACACTTTGTATGATGCTCGCCAAAGATGCTGGTGTTGAAACTGCGAAACATACTTGGGATAAGAGGCTACATGCCATCTTATGGGAGTACCGAACGACAACAAAGACTTCTACTGGATACTCCCCATTTCGACTGGTTTATGGAGTGGAGTCCAAGTTGCCGATCCAATTCGAATTGGATACTTTTCAAACTATTCAACAAAAGTTGAAGAGGTCGAGAGGAGAAGACGTGGTCAGATCAAGAAGGGAGCAACTCATGGAGTTGGAAGAGACCCAAGCGGTAGCAATGATCCGGATGGAACGAGCTCAGGCGTATCAAAAGAAGAGTTACGACAAACGGTTGGGCAACAGTTGCCCAACCGTTTGTCGGAGATTGGGTTATGTTGTATGATGCTATCAGATTCAAGAGGGATAGGAAGAAGTTTCTTCCGAGATATTTTGGTCCTTTTGTTGTAGATAAGGTGTGGAGCAACTTCACATATGACCTTCAGGAGCTGGGAGGAAGGAGATTTGATCGAGTAAATCATGACAAGTTGAAGTTGTTTCATCGACGAAAGCTCTCTCTTCACTCCGAGGACGGAGTGAAAATTTAGTCCGGGGGTAAAATGTAACGACCTATGTTACACATAGGAAGTTTGTCTATTAGTAAGGTGTTTAGTTCTAACTAAGTGTTGAGAATGTTTATTTGCTGCCAAAGTACTTTTAGGAGGTATCAAGTTAGTCATGACTAGCTAAAAATTAGTTATGGTTAAACTTAGCTGTACTTTTGGCAGAATTCAAATATTTGCTAAAGAGTGAGCACTACTATCTTGTCATCTTGTCTAAAAGGTAGAAAGGAGGTGGAAAG
The DNA here is from genome assembly GCA_036924285.1 of Asterella californica. Lineage (NCBI taxonomy): Eukaryota > Viridiplantae > Streptophyta > Marchantiopsida > Marchantiales > Aytoniaceae > Asterella > Asterella californica. The sequence continues at coordinate 338,887 of JAYKYS010000018.1, read as the reverse complement.
TATCCCTTATCTCCTTTTTGACTTGATATTAGTGGTTGGATTAAAGTTGTGGACTTTGTGGGCATTAAAAACAAGAAGAGATTCCACATGTTTCCTTTTTAGTGAGTCCTAGTGTAGAGGGGGGGTGGAAATTCGAGATTCCTTGAGAATATTCCAGAATCCTTCTAGAAGTTGTTGACTTTGAAGGAATAAGCCCATGTGAAAAGGTAAAAAGCCCATGTGATCAATGCTTTTATCTTAAGTAATATCTTAGTAAAATCCGGTAAAAGTAGTTACGGCTGAGTTACCGGGGGTACCAAAGTAAAAACCTAGAATGTATAAATAGAGGAGTAGAGAAGAGCTCCTCATCCTTATTTTCACATTGTCGTAATGACAACTTGAGTAATATAGAGAGTGTGGGATATTTTTAGCATGTGAGAACTTGAGAGACGTCGTTAGAATGGAGGATTTTAGTTGATGTGTTTAAGGAGATTTTTAGTTGATAAGTTTGTGGGTGTATGAATGAGTGAACTCAGCATTTTCCCTTCAAGTTCATGGTGTGCTTCCATCAAAGCCATCAGAGGTGACCCTTGAGTGAGAGACAGGCCCGACATGTTGCAGATTCGTGGATGACGATCGTGGAGGTTGAGAGATCGGGGGGTAGTTGATCGATAGGACCGCGGAGGGTTTACAGAACCCGACCTTCACATGTTGAATGCGCTCCTCCCAACCTCTCTTCACATCCATCGTCATACCAAAATTTGGTTGTTTTTGGCAAGCAATCAGTTCATCCATGTCCATTATTTGTCTTCAACCATCTCCTCCGATTGTGAAGGATCGTCCTCCACTGCCAGACCTGGAAGATTATTTGTGTGCTGAACTTTCTCCTCACAAGTTTGCTGCTTGGAAGAAGTCTCTTCTCATTCCTTTTGTTTTTTTGTGCATCAGGGATGCAGCATCCAACCTGAGCTCGTCAAGTCTTATGTGCTTGTCCAAATCATCTTTTTGGAGATCGTGCTCCAGCTCTTCGACCATAGCATCATAGATTATAGCTTCGATAGCTATAACTGCATGTGCTACAAAGTAATTATTAGCAAGCCTTTTCATCCTTCCTTTACCAACGTTGGATTGCAAGAGAGTATCCATACTTCTGAACCCAACCTTTTCATCCTCCCAAGAAATAATCTCTCATTCCAAAGACTCTACAGAGTCAGTGCAATCTTCTCTTTGATTGTCAGTACCATCACACCACATACACTGAATTATCTGAGTTGATTTGGGTACAAGTTCTGTCTTAGTCGATGATCTCTTATCCTCCAACCTAGTAATCTTAGCTTGTGAAAGCTAAGATTACTAGGTTGTAAAATGATCTTGTTGAGTAAGAATCGGTTGTTGGAAAAAAATTGGTACATGTGGAGGCTTTGGTTGTATAACCAAAGCCTTCACATGTATCGATTTTCTATTCAATAGAGTAGTTGACTTATTTTCACACTCAATCTCTATCCTCGCACTTAATCACAGTTAGAAGGTTCGTCCTTCTCGAGAAAGACTCTACTCGACATAATTCGAGTGCTTCCATTGAGAAACTTTAGTGTGATTAGTTTCGAGGATTTGTTTGATTGAGTGAGGAAGATGGATCAAGGTGTTGCTACTCAAGGGGCTGCTCCTCAAAGTGTACATGCTCCACCTTCACTGGCTGGTGCACAACTTGCTATGGATACAACTCAGATTCTCCAAGCGTTGACTTCTTTGATTCAACAACAACCAGGACCTTAGCCAAACCGGCAAAGACTTTACAAATGATCGTCTGTCGATGTGAGTGATTTGATGATAGAGATGTAACCAAGTATCTGTGGGAGTACGTAGGTGAGATGGAGCTAGTGAGAGCACATGAGGTTCAGGTGATTTTCAGTTTTGAGTTGATAGTGGTTTTTAATTGTGAGAAAATGTGAAAGGTATACAGAGGAGACATCTAGAGGGGCGGACTCTTGTTGAATGTGCAATTAGAGAGGAATTTCTTGAAGAAGATTATGATAAAGTCACATTGAGAACATTTCTTAATTGGGTAGAGCATTAGCCTGGGCGTACCATGTGGTTGAATGAGCGTTGGATAAGAAGTATTCATAGCTTTCAAGAAGTTGACATTGGGTGCTAGAAAGTATGGATGAACTTGTAGCAGATAGATTCTGTTTTATGTTAGTTGGACGTGGAGCAGAGGGAGGGTTACAACTGATTGGATAAGAGTGGAAGAAGCAATGTCTATCTTGCTAGACAACGTTGTGGCAGGGCGGCAGTAGTTGGACAACTAGTTACAACAATCTTACTAGAACAACGAGTGGTTCCTCAAGTTCTATTAGTTCTTCCAGTGGTTCCTCAAGTACATGTTGTGATGTCTTAGCCACGAGTTGTCTCGGTTCCAGTACAAAGAGGTCATAGGCAGCGACTTGTTAAGAATAAGAATCAACAAAATTTGATTGAAAAGTTGACTCAGTAGTTGAGAGATCCAAGAGTGGAGATGGTAGACTTGAAGAGGGGTCACGACACGCAATGGGTGATGGACCTAAAGGTGGAACTTTTATCAAGAGATGTATCTGATGTTATAGTCCCGATCATCTAAGAGGAGATTACCAAGACTAAACAATTACTCTGCGAGAGGATGTAGTCAACTCAGAACAACATATCGCATCTGAAAGCTATTGGGCAACCTCTGAATACACATTTTGGAAGAGAAGGGATGAGGAGTTTACTTCCTACATCTAGTGGTATGAACATTACGGAAACGGCAACAAACTCAGCAGAAGTTGATGTTTACAATGAAAGGATTGAAGTATGTTCTAATCCAACTTTAGTTGAGCAAGCGGTGAAGTTCTTATCGAGGTGATGAAGAGAGGTGCAGAGAGTGCTAAGAGAGCTATAGGATGGAGAGATCTTGTAGATGCGATTTCTATTCGAGCCTTCTTGGATACAAACAGAGAACAAGATGTTATGGTGGAGGATAAGAGACGAAGAGATGCATCTGAATTAGATGTACGAGCACTTGATGATGGTGAACGTCGAAGGGTTACAAGGACAAGAGCAGCAAAAACACAACCATCTAGATCTATACCAAATGGTAGATCTCTTGCTCTAGAAGATATACCTTCTACCTCCACGGCTCTGTCATCCACAGTAGGTTCTATGGAGGGTGTACAAAGTTCTCCACAGGAAGTTGCTGCTATTGACAGAGGACGAGGAAAGGAGCTTTCAACATAAGAGAAGGAGAAGGCTCAAGCCTACAAGTTAACTACTGACATCAAAACAACAACCGACTTGCGTACTATATTGGAGCAAAGAATTGTATGCTAGAGTAGAGTTTTCTCTTCGTGAGGTACTTGTCATTACGAGGAGAGAGTTTCATGAACTGATCACAAATATCATGAAAAAAAAGAGACAGGTTTTAACTGAACAAGTAGCTAGTCAAATGATGGAGTGGTAGATGCCATTGATGTTGATGAATTTGAAGATGTTCAGCATGAGGCATGGATTGCTGGTCTTGCTATTGTTGAAAATGAAGATGAGAAGTTTGAGATAGAGAAGTCAGACACATGTAATGATTTCAGATAGAGACATTAGACACGTGCAACAATGAAGACGCATGTTCGTCTTGGAGGACTCTCTAAACTAGTACATGCACTTGTCGACCATATGTTCGAGTTCAGTATAATATCAAAGGAGGTCTATGGGAAGAGAAAGTGATCAATAGAGAGACACTATGGTTGGGTACTCCGTGCTGTCAACAATAAGAAGGGTGAGTTGTATGATACATGTCCTAATATGTGTGTGAGGATTGAGGACGTAGAAGTTGAGCAACATTCTTTATACAGTCATCTGCTTCATCTCGTCATACTAGGACAACCTTACTGTTGCTGGAGACAAAGATAATGAATGCTGGGTCTCACTATGTCAGAATTTGAAGTCCTAATGATAAATATTATGTATAGTTTTTGACCATTTGTTCAAGACATGAGTGGAACCGACAGACTCTTAGAGACTCTCAGACAAGGAGATGTAAGGGTTTTTGCAATCCACTCCTGTATCTTTTTAGTGTACCTAGCTCGATGTCCTTCCAGTTTAAACTAACTTGAGTAAACTCTTAGAACTTGTGTAGTAGTTTCATATCGTCAGAATGATATATACATGTTATAACAAGGTTTAGTGTTCATACTTTAATGTTTGAGGTCTGTAGCAGCGAAGAGGGAATTGTGTTCATATGTGAGAGGGTTGATTAAAGATATGTCAGTCCGAGGTTATATATTGTGAGGTTGCAGAGATCTACTTTCAGATGAAAGTAGATCTCTGCGTAGTTCTTCTATAGGTGTACCGAAGGCGGGGATCTACTTACGCTTATAAGTAGATCTCCGCTAAGATTCTAGTCAAGCAGCTAGTTACTTTATGCTTTCTTAGTGATACACAAAGTTTAGTAGACGAGGATCTACTTACACACATAAGTAGATCTCCGTAGATGCGCTTGTCAAGCAGCTAGTGGTTTTTATTGGATGTACGCTTGATGGTATGCAGAGATCTACTTACATGCGTAAGTAGATCACCGCTCAGACGACCAATATAGAAGGTGGGGATCTACTTACGCGTGTAAGTAGAGCCCTGCGCATATCCTCAAGTACTTCAAATTCTAACCGCTGCTTACGTCAAAAGCGGCAGTGACTCTGTTGGTGCCGGATCGGATTGTATGAGATGGAGATCTGCTTATGTGTGTAAGTAGATCTCAGTATATCTCAGCAGATGCAGCCTCATGGAGGTACGGTTTTAGACATAGTCCTTACCATAGTGTAAAACATAAACGTATGGACCCAAAAGTTAAGGAGCAGAGGAACTATAGAAGAAAGCTGTGAAGTATCTGACAGACGGTGTCATCACTACTGACATGTTGAAAGGATATTAACGTCCACAAAAATGTTGTAGAATATTCAAGAAGGAGGAAATACGAGAAGAAAGATCAGTCTTCTTATGTGATGAAACATGATAGACATGGAGTATGTTTATGCAAAGATTACTACAAGTCAAACCAAGACTGACGATATGATACTCTTCAAAGATGAAAGAAACATCAATCAGCGATGTCGAGGCGAGAGTTTCCTAGGAAGGGTGGAACCTTCTAGCTGTGATACGATCGTGAAGAGGAGGACAAGAATCACACACAGAATACGGAACGTAAAGGAATGTCCATCACGTTCTTGATCCGAGCAAAACACATGATACACATGTAAGTCTTCAACACCAAATCATTTAATCTGCAAGTCCTCAATTCCAGATCATCCAGACTAAAAATCTCATGTTCAGAAACTCAGAACTTTAGAGAACTGCTTTTGTGAAGCACTAGCGCATTCACTTAGAAGCTTCCCGTTTTCTATTCAAAAAGATATGCGTACAAGTTGCAGGTCTCCTCTCTACTCATTTCTGTCCTCTAACCTCTAACCTCAATTCCTCGATGTCAAAATTGTCCTTAGTCAGAAATTCTCTCTAGTCATCAGCTCTGTAAGCTTCTCTCCTCAGCTCATCGATTACTCTACTCGATAATGAAAAATCTCCTCTTTGCAATACACCCCCTTTGGGATTTTCTTCTTCTCTACGTGACCTCCTCCGTCACCTAGCAGGTGTAAAATGATGCCTTAGATAGATGACAACAGAAAAATAAAACTCTATTAAAAATTCAACACATACTATCTTTTTACATGTCAGAAAACTTAATCAACATGTCTTCGCAATTTCATATGTACGAACAGCTACCAAGTCGATCATACAATCAACTTTCACACCTCCACCCAAAGTAATTCCACCACGGCTGACTCCGACCTCTGGAATCATCTCGTTCTGACACGTAGAGCCTGAGTTATCGCCGTTGTCATTCTCCGGTCTCTTTATCTTCAGAATGCCGTAAATGTCTCCTCAAGTATCAGTCCGACTTGAATTTTTGACCCAAGTATATCACATGATAAGATCTATATTATCTATAAAAGAATTTGTACTAACTTGGAGTATCTTTGATGTCATCTCGCTACCCCAAGACTGCAGCATCCACACCAGGTGACTGCACTAGTCCAAGGATAAACAGAGACATCTCGCATTATGTTACATTTGAGAGACATATAGTGTCTCATCTTTAGGCAACTTGATGTCTCACATATTTCCCAAAGGAGTCAGCCTACTCCAAGTCGGAGGCGTCCTTCATTCACGATACATTTAAAGGACATCTAGTATTTCTCTCTTGCATCTTGGTGCTCCACATATTCTCCCGAAGGGGCCAGTCTACTCCAAGTCGGTTGCGAGCCTAAGAGGATTTGATCAAGAGATCTCCTCCCTACAAGTTTACTTAGCTACATACGGAAGCCAATCTCACAATTGATTCTAGAGATCAGTTTCTAAGCTTAAATGCTAGTAAAGCGTGATGTTTCATCTTCTCTTCACTAACACAAACTACCATCACTATCTCTAGACCTGGTCATTTTTAACATTTTAAGATGCAAATATATATTGCACACTACAATCTACACTAAACCAGTAGGTCCTTGAGCTGAACCTACATTAGCTCCAATGATAAAAATCTAAAACATAAATTTTTAACTCACTCAGATTTATGGTACATTTCTCGGTTTCAAAAATATTGTAAAATAATTTCAAATACTTTTCACCTATAACTCAGTTTGTAGTTTTTTAACATACCATGGTGATTAGCACGATGAGAACTATGCAGTGGTGTTTTCAGATTCTCAAATGCTCACTTCTTCCAAAGTCGACTTCTCTGAGGCCTTAACTTGAGTCAGAGAGTCTAACTTCTGACAAAAGAGTGAATTTTATCATGTGAAATAATTCACATCACGACATCCACCCCCTCCAAACCTACACATCCTCTGACATGTACCAACCTCTTCACTCGTCTATCTATTCTTCTTGATCATCACTCTCCTCCACCTCTACCTCTTCAATCGTTGAAACGTCTTCTTCTCTTGTCATCCTCTGCTCTGACTCCAGAAAATTGAACAACTCTATTGATCCTCCACGCTTTTTTAACAGCTTTACACGTTTGTCAGCCACAGATAGTTTCAAAAGAGTACCATCTAGCTCGCACAAACTATAAGTGATATTCTCATACACATCTAGCACAACATAAGGTTCGAATCATCTTCGAGCGAACTTACAAAGTGTTGAGTGCTGATTCTCAAACGTACTTTTCATACACCAGAATCCAATCATCAACACGTATTGGCTTCGATCGTAGTCGATGAGCCTTGTCAAAATGATCTTTGTTTTTGACTCGAGCTACCTCTGCTTCAATTGCGCTTAAGCAAGATCCTCCTCTCTCCGCTCTAACTGTTTGGTTCGTAAAGCAAGGAGTGAAGTGCGATCTATACCATCTTCCTACGGTAGCGTAATCCACGTAGGAAACTCCTCCTCAACAAGCATGATTGGCTTCTGCTCCAACATAAGTTCAACTGACTTATAGCTAGTCGTTGTACAATGTGTAGTTCTATCAGCCCACAAAGCAAACGAAAGTAGTCTGGGCCATTCTCTATATCTACCATCACATGCCTTCACTAAAGCATGAATAATAGAAAGGTGTTCTCGTTCACTCTTATCAATCCTCTCCGGATTCATGATAGTAGTAAGCCGAAGCTTATTCCATGACGAGCAAAGAGCTCCTTCACTTCTGCACCTCTCAACTCGCCCATATCTACTCGTAATCTCTCAACAGACCGATAACGACAAATGATATCTTCAAGCACGAATCTACATATGTTCTTTGTAGTCTTCGTCCGTAGTGTCGTCCCTCCACGTAGTTAGAGAGATCCTCTTGAGCTAACAACAAGTAGATATCCGCTATAGTCTTGGTGGCATTATCAAGGACCCATTGAAAATTGATACTTGGTGGATAAGTAGATATAAGACTATCTCTGTAACAGACCTTACAGTAGAACTGACAGTGTAGACACAACCCAACAAAATCCATCACGTCTTGATACAAATCCTTCCATCAATATCTCTCCAACTCCACGGTGTCCAGCCAACAAAAAAGGTGTCATGAAACTCTTTAAGCAGATTCAACTTTGTCAGTTGATCATCCACCACTCTCGCAAGCATTCCGTCTTTTCTCTTCAGACATTTTCACATATAACCTTCATGTAGAAGATAACCGTACGTCTTCCATCTGATCTCCTTGAACTCTGCATCACTCTATCTCTCTCGTCGGTATAAAGAACTCAGATAGAATCAATATCACATAATCTTCCGTGTAGAACTCCTCTTTGAACCGCAGTGACTCCCAGTCTGAAGTCTACTGACCAACTTGGCACAAAACATCTCTTTTCTCTTCATCCTCATCTACATAACGAGCCTTAGATAACATGTCTGCAACTAGATTATCTATGTGTCTCAACTCAGGGTTCAGACTCCGGATATAAGCAATACATTGCATCATTGCTATGTTTGGTGTATTGTAGTTTGCTATCATACCTAGCAAAGATAAACAATCTGTTTCTAATACCACACGAGCTCCAATCAAGAACTCTCGATCTACTTTCATAGTAGTAACGACTCTTCACAACTCACGCTTCATTTGAGTATAGCTACATTGTCTGTCTGTCAAGATTCAGACTCCAATCTAGAAACAAACCACACACCGTCTGCATTTTCTTGACCAACTGTCCATCCAATCGACTTTGGGCTCGTATCACAGGTCTCCCGCTTTCATAGTTAAGTCACCTTAGTACATGTGAAAACTTCAGAATCTCTTTCAATGGCTCCATCGTCTCATGATGTTCTTGCTACCAAGTAAACCTCTTCCCTTTTCTCAGAAGTGCATATAGAGGTTCGGCAACGTGTGCATAATGAGAAATACTCACGCAAAAGAACACACAAGCTCCTAAAATTGTCGAATCTCAACGATACTAGTACAATATGATGTTCTTGCTACAACATCTACCTTCTCTAGATTCGACCTCTCTCAAAAGTACCGCACAAATGACCAACCACCACAATCTCTGACATCCCAAAATGAGATTGGTACTTGATAAAGTGAGGTGTACTTCCTCCAAACGCGTCAGAATTTGACCCACATCTCGAATGTGATCCGCAACAAACTTTCTGCAACCATCACAACTTCGTCCTTGTCCTCCACCTGATAGCCTTTCATAAGAATATCATCCAGAAATGGGATAGTGACCTCAAGTACAAACTCCCATAACACCTTATGCATCATATTTTGCATATGAGCTATTGAGTTTGTCGCTCCTTGAGAAATAATACACATCCACATCAACCCCAAAGGTATACGCATGGTAGTCAAGTCTCTACTCTCCAAAGCAAACTGAAACTGATCGTAACTTGAAAATAAATCCTCAATAGAATAGATCGACCTTCCACCAAACACCTCAGCTATCTCATCAACCACAGGTCATGTCCCAACGTTTCAAATCGTGACGTTGTTGATAGACTGTAAGTCTTGGATGAAGCGTAAAGCTCATGTTTTCTTAAATACTGTGAACCATCGGCTAGAGTACGGAGCCATAGATAGTTCAAGAATATCATTTTCATCTTTTCCTTCAGTAGCTCAATGAGCTTCGGTAGCAAGACACGAGGGACTCGAATCGGCTTCAAGTCCTAAGATACGTGAGAAATAGTGAAAATAATCATCGGAGCTATCACACAAGGATCCACACAACCAATCTCCTCAGCTAAGAAAGAAAATGCCTTACCATGACTAACAACCATGGCTAACAACCATCTGCTCGAAATATCTTTTCTCTACTTCAGTCAAGAAGTCACCCCTCGTGTCTGGAGCTGCTCAAGTGTCTCTTGAGTAAACTGGTGTCCTATCTATGTAGGATCTCTAAGGATTGGCTCAGTGGTCGTTAACTCCATCTGCTGTTATGAATCAACAGATAACTTGGTCACCAATAGGTTCACCTTCTTTGTTATAGTTTTATATTTGGTGTGCACCTCTGCTTCTTGACAAGAGCCACACCAGCAGATTTCATCCTTCCATCCACTCTCCAGTCTCGGATGAGGACGAGATTGCAAGTTCGAGACAATCTCCTCATAGACTTTACGAGAATGGATGAGGATCACCACCCTACCTCCCATCTGATCCATCAACCTATCTACATCATCCAGCCAACGAACAGAAGACTGTACACTTACAAACTCCTCGTACACATCAAAAATCATCTCGTCTTCTTTTAAAACTCATGTACAGTGTAGATCTACCACATGCTCTCCATCTCCCTTCTGCTCTTCCTAGTCAAGTCTTCCACTCGTGTATACTTGCTCCAATTGTCGGAACTGAAAGTCATAAAATCAGATTTCTAATCATGTACAGTATAACTACATCATAATCTTGAGCAACCTCTTCATCAACCTCCTATGATCTCTCAGACTGCTCAACGAGATCATAGTAGCATTAGATCCTTCACTCTTGCTATCACGTCCTACAAGAGTGAGTTCTGAAAACCCTTACTCCTATAGATAAGAGAATCTCTCAAGGTCTATCTATTTCGTTCGTGGTTCATACGAACGATAAAAAACTACACAGAACGTCTCATCTAGATTGCAAATCCTAGCATAGTGAGATCCGTCATTCAACACCTTGGTCTTCATTCGAATTGCATTGATATAAAGTTGACCAAGAATGATAAGATACGTAGTAGAAGATTGTACGAAGAAGTGATGATCTAACTCCACATCACTTATCTTCATCCTCATGGTAAGACAATCGTCATATAACTCACCCTCCTGGTTGTTAGCAACACATAGCACCCAACCATGATTAAGTTCGATAGACCATTGTCCTCTCTCGTACACCTCTTGTGACATGATGTTGATCTCAGACCCGTGATGAACTAAAGCAACAACAGGTTCAGACAAACTTCCAAGGCGTACTCGTGTAGCTGTTATAGCACGAGCCCAATATTTTATATCTTAGCATAGTATATGAAATGTGGACAGGCGCATGTGAATCACTTTCGATAATAACATATTTTCTAGTTTCATATGGATACTAAGTTCTCATACACTTGTGTTTATTTTGCGCTCTAGGTTGTATTTGGGATTATGTTATTGCATTTTAGTATGTATTTTTCAAATTTCAAATTCGAAATTATGTCTTAGATTTACAAAAATCATTACAACACCAAAATATGATTCTAACTTAAAAAGTGGCTTCAAACTCACTGTAAATAAAAACTTTGAAATTATATTTAGCTTTTAGATCATAAAAAATAGTTAGAAGACTAAAATATAATTCCCATTTAAAATCTCATTTCAAACTCTCCAGTGGAATTTCAAATCAACATTATGGAATATTAGAAACGTAAATTTGGACTATTCGCTTTGGATACATGGACTTTTCGTATCAAGAATTTGGACGATAGAATATCCAGTTTAATGAATAGTTAGATTGAAGTAATACCAAATAAAACAGAGTATGGCATATGGAACAAAAATAAGTGCAGCACGAGCTCTAACATAATGGAAGAAATCATCAAGTATGGTTTCGTTTGAAGTCTTTGGTTTGAAAAAACTATTCAAATCAGTATCGAGCTTCAGTCCTTAGAAGAAATAAATCTAGAATGTAGTAGGACGACCTTAATTCTTCAAAAAGGAAAAGTGCAGTAATATGAAACTCCAAGGAAACATTGTGCATCGTTGTTATACACTCCAGATTCTTGACGTGCAAATGTTTCTGTAACACGGGATTAGGGTGCAAAGTCTTTAAACACACAAAAGATGCACGAAGTAATTCGAGAATACGACTAACAGTTCATCAATCATCGGTAAAAACACTTATCCGACTATTTATCTGACAGTGTTATCTTCACTACAACGGACGATCTACTACAGATCTGAAGTCTTATCGTAGGAAATTCTGTAACTAGAGGTCTATAAGAACCCAACTCTTCAGAGGGGTCATAGTAAAAACCTCGTGGACAAATGAAAATCGAATTGGAAGATCGACAGAGGCCCGAATCAAAACATGCGATATCATTTGTTCCACTGTTTGAAAGCAGTATTAGTTTAGCGTAGTAGAGAGTCTATCGAAGCTCTGGACGTTAGAGCTGTGTATAGAAATTAGAGTTCACTCTTGAACGGTAATAGCGACATAGATTAGGTTAATCATTGTACATAACCTGTTATAGTTGTTACATGTCACATCCTTATTCTATCGACATTTCTTGTCTCTGGTTTCTGTCCTCTTCTTCTCTTCATAGTGTGTTACGACTCTTACGAGTGTTTGATTCCTGTCAGCGATCAGTTTATTTCATCCACCATGGTGGAAAAACCAGCATCTGTTTCAAAGCTATATGAATAGCACATTATCTGAACTCATACACACTTTTGGACTTTGTGCCTACAACGGAATATCCTCCGCTTCTGCATTCCGCAAAGTAATGTGAGTGACTCCTCAGTCTGTGACGGGCAGTCGTCGGTCATCGTAGACCCTCCTCAGATGAATCGCAGATCGTAGTAGTTCCTCTTCAGATCTGCACGCCCGGCACACGACCAGAAAGCGGATCCGGGAGTGTTTGTTCTATCGACAAAATATTACTTGCATATTCTACCATAAATCATAAAAACTGGAAAACGTACAAAACATGGATATACGATCGATTTGGATTCGCTTCGTGCCGAAGAGGAATTCATTTTCCCATTCAGGAAGAAACTTGCACCCTCAGCGCATAGTCCTGTCGAGGATACATCTGCAGATTCGTGTGACTAAAGACAATACCCCAGCTATTGAGCTCAGAACTCACTTCAAACAGTCTAGAGTCGTGACAACTAAAGCATGATTCCAGAGTTCTTCGGACATATACTGTTGCGATGGAGCTCCAGTTCATCTGCTGCGCAGACTGACATGTACAGAAACAAACATCACACGCAAAGATCTGAGCTATAATGTAATCATTGTTTGGATTGTCATAAGTGTAACAAGACTACCTAAACCTTGGACAGAAGCAATGGCTTCTCTGGAGTCGGAAGTGAGATGACAAGCTTCAAAAGCGGCGAGCAACACACTGCTTCTCATATGTCAGGCTTCTGCAATATTTACTACGGACATCCCTGTACATGTACACATGAATTCAACTTGGACATCACTTGGAGGAACATTTTCCGTATGTGTATTTTCCTATCCATCCTTAGGGTGTTCAGTTTTATGACAATTGCATTCCTCACTCTGCACCTGTCACAGATCCTTGCCGCTTGTTGCTTTCGAGTTGTGGTTTGAGGCTGAGTCCGAACTCAGCCCATTTTGTCCACTTGTCCTTGCCTTCCTCGTCTAATAGGTTCAACCAGATTCACCAAGAGTTTAACATCAAGAACTGTTTAGTTCGGGAGTCTGATGGTGCGAAATTAAGCAGACTGACTGCCACTTTTGCCAAGACAACAAGTTGCTGCGCTTGGAACGCATTGCAGCGCTATGCGTTAACGAGGTATCCGGATCTAAACCTTTCCCTCTTCTAACTGTCATATACAAAATACATAGACTATACGACCAAAAATCTTCCTTTCTCTTTCGGGTTTAACATTAACGCAGAGCAACATGTACAACCTTTTATGATTAATGTACTCCTGTACATTCAAAAGAACTACGGAACTAGAAAAGGTTCTCTTTCAAGACAAGTCACACCTTCTGTGCTATTTTTTTGCTCTCGTTTTACATCTGTTTCCAGTGTTATTTAAACATGTTACATATTACTGTAGGTGGTTGAACCTAAAGTCACGGAAAGATAATTCCAGATTTTACGTTTATTCCTTCTATCCATATGTGAAGGGGGATTACACCGAGTACCTTCGATGGAGACGGGTTCTAAGAGATTCCTGGTAGCTCACGAGGAATCGGAATAATGCTAAAACGAAAAAGAGAAGGAAAAATGGGGAAAGAAGTGAGAATGTGGTCCTTGCGTCCTTTATCAGGTTCATGCACCGATCGAAACATCCGGCGTTGTTCCGACTACTGTGCATATTCAGCTAAGCAAGATCATTTTGTATCTGTAACATATTCAAGAAACATTTACCTGCATGCTCCTTCCACAAGTGAGACAAATGGGGAAAAGACGGAACAATCTGTGTGCGCTGACTATGCAGACTACTCTGAACTGAACTTGCTCGGTATATGCATGTTCTGCAGTCTGAACTTGCTGATTAGACTGGGGAGATATATATATATATATATACTGCACGACAAGCCTTGAAGAGATATCGAGACCGTGCCCTCGTCAAAAGATATTTGACTCTCTCTGACAGTTAAAACGATGATGCGGACATTAAGCATAAGGTTGGCAGAGCAGAACTGTTACAACTTCCTGTCAGAACACAAGAACGAAAAGGCACATAAGCTAACTCCAGTGTTCTCTCTCCCTACGTCATGGTGCACTGCTGCCGGTGAAAAAAATACTTCTTAACGAATGTTCGTCACAAAACGAATTCACCTCTCTTAGTGTACACATTGGAACACATCAAAGTGAAGCACTCTGAAAGAGATTACAGTCAGGAGATATTATAATCTGGACACCCATGTTACACTAACCGATCTCATGGCGGTTTACTTTTGTACATAGAAGAGTCATGACAGGTGGAATGAATCTGCCGATTGAACCATGAACACAAACTTAAAGTACCATATAACAGAGATGTCTGCTGTATAATCACTACTTCTTTCATCTTTCTCTCTTTCTCTCTCTCATTGGAATATACACTACCTGTGAGTATTATCTTTGTATCTCAGTCCTCGGAGTCTCACTGACTGAGATTTGCATATCGTGATAAACTTTCACGGTTTCACAGTGCATCGAGCCAACAAGGCTTCGGCTTTACCTGTATCGGTTAAAAGACAGAAAATATTACTGTAGACCACCTAAACTGATTGCCGGCAGAAAGAGTGCCACAGATGAAATTTGTAATCAAGATACGAGTTCATGATGCACGGAGTGCTAGTGAGGTTGTAGCATATCCCACTAATTCCAGTTTCAAATGAAGCTGCGGAGAAAACCATACAAGACAGAAGACTTAGTTCGGTTTCCTGGGCATGCTTTAGTCGTGAATTTTCTAGTCCTTGCAGTGCCATGCAGATGTATGACCTATGAATAATGAACCAATTCGAAATGCAAACAATTACGGTTTCTAAATGCGATTGATCATGAGTGAAACGATGTTAATATTCGAAAGTGCACATGTCATTAACCTTTTCTTTTCTGCAGATGAGCTTGGTCCAAGTTTCTGCTCGGAGATCCCCAAATGTATGACAAGAACAGAAGTCGTCATCTTTGAAAGCAGTCGGCAGTCTACTCTTCCCTCTCGGAGAGGAAACTTGTGATGCTTTAAGGTGCGTGGAGCAGGTAATCTAGCGTAAAACGTAGCAGTGCAATATTCCACCTCACTCACAGTATGCGATACTGGACTTTGACACCTCGCTGGATACGTGCCCATGTTTAGCTTTAGCAAGTCCTCCCCATGACTTTCCCATGCTGGAATCAAGTCATTGACATAGTTGGATGGATGAGCGAGCTTATGATAGATGATATTCAGTAGATTAAGTAAATTCACGTCACAGTACCACATGAATTTCTGTATTAGTACTATCTCATCAAGTATAAGCTCTCTGCACACATGCATTTGGAGTTCTGAACCGTTACAAATGACTAACGTGTTTCGTATTGTTCTGCAGTTTAACGCATGGCACTTTAGCTGCTTCTGCGTTCACTTTCATAGCACTTAAGCTGTTTTTGTGTTCACTTTCGTTCATGTTATTGAACGCTGCACCATGGTATGAAACTGAAGCTAAAAAGATTATGACAAGGAAAGTCCAGGTTTCAGTAAAACAGCAGAAGTCCAGATTGTTAAACATGAGGACAGTCAGGAGATTTCTCCTTAGAGCTAAATATCAGTATAGACCTTGCTTGTAGAATCTATTTTGGAATTGCTGAGCAATGTGTATCGATCAGTCACGAATCAGTGGTTCAGTGCAGCCTATACAGATTGGTTGAAATACGCCAACCTGCAGAGCCTAGGATTAAGTGAGTACGAAATATACCACCACTGCGAGTGGTTATCAAATTTGATACATGAGCTTTTCGGCTGAACTTGCACCCTTGAATATGAGAAAGGACAAAAGCAGGATAGGTACACACTCAGTACTTGTCGTACGTACCTCCTGACGCTATGTAAGACGGTTGCTCCCTAGAAGGCGAAACATAGGTTCTGCTACGCGTCCTGGCGAAATGATGGAATCATACAAACTCCAGACTAAAACATCTAGTTCGTAGAAAAGATATCAAGTCCAGAGCAACGTGAAGTACGGCCCAGCTTTATACATAGAAGAATGGATATGGAGTGCTTCAGTTTACCATCTTTGCGGCTCCCTACTGCATCTTACTTGGGAGTCTGGACTCCCCATGCACATTGCCACTTTTTCTGTGTAGGTTATCGGAAGTTCGCACAGGCTCGAGAAGCGGATCACAGGAATCTCATCCCAGAAACCTGGTGGAGCTGGATTCTGTGGGCATGCAGGTGCCTACTGATTCTGCGTTACTTGCTACTGTCCTGGCTTACATGTTCTGGGCGTGGAAACTGAAGCTTGACCACGAGGACTTCACATTTCTTTCTGCTTGCGGGCCTTCCTTCCCCTTTGAGCCACGTAAAGCAAGCAAGATAAAGTGGTCGATTTGGCCGATCAAGAACGCTCTGTTGCTAACTCCTGAGAGGACTTCTACTCAAGAACAGGCAACTTCTCTCTAAGTACTGAACACGCAACGCAATGAATAGCCAAACGGATGGAAAGACCCCATCAAGCATTACAAGGGAAAGAAGGACCCGAAGGGCCACGCAACTAACGCCCGAAAGGGAGGAAGAACATCGGGGCTAAGCCCCTCTATCAGTAGCGATAAGGTCGCTTATTGCTCTTAAAATATCACACACCTATAAGTCAAAACTCCTGCATACAACAGGTGTACATGAAGTAGTATCACCTACTGCAATTACTCTCCTGTGGACCGCGCCTGCTAGAGCTTTCTGTAGAGCAATGAAAACTCGCTGTCGCGCTACTTGGCGGCTACACGTAATATTTCTACTCCGACGCTTGAGTTTAGTAGTTCTAGAAATTAGCTTATATTACTTCTAGTCGTTTATGTATATGTTTGACACCTTTGCATACGGTGTTAACACTATTTTGAGTCTTAGTAGGTTGATTACCATGTTGATAGGGCTTAAGCTCATTGGTTGTATTTGCGTGTCGCCCATGCACGCTTTCTAGCTGATTTAAGTTATTTTTCAGGGCTGCGTGTCGTTTTAAGTAATTTAAGTTTTACGCTGGCACTCTAGGGGGCTTGACGTGGTAGCCTATGAGTAAAACTAAGTTGCCACGTGGTTTATGGTACTAAAAGACAACCAAGTGGAGCTATGAACTCCCATTGGTCTGTTTTTGTCTTTTGTTAAACTCTAAATTTAGAAACAGAGCTCTAGAGTGGAGTTCGAGCATTTGGTGAGGGATCTTGGAAATCTGAGAAAACAGGGAGAGAGGGCTCGTCATGCCAAGCACTTCCAGTGAAAATTTCGATCGATTTGAGTCAATAAAGACGGAGTTATGAGCAATTGAAGTTCGAATTGTGCTAGAATTGAATCACTTTTGTTGGATTTAGGGTTTTCAGTGTCACTCGCAGCAGATTTGAGGAAATTGCTTCAAAACTTCGAGGTTGTGTTCTCTGCCAGCAGGGCTACGATTTCACAAAAAGTTTCATATCGATTGAGCAACTGAGTAATTCAGGGCGGCCGCTGAAGCTGAGGGGGTCTGAAAAGCTCTTAATCTAGAGCAGCGACTTCAGAGGAGGAGATCTGCAGTTCTGTGTACATTCAGGAGTCCCAACTTCACAGGGATGTTCAGCACCCTGTAGACTGCAAATCCTGTAAGAAATTTCGAAATTGATTGAGCCAAACTCCTGTTATAAGTTGAAATAGCCAGCTAGGTATCAGAAATTGCCGTAGTTTTCTTGCTCAAAACGTTTCTGTTCATATCTCCGTGTCAAAATTTGTTCTCAGGCTGAAATTTCGTCTGTGAGTTCAGTAGTACCTCATTTGCATGCAGGGGAAGTTTAGAGGTCTAAACCTTCATAGTTTTCCTCTCCGTGAGTGTCAAAGTTCACCGCCGGATCTTGTTACTGCCGGTTAGACCTGAATTTCGCCTTCTGGGTATATTACTAGATCTTACACATCTGTGTGAGTGTTTATAGCCCCTGTTGTAACCTGAAAGCCAACCTCTTGAGTGAACAACCACAGCCAGAAGCTCGGCGCTTTCCTAGGTAGACGGATTACACTCCGACATACTCTCTTTTTGGTGAACTCGACGTGAAACACCTAGGGTGGGAGTTTTCTTGAGAGTGTTACAGGATCAGATATCATGGCCAACCAAGGATCATCAAGTGGAGGTGCTGCTGCTGCTCAGCAACCTGTTCAGTTGGATGCTGCTACGATGAAGATGTTCCAAGCTTTTTTCATGTTTATGCAGCAGCAGCAGAGCACAGAGAGGAAGGAGGTATTAGCAACCAAGGCGTTGCAATCTGTGGTGCATCAGATGGACCAGTTCAAGGGTACAGATATTTCCAAGTATGTGCGATACTATGCTAGAGAGATGGAGGTGAACAAGGTACCTGAGAAGGAGATGGTGGAGAACTTTGAACTTGCAGTTGTCCTTGAGATTCGTGGGCGTGTGAAGGAGCTCAAGCAGCAGCAAGGACAGAGTTGGGAGAGCTTTATGCGAGCTTTGAAGGAGGAGTACTACACTGAAGACTCAGAGAGGGTGACCAAGAGAACATTCTTGGAGTGGGTGGTGAAGCCTAACAAAGGTTTGTCTGTAAATGAGTTGTTAAGGGAGTTTGATCGTCAATATGCTCAGCTTTCTAGGACAGAGAAGCTTACACTAGAGGTTGAGAAGACCGAGCTTTTCCTACAAGCAGCGGACGTGACTATTCAGGAGAAGCTTGATTGGAAGGAGGTTGAAGAGGCTGTCTCTTTGCTGACCAAGAGACAGAGAAGAAGAGACAAGGTGGTGGTAAGTGAAGCAACACCTCTGATAATTCCTGTCAAGCAGTTGCCTACTAAGCTTGCTTTGGTAATTGCTAGAGAGGAAGACTCACCGCTTGATGAGTTGATTAAGGGTATGAAGGAGCTTAAGCTTAAGCTCACTAGGTTAGAAGAGAAGGAGCAGAATGTACAGCTTGCTATGCAGAGACCTCAGATGAGGGAAGACTTTGTTCATCGTTGTATATGGTGCGATAGCCTAGACCATGTAAGAAGAGATTGTGGAGAGTTTTCAGATGCATTGAGGAAGGATCTGATCTTCTTCAAAGATGGTAAGATCCATTTGAGAGAGACTGGGATGATGCTGGGAACCAACTTTGGCAAGGGTTGTATGAAGAGACTTGTGAATGATATATCAACATCACATGCTGTTTCTCTTGTGAATGCTGCTACGTGTGGAGTGAAAGTGAAAATGGAGAGAGAGAAAGGGACTACTGGGTTGTGGTCAGATGTAGTGCGGTCCGTAGCTAGAACAGAGCTAGACAAGGATGTGCTACGAAGGGTTGGCAACTCAATTAGAGAAACTACAGGATGGAATGACCCTGTGGATACTATGTCAGTGCATGCTTATGTTGCAAGAAGTCAGCATGAAGCTCTACTAGAAGAAAAACGCAGGAGGGAGGATGCAGGTGAGGCTTCTACAGCCAAACGACCTGCTACAAGGAGTGAAAGGGCTAGACCAGATGCAAGGCAGGAGACAACACCTACTCGGGAGGAAACTATGGAGGATCTACCACCTACAACACCAAAGGAGAAGGAGAGAAGCAAGGAGAAGGGTAAGATGCCTGCACACAAACTTCAGTCTGACATTGAGATTGCTACAGACCTGAAGCAGGTGTTAGAGAATCGTATCTTGAATGGGAAGGTTGAGTTTACTTTGGGTGAGATTCTTGGGATTGCAAAGCGTGAGTTCCATGAGGTTATTATAGATATCATCAAGAGGAAACGTCAGATTTTGGGTGAAGCAGCTACGCTTAACGCTCTAGGGACCAAACTGTCGGAGGATGAGGAAGATGAGATTGCTGGTTACTGCTCTCAAGTATCAGAGGGAAGATCAGATCAGCACGTGAGGTTTGAAGATGAGGTGGAAGCATCGCAGAAGAGCCATTATTCTCACAACCATTGGGCGAGAGCAACCACAGAGACCTTAGTGAAGCTGGGAGATCTAGAGGAACCTGTGGTGGCATTGATTGATCATGGCTCAGAGATTAATCTGATGTCTAAGGAGCTGTACAAGCGTGGGAGGTGGCCTATAGACACCGACCATGGATGGCTTATCCGTGCTGCCAACAACCAGCGAGGAGAACTCTATGGTGCTTGCCCCAACATCAAGGTAACTGTGGGTGACATTAGTGATGTTCAGAATTTCTTTGTGCAAGACATGTCAACCTATCCTATCACTCTAGGACAACCTTACATTACTGCTGTTAGAATGGAGACACGAGTTATGGATGATGGTTCAGCCTATGCTAGGATACGTAGTAGAGACGGCAAAAGAGCTGTTCAGTTTTTGACCGTTGCTGCAGAACATGAGAGAAATCGCGATAGCTTGAGAGACCGTCCACTACCTAAGATTACTCAGGAGTTTAGAGAGTCTAGGGGTTTTGGCAGAGTACCATTGAAGAGCGAGACTTCAACGGTACAGTAGAGCTAGGATTCTCGCCTGATCCAGTAGAGCAGGAAGCTTTATCCACTGGCTTCTTAAGATTGACGTCATGTGGATCAATGTGTTATAGGAAGGTTGAGAATCTGAAGAGGTTTGAGAGGCAACATGTGAAGTCTGTACAGGAGTCTTTGTGGGATAGTGGAGAGTTAGCAGGAGATGAATACATATCTGGAGTGTTTGAAGAGCAGTATTTGGTAGATACTATAGGGGAGTTAAAATCTATAGTAGAAAGTTCTATAGATGATGTAGATAGAGTGGTGAGAGTGAGCTCCAAGGAGCTTTATGATGTAATTCATAAGTTTATAGATCGACAAGAGGTGTATGTGGAGACCAAGTACAAGTCAGTGGCAAAGAAAGTCAAACCAGTGGCTTTGCCTTTACCACTCGATTACAATCAGAAGATGGAGCAAGCTGCACGAGAACCGACGCTCAGAGGACCGAGAAGAATTGGGCACCAGTTCACAGAAACAACACTGAAGGAGCTGAGGATTGGAGGTGATGGATTTCTTACTGAGCAAGAGAAGAAGAGCTTCAGGGAGATGCTATCTAGGCATGGTAAGGCGTTTGCATTTGAGTCACATGAAGTAGGATGTGTAGATCCAAGTGTAGTTGCACCTATGGTAATTTTTACTATACCGCATGTGCCTTGGAATCTACGTCCTATCTCTGTACCTAGAGCTCATCTACCAAAGCTGATAGACTTGCTCAATGAGAGGATTAGGATGGGTATCTTGGAACCATCTATAGCTCCCTACTCTAGCAGATGGTTTACTGTTCCGAAGAAGAGTGGAGCTTTGAGATTCATTCAAGATATGCAGCCAGTTAACAAGGTGACTATCAAGAATATGGGTATAGGACCTGTTGTAGACGAGTTTGCAGAGGCTTTTGCTGGTCGTGCTATCTATTCAATGGGAGACTTATATTCAGGTTATGATCAGTTTCAGTTATCCTCTGAGAGTAGAGACTTGACTACAATGAAGACACCTTTGGGGCTACTAAGGATGTGCACCTTGCCACAAGGTGCTACCAATTCTGTAGCACATATGATGAATGGCATGAATAAAGTTTTGAGGGATTTCATTCCTGAAAAAACTATGCCATTCCTTGATGATGTGCCGATCAAAGGGTGTGTTGAGGAGGAGAAGAATGAGGTAAAGGATCAGAGGGGGTGCCGTAAGTTTGTTGCAGACCATATAGTTGACTGCGATAAGATATTGAGTCGACTGGAGGAGGTTCATTTGACTTTATCAGGAGCAAAGTCTGTATTTGGAGAACAAGAGGTGTTGATTGTGGGGCACCTATGTGGATCTTATGGTCGGAAACCTTGTCCGAACAAGGTTGATGCCATTCGAAGGATGAAGGAGACATGTGGGTCAGTTACCGAGGTGAGAAGGTTTCTAGGTGCATGTGTGTTTTATCATATATGGATTCCACACTTTGCTCATGTAGCAGATCTGTTGTACAAGCTGCTGAGGAAGGGGCAAAGATTTTAGTGGCAAGAGGAGCAAAGCGAGTCTATGAGGAAGTTGAAGGATCTTTTGGCTTCACCACCAACTCTACGGAAGGTAACATATGAGTTGGGCAGATCTGTTATCCTTACTGTTGATACTAGTCCTATTGGCATTGGATGGGCTATAGGACAAGATGATCAGGATGGAAATAGATATGTGGTGTGTTTTGGTGCTAAGGTATTAAGTTCACGGCAGAAAGACTACCCTCAGGTCAAGAGAGAACTATGGGGAGTAGTTACTACGATGAAGAGTGACAAGGAATACTTGATAGGAACACCTGTGGTTGTGGAGACAAATTGTTTACCTCTCTTGGGAATGATCACTAGCTGTACAACTCCAGATATCGCTATGTTGAGGTGGAGCATATATCAAGTCCTTGAACCCAGAGTTTAGACATATTGCAGGAAAAGACAATCCTATGGCAGATATGTTATCAAGGGCTAGGTATTACGATGAGAAAGAAATGATAGATGACCAGGAGGATTTGGGAACAGAGTTCTATTCTAGTGTTCTTGCTACAGGAGATAGAAGCTGTTTTGCAGCTCCATTGGAGTTATTTGAGGAAACTATGTTTGATGGCGAGTGGTTGGATCTTGGGCGCTATTTGAGTTCATTGGAAAGGCAAGAAGGCTGGTGTGATGCAGATTTCAAGAGGATCCGTAGAACAGCTTATGGGTACTTTTTATATGGAGGACATCTATGGAAGCGCCCTAAGCTACAAGGAGGTGTACCACAGCGGGTGGTATGTGACTTGGGATTGCAGCAGAAGCTGATCAAGGAGTTCCATGAGAGTTTATGCGCCGGTCATAGAGGAGTTTGGGCTACATTTGCCAAGATGAAGGAAAAGTATTGGTGGAAGGGTATGTATAAGGATGTAGTACAGTTTGTTTCATCCTGTATATCTTGCCAGATGTATTCCAACATACGTCATCGTGATGGATTGCATCCTACTTATCCTTTAGCCATTCATTACAAATGGGTAGTTGATCTGGTAACTATGCCATTTGGGCTTGGACAAATGAGGTCTAGTCTTGGCTAGAGAAGATCTATCTAACCAAGTTGAAGGCCGTGCCTTGAGGACAAAGACCACTGCTAGTGTCTGCCGCTTTCTACTTGAAGATGTTATTTGTAGGTATGGGTGTGTGGGAAAGATCACTGCAGATAGGGGTGAGTTGGATTCACAAGAAGCAGTTGAGTTCTTCAAGCGATTGGGAATCAAGTTGGCGTTAACCACTGCTTACAATCCTGAAGGGAATGGCAAGAGCGAACGAGGTCATCCGTCAATCATCAAAGCTTTGGTAAAAGCTTGCAAGGGTAAGATCCGTGAATGGCATAGACTGCTACCATTTGCTTTGTGGGCAGATCGTACAACTCATAGTACCGTTACAGGTTACATGCCAGCAGAGTTGATACTAGGGCAAAAACCTGTGATGCCGATTGAGGAGATTGTGCCTACTTGGAATGTTTTGCCATGGGAAGATGGTAGAAGTACGGAGGATCTTCTTGCATTAAGGATCCAACAGTTAGAACGGAGACCTGAGGATGTTGCCAAAGCTGTGGAAAGGTTGAAGACTGCTAGAGAGAGAAACAAAGGCAGATTTGATAGAACGCATAGATTACGACCCAAACCAGTTAAAGAAGGTGATTGGGTGTTAGTCTATGATAGTAGTCTTGATAATCAGCATAGCACTATCAGAAAGTTCTCCAAGAGATGGTTTGGACCTTATGTGGTGTTAGAAGTTTATGATAATGCCACATACTCCTTGAGAGAGTTAGATGGTGCAGTGCTCAAGATACCAGTCGCAGGAAAGAGAATCAAGCTCTTTAGAAGGACAGGGGAAGATCGGAACGTTGCAGAGTTTACAGAGGATGAAGCTGAAGACTCAATGCAGGTTGAAGATGAGTTTGAAGCCGAAGCTGAAGAGTCTTGATCTGGATGGCACATATCGGAGGATGTGCAGATTCAGAGGGGGTGGATGTCGCGCTACTTGGCGGCTACATGTTATATTTCTACTCCGACGCTTGAGTTTAGTAGTTCTAGAAGTTAGCTTATATTACTTCTAGTCGTTTATGTACATGTTTGACATCTTTGCATACGGTGTTAACACTATTTTGAGTCTTAGTAGGTTGATTACCATGTTGATAAGGCTTAAGCTCATGGGTTGTATTTGCGTGTCGCCCATGCACGCTTTCTAGCTGATTTAAGTTATTTTTCGGGGCTGCGTGTCGTTTTAAGTAATTTAAGTTTTACGCTGGCACTCTAGGGGGCTTGACGTGGTAGCCTATGAGTAAAACTAAGTTGCCACGTGGTTTATGGTACTAAAGGACAACCAAGTGGAGCTATGAACTCCCATTGGTCTGTTTTTGTCTTTTGTTAAACTCTAAATTTAGAAACAGAGCTCTAGAGTGGAGTTCGAGCATTTGGTGAGGGATCTTGGAAATCTGAGAACACAGGGAGAGAGGGCTCGTCATGCCAAGCACTTCCAGTGAAAATTTCGATCGATTTGAGTCAATAAAGACGGAGTTATGAGCAATTGAAGTTCGAATTGTGCTAGAATTGAATCACTTTTGTTGGATTTAGGGTTTTCAGTGTCACTCGCAGCAGATTTGAGGAAATTGCTTCAAAACTTCGAGGTTGTGTTCTCTGCCAGCAGGGCTACGATTTCACAAAAAGTTTCATATCGATTGAGCAACTGAGTAATTCAGGGCGGCCGCTGAAGCTGAGGGGGTCTGAAAAGCTCTTAATCTAGAGCAGCGACTTCAGAGGAGGAGATCTGCAGTTCTGTGTACATTCAGGAGTCCCAACTTCACAGGGATGTTCAGCACCCTGTAGACTGCAAATCCTGTAAGAAACTTCGAAATTGATCGAACCAAACTCCTGTTATAGGTTGAAATAGCCAGCTAGGTACCAGAAATTGCCGTAGTTTTCTTGCTCAAAACGTTTTTGTTCATATCTCCGTGTCAAAATTTGATCTCAGGCTGAAATTTCGTTTGTGAGTTCAATAGTACCTCATTTGCATGCAGGGGAAGTTTAGAGGTCTAAACCTTCATAGTTTTCCTCTCCGTGAGTGTCAAAGTTCACCGCCGGATCTTGTTACTGTCGGCTAGACTTGAATTTCGCCTTCTGGGTATATTACTAGATCTTACACATCTGTGTGAGTGTTTATAGCCCCTGTTGTAACCTGAAAGCCAACCTCTTGAGTGAACAACCATAGCCAGAAGCTCGGCGCTTTCCTAAGTAGACGGATTACACTCCGACATACTCGCTGTCTAAAAAACGTAGTGCAAAAAGAAAGAAAAAGTGGTACCTCTCGCGTCTCTCATGATAAGCTCTGACACAGTCTCGAATAAAAATCTCAAACTCCGAGACTGTCGATCCGTATATCTCCAAGGCTAAGGAGATGAAGTGATGTCTCACCTGTATACCTCTACTTGATCATCTTCGTCGCTATGCCTGCAGCCCATCTGGAGGATGGATAATCACATGTGCCGTCACTGAGTCTCGTGTTGGATCTGTGACAACCACATCTGTCATTGAGACTTCATCCTTCTTCATTATGTACAGGTCAGCTCTCACTGATCCTCCCGTTTGAAGAGCATACCAACAATCTCTCCATGTCTCATAATCACTCTCTCGTGCTAAGAAAAAAACAACGTCCTTGATGACATCATGAATAACTATTCGCTCTCCACCGTGAGGACAGCGAGCAAGGTGTCGATCCGAGGTGTCAAGCGAGACATCGCACTCGCAGATGGATAGTACCGAAGTAATAGACGGAACCTCATCGCCGTAGAAAAGATAGTCGGTGTGAGTCGGAGCGCTCTAATGTAAAGTAGAGCTATGAGCCAAGAGCCTCCATCCTTGTCTGAACAAGAGCGAAGTCGAGCTCTAGTACTCTGAGATGGAAGGATCAACTAAGAGCGAACGAAGAACTTGTTAGAAGTGGTGTCCCGTCAGAGAGGACTGTAGTTCGCGAGATCTCTTGATAGCTAAGATATCGAATTGATGATGTGTCTCACGTACCTCAAGAGTCAAACCATCTCTTGTCTCACAGAGACACATATATAGCGAGTAAGAACCATCATCCACCTCTGACGCATAGCTCTTTAGAATAGATCTATCTCGCACGAGAAAACGACAATAGAGTCAAGATGATGAGAATATCCAACTACCCACAAAGATTGCCGAAACAGTCTCCTCCAAGAATAATAAGCTCACCCCTTCACATGATCTCGATAAAGATGTCTGCCTACTTGCGAGAGATCGTGTCACAACTCACAGGTCTCCGGTGTCCTGTTGTGGGAACAGTTAGTATGTAAATTACCCGTATAAGTGCGTTTTGCACACAGTTGTAGAAGTTGTGGTGTAATGGGATCTAAAACATTGCTCTTATGAGATTAGAATGCTCTATTATCTGCTGGGGGTCTCCATGGGACAGAAAAGGACAAAGTTGAGTCCTTTAACTTCCCATTGGTCCTCCAAAAAGTGAAGATAACTTGTCATCTACCTAAGTGTACGCTCTGGGAGGTTCGGGGCACTTTGACGAGGGATTTTGGAGATCAGAGTGCATGGGCGGAGAGCTCTCGACGGGAAGAGCAATCTGACCACAAATTTCACTCGATTTGGAGGTCCAAGGCATACGTTATGGCGATTTGAAGTTCATAGAGTGATGAGAGTACATAGCTTTCTCTTCCGATTGTAAGATTAAGGAGTTTGAGTGATTGAGCCGTCAGATTGAGACCAGATTTCATGTGCTTGTAGTCTGTCAGTTGCTGAAGCTCTGACCCCAAATTTCACCACCGGATGTTATGCGGATTGAGCGCAATGACGATTTGAAGACGACGAGGTGCAGAAAGCTTTCAATCTGGAGCAGCAAGTTTGCTGATTTGTGGAGGATGATCCGAACGGTCAAATCGGCTCAAATTTCTTGAGTAGTGAGTTTACCTTCTGAATTGATAGCACATGAAGTTTGAGTGAAAGTGGATGGTTCATTTAGGCGAAGAAGCTTCTGTCCTGAATCTGAGATTGGAAGTGCGTGTTAGTTTCTGTGAATTTGTGTTAATTGTGAGAGGAGATCTAGCCGTCAGATCTTCCTGAAATTTGACCTGTAGGTAGAGATTCTTGTATCCTACCTACGTGGCAAGTTTGAGAGGAGACTGAGCTGTAGATCTGTACCTATCATGTGTAAAAGTTCACTGTTTTTCTGTCGAGTTGTATCGGCAACGGTATCTAGTCCAGGTCCCGAGTCTTGTTAGCGGTAGCTGGCGGAAAAGTATCCAGTGTGACGTTTGTATTGCTTTGGGGAGTATTCTAGGCGTAGATAAGACTTCAGCGACTTACGTTGTAACCACGTCATGTGGTTGTCAAGTTCGCACTCAACGTGGCAAAGTGCGATTCTTGACCTGTAAAGTCGACTACCTGTCTAGCCTAGTCTCTTGTATTGGGACACGTTACGGTGCATGCATTAGAACCTTTCACCCAGACGACCTACACGTGGATGAGTACGACGGCATCAAACATGCGATGTGCATGTGTGCCACCTCATCGGCTCGTGTGGCTTGGGTTGCTCGGTTAGGGGGACTTGCACCTATCCTTGTTTTTTGTTCGAAGCTTTTAAGAAAAAGAGAGTGACCTGTGTGGGGGCATTCGACCTTGGGAAATTCAAGAGATTGTTCGTGGGGAGATCGTGGTGATCCTATGAGATTGTATCGGAGTTTTATGGATCGAGATACCTTTGTAGTTGGAGTGCACATGTTGTGAGAGATCGACGAAGGACTCTACTTACCGACCAGATTTCCTTTTCGAAACCCTTTCCAGATTAAACTGATGTACATGGAACGAGTTCATTTTCAACAGTTTCTGATAGAATCCTTCGGGCATAACTTTATCGTGCAAGTCATGCTCTCGCCTGTCCCTGTGATCTTACATGTTGTCACTTACGGCCAAGAATGAGATCTCACCATCTTTATCCTCATCTAACGAAGGATGGATCTAAATCAGCTCCCTCCTGTAAACTTTAACACCGAGTGCGTGATAAGATACATCTGTCGACCCAAAGCCATGTACGAAGTCCTAGTAGTGAGAAACTTCGGAGAGGAATACTACCGAGAGATCATGTCATCGCATATCTCGTTTGTCGTGCTCATGATCATCCAACGTTTTCGTGTAGTTATCTTGACCCTTTACTGAAAGAAAGAAAGTGCTTAGTTATCGAGGAAGTCAGAGAGAAATCTACGGGATATTAGTCGCTCTGCTGTGCATCGATCGCTAACCACAGCCAGAAGGTACGTCCTTGCTCAAAGGAAAGGCTCTCGCTACGACACCCGTCTCAAGATGTAGTCAAAAATCTCCATGATCCTCCTATCAAACTCTCTAAGGCGCGAGATGAATATAAGAGATGAAGATACTGTGCGGAGTAAGTAACTCAGACGACGTGCAATGGAAGAAGAAAAGATACCAAAGACAACATGTGGATCCTCTAACCTAAGGAGATCCTCGATATGCAAAACGTCCTCTACCAAGACAACATCTAAGAATTGGGAGACCAAGTCCACAAATGACGAAAGCCGAATAGATCTCATAGTGTGCGACTATCCAAAGATAAGATGGACCGATTCTATGAGCTGCAAGAATGTTTACACTTGACAATTGCTAGTACTGTTCGTTTCATTCTGGATCCAATTGAGCCATCGATCGTTGGTGTTCTTGAAGAACACCATGAGGCATTTGTGCAAGACAAGCAAGCAGATTATCCACAGACGATGGATCGAGAAGGTGATCTGGCTGTAAGAGAGGATTCTAGAGATCACAGTGAGAGTTTCGATAATGAGTCTAATGTGGACATTGCTATCTGAGAAGAGTTCGGTGTCGATGATATACCAAGCAGTGATGCAGTGCATGTCGATGCAAGGGTTGAGGAGAATGATGGATCAACCTCCTTGGTGATGGATTCTCAATCCAAATCAGCTCCGGTTTGAAAGCAACGAGCAGTTCTTGCAGAATACGGATTATTTTCTCATCAGTGCTTGATAGACATCTTTTCTAAATTTCAAGTAAAATGTTCATATCCAAAATGCTCTTTTTCATATCGACCTCCAACTATAAGAGAATTTCACCTACTATGGACTCTGTATATGTTGTGTGATGCACGTCACCGTATTATCTTTATCTCAGGAGGCTTAGAGAGTGGGAGAGGTGTTCTAGTGGTTACCGGTAAACTATATCACGCTGCATTGTCTGGAGGAATGTGCTTATCAGCTTGCAAAGCCTAACTAGTGAAGTAGCTAGACATCATTTCTACGATTTTGAATCATGTAGAATCAAGGAGGTTTAATGGATTGTAGCTGCACTAGAATTGTGGAGACAGAGAAGCTCTTGCAAACAAAGGAGGTAACTATGTGGTTGTGTTCATATTATTTCTGGTGCTCTATAGATTTGTTCCTTCCATATTCTCGTGTGATACGTCTTCGTGATTTTTAGATTAAGTACTAACGTTGCTGTGAATTTTTGATGCCTCAGAGCCTCTCGTACTATACATAAATTGCCGATATGATAGTTCTTGGTCAGGGTATCATGAGACAATCTCATTTATCAATGTGACTGATAATCGCATAACTGAAATGCTCACTCTCACTCCAAAAGGGACTAGAAAATATTGGAGGATGTAGCTAGAGACATCGAGCTTTACTAGCTAGACGAGTTGTCATACATGAGATTGTCCATGATGATAATCCATCGGTGGACACTATGTTGAATTAGCATAGTATTTTGTCACAAAAGGACTTGTGGCATAAATATAAAAACATTATGAACAAGTTCTGTGAGACATTGTAGGATGTGAAAAACATGCGAGAGATTGCGAGATCGACATCTCCACAACGGTAGATGAACTTGTTTTATTCAGTACCCGTGAGCTAAAATATTGACTTTGAGCCAGAAACCTCGCTGTTAGTAGAAACAAGATGTGTTCACGGATTGCTGCACAATTACATCTGGACGAACAAGAAGTGATGTTGCAAAGTGAATCTGCACGATGTTATACTCATCTCCTAATCCAAATGACATGATCTCTCTTAGAGGATCTTCCAACCCATTCTTCTCATACACTCTTGAGATTCTTTCATCTCCATCCAATTCTTCGCACTCTAGTAAATCCATCTCAACTTCACACAAACGCTTTTTATGTTTTTCTCTCAACTCTTCAACCCTTCTATACACAACAATCTCACTCTTTGAAAACCCTACATACTCTATATAAAAAACACTTTCCTCTTCAAGCGAGAGTACCATCTCTTTCACATACATCCAAGCATTTAGACCCAATTAGACACAAGTTTCCCTCAAAATTATAAATCTCTTTTATACAAAATTTCTTTATATAGTTGATTGATCGATCAAAGAATACAATCCTTAGAGACAATGTCTCTTATTACTAATCGAGTAACAACACATTGATAGACTTTAGACCACAATCAAGAATTGTCTAACTACCAAATGTATCCAAATCCTATCCATAAGATTACAATTCCGGACTAATTCATATCCAGTTAGAACATCGGACTTACAATCTGATCCGAACAATCTGTCTGTATGAACCCGTCGACCTTCCGTATTGGTGTTATCATTTTCTGGATGATAGCTTTTGAATCATCCTCTAAGTTGCAAGTGAAGACTGAAGATAACAATATCCATTCGACATCCTTCAACATGTGCCAAATAAGTCCTAAAGTGGTAAGAGAATTTCAAAGTGAGCAAGTATGGTGAACAAAGAATTGTCAAAAAATCAGTAAACCAAATCTCACAAATGGTCTTCACAAAGAAAAAGAGATCTCTCTGCATGTTAAATAGAAACAAACTCATCAAACGCTTTGATGCGGAAAAGAAAATCATCCATGTTCAGTTGTAAATTTTGACTGATCGTTATAACGATATTCACTATTTATAACCTAATGACTAGATCGTGATGTCTAAAGCCACACAGCAACTTACTAAAAAGATCAGAAGGAACATCGAGCAATACTTTTTTTGAGAAAACGAGGTCGCAGCTTTAATCCACTCTGCACTTTTTACTATTGAACCTGAACTGTCACAGTGAGAGCAATATGAGGAGTCAAGATACAAAAGGTGTAATCAAACGATAAAAGAAAGAGTGTTTCTTGGGGAAAAATTGACAATAAAGTGTGCAGTGAAGAGAATGCTTCATTAATTAAATAGGTATCTTGTCTACTGGTTCAGTTTAGAGAAAAAGACAATGGAAAAAAGAGACTTGCAGAGTAGAATTCATTCAGAAGTGGAGATTGGTTATTGAGGTCCATGCAGTGGAGCAGGTGCAATTAGTGACCTAAAGGATCCACATGTCTTTGTCAAATAATCATTTGAGCTCGTGAGAAGATATGAGTCGATGATTTAATCATGTAGTTTGAAATTCAACTTGGATTTGTATGCCGAAGCTCAATTGGATGTGCCTTAATGTGGTGGTTGTCCTATTTATTTGCATTTACTTAGATTTCTAAGTTTCAGATTTACATGATGTTTTAAAACGTACTTGTAGTACCCCATGACTCTTGTGTTAAGATTTAATGCTTGGTAGCGGGAGCGCTATCCAAATAACCTCCAGTCAATAAGCATGAATAGTCTCCATTAAAGTTTTAAGACCGGTATCTTAGATTGGAGTTTAGAATCGGCATAGGACTAGACCATTGTTCAGTATAGGCTCAACGATTATCACACATCCGGCATTTGCTTACAGAAGGTTTATCGAACTGGATGCGAAGATAGAAATAATTTAACAATCTTCAGGGAGGTTCACGTCCAACGACTAACTCCTTATAGTTCAGGAATTCTATCTCGAGATCTGCAATCAAATGTTATAGGTGATATCAGAGCTGGTTAGACTCCTCAACCTGTCGATAAATGGATGCATTAACAACTCATATGATGTTTCACCTTGCGGACATGACGGATGAGTTAGTAGAGCTTGAGCTGATGATTAGAGATAGACTAGCACAGACACCGCCACTCGCGGCTGATGCACCACATCTTGGAGCCAACCTACTTGAACCCATTCAAGAACCTTTATCATATAATCATATGAACATGAGAAATGGAGATCTGAGATTGATGGAGAATGAGGATGTGATTTGATCATCATAGAAGTATGACACATCGATGATGATGACAAGGAGATGATCACTGACGAGTGTTCGATTTTGACACAAGTGTGGAACGAGATTGTGAGAACGCACAACGGAACAAAACTAGATGAAGTGTGTGGAGCTTCACATACTTCAACATATTTATGCAAAAAGATGTCATAACGTCCAATGTTCTATTGTCACCATCTATATCAGAACGTTTATTTCTTTTTCTAAAGATAAGAAGAATTACATAAGGAGGTACGACTTTCATGTATTCGAACATGGATTTACATGCCTTTCAATCAGTGAACTTTATATTTTTGATAATATAATTGAAAAGATATTCAAAAATAATTACTTTGTTTTATTTTTATTTTTAAAAATAAAAGTGATTTATCAAAAATTCACTTTTATTATATCAATCATTTTACTTTTTAAAAACTCTTTAAAGATTAAATTATCTAATTTTACTACATTATATAAAAATCTATAAAAATAATTTAAAAAATCATATTTTTACATACACTCGTTTATAACAATCAACTCCCAATGTTATGAAAGATCGGAGTATCTTTCTCTCTCTAGTATGTAAAGGAGGAAAGTGTCTTTGTTGGACATTCTATCTTCAGTCTTCTTGTGAGTACGAGACTGTTGCAATGGTATCAGAGTTAGGTTCTCTCATTTCAAGAGTGTGGATCATCCCTCTTGTAATAGTGAATTAGCAACATCACTTTGCAAGGAGTGTTGAGCGTTCCATAGCGATTGGCAACGGTCATTGAGTTGCAAATAATGGAGAGTGGAGAAAATCTGTGGGTGCAGGACCCTAAACTCTAAACCCTAAATTTTCAGAGTGCCATGATTTCTGTTTCCCAATCTGTGTTAGATCAACTTGAGATACATTTAGAGAGTACATTTTCAGAATTATTTGGTGGTTCATTTTGAAGAGAATTTCATGACATAACTGATGAATTCGCCAACCCATCTTACTTCCGATCGTTACATATGGCTCAACTTGAGATGTCACTTCTTGATTTAGCAAGATATGGACTTGAATCCACTACTTCTAGTTCGCTTTAATACATGGGTAGAAGTTCATTACGTGTATCAACCCAAGACAGTGGATAATGGATGATTAAAATTTTGGAGAAGAATTCTATAGTGAGGTATGAGATATCCGATATCTTTGTAATACCTGTGATAACTCAGCGATATCGCATAGCCATTGTGACGTTGTATTGAGAGAACGATTGAGGGACTGAGAGGGATCATGAGTGAAAGAATAGTGGAAGGAATGATAAGGGAGTTTGGAAAGATGAAGTCTATAGTACGTGCCATGGAACAAAAGATTGTCAACATAGAGATGAGAGAGAGAGAGAGAGAGATCAATGGAGATGATGAGTCTTTCACATAATGAAGAGACCGTAAGAGCATAAGAAGCGACTGCGACAGTAATGGAAGAAGCAGATACCCTACTTCTTTGCATGAAGAAACTTGTAATGTAGAACCCTACTGAGACAATCGTGTCATGGGAGTGTTGGAAGGATGGATCATGTGCATGAATCATCACATGAGTTATTTCAAATCACAAGTAAATGACTACACATATATTGGATATTTGGCAGACAAAGCCCTCACATTGTATATGATATGACGCAGATCTTTCATCATTGAAGGATGTCA
Source organism: Asterella californica (assembly GCA_036924285.1). Taxonomy (NCBI): domain Eukaryota; kingdom Viridiplantae; phylum Streptophyta; class Marchantiopsida; order Marchantiales; family Aytoniaceae; genus Asterella; species Asterella californica. The sequence continues at coordinate 304,798 of JAYKYS010000018.1, read as the reverse complement.
AGTTTCATGGAGCGAGATCCAAGAAAGACTACTCCAAAATTTTCAGACTGTAGAAAATAGCACGAATGAAGTTGTGAGATCTCAAGCAAAAGAGGAGTGCGCAAGAATACGTGAAAGAATTTTGAGATCTACAAGTGATCATTACCGATATGAGACCCGCTGAAGTTCTTGATGCATTCAAGAGAGGACTAAAGGATAAGATTTGACAAGCGGTGATGGTTAACAATCTTTGCATCGTGAAAATAACCATTGAAGATGTCTATTAGAGCGAGTCGTACATATGCAAGAGAGATGGTTACACATACAAATCATCAATATAGTCCTACACCTATGGAGCTTGAAAACTTGTGATTCCGTGAAGGTTATCCACATCCATTCAATGGTGAAAATTGAAGAGATCGTCTTAGGGAACCACCAAGGGGAGAAGCCGCATCAAGGAGAAAGGGACCCATGACCCGAGAACTATGACCAACGACGTTGCTACAATTGTGGCAGATTTGATCATATTGCTGCTCAGTGTTGCAATTGCTTTCTTCCTAATCGAGGAGGTAGAACACCAAACCGTCGGTCTTTAAATTATCTTAATGGAGGAGAAAGAGAAGACACGTACGAGAACGAGCCTCGGGAAAGATCACTAGTAAGCTCACCTCACGGTCATACTGGTTCTCGTAGGAAGAAGAAGAAAGATGAGGAAGGAAATAAATGAGTGAAAAAAAACAGATGGAATGGAGAGGAGGACAACCCAACTCTTACGAGTGTTGATTGATCCAAACGCTACGGAAAACTTATCTCATTTTGGGATTAGTGTTACAAAAAGATGAAAACAAAAAATTAGAATTACCAAATGGACAAACTGAAACCATCGGGGTACTACATAGAGAGGTGGAGCTCTCAGTGGATTAGTATAGGGAGAAGACTGTTTGGAAAGTGATTAAATTAGCTCGTTATAATGTCATCTTGGGAATGTCTTGGATGGAACAATATAATCCTACGGTGGATTGAAGAAGGAATATTGTGAAATAGTGGAAGATATTTGGAAATAGAGTGAGATCTTATGATAAAAATTTACCTCTTTATGTGATAGAGTCGACAGGCATTCATCACAAGGAAGAATGTTTTTTTGATTTAATAAGAGATGCTCAAGATTCTAAAACTAATATATCTATTCTTGGAGATTTCAAGGATGTACTAGAGGAATACATGGACGTATTCTCAAATGATCTTCTTTCAAGATTACTTTTTACAAGACGAGTGGATCATAAAATTGAGGTGATATCAAGTAACACACTTCCATGTAAAGCTTCGTATTGACTTGCATCACACGAGCTCGAGGAATGCAAAGCGCAATAAGTCCTAAGAAACTTTTGAGTTGAGTTTGATCCTCAGGAGAATTCTACTTTTGAATGGATTTTATCTTATCATTCATGACTTGAATCTTTTTGCACTCAGTCGATGACTCGTATAGTCTACCTCACCGCTACCAAATTCACATTTGGAAGCCTTCACATATAGTTGATGCTCTCGTTAGATTTGAAGTACCTCACGGAGATGCTTTTTATGCTCTTCTAAGGTCTTACTATAGACCAGAATATCGTCTAAGAAGACAATGACAGATCTATCTAAGTATGGACGGAAGATATCATTCATAAGGTCCATGAAGGTGGCAAGTGCATTAGTGAGATCAAAAGACATCACCAAGTACTCAAAGTGATTGTATCGGGTCTGAAAAATCATCTTTTGTACATCTTCGTAGATCCAACACCTTGAACCTGATCGAATAAGTCATCCGTCCGAGGTAGAGGATACTTATTCTTCATGGTTTGTTGGTTGAGTGTCTTGTAGTCAATGCACATCTACATGTTACCATCTTTCTTTTTTACAAACAACACGAGTGCTCTATAAGATTATACACTCTGTTGAATGATTTTATCGTAGATTTTTGAAGAACTTTGTTCGTATTGCTCAAGCGTTGACCGCACTCTTGGGTAAAGGACAAAGATGGAGTTAAGGTGCTACACAAGAGCTATATTTTCAAGCATTGTAAGATGCACTCCTGCATGCTCTTATTCTTAAGTTGTGTGATCCTTCATGACGAATCAAGTTGATCATAGATGCTTCAAGAACTGCAGCCGGAGTAGTATTACAACAAGAACGGGAAGATGGATGGCATCTCGTGGCTTTCTTTTCTCGCAAGCTTCAAACTACAGAACAAAATTATCACATCATTGAATGAGAGGAATTGATTATTGTATTGAAAACACTAATTGGGGGACAAGGAGTTTTTGATAGGAACATACCATAAATTTTTGGTGTACTTGGAGATCCAAAAAGATCTCTCCAAACAACAAATTTGCTAGACGGAGTGGCAGCAACGATTGAACATGAAGATCATGTCCGTGGAAGGTAAAAAACAACTTGCTGATGCACTTACACATATGTCGTATATCAATGATGTGATCAAGAAGTGAAATTGCATGCAGAATGGTGGGATAAGATGAGAGAAGCAACAGAAAAAGACACGAAGATAAAGTCATAATGCTCCGTGGATTAGTAATTCAGAAAGGTAGAGTGTGGATTCTATATGACAAGGAATTTTGTGCCACGGTATTATCTGAATGTCACGATTCTGCAGTTACAAGTTATGTCAGTGTTGAGAAGACCTTAGAAGCTGCACACAGAGTGTATTATTGACTTAAGATGCGAGATGATGTGATCATGTATGTTCAGATCTGCTGAACATGTCAGTAGATTAAAGCGAACAATCAGTTACCAACAAGATTACTTCAATCATTATCGACACCAACACGACGCTAGAAACGTGTAACAATGGATTTAGTCTACGAGTTACCTCAAACTACTTCAGGATTTGATTACATCGTAGTTTTCATAGACAAGTTGAGCAAAATGATTCATATCCTTCCGACAATAAATCAGTCATAGTTCCAAAACTAGCTCGTCTATACATGGATGTTATTTTTGCTCATCATGGTCTTTCTCAAGTATCGCTAACAAATAAAGAGACTTAATTCACTAGTTTGTTTTGAAAAATTTTATTTGAGTTATTCAAAACTAAATTTGTGATGTCTATGACATATCATCCTCAAATGGATGGACAAATCGAGAGAGCCAACAGAACTATAAAAGATATGTTACGCGCTTTCACATTTGAGGAGCAAAAGGATTTGGATATGCTCATTCATTTAGTAGATTTTACATAAAACAACTCGTTACATGCTTCAACATAGATGACATCGTTCCACCTCATGTATGAGAGCATCTGTTGACTCTTTTCAATCTGGTCCACACGACCAAACACTTGGAGTCAAGAATCAAAGTGGTTGTAGTGAACGAGTTCGTGGAACAAATCCAACAAGACATCCACCGCGTGATGAAGAAATTACAAATTGCACAGAATCAACTAAAAACAATATGTGGATGTACATCATCTAGACGTGAAGTTTGTAGTGAGAGATCAGTTTGACTATCTACCACCAACTTCTCATTGGTAGGAGCTAAGAAGCTCAACCCTCACTTCATTGGACCTTTTCTTATCTTCAAGCGTATTGGTGTCATAGCATATAAACTAGAGCTCCCTTCACACATGAAAATTCACCTAGTTTTTCATGCGTCAGTATACTCCTCGGTCCAACCAGTTCACAAATTCACACACACTTCCATCACTTTCGACGTTAGTGGATGAGGAAGAAGAATACAAAGTCAAGAAGATCATGAAGAAGCTGACAAGAGTTACAAAATGACAAGACGTAGAGTATCTAGTGTTATGGAAAGACTATCCGTTATATGAAGTTACTTCCGAACCAGCCAAAATTTCTATAAAAACCTCCTTCTTGATTCAACAGTTTGAACGACATCATGACAATGAGATTACGACTTAAATGGAGAGAGATCTGTAATCACATTTAGCTAGTTACGACTAAGTCATAGTCACGTGAAGAAATATAGTTATCTCCAGTTATCTTACACCATTATTTGTGAGATCAACTTTGTACAATTATTGATGAGACCGGATAAGATCCATGTCAACAATCCATGTGAAATTCAAAAATAAATAGTTGAGCGTACGATGTGAAAGTGTCAAATCAACAATCCATGTAATGATTCGTAAATGATACAACAAATGTGTAATCTTATCTTGTCTTTCTCAAAACCAAGTTATGCGTAGATTTCTTTATTCAGATATAATTTTTTAGTTTTTTAACATAACTAAATCTAAAATATTAAAAATCGAATTCCTGTGTGACAAGATACTAAGTGAATCGGCAAGAAAAGAAAAATATCTTTGTTGAAAATTCTACCTTCAGTCTTCTTGTGAATATACGAATGTTACAAACACCAAAAATATCTAAAATAAAATCACTTCTGACTTCCTTATGTGTTTTAACTTTTGTTTTCATCTCTTACAATCCACCTTAAACAAAGTCGAGATCCAAAAATGATTACAATTAATCACAACAATGTACTAAGCATACTAAACTAATCAGTACACCTTTAGACTTTATAAACTTGCAAATCAAACTGACAATTCTATATCATTCACATGACTACAACACTTGACCGCTGCCAAATTAGACGGTGAGGTCTTACTGCGGGTATATATCTCCTTCCTCGCTCTACGATATTCTATGTTTAATATTTGCTGTTGAGTTTTTCTTGATTTTAGGATACTGGAATATCAAGGGATATTACTCAAAGATTGAAGATGTCTATGAGAGTCAGAAGAAAAGAGCACAAGAGAAATATATAGAGAGTTTCAAAGACGACCGTGTCCGTGAACTGAAAGATAAAGATCAGTGACAGTTCATACAAATCTCGTCCATCCCATCGTTCGCTACCAGATTACCTCCTTCCGATAATCATCTCTCCGCCCCCGCTTCCTGCGTGCCGTTTAGGGCTCTTGGTTCTACTCTTCTAATTCCTTTAGGCAATGAGAACAGAAATAGACAGAAACAGAATTATCAGGAGGGTGACTCAAGTAGCACCAACGTCATGTTTCAAACTCTGTCTCACGATCTGTTTTTGGTCTCTTTCACAAATACAACTGCTGGACCGTGAGCCCTGGTGGAACCGTATGAGTATCTACTGAAAAGCACATTTGCGTAGGTCAATTCAGTTATCATTGACATAATGCAGTTACACAACATTTCGCACAGGTTCACTTTTTGATGTCTTCCCAGGTATCGCTAATAACCACCACTTACGATTTGACGCCGAGCCGTCAGAAGCTAGTACTGTACCCATGCTGCAGAGGAAAGGAAAAGATGATATTGATGTAGACTCCTCGCTCCGAAAACTGTCAGGTCTACTCTCTTGACTCGTACTCTGGATTCCTCATTTTAAATCAGATCGGGACATATGTAACTGCAAAGTCGCTTTACTCCTGATCACGAAACCTTTAAACTGTTAGGTGCCATATATCGCAATGACTTGCCCCGAATCCTCAGCAGCTTTGCACACATAGAAACGTTTCTGAAGCACGTTAACAAGGTCTTACCGTCCAAACTCCTTCCCGTGACTGAGTGACGCATCGATTTGACAGTCCGGGTCAAAACGCTGAACCCGATTACCCTCTTAAGTCCTTCTCTACTCTTCAGTTTCACAGACCTTTTCAAGTTCAAGCGTTTAGAGATTTGTGTGTGCACCGTATAACATGCCTCATTTCGTCAAGGGACTCACTAACGAAGGTTTCGTGTGCAGAACCATCGTTGATCTTAGTATAAGGTCGTGATGCATGCCAGGTCGGAACTCATGTGGGAGTAGAAAAGATGATTGGACAGACTACTACGTTCTCGGCCACCGACGAGTGGTCAACTACCGTCGAGGAGTTCAACTGGAGACCAAACTACCTGTTCACCCATACAGTACCAACAGATGACAACTAACAAATGAAAAGCTCTATCTATTCAAACCAGAGTGCATGAGGATTTTACATTTGAAACAAAATACACCGCTCCGACGGACGGATGGAGTGCCAAGATTTGATTAAGCAGGACAGCTGCATGTTCAACTCAATCATGACAACTGAAAGCAACTAGTCTCCTCGCGATACGAAACGGTCAGACACTACTCTCGAAACCTGTGGGAGCTAGAAGAGGAAGACCCTTTTAACACACTTGGAATTCCAAATCTATATGAATCCAATGACTCTGAAGCTGCAGTCATCAACCTCATAAACTCCAAGGATACGTTTCATGAGACTGGCGGTGAAGATTACTTACAGAGAAAGTATCTTCTCAAGAGGGACTTCAAAACAAATCCCAACTGATAAGCTCGGAAATGACCTGACCTATTGGAGTCCTAGTCAGAAAGAACCTCTGTATCGGCATGATCTTTGCTCTCCATAGTTTAACATTGAAGTGTTCTTGATCGTACGGGAGGTCTGGTGAAATAATTTCAAGACGGTGTTTCTTCACAATGCCGAGGAGACGCCACATGGAGAAAACCTGCTTCAGTGGTAAGGCTGGAACCAGCGTCCTCGGAACCCTGTCATCTCACCTTCTTGATATCACCACAAACTTCATACCGGCTGCTGTCTAAAGAGTAACGAGCTGGACAGTTTAAACTACTCAGAAATCTGATGGTGACAGCCGACTCCATTACCCCGAAACTCACCGAGTCCAAGGGAAAGAAAATGACCAAACAATGTTCCCAAGTACTACGCAACAAGTAGCTGATTTGCTTGTGGTATAATATACAAGCTCGATCATGTAAATGGATTGGTTGGGCAGACGCATCAAAGTGGACACACGTGGAGGATTAGACAGTAAGAGCACGGAAAACCTCGCAGGGAGATTCATCACTCACGATGGGTTCTTATTCACACCATTTCCTACTTGATTATTTGTGACAGTGCTCCTAGAAGGTGAATCATGTTGTTCCCTGTCACTGTGACTTCTCCAAGTGAGCACCAACTCTAGAGGTTGACGCGCCACTGTGATGAATCCAACAAAGATACGTTACTTTCCTGGATACAGTAACTTCTGCAATGAGTGCCAACAATTTCAAGGCGAACTCCGGCTCTGATGGATCCATTAAGGTACGTAACGTTCCAGAATTTGGGACGCGTATTTGTTACCACGGAGCTCAAGAAAAGAGCTTCGCTTGACAATGTACCGGAATCACAGGGATACCCTGCTCATACTCTCCCAGAAACCACTGAACCTGAAATGCACAAGTCGAATGGCCGTTATTGTTGCTCCGACTGCCAACAAAAACAGAGACCCTCAAACGAGAAGCCTAATGTAGGTACCACCACCTAAGTACGACAGTTACAGAGGGATCTTCAAACTCAAAACTTAAGAGAAAAACCCTGCAAACGACCTAAGTATACCTGCATGTTCTTCTCTTTGAGACGCTGATCCCCCAGCTTTCAACATGATGCCCCTATGATCTCCTCAACCCTGTTATCCCTTAATATAGTGAGATGAAGCCATCTCTTGTGCGGTTTGCTAGTCTCTGTCCAACACACGTTGCAAAAGCACATCTCTATTCAACGGAGCGCCTTATCATCGCGAGATTGATGTGCCAAACGAGATGAAGCCAACCTTGTACTCTAAGACCGAACTCGTCCGCAACCTCCTGTAGTGATACTTGTTTCTTACTAACTAAGTCAATACCGTAACTCAAGCCAGTAACCTTACTCCATTAGCTTGAAAAAATCTGTATGGCCTACGCGATAACCTGGGCAAGTTTCCGTTGGCCCCATCTAATCATGAGCTCGTCATTGTCCAGCATGTCCATTTGAAAGAGGAGATGAAAGAGGAGAATCACCCAGAGCAGACCTGAAGTCGAAATAGCCACCCTCACTTTCAGTCTAAAGTCTGATGAAAATAATATTACAAACTCAGCTCTCGAGTGAGAGTCATTACTTTTGTGCATACATCTGCATATAAGTGATGTAAGTTATTCATGACAATATGTCTGGACGCACAACAAACTCGATCATTCTGGGATTCCTCTCACAAAGTTCAGGTGACAGAGACGGACCTATAAGTTTCCAGAGGCTGTGGTGGAGACGGACCTGTAAGTTCCAGAGGCTGTGGTTGTAAAGTCACCAGTTCTCTCCTCCGTTATCGTGTGAAGACTGTTAACCACCAACTGTGGATTCAAGTGACCTGAACTCGTCGGTGTAACGCTGGTACTTATAAACCTATGCTGGAGAAGCACAGTGGCGGTTGGTCTTTTAGCGGGATTGACCTCCAAACATTGCCCGATAAAGTCTTTTGCGTCATCTGAAAGATCTTCCGGTATGGGCGGAGCTTCGCCATGACCCACTTTCCACAACACTCGATACTGTACAAGAGCAACGAAATATTCAAGCATCAACTTCCGTAAAAGTTTCTAGAGCCATGCATACCAGGTTGACAGTTTCCAAGTACCTCCATGCAAATTACACATAAACGATCTCTCTATTTACCATCAATACAGAATTCCTAGCCAAAGAACGATATCGAGTGAAACATGGAATCCAAAACAGACCGTTGCTGAGCGAATTTCGTACTCACCCACTCTTGATCCCCAAAAGGTGGGCTACCAGTGAACATTTCTAAAACGGAACATCCCAGACTCCATATGTCCGCCGGAAGCCAATATGTCTTCTTCGGGTCAATCACCTGCATAAACCAAATGCACCTCAATTTCTAGATTCGTGCAAGGACTCGACCTCTTACGGACTAGTAAGAGTCTCCGCTTAGATAAACAAGGTTTCTGCTATCAGTGGGATTATCCATGGACTTCCATCTGGATACCCACCTCAGGAGCCATCCAGTAGGCACTTCCTTTGCAAGACTTGAGCTGGTCCAGTGCAGAAATCTGCGCAGAAACGTACAAGTTACTTGAATTAGATGTAGGACTCCAATGTCCCGGATAAGAGAAACGAGTTTTGCATACCCACGAAAAGAAGAGAAATACGTCCATAGACAGGGTTTAATAAGAAAATGAAAATTTCAGTGTCGAGGACATCTTTTCAACGCCTAGAATGAAGTGGCTGCACCAACTACAAGGCCATATGGATCTCAGGTCTCTTAAACCATATTTGATATTATACCTGTTTCGCCAATCCAAAGTCAGCAAGTTTGCATGTTCCCTTCACGTCCACCAAAATGTTCGCGCATTTAATGTCCCTGCGCATGTGTAGAACTACAGTTTGAATCATACGTAAAGATTGAAATAAACTACAGACCAAGCAAACATAGAAACACATTTCCAAATGAGGATAAGAGGGATTAGGGTGAACTACCTGTGAACTACATTCATGTCATGCAGATACTTGAGGCCCTTCAAAATCTGCCTTGTATACGCAATAATCTGAGAATGCGTCAAGCTGAACTTTTTGCATAGAGACGAGAGGGAACCCTTGCTAACAAGCTCCAGGAAAATGTATAGTTTACCATCTTCCTGTAGGACAAACGATTTTAATGTTAATAAGTACCTAGGTAGTGAGCAAGACCAGTGTCCATACTAGCAAAATTAGCGAGATTTTGAGACACAGCAGTTACCAGTCAGAGTAGAACTAAGATGCAGAGAGGATAGGAATGAACGCATCAAAGTCTAAGAACAAAGAAATCATCTCGGTATGAAATTCAGATATACTTTTCGTGTACAGACTATAATGAGCACCGTCAGAGCGATGCCAGTGTCTATACACAAGTACGATACAGTGAAAACGCTGAAGATATATACATATGTTACTGAGTCAACAAGTTTTGAAGGCATTCTATATAAACGGCTAATAGTCAAGCGACATCACAAATCCCGCAATACTGAAGTCTGGCTCGCATCACTGACAACTCGAGAGTTCGCGGACATCATACCCTTGATGTACCAAGATATTGTACAATATTTTCATGTTTGAAGCGACTCAGAAGCTCGATCTCCTGGTACATCACCAAAGGCGTTAGTCTACCCTGGAGTACATGGAACTTGCGCATGCATCTTGTTTGATCATCTTTGACACGAACATTTAACGAAAGCTGAACTTTGCAGCTTCTGCATACCTGTTCGAGTTGAGAAATACATTGTTGTGAATTCTTGTCAGTATCGATAAGAGACACTTCTTTCACTGCGAAAAAGCTCCCATTACTGCAGCAACACATATCGAAAAGTACAAGTTATACAGTGGTTAGAAACAGCACGGGTAAATAAAGCCGCAACGACTCCAGACTTTTGCTTTCTTTTTCCTTGTAGAGGGGTCCTCATTTTATCTTACTGTCCTCACCTTCTATATTTACCGCTCCGCACGGGATTGGACATTTAACACAGAACGTAGGCTTATTAATAACTGAAGAGGTGCTAAAAAACAATTATTCGACTTAAACTACGAGCTCGTTACCAGGGTGTAGAGAATTATTTGCAGAACAAGAATGAATTCGTGAATTTTCTGTGTCTTCATCCTTGTACACAAATAGAGAGCTAAAAATGTACAACTTCAACGTACGTCCATAAATAATCCAAGAGTCTCAAGATATCACCTGTCAACTGCCTCATAGACAGTTCCAAATGACCCTGCGCCGAGCAAGTCCCCTTTGCTCCACGGAAATGTCACTGTCTGTACGCCGTTCTGACCATCCTCAGGTCTGAGGTCCTGCACTTCTTCCGGAGGAACAGGGGCCTGTGCGAGGTTGATTGACATTATCTGCTCGCTCACCGCTGTCGCACCCTCCGACACATCCATGCTCGGGCTAGTTCGTTCTCCATTGCCTTCGATCCCGGACGGCCTGACCTCTACCAAATCCTTCTCTTCATCTATGACTACACTTGCATCCTCAGCCTTCTGCCCATCTGCTGACTTGATGGCAATTCGAAGTTCCGGGACTTTGTCATGAACCTCGACGACAAGACCTTGAGGCTTGTCATTGCTTCTGTCCAGTCTCTCATCTGCTTCCAGACCATTTTCTTCAATTACGGTGTGCTCTGGCAGCTGATCATCGTCTTCAATGTCCGATTCTGAGTTCTGCGTTCCGGTGACAGCTGCAGGAGAATCAGGTGGACCCAAACTACCGAGAAGATCGTGAGTTGTAAAAGCCGAAGAGGGTAAATTCAGTTGAGATAGTGAGGGCGGGGGCTTTAGGTGGCCCGGTGTCGAAGGCGCAACAACCTTTACTCTCTCGACGTCTTGTTTCATCTCAAAACTCCTTGGCTGGGGTGTCTTGCTTGCCTCTCTGCCACTGTAATCACCGCTGCCATCACTACATGAGGATGATCTGCTTGAGGAGTCACCTTCTCTTCTAGTTACCAATCCTGGCATGGGATCTTTTCTGGTAACGACTGGAGTTGGATCTCCACTACGCTCATTAACAGTCTCCCCGTCATCGACCGCCGACTTCATGAGGGAAACATTCTTACTTTCTAAAGACGAACCACGACTAACTTTCTCTTCGTCAGAGGGTAGGGAGACTGGCTGACTTCGGGCCCGTTGTATATGTGTGACCGGATCCGGATACTCGAATATCCTGTTTCCTAATAACGGCTTGGGAGTTCCGGCTAGAGTTAGAGAGCTCAGTGGAGGTGAAAACGGACGACTCTGGGTGGTGGGCAAAGACGAGGAACGTGTGCGCCAGCCTAACGGGGATCGGTGTGACACAAGCTCTTCCACTCGTTCGTGCTCCTGCTCACGATGTTGTACGTCAAAACTGCTCACATGAGACGCATCTCCATGATTCCTGCGAGTTGATGGCGACGTACTAACTCCATCATTTCCAGTGACCTGCACTAACGCAATATCCTTTACTCTTCCCACTGGATCGCTATATGAGTCTCGAGGCGAAGTTGCCAAATAAGATGGAGGGGGAGAAATCACAAACGTGAAGTCGGAGGGGTCCTCCTGTATGAATGAAGATACTGAATCAAGACCAGACACGCCTGAAATTGGAAATCTGTTAGCGTCCCAATCTTCTCGGGTGATTCCCAAGGAATCAATTCCTTGAAGTCCTAAATACCTGCAAACCTGGTTCATCTCCTCCACGCTGGCCTTACCCATCACTCTGTACTCATCCAACAAGGAGAGATCTTCACGAGAATGATTTGACGACTCAGACTCATCGTAAGACGAGTGATCTGAATCTGGAGACCTTTTATGGTTTTGCTTGCGAGAATCATAGGTTATGTTCTTCGTCGCATTCCGCCTCTCTAATCTCGGAACTCCTCCTCCCCCTCCACCTTTACTACCATGATATGACCTTCTAATTGTATCCATGATACCCCTCCTGCTTTTCCCCGACTCCAGTGTTTGTGTTCTCATATATACCCTAATTCTTCTTCGCCCATCTACTGTCCAAAGAAGATTGGAGCAACACAATCAAATCTCTAAACCGAAACCGACGCTCGCTGTGAATTCTCAGTGGTACCTGTTGCGGCCTGTCCCGATCCCCGCCCAGCATCCTCGCTCTACAATCTCCTACTCTAGCCAACATGGCCCGCACAAATTTTAGTGGCAAAGCATAGCATCCCAGCCAAGCTCAAGCAGTCGTTCGCTCCACTACTTGTACCTGATACGTGTTGAAATCACACTGTAGGCCGCCATGACTACATTAGGATCAAGTCTTCCGCTTCATGCTCTGCTGCTCGGCAGATCCGAAATGAAGAGACTGTGTTCGCCAGGCTCTTCTTGCTATTCGAGCAACCTGTCCTGGGTCTAGTCCAAGCTTTCCTTCCCAACGGTACCCATCGCAGCCACTGCAGTAATTCTTCCTCCACAGCTTGCAGCCCTCCACCTCCAATGCCAGTCCTTCGATTGCTTGCTCGCTCCTACTTCTAGATCTTCACACCTCGCCCTTCCCTTACCCTCCTTTCACTCACCTGGTTGTATGTACAAATGTCTCAACCTCTCTGGACCTCCCTACCTCCCTCCATCTCCCACGTCTCACCTTCCTTTTACCGAGACTTTGAGGCGCAGACCCGGCCCACTTGCACGTCACACGCCACCACTATCCATGCTCGTCCGAGTTTCTCCGCTCCTCACCGGTCGTAATCCTTACTCACAGGGTAAGATCCCACACACAAACCCACACCCACACACGCCCTGGGGAGGAAGAAATATCACGATAGAATAAACAACTCGAACAGAAAAAGATGGAAAGAACTTCAACAGAAAGAACTAAAGCTTTCCCTCTACAACTACGTAACCCCAACTTCTATCCCCTTCTCGTCTCCTATAATCTCCTCTCGTCTCTAGCAAAAAGAATCCTCCTTCGCTAAGCCCCTCTTCGATGTTGTAAAGGTCTTCACCTAGGAGGAACAATGAATAATGACTATGGACAGCCTTCAATCAGCCAAGATCCAACTAATCATCAGCAGTGCTGTCTGTCTGTCCGTCCTGCACAGTGCGGTGCAGTCAATAGGCGAACGAATGAATGAACTATCAAGACCTGCCGTTTTCTCACTCTCTACTAATTACATCGCTCGCCTCCTCCTGAAGAAATAAGCCCCCCTTCAAAGGTATCTGAATGACAACCTTCCCAGGCACCCTCCTTTCCTTTCCCCTTGCCCTCTCCTCTGAATCTCTCCCTCCGGTTCCTTCCGCTCTTCGTTCCGGATCATCGATGCGAGCATTGACCAGCCAGTCCTACCCAGCAACAACAGCTCTCAACGCACCTCGCTGCTTCGGGGAAGTGATAGACCTGAGGAAACCATAGCTAAATCACCATCCCGAGCCCAGCGGCACAGCAGTGACAGCACCAACCTTCGCTTCATCTGCCAGCACATGCTGTATCATCTACAAAGCAACTGAAGCAGAGGCGATCGGAGAGAAGCTGATCCCGAACCTGAGCATAGCTCACAGCTAGTAAGCCAGACAGCGAGTCAGCGAGCGACCTGACTTGGCCCGTTCCGCGCTGCTGTAGCGAAGTGGGAGCGAGCTACTGTAGCTACGAGCTCATCCTCTCGTCCGGTCTGCGCTGCTGGCATGGCCTTGTAGCCCCCGCATTGTTCGTTTTATTGATGCCTCTATAACTTCCTCAGTGGGCTGCGTCCGTCCTCCTCCAAATATTCTGTCCGTCCGCGCGAGCACCCGCAATCAGTTTGTTTGTCCCGTTAGCCACAGAGAGCCAGGATGCGCCAGGATGCGCCAGGTTTGCTCAAAAGACTTTTGTTAGATTTTAGCTACGGCATCATCTTGGGGAACTGCTGCAGCTTCGGCAAGTGATATTTCGCACCTCCGTGACGATATACGATTATTCTGTCCGAGATTCCGGATTAGGTTCCCTTCGTACAGTTTGACGTCATGCTCTTCAACTGATGAATAATTAGCTTCCCGTCTCCAGCCAATACTTCCCAACACTCGAAAGTAAACCTGTACCTTTATGCTCTGTACCACCACGTTGACAAAAGCCCATAGAGTTTCTGGCTGTCAGTCAGTATGTTAGCCAGACCAGTTTGTGAGCTTCCTCTATCTATCTGTTTCCTAGACTGTTCCGGGAATACAAGTCTGCGGCTCTGCGCACTACCCTTCGTGCTGCTCACATTCGACGCTCTGAGTACACGGTACCCGACTGCACCATAATGAATTTGCAGCTAATCGATATGCAGTTCCCCTGCTCTTTGTCATGAGCAAACCCGGACCGAAGCCGAGGTTCTACCCAACTGAAGGTTTTGAGGAATCACTCTTCTTGCTAGACAGTGCGGAAATCAAAATGCCCCACTGTCTAAAACATAGGAGCTTAGAGAAAGCAGGCTCTCAAGAGCAAACTAAGTAATTCGAAGAATTAAAAACAGAAGCACGCGACACCACGAGGAGGACGGACAGACTTATTAGTGGAACGGTTCTAACACCGGCGGGTATCATATACTGGCCCCATTGTGACATCTGGAACCAAATGTACCGATTCGTTGGCGCAGTCTGTCACAAATACAGTCTGCTCTACTATGTCTAACTTGGGGAGACATGGAGTGCATAATTCGGAGAATCTCGTCATATATTGGTTATTGAAGCAAGTAAAGTTCTAAAGTTTCACGCCTCCGGCAACTGTTCAGATCAGATCAGTGCGATGGTTGATTGTTTAATTCCTATTTTCTTTGATTGATGTCGTAATGCTGGAAATACTACCGGTGGAAAATCTTCTGGAATATCTGGGACTCGGAAGGTTTATGGTGGGCCTCATGCAGATTCCTCTCACATAAAGTTCGAACGGACGCAGGTTCGGTAAAGGAGAAGGCAAATGGGCAGGCGACTCAAGCCTTTCTGATGTCATTCAACTACAAATTAAATCCCCCAGTCCCACCCTCCACACCACTTGCATAACGGCCTAAATTAAAGTTATGGATTACCGTACCTGAGGAGATCGTGCAAGATTAGAAGGCAGGACATAACAATCTCGAGAACAATCCGTTCCAAATTACAAAGAGTTAACTCTACACCTATTAACTGATGTCGTGCGAGTCTGGATCCTCCGATGAACTTGCAAATAACTATATACTACATGCAGGGGAATTCATAGGAGTAGAACTAACGTGTTTATAAATATTTGTACGCCAGGCACGTCTCGATTCTCGAAATACCTTGATGAGTCTTGCTTGCTCTGCAAACAAACAATTAGAAAAGTTAGCTCGACGGTTCTCGGACTATACACAAGACAAGAGTTAGGGTGGTACAATCTTTCTGTTTGTTTGCTTGGCTGGCTGTGTGATCTCCAGTTATATGTTTCTGGTGAATGAATGACTGCAAAACACTATTGTTCAAAACTGTTCTATAAACCAACGAGAGATTTGGAGCGGAATACACAACTAAGCGCTTTTCCTTCAAAGTATGTGTACTCGAATTTTTCTCTGACACTGCTTCCAGAGTCCAGACGAGCAGCGGAACGAAATGACGAACGCAGCTACAGCAGGTACCGACCAAATCGCCGCAAAAGTGACTATCCGTGCGGCTGCCGGATACGCTGCCATAAAGGCAGGGAAGGCAGGGAAGAGCATGAGATGACAGATGAAGGAGAGTGGAAGAGTCGGGAAGAATTCTACCATCCTACGGGCGTGAAGCTTCCGGGCATACGGAAGGCTTTCGGCGGCCGTAGAGCGGAGAATTGGTCAGCGTTGACGAGAGGTCGTTTCTCCGGGTCTGGTCTGAGTCTCGTTCCTTCTATGATCCAGAACACTCCGCGTTGTACATTGGGTCACTTCCCATACTGGTCAGCTTTCCAAACGTGTCGAGTCTGTCGACCTGCTCATTCTCTCCTGGTCAAAGCCAGTACTCTACTCTCCAACTGTGAGTTCCGGCCGTCAGCCACCTACAGTAGTAGCGTCGTGAGATTTCGCGTCTACGTTTCCGTCAGTTTTTAGACTTAATACTAAAAGCATCTCCACCGCAACGGTGAAAACGGCTGGACGGGAGATCCAGTGCCAGAAAAGAAGTTAGTATCACATCATTTTATTTTTGTTTGTTGAATATATAGCGTGAAGATTTAGCGAGACGGTAAACACCATAGATATATCATGAAATAACCATATTATCCTATTTTATAACATATCATGCCAAATAGATGACTGGTTACAGATATAGTTTAGTGTCATGAGGTATTTTAGCGGGACGGTAAACACCGTAGATATATCATGAAATAACCATATTATCTTATTTATAACATATCATGCAAAATAGATGACTGGTTAGAGAGATAGTTTAGTAAGCTGATACCCGTGCATATATTCACTTACCTGAAGTTAGATCACAATGAGCATCAGATATTAAACTTCTTAGATTAATTATTTATAATAAAAACCAATAGAAACTCACATACTCTTCTCATTGTTTCTCATTCTTTTTTTCTCTATCTCCTTAGTCACAATGGTTGTTATAATAGGTTGGAGTTGGAAATAAATTATTGTCCCAGAGAGACGATTTACTGCAAAACGACAGCCATCATCATTCCGCGGTTTATGGTTTTATGTTCCGCTCCTCAAAGGTCTGCATGCAAAAGGTATCGATATTTTAGTTTAGAAATTAAAAATTAAACAAGGATATTCTCAATTGTAACTGTCGTTGTTGCTTGCATGAATTTCTCTTCCTGCTCCGACTCCTCTTTCTTCTCCCACAACGAACAAGCAAAAAGACCAAACGCACAACTAAACAAAGGAGAATGGTGCCCTTTTGAATTTTTGAAGCTTGGTTAAAATAAACAAAAATAATTATTTTCACCAAAATAAATATCATCTAACCATATGACCAATAACGGAAAACAATTTTCTTTCCGTTGTATGTGTTTGTCTTCTTCTGTTTCAAGAGGTAACTTTGGATGCATATTTTATTTACACCACCTCGATAGAGATGTTATTATCATCTTTTAGAAGTTTCATGGTTAATTATACGATTAGTGAATAGCAACAATGGATGATAGAATCCGAATCAAAGATCTATATCAAATCATTATGGCTGTTTCTATCTCCTCCTGGTAATAGATACCAAATGCTTTCGCACGAAGTTCATGTTAACTGTTGTAGCCTTGTAATTTTATCGATTTATTGAAATTATAAATAATATGCATCATTCTCAGCAGAGAGAAGAAGAGGACAAGCGGGTAATATGTATAAGACATCTTGGACCTTCATTGGCTAAGATAGATTCCAGACTTTGGTATTAAAAAATGATGGTTAAATATACATGTGCTCTATCAGTCTTAAGTAACGTTCTTTTTGTCTTAGTAAAATATGTATAAATTTTATTCTAAATAATAAAATAAAATTTTGCAAAGAGTTCTGAAAAAACCCATAAGGCCAATGCAACTCTAGGTACAAGTAGGGGACCTTGATAGTGATAGTATCACTAACTTTTTCTTAATTTTTTTAAAAAAATATATTCAAATACGATAAAAAAGTTTGTCATCTGAAAATGAACGAGGTAATCATGAGGGGAAGTTAGTTTGATTGATAGTCAATCAAACTTCCTTTCATATTCACTCCATCTCTATGCAAGGGTTTAATTTATTATCTAACCTTTTTGTTAAGAAGATTTGATAATAAATTATTATTATTGTTAATTATTTAATAAATTATTTGATTTGTTAATTATCTGATTTCTTTGCTTATAACCTCTTGCAATTATACTGTCAGAAGGGCATCGCCTTCCTTTCTCTTATGGGTTATTTCAGGATCTTTCCAGGTTTCCAGGTCCGCTTAACGTATAATATTTGTAGATAATACTTTTGACTTTTTTTAATACAGAATTTGCACTGAACATTTAATGTATTTCCGGATAAGAACAAGCGGGCAAGAGTTCCCAAAAAGATCGTGTTGCATGCATATCAGCCGTTAAGGATGTTGCACAAATTGCACTTGTCCCAAGAGCGACTCCAAAAATTGCTAAGGGCGGTGGTTATCTGATCTGAACGCAGTTTTACTCATTGTCCGTTGTGGCACACTCGCACTATACGACGTTCAAGCTTGGGTTCACCGTTTTCTTTTCCGTAGTTTGACTTGAGGAACGAATATAGTAGATGCGGCTGATCAAGATTCGTGTCAACCGGTTTTCCGTTCAAAGACAAAACAAGACGAACAAGAAGCTACGCTTACAGTGGAATTGCAGTGCTATGCGTTAGAGATTTATCCGAACTCAATTCCTTCTCTCTTTTCCGGGTTTCACAGCTACTCCCTCTCTCTTCTGACTGTTATTCCTCGAGTCCGGCTTTCTCTCCTTTTAACCGTCTGACTAAACGTAAAATCTACACTATGCGACAATCTATGAACTTTGAGAACTTTTGTGCCTTCAATTATATAGAATATATATACATATATGAGATAATAATTATATTATATATATATATAATAATTAAACTATTCTTTAACTATTATATATTAGCGAGACCAACAAGTGCGAAAGGAATCAGACTAATCCATACGTGCAAAGGGTCAAGATGTGCCTTGGAGGATATGAGTGGAGCAGTCTGTTCAGCTCAAATACTCAACATATTAATTTATTATTTAACTTTTTTAGATGAAAAAAATAGATAATCTGTACATATTCTACTCTTCTGAACTTTGGAAAAATGAAAATGCAGGGGTGCTCACATTAGTTGTGAAGACCTCTCCCCTTTTCCTTTTCTGTTTCATAATCGACGTATAATTCATAGCAAAAAATTCCTCATTACTTGAGCTGAATATCATCTTCAAGAAATATAGTCCACTGATCTGGAGAGCGTGCATATATATACTGTTCATCTCCTTTATCGAGGAGGTGAATTTTTATTTTTTCAGAAAAATAAGATAATAAATTATTTTATTATCAGAAATAGTATTATTTGTTATCAAAGTATCTCACTTGTAGTCTTTATAACGCATAGATCTATGTTTCTCTTATGAGTTATGTCTGGGTTTTCCTGCATCTCCAGATCTGACAATGACTCTTACACTTTTATCTTTTCCAATAGTAACAAGCAAGCAAAATTTCCCCGAAGTTGATATTGCAGGCATATTGTCCACTAATTCCATTCACACTAACAATGCAGAATGCTATTATCTGGAGAGTTGGAGTACACAATCCAATTTTTAGGTGCCGCAGAATGCCTTCTCGTGGAATCTTGGATTCTGCAGAACTTGTTTGCGGTATAACCGTTATCTATTTATCAACGATTCTTTCTCAACTACAATAACGACGAATTATAGACACTATTACTCTTGACCAGCCCATTCCCAAACATATTCTGTTCTCATCGGCTACTGCTCTCATCGACGAATCAGACAGTACTAACTCCAAAACATGTATGTGTTCAGGTTATCTCAGAAGCATAAAAAATAATAATAATATATATATATATATAATCTCAGAAGCATCATAAAATGACATTTGGATTACATTAAGAGGATCTTTTCCATGAGATTCTTATACTTCCGACTTCCATTCCTTGTATAGATGTATACAACAATGTCAAAATAACACAATTCATCAAAGGGAGAAGATATATGAAAAATGTCAACAAAATCTAGATCCAGTCTCATCTTTATGAAGAAAAACACGAACAGAACAAATTATTGGTATGATTCTGGTTGAAGACAGAAGCATTCCAATAACATTTGAAGTGATATTACTCTGACCAGCGGATAGGACAGACATTTTAGTCCTATATGTTCACAATAATAACCAAAGAAAAAACAGTGTGTTACTCTATGTACATAGTCTCAGTATTAAGTGAATCACAAACTCCTTCCAGTTTTCATTTTCGAGAAGAATAACCAACTCCACGGATCAATTAAACATCTGGTCCAAGAATCATTCATTTCAAATAGCTTTGGTCCAAAATAAAAAATAAAAAATAAAAGAATAGCTTTGGTGCACTACTTGTATCGAGAGAGAAAAAGACCAAACCTAACATATTTTCAGACTGGCGATATTTCTCTAGTCATTGTATCAACCGATTGTGTTAGGATTTAAACAAATCGGTTTCATAGATTATCATACCCTATTACATCCTCCTTAATATCTTATGAACATCAGTTGCTTCATCTCCTAATAATTTTTGATCGAAAATATCAATAATCTGGTTTGTATATCGAATTCTTTGTTATCCATAATCTCACAATTCCACAGTCAAACACCACGTGGATAATTTTGTCAAATAGTGGGTTATCTAATGAGACCGGTGGTTTAAAATAAATAAAATGTTAATTAACGTTCTCTGGTTTATGGACTACTTAATGTCATCATTAGGTTCCATTTATTGAGTTTAGAAGTTAATTTTATTTTCTCCTCACGCTTGAATTTAATGTTAATTTGCAGACTGATCAATTAGTAGTGGATAGGATTGAAGGGGTCTCATGAATATGTACCCCGAAGAATTGCACTAGATTGAGGTAAACAACTTCACTTAACCACTCGTTAGTTCAATTTTCTCGAGTAATTGTTGGAAAACCACATAAGCCAAGGGAACATAAAAGAAGAAGACTTGTGGACGCTTTGATTATGTATATGGAGTCTCATGTTTCAATCAAGTCTTTCTTTTAAACTTAAAAACACAAGATAAAAGCTAAAAAGGAATAAATTCTTTTCCTTCCCATGTACTTTAGGTTAGAGAGAAGATATTGCTTTGTTCCAAAAAACCACCCAAAGTTTTGTTTCAATATTTCTCAATTAATACTCAATAATATTTAGTTGTGAAGTGTCTCACATAGTGTAAAGCTCTGGGAGCGCCTTGATTAAAGTGCTGATTTAACCGAATCTGCTCTCGTAGGCAAATATTAGTAACAAAAATAGTTTGAATATAATAATTAAATTTCTTTGTTTGCTAACAGCCCATCCGCATAATGAAATCTTCTCGGTTACCAGGAATATTATAGGTTACTTGGGTTTTAGAGACTTGACGATCATGTGGTTTTTATTTTTATATGTTAGAGTATGAGAAAAAACTATACTAAATGATAATGTTACTACTTGTCCCTTGGGGTCTTCACGGACCATGAGACTGTCCATGTAGTTCATCATAACAAGACTCGAACCAGAAGCTTCATCAACAATTTACAGCGCATGCACCTCTAATCGTGCCCACAAAAGATTGAATCCATGAACTTTATCTTAGAAGACTGTAGGCTAAACCAGTTGAGACACATATATTCGCACTATCATTATAATAATATATTCCTGTTTCGTTGCCTTGCCACGGCGGTGTTCGCTGCCATCGCTCTTGCTGGTTCCGAACTGTATCTACTTTAGTTTCGTATCGTTTGGCAAAGCAAAGGATCATATGAATCCGTTCTCCTGTTAATAATTTACATTTGGATATATGGTTTAGCTTTCTCAGCAAGAAGACTCGATCCATGCCACCCCTACTACTAATGCTTGTTGGTAGATCTAACTTTCATAAAAGAACTCTTGCAACAACCTTGAACCCAAATCCAAAGAACCTGTGGGTATTATTACTATTCACCATCTCCTAATGCTTCAGATGGAGAATAATAAGAACGAGAGACTTAATTTATGACCAAACTTTCCTTATGCAAGGAATGTTTGGTCATAAATTGAGCACAGAAAGCATTGATCTTACAGTTGAGCTTATTTTAACCAACAGTCCGATTATTCCAAAGCTCAATACTATATGGATAACACAATTCCCCCTCGGAGAGGGGATCTTTAGGACTGAGAACCCACCACCAGGATCATAGCTTGCACAACATAAAAGAAGAAGAAAATATAAGATCGACGTACTTTCTAACAAGATCGTACAGTTCAAATCTGTTTCAGGAAATAATATATAAAGATTGTGGTTTATCAAGTTCAATCATGGTTTATGAAATATGTTGTCTGCAGAAGATGGTGTATTGTATATAAAAGACACTAAAAAATGCAGAAGAGGAGAGAATTTATATTTCTAGAATCTTTTTGCGATCCGCATACACTTAGTTCATGGGTTTGTATCGAGCTCTCTGGTTCCAAATCCATGTGCTAAATCACGTACATTTATGCTGAAAGAACTCGCTAAAGATGGTAAGCAGCAAGTTCTCCAAGACCACATTGTGCCTTACACCTCTCTGTACCAGTAGTCTCGTAACTGTAGATAATACTAAAACAACAAAGAGTATAATTTGGCGAGAAGAACAATTGGACATCACAAAAACAGTGTTTCGGTGTATTTATAATTACATATAATGATGGGTGAAAGAGAATATGATCATAAACATTTCAACGCAAAATTATTTTCTCATCAATATTCAAGAAAATCTAGACAATACAAATAGAGATGTCAAAGTTAACCAAGAAGATTCTTCAAAGGGACAAAAGATAACGTCGTAGTCTATCAAAAAGCAACTTCGTATAATTGTGGATTGCTTGCGGGCATCTTTGTGAATCGATAGTCCTATTGTGTCATTATTTTATTTTATTTCCTTTCGAAGCTTGACATTACCTTGAATATTAAACTTCACTATTGCCAAAATTCACTATCAAAACGAGTGAAAAGAGCAAACAAGAAACTCAAGCGGAATTTTTCTATGGGCATCTTCGAAAGTGCCTACATAAAGCATCTTCTTATTCTTATTCTTATTGTGGTTCTCCCCAGCAGGTAAGGAATATTTGAAAACCGTTTCAACTTTGATACCCCTAATAGAATAAAGGGTTTTTTCTTAATGCTTTTAAGGTCATTCACTCCACATGCATTGTGCGACATGTAAAACTCTCGACGAGAATATATCAAATATTCACAAAAGTAACGATATCAAGACTTAAACATTCACTAGACTTAAGTTTTCACTAGAGATTTTACACGTACGAATGTCCGATTTTCCTTGCCATTATCAGTATTATGAAGGGTCCATGTGGATCATTCAGAATCAAATCAACGTGTCATCAATTATATGGTTGATTATGCAATTGAATAGTGAGTCATTGAGTCTATACGGACGAAACTTTCACGTGCTTGCGCCCAACTGAAAGTGTGATATCTACCACAACGTATATCTTATTAAAAGTCTGATGATATTGTGTTGTTTTGGTCAATAGAATCATGACAAGTTTTGACACTTGTTATGTCTTCAAATTATGCATACTTGTGTAATTAACTATATATCGAGTTTTCTCTTCGTGATTGAACATTTCAGTCGAGTCTTCTTGCAATTGTCTTTCGAGTGGTTTTGACAGTTAAGAGTTTAAGATTTTCCTTGATAGAGTACCTTCCTTTTCTGATTTCTGTATCAGTACTAGCAACTCACTTCGCTAGGATCATCAACAAGACCTTGGAAGCAACACCAATGTTCAATAAAAAAAGGTCTTTGGAGAGGATATCAAGACGTGCATTGTGAAGACTCTAGATACTATCCATCATCAAGAAGTCTAAGCACATATTTCTTGGTCTGAGGATAAGGAGATTCACACTACAACCATTAATAGGAGTTATGCACACTCCAAAGAAAAAGGAGTGATGCTTTATCCATACTTACCGTCGAATCTTTCTACATTGATGTCGATATTAACTATCATGTACATGAGTCACAGTCCATAGGTTCAAGAAGTCCTCCATTCAAAACAGCAATAACAATTCCAAGTACATCAACAAAGCAAGAATGCAAGCCAATATAGTCGGTGCATCTGCATAGTGATTTTGAGTCTGAGCGGTGTACTCCTTTCAAGTCATCACTTCTTTCTCGTCGTCATCTTCTACCAAGTCAACTTTGTCGATTCTTGATCACGCGTCCATACAAACCGGCTCATTACTACAATATGACAAGACCGTGGAATTTCATACTAGAATCTACAAAGACTTTCTATTACTAGTAAGTGTGTGTAATATTCGGTTCGCATGCCAAGCTAGAAAATTTACTTTGACAGAATTCTGCAAGATTGAAGTATCTGTGTCAACGAGAGGGATAGTTGCACCAAGCTTTTGAGCAATGGATCTAAAGCCCTCTCCCTTTGGTCGACTGTTTCGTCGATCCTCAAAATCTAAAACAGATTTTTTATAAAGAGCCGGCTCGACACACTAGAAACAAAACTTGGGATTGCCTAAGGTCACTTCCGGGAACCTGACTAGGAAAATACAAATACATTGCTACTTAAATGACGCAAATTGAAAATCTGAGTTATTTTACAAAATAAACTCGTGTTGAGAGCGCGGCGGCCAAAATCTTTTTTTGCTGCTCAATAGCACCGCGTGAGCTCTAATAGTCCGACAAGACCCCGCGACTGTCTGACAGAATCCGAGCCGAGTCTCCAGTTTAATAGTAATAACTAGATCAGAAGGAGCGCATAAGTTTTGGTTCTGTCTGAATTTGACATATATGTAGCCTCTGATGCCTTCTACATCCATGGCACTTTTCAAACTATCAATGATATGACATATCAAGGCATTAATGAATCCATCTATCAACCAAGTTGAGATTGACAAACTCAATGCGAAGATCTTTAACTTGTTCTTCAAGATAATGACGATCATCCACAACCTCCGGTTCCTCGTTTTAAGCATCTTACAAAGAAACGTGAAGGAAACAAGATGTCTTCATTGAGGACGCATTCTAATAAACGAACCAATGTCAGAGAACGTTTGTAACATGCTTATGTGAACCTCGACGTCAAATGGATACCTCCTATGTCCATGAAAGTTCCTTAGTTTGATTAGCACGATCCACCATCAACAACAAATGTTATTGAGCACATCAATTTACTAAATAACGGTGAGATCTCATCGTCACGAAATAGGAAATCCATTGATTGATCTCATCGGCATTGAGCTCCACCAATTACTTTAACCGAGCATCCCACACAAGTCCAGGTCCTCCATCTCTGTAAGCATGTGACGCTGGAAAGCTCACCAAGTGAACAACGCTGTCATGAGCCGTCCCACTACGTTCATCATTGCCATGAGAGACCTATCGACGACTCTCACTACTTGAGATCGTCGTCCTACATCCAAGTTCTTCCACCACAACCGTGGATGATGTGCACGAGATTCCACTCTCACTGCATCCAATAACATTATCGGTCCAACCCAGGACCGTACTTGGTGCACACTCGTCATCATCTGTGTACGAGCATCACCCAACAAAGAAACATTCTCCAAGATGTATGTTGGAGAATCTATCTGATGCATCTAGAGATGTCGTAAGATTCGTCACATCTCCCAAATATCCTAGATCGCGGATCATTTAAACCTTGACCTCCCAGCACGTGTGTGATCTTGACATGGCCACCCGACTATCATCAAGTGAATGGTGTCAACAAACGTGAGATCCTGCATCCTCAGCAGCAAAATATCTGACAGTAATGCTTGTTGGTATTCTCTAATGGTTGATATGGACAACAATTCAAGATATCTCTGCACCAAACGTGCCACATGATACAATGAGATGGGTCTCGCAATCTCATCTCTCTTCACATACAAGTATCGATGTACTTGTATGCATACCTGCAATATCGTAGTCAAACCTGTGCTGATCTCTCCAAACAGCTCTAGCACACACACACCTTCATGTGGATACTGTCATACAATGAGAGTCGCATCCAACGGTGATAAGATCACAAGGCTAGTAGCAGAAACAACCCCTTGTTCCTCTACTGACGCTACAAAGGCTTCACTCCAAACTTGCTGCACCAACCGATCAGCATACTGCTGCAACTCTCCACTCAAACTCCAGAGTGGAACATCCAAGGTAGATGGTACTACCGTAGTCATGCTAGACATGTCTCCTACCTCCTCAAAGACCGGAGTATTCTTCGCATGGGCATTATCCTCTAACAACTCGCCCGGCCAAGTGATGCCAGAACTGAACCTCACAAAGGATGCCATCGCCCTGTTGTAGGCTCCATTGTCCCAACTCTAGCACTAAACCGCGTTGGTAAGTAGCTCACTCGTCTCTCACCGGACTGCCAACCTGGTCTGTAAGATGTTTTCTCCGTCCAATAGTCGATCACAAACCCCATAGGATATAACACAGCACCTCCAACCAACACATCATAAGACTCCATGACCGTAACGATGACCTTGGCCCTCACCATGGAGCCATCCGTGGGATGATCTGATCGAACTCTCATCGTCATTATCTCGTGTGTCATGTGTAGAGCTGTACCTCCTGATCCAAAAGGATCAGGAGATACATCTCTACACATGACATGTCTGTAGTTGGGATGGACATCTCTCCACCTTGGACTTTCTCAAACCCAAAACAATGCACGCCGCTTTTCTCAACATCAACGACTGGGCTCTAGAGTCTAACAAGACTTTTTGTGGTCGATACACCTTCCCTGAAGCAGAAGATACCACTTCTGTTGTCCAACAACATCACATGGTGCCAAACTAGCACGGTCAATCATCGACCTAGCTGGTAACTCATCTAACCTGGCAGCTACTGCTTGCCAAGTACCACTGGTGTCTTTGATTCCATGGACATCTCTACCGTCTCTTGCTAAACCACCTCAGCACTAGAGGTAACTACATCCTGTTCTCACTGAGCGTGGCTACCAACTGGAACACTGGAGCCACGCTTACTTGGCTCCAATGTCATCATATCTGTGGTTGAAAATAGTGAGACTCGGAGAATTGCTGTAGTCGCTCCCAACATCGAGTTTGACGTCTCATCCACAGACGTCAAAGGTTTACTCACATCACCTCACTCTTGGATGTCGATGTCTCCAACTCCACTACATCATCGATAGACCGCTTAGGAACCATAGACGTGGTCCTCAATGTCTCCGATAACATGAACGATTGGGGAAGCCTGACCTGTCTACCAGCCTCCTCGCATTGTGGGTCCACCTTCATCGACGCGTCTCATAGTTCAGAGGCACGTACTGCACTCCGAGTCACTACTACAGATGTCTCAATCTGCGCCACACCAGCCATGAAGTCGAAGTCAACTCCTTCTCCTCCATAAGACGTGGAAGTCTCTATTCTTGAGCCAGATCTCCGTTGAGCCATAGCCATACTAGCTATCCTATGCTCTAACTGCTCAATCCGAGCAGCCATACTCGCATCTAACGTCGTAGCAGGCCGTGGATCAACTGGTCCTCTCTTCGGTGCTGGGCCTCTACCTCCAGCTCGACCACCATGACCTCCAGCTCATGACTGCTCAATTAGAGTAGTCATGGAGCTCCTCCGTCTCGTCCACGATCAGCCTTTCTTTGCCGTAGCTCGGGATAGAGATCAAAACAACGGTCATTATTGTGATATGGTCGTCCGCAATGCTCACATTGCCTAGGCACCGCTTGAGACATCTCAGACGTCTCATAACCACCTCTTTTCTGTGGACAGTCCTTCTGCTAATGAGGACCATCACACGTCCGGCAAGGACTCGCTTGCTGCTGACTAGATAAAGGACAAAATGAGCTTCTGTCCACCAAGTTCTCCAACACCTCTTTGGGATCGTGATTGTTCAGCACGATCTTTATCACCACCACCACCACGCTGTTGCGTAATATGAGATCCTCAAGAAGAGGTGGTCGCATCATGTGACGCCTCTTGCTGAACCCAGCAGTCTTCATCTTCTCCTCCGTCATGTTGAGCTCAATCCGCTCAGCTAGACCAAAGACAACCACCAACATTGGAGTGATGTCTCTAAGGAGAGTCACATCTCTGATTCTCTTACACACCTCTCGGTCCCACATCAGAACTGGACTGCTTGTGCTTCCGTCACCCTTTGAGTAATGCTGATCAATCATCTCGCGCAGACTCCTCAACTTGTCGGTTCGCACCTTGATAGTTCTTCCTCAAACACTGGAAGAACTGAACCACAGGGTTGAACCCTGGTGTTATCCTGCTCATACTACCACCTTCTCCACTACTAGTGGATGCACCGTTGGTAGTAGGTGTTCCGTCACTCGTGGATGTACCACTGCTATTGACACTTGAACTCGCAAGTGCTACGTTTCCTGAAACTGCACCAGTAGTGATAGAAATGTAGTTGAGAGATCAATGTTGTCTCCATAACTCAATCTCCATGCTGTAGTCTCGCCTGAACTCATGGTAATCGTCCATCGACGGTCCCTCCAGGTGTTGGAACAAACTCTTCCACGTCATGAAGGGTGTGAACAGCTGTGGGTTCTGCATCTATTGCAGATCGCACCAACAGTCGAACTCCTGGATGAAGTCATCCAGCTCAATGATACCCATTGTACCTGAGTATCGTCAAGGTCCCTTTGTGATCCCATAGATCTCGTCCATGTCTCACAACAACGGTGTGGCGAGACTAGACTCATCACCAGAAAACGTATTGTATGTGTCTGACTCGTCTTGTGGAACAACCGACGGTAATGGTGTAGGTAGACGGTACTTCACCCCACTCCGTGTATACCCATTGTCTGAGAAGTCCCCATCCGAACCACCCGAGAACTCTGTGATGATAGTATCTTGTGCACACACTCTCCAACTAGAATGTCGAAATCTCCGTCACCACCGTAATTACAACTTGTCTAACCCCGCTCCTACTGAGCTCACCTATCCCCTACTAGGACGATCAAGATAAAGACAACTTGTACCTATCATCATCACAGACAGTAGTATCACGATCTGTTGATCGTCAGTCCAACCTCACCGTGAGAGAAACAAAGATAGTCTGACTGATCCTCAACTCCAGCCTCACTACAGACAACAAATTGGAGTGAACTCATTTCAGAAATCAAGTGCCAACATAAGCAAATACGGCACACAAACAAGAAGCAAAGTATGGAGGGGTTACAATCACAAGAAGTCCAAACGATAATCCTCCATAACCAAACCCCATCCGGACTGACTCTCGACCTTTCGGTAATCATATGCAGAATATATGACCACCGACAATCTTGAAATGTGAATCACTATCTCAATGTTTAATTGGCTATAAGCTCCTAAAATATCTTCCAAGATAGCTCTACTAGGTCACAACACCAAACATCCACTAACAGTCTCCATACAGCACCTATCGCATGAAGATGCGATACCACAACTACAGCTCCCTCTTAATATTGTGAGGTCGTCTTACCACTCCTCTAGGAATGTGAGAACAGGTCTCCTACTACCTTAAACAAGTCCATAAATACTTGCACGCATCCATATACAACACCAAGAGCTATTGGTCTAGTGGTAAAGTCAAAGCTAAGAACTGCAGAGTTAAGTGTGCAAGCTCAAGAATAGTGTTGAGATGGGTGACCTGCTGATTTTACACCTCCCACACAACTGAAAGCTTACATACATCTCTCACGCACGTAAGTCACCAAGCTGGCTTGCTGGCAGGCTCGGGCTTCGCTCCGTCTTTGCTTCTCACGTCTCTGCACTCACGCACCTCTGCTCCTCGAAGTCTCTAAATGCCTCCTAACACGCACTCCACACCGTGATATCTCCGCTCATTCTCCGCTTGGGTAGGAGAGGAACTAATACGCGTACACCAAAAGAGACTCGGATACATCTCGATTGCACGAAAAGAGGCTTGGCTACATCAAAATCTGACGTACAATAGCTCGCGGTATCGTATAACGTGTTTTTCTGTCTAGGAATACATGAGGTATTTGGCTGTGTAAAGATAGGTGACTTGAACAGGTTGGCTTTGAACCTTGATCTTTCAACCCTAATGCTCTCTATCTACTCTTCTCGGACAAGTGATCTTGTATCTCTCGACTCAAGGTTAAAGGCTGTTACGATCTCATGATACGTATAAGTTGTACAAATTTGTGTTACATACAAATCCTGAAATACTCAACTCTGTACTATCTGCATGCAAGTAACTCTAAATCACTAGAAGCATGATTTAACAACTTCTCAACGACGCTAACTACCCATAAGTTTAGCCGTCACAACTCCATTTGATACAACTAAAAAATACTATAAGATCGCTCAACCAACTTGTTCGAGTCTCCATACAACTTTCTGTACACCTTGGCCTACCAAGCATTCCAGCAGGTAAAGCATGCATGCTGCAACGGCGGTAATACCTGGCAGCTCTGAGAACCCAAACAGTGGCTTAAGATTCATGACAACTCTGTTCTGTCACACCACAAGTATCCCATTATTTGTGTGTATGCTTATATACATTTCATTAAGTATGACTATCTTAAAGGTTACTCTAGTTTGAAGATCTAAATTTAGAGTGATCAAAAGTAGTCATAACTAGCTGAGATAGTTATAACTAAGTTGAGGAAACTATTAGAGGTTCCACTATGGCACTATAGGACAAGTGCGGAGCTCTAAATATGCTTTCCAAAAGTATGTAACTTTGTTGACCATCGCTGATTGGATGCATGATGAAAAGTCATGCACAAAGATCTAAAGATGCTCCTCAAAAGACGTATTAGTGTGTTGTCGTCTTTCGACTGGATAGCGTGGAAAGTTAACACTTTACAAAAGCTAAAGTAGGAGAATCTCTTACTTTAGTAAAGTAGAACAAGTAATGTGTGTGCTATTCTTGAGTCTTAGTAGCCTTTAGAAGTTTTACTATTTTGGATTGCGCACTTACCATGAGGTAACGTAACTTAGTGAAAGTTACCACGGTAAGAAGTTGTAGAGTATATAAGGAGGAGTTGAGAAGGTGGAAGACACTCTCATTTTTCCTGACTGTAAGTAAAGTGAGCATTGGAGACCTTGGGAGTCCTTGAGTATTTTGCGATGTAATGTTGAGAGCGGGATTAGAACTTGTGTGCAGGAACGCTATTAGAGGTACCGATGTGACCATACGGGTCAGAGAGTTGAGTGAAGTGAGCATGGGTGTACTTAAATCTTTGTAATTAGGGTGCACTAGTAATCCTAGTCATCTGAGGTACCCCTGGGTGAGAGACAGGCCGGCTTACATTTTGGTTCCGTTGCCGGGACCTCGATACAAAGATTCGTATGTAGTCGTTAGTACAGTTCATGTCTGTTTTCGAGCATGAGTTCAGAACCTTTGTACATACACCATGTTATAGAGGGCAAGATAAGCTTTCCAATAAGCTTGATATCTCCGAGAGATCAATTGTGAGGAGAGAATTATGTCTTTCGGAAGTTAAGGGGGTTTTTCGGTATCAAATAGTGAGCTCTCGGGAAGGAGTTTACAGTCATTTTCATATTTTCAGTTTTTAGAGTTAGACCTTGAAATCTTCCATGCTGATAGCTTGCAAGATAAGCTATCTAGGCACCCAAATCATGCGTGAATTGATCGAGTAGAATTGGAGTTATGGCATTCGAAGCGAAGGGGGGTCAAATCTGTTATATCGCTTGCTGAAGTAAAAGAGTGAAAGAATTACAGAATTCTTGAGAGGGTTATGTTCGATCTCTGAGGCTCAGGGTTGACAAGTTAAGCTTCTACTTAGTAATGTGAGAGATTGTTAAGCGAGAAGATAGTCGAGTGATAAAAAAGTGTCAAACAAACTATAGAGCGAGAGAGATGTATGACAGATCATCGTCATGGAAGGACAGCAAGAGTGGAAATTGAGGTTGAGCAAGATCCCTCAAGGCTATGCGGTGATAGTTACCGCTGATCTGGCGAAAGGAGAATTTCGACTAGAATTTGAGGAAGAAGCAGAGAGTAGTCGTAAGAACCAGGAGAAGAACTCGAGGTGCTTTTTGTGTGGAGAAGAAGGACATAAAGTGAGCAAGTGTCCTACAAAGAATAGACTTTTGCGTGAGCGAAGAGGGTTGGTCGACTTAAGCTTACACATAGGTCCTTCTTCCCCTAGACAAGCCGTCATTGACCCTACAACCTTTTGTCCTAGATGTGGAGTGGATGGCATTCCAGTTGAGCACGAGTGTAGCGCAGTGGTTGCTCTGCTTGAAACTGTAGCCGAAGGTCTGGAGAGAAGGTTGAGTGTAGAAACGGAACGAGTGAAGACCTCTAGCGAGGATGGAGATAGTCTATCACACGAGAGATAAGATGACCATGAGGGTCAAACTTATTCCAACCTTTGGAGAGGAGAGAGCTCAACGGGGAAATTGTGGATTGCGGTGAAGTGCGATCTTCACATCTGCAAGCAGTACCTTGAGTAAGAAGAAGAAAAGAAGAGAAGAATGGGGAAACTTCCGGTGTTTTACGGAAAGGATGGAGAAGACGTGGAAGGATTTGTGAGGGACTTCAAACGAGCATGCATCGGCAATGGAGATCGAAAGAAGAGCGAGTGGGTAGGGTTGATACCTGAATTTCTTGAGAATTCTGCATTGACATGGTATGAGGATAGGAAGAAGAGAAGCGTAGTGGGGACTCCAGTTGATACTTGGGAAGTATTGACGGAGGCTTTAATTGAAACTTTTCTTCCTGATGAAAGTTACGAGAAGTTAATGGTAGAGGTAACTTACCTCAAACAAGGAGAGAAAGAGAAAGTAAGGACTTACGCCGAGAGGGTGGAGAAATTAGAACAAAAGTTTCGGGTGGTTTTACGAAAGAGTGGAGATGTAGTAGAACCAACGATGGTGGGCATTGGAGCAATGCTCACAAAGAATTTTATTGGGGGATTGAGGCCGGAGATTCGAACGCAAGTGCGGTATGAGAGACCAACTTCGAAGGCTGATGCAGTGAAGATCGCAACCAGGATGGAAGAGAGTCTGGATGGAGACGACTTGCAACCAATGACTGTTGGGGCAGCATGTGGAGATATGCAAGGGCCGATCATGCCAACTCTAAAGCCTGCGAGTGTTCCGACTGTTCGATTTCAGAATCTGACTCCGGTAGCTCCTACGAGTGCGGTTACAGTCACTGTACCATCTAGATCTGTTACTCCCGACTTTCGTGATGAGTTGAAAAGTTTGACAGAGTCTCTGGCAGATTTGAAGATCAATATGGTGAATTTGTTGCAACACCGTAGTCCAAATGTTGGAGGAGGCTCACGAGGTTATGGGAACTATCAGTCTAGAGGTGGACCACCGCAAGGATCACCAAGTAACTACACGAACCAAGGATGTTTTACGTGTGGAGGATCACATTTCCAACGTAATTGTCCAAGTCGTAATGGTGGAACGGCGGATGGAGCTTCAACTTCACAAAGCAAGGACAAGGGTGTAGCGTGCATTGACATCTTGGAACCACGAGATGTACGAGAAGGTTTTCAATCTGTAGAGCTGTTGGCTCAAGAGAGGAAGAGGATGAGGACGCATCTCGACGAAGGAGAACCAGTCGTGATGGAAGATTCTCCAAGTCAAAATACTCGGAGTAGCAAATCTTCTTCAAAAACCAAAGAACGGCGGAAGAAATTGGGAAATACTGATTTCACAATTTCGATGGAGCAATCAAAATACAATGTGGTGGAAGACGTGGGTAAGCAACGAGCAAACATTACTGTGGGACAGTTGATTGCTCTGAATCCTTCGGTGAGGAAAGAACTTCGTAGCGGTCTAAGCTCCCGACGAGGTCGGAAGAAGAAGGTAAATCCTTCTACTGTCGGTGTGAGTGCTTTAGATGCTAGTGAAGGAGAGGTGTGCAACAAGGCATCAAAAGTAGAGGCTCGTATCAATGGGAGAGATGTCTCAGATGTTCTTGTCGATGGAGGATCGGCAGTAAATGCCATCTCAGAACGACTCATGAGGAAGTTGGATCTAGTACCAACTCGTCCTTCTAGTATCACGGTGGGCATGGCTAACAGACAGCGAGTTAGACCATTGGGAGTGCTGGAGAGAGTTTGTGTGTCAGTAATGGGAGTGCAAGTAAACATGACATTTCAAATCTTGAAAGAGTCAAGTTATGAAATGTTACTCGGAAGACCTTGGCTTCGAGCAGTACATGCAACGGATAACTGGCACAAAGGTTATTTACGCATCGGACCGAATCACCACCGGATCAAAGTTCCATTGCTCGGAGATCAAGTTGGGACGTCAGAATCGGATCGACCCACATCAGACTACTGGGAGTCAGAAGTTGTTGATACTACTTCTGATGTAGGTACCAATTCTTCAGATTCAGAATCTGAAAATACATCGTCAGAAGAGGAGAGAGAAGAACGAAATGTGGGTGTGAATGTAGTGGATCTTTTTCCGTCTCCGGAAGTGCAAAGAGATCGAGACAAAGAACCGTTGACTCCCGAGGAGGTGGAGAGAAGAATTGCCACCTTACGTTATGGATCGAAGGTTACTAAAGAGGAGAAGAGTTGTTTCGAAGAGATCTTTCGCAAATACATTCATGTATTTGCATTTAGTTACAAGGATCTGAGGGAGGTCACACTGGAGCAGCATCGCATCGAGTTAGAGAAGGAAGTCAAACCGGTGCGACAGAAGCAACGAAGAGTGAGTCCTCCAATTGCGGATCTGGTGAAAGAAGAGATCGAGAAGCTACACACTGCTGGGTTCATTTACGAGGTGGAGCATTCTGAATGGGTATCACCCATTGTGATCGTAAAGAAGAAAAATGGCAAATTGCGGGTGTGTGTTGATTACAAGAAGCTCAATGCGGTCACAAAGAAGGATTATTATCCTCTACCTTTCATCGACGAGATCTTGGAAGAAGTGGCGGGAAACGAATGGTACAGCTTTGGAGATGGTTATAGCGGATATAACCAGATCAAAATTGCACCAGAACATCAACACCTGACCACTTTCACTACTCCGTGGGGTACGTTTGCATTTCGAGTCATGCCATTTGGTCTGTGTAATGCTCCTGCGACGTTTCAAAGGTTTATGAACAAAGTGTTCGAACCTTTCTTAGGAAAGTTTGTGAGAGATTTTATAGATGACTTTTGTGTTTATGGGAGTAAGGAGAAGCATTTTGAGCACCTTGTGAAGGTCTTAGAATGTTTAGATGTAGCAAATGCATCTCTCAATCCGGAGAAATGTATTTTTGGGTGTGAGGAAGGGTTACTCTTGGGTCATATCATATCCAAGGACGGCATTGCCGTTGATCCAGAGAAGGTGCAGAAGATCTTAGAGCTCCCTTTTCCTAGTACTCTCACTAAGCTACGACAGTTTTTAGGTATGGTGGGGTATTATCGAAGGTTTATACTCTCGTTCTCACATAAAGCGTATGCTTTGACTGTATATCTGAAGAAGGGAGTAGATTACGTGTTGATTTTAGGAGATGAAGAAGCTCTAGCCGCCTTTGAGGAACTGAAGAAAGCTCTTACTTCAGCTCCGATCTTGGTTAAGCCCGATTGGAATAAACAGTTTATTCTATATACGGATGCTTCAAATATAGCAGTAGAATGTACTTTAAGTCAGTATGATGTTGAAGGTAGAGATCATCCTATCGCATATGCTAGTCGGCAAATGGTCAAGGCAGAGAGAAATTATTCTGTGACAGAGAGAGAAGGATTAGCAGTGATCTATGCTTTGAGAAAATTTCGACATTATCTCATAGGAGGCAAGTTCACTATCGTTACAGATCATAAGGCATTGAAGTACATCTTCAATAAACCTATGGTCGAAGGACGATTAGCAAGGTGGAAGCTCTTATTGTCAGAGTACGACTATGAGATCTGTGATCGACCGGGGAAGAAACACGCGAATGCAGATTTGTTATCTAGAGCTTACGATGGGGATGGAGAGGAGCCGGTGGATGACACCTTTCCTGACGAAGATTTGATGGTCTTGAGCAACTCTATTATCCCAATAGAATATCAAGAAATTTGGGATTTTGTTACGGAAGGTGTCTATCCAGATGGGATGCGGACCAGAGAGAAGAAGGCACTGGTGAAACGAAGTCAACCTTACTCGGTGGTGGAAGGTGTGTTATTCCGTGAAGGAGTTGATGGGGTCCTGAGAAGAGCTGCGAGCAAGGAGGAGTCTCTACGACTCATGGAAGAATTCCATGACGGTCCAGTATGTGGAGGACATTTCGCAGGCAAGTTGACGGCTCATAAGATACTCGATGCGGGATATCACTGGAGGGGGATGTTTAGAGATTGCTTGACGTATTGTAAAACCTGTGATGTTTGTCAAGCTTTCGCTATCAAATCTAGTGTTTCCACTCCTCTTAGATCTATTCCGGTTCTTGAACCTTTCGAGAAATGGGGAATAGATTTTGTTGGGCCTTTGAATCGCACCCCTCGCAACAATAAGTATATTGTTGTAGCCACAGATTATCTTACGAAGTGGGTAGAAGCTAGACCTCTTGTAACTATTGGAGAAGTTGAGGTGGGTAGATTTCTGTACGAACGGATCATTACTAGGTTTGGATGTCCTCTGGAGTTAGTTTCTGATAGGGGTCGAGAATTTGTGAGTGGTATGACTACTGCTATGTGCACCCACTTCTCCATTTCTCAGAGGGTTACTACTTCATATAAACCTAGTTCAAACGGTTTGGTAGAGAGGACAAACTTTACCTTGTGTCAAATGTTAGCAAAGGATGCTGACATGGAAGGGGCCAAACACAACTGGGACAAGCGTCTTCATGCGGTTCTATGGGAGTATCGTACAACAGTGAAGACGTCTACGGGATATTCACCTTTCAAGATGGTGTATGGGTTGGAATCAAGATTACCAATCCAGTTCGACCTAACCACCTTTCAAACCTTGCAAGCTGGACTGAAGAGAAAGGGTGGTCCAATAGCTGAGAAAGAGAGGGGAGAAACCTTGTTGGAGCTGGAGGAGAATAGAGACGACGCAGCTCAACGAATTGAGATGGCTCAGCTACAACAGAAGAAGAGCTATGACAAACGCTTGGCGAAGAACAAAACGAAGTTACAGCCATTTCAAGAGGGTGAGTGGGTGATGTTATGGGATGCTATTAGGCACAAGCGAGTCCAAAAGAAATTCTTACGTCGATATTTTGGACCTTTCATCATCTCCAAAGTATGGAGTAATGGCACCTACGATCTTCAAGAAAGGAGTGGTACGTTCTTCGACCGAGTGAACCACGACAAGCTAAAGAAGTTCCATCAACGTGATACTTCACTCCGAGGACGGAGTGAAAATTAAGTCTGGGGGTAAATGTCACACCACAAGTATCCCATTATTTGTGTGTATGCTTATATACATTTCATTAAGTATGACTATCTTAAAGGTTACTCTAGTTTGAAGATCTAAATTTAGAGTGATCAAAAGTAGTCATAACTAGCTGAGATAGTTATAACTAAGTTGAGGAAACTATTAGAGGTTCCACTATGGCACTATAGGACAAGTGCGGAGCTCTAAATATGCTTTCCAAAAGTATGTAACTTTGTTGACCATCGCTGATTGGATGCATGATGAAAAGTCATGCACAAAGATCTAAAGATGCTCCTCAAAAGACGTATTAGTGTGTTGTCGTCTTTCGACTGGATAGCGTGGAAAGTTAACACTTTACAAAAGCTAAAGTAGGAGAATCTCTTACTTTAGTAAAGTAGAACAAGTAATGTGTGTGCTATTCTTGAGTCTTAGTAGCCTTTAGAAGTTTTACTATTTTGGATTGCGCACTTACCATGAGGTAACGTAACTTAGTGAAAGTTACCACGGTAAGAAGTTGTAGAGTATATAAGGAGGAGTTGAGAAGGTGGAAGACACTCTCATTTTTCCTGACTGTAAGTAAAGTGAGCATTGGAGACCTTGGGAGTCCTTGAGTATTTTGCGATGTAATGTTGAGAGCGGGATTAGAACTTGTGTGCAGGAACGCTATTAGAGGTACCGATGTGACCATACGGGTCAGAGAGTTGAGTGAAGTGAGCATGGGTGTACTTAAATCTTTGTAATTAGGGTGCACTAGTAATCCTAGTCATCTGAGGTACCCCTGGGTGAGAGACAGGCCGGCTTACAGTTCTCCTTCATCACCAAGAGCTGAAATCAGCCCCCACACCCTCCAATGTCGAGTTGTATGCAGGCATGGCAGTTTCAGCAACAAACTCCTCTCCAAATTGCTCAAAAATTACCAAAATGATAATAGATGAAATCGAAAAATCCGAAACTGCTAATAACAAAAGTATCTTAGAACTTTGAGACCTCAGTCCTCCCAAACCAGTCGACCAATGATGATCAAACTTCACAAGAAGCTTGATTGGACCCTTCACTCCTACCCTGAACAATTTTCAGGTCGAAATCTTAAACCAATTCTCAGATATGGATCAAACCGTAATCTGTGCTACCTTAAGAGCTTTACAGACCCAGGTACATTTGATCTAAGATTCTGAAAAACTACTCGACCATTTGAGATGAAACTTCCCAAGTATCTTACTGATAAGACATGCTTCAATCCTGGAAAATTTCACTCAGAAATTCGACTCAGAACTTAAACAATAGCAAATTATCCATGACTATCACAGTTCGTTGTTCTCGTCTTATCACATCTGCACTTCTCAACTTCAATCGGTCGGTTCAGAATCCAAATCGATCAAGAACCTGATGAAATTGATATCAAAACGACCAGCACGTCGTCAGCTCTCCAACCCGACAGACAGCTCCTCAAAACTCCTCACGAGTCTCTCGGAAGAACCAGAAACGTAGCGGTATGTACGAATTGCACCCCCCTCCACTCAATCGATCATAACGCTCTCATCCTTCCATCAAATCGACAGATTTTTCAGCGAGGCACCTATGTGGATGGTTTGGACGCAAGCCTGATCCTGGTAAAGTGGATGCTATACGACGGATGAAGAATACTTGTGGTTCAACAACAGAAGTGAGAAGGTTTCTTGGAGCTTGTGTATTCTATCATGTGTGGATTCCACATTTTGCACATGTGGCTGATACTCTTTATGATCTGTTGAGAAAGCACAAGAGGTTTGCATGGGAGGAGAGGCATACTGAGACGATTCAGAGATTGAAGCAGTTGTTATCTTTTCCACTTGTACTTCGTCTTGTGAGCTATGAGGATAGCAAACCAGTGATACTTACTGTTGATACTAGTCCGATAGCCATTGGATGGGCAGTAGGACAGGATGATGAAGAAGAGAATCGGTTTGCAGTCAGATTTGGAGCAAAGGTGTTGAGTGAGCGACATAGAAACTATCCTCAAGTGAAGAGAGAGTGTAGTTACAGCTATGAAAGTTGAAAATGACTATTTGATTAGAGCGCCAGTAATAGTAGAAACAAATTGTTTATCACTATTAGTGATGATTACAAATTGTAACACCCCTGATATTGCTATGCTACGCTGGATTACTTACATCAAGTCCTTAAATCCTGAGTTCCGATACATAGCGGGGAAGAACAATCCAGTAGCTGATATGTTATCTCTTGCGAGGTATGAGGATGAGGAGGAGATGATAGAAGATACAGAAGACGTTGGTACTATTATTTTCTGTAGAGCTCAAGGAGGTGAGAGTGAGCATTCAAACCCGTTCATGGAGGAGCTATATGAAGGAGAATGGATAGACATAGGACGCTATCTAAGCCTGTTGACTAGACAACCAGGATGGAGTGATGCCCACTTTAAACAAATCAGGAGGAAGGCTTATAACTACTTGCTACAAGGTGGTTATTTGTGGAGACATCCTACTTATCCACTTGCAATGCATTATAAATAGGTAGTAGATCTTGTTATTATGCCAGTTGGTATATGACAGATGCGATACTTAGTTTTGCCACGTGAGGATTTGTCCAACCAAGTGGAAGGACGAGCCTTACGAACAAAATCCAAAGAGGGAGTCTGCAAATTCTTGTTGGAAGATGTGATTTGTAGATATGGTTGTGATGGGAAGATCACGGCTGACCGAGGGGAGTTGAACAATGATGAGGCTAAAACGTTCTTCAAGAGGTGTGGTGTGAAGTTAGCTCTCACCACAGCCTACAATCCGGAGGAGAATGCGAAGAGTGAACGTGGTCATCCTTCTATTGTGAAAGC
Source organism: Asterella californica (assembly GCA_036924285.1). NCBI lineage: Eukaryota > Viridiplantae > Streptophyta > Marchantiopsida > Marchantiales > Aytoniaceae > Asterella > Asterella californica. The sequence continues at coordinate 264,778 of JAYKYS010000018.1, read as the reverse complement.
TATTGTAAAAGCTTGCAAGGGGAGGGCAAAAGAATGACCAAGATTTCTTCCGTTTGCATTAGGGGCTGATCGTTCGACTCATAGTTCAATTACGAGATATATGCCGGCGGAGTTGCTGCAGGGACAGAAACCTATCATGCCTAATGATGAGCACATACCCACTTGGAGTGTTCTACCTTGGGAGGATGGTATGTCTACAGAAGATCTTCTTGCTATCCGAATCCGTCAACTAGAGAGAAGACCTGAAGATGTAGAGATTGCATTGGAGAAGCTGAAAGAGGCGCGCTTGAGAAACAAGGACAGATTCGATAAGCGTCATCGATTAAGGTCAAAGGAGATTAAAGAAAGAGATTGGGTGTTGGTCTACGATAGTAGCTTGGACAACCAACATAGTGCGATAAAAAATTCTCTAAGCGATGGTTTGGCCCGTATGTGGTTCTTGTCGTGCTTGACAATGCCACATATTCACTAAGAGAGCTTGATGAGGTAGAGCTCAAGATTCCCATTGCAGGCAAGCGTGTGAAACTCTTCAAGAAGCGAGAAGAAGAGATAAGCATGGAGGAAGTCGGAGCAGAGTTTGATCTCTTGGATGATGACAGAGAAGATTTGGATGACGAAGATATTGCTAACGGTAACATCAGTCAAGATGATGAAGATTTAGTGTGATGCTGACCACAACTTGTGAGTGTTGATGCATACCAGAGGATGCGCAGGTTTAGAAGGGGTGGATGTCGTGTTGTGGTTCGACTCCTGTGTGAAATTCTCGTGGAACGTAAGTTGTATTTCTTTTTTGTGTTTCGTGAACCGTATCGCGTAACTCGTCGAACGGTGTGATGAGTGTCACGTTTGTGATTATTTGTTTAAGTGATCGCACGGTAGAGGAACGTGTCAAGTCATCGATCTGTGCGCGTTCATTTCAGTGGTCCTTGTCGCCACATTTGTGTATAAACTGGTGGGTCGAAGGTTCATACGGTATTCTCTCTCAGCGGGTGATTCGTGAGGGTTCTCGGTGGTCTGCATGGAAGAGTGAAGAACTACTGGAGTGGTGATTATGGACGGAGGTTTGTTACCGGCTCCGGATCTTCCTTTCTTGAATCCGTTTCACATCAAGCTTCATTGCATCCAGCGCGATCACTTTCGACAGTGATTAGTTGCATACTTTGACGATGAATTCATGAGGAGAGTGATGGAGTTACAGCTTCTAATGATCCTTCCGATCGTAACATACGGAGAGACTTGGGATATGAGGTTTTGTTGTGAGATACAATGGATCTCAACTATCCATCGAACGTTCCTTTCAACCTTTGGGTCGATGTCCGATGTCATTGCAGACCGAAGATCAATCATGGGGCTTGGATTGTGAGAAATTTCGGGTAAGAATATTACAATCAAGTGATAGCTTCATCGTTTCTTTTTGTCGTATCTTTTATTATAGAACGTTTCCAGGTTGTAATATTGACGTTGTATTAGTCTGCGACTCAATCGTTTCCATTCTGGTTGAGCGCTTCTATGTAGTTACGGACCGCGAAGAATTCATCGACATATCTGACAGATTTTCTGAGGTCTTAGAGTCTTGTTGATGTCTTGTATCTCCTTGGAGAGTAAAAATTCGTTCTAGGAGAAAAAATTGAGTGGAGAAAAGACAAAAGTAAAGCTCTTTTTGTTCTTATTGGTCCACTTTTGGACCAATGGTGTTCTAGCTGATCCTCACGACGTTTCTGTGGTTTCTGGAGGCTTCGGAGGTCCATTCGCGAAATGAAGGATATGGTTGGAGAGTTCTCGACCGGTGTCGTGTCGTGGACCGGCTCCTACCTGAAATTCAGACTTCGATGCTTGTCGCTCCAAAGACACTCGTGAGAAGACAAGCTAGGCCCCAGCTTACGGATTTTGGCACAATCTCAGATCTCCATTTTCATCGCATAGATGGGTAGAGCTCCTTGTCAGCTTTTCATAGGCATCTTGTCTACTTCGTTTGGGCGCCTAGTGGAGAAGTTACAAGACTCGAAAGATGGAGAATTCATTTTGGATTGATCAAATTGGTACAGAAGTTGTAACACAGGAAAACTACAAAAAACACCACTTATTTGAAGAACCCAGTGACCATACAATTTAGAAAGTAGGATTTTTTGCAAACAATAAGCGCTTAAATAATACAATTCGAGTGTACCATCTTCAAAATCATTTTGAAAAAAATGATAAGCTAGGCCCCAGCTTACGGGTTTTTGGCACCACTTCGGATCTTCGTTTTTATCGCACCAGTGGATAGAGCTCCTTGTCAGCATTCCATAGGCACTTTGTCTACTTCGTTTGGACGCATAGTGAAGAAGTTACAGGACTCAAAAGATGGAGAAAACAAGCTAAGCCCCAGCTTACGAGCTTTTGGCGCAACTTCGGATCTTTATTTTTATCGCATAGATGGATAGAGCTCGTTGTCAGCTTTCCATGGGCATCTTGTTTATTTCGTTTGGACATCCAGAGAAGAAGTTATGCGATTCGAAAAAAGACAAAATCAAGCTAGGCCCCTAGTTACTTGCTGATTGGGTATTTAAGGCTTCAGGCGTTATATCAAAGACGCAAGGGGCCTGCTTCTTATTATTGAGGGTTGAACTTCGTACGCATAGACTGTTGCAAGGGGTCTGCTTAAGGGACTTGCTTGTTCCTGCGATCTGTCGGTGGATGTTTTGGAGAATTGGGAAGTCCAATACACGCACGCAAGGTGTCATCGGGTTCAGATCTGTGCAGGCTACGCACAGGTTAAGACGGTGTCCTGTTGTGGGACCAGTTAGTATGTAAATTCCCCGTATAAGTGCGTTTTGCACACAATTGTAGAAGTTGTGGTGTAATGGGATCTAAAACATTGCTCTTATGAGCTTAGAATGCTCTATTATCTGCTGGGGGTCTCCATGGGGCAGAAAAGGACAAGGTTGAGTCCTTTAACTTCCCATTGGTCCACCCAAAAGTGAAGGTAACTTGTCCTCTACCTAAGTGTGCGCTCTGGAAGGATCGGGGCACTTTGACGAGGGATTTTGGAGATCAGAGGGCATGGGCGGAGAGCTCTTGACGGGAGGAGCAATCTGACCACAAATTTCACTCGATTTGGAGGTCCAGGGCATACGTTATGGCGATTTGAAGTTCATAGAGTGATGAGAGTACATAGCTTTCTCTTCCGATTGCAAGATTAAGGAGTTTGAGTGATTGAGCCGTCAGATTGAGACCAGATTTCATGAGCTTGTAGTCTGCCAGTTGCTGAAGCTCTGACCACAAATTTCACCACCGGATGTTCTGCGGATTGAGCGCAATGGCGATTTGAAGACGACGGGGTGCAGAAAGCTCTCAATCTGGAGCAGCAACTTTGCAGATTTATGGAGGACGACCCGAACGGTCAAATCGGCTCAAATTTCCTGTGTAGTGAGTTTACCTTCTGAATTGTTAGCACAGGAAGTTGGAGTGGAAGTGGACGGTTCATTTAATCGAAGAAGCTTCTGTCCTGAATCTGAGATTGGAAGTGCGTGTTAGTTTCTGTGGATTTGTGTTAATTGTGGGAGAAGATCTAGCCGTCAGATCTTCCTGAAATTTGACCTGTAAGTAAGGATTCTAGTATCCTACCTACGTGGCAAGTTTGAGAGGAGACTAAGCTGTAGATATGTAACTATCATGTGTGAAAGTTCGCTGGTTTGTCTGCCGAGTTGTATCGGCAACGATATCTACTCTAGGTCTCGAGTTGTTAGCGGCAGCTGGCTGAAAAGTATCCAGTGCGACATTTGTATTGCTTTGGGGAGTATTCTAGGCGTAGATATGACTTTAGCGACCTACGTTGTATCCACGTCATGTGGTTGTTAGGTTCGCACTCAACGTGACAAAGTGCGATCCTTGGCCTGTAGAGTCGACTACCTGTCTAGCCTAGTCGACTTTTTGGGACACGTTACGGTGCATGCATTTGAACCTTTCACCCAGAAGACCCACACGTGGATGAGTATGACGGCACCAAACATGCGATGTGCATGTGTGCCACCTCATCGGTCCGTGAGGCTTGGGTTGCTTGGTTAGGGAGCTTGCACCTATCCTTGTTTTGTGTTCGAAACTTTTAAGAAAAGGGGAGTGACCTGTGTGGGGGCATTGGACTTGGGGAAAATTCAGAGATTGTTCGTGGAGATGTCGTGGTGATCCTATGAGATTGTATCGGTGTTCTATGAATCGAGATACCCTTGTAGTTGGAGTGCAACTGTTGTGAGAGATGGACGAAGGACTCTACTTACCGCCTAGATTCCCTTTCCGAAACCCTTTCCAGATCAAACTGATGTACATGGAACGCGTTCATTTCCAACAGTTTCTGATAGGATCCTTCGGGCATAACTTTACCGCGCAAGTCATGCTCTCGCCTGTCCCTGTGATCTTACCTGTTGTCACTTACGGCCAAGAATGGGATCTCACCGTCTTTATCCTCATCTAACGAAAGATGGATCTAAATCAGCTCCCTCCTGTAAACTTTAACACCCAGTGCGAGATAAGACACATCTGTCGACCCAAAGCCATGTACGAAGCCCTAGTAGTGAGAAACTTTGGAGAGGAATACTACCGAGAGATCATGTCATCACATATCCCGTTTGTCGTGCCCATGATCATCCAACGTTTTCGTGTAGTTATCTTGACCCTTTACTGAGAGAAAGAAAGTGCTTAGTTATCGAGGAAATTAGGAAGAAATCTACGAGATACTAGTCGCTCTGCTGTGCATCGATCGCTAACCACAGCCAGAAGGTACGCCCTTGCTCAAAGGAAAGGCTCTCGCTACGACATATTTGGTGCTTCCACTGAGAGATAGCTTTGAGGTGGTTGAGTGAGTTGTTGCCGAGGAGCGTCAAGTATGAATCTTCCCGAAGCAATGGGGACGAGTGGAGGAGGAGCGGACGATCTGCTTCGAGCATTGACGATGTTGTTGAGACAACAACAAGGAGGCGATGTTGGGGAGCAGAAGTCTACAAGAGCTCTTCAAGCGGTGGTGAAGAAGTTGGGGAGGTTCGATGGAAGGAACATCACGAAGTATGTTCGGGAGTATATTTGTGAGATGGAGGTAAATCGTGTGCCTGAGACAGAGATGATTTCTAGTTTCGAGTTGGCTGTGATACCTGAGATCCGTAGTCAAGTGACAAAGCTGAAGGATGCACGTACGAGTTCTTGGGAGGAGTATGAGCAGAGGTTGAAGAGTGAATTTTTTGATGATGATGCGGATAGAGTAACCAAGAGAACGTTCTTGGAGTGGATAGAGCAGCGTCCGGGGAATGAGATGACGCCAAATGAGTTGCTGCGTGAGTTTGAGAAACGGTTCTGTCAATTGTCTCCATCCGAGAGGACAACGCTTGACTTAAGGAAGACAGAACTTTTTCTAGAAGCTGCTGATGAAAATCTAGAGGATAAGCTTTTCTTGATGCTAGCAGACAAGGGGGAAGAAGGAGGAGTGAGCACAGATTGGAGAAAGGTAGAGGAAGCTGTTACTATTCTCACGAAGCAGAAACGTGGAAGAGGTAGAGCTGCAACCTTGAGGTCTGATGTCTCTTTGGCTCCATTGCCCAAGCCTGCCAATAGCAAGATTGAAGATTCTGCAATCGATGAGTTGGTCAAGGGTCTGAGAGAGTTAAGGATAGAGATGGCAGAGCTAAAGCATAGTCGAAGTCCTCGAGATACCAATGCATCTTCAACTAGCAGAAATTTTGTTAGAAGATGTATCTGGTGTGACAGTACTGAACACCAACGACGAGATTGTGAGGAGTTTTCCGAAGCTCTCAGAACCGGAGTCGTGAATTTTAGAGATGGAAAGATTCATCTCGCCCAAACTGGTGCGCCGTTGAATACCAACTTTGGTAAGGGAGGAATGAAGAGTTTGGTGAGAGGTCAGGTTGGTATAGCTACGGCGATACGCACAATAGAGCCAGAAACATTTGCGATTGAAGTAGATGTACCAGTTGTAGCAGCTGTTAAGAGCGATGTAGTTGAAGTTCCACGAGAAGTAATGTTGCGAGGTGCGGAGGCAATTCGTCGCATTACTGGATGGGATGATCCTGTAGAGGCAGGGTGTGTCAAGGCTTACTTGGTGCAAGAGAAACATGTAAGCTGGCAAGATGCGATTGTGGAAGAGAAAAGGAGACGTGATGATGATGTTGCTGATCCGGAGGAGGCTACAAGGAGAGCCAGAACCACGAAGAGGAGAGGGCAACAAGAGACATCACCGTCTGATATCCCTTCGACGTCTCAAGGGGCATCTACATCTGAACCTATGGTTGATGTTCCTATTCATGATACGGAGATGAGAGAGAAAGGCAAAGGAGCGTCTTCAAAGGGCAAAGGTAGAGCACCGACCTACAAACTACAGTCAGATATCGAGACCACCACCAACTTGAAGGAGATTCTTGAAGAGAGAATTTTGGATGCAAAGATAGAATTTTCCTTGCGAGAAGCCTTAGGAATAGCCAAACGTGACTTTCATGAGTTGATCATAGATGTGATAAAGAGAAAGAGGCAGATGACTGCAGATACAGTGATGGTGAAAGCATTGGATACTGACATCACTGGGGAAGAAGATGAAGAGTTAGGTCGTGTATTTGCCCAAAAGCATGTACTACAGGCGTCAAAAGAAAGAGAGGCAAGAGTTTCAGACTGTGCTGCAGAATATGGCGACGAGAAGCAGCATGAGAGTCACTATTCTCGAGCATATTGGGCTCGTGCAACCACAGAGACAAGAGTCCGACTGGGTAACTTGTCAGAGGCTATAGTGGCGTTGGTGGATCACGGTTCGGAGATTAATATCATGTCCAAAAACGTTTACGAGAAGGGGAAGTGGCCAATCGACACAGGACATGGATGGGTTCTTCGTGCTGCTAACAACCAAAGAGGTGAACTTTTTGGTGCTTGTCCAGCTGTCAAAACTCGTATAGGAGATGTAGAGATAGAACAAAACTTTTTTGTTCAGAGTGTAGCTGCTTATCCTGTGATCCTAGGTCAACCATATATTACTGCGTCTAGGATGGAGACGAAAGTAATGGACGATGGATCTCATTATGCTCGTATTAGAAGTCAAGATGGTACGAGGGCGGTTCAGTTTCTTACTGTACGTACGGGTCATGAAAGGAACAGAGAGAAACTGAGGGACAGTCCCTTAAGGACTGACAAAGAGTTCTCGGATTTTTAGTTAGCACTCCTGTAGAGCGGGAGTATGGGAGTGTTGATAGGAAAAAGAGCCTTCCGCTAGTGCCAGAAGAGGAAGAAGAGATGTTTAAATGTGGGTTTGCTCAGTTTTCTGAAACATGTGTAAATAGATTTCGAGTGATAGAAGAGATGGATAGTGCACAAAGACGATGTGTGAGGAAGCAGGAAGATCTCTTCAAAACTCAAGGAGTTTTGTTAGATCAGGAGTTCATTAACGGGATGTATGAAGAAGAGGGCTTTGAAGATTCTCTTGAGGAAGTTTTGTCGTTTATAAGCACCGATTCTTTGGTTAATGGAGTAGTCGCGATCCGTTCACGTGAGTTACATGAGGAGATTACGAGATTCGTCGAGAACGGCTACAAGGTTCAGCTTCAGATGAAAGGAGATCATGAGTTGGAGTTAGAGAAGAGTAGAGCCATGAAACACCAAGAAGCGCAGGTTCATACAAAATACAAGACGGTGGCGCGTAAAGTGAAGCCGGTGGCTACTCAACTACCTGAAGACTCTAACAAGCAAGTGGAACGAGCATCGACTGAACCAGTTCTGCGGGATTCACAGAGAGTAGGGCACAGGTTCACAGAAGAGACACTCAAACGACTACAGATTGGAGGGGGTGAGTTTCTCATTGAGGAAGAGAGAAAGCGTTTTCATGAGATGCTGAGAAGACATGGAAAGGCTTTTGCTTTCAGTGCAGAAGAGATTGGATGTGTAGATACGAGTGTCGTAGCACCCATGGTGATCTTCACAATACCACACGTGCCTTGGGACTTGAAGCCTATACCAGTGCCACGAGCTATGTTGCCGAAGCTTGTTGAATTGTTGAAAGAGAAGATACGCATGGGTATTTTAGAGCCATCTATGGGACCTTATTCGAGTCGGTGGTTTACTGTACCTAAGAAGTCAGGAGCTCTTAGGTTCATCCAAGACATGCAACATGCTAACAAGGTGACTATTCGGAACATGGGATCAGGACCCATAGTAGATGAAATTGCAGAAGCTTTTGCTGGTCGTGCTATCTACTCGATTGGAGATTTATACTCTGGGTATGATCAGTTCCAGTTGGCAATGGAGAGCAGAGATCTCACCACCATGCGTACTCCGCTTGGGCTTGTAAGGATGTGCACATTACCGCAAGGAGCGACAAACTCTGTTGCTCATGTGCAAAACGCAATGAATAGGATTTTGAGAGAATTCATTCCGGAGAAGACCATACCTTTCATAGATGATATTCCTATGAAAGGGTGTGCGGTCGAAGACAAGGATGAGAAGCTTACTGAGGATGGATGTCGAAGATTTGTGGTTGATCATATTCACGATGTGGAGATGATCTTAACAAGGCTTGAGGAGGTAAATCTCACTCTTTCAGCGGAGAAATCGAGCTTTGGAGTTCCGGAGATTGTTGTGGTTGGTCATCTTTGTGGAGCTTTTGGCCGACGCCCGAACCCATCAAAGGTTGATGCTATTGGGAGGATGAAAGATTGTGCCAACACCACAGAGGTTAGGAGATTCTTGGGAGCTTGTTTGTTCTATCGAGTGTGGATTCCTCATTTTGGTCACATGTCTGAACCATTGTATGAATTGTTGAGGAAGCGAAGAAGGTTCACTTGGGGTGAGGAGCTGTAAACCCTCCGCGGTCCTAACGATCAACTACCCCCCGATCTCTCAACCTCCACGATCGTCATCCACGAATCTGCAACTGTCGGGCCTGTCTCTCACTCAGGGGTCACCTCTGATGGCTTTGATGGAAGCACACCATGAATCTTGAAGGGAAAAATGCTAAGTTCATTCTCATTCATACACCCACAAACTTATCAACTAAAATCTCCATAATCTCATCCACTAAAATCCTCCATTCTAACGACGTCTCTCAAGTTCTCACATGCTAAAAATATCCCACACTCTCTATATTACTCAAGTTGTCATTACGACGATGTGAAAACAAGGATGAGGAGCTCTTCTCTACTCCTCTATTTATACATTCTAGGTTTTTACTTTGGTACCCTCCGGTAACTCAGCCGGAACTACTTTTACCGGGTTTTACTAAGATATTACTTAAGGTAAAAGCATTGATCACATGGGCTTTTTACCTTTTCACATGGGCTTATTCCTTCAAAGTCAACAACTTCTAGAAGGATTCTGGAATATTCTCAAGGAATCTCGAATTTCCACCCCCCCTCTACACTAGGACCCACTAAAAAGGAAACATGTGGAATCTCTTCTTGTTTTTAATGCCCACAAAGTCCACAACTTTAATCCAACCACTAATATCAAGTCAAAAAGGAGATAAGGGATACTTTCCACCCCCTTTCTACCTTTTAGACAAGATGACAAGATAGTAGTGCTCACTCTTTAGCAAATATCTGAATTCTGCCAAAAGTATAGCTAAGTTTAACCATAACTAACTTTTAGCTAGTCATGACTAACTTGATATCTCCTAAAAGTACTTTGGCAGCAAATAAACATTCTCAACACTTAGTTAGAACTAAACACCTTACTAATAGATAAACTTCCTATGTGTAACATAGGTCGTTACATTTTACCCCCGGACTAAATTTTCGCTCCGTCCTCGGAGTGAAGAGAGAACTTCCGTCGATGAAACAACTTCAACTTGTCATGGTTGACCCGATCGAATCTCCTTCCTCCCAGCTCCTGAAGGTCATATGTGAAGTTGCTCCACACCTTATCTACAACAAAAGGACCAAAATATCTCGGAAGAAACTTCTTCCTAGCCCTCTTGAATCTGATAGCATCATACAACATAACCCAATCTCCGACTTGAAAAGGTTTTACCTCCCTCTTGCCCAACCGTTTGTCGTAACTCTTCTTTTGATACGCCTGAGCTCGTTCCATCCGGATCATTGCTACCGCTCGGGTCTCTTCCAACTCCATGAGTTGCTCCCTTCTTGATCTGACCACGTCTTCTCCTCTCGACCTCTTCAACTTCCGTTGAATAGTTTGAAAAGTATCCAATTCGAATTGGATCGGCAACTTGGACTCCACTCCATAAACCAGTCGAAATGGGGAGTATCCAGTAGAAGTCTTTGTAGTCGTTCGGTACTCCCATAAGATGGCATGTAGCCTCTTATCCCAAGTATGTTTCGCAGTTTCAACACCAGCATCTTTGGCGAGCATCATACAAAGTGTAAGATTGGTCTTCTCCGCAAGACCATTAGCATTTGGTTTGTATGAGGTCGTTACTCGTGGTTTGATAGAAAAGTGTTGTAGCATAGCAGTAGTCATGCTCCCTACAAACTCTCCTCCTCTATCTGAGACCAACTCTAACGGACATCCAAATCTCGTGATGATCCTCTCCCATAGGAATCTACCGACTTCTGTTTCATTGGTCTCCCTCAACGGTCTAGCCTCTACCCACTTGGTACAATAGTCAGTGGCGACTACAATGTATCTATTGCCTCGAGGTGTCTTATTAAGAGGACCTACAAAGTCAATACCCCACTTCTCAAATGGTCCTAATATTGGAATTGATCTTAACGGAGGTGTTCTAGTAGACTTCAGAGCAAATGCTTGACATACGTCGCAAGTTTTGCAATAGTCTAAACACTCCTTGAAAATCCCTCTCCAGTGATAACCCGCATCCAAAATCTTGAAAGCTGTTATCTTACCAGCAAAGTGACCTCCGCAAACCGTGCCATCGTGAAACTCGTGCATCAGCTTGAACGCCTCCGTCTGACCAACTGCTCTCCTTAGTAACCCATCTGCTCCTTGATGAAATAGAATTCCCTCCACCATGGTGTAAGGTTTGCATCTCTTGATCAACGCGTTACGTTCTCGGGTATGCATACCTTTTGGAAAAGAGCCATCTGCAAGGAAACTCCAAATTTCCTTGTACTCGTCCGGTATCTCCTCAATGCTTGTGATGGTCATCAGATGCTCGTCTGGAAATGAATCATCAAATGGTTCTTCTCCCTCATCATCATAAGCCCTCGACAAAAGATCAGCATTCGCATGCTTTTTCCCTGGTCTATCTTCGATCACATAATCGTATTCTGTTAGAAGGATCTTCCAACGAGCAATACGACCTTCGGCATTAGGCTTATTAAAAATATACTTTAAAGCCTTGTGATCTGTGACTATGGAAAATTTCCCTCCTAGCAAGTAGTGTCGAAATTTCTTCAATCCAAAGATCACCGCTAATCCTTCTCGTTCAGTCACGGAGTAATTCTTCTCCGCTGGAACCATCTGCCTACTAGCATAAGCTATAGGATGATCATGCCCATCTCCATCTAGCTGACTTAATGTACATCCGATTGCTACATTGGAGGCATCCGTATACAGAATAAATGCTTTACTCCACTCAGGTTTAGCAAGTATAGGAGCTGTCACCAATGCCTTTTTCAGCTCCTCAAATGCTTCCTTTGCCTTCTGATCATGCACTATCAAGTCAAAATCAACTCCCTTCTTCATGTACATAGTCAAAGCTATTGCTTTGTTTGAGAAGGAAAAGACAAACCTACGATAATATCCAACCATGCCAAGAAACTGCCTCAACTTTGTCAAGTTGATCGGAAATGGAAGATCCACAATCTTCTTCACCTTTTCAGGATCTACCGCAATCCCATTCTTGGAAATGATGTGCCCTAACAGCAGACCTTCTTCGCAGCCAAAGATGCACTTCTCTGGATTCAGAGAAGCGTTAGCTTGCTCCAACCGCTGCAGAACTTTGATCACATGATCAAAGTGGTCCTCCTTTCTTCCGTACACACAGAAATCATCAATGAAATCACGAACAAACTTTCCTATGAATGGTTCGAACACCTTGTTCATGAACCTCTGAAACGTGGCCGGAGCATTACACAGTCCGAATGGCATCACTCGAAATGCAAATGTTCCCCAAGGAGTAGTGAAAGTAGTCAACTGCTGGTACTCCTGTGCTATCTTGATCTGGTTGTATCCACTATAACCATCACCAAAGCTGTACCACTCATGACCGGCAACTTCCTCCAAAATCTCATCTATAAATGGTAGAGGATAATAGTCCTTCTTGGTAACTGCATTCAGCTTCTTATAGTCTATGCACACTCGCAGCTTACCATTCTTCTTCTTGACAATCACAATGGGTGAAACCCATTCTGAGTTCTCCACCTCATAGATGAAACTCGCCTCCTTCAACTTGTCTATCTCCTCCTTGACCATCATTGCCGTTGTGGGATTGACCCTTCTCTGCTTCTGTCGAACTGGTCTTGCGTGCTCCTCCAATTCGATTCGATGAGTCTCGAGAGTCACCTCCTTCAAATCCTTGTAGCTGAAAGCAAACACATGGATATATTTTCGAAATATATCTAGGAATCTACTTTTCTCCTCTTGAGTGACATTGATACCAAACTTCAGGGTAGAGAGTCTTCTCACAATCTCTGCCTCACTCAACTCTTTTTTGTCTGGATCTTTCTCCACTGCTGGTCGAGGCAACAAGTCAATAGCACTAAGCTGATGTAATGATTCATCTCGACCAAATCCTTCGTCCTCAGACGAGGATTCTTGATCGTAAGAATCTCCGGTATCTACTTCTGAGACACTCTGATCGTCCTCCGTATCAGATTCCCAGTAGTCACTAGTGGGTCTATCAGAGTCAGAAGTCACAACTCCAACACCCGAGAGAGGTACTATCACTCTATGATCTCTAGGCCCAATCCGTAAGTATCCCTTGTGCCACCTATCAGTGGTGCGCACAGCTCTCAACCAAGGCCTACCTAGGAGCAAATCATAACTAGAGTCCTTTAACACTTGAAAGGACATCAATGTTTGAACTCCCATCACAGACACGACTACCTTCTCTAACACACCAAGAGGTCTTACCCGTTGCTTGTTAGCCATCCCCACGACAATGCTAGCCGGGCGAGTTGGTTCCATCCCCAACTTCTTCATCAACCTCTCCGATATGGCGTTGACAGCTGACCCTCCATCCACCAATACGTCAGAGACGTAGTGACCATTCAACCGGACTTCAATCTTTGAAGCCCTAGTGCATACCTCTGAAGCATGCACATCCACCACACCAACTCCCACAGACTTCGATGTCTTGCTCTTGGGTTTCTTCTTCTTGCTTCTCTTAGAACTCAGTCCTCCTCTGAGTTCCCTTCGTAAGCTGGGATTAAGTGCGATCAGTTGTCCAACAGTGATGTTGGCTTTCTGAGCACCCACATCTTCAACCACATCATATCCCGCTTGGGAAGATGAAATGGTGAAATCCGCCATCCCCAACTTCCTTCTTGGCTCCCTTGGTGTACTCGAGACATTACTCGAACGAGTACTTCTACTTGTTGACTCCTCCATGAAAACCGGTTCATCAGAAAATCGAGTTCTTTTCCTTTCTTGGGCTAAAAGCTCCACCGGTGCATGAGAAGAGTTTGAACTTTCTCCTTTCTCGTAGATGGGATCTCGCACTACATCGATAGTAGCCACTCCCTTGTCTCGTCCTTGTGATGGATTTCCTCCACCCACATTCATTCTGACAGCTTCGGCACCTCTTGCTCCGTTGTTAGGACAATTTCGCTGGAAATGAGAACCTCCACACGTCCAACAAGTGATTCCTCCAAAGTTACCTTGGTTGCCTCCAAAGTTACCTTGATTTCCTCGGTTGGGATTGTTGTCGTAACCTCTTTGACCTCCTCCTCCACCTTTGTTCCTCCATTCTCGTAACTGCACCACATTTATCTTGAGATCCGCAAGAGTGTCAGTGATGCTCTTCAGCTCGGCATGAAAATCAGAGGTGGCAGTAGACATCGTTGTTGGGACAAACGGTCTTGGCACCACCGTTGGAGTAGGAGCTGACGTTGAAGCAATCACCAATTGTGATGGTGCAGGTGCGATCGTTGTGGCTACACCAGGAGTCGGAGTTGACACCAGAGCAGCATGATGAGGTTGGATGATATCTCCTTCATCCAAACTCTCTTCCATATTTGTCGCTATCTTGATGGCCTCCGCTTTGGTTGCTGGCTTCTCGTACCTCACTTGGGTTCGAATTGAAGGTCTCAACCCTCCCACCAAGTTCTTGGTCAGCACTGCTCCAATCCCCGCCATCGTTAGTTCCACATTGTCTCCACTCTTCCGTAGGACCGTCCGAAACCGTTGCTCCAACTTATCCACCCTTTCGGCATATTGCCGAACTTTCTCGTCGTCACGTTGCTTCAAATGAGTAAGCTCCACCATGAGCTTCTCATAACTCTCTTCTGGAAGAAATTCTTCGATGAGTGCATTACTCAACGTCTCCCATGTGTCCTCAACTGCACCAGGTGTCTGGCTCTTCACTCGGTCTTCATACCACGTAAGAGCAAAATCTTCTAAAAACTCTGGCAGTAACAACACCCATTCTTCCTTCCTTCTCACGTTGTTTCCGATGCAACCCCTTTTGAAGTCTCGAACAAACGGTTCTACATCTTCATTGTCCTTCCCATGAAACACGGGTAGCTTTCCCATCTTGTAACTACTCTTTCTACTCTTCTAATCGTCGTGCAATAACTACTCGCTAAAAGAGTACGAACATCACCAATTCCATTCGCGAATAATCTACCATAGGTAAAATGAAAGGAAATGGTTGTAACAACACCTCTTGTGCCATCTCTTCCCCCAAGGTAATCATGAGTCTGAGTCGCATCACCGCCTTCTCCACCATCCGAATGACGATCTCCATCACAACTCAGCCGAGTCCTCCTTTGAAGTCGACAACTTCTCCGTCTCAGCTCTTTGAGTCTCGTCCAACTTCTCGACTACGGACGTAAGTAGGGCGGCCACATCGACGCACTTGTGTCCTCTTGATAGATCACCCACTCCACAACTTGGACAAGGATCTTCGCCTAGAAGATGAATTGGCGCTGGTGACGATGGACCCACTCGAAGACTCAAATCAGTAAACTCCCGCTTCCCTTTAGCTCTCTCGGTTCTGATTCTAGTTGGACAATTCACTACTTTGTGTCCCAACCCTCTACAGAAATAACACCACAAGTCGGTTTCTACTCTTCTCCTCGGCGATTCTACTTGAGGTTTAGTACTAGGGTTTTCAAACTCGACGATAATCTCTCTCGAACTTTCTCCGACACTTACTATGACATCTAAACCTTGAGGAAGGTTTCTAAGTCTAACTTTCCAATCTTTTGAATTTCCACTCATGTTGCACCTTCTCAACCATTAAGTGGACAAAATATCATAGAGGAAAATAATTCTACATTACTTTCTTAACTCTTCCGAGCTTTATATTAGAAATCGTGCATTATACATGCGATACACGAAATAAAATCTAATCTAATATTAACTATCAAAGATATGATCCTCCTCACCCTCGTTTGTACTCATCACAACAGACATCTTGAACTCGCTCTTGTAAGGATCCAACTCTATTTCACCAGGAGCATTCGTGGCCTCCATAGTGAATGATGCTTTAAACTCGACTTTCTTCAAATCTGTGCCAATTGTCGCGGAAGCTTCTTCGTATAGAGTAAAGAGGGCACCCCAAGTGCTATAGATGCGTGTTCGTAACTCATCTATACTTAACTTGGGCTTCTCCGTCTCTGTTCGAACTCCTAAACGTCTCTTCTTCCACCTCGTCATTCGAACTGGATTCCCCATGACGTATCTTCAAGACCTCCTTGTATGCCGAAACGTATCTCTCTTAGTTGGTAAGAGATCTCTCCAAGATTTTTGTGGTCTCCAGTAGCTCAACCTCCAAGCTACTAAATCATGAAGTTTCAACAGAAACTTCTCTAATCAGAAGAGATGGTGATGACTGTACAAATTTTCAGAGAACTGAAATTTGTATATTTTCACTTCTCTCATGGTTGTCAACCCCCTCCACTTTGAAAAATCCTTTCTCCCTCTTCAGACCTCATCTTCTCATGATTTCTTTTGTCCTGGATAGCTTATCAGCCACTCTAAAACACTGGAAAGTTTCTCAGGAAAATAAAATTCACAGAAAATCTGACACTGACTGTAAACTTTTTCCAGAGAACAGAATTCCTCAACTCTCACGAATAGACCCCCTCAACTTTGAAAAATCATTGCTCCCTCTCTAGACCACCTTTTCCTATGATTCCTTTTGTCTTAGATAGGTTATCAGCCAATCTAAAACACTGGAAAGTTTCTCAGGAAAATAAAATTCACAGAAAGATTGACAGCGACTGTACAAATTTTCCAGAGAGCAGAATTTCTAAACTCACAAATTTCTCTCCTCTAATAACTTTTCTCTCCTCCTTCTCTACAACTCTTGTTGCACCTCCTTTCAACTCTCCTCAAACCCTTTCTAAGTGAACAAGATGTAAAGAATGACTTCGAACGCGTCATATATCACTACGGGATACACGAAAGGTTCTAACGTTGCTAACATCGCGTTAGCTCTCTCTCCTCCCAACGTTCTCTCCATGTGCTCTCTCATAATCTCCTTTTGTCGAATATAGAACTGAACTCTAAACATCGTTCAACGATCCCTTCAAGTGAGGTCCCGGCAACGGAACCAAAAATGTAAACCCTCCGCGGTCCTAACGATCAACTACCCCCCGATCTCTCAACCTCCACGATCGTCATCCACGAATCTGCAACTGTCGGGCCTGTCTCTCACTCAGGGGTCACCTCTGATGGCTTTGATGGAAGCACACCATGAATCTTGAAGGGAAAAATGCTAAGTTCACTCTCATTCATACACCCACAAACTTATCAACTAAAATCTCCATAATCTCATCCACTAAAATCCTCCATTCTAACGACGTCTCTCAAGTTCTCACATGCTAAAAATATCCCACACTCTCTATATTACTCAAGTTGTCATTACGACGATGTGAAAACAAGGATGAGGAGCTCTTCTCTACTCCTCTATTTATACATTCTAGGTTTTTACTTTGGTACCCTCCGGTAACTCAGCCGGAACTACTTTTACCGGGTTTTACTAAGATATTACTTAAGGTAAAAGCATTGATCACATGGGCTTTTTACCTTTTCACATGGGCTTATTCCTTCAAAGTCAACAACTTCTAGAAGGATTCTGGAATATTCTCAAGGAATCTCGAATTTCCACCCCCCCTCTACACTAGGACCCACTAAAAAGGAAACATGTGGAATCTCTTCTTGTTTTTAATGCCCACAAAGTCCACAACTTTAATCCAACCACTAATATCAAGTCAAAAAGGAGATAAGGGATACTTTCCACCCCCTTTCTACCTTTTAGACAAGATGACAAGATAGTAGTGCTCACTCTTTAGCAAATATCTGAATTCTGCCAAAAGTACAGCTAAGTTTAACCATAACTAACTTTTAGCTAGTCATGACTAACTTGATATCTCCTAAAAGTACTTTGGCAGCAAATAAACATTCTCAACACTTAGTTAGAACTAAACACCTTACTAATAGATAAACTTCCTATGTGTAACATAGGTCGTTACAGAGCAGAGAGTCGCTATGGTGCGACTTAAAGAAGCGTTGAAATCACCACCAGTTCTACGACAGTTGAGCTATGATTGTGGTAGACCCATAGTCGTTACTGTTGATACTAGTCCTATCGCTATAGGTTGGGCAATAGGGCAAGATGATGGTGAGGAAAAGAGGTTCGCAACAAGATTTGGTGCTCGCATACTTACAGATCGACAAAGGAGATACCCTCAAGTCAAAAGAGAGCTCTGGGGCGTTGTAACTGCAATGAAAGCTGAGGAGTATCTCATTGGAGCACATGTACTACTTGAAACTGATTGCTTACCTTTGTTGGGAATGATAGCAAACTGCACAACGCCTGATATTGCTATGTTACGTTGGATAGCTTACGTTAGGTCGTTGAATCCAGAGTTGAGACACATAGCAGGGAAGATGAATTCGATGGCAGACATGTTGTCTAGAGCTAGGTACTCTGAAGAAGAAGATATGGAGGCAGAAGATATGGAGGAAGATGATGCAGAGGAGGGGCAAGTTCTACAACTATCAAGCGAGGACCGGAGTCGCTTGGATGGTGTTCTTCCTTTCGAGGAAGAATTGTATTGTGGGAGGCTCAAGGAAATCGGACGCTATCTAAGCACTCTTCAGAAATATGGAGAATGGACGGAGAAAATCTTCAAGGAGATACGACATCAGGCCTATGGCTATCTATTACGAGATGGATATCTGTGGAAGAGGCCAAAGAGGAGAGATGGAGTACCCTTGAGAGTAGTGGATGATGCAGAGACCAAGAAACAAGTACTCGAACAATTCCATGATACCTTATGGGCAGGACATCGAGGTACATGGGCAACCTTTACCAAGATCAAGGAGAGGTATTGGTGGAAAGGATTGTATCGAGATGTAGAGAAGTTTGTTGGGTCATGCATCGAATGTCAATTCCAATCCAAGATTCAGTATAGGGATGGATTGAGACCTACGTATCCCTTGTCCATTCATTTCCAATGGGTTTTGGATCTAGTTGCCATGCCACCAGGAATTTGGGGCATGCGTCATTTAGTTTTGGCCCGGGAAGAGCTATCTAACTTTGTAGAAGGGAGGGCTCTACGCACCAAAGCTACTGAACCTGTCTGTCGATTCATATTAGAAGATATCGTTTCTAGATATGGAAGCGTGGGGAGAATCCGTGCAGATAGAGGAGAGTTGAATGCAGATGAAGCACGTGAGTTCTTCAACAGATATGGAATACGATTGAAGTTGACCACTTCGATGAACCCAGAAGCGAATGGAAAAAGTGAACGAGGGCACCCACCAATCATCCAAGCATTGGTGAAAGCGTGCAGGGGGCGTCATGGGGACTGGCCTAGACTTCTTCCTTTTGCGTTGTGGGCTGATAGAACTACTCATAGTACTGTCACTGGTTACATGCCCACAGAATTGATGACCGGTCAAAAACCTATCATGCCAGCAGAAGGAGACGTTCCTACTTGGGTATGTCTACCTTGGGAGGATGGTTCTGATAGGGAAGGACTATTAGCACTACGAATTCAGCAGCTTGAGCGACGTGAGGAGGACCTCGAAGAAGCATTGGTCAAACTCAAGGAGGCGAGGTTGAAGAACAAGGAGCGGTTCGACAAGACACATCGACTGCGAAAGAAGCCGATCCGAGAAGGTGATTGGGTCATAGTATATGACAACAGTTTGGATAACCAACACAGCACTATCAGAAAGTTTGCACGACGTTGGTTTGGTCCTTATGTTGTTGTTGTCGTTCACGACAACGCCACATATGGTTTGCGAGAATTGGATGGTACACTCTTGAAGTTACCCATTGCTGGTAAAAGGGTCAAGGTTTTCCGAAGACGTGAAGGATTTCTTGATTTCGACGAACTTCTCGAGTCTGATTCTCATCTTTCTAGACCTTATGCCAGAGAAGATGACGATGAACCTGACAGCTCAGAGCACGATGAGGGATACGATGATGACTATGGATAACAAGTTGGCACATACCGGAGGATGTGCAGGTTTGGAGGGGGTGAATGTCCTGTTGTGGGACCAGTTAGTATGTAAATTCCCCGTATAAGTGCGTTTTGCACACAATTGTAGAAGTTGTGGTGTAATGGGATCTAAAACATTGCTCTTATGAGCTTAGAATGCTCTATTATCTGCTGGGGGTCTCCATGGGGCAGAAAAGGACAAGGTTGAGTCCTTTAACTTCCCATTGGTCCACCCAAAAGTGAAGGTAACTTGTCCTCTACCTAAGTGTGCGCTCTGGAAGGATCGGGGCACTTTGACGAGGGATTTTGGAGATCAGAGGGCATGGGCGGAGAGCTCTTGACGGGAGGAGCAATCTGACCACAAATTTCACTCGATTTGGAGGTCCAGGGCATACGTTATGGCGATTTGAAGTTCATAGAGTGATGAGAGTACATAGCTTTCTCTTCCGATTGCAAGATTAAGGAGTTTGAGTGATTGAGCCGTCAGATTGAGACCAGATTTCATGAGCTTGTAGTCTGCCAGTTGCTGAAGCTCTGACCACAAATTTCACCACCGGATGTTCTGCGGATTGAGCGCAATGGCGATTTGAAGACGACGGGGTGCAGAAAGCTCTCAATCTGGAGCAGCAACTTTGCAGATTTATGGAGGACGACCCGAACGGTCAAATCGGCTCAAATTTCCTGTGTAGTGAGTTTACCTTCTGAATTGTTAGCACAGGAAGTTGGAGTGGAAGTGGACGGTTCATTTAATCGAAGAAGCTTCTGTCCTGAATCTGAGATTGGAAGTGCGTGTTAGTTTCTGTGGATTTGTGTTAATTGTGGGAGAAGATCTAGCCGTCAGATCTTCCTGAAATTTGACCTGTAAGTAAGGATTCTAGTATCCTACCTACGTGGCAAGTTTGAGAGGAGACTAAGCTGTAGATATGTAACTATCATGTGTGAAAGTTCGCTGGTTTGTCTGCCGAGTTGTATCGGCAACGATATCTACTCTAGGTCTCGAGTTGTTAGCGGCAGCTGGCTGAAAAGTATCCAGTGCGACATTTGTATTGCTTTGGGGAGTATTCTAGGCGTAGATATGACTTTAGCGACCTACGTTGTATCCACGTCATGTGGTTGTTAGGTTCGCACTCAACGTGACAAAGTGCGATCCTTGGCCTGTAGAGTCGACTACCTGTCTAGCCTAGTCGACTTTTTGGGACACGTTACGGTGCATGCATTTGAACCTTTCACCCAGAAGACCCACACGTGGATGAGTATGACGGCACCAAACATGCGATGTGCATGTGTGCCACCTCATCGGTCCGTGAGGCTTGGGTTGCTTGGTTAGGGAGCTTGCACCTATCCTTGTTTTGTGTTCGAAACTTTTAAGAAAAGGGGAGTGACCTGTGTGGGGGCATTGGACTTGGGGAAAATTCAGAGATTGTTCGTGGAGATGTCGTGGTGATCCTATGAGATTGTATCGGTGTTCTATGAATCGAGATACCCTTGTAGTTGGAGTGCAACTGTTGTGAGAGATGGACGAAGGACTCTACTTACCGCCTAGATTCCCTTTCCGAAACCCTTTCCAGATCAAACTGATGTACATGGAACGCGTTCATTTCCAACAGTTTCTGATAGGATCCTTCGGGCATAACTTTACCGCGCAAGTCATGCTCTCGCCTGTCCCTGTGATCTTACCTGTTGTCACTTACGGCCAAGAATGGGATCTCACCGTCTTTATCCTCATCTAACGAAAGATGGATCTAAATCAGCTCCCTCCTGTAAACTTTAACACCCAGTGCGAGATAAGACACATCTGTCGACCCAAAGCCATGTACGAAGCCCTAGTAGTGAGAAACTTTGGAGAGGAATACTACCGAGAGATCATGTCATCACATATCCCGTTTGTCGTGCCCATGATCATCCAACGTTTTCGTGTAGTTATCTTGACCCTTTACTGAGAGAAAGAAAGTGCTTAGTTATCGAGGAAATTAGGAAGAAATCTACGAGATACTAGTCGCTCTGCTGTGCATCGATCGCTAACCACAGCCAGAAGGTACGCCCTTGCTCAAAGGAAAGGCTCTCGCTACGACAACGGTTCTGGAAGAGACTGATCGGGGGTTGTGTTCTGGGAGAAATTGAGACGCAGGAAGCAGATTTGGGGTTTTCAGTTATCTGTGAAGGAGAGTTGGACCGTTCCGACCGTTCCGGCCGTTCCGGAGTCCAAACTTGCTGTCCTTGGATCCATCGGGATCAGAACAACGAGTTCTTCAGGAAATTGAAGACGATACAAAGTTTCATCGGGCGGTTTGGGAGTTGTGAGAGAATTGACTCGCAGGGAAGCGCTTGCGTCAGGTTTTCATCGCCTGCGACCTGAGATTGGATTGTTCCTCGCGATCGGTGAGCCAAGTTCTTCGTTCTTGGTGCCTACACTCGTGAGAAAACAAGCGTGAGACACTCGTGAGAAGACAAGCTAGGCCCAGCTTACGGATTTTGGCACAATCTCAGATCTCCATTTTCATCGCATAGATGGGTAGAGCTCCTTGTCAACTTTCCATAGGCATCTTGTCTACTTCGTTTGAGCGCCTAGTGGAGAAGTTACAAGACTCGAAAGATGGAGAAAATAAGCTAGGCCTCAGCTTATGGGTTTTTGGCACCACTTCGGATCTTCGTTTTTATCGCACCAGTGGATAGAGCTCCTTGTCAGCATTCCATAGGCACTTTGTCTACTTCGTTTGGACGCATAGTGAAGAAGTTACAAGACTTGAAAGATGGAGAAAACAAGCTAAGCCCCAGCTTACGAGCTTTTGGCGCAACTTCGGATCTTTACTTTTATCGCATAGATGGATAGAGCTCGTTGTCAGCTTTCCATGGGCATCTTGTTTATTTCGTTTGGACATCCAGAGAAGAAGTTATGCGATTCGAAAAAAGGCAAAATCAAGCTAGGCCCCTAGTTACTTGCTGACTGGGTATTTAAGGCTTCAGGCGTTATATCAAAGACGCAAGGGGCCTGCTTCTTATTATTGAGGGTTGAACTTCGTACGCACAGACTGTTGCAAGGGGTCTGCTTAAGGGGCTTGCTTGTTCTTGCGACCTGTCGGTGGATGTTTTGGAGAATTGGGAAGTCCAATACACGCGCGCAAGGTGTCATCGGGTTCAGATCTGTGCAGGCTACGCACAGGTTAAGACGGTTCTGGAAGAGACGGATCGGGGGTTGTGTTCTGGGAGAAATTGAGACGCAGGAAGCAGATTTGGGGTTTTCAGTTATCTGTGAAGGAGAGTTGGACCGTTCGGGCCGTTCCGGAGTCCAAACTTGCTGTCCTTGGATCCATCGGGATCAGAACAACGAGTTCTTCAAGAAATTGAAGACGATACAAAGTTTCATCGGGCGGTTTGGGAGTTGTGAGAGAATTGGCTCGCAGGGAAGCGCTTGCGTCAGGTTTTCATCGCCTGCGACCTGAGATTGGATTGTTCTTCGCGATCGGTGACCCAAGTTCTTCGTTCTTGGTGCCTACACTCGTGAGAAGACAAGCGTGAGACACTCGTGAGAAGACAAGCTAGGCCCCAGCTTACGGATTTTGGCACAATCTCAGATCTCCATTTTCATCGCATAGATGGGTAGAGCTCCTTGTCAGCTTTCCATAGGCATCTTGTCTACTTCGTTTGGGCGCCTAGTGGAGAAGTTACAGGACTCGAAAGATGGAGAAAATAAGCTAGGCCCCAGCTTACGGGTTTTTCACCTGCGACCTGAGATTGGATTGTTCTTCGCGATCGGTGAGCCAAGTTCTTCGTTCTTGATGCCTACGCGATCAGGGAGTCCTCATGTACGCATAGGAGAAGACTGTAAGTGAATTGGATTGTTGGTTTGGGTGTGGTGAGCGAATTTGAGCCGCATGGAGTCGATTTACGTCAGTTTTTTGCAACCTGCGACCAAATTTCTCGAGTGGTCATGCAAGGGGAACTCCAAACGGCTTGTTTGGAGTCTTGTTGGGTTCAGGGTAGCCAGATCTACCTACCAGCGAAGACGGATATCAGTTTAGACGATCCGTTTGTGCGGTGTGAGCGGTTTTAAGCCGCAGGGAGGAGTTTTTGAAGGTTCGGTCACCTGCGACCGAAAATTGGCGATATCTCGACTATCGGGAGTCGGATCTAAAGGTTTCTTGAGCCAACGGAGTCAGGGAAGGAGACTCTATCAACATTTGAAGATCGTTTGGCGAAAAGAGAAAGTTCCCAGATAGGTCTTTTTCGGTTCCTTCTTTACAGGTTTCGTCCTTTTGAGTTCGTTAAGGACTTAGTTGGTTGTGTATGGCTTGTGGTAGCTAGCTTTAGCCAAGAGCTAGTGTGTGAATGTGGTTTGGACTTGAGTTTGGATCGCGTGATACTGTTGTGGCTCTGGTTGTTAGCAAAGAGAATTTTCTCTTGCTTTGAGCTGAGCTTGGCGATTTCAGGCTAGGGTTGCGATTCAGGGGTTTGTTTTAGGGCTTCTGAAGTAGGTTACAAACCGCTCTGGTCTGTTCCTCAGTTTTGTGTTGTTAGGAGAAAGAAACGGCAGTGTACATACATTTGGAGTGGTATATATTGCGCGTTCGTTTTCGTGGTTGTTCGTCTCTATCTTGTCTCTGTTTGGCACACAACATCTCCACAGCCAGGAACCTCGCGTTTCTTGGACATCCTTCACGCAATATCCGACACGATACGGTGGTGAACTCGACGTGGAGGTCTGGGGTGGAGATTTCTTCTGTGTGTGAACTTTGAAGAAGAGATTGACAGTCATGAGTGGAGATGGGAAAGGTGATGGAGATGGAGCTAGTGGTTCAAGTGGGTTACCGAAGGTGCAGTTGGATCCGGCGATTGCATCGATGTTCCAAGCTTTCACTATGTTCTTACGGCAGCAACAGTCTGATGAGCGGAAGGAAGCTTTGGCAACAAAGGCGCTACAAGCGGTGGTCAGCAGGATTGATCAGTTTGATGGAAGAGATGTCTCAAGGTATCTGAGACATTATGTGAAGGAGATGGAGCTGAATCGGGTCTCAGAAGATGAGATGATTGAGACGTTTGAGTTGGCAGCAGCTCTAGAGATTAGGGATCATGTTAAAATGCTAACGAAGCATTTTAACAAGGATTGGGAGACTTTTGCTCGTGCCTTGATGGATGAGTTTTATCTAGGAATACACGGGGTATATGGCTGTGTAGAGGTAGATGACTTGAACAGGTTGGCTCTGAACCTTGATCCTTCAACCCTAATGCTCTCTATCTACTCTTCTCGAACAAGTGATCTTGTATCTCTCGACTCAAGGTTAAAGGCTGCTACGGTCCCATGATACGTATAAGTTGTACAAATTTGTGTTACATACAAATCCTGAAATACTCAACTTTGTACTATATGCATGCAAGTAACTCTAAATCACTAGAAGCATGATTTAACAACTTCTCAGCGACGCTAACTACCCATCAGTTTGACCGCCACAACTCTACTTGATACAACTAAAAGATACTATAGGATCGCTCAACCAACTTGATCGAGTCTCGATACAACTTGCTGTACACCCTGGTCTACCAAGCATTCCAGCAAGGTAAAGCATGCATGCTCCAAGACACTACTCAGATCTCAATATAGCACCAACGGCGGTAATACCTGGCAGCTCCGAGAACCCAAACAGCGGCTTAAGATTCATGACGACTCCGTTCTCCTTCATCACCAAGAGCTGAAATCAGCGCCCACATCCTCCAATGTCGAGTTGCATGCAGACATGGCAGTTTCAGCAACAAACTCCTCTCCAAATTGCTCGAAAATGATCAAAATGACAATAGATGATACCAAAAAATCTGAAACTGCTAATAATAGAAATATCTTCGAACTTTGAGACCTCAGTCCTCCAAAATCGACCAATGATGATCAAACTTCACAGGAAGCTTGATTGGACCCTTCACTCCTACCCTGAACAATTTTCAGGTCGAAATATTAAACCAATTCTCAGATATGGATCAAACCGTAATCTGTGCTAACTTAAGAACTTTACATACCCAGGTACATTTGATCCAAGATTCTGAACAAACTACTCGACCATTTGAAGTGAAACTTCCCAAGTATCTTACTGATAAGACATGCTTCAATCCTAGAAAGTTTCACTCAGAAATTCGACTCAGAACTTAAGCAATAGCAAACTATCCATGACTATCACAATTCGCTGTTCTCGTCTTATCACATCTGCACTTCTCAACTTCAATCGGTCGGTGCAGAATCCAAATCGATCAAGAACCTGATGAAATTGATATCCAAACGACCACCACGTCGTCAGCTCTCCAACCCAACAGACAACTCCTCAAAACTCCTCACGAGTCTTTCGCAAGAACCAGAAACGTAGCTGTAGGTAAGAATTGCAACCCCTCCACTCAATCGATCATAACGCTCTCATCCTTCCATCAAATCGACCGATTCTTCAGCCCAGATTGTAGCCCGGTCGAGAGCTCTCCAACCATACCCTTCGTTTCATGAATGGACCTCCGATGCCTCTAGAAACCACAAAAACGTCGTGAGGATCAGCTAGAACACCATTGATACAAAAGTGGATCAATAAGAGCAAAAAGAGCTTTACTTTTGTCTTTTCTCCACTCAACTTTTTCCCCTAGAATGAATTTTTACTCTCCAAGGAGTCACAAGACATCAACAAAACTCTAAGACCTCAGAAAATCCTTCAGATATGTCGATGGATTCTTCGCGATCCGTAACTACATAGAAGCGCTCAACCAGAATAGAAACGATTGAGTCGCAGACTAATACAACGTCAATATTACAACCTGGAAACGTTCTACTATAAAAAGTACGACAAAAGAAAACGGTGAAGCTATCTCTCGATTGTAATATTCTTGTCCGAAGTTTCTCACGATCCAAGCTCCATGATTGATCTTCGGTCTGCAATGACACCGGACATCGACTCAAAAGTTGAAAGGAACGTTCGATGGATAGTTGAGATCCATGTTCCTCACAACAAAATATACACCGTCATATCTCAAGTCTCTCCGTATGTACGATCGGAAGGATCATCAAAAACTGTAACTCCATCACTCTTTTCATGAATTCATCGCCAAAGTATGCAACTAACCACTGTCGAAAGTGATCGCGGTGGATGCAGTGAAGCTTGATGTGAAATGGATCCGGGAAAGAAAGATCCGGAGCCGGTAACAAACCTCCGTCCATAACCACCACTCCTGCAGTTCTTCACTCCTCCATGCAGACCACCGAGAATCCTCACAAATCACCCGCTGAGAGAGAATACCGTTCGACCCATCAGTTTATTCACAAATGCGGCGACAAGGACCACTAAAGTGAACGCGCACAGATCGATGACTCGGTACGTTCCTCTACCGTGCGATCACTTAAACAAATAATCACAAACGTGGCACTCATCACACCGTTCGGCGAGTTACGCGATACGATTCACGAAACACAAAAAAGAAACACAACCTACGTTCCACGAGAATTTCACACAGGAGCCGAACCACAACACGACAGCGGGTGCACACGGGCAACCAAAAAATCTAACGTAAAAGCAGCAAGAAGACCCAAAGTCAACTCAAAAACACCACAACAGGTTCATGAATGCACAATTCACACTTCGCAACCAACCACCACCACAAAAAAACTCACAAACTCGAGTTTGTACACGAAATTGCACAAAAATCTGACGTAACTAGCCTTTTTGCACTTGCGGCATACACGGCAGCAAACTTCAACATGCCATAACTTCGCCGATGCTCGACCAAACTCCATGAAACTTGATGCACTAGAATCGTCTTTCCAACGCGCTTCTAATGAACTCACTCCGGCCTGACATTGACAAGTACTTCGTCTGTCACGTCCAAAGATGCACTCTAGTCTGAACAGATCACTTCAAGAACATTTCACAATATTTCTGCAACGCTTCGCATGACAAAAAATCCACACTCGACTCCACAACAGCAATTGATCTTCGAATGACACCCACACACACCTCGATCAAAGATACCAACAATCAAACACTAACGATGACGTCTGAAGATACCAGCGGATGATTTCATATCAGCAAGCTCGTATTGAACTCTGCCTCGACCTGCACTGAGTTCTTCGAGTAATCGCAATAGCGCAATAGCGAAATTACCATCTCCACAATGTCTTCATGACAACAATGGTTATTCACCAAACTATCCACCATAGCCAGGAGCTTGAAAGCTCAACTCAAAGAACTAAGGTCTCCAAACCTTACCTGCAAAGTATACCCCTAGTGAGCTATCCCAAAAATGTGTCCTAATGGAACTAACGGCTCTACCGAGATTAGTCATTCCGCACTCTGTCAACCTAGCCAGGGTACTAAATTGACGGAACAAATGGAAGAAGAATATGACCTTGTTGCTTGAAAATAGTCACGGATAAGCACGAAAAAGTTGAGAAAGCACAGATTGCAACATTCAGCTGTAATCATAACATACAAATTCTACAAGAAGTGTATGCGATCATTCTCTTGACGAAGTGTATTCAATACACATATGTTTGATTTTGAATTGCTCGTGGTCAAATTTTCTACGGAGAGTGAAGAATGATAAACCATATCTGCTATGCAAACATTTATACTGAGTTTATCTGACTCCAAAGAAATCCACAGTAGATATGTCTATGATACATGTGTACACACTGAGTTTAGAGGAAGTGAGACGGGCGGTTGCAACATGACCTAGATTTTTCATAGCATCTATAGATTTTGTCTTCTAGATCAGGATCAATTGTCAGACAGAATCCACGTTCTTCTTTACACATATTAACTGCACGTTTCCAACGGATTTATAAAACGGCTATATTGTTCAACGGCTACATCTTTTGCCAAGCTATTAAGCTTCAACATGAAAATCCGAGGCTTTTCTCGATGATCGACAGATGGGTAAGCATCAAACGAGTCTCTTCGCTGCATTACAACACGAACGGGAGAGAATTGAACATTTTACTAGAGGCTTACTTGACGTGTAATCTGAATAGGAATAAAACCTTCTGGTTCTTTAGTATCGAAAGTCAGGATAGTCTCGTTCATCGAGACTATAGTCGACATAATATATTATGTTATATAGAGCAAAATATTGTGTATTTATATATTGACTACTTCTAGAGGGGTCTCTGAATTAAGTAAACAGTCGATTTAAATACATTATTACTTGTAGAGGATTTTAAGTTATACATATTTCTATAAAAACACTTGTTAGTTCACTGAAAAAAAGTTCAATTTTATGGACAATAAAATGCACTCAGTACATAACATTACTATGGAACTGTCAACTTTTGGGATCGATATTACACTGGTATAGAACACTCGATTTTTTACAGTTCTTCACTATTTTACACGATAATAGTTACATCGAGTCAAAACAATAGGCTTAAAGGCTCTAAATTAAATCGTTCTTTGAGTTATAACGGATATCGGGATCCGTTATAAAATTAATAAATCTCTCTATAGGGAGGAGGAAACCATCGCTCCTCATAAAAGAAGTTACACCATGTCAAACATTAATGCTTAAAGGCCTTGAATTACATCTTTATTTGCGTTGAAGTAGTACGAGTTTAATTTTGAGAACCCGTTGTAACATTAAAGCATCGTTACATCGAGAGGAGAGGAAACCATCGAGCTCCACGATAAATACTTACATCGAGTAAATAATTAATGAAACTCTCAATTTTTGATAGTTGTTTTACCTAAATAGTTTTACATTGTTTCTCCTAAGGTGCATTTATTCTGAATATGGATAAAGTGTAAAGGTTCACTAACCCAGAACTTTCGATAAATTGGGAGTATATTGTGGTCCAAATATCTATCTATCGTGAGTTTACTCTAAATATGAGACTTACAGCAAGCTTGACTGCTATATAATTCTTGATTATCGAGACTCGTATAATATTGGATTTCTGTAAAAAGAATATAAACATTCTTTTTCAATGGTTTTCAGTTGTCCTCATCGTGCATCGATCTGAACTCGCATCAAACCTCTGATTTGTGATTGACACTCGAGGTCTCGCTCATCGAGACTTATCCATTCAGACGTTAGTATAGTCTGGTGGAGTCTAAAATGCATCTTCTTTTCATCCTACTGCTCGTATTTGCGAACTAGAAACATGAAAACGGTGATATTCGTAATGTAACTCTCAACGTCGAAAGAATATACTCTCGATATCGACATTCGAGAATATGTGAAACATGCCATTGCGCTTCCCCTAGTGCTTTTCTGCTTATTCTAAGTGGAAAGGCACCTTCAAACAGAAGTCTCACCATCACAGTGCGTATCACAAGGGCCAGTTATCTGAATCTGAAATGTTAGCACTGTATTTGTACACGATCTATGGGGAGATGTCCAATTGTCAGACTAAAAATTAATAGCAATAAGTGAAGACGGGGAGTTGCGAGCCGTTTGAGGTGAAAGCCTCACGTACGGTTCTGAGGGCTGTGTTGAAAGACCTCACTGACCCCTAAGTTTTTGCAGCTTTATATGATATTCATTTCCTAAAATCACAATCTTGTCTTTGTAGCAGATATTCTTATATTAAAGGTTAACGATTTCTTTTTTCTCGTACGTTTCTATTGTATTTTTCTATATGTCCTTGTCGAAGAGTGTACGTAACCAATGAACTACGTGAGAAGCCTGAAAGTTATTTGTAATAGATTTAAATATATAAATAAATATATATATATATATATATATATTTCACTTAAATTTAGTAGTTTTTCGAAAGCACAGATGTTTTCATCAGTATCTAAATAATCATCATAAATTATGTAATTCAGATCGAGTATATGAATCTTTGATGGATATTGCAATAAAATTGTTAAATCTGAAAATTTAGAAAACTTTAGAATATTTGAAAGTTCATATAAATTTAAATTATTTTCTTTTATTTTAATAGATAAATATGTTTCTTAAACATAATAACTAACAAAATTTAAAACTTTAAAGGTCAAATAAATTTCTAAAACGATTTTAAAGGTCCAAGTTGGACCTTTAAAATTCATATTTCATGTATTTTTGCTGGTAAAATTATAAAATATGAATATTCAGGACCCAAGGCTATATATTCTATTACTATGCACGGGAATAGCACGCCAAGGGATGCAAAGCAGCTAACAAGAAATTACTTCAACAATTGATAAAAAAGGAGACAAAAGGGGAAAAACCTTGTAAGTTATAGCGCATTGGATTGAAAAACATCTACATTTCATGTCTATGAGAAAGTGTTTAATGCATAATCATGTTACCATTTGAAGATAAAATAGGGGATAAGAACAAAGTCTCGGAGTTTATTTAAGTTTTAAATTTTATGGATTTTCACTTCTATACTTACATAATTTTCTTTAAAGTATATAAATGCATAGCAAAAATCTAATCAGACTCAATACAACATTTACGATAATGTTTTTTGAATCTAGAGAAAAGATTTCTGCTCCAAGAAACCGTGAAATCTTCATTTTAAGATTTATCTGTAAATTCTAAATAGTTTTGTTTCGAGATGAATCATAACTTGTAATACTACAGAATAGTAAAACTAGCAATTTGATTTTTTATTTACAGATTCAAATTGAAATGAAAAAATAATCATGAGAAATATTTTCTGCATAATGGTTAAATTTCTCAATTATCTGAAAGCAAACCCACCAAATATGCATGCAACATGCATTTCTCGCCTTGGAGAAAATGACAAGCGTTTACTCAGGATGAATAATCTGTGTTTTCAGTTTTCATTCTTTACTCTGAACTCTGATTGTCATTTTTAATATTAAATATATTTAGTATGAAAAGAATTACAAATTAAGATCAACTGAGATTGTTTTTCTAAGTCTATTTATTATTCAAAAGCATTTGTGTATTGGATTATAGAAGTCTGAATACAGAGAAAATCAAGTATATCAAGAACAGATAACATGTGATGGGATGCAATATTAGTATGTAGACACAGAATATACTTATTTTGTCAACATACTGAAGTTAGTACAGTGGTTGTACTCTTCTTTTGGGGGCTCGATGTCGATAACTCGAAACCACGATCATGCAAGAGAGTGGACTCAAAGGACACTTTAAGTAAGTCTCAGACAAATTAAAGGTCTATATAATAAGGATAAATTATCATTAAAATATCATTCTTAGATAAATAAAAACATAAATGATTCTCGGACAACTAAAAGGAGTGTCTTTGTAAATTAATGATCACTATATCCGTCCACGAAGAGATCAGATTGGTTCTCAAGTCAAAATATTTCATCTGGAAAAGTGAGAACGTTTTAATACATAGAATGAACCGAGCTCATGTGATAATGCACGCTTTTCTGAATACCATCTTTTGGGTTTTCAGGAGCACTTGTAGTCTACTCTGAGAATCAACTTTACCAACGCTTGCTTCAATAGTGTTAAGAGAACATAAAATCCAAAACTTCAAAAAATTAATCCATTGCACTTTCTTTTTGAATCGTTGTTGTGGAGTCTTCACCTCTTAATGTGAATTCAAGGTGAACGATACCCTTAGTGCTAAATAGGTCGCTCTTATTTTGATGTATTTAAGTTATAAAATCTACAGAATGAAGAAAACAAGACTAAGGGAAAAACCGCATCATGTCTTCTCACCCTAGTTCTTTGTTCGCATGCTTGGAGTTTAAGGTTGGTAATAATACGATCACCGCACAATGTCTTGTTTTTTAATTTCCAGTCGGTCCGGTCCGCTCCCCCTCCACATTGAGGGAAAAGACTTGGTGAACCCTCCCGTTACTTTTCAGCTAACAGTTTTGTTTCGCTTTTGGGAGGGAGATTCTGATACAACCCTCAGCCCGACCATAGTAAGGTGATAACTAGATTTTTTTGATGATAAATGATAAATATTATTATTTGTCCCTTGAGATCTTAGCGGATCACGAGACTATCCATGTGAGTCTATCAGAGAGGGACTCAGACCAGAAGTTTTGTTACCAGTTTGCAGCACATGCACTTTCAACCGTACTCGCAAGGGATTGACCTCACGACCTTTCTCTTAAGACGCTTAAGACACGGATCTTCGTTGTCCCAAGTGTCCTTCATGATAAACCACAAAAAGCTCTTAGCAGAAACTTGCTTTCTCCTTCTCGGTTCAGTTCCTATATATAATCTTACCTATGAGGTTTGTGTCTATTGTGACTCATGTCTAACTTCTGTCTAACCTTGCATATTTCAACTCTTCTCATCTTCTGATGCAATATGCAAATATGCAAGAGTTTAATTTATTTAATTAAATTGTCAATAAAATATGATGTGTTAGTGTCTTAAATGTGTAATCTCGGACGTGAGTTTTTCAGCACTTTTCTTACTGGTTATCTCTAGATCTTCTTGCATTTCTAGATCTGACTCTTGTTTAAAGTTGTCACTGAGAAATATTTCTGATTCCTTTTCAATTCAGTATAGAATTTCAAGTTTAAGTTTCTACCTTTAAGTTAAGTTAAATTTCTGCTTTCTGCTTTAATTTAAGTTAATGTTTATGTTTTTTCGGATATCAGCAAACGGGCAAGAGTTCAAGTTCATGTTAGATGCACATTGCGTTTCAAAGCTAAAACCAAAGATTCTTTAACATCTAGAAGGAAAATGGTCGTAGTTTTTCCAAAGGCAGTTTTGTCTGGAGCTGAGTATCTTTCAAACTGGTGTTTTTGAATCGTTATAAGTATTTTATTTTATTTTATTTTATTTTTTAAAAAATATAATAAAATTTCTAAGCATTGGACTTGCTTGCTGTTGAAATTCATAGCTGATTTAAAAAATGTTAATTACAGATGTCCACGGACGTTTTCTACGAGCACTTGTAATGCTCGCAGGAAACATCAGCGGGCGTCTCGTAACAGTTGTCCGCTGCAGAGGAATATATGCGAAAAGTTCCAGCTTTGACACGCCCTATTAATGCTCCAGGAGTTGCAAGCTTGCTTATCATCTACAAAATAGTACAAATTTTGTCCATCAATCTTTATGTAGGAGATGAAATCTCTCTCTATGCATCATTTATGGATTTAATTCTTGTTGTGCGAATATCGAACGAAGTTACACCGAGATTAGATCTCCACATGCAGGGAGACTACAAAAAATCTTTAACATGGAAAATTTCAATTAACACTTTTCATATTTAATATTCTTTTTTGAACTTGTCCATCCAAAACTATTAATGTTATGAATCTGCATGTTTCGAGAAAAAACAGTATATGAGAGAGTTTGCGCTGTGATCCTTTCCAGTCTTACTATCTGGAGGTAGCATATTCTTACGAATATTAGATGGAACCATCTAGAACTACTAAATAATATGCAACCAAAGTGCACATATGTCAGAAGGGGAAGAAACGGATAAGCATGGAAAGCGAAAGAGAAATGAATATGCACAATTGTTCCGACAGATGAGTGGGTTATTCTAGGTCAGAATGATATATTGGTCGACGTAAATATAATTCTTTTCTATTAATTATTATTGATTATTCTATAGGTGTTATTTATAAGTAAAATGTATTTATTTGTAAAGTTATATCATATAAATATGATATAACTTTACAAATAAATACATTTTACTTATAAATATTAAATGTTCCACTCATGCGAGAAATGATGGGAAAAAATTGTAAATAATACATTTCAAATGGTGCTTCAAAGGACATAAAAACGACTACGTGTTTAGTAGAAAAGAATGTTTTATGAGAGATTAAATTTATCACCTAACCCTTTCCACAAGAAGGATTAAGGGGTCAATTAAACAACTTGCATATTCCCCTCCATATGAAGATGGATGAGAGTGATAAATATGCAAGGAAGCAGAACATGCATGCAACATGAACTTCAGGGGAACTCTTGCATGCTTTTTGTTATCGGAAAAGAAATAGATGTCAAATAGATATTTTACATTAACTTGAAAGGAAACCAAAGTTATATCTAAATGTTAAATATTCTAGACTTGATATGGAAAGATTTCAACATAACCCATAAGGGAAATAAACACAGATGTACTTCTGGTTGTTTAAGTGGAAAAGATTACTAGCAAAAGAGAACATTAATTCAACCAGACAATTAATTTATTATCTAATTTTTCTCTAAAAAATAAATATTAAATTAAACCCTTACATATGTACCTCCCCCATCAGAAGATGGAGGAGTCGATCACGAATATATATTTTATATACAGATATACACGGGTACCTCACTGCAATATTCCAATGAATATATTGTATACATAGATATGCACGGGTCCCTCACTGCCAATATTCCAGTGAAGCAAGTTGAAAGTGGTGAAAATAGATGGACTCATCATTGAAGGATCAGCTGAGTATAACAAAGGATCATGTGTGAAAGCATAGAAATAATAGTGCGTGTCAAAACTGGAACTTTCTGTAATAACTTTTCTGCTGAAATCGTCGTGCATTTTGAGTGCATGCATATTATTCGTCGTCCGCAGGCTAGTCTTATGACTGTGGTCTTTTGGCTGTGGATGTTTCTTGGGAGCGTTTCCGGATGTGCTCACAAAAAACGGTGGTGTGTAAAATTTAGATAAATTATTTTAACTTTCAATATACTTTTTATAAATATATAAATATAATGATAAATATTTTATGATTCTATATAAAAATATTTTTAAAAAGTTACATCTGTTTCGCTTATAAAAAATATAAAATCTTCTTTGACACGCACTAATATGAACAACCCATCTGCTGTTAGTTTCTTAACTTGAAAAGATATCCGCAACTTCCAGCTAAATAACGGAAAGGGGAGGGCAGGAAGCATGCATATCTATGTTCTCTCGTCTCCATTGGTTTCAAGACTTTGTGATTTCGGTCACTGGGCCCCTCCGCCATGCCGCTTTGTCTTTCTCGAGATCGATGTCCAAGGAAGGCAAAAACGGATTCATCTTGTTTCATCTGGGGTTGACACCACATCTCTTGACTTTGACCACACGCAACTTTACAGAAAATGAAAAAGCTACAGCGGCAAGTAAGTATGGCTGCTGCAGCATGACCTGAAGGCACCGACGACAGGTCGTGGAAGCTTCACGAGCTAGTTCCCATATCAGTTGTCCTTCTTCAAGCTCTCAAAGGTACTTACTGGATTACAAGGTTTGCTGGCACAGCCACCGACTTCACGGTGTGCTAGACGACGATGATCGTCGTTTTTCTTCCTTTGAGGAGCCTCTAGAGGGAAAAGAGAAGAGGAGGACGAAGTCAAAAGGTTTGTATGATGATGGGTGAGTGAGTGCGATCACGTCCAAATTAGTACTTCTCAGAAGTAGTTACCTTCTCAGCAGTGTACTTTGGGGCTGGCTTGGCGGCTTGGCCAAGGACTCGTCTCGAGCCAAGTACAATTCAGCCTCTTTTCAGTACAACCACCTCCACGCGCCTCCTTCCTGCTGTCTGTTTTTGGGCTCCCCATTTTCTTGCTGCAGTACGTCAGTAGACTTTGGGCCACCAGCCATGTACAACCAATTCGGTCGATATATGAGTGAAACCAAACCAAATCACTGAAGTCAAAACCCTTTTTGCATGGAGAGAAAGGTAAGCGGATGAGAGGAATCTCTTCAGTCACTCTTTCGTGAATACTTTCGTGTGATTCGATGATGTGATTTTTTGTTTTACGACTTTATTCAAGTTTGCATCAGAGTCTATCACGAGAGATGTAAATAGATATTATTTTTTTCTTGTACTATATTTTTTAGACAGCGAGTTTCTATTGCTCTACAGAGAGTTTTAGCAAACATGATCCATTAGAGAATAACTGCAGTAGACGATGCTAGTTCATGTACATCTGTTATATGCAAGAGTTTTGACTTACCAGTGTATAAGATAAACGACATTAGTAGTCTATATCATACACTGGTAGCCATAGTGTTCTTCCTCTCTTCGGGCGTTGGTTGTTTGGCTCTTCGTTGTTTTTCTTCAACGGATGGGAAGACTCTATCAAGCTTTACAAGCTTGATAGAGTCTTCCCATCCTTTGGTTATTCATTGCGTGGCATGTTCTTCTTTCTGTGAAAAGACAACAACATTCGGTTGCAGAAATCCTCACAGCGAAAGAAAGAGGCCTTAAATTAAAATAATGAGCATAATCTTTGAATGCAGATACTGACATGTATATGACAAACTGGAGGTGGGCTAACCGAGATTATGCTCTGTCACGTGCATCGATCTTCTCAGTCTGTAAAGGAGGATCTTGTTGAATGGTCACCAGAATACGTATTCGTGCAAAGGCCGTTCAGAACTTCAGACTTCAGTGGATGTGAAACCTACTCTCAGTGAGACAAACAAGGCTCGATCTTCCCTTGCAACTCTGTTCCATCGTTTTCCCATAATAGTCAAAGCTAAGAAAAATTATTCTCTAGCATCCAGAAGGAAAAAGTCTTAGTTTTCCGAAAGAAATCTTTGTATAGAAGTGTGAATCGTGAATCGCTTATGGTTGTATTTGTGAAATAATATATTTATTTGAATATTAATTAATAAATTTCTCAAGTCCTAAATTTCTTTACTAACAAAATAAAAAAACATAAAAAACACTGGAGATGCCTGCAAAAACGTCCTTGACTTCTTGGGTGAAGTTGTAACATGTATCCTAGAGTGAAGAATATGTTTAAAGATTCTAGCTTTGACATTCCCTAATATTTTCTCTCATTTTCTCCAGAAAATATGAGTTTGTCGTACAAAACCAGTTGCACCTGACTCAACGAATCAGTTTGCTACAAGTAAGCTTTGATCGATGTATAGATTGCAAAGGAGTTAGCAATCATCGTTGAGGAGACAATGAGTAACTCTTCAACATGACCTGATTTTGATTAGGACAAAAATCCACAGAAATTTACTTGACTCCATCCGTAATACGTTTTTCAGACTTGATCTCAACCCTCTAACTTCACGGTACTTGATCATACCCTTGACTGGCTACAGCAAGTTCAGTAGATTACAATGCCACATCATCATATTGCGAAAAATGGTTAACAACCATGTATCTATACAAAAAGTTCAATTTAAAATATTTTACTATATATTATCAATTTAAAATATTTTTTATTTATTTAAAATAATATATTTACATAACAATAAATTTACTAAACCTGCTGTTACTAGTCAGTGGTACGGTCAAGTAAATTTCTTCAGAAATCCATACAGTATAAGATTATACACTGTGCTGATGCGTATGCTATGTGAGTCTTGAGAGCAACATTCTGTTGTCAAGAATCAGATACCACTCACTACTATCATGTTCAAGACTTCTCCCTCAAATGAAATTCTATTCTATCGTTTTGTAGACCTAAAGTTTTCTTTTTCTTTTGCTCCTTTCAGTTTTGTAACAACTGCCTCCAGAATGTTGTCTATATCAATGAGTTAAATCTGTTGGCATGCTAGGGTTGACTTGTGCTCCCGTGCATGATGTTGTTAAATCTTGTTGGAATGCATCCACTTTTTAATGCGAGAAAGACAGATACTTCATGATTATCACATCCCTTCATCGAATGAATCAAATCCACTTTCCCTATGCAAAACACTGACAGAAGATAAAGTCTTCACAGATAAGTAGACTTTTCTGATACTAGAGCCAGTTCGTGCTTATGTGACGATGATTGAGCGTAATTGATGTTAAAAACATGTAGAAGTTAAACTCACTTCAGTGTTACATAAATTTTCTTTTCTCTTTATTTATTGCAAGTAGGAGATGGGTACCGGATCAAATGATAAACGATAAAAAGTAGTGTTATATCAAAGCTCTGAGATTATATACAGAAGATTGAAGACATTTACAAGCTTATAGATCCAATTCTTTTACTAGAAAATGCCGATTACAATACTCTGAGGTTAGAGAGGCATACATAGCTCATGAAGGGCAAAGAACACAACTACACCGAAGGTGTGTAAATAATCAATAATTTTTGAAAGAAAATCAGGGTTGAACATTGTATCCAACCTCCAAGTACGAGATCCGGAAGCTGGAACCCCTTTGAAAAGAGTACATGAGATGAATCGTACTCAAACAGGTTGAGAAAGACCAATGATACCCTTTGAGCTACTGCTAGGAGTAATGATACATACTTATACTGCATTCTCCGAAGGTCACTGATATGATCATAAATAAAATAACAAGACTTGAACAAAGGGTCACTTATGTAGAAACTCCACCTCAATCATCTTACTCTATAGGCTCTTATCTTTCTGTATTTATCAGACATAGCAGTTATAAGTGAGTTTTGGTCTTTCAGTTTCTCAGTCTTTTTAGTTTGGCAGACCAGTTAAAATCTAGGTTTTCAATTCCTGCAACATATAAACATCTCTCCGTGTCAACATGTAGTTTTTATTCTTTTAGATTTCGCTCATACATAATCTGGTTATGATGGCAAGAAATCTCTTGGATACTCCCAAGATGTCAAACAAAGAACTGTGCAAAGACTTGTGTAGTATAGAGTCTAGGAGACAATGAAAATAGACGAAATATGTTACAAATTTTCAAGGTATATATATCTTTATATCTTACATAGAATTTCTTTGTTCTTTTATAGTTTATAAATTTATTAACAATTTAACAATCCTTTCATCAACTATTCACACGATGAATCTGAGTGTGCAGATAACGACTACCTCAATCTGTAATTTATCCTCATTGCAGAAACTTTTTATTCTCTTCTCATGATTAGCATGCATATTCACCCTTTTTCTCTGATGGAAAAGTAGAGCATGATTCATTCATTTATTCTCCAACTTTTCTGACAAGGGTACAAATTAAATTTGGAAATTTTCACTTTTTTAACTCGTGAACCATGCTTGTAATTCTGGAATTGCGTGTTCACCTGTTACGTTTATGGGTTATCCTTGAATTCCTCATAACTCTGGGGTCGGTTAATAATTTGTACTCAAAAGAAAAATTCAGTTTCCCATATTAGTTTAGTCTCATATTTCTAAATAACTTTTATATTTTTACAATAAAACAAAGAAAACAAAAGCTCCCAGAAGTTTATCCTAACTCTATCGAGCATGTTTCATTTATACACTAAACTTCCCAGCAACGTACAATCAACATAAGAGAGAAACACCTTCCTTGTAGGAAAATATATATTTTTTTCTCCTCTTCTGTATATATACCCACGAATACAATACACAACCATTGGCAGCCTAGAGATTTTCCACTCGGATATCAGAAGAGAGGAAGAGCAGACCAGATAAACGGAGATATATCACCGGTTCTATATCTTTTATATCACCCATGCTTTTACCACATTCTGTTTCCTTTGGTCCATTTCTTTATGCTTCTATTCATTTAATTCACTAAGCTATTTTCGTTCTCAGATACCACGAATATTGGATATCTAGATCCTCTACATGCATCCGGGAATTATAAGTCAAGGGGAAAAGAGTAGCGTGGCAACTTGCACTTATAGAGGGTTTGCAACGATGCGTAGTGCAAATTAATATGAAACTGATATTTATAGATCTCCATTATAAATGCAAATTTGTTTACATATATACACGATTACATATTCGTCATTATCATTATCGATGGTTCAGAAACACTCACAGTAAAGAAAGACCAACAGGGTTACTAAGAATACTGCTCAACTGGACTTAGTGGAACTGCGCAGTGACCACCTTTGCTAGCCGTTTGGGAATCTTACCAGGCTCTGGCAAGTTCCCCGAGATACTTACCATGGTTACCTATAATTATTTACTTGTTCGGTCCATGCGCTATAGTTTTTACTTGGCCAGGCACTTGAGTTCAAATCGTTTCTTGATTGATCCATGACGGGATAAGTGAGGAAATGACCGCCACGACAGCAGTTACACGACACGAGGAAGTTAAATTCATGAAAGATTCCTGGGAGACAGAGTAACGCATGACCGAGATCTGTGGGATGAGAAATATGCAAGTATTAACCGGTAGCAAACAACTGTGAGTTGAAACGTAAAATAATTAGCAGAAATGACCGTCACATTAATAATGTCAACTACATACCGACTGCAGCAAATCAATAATGTCAACTATATACCGACTGCAGCAAGTCATGAGCCTGACCAAGTTACTTCTTCGGCGCAAGATCCCGATCAAGTTTGAAGTCTGGCGTATGGTCCTGACCAAGTAAATAATTGTAGTTACCTACCATTGACAGTTTCCTGAGGCACACCTAGGTAAACAAAAATGCTCATCTCCTCTGGGAATCAAAGTGTGTAGAATCTATACAGAGAAGATCACCTTCAAGTTGATTATCTGGGTTGACATTACTCACTCGCGTTTATTGTTGGCATATCAGTCATGATTCATGAATCACATTCTCCTCCGGTTGAAATAATTCCCTGCTGATTGTCCTCGCGGAGTTTCCAGCGTGCAGTTCTGGCGGGGCGAAGGAAAATGACAAACGTAAAAGAAAAGTGAAAGATCTACAAACTTCACTGGACCGGACACTATAGTGCGAGTGACCTCGAGATGTTAATGAAAATTACATAAACTTTTATAAAGAAAATATTTAATATTTTAAAGTAAAATATTTCATTTTTTATATGTTAACTCTAGAGTACATGCCACATCTTGCAAGGAAAACCCATGAGAGAAGTTGCTTGGAACACGCAGCTGGAACTATATGTTCGGACTACCATCCTGTAATAATATTATTTTTATACACAATTTAATTTATCGTCTAATTTTTTCCTCCTAAAAAGTTTGATGATAAATTAAACGCCCCCTTGTATATTCCTCTCTTTTGAACTTGGAAGAGGTTAAATATGCATCCCAAGAGTATATGGCTCGGGAAGAGAACAAGCAAGGTATGGACGAGAATATAGAAAAAGTTGATTGGTTTTCCGAGCAGATTTACTGAAAGAATATTTTAAAAATATCTTTCTATCTTTCCTTCACGATGTGTTATGATGCTTTTGTTTCGATTTTAAAGATATGAATATATGCTATATAAAAAGTTTATTTTAAAAAGTTTTTTAAAATAAATTATTAAATTATTTTCTAAATCTCAAACGTTACCAGACCCATCGCGTGCTGTCATACTCATAAGCAGAGTATCACAGCACGCGCTTCTGAAACAGTAAGACCATGGAACTGTTCTCAAATAAATAAAGATATATATACTTATGAATTTATAACAATATTAATTTATTTCCTGACCTTCCCCATCAAAAGAGTTTAGTAAATAATAATGTTTCATTTTCCTCCTGTTGAATATCCTTCTTCACGTCTTTGTACAGTGAATTTCGTTTTCTCTTATCAGAAAATGTGTAAATGTTATAAAAATATATTATAATAAATTCTTATAAAAATTAAGTTAATTTATAAATGATATATATATTAATTAATCTCAGAGTAATCAACTCATCCGGATATAAATTATAAATAAAATTAGATCTGATGCGCTGCGGAGAAAATAAAACCGAGACACTACTTCTCAAATCGCTCTGTTTTATGAGGACATTAATTAATATTCTAACCTTTCCCGCAAAAAAGGTTAGAATATAAATTATACCCCATGTACACTTCTAAGTGTACATGGGTTGATATCCTCCTTCTATTATCCTCGTCTCATGATCTTATTCCCAGTTTGATGTTTACGGAACAGTTGTCCTTCTATTATTCTGTGCAGATATCAGTATTTTACCGTGTGCATATGCAGATTAGTTGATAGTTATTTAAAAATTTCATTAGACCACAAGAACATTATATATTAGTGGTAGAATATCTCATCGTAATCGATTCAGTTTAACCTTTTTGATTAGTTGTGGTGAGCAAGCCTAGTGAATTTCTATTCACGTCGTCCTTAGAAACTGATCAGAAGAGATACAGTATGACTTGGATCTTGAAATATTCAAAATGAGTTATAGATATCTCCAAACCGAGATATGATGAGTCATATGATAAATGGAAAACAACTCGAAAGATATTGCGATGTGAATGATAAATTTAAAATTTAAAACATTTCCTATCGAAGTGAAATTTGTTAGTGACAAGTATACATTTCTTTTGGGTTCTGTGTTTGTAGTAGTCTCATAGACATTATAAGTGTAATAGTGTTCAGTGATTAAGAACAAAAGATATTGTCTAATTCCGCTGGTATCTTTGTCCAACTATCACAATAACACCCTCTTTTGTTATCTCCTAGTTAGTAAGAAACTACAAACTCGGTAAAGACAACTACTGCCATGCCCTTCTGTCCTTTTCCCTCTCTCTGATGAGGGAATCTGGGATGCATACTACTTATTATGTTGTTGATACTGTGTCCGTTTACATTATCTCGTAGTCATTTTTGGACTCGATTTTTCTTATTTATGTGCGAGTTATTAGAACAAGTCAGAGCTGGAATCAATCCACACAACTCGAAGTTCAGGACATATCAGACTCTACTCCGAAGTGCAAGCAACGGAAGAGCTCAAAAACAACGTACAGCGAATAATATATCCCCACGTACAGCGAGCATGTTAGTTGGCACTAGTATACTGTCACTGTCTGCAGAGGCCAGTGAGCAGCGCCAAGGCCATGCGCAAGGGTGATTGGTCACCTCTTGGCTCAGTAGTCGTCCTGGTAGTGACCGACCCGTCGAAGTTTTCACGTCCAGTATTCCTGTCTCGTGAGTCGTTGTATGCTTCAGCACACTCGCTGCGGGACTACGTGCGGGCTTGTGAGGAACCGTGTGCAGAATGTCTCCGTGAGCAGTTTCTCCAGATTTGTAGTGGCCAACAATAGCGTACATGCAGGTGATTAACAGATCGGTGCCATGTTCATAGCACTCCACTCTCTTCCAAACCGGGGAAAAGACCAGTCGATGATCACGCCTGACAGCTGATACTGGTTTGTTTTCTTTTGTGGCAAGAAAGTACTGTCTCCTCTCAGATGATGCATATCGGTACAAAGGACATATCGGTGCCATGTTCATAGCACTCTACTCTCTTCCAAACCGGGGAAAAGACCAGTCGAGTCGATGATCACACCTGACAGCTGATACTGGTTTGTTTTCTTCTGGGGCAAGAAAGTACTGTCTCCTCTCAGATGATGCATATCGGTACAAAGGACATATTTAGTATTACAACAGGAACTCTATTCCTCAAAGAGGTGGAACATGACCGACCGAAGGTGATTCGTGAGCCGTGAGAGTGCATGATATAGGTGATGATGCATGCACTGGCCTGTGAACCATTGCTTCTGCACGATTGCACAGCCTTGATCGACAGCATGGCGGTCCGTTCTACCTGAGGCATATCTGTGTGCAGTCAATCACCTCCTCCTAAACGGAGATGGTGCCAACCTTGTAAACTTTTACAAGACTGCCGAAGGCCATGACATAATCCAGCGGTAAAACTCAACCGAAGGCGATTCCTCACCGCCTTCTTGTCTCCTGTGGTCGTCATCCTCCTCCTTTTGGTCTCACTGTACAGGCCCTCCAATGACTCTCCATGACGCATTTCCACTACTCGAGTTCACAGCTTAGGGGCTAGGCTACACCGAACGTCGATCCGTTACCTCATACACCAAGAAGAACAAACTACCATCGCAGGATCCACTGCCACGTATCCACATTCCCAACTTAGCGCCAGAAACGCTGCCAACCTTACATCTCGAGAACCTGCTCATCGACAGATTTTGTTGTCCCTGTCACTAGGCCATTGGCCCCCAGTCCAATTGTCTCAGCTCCGGTAAGTGGTAAGATAAAGACTTCGTGGATGCCTGAAATTCATGTTCGTACTACCCCGTAGGTACACAAACATTTGCAACACATTGCCTATCTCCCAGTGCTTTCTAGTGCAGCGCCTCACATACGTCCTCATTCAGGAATCAGTTTACGCGTGGAGTATCCCATCCTTCAGAGGGTCCTTTTCCTTAAGTGAAGGAGACACGATTTTCAATTCGTCCCAACGAGAGCCGGCTGAGCTTCGACAAACGAAGATCTGCTCCTTTTGGCCAAGGTTTCCAACCGAAACATACGCAGGCTAAGCTTCCCGCTAACAGAAGGTGCTTTGTGTCACCGACGAAGTTCCTCATAGGTTCCAACATCGATTGCAACCTTACACATGTACCGAGACTTCGTCTTATCGTGAAAATGTTTCCCTACTACTGGCACCCGCTACATCCTTCCAAGTCATCTGACCCAGACAACTGTCTATTATACCGTCACTTGCAAGCTTTAAAAAACGATACGATCATTCTCGATGTATCAGTGGCAAGTAGGTTAAATCCGCAGTCACGTGTAATAACACGCCAGACGCGAGGTTCTACAATCAACAGTTTAGTCTG
This sequence comes from Asterella californica, assembly GCA_036924285.1. Lineage (NCBI taxonomy): Eukaryota > Viridiplantae > Streptophyta > Marchantiopsida > Marchantiales > Aytoniaceae > Asterella > Asterella californica. The sequence goes on along the minus strand of JAYKYS010000018.1, from coordinate 219,993 downwards.
TGATACCTGAATCATCATGCACATAACCGTTTGAAGTATAGCATGTGGACCAATCAGCCGTTTAGTCTGTAACTTTGCTTCTGTATTCAAACTTACGTGCCATACGCGCCAAGAAATGAACTACGTCAGCTTGCTTCGACTGGTGACATCTCAGTGACATCGAACCTTTTCCTTCTGGGGAATATTTTGCTGCACTGACCACCTAACCCCACAACCAGAAAACAGTCGACCAATCAAAGCCAACACGCTGTACCGTAGACAGGAGTTGCAATTCGCGACAACGGACTCTGCGTCGAAGAATGACACCTGTCCACTTCGAGACTCAAAAATTCCACGATTAACTTAACTTAACTATGCCTTGGAAAGTTCGCACCAACAACACCTACCGGGGCGGGCATCACACGACCCTCTGGTTTAATCACCGGCTTAGCTGCAAATTTCGGGTATGGCATGCATCGGCACCAGTAAAAACTAGAATATCATCCTTTAGGGGAAAGGGTATGAGTGCAGAATTCAAGGCGTCGTCGAGCAGTGGCTCGAAGTACTTCTCGTCAGGGAACGTGTCGGTCACTGCCTTACAAACCTACTCTCAAGAGCCACCACACTTCTTTAAGAATCAAGAACCTCGACACCTAGTACTTACTCTTTTACCTTAATGTCACCACTAGCCGATCCACGGACTTAACTCCGACGCAAAGCATTAAGACCACTTATGATCCTGAGGGGTTGCAGTCTTCCTCCACGGCACGTTCTAGACTACCCCGCATGGAGTATTGAGTGCTGCTCCTCAAAAGCATTGTAAGAAAAGCTCCGTACATTCCCCACCATTTCTCGAGACGCAGAAAGGAATTAAGAGACGAAATTCCGATCCAGTGGTGAGCAGAAATGGATAAAATATCAGGTCACGTTTAAGATGATGCACAGGTTTAAGAATCGCAGGAGTTGTGTGGGTCGCAGAGGTACGTACACAAGAACCTCTATGATGATCGCTCTCTTCCACCGATTCCTCGACTCTTAAAAAGATAGAGAGAACTGATAGACCTCACGGGAACTTCATGCGGTCCTCAGGACTTCCGTGAACTGAGTAATGAAGTTCAGCTCCTGTTGCAACTCCTGTTTACGTGTTTGGCTGTTAGGAGGTTTCTAGGTGAATCCTTGAGCTGTACTTGCTGAGCATGATACCCAAGTCTGGATAATTACAAATATAATGCGTCTTATATGGACAGAGTAACTGCCTCCTCCTGATTGAGTAGAGACACAGCCAGCCCCGGACGTTGCAGTTTCCTGCATGTTAACGAAGACTCACCGATTCAACTCATTTCCATAACACCACTGATTCAAAATGGACTGGCCCCGGAAATGTCTAGTCCCCAGGAAACTCAATGGCAGGCATAGCTTTCAGCTATAAACTAAGAAGAGATCATGTAAGTTGGCTTCTAGGAACTGGTACTTTAGAAACTAACTTTCAACTTGTCACTAAAATTCATAGCAAGAAGAGCCGAGTGTATGTCTTGCATATAGAAGCCCATCAAAGAAAGGAAAAGATCATATCAACATAAAGGAAAAGCTAAACGCACCTCAAGAGCCTCGATTTCACCGGCAACGAGTGCAGACAGGTACCGTGGAACCAACGTCTCCTTTACCATAAGACGCCTTACCAAAGTTCCTCTTAAGGAACAAGATGCGGAAATTAACTATTCCAGCAACAAATCACACTGCTCAGAAACAGTGCTCGACTACTACTGATACTGTTACTCAAACGTAGTAGAATGAACCCTGTTTAAGTACTTCCGTCCTATTATAAAATCCTGGTGAGTGACTGTGCCGACTGCCATCATGATGGGAATTTAATCCTAGAAAGTGCAGAACCTGAGCGAAACTTAAGCACAAGAAAAACTTACTGTACTAGACGCGCCGGCATGCTTCCGTCCTATGATAAAATCCTGGCGAGATTAGAGTCTGTACGGACTGCCGTCATGATGGCAACTTAACCCCAGAAACTGCAGAACCTGAAGGAAACTAAACACAAGAGAAACTCACTGTACTAGACGCAAAGCTCCAATCCGAATCCACAGACAATGGAGGGCCATCTACACGTCAGCCCCTCCTCCACTACTGACAGAATCTCAAACAATACGAACATTCTATAGTTAGAAGCCAGAGGCACCAAACCACAAGGGCTGAAAACTCAGCAGTACACTGAAGACAGGACCACTACTCCGTTCATTGCCACTTATCGTAGAAGAGTCTTGAACTCGATTGAGAAAAATTCCAAGACATTGCAAAACTTAATGTTGACAGGTGCTCATCATGGGCCCCAGCAGATATTAAATGCTTTACTTCTTACTGGGTCCAACACTATCTCCATCTTTCATTACAGCATCCCGCTCACTACCCTGCCCCCACATCCCCGAAAAGACTGTACATGTGCCGTTGCTTCTTCTAGTGTAACTTGCCTAAACGGATTCAAAAAAGGCTGCAAATGACAGCATATCAGGCTACGGCATGAAGACTCATGACAGACACAACATCCTTCACTGAAAGATTAGCTGCTACAGGTGAACAGCGTAACTTCAATCACGTTACATGTTTTCTAACCAATGGATTTGCTCATTAACACTGAGCATGAAGAAAAGGTCAGAAAACTGCCCTTCCTACCCGCAAAATCTTTTCAACGTTATCAGCAACTCAAATACAGTTGCCTATCTCTTCTTCTGACGTACAGAGCTATGATGATAAGGATGACGTCTAAAGATACCGAGCCCATTGAGGAAACAATCAACTGGTAGAGTGATGACACAGTCTATCAGCCAACACTAGGATCTCGTCATGGTGAGATCAAACTCTGTTGTAAATCAGACATGTTAGGTCCGTTGTACCATGGGTGTTCAGCAACGGCTCAATTCAACATTGAAGTCGGAATAAACGACTACAACGGCGACGACTTTAGCTCTCGTCATCTTCTTCGTCCTCATCAGGTTCGTCCTCCTCATCATCCAGTTCGTCTCCTCCCTTGCCCTGGAAATCAAAAACCAATACTGGATGACTCGATCGATACTCCAATGCGACTGCAACGACAAATTCTTACGTGGCCGAGTGAACCGTTTTAACCTCCTTACCAACAAAAGAAACAAGTTATGGGTTTACATGGCTTAACAATCTAGCGAAGAATCCCATGTGCCACAACTGTGAACATGCAACAGCGAACACATTTATCTTCACCAAATCACAGCAGATAGCAACCACTTGCGCTCCTGCAACCGAAGCAAACAATCTAATGACAGCTATCTTTCATCAACTTACTGTGTCATCATCGTCATCCTCAGCCTCCTCCTCGTCTTCATATTCTTCCTCGTCCGCTTCCTGTTATAGAAGGACCAATTAGCCATAAATAGCAATAACTCAAATTTACGAAGTCTAACTTCGTCAGGTGAATAACCAGATTCGCATACATCATATGATTATCGTAAGCATCCAAAGTGCCACAGACCTCTACAAATTTAATCGTATACTCAGATTTCTGTGCGTGTAACAGTAAGGGAGAACATACATTGTTGAAGTACTTCAGAGGATTTGGCCATAAGTCATCCTTGATAACTTCTGCAACCTAGGGCCGCAAAAACCCACGAAATTCATAGATGAGCTTCAGATTCTTAACCTTGAGGTGCATAAGACAAGACCTTCCCAAACGATTTACATACTATCAGTCCATGAGTTCATGACATGAAGTCCACCGTTCTCACTCAGATGAACCAGTCGCAAGAATTCAATTGCCTCAGGACGTATCTTCACTAACGATAAGCACTAAAAGTTTCCAGATGGAGAAGATTGTACGGCCTTCGTGTAAGCTACATACAACAAAATAACCCAGGAGAGAGAAAGCTGATACCTCATCTTGGATGCCTCCCAGGGACTCCTTCTGCGCGCAGTCAGTAAACCACTTGAAAAAACTGTGAAGCACCAAAAAGAGATTCGGCATTTAGTCTGTGGAAGTGGTACCCTAAAGTTCAGAGTAAACTACTCAGAAAAGAAGTTCGGAAAGTATTTCGGTTATCACAGGCTCCAGTTCTGATCAACTGACGTGAACGTATTAGACCGTCCAAAAGGACGGATTTCAACTAAGCAAACTCAAATAAACCTTCAATTACCTGTCCTCTGCGTGAGCTCGCTTGTGATTTTCCTTCTCAGCTACAACTCCATTTGTGAGATCCTGCAATTACAGAACCGGGTGAAGATTCGGAGAGATAGAGACACTCGAAGTCAATTCCTGAAGTTTTTTCTTAGTCCATGTAGAAGCGACAACGAAGGACTTGTATATGAGATAACCTACCATGCCTTCCTTCCACTTTGGGGTAGAACCCGTGACCGATGTAGTTCCCTCATCCGAAAACTTGAATACTTTGGTTAACTTCGTATCTTCGAAGTAAGGATTGGGCTTAAATGTCTGCAGAATAAAGAAGGGAACATGTGATAAGTATACACTTACAAGGAAGGCGAAAGCAGAAGCCAAGTCTCCTTCGGACTTCATACATGCGCAAGCAGTAGCAGGCTTACAGGTGAGTACACGCCGATTTTGCTTTCATTCGAAAAGCCTCTGAGTTGAAGAGGCAAACTATAGTTCACAATATCATCACGCGCGCTGGCATCACCGGTGGTTTTTGGAATACTGGTTTCGCCTTCCATACATTCTACTGTCTTAATACTATGACTGCACTGGAACCTAATCAAATACACTATTTCTAATGCCAAATCCATTACTCGTCCATCCAAGTTCCCCCGACATTTGAAGGACCTTCTAAGACATCGACTGCCTATCTTGCACACTGTGAGAGAGCAATCTATCCTTTCCTCGTGTCCGACAAAACAAAGGCCTCCTTCCCTCTAAACTGCATGGTGTTGAAACTTACAAAGGTGATACTGTACCCCGACTTCACATCCTTGAAGTCCTCCACATCTAATGATTCCAAGAATTTGAATACCTACAAAATTAAGATGTTTGTTAGACAATCTCGATTCGCATGACAAACAGCTTACCAGGGATTGATCGTTCTCCGCGATCGTGTCTAGTGCTATTTAACGACATATATTCATGCGTCGAGAATGGCAGATTTTATCAAGGACCACGCTCTAGCACTTACGTAACCCGAAAGTAACCCGGCTATTTAATGAAATAAAGAGATCTTGATGGCCGCTCTCTTACGATCCAAATGATTACCTTTTGATCTTCGTCTGACAGAAGATCACACAAAACGGGGTGGCTGAGAAACTGCAAGCAAATGGTCGCCAACTTAGTTAGAATCAAATACTATCAACATCAAAAAGCTACATTCTAAAATTTACTGCCTGCACAACATTTCCGCTTTACTCAGGGGAAAACTTTCATACAGAAAACAGAAACTGTGACGAAACGAAAAGGTCCTGCGTAGGGTAGAAAGTTCTAAATCACTGGACGGTTATCACCAATGAAACGGACTCGATACTACGCCCTGTAACTTACTGCGGTAAGCCAGAAATCCGGAATATTTTGAATAATCTCGTTTCTCCTGTTGTAGACAGGTCGTCGGAACTCATTGTACCGTTGTTCAACCTCCAGGACCTTATCACTCGCCTCCTCATTTACCTGGCCCATTAAGAAGACACTCGTGAGAATCTAAATGCTAAACTCAACCTCAGTTGAACAATCCCTCCGACTGTATCGCGTAACAGATTTCTACCCTTAGATTTGAGGTTTCCCTTCCGCACACTAGAGTCGCTCTGGAAACAAACTACTACTAGGCCTGCGTGCAAACTGACAGCCATCCTCCTTCCTTGATTCCCAGTTTTGCTGAAAAAAACAAATATCACTATCGGGCTTAAAATCACTCAGTTAGAGATCAATTCAGCCATGTCACACATCCTTCTGCCGTAAAGAAGTGGGAACTCCGAATGAATCTGACTGATTCACCGAAGAACAAAATCAGATCCATGGATCTCTCGCGGGAAGAATCAACAAAAAAACACCAACGACAACGGAGGCAAGCCCTTGTTTCTCTCACTAATATCCCTCAAGAATGCATTCTGGACTGCACTCCGCAAAAACATCCACGACTTTTAAATCCGATCTTCAACGCTCAATTCAGTGAAGCTCGTACCTTGACTTCCCACTTCAGATTCTTCAGAAAAAAACGAGCTATATTCGTACGCTAAGCACATCTCGATATAATGCCGTCAACTCGATAGCTACAGCATGTCTCACAGACCGAAATAAACTTAAGGTATGTAACATATACAAGGGAAGTTTGCGGATGGTAGACGTAGCCACAAAAACGCCAAGGCTTCCTTTATCTGCTAAAAGATAAAGATTATGGTAGCCTCTCTCTTTAGTGAACAAAGAGGAGAGCAGCACAAGAGGGCAGAAGGACACAACCCACGATGTCCTGAAGTCTATCACCTCACGTACCTGACAGTCATCAGTCTAGGAGTGAGGAAACGCAGTGAGGAGACTCACTAACAGTAAAACTTAAAATTCTTACTCAACTAGTCGAAGCTGAGGTGCAACAGAATCGCGAAGAAGGCACCGCAACTGAAGATACTTTTCGACTTTTCGACTTGGACCGAAATTGGTCGTCGAGTAGAATACTACCCATCCAAACCAGTTCCGCGCTAATGGGCCGAAAGGTAGTTCGTCCTGGGAGAAGATGTGCGAAAAGAAGAAGATCTACGAAAAGCCAGTTGGATACAGTGGTGGCACCTTGTTCACATCACGATGTGGAAAAAATACGCAGAGCGAGTCGTAAAGAAAATTATAGAAAATACAAGTGACCTTCTCCCCCCGCTTATGACACCAAGTTTCGTGGAGCACAAATCCATTAGAACGGTTTCGTGGCCTCTATCACCTAAAATGCAAAAGATATGCTCTTATAAAACGGAACTTTTTATTCTAGCGTCACTGACACTTAAACTGAATACGTATTTTGCACCTGCCCGCACTGGCGAAAAGAACTACTGAAATTTTTCAATTCGTTCTCACTTCTCCCCACGCACAGATAACTATTACACAAAGCTTTTTAAATAAAAAAATACTATAAAGGCTCGAACTGACCCTTTCGAGATCATCTTGCACCTCCTGCAACTTCTCGATAGCCACAACCAATTCGGGATCCAGCTCGGCTCCCTCTTCCTCCTCAACCTTCGCTCTCTTCCCCTTGGTGTCCGTCATCTCTCCTTCTTTCTGCTCTAACTCACTCCCTCTTTATCGACGGAGTCGCGTAAGTTGGCAGAGAAGTTTCTACTCAATGTCTTCCTTCACAGCGCTGGTCCCCTCTATTTCTCGCTCCCACCGCCACCACCACCACTAACAACGCGAAGAGCAGACGAGAAACAAAAACTCCTCGCCTTCGTTTCGACTTTCTTCTTCATACAACCGCCGCTATAGCAACGGGCTGCACACTCGTTGCAGCATCCATAGCGCTTTCTCTCTCTCCTCCTCCCCTCCTCGCTCAGTCAATTTTATGTCGCCTGTGTCCTCTCCTCTCCCACTCCTCGGTCAGGTCTCTTGGCCTTCAGTCAGGCGAGAAAGTGCGACAGCAAGCGCAAGCGCAAGCACCTGCAGAATACAGTCTCCCCCAAAACCCACAATCTCTCAAAAACCCCAGCGACGACTTACACTTCCTTCACAAGGTAAGAACGACAGCAAGAAGTGAACTGAACTGGGTTTCCCGTCCCGTCCCCTCCCTTCCTCTTCTCCTCCCGTTCTCTCCCACGCTCAGCAGCAGAAGAGCCGCGCGCGCCAAAGCCCCAGGGATCAGCCTCAGACGAAAGACAGGAGGGAGATGAGCAGAGGAGCTGAACAGAAGGGAGCTGCCATAGCACACCACACCAGCGCCCCTCCCAGAGTCCCCACAAGTTCACAACACACCGACGTAGAGACGAAACCCTCGAAACGTCACGGGAAAGGACGGACTGGAAAACCCACTGGCTCTTCCGACTCAAGTTGTGCTTCCTCCTCCATCCTAGGGCTTTGGCTTACCTTATTTAGCAGCCGCTGGTCCAGATTAGTGCGGCTTGAGCACAGCTTCGCTTCCCTTGGCTTGGCTGTGCTTTGTGAGCGTGCTTGACCTTTGCCATTTCCGGAGCTTCTTGCTTTCACCTGAGGAACCGAAGGTCCATCACAGAATCCGGAAGGAAGCCGATTTTAACTGTTGAGTTTCACGTTCTTCTCAGTTTCGCGCTCGATCTTTCAAGACATTATTCTTCGCCATGAGCGCAGCAGAAAATGCCTCCTGTCGGAAATGGGAGATCCCGTGAGTTCCTTTGCCAGTAAGAAGTTTGGCGAATAATAATTTTGTCCTAATTTCGCCTTTGCCACTCACAGTTCCTTCCCCACGGCCTTGTACATCGAGCTTCGTTTTCTCTTATCGGTAAACGTATAAATATTATAAAACAATAAATTAATCTATAATTGATATCTATTACGAGTCTCCGAGCTACCAGCGGATCCGGATATAAACCATAAGTGAATCCGGGATTGATATGCTGCTGGGTATAACTTAGGAACAGTGTTATTCAAAAGGCTCATTTTGTATGCCTTGATTTTTTGCATTGAAAAAATTAGAGCATAAATTAATATATATTTTTGAAAGCATTTTTGCTTTCTAAGTATATATGACGTGAATATGCATACTCGATGAATGAATAATGAGAACATTCAGTAGTTTGTTGTTATTGAATAAATATCTAAGTATTAAATAAATAAAAATAATCAAATATTTATATAAATATTAACTGTTAGTCCATGTCTGGAAATGCAAGAAAGCTCTGATATAACCATAAGCAATGAATTGACTTTCATGCTGCTAAAGATACACGTCCTGGAACTTAAAGCTAAATATACATTAATTTACTCTAAGGTTTAAATCAAGTAATGAATTAAACCCCTGGTGAATAATATGCTCATTCACCTGTTGAATATGCAGGTGAATATCAAGTGAAGAGGGTCTGATCGAGGGTTGGGATTGATCTATCTAGGTAGTCCTGAAGTCCTAGAGCGTGCATATTTATCCGCATCTGTAGCTGGAGCCGCGTCATGGTTCCAAAAGGATACAGGGGAAAAGAAAATTGAAAGATATTTCAACAGAAAGAAGCCGACTTTCCCAGGATTTTGGGACTTTCCCATGCACTCCTCGTGAGTGGGATCCTCGGAAAATTCGGTTTACGCCTTTGGTGCGTGAATATGTATGCATGGAGCATTGACTTCTCGAGAACTTTTACCCGTTTATTGTTATCGGGAAAAAGTTAATGGTAAGTATCAATTCTATATTAAATTAAAAAGAAAAACTAAAGTTATTTTTAAATACTAAATATTAGCTAGACTTGGAAATGCAAGCAGATCTTGACATAACTCATAAAGGAAGAGTTAAACTCACACATTTCAAATACTACAAGTACGACCATCTGTGCTGACGAAAATAATATAGTTAATCAACAGATTATTGCTATGCGTTAGTATAGCTATACGCTGATTGTGAAAAATGAAAGGAAGGGGGAATTTTTGGTTGGTAACGAACGATTAACTGACAGGAGACGGATGGAGCGATTGTGAAAAATGAAAAAGAATTGTGAAGAATGGAAACATAAGGGGAGAATTGTTTATCAATGTAATAGACGGTTAAGTGATGAGGGACAGAAGGATCAGACGTGAGAAATGGAAAAAAGTTAGACTATATTCAGATTAATTGTTAACGCATATCCCCTCAATTACATTGCAAGCACAATTCCTTGTTTTATTATCTAATATTTATATATATAAAGGTTAAATAATACATTAAATCCATGCATATTACCTCTTCTATATGAAATGAAGGAGGTGAAATTAATGATCCCTTACTGTTAATCGCTAAGCTAGCTAGACGTGACAAGTTCTTCTAGTATTGCCTTCTTCTTTCCTTTGTATGGTTTGATGAGGTCTTTCCATCCGTTGGTTATTCATTGCGTCGCGTGTTCATGCATTTCTTTTTCTTTCTCCAGTTTTGCATTTTTACTTTCACTTTATTGATAGGGTGGGTTATTCCCACATGTTTGTGTTATTTGTTCATTTTCCCCTTTGCTAATAATGTAAGATGTCCAAGTAATATGTTAGATGATATATTTCAAAACTCTTTCGTGGAAACATTGAAAATTACATAATGGAATTATATCCCATATGAATATATGCTTGCTTTTTTAGCTTTCGTTCGAAGAGAAAGCTCAAAAAATGTGAAACTAGTAAGTGAACTCTGGATGGACATTGGCTCTGGTCACGACGAGACTAGAGTTTGCAACTAGTTCATACGCTGAAATCAATTAAGGACATCCGGTACCATGTTCACTTTGTGCTATTAGTAAATATATAAGTTTTAGAATAACCAAAAATGATAAATTGTTTTTTTACTAAATACTAACTATTAATCGATAAGAGCCATATGAGAAATCCATACTTAACCCATGAGGAAAAAACACACTTATGCACTTCAGATACAAGTCTTGAATTCTCTTATCAAATATATAGTAGCTTAGACATACATTGAATTATTACATAACTTTTCCTGGCAGAAGGGTTAGATAATAAGTTAAAACATGCATATATCTCCTCCATTTGAACAAGGAGATGATAATACATAAGATAACATTTCTGTATGGAAGTTAGAACCAGATGAAGATCATCACGAAACACAAGATTCAAAAGAGGTTTATAAGGCAATACAGAACTAGGTAGAAGGAAAAAAATGTTTGGCCTAGAAGGCAATAACTGATAGCTGATTTGTGTAAGTTATAATCTCAATACACAATAGAAATACTAAGTCGCGATGTGATAGTTAGTGGGACGGTAGGTTGCCAAGAAACAGGAATATATGGAATAAAAGAAAACACCTTCACTAAATGTCTCAACTTTAACAACTTTTAAAGCATAGTGATAATTTGAGACGATAAAAAAAAGACAAGTTTAGTGAAAGACAAGTTTATGCTATAATAGCGTAAAAGATAAAAGTCTTGGACTTTGCAATAACTTAGAACTAATTTTCTGTGTATCGAAAGACAACTTTACACAGTAGATTCAAATGCATGTTACTCAAAGAGGGTATTTACAAGAGTTTAGTCAAACACCAAATATTTGTCACCTTACCAAATGCTACGCCATAAGAAGTTTATATAATGTGATGAAATGGTATGTCATTTTATGTGTTTACATGTGTATGTAATGGTTAGAAAGGTTATTAAATCATTTGTCACTCATAGTTACAAATAACATTATTTAAATATATATCATTTGTTTCTTTGTGAAATATAGCAAGATGTCAGATTTATAACACATTGTATTTCTGGGAATATTTTCCTCTAAACAACCAATTCAGAAATCATTCCTATTCAAAACTGGATTGGTGGGCCTCAAAATAGGGATAATCCCTTCACATTAGATGGACAATCCATAAGGAAAATTGTTTCTAATTGTCATGATGTGTTTGAGACTAATATGAATCGAGGTTGTGAGTTGACTAAGTTTCAAATGACATTTTTGTGATACACTTTCAAACTGAAATGATGTAGGTTTATATCTTGAATTTTGAGAGTTATAAATTATGATTCATTTTGCGTTAAATAAATTACAACATTCACTCATCAATATTGATCCATTGATCTTTGCACCAATAGTTTTGTTGCATCAGCGAAAGTTCTTGCTCAGTAGGTCATAAAACTCATTACACTAACATGCAAACCACAATAACATGTTAGTGTCCATGTATTACTTATCTTTATCTCATTCGGTCTAGATCGAAATCGGACCGCTGGAGACGGTTCGGCTCAAGCTCGAGATGGATCGGGACTTAAAAAAATATTCTTTAAGTCCCGACCTAGATCCGGCTAGGTTAGTCCTAAAATATGAGCAAGTCACAACGTGACTTGGAGCAGATTTCTCAAAAAGTCTAAGGTCCTAAACCGTACCTCCAAGACACCCAATGGTCTAACCGTCCGTGATGTCCGTCTGGGTCTAGACTCTTGAACGATGGTCGAACCCGCCGTCTCGTTCCTTACTCTTGCTCTAACCTTTAGATTGTTCCCAAGTCCAGACGTCCAAGTTTGGACTGGAATGCAGTATTGACTCAATCATCACCTCATGCTCCAAAAATCCGTCCGGTAAACTCTAGGGTCATGTGTCTCATCCTGACCAACCAAGCATTGAGTTTCTCTCATATATATTTCCAAGATCAGCAGTCAAGTCCTCCTCTTTAGTCCCTGAAAATTATTATCACAACTCGATCACAAGATCAACCACAAATCTTATGTCTGATGTCAGTTCTAAGAGTTCTTAATATCATTGGAAAGCCCTCACCAAGATTTTTCTAATGATATATTACTTGCCTCTGGATCTTACATGGAGCTCCGTCCATGATCCAGAAACTCACTAGAGCTCCAACATTTAGCATTTTTCTTAGGAACCGTGGTACACCACCAGATTGAGACCTTGTGGTTCAGATCAGCGTCTGACCAACATCCATCTAGACGATACCCACATACTGATCTGCTCGAACTCACGTATCAGATATACATTTTGGTCCTTTTTTAGACTTGCCCTCTTAGGTTAGCATTCTTATGGGATCACCTTGAGATATGCCTATACGTTGTCGTGATGTGAATTATTCCACATAGTGAATAATTCACCTCTCAGTTAGAAGTTAGTCTCTCTAAGTGAAGTTAAGACCTCAGAAAAGTCGATTCTGGAGGAAGTGAGCACTCGAAATTCTGAAAACACCACGGCGTAGGTCTCGTCGCGCTGATCACCGTGGTATGTTCAAAAGTTGCAAATAGAGTTGCAGGCGAAAAGTTACTTGAGGTTCTTCTACAAGATTTTTGATACCGGGGAATTTACCATAAATCTAAGTGAGTTCGAAAAATACTTTTTAGATTTTTCTCATGTAGATTGTAGATTGTAGTATTTGTTTAAAATTCGAAATGTACAAAAAAAACATGTTTAGAGAAAGTTATGGCACTTCGTGTTAGCAAAGGAAAGACAAAATACCGCAGCTTTCTGGCATATTAGCTTAGAAATTGGTCTTCAAAACCAGTTGTGAGATCAGCTTCCGTGGTGTAGCTGAGAAACTTGTAGGGAGGAGGTCTCCGGATCAAATCCCTTCAGACTCACAACCGGCTTGGAGTAGGCTGGCTCCTTCGGGGGAATATGAGGGGCACCAAGTTGCATAGGGGCGGGACACTAGATGTCTCTTAAACGTACCGTGAATGCGGGACGCCTCCGTCTACCCCTGCACTAGTGCAGTCACCTAGTGTGGATGCTAGAGGGAGATTACCACCGGGTTTCGAAATGGACCTCTCACCTTTGGGTTGGCGGGGTAATTAGTACGAATTCGGTTGCGGCCCTATAAGTCCTGGGGTAGCGAGATGGCATCAAAGATACTCCAAGTCAGTACCAATTCTTTTGTAGAAAAATGTAGAGTTCGAAATATTATTCACTTGGGTCGAAGAATCAAGTGAAACTGATACCTGAGGCAATACTTACGGCACCTCGAAGTTTAAGGGGGCCGAGAAACGACAATGATGATAACTCAAGCTCCCCGTGTCAGAACGAGGTGATTCCGGTGGCCAGAGGTAGCCGTGGCGGAGTTACTTCGAGTGGAGGTGTCAGATGCTGACTGTACGACCGACTCGGTGGCCGTCCGTACAGATGAACCTGCGAAGCTTAGTGAAATAGTCTTCTTACGTGTAGATTTATTATCAGTGATTTATTTTTCTGCTGCCATCTGTTTAGGGCGTCTTTTACTCCTGCCAGGTGACATTGAAGGTTACGTAGGGTGGAGGAAAACCTAGAGGGGTGTACTCCGGAGAGAGAGAATTCTCAGTCCATTATCGAATTATCGAATTATCGCATTATCGCAGTCTGTCGATCATCGAGCAGTGTAGAGATTTACCGTGCGAGAGCTATCGAGTAGAGGGAATCGAAGAGCTAGGAGAAGATTTTCTGACTGATCAGAGTTTTAATATCAAGGGATCGAGAGTAGAGAACAGAATCGAGTAGAGAGGAGATGAAGAACTTGTACGCATACTTTTCTGAAGAGAAAACGGGAAGCTTCTAGGTGAACGCGCTGGTGCTTCACAGGAGCAGTTTTCTGATATTCTGAGTTACTGAGCGTGAGCTTTGCAATCTGCATGATCTGGAGTTGAAGATCTACTTGCACGCCGTGTCTTGGCCAGATCGAGAACGTGGTGGTGTGGTTTCTTGCGATCCGTATTTCGTGTGTGATTTGGTCCTCCCCTTCACGATCGTATCACAGCTAGAAGGTTTGCCCTTCTCAGGAAACTCTCGCCTCGACATACAATCTGGTGCTTCCACTGAGAGGCTTCTTGGGGTGATTGACCGTGAAGTTGAGTTCCAAGACGAAGAGGAAGATGGATCGGAAGAGCGGAAGCGCTGCTGGTGCTACCTCTACGGCTGCTGCATCTACGTTTGCTGCAGCACCTGCTGTAGCTCCTGCGACTGCTGCGACATCTGCATCTGGTCTTGATACGACTAAGATCCTGAAGACGCTTGCGGCCCTGGTCCAACATCATCCGATCGTTGGAGGGGGTGAGTTGAAATCTACCAAAGCTTTGCAAGCGATAGTAAATAGATGCGGCAGATTTGAGGGTAGAGATATTTCTAGATATCTACGTGAGTATCGAAGAGAGATGGAACTTGTTAGAGTTACTGATATAGAGATGATAACCAGTTTTGAGTTAGCTGTAATCCCTGAGTTGCGGGACCAAGTTAGGGATGTACAGAGAAGAAATCTAGGTGTCTGGATGAGTTTCGAACGATCTCTTCGAGAGGAGTTTCTCGAAGAAGATTCAGAGAGAGTCACTAGAAGAACGTTTCTAGACTGGGTTGAGCAGCAACCTGGTCGTATGATGGGTCTTAATGAGATGTTGAGAGAGTTTGATCGGAGATACCGACAACTCTCAACTCTAGAGCGAATAACGTTAGATGCTAGGAGAACTGAACTTTTTCTGCAAGCTATCGATGATGCTACGGCAGATCGGTTATGCTTTATGTTGGCTGATCGATCGGCTGAAGGAGGAGTTACTACTGATTGGGGAAGAGTCGAGGATGCTGTTGCTGTACTAACGAGGCAGAGAAGGGGAAGAGTGGCTGTGGGAGGACGTCCGCTTGCAGAAGTTACCGCTCAATCTCGCACTACTCCTCCAGTACAGCAACTTCCGGCTCCGGCTCCTAGACCTGTGGTACCGGCTGCAGTACCTTTGATACCAGTGGTGCCAGTTCCTGCACAAAGGGCACCGGTTCAGAGACCTGCAGAGAACCATGGACAGCAGAACCAGATCGAAGACTTGATTCGACAGATGAGAGAACTGAAGGTGGAGTTAGCTGGCTTGCAGAGAGAGCAGCCACCGGCGCCTGCTGCTGCACGTCCAGGAGGTGCTCCTGTTCGTAGATGTATCTGGTGTGACAGTGCTGACCATTTTCGTGGAGACTGTCAAGAGCTTACGGCTGCTTTACGAGATGGTGTGGTTCGCTACCAGAACGGTAGGCTGCACCTTTCTTCTACTGGGGAGCCGCTAAGCACGCAGTTTGGACGAGGAGGAATGAGGAGTCTATCTCAGATTACAGCTGCTGCAAGTGTACATGCATTGATGGCACCACCGGTAAATCCTGATGTATATGCCGGTCATATTGAAGTTTCTTCTAGTCCTACGTTGCTAGATAGGACTGCTGAGAAGAGTGTTGCTCCCGTTCCTTCTGAAGTATTGAAGAGAGGAGCAGAAACTATACGTAGGGTCACAGGGTGGAGAGATCCTGTTGATGCTGCATCTATCAAAGCATTCTTGGACGTGGATAGACACGTTCACTGGCAGGATGCTTCTGTGGAGAAGAAGAGGCGACGAGAAGCCTATGAACTTGATACTGGAGTTCCAGAGGAGACTGGAGATAGACGGAGGGTGACGAGGAGACGAGCAGCTGCTCCCGAAGACATTCCTTCTACTTCTGCAGCTCCTCCACCTGCACCAGGTCCGATGGAGGACGTGCAGAGATCCCAGCAGGAGCCAACGACTGCTGGTAGGCGGTTTACTGCCCAAGAGAAAGGGAAGGGACCGGCTTATAAGTTGGCAGCAGACATAGAAACTTCTATTGATCTGAAGAGCATCTTGGAGCAGAGAATACTTGACGCGCGAATCGAGTTTTCTCTTCGGGAGGTTCTTGGTATTGCGAAGAGGGAGTTTCACGAACTGATCATCGACATCATCAAGCGGAAGAGGCAGGTGATGTCCGAGCAAGTAGAAAGTCAGATGATAGATATAGTAGGAGCTTCTGTTAATGATGCAGAATTCAGGAAGGTGCATTT
The DNA here is from genome assembly GCA_036924285.1 of Asterella californica. Taxonomy (NCBI): domain Eukaryota; kingdom Viridiplantae; phylum Streptophyta; class Marchantiopsida; order Marchantiales; family Aytoniaceae; genus Asterella; species Asterella californica. The sequence continues at coordinate 203,629 of JAYKYS010000018.1, read as the reverse complement.
TCAGGAGGCTGATGATACAGAGTACCAGCAAGAAGCGTTGGTTGTTGGTACCAACACTGCTGAGTTTGATGATGATGAAGCTGGCGACGAGAGTCCAGCTACTGATAGTGACTTCAAGAAGAGACACTGGGCTCGTGCTACGACGGCTACACGAGTTCTTCTCGGAAGTCTTGAGCCTGTTGCTGCGTTAGTTGATCACGGTTCAGAGATCAACATCATGTCACGGGAGGTGTACGAGAGAGGTCAGTGGCCTATCGAACTGAACCATGGTTGGGTGCTACGAGCTGCAAACAACCAGAAGGGTGAGTTATACGGCGCTTGTCCCAACGTGAGAGTGAAGCTGGGTGATGTGGAGGTAGATCAGCACTTCTTCGTGCAATCTTCTGCTTCATATCCTGTGATTCTTGGTCAACCTTATATCACTGTAGTTAGAATGGAGACGAAGGTGATGGACGATGGATCTCACTATGCTAGGATCCGTAGTCCAGATGATAGACGTTCCGTGCAGTTTCTGACCGTTCGTACGAACCACGAACGAAACATACAGACTTTGAGAGATTCTCCTATCTGTAGGAGCAAGGGTTTTCTGAAACCACTCTTGTAGGATGGGATACCAAGAGTGATGGATCTGCTACTACTATGATCCCGCTTGAGCATCCTGTGGGATCACAGGAGATTGACAAAGAGGTTGTTCAAGATTCTGAAAACTGCTACACTGTACATAGTTGGAAATCTAGTTTGATGACTTTCAGTTCTGATGATTGGAGTGAGTTCACGCGTGTAGAGGATTTGACTGAGAAGAGTAGGAGGCAGATAGAGAAGTATGCAGAAAATCTGCACTGTACAGGAGTCCTGAGTGAAGATGAGATGATTTCTGGTATTTACGAGGAGTTTGTAGGTGTACAGTCTTTTGTTCGTTGGCTGGATGATGTAGATAGGTTGATGGAGCAGATGGGAGGAAGGGTGGTGATCCCTATCCACTCTCGTAAGGTCTATGAGGAGATTGCCTCGTGCTTGCAATCTCGTCCTCATCCGAGACTGGAGAGTGGATGGAAGGATGCAATCTGCTGGTGTGGCTCTCGTGAAGAAGCAGAGGTTCACACCAAATACAAAACTGTAGCGAAGAAGGTGAAACCAGTGGCGACTCAATTACCTGTTGACTCACAACAGCAGATGGAGTTAGCGGCCGCTGAGCCTGTACTGAGAGATCCTAAACACATAGGACACGAGTTTACTCAAGAGACACTCGAGCAGCTCCAGATAGGAGGGGGTGGCTTCTTGATTGAAGTGGAGAAACGAGCTTTTGAGCAGATGATAGTTAGCCATGGACCTGTGGTTGATGAAGTAGCCGAGGCATTTGCTGGAAGATCTATCTATTCTATTGGAGATCTGTTTTCAGGTTATGATCAGTTTCAGCTTGCTTTGGAGAGTAGAGACTTGACTACCATGCGTACACCTTTGGGGTTGATGCGGATGTGTACTCTTCCTCAGAGTGCGACAAACTCAGTAGCTCATATGCAAAACGCGATGCATAAGGTGTTACGAGAGTTTGTACCTGAGGTTACTATCCCATTTCTCGATGATATCCCCATGAAAGACTGTCCGGTGGAGGACAAGGACGAGACTATTACTGCTGATGGTTGCAAAAAGTTCGTTGCAGACCACATCCGAGATGTGGAAAAGATTCTGATGCGCTTGGAAGAGGTACACCTCACTCTGTCAGGTACCAAATCTCATTTTGGAATGTCAGAGATTGTGGTGGTTGGTCACTTATGCGGTACTTTCGGGAGACGGCAGAACCCAGAGAAGGTAGATGCTATAGCAAGGATAGCAGTTGTACCAACATCATTGAGGTTCGTCGATTCTTAGGAGCTTGTGTGTTCTTTCGTGTGAATATTCCTCATTATGCACACATTGCCGAGCCTCTATATGCACTTCTGAGGAAGGGAAAGAGGTTTACTTGGCGGCAAGAACATCACGAGACGATGGAGCAACTGAAGGAGATTCTGAAGTCTCCACCTATACTAAGGAGGCTTAGCTACGAGAGCGGAAGATCTATCATACTGACTGTTGACACGAGTCCAACAGCGATCGGATGGGCAGTCGGTCAAGAAGATGCAGAAGGCGTGCGGTTTGTTTCAAGGTTTGGAGCTCGGATCTTAACAGATAGGCAGCGTAACTATCCTCAAGTAAAGCGTGAGTTGTGGGGAGCTGTTACTGCTATGAAGGTAGATCGAGAGTTCTTGATAGGTGCCCGTGTGATAGTAGAAACAGATTGTTTGCCTTTGCTAGGTATGATAGCAAACTGTAATACTCCAGACATAGCAATGCTACGATGGATTGCTTATATTCGGAGTATGAACCCTGAGCTGAAACATATAGCAGGAAATGATAATCCTGTTGCAGACATGTTATCTAGGGCTCGTTATACAGATGAAGAAGAGATGTTTGCAGAAGTTGAAGATGAAGAGAAGAGAGACGTTTGGTGCCAAGTTGGTCAACAGACTTCAGACTTGGAACCACTGCCGTTCTACGAGGAGTTCTACACAGAAAAGTTCCGCGATATCGGATACTATCTGAGTTTATTATGCAGAAGAGAAGGCTGGAGTGATGCAAAGTTCAAGGAGATCAGACGAAAGGCGTACGGTTACCTTCTACGTGAAGGTTATCTGTGGAAACGTCCGAAGAGAAGAGATGGGATGTTGGCTAGAGTAGTGGATGATCAACCGACGAAGCTGAATCTGCTGAAGGAGTTTCATGACACCTTGTGGACTGGACACCGTGGAGTTTGGGCTACATACACGAAGATGAAGGAGCGATACTGGTGGAAGGGTTTGTATCAAGACGTAGTGGATTTTGTTGGGTCGTGTCTGCACTGCCAGTTCTACTCTAAAGTCCGTTACAGAGATGGACTTGTACCTACCTACCCACCTAGTATTCATTTTTCGTGGGTCCTTGATCTTGTGATGATGCCACCGGGACTATGGGGGATGCGTTACTTGGTGTTAGCTCGAGAAGATCTCTCCAACTACGTGGAGGGACGAGCACTGCGAACGAAGACTACAAAGAACATATGTAGATTCGTGCTGGAAGATATTATCTGTCGTTATGGATCTGTTGGAAGACTACGAGCAGATAGGGGCGAGTTGAGAGGTGCAGAAGCGAAGGAGTTCTTTGCTCGCTATGGAGTAAAGCTTCGGCTTACTACTGCCATGAATCCAGAAGACATTGGTAAGAGCGAGCGAGGACACCCTTCCATCGTTCACGCTTTAGTAAAAGCATGTGATGGTAAGCCTAGGGAATGACCGAGACTACTTCTATTTGCTTTATGGGCTGATAGAACTACACACTGTACCACGACTGGTTATATGCCAGTTGAGCTTATGTTGGGGCAGAAGCCGATTATGCTTGCTGAGGAGGACTTTCCTACGTGGGCTACGCTACCGTGGGAAGATGGTATAGATCATACTTCACTCCTTGCTTTACGAACTAGGCAGTTGGAGCGAAGGGAGGAGGATCTTGCTGAGGCGCAAGAGAAGCTGAAGGTGGTTCGAGTCAGAAACAAAGAGCGTTTCGACAAGACTCACCGACTACGACCAAAGCCAATACGTGTTGGTGATTGGGTTCTGGTGTATGATAGCACGCTGGAGAACCAGCATTCTACACTTCGTAAGTTCTCGCGAAGATGGTTCGGGCCTTATGTTGTGTTAGATGTTTACGAGAATGCCACTTATAGTTTACGTGAGCTGGATGGTACTCTTTTGAAACTATCTGTGGCCGGCAAGCGAGTGAAGTTGTTCAAACAACGTGGAGAATCAGTAGATTTGTTCAACTTTCTAGAGTCTGAGAAGATGCAAAGAGATGAAGACGTCTCGGTTGCTGAAGAGGCTGAGGCGGAGGAGAGTGATGATGATGCTGAAACGACAGAAGGATAAAGAGGTTGGCACATGCCAGAGGATGTGCAGGTTTGGAGGGGGTGGATGTCGTGATGTGAATTATTCCACATAGTGAATAATTCACCTCTCAGTTAGAAGTTAGTCTCTCTAAGTGAAGTTAAGACCTCAGAAAAGTCGATTCTGGAGAAAGTGAGCACTCGAAATTCTGAAAACACCACGGCGTAGGTCTCGTCGCGCTGATCACCGTGGTATGTTCAAAAGTTGCAAACGGAGTTGCAGGCGAAAAGTTACTTGAGGTTCTTCTACAAGATTTCTGATACCGGGAAATTTACCATAAATCTAAGTGAGTTCGAAAAATACTTTTTAGATTTTTCTCATGTAGATTGTAGATTGTAGTATTTGTTTAAAATTTGAATGTACAAAAAAAGCATGTTTAGAGAAAGTTATGGCACTTCGTGTTAGCAAAGGAAAGACAAAATACCGCAGCTTTCTGGCATATTAGCTTAGAAACTGGTCTTCAAAACCAGTTGTGAGATCAGCTTCTGTGGTGTAGCTGAGAAACTTGTAGGGAGGAGGTCTCCGGATCAAATCCCTTCAGACTCACAACCGGCTTGGAGTAGGCTGGCCCCTTCGGGGGAATATGAGGGGCACCAAGTTGCCTAGGGGCGGGACACTAGATGTCTCTTAAACGTACCGTGAATGCGGGACGCCTCCGTCTACCCCTGCACTAGTGCAGTCACCTAGTGTGGATGCTAGAGGGAGATTACCACCGGGTTTCGAAATGGACCTCTCACCTTTGGGTTGGCGGGGTAATTAGTACGAATTCGGTTGCGGCCCTCTAAGTCCTGGGGTAGCGAGATGGCATCAAAGATACTCCAAGTCAGTACCAATTCTTTTGTAGAAAAATGTAGAGTTCGAAATATTATTCACTTGGGTCGAAGAATCAAGTGAAACTGATACCTGAGGCAATACTTACGGCACTTCGAAGTTTAAGGGGGCCGAGAAACGACAATGATGATAACTCAGGCTCCACGTGTCAGAACGAGGGGATTCCGGTGGCCAGAGGTAGCCGTGGCGGAGTTACTTCGAGTGGAGGTGTCAGATGCTGACTGTACGACCGACTTGGTGGCCGTCCGTACAGATGAACCTGCGAAGCTTAGTGAAATAGTCTTCTTACGTGTAGATTTATTATCAGTGATTTATTTTTCTGCTGCCATCTGTTTAGGGCGTCTTTTACTCCTGCCAGGTGACACTGAAGGTTACGTAGGGTGGAGGAAAACCTAGAGGGGTGTACTCCGGAGAGAGAGAATTCTCAGTCCATTATCGAATTATCGCATTATCGCAGTCTGTCGATCATCGAGCAGTGTAGAGTTTACCGTGCGAGAGCTATCGAGTAGAGGGAATCGAAGAGCTAGGAGAAGATTTTCTGACTGATCAGAGTTTTAATATCAAGGGATCGAGAGTAGAGAACAGAATCGAGTAGAGAGGAGATCAAGAACTTGTACGCATACTTTTCTGAAGAGAAAACGGGAAGCTGAGTTACTGAGCGTGAGCTTTGCAATCTGCATGATCTGGAGTTGAAGATCTACTTGCACGCCGTGTCTTGGCCAGATCGAGAACGTGGTGGTGTGGTTTCTTGCGATTCGTATCTCGTGTGTGATTTTCGTCCTCCCCTTCACGATCGTATCACAACTAGAAGGTTTGCCCTTCCCAGGAAACTCTCGCCTCGACATACAATCTGGTGCTTCCACTGAGAGGCTTCTTGGGGTGATTGACCGTGAAGTTGAGTTCCAAGACGAAGAGGAAGATGGATCGGAAGAGCGGAAGCGCTGCTGGTGCTACCTCTACGGCTGCTGCATCTACGTTTGCTGCAGCACCTGCTGTAGCTCCTGCGACTGCTGCGACATCTGCATCTGGTCTTGATACGACTAAGATCCTGAAGACGCTTGCGGCCCTGGTCCAACATCATCCGATCGTTGGAGGGGGTGAGTTGAAATCTACCAAAGCTTTGCAAGCGATAGTAAATAGATGCGGCAGATTTGAGGGTAGAGATATTTCTAGATATCTACGTGAGTATCGAAGAGAGATGGAACTTGTTAGAGTTACTGATATAGAGATGATAACCAGTTTTGAGTTAGCTGTAATCCCTGAGTTGCGGGACCAAGTTAGGGATGTACAGAGAAGAAATCTAGGTGTCTGGATGAGTTTCGAACGATCTCTTCGAGAGGAGTTTCTCGAAGAAGATTCAGAGAGAGTCACTAGAAGAACGTTTCTAGACTGGGTTGAGCAGCAACCTGGTCGTATGATGGGTCTTAATGAGATGTTGAGAGAGTTTGATCGGAGATACCGACAACTCTCAACTCTAGAGCGAATAACGTTAGATGCTAGGAGAACTGAACTTTTTCTGCAAGCTATCGATGATGCTACGGCAGATCGGTTATGCTTTATGTTGGCTGATCGATCGGCTGAAGGAGGAGTTACTACTGATTGGGGAAGAGTCGAGGATGCTGTTGCTGTACTAACGAGGCAGAGAAGGGGAAGAGTGGCCGTGGGAGGACGTCCGCTTGCAGAAGTTACCGCTCAATCTCGCACTACTCCTCCAGTACAGCAACTTCCGGCTCCGGCTCCTAGACCTGTTGTACCGGCTGCAGTACCTTTGATACCAGTGGTGCCAGTTCCTGCACAAAGGGCACCAGTTCAAAGACCTGCAGAGTGAACCGTCCGTACAGATGAACCTGCGAAGCTTAGTGAAATAGTCTTCTTACGTGTAGATTTATTATCAGCGATTTATTTTTCTGCTGCCATCTTTTTAGGGGGTCTTTTACTCTTGCCAGGTAAAACTGAAGGTTACATAGGGTGGAGGAAAACCCAGAGGGGTGTACTCTGGAGAGAGAGAATTCTCAGTCCATTATCGAATTATTGCATTATCGCAGTCTGTCGATCATCGAGCAGTGTAGAGTTTATTGTGCGAGAGCTATCGAGTAGAGGGAATCGAAGAGCTAGGAGAAGATTTTCTGACTGATCAGAGTTTTAATATCAAGGGATCGAGAGTAGAGAACAGAATCGAGTAGAGAGGAGATCAAGAACTTGTACGCATACTTTTCTGAAGAGAAAACGGGAAGCTTCTAGGTGAACGCGCTGGTGCTTCACATGAGCAGTTTTCTGATATTCTGAGTTACTGAGCGTGAGCTTTGCAATCTGCATGATCTGGAGTTGAAGATCTACTTGCACGCTGTGTGTTTTATCTTGGCCAGATCGAGAACGTGGTGGTGTGGTTTCTTGCGATCCGTATTTCGTGTGTGATTTTCTTCCTCCCCTTCACGATCGTATCACAGCTAGAAGGTTCGCCCTTCCCAGGAAACTCTCGCCTCAACAACGTCCTAACCCAATGTTCCAACTTTGATTTCAGAGAACCACTTAGGGTTCATCTGTTCCCGACTTCTCGACCAAACCATTAAGTCCTACTTGCAGCGTTCATAACCTAATGCATGTCCATTAGGGTTTTGTTGTTCTCGTCTTATCTTGAGATTGAGGATCGCAACACTCACCCTCACTTTGGAGGTTGATGTCCTCATCAACAATGATCCTTAACTTAACGTCAAGGTTCAACCCCTTGGCTTGAGTCTTAAGTTGTTTAGAAAATTCCAATTAGTCTTCGGGAAGCCGAACCTCTTTGACCACCTCTAAACAAAACTAGTTGACAATTTCTAAAAATTATACTTAAGACTCTAACTTGCTAACTTATAAGTATTCAACTACTTACTATGTCTCCCGAAGTTCACTTTTTGGTCGTAACCTTATTTGACTTAAACACAACTAAGTTTACCTTGCACTTAGAAAACTGCAATGCAATATCATAAGTTTTAAAAATTCATACTTGCTTTGTCAATGCTAAGGCAAACCTAAGTCTTGACAACAAGATTTAGTCTTGATTTAGATGCTTATCCAAACCAACTCGCTTCCTTTGAATGTGCTTCGTTATTCCTCTTGACAACATCATATGCTCTGATCAGAACTAGTCATAGCCATGCACTACCATTACACTTAGACAATTTCCAAGAAATAAATTATTTATTTCCACAAAATACAAGTCAAAGCTACAAAGTTCATCGGCTCAAATCGCCTCAAGTTGCTATTTGTATGGTTCGTCATTCCTTCACTCTTCGCTAGAAGGAGATGTCCTCATCTTGATAAGGCCCTTGTTGTTCTTGTCACCGTTTGAAGAGGTCCAATACTTCACTTGCATGTTCCAGATCTTTCTCCGGCACCCAAATTGCTTCCTTCAAACATTTGACCAAGTACTCTATTCGTTTGGATTTGCACCGTGATTGCAAAAATGATCTCCATCTCGTACTCTGCTTCGTCTTGCACGACATCAAGTTGGTGCTTGAGAACTTGTTTGCGCTCCGGTCACAAATCATCCTTGCAGTACCTCTTCAATAAATAAATATGGAAGGTTGGATGGAATTTCCACTTAAGAGAACGATCTAAAGTATAGACATCTTCGTGTAGATTCTTGACAATTACAAAAGGTCATGCAAACTCCGATATGAACTTCGCCAATTTTCTTTCTGAATGATGAAGTTCTTCGTACTCAATCATACTTCATCACCCACTTGAAACTTCACTTGACGCCAATGCTTGTTTACTTACTTCTTGTTACGTTGCTGCGTTTTGTCGAGGTTCTTTTTCACTTGCTCTTTGCCCCGCTGCATTTCTATCATCAACTCTTCAGCTGATGTTTGCTGTGTTTTCGGCCGTGCCGGTGTAGAACTCTCTTCAAGAGTAAGTCAAGATATCATTATGGCTCATGTCCGTAAGCCAACAATAAAGATGATTCATCGCTTGCTGAATGTTTTGTGGAGTTGTAGCAATACTCTGCAAGACTGAGTCATTCTGTCCAATCACTTTGGATCCGTTGTCAAGGCGAGAGTTTCCTGGGAAGGGCGGAACCTTCTAGCTGTGATACGATCGTGAAGAAGAGGGTGAAAACCACACACGGAATACGGATCGCAAGAAAACACACCACCACGATTCCGATCCGACCAAGATAAAACATACGGCGTGCAAGTAAATCTTCAACTCCAGATCATCCAGATTGAAAAGCTCACGTTCAAGGACTCAGAATATCAGAAAACTGCTCTTGTGAAGCACCAGCGCGTTCACCTAGAAGCTTCTTATTTTCTTTTCAAAAAAGTATGCGTACAAGTTGTAAGTCTCCTCTCTACTCGATTTTGTCTACTAAGCTCAATCTCTCGATGTCAAAACTCTGATCAATCAGAAAATCTCTTCAGACATAACCTCTGTAAAATCTTCTCCTAGCTCTTCGATTGTCTTTACTCGATAGTCTCAGCACGGTAAACTCTACACTGCTCGATGATCGACAAAACTGCGATAATTTCCTGAGGATTCTCTCCCTGAGTACACCCCTCTGGTTTTTTCTCCACCTTACGTAACCTTCAGTGCCACCTGGCAGGGGTAAAAGATGCCCTAAACAGATGGCAGCAAAAAAGTAAATCACTGATAATAAATCTACACGTAAGAAAGACTATTTCACTAAGTTTTGCAGGTTCATCTGTACGGACGGCCACTGAGTCGGTCGTATGGTCAGCATTTGACGCCTCCACCCGAAGTAACTCCACCACGGCTACCTCTGGCCACCGGAATCACCTCGTTCTGACACGTGGAGCCCGAGTTATTATCATTGTCGTTTTTTGGTCTCTTTAAACTTCGAAATGCCGTAAGTATTGCCTCAGGTATCAGTTTCACTTGATTTTTTGACCCAAGTGAATAATATGTCGAGCTCTAAATTTTTCTACAAAAGATTTGGTACCAACTTGGGGTATCTTTGATGCCATCTCGCTACCCCAAGACTTAGAGGACCGCAACCGAATCCGTACTAGTGACCCTGACAATCCGAAGGCGAGAGGTCCATTTCAAAATCCGGTGGTAATCTCTCTCTAGCATCCACATTTGGTACCAACTTGGAGTATCTTTGATGCCATCTCGCTACCCCAAGACTTAGAGAGCCGCAACCGAATCCGTACTAGTGACCTCGATAACCCGAAGGCGAGAGGTCCATTTTGAAATCCGGTGGTAATCTCCCTCTAGCATCTACACTAGGTGACTGCAGTAGTGCAAGGGTAGACGGAGGCGTCCCGCATTCACAGTACGTTGTAGAGTTGAGAGTTTTCCTCGGGAAAGGCGGAACCTTCTGACTGTGATATGAGCTTGAAGGTTGTGTTCAGTCTACTTAGGGAAGCACTAGACTCCTGGTTGTGGCTGGTTTGCTCAAAGGATAGGCTTCAGGTTACAAGGTGATACTGAAAAACGTTCATACAAGTCTCTAGGCTCTTCTGATATGTTCAAGAAGCAAAGTTAAGGCTTAACTAGCAACGATAAGATCTGACGGCGAACTTTGGCACTCAGGATTGAGAAATATGTGAAGGTTTAGACTTCAGAACTTCTCCTACATGTCAATGAGGTCCTACTGGATACACATACGAAGTTTCAGCTTGAGATCAATTCAAAGCACCAAGATATGAGTAGAAACTTTCTGAACAGAGAAATTATGATAATTTCTGGTACCCAGCGAGCTATTTCAACCTATAACAGGAGATTGGCTCGATCAATTTCAAAGTTTCTTACAGGATTTGCAGTACACAGCTTGCTGAACACTCTTGTGAAGTTGGACCTCCTGATTGTACACAGAACTCCAGATTTCGTTTTCTGAAGTTGCTGCTCTAGATTGCGAGCTTTATAGACCCCCTCTGCTTCAGCGGCCGCCTTGAATTACTCAGTAACTCAAATCACTTGAAACTTTTTTGACAGTTGTAGCCCGGCTGACAATGAACGCAACCACGAAGGTTTGAAGCAATTTCTTCGATTCTGCTGCAATTGACACTCAAAATCCCAAATTCAACAGAAGTGCTGCAATTCTGACACAAATCGAACTTCAATCAGCCATAACTCCTTCTTTATTGCTCCAAATCGATCAAACTTTTCGCTGATAGTGCTTGGCACGACGAGCTCTATCTCCCTGTGCTCTCAAATTTTGCAGTGCCTTCACCAATTGCCCGAAATCCTCTTTAGAGCTCTGTTTCTAAACTTAGAGTTTTACAAAAGATAAAAATGGACCAATGGGAGTTCATAGCTCCACTTGACTGTCCTTTTGTGCCTTAAACTACGTGGTAACTTATCTACACTCATAGGCTACCACGTCAAGCCTCCTAGAGTGCTAGCGTAAAACTTAAACTACCTAAAATGACACGCAGCCCTGAAAAATAACTTAAATCAGCTAGAAAGCGTGCATGGATGACACGCAAATACAACCCATGAGCTTAAACCTTATCAACATGGTAATCAACCTACTAAGACTCAAAATATATAACATCTTCAAAAAATGGACTTCTCTAAGTCTTAACTTCACTCAGAGAGACTAACGCCTGACAGAGAAGTGAATCATTTACTATGTGAAATGATTCACATCACGATAACGTTTAAAGGACATCTAGTGCACCGCCCCTAGGCAACTTGGTGCCCCTCATATTCTCTCGAAAGGGCCAGCCTACTCCAAGCCGGTTGTGAGTCTGAAGGGATTTGATCCGGAGACCTCCTCCCTACAAGTTTCTTAGCTACACCACGGAAGCTGATCTCACAATTGGTTTTAGAGACCAGTTTCTAAGCTGATATGCTAGAAAGCTACGGTATTTCATCTTTTATTTGCTAACACGAAATGCCATAACTTTCACTAGACACGCTCTTTTTGTGCATTTCGAAATGCAAACAAATACTACATACTACAATCTACATGAGAAAATCTAAAACATATTTTTCGAACTCACTCAAATTTATGATAAATCTCCCGGTATCAAAAATCTTGTAGAAGAACTCCAAGTAACTTTTCGTCTGCAACTCCGTTTGCAAGTTTTGAACATATTACGGTGGTCAACGCGACGAGACCTACGCCGTGGTGTTTTCAGATTTTCGAATGCTCACTTCTTTCAAAATCGACTTCTCTGAGATCTTAGCTTCACTTAGAGAGACTAACTTCTAACTGACAGGTGAATTATTCACATTATGACATCCACCCCCTCTAAACCTGCACATCCTCTGGCATGTGCCAACCTCTTTATTCGTCTATCTGTTCTTCATCACCATCATTCTCCTCCGTCTCTTCAATAGCCTCCTCTTTGTCTCTCGTCATCCTTTGCTCCACTCCAAAAAGTTGAACAAACCTATTGATCTTAACTTCACCGTTTGTCAGCCACAGATAGTTTCAAAAAAGTACCATCCAGCTCACGTAAACTATAAGTGGCATTCTCATAAACATCTAGCACAACATAAGGCTCGAACCATGTTCGCGAGAACTTACGAAGTGTAGAATGCTGGTTCTCCAGCGTGCTATCATACACCAGAACCCAATCACCAACACGTATTGGCTTTGATCATAGTCGGTGAATCTTGTCGAAATGCTCTTTGTTTCTGACTCGAGCCACCTTCAGTTTCTCTTGCGCCTCAGCAAGATCCTCCTCCTTCCGCTCCAACTGCCTAGTTCGTAAAGCAAGGAGTGACGGTAACTCCTTCGCTTCTGCACCTCTCAACTCGCCCCTATCTGCTCGTAATCTTCCAACATATCCATAACGACAGATAATATCTTCTAGTACGAATCTACATATTTTCTCTGTAGTCTTCGTTCGTAGTGCTTGTCCCTCCACGTTGTCGTGATGTGAATCATTTCACATAATAAATGATTCATCTCTCTGCTAGGAGTTAGTCTCTCTGAGTAAAGTTAAGACGTCAGAGAAGTCGATTCTAGAGGCTGTGGACATTGGCGTCTACGGGTTACGCTTCTACTCCGACACTTGGGAGTTAGTAGCGGTAGAAGTTAGCTTAATGTTACTCCTAGTCCTTCATGCATATATTAACACCGTTGTGTTATACGTTTTAAAACCTAGTAGGTTGATAGTATGCTAGTTATCTTGTTCAAGCATTTGTGCGCTTGTGCAAGTGACTTCTTATTTGTCTATGATGTTCAATGTACATAACTTAGGGTTTCCATGCTGATAGGGGTTTAAGCTCGTGGGTTGTACTTACTTGTCGCCCATGCACACTTTTTAGTTGGTTTAAGTTTACTTTCAGGATTGTGTGTCATTTTAGGTAGTTCAAGATTTACGTTGGTACTTTAGGGGGGGATTGACGTGGTAGCATATGAGTGAAGTTAAGTTACCACGTGGATTAGGGGACTAGAGGACAGCCAAGTGGAGCTATGAACTCCCATTGGTCCATTTTTGTCTTTTGTAAAACTCTAAATTTAGAAACAAAGGTCTAAAAGAGAGTTCGAGCATTTGGCGAGGACACTGCAAAATCTGACAACACAGGAGGATAGGGCTCGTCGTGTCAGTCGCTATCAGTGAAATTTTTGATCGATTTGGAGCAATAAAGAAGGAGTTATGGCTGATTGAAGTTCGAATTGTGTTAGAATTGTATCACTTTTGTTGATTTTGGGATTTCTGGTGTCAATCGCAGCAGATTTGAGAAAATCGCTTCAAACCTTCGTGGTCACGTTCACTGCCAGCAGGGCTACGACTGTCATGTCAATTGAATGAGTGAGTAATTCGGAGCAACCGCTGAAGCAGAGGGGGTCCGAAAAGCTCTCAATCTAGAACAACAACTTCAGAGAGCGAGATCTGGAGTTCTGAGTACAATCAGGAGGCCCAACTTCACAGGAGTGTTCAGCAAGCTGTGAACTGCAAATCCTATAAGAATCTTTGAAAGTGATCGAGCCAATTCTCTGTTCTAGGTCGAAATAGCTGTCTGGGTATCAGAAATTATCGTAATTTCTCTGCTCAAAACGTTTCTGCCCATATCTCGATGCTCTGATTTGATCTCAAGCTGAAATTTCGTATGTGTCTTCAGTAGGACCTCATTTACATGTAAGAGATTGTTAAAGTTCGTTGTCTATTGTCTATCAGAAACATGGTCAGAATAGACCATCCATTACGTCTTGATACAAACCCTTCCACCAGTATCGCTCCTTCATCTTCATGTACGTAGTCCAAACTCCACGGTGTCCAGCCCACAAGGTGTCATGAAACTCCTTAAGCAGATTTAGCTTCGTCAATTGATTATCCACCACTCTAGCAAGCATCTCATCTCTTCTCTTCGGACGTTTCCACAGATATCCTTCACGTCTTTCGTCTGATCTTCTTGAACTTTACATCACTCCAGCCTTCTCTTCTGCATAATGAACTCAGATAGAATCCAATGTCACGAAACTTCTCCGTGTAGAACTCCTCGTTTAACGGCAGTGGTTCCAAGTCTGAAGTCTGCTGACCAAACATCTCTCTTCTCTTCATCTTCGACTTCTGTAATCATCTCATCCTCATCTGTATAACGAGCCATAGATAACATGTCTGCAACATGATTATTCTTTCTTGCTATATGTTTCAGCTCAGTGTTCATATTCCAGATAATAAGCAATCCATCGTAGCATTGCTATGTCTGGAGTATTACAGTTTGCTATCATACATAGCAAAGGCAAACAATCTGGTTCTATTATAACACGGGCACCTATGAAGAACTCTCGATCTATCTTCATAGAAGTAACAGCTCCCCACAACTCACGTTTCACTTGAGGATAGTTACGTTGTCTATCTGTTAAGATTTGAGCACCAAACCTAGAAACAAACCGCACACCGTCTGCGTCTTCCTGGCCAACTGTCCATCCAATTGCCTTTGGACTCGTGTCAACAGTCAGTATGATAGGTCTTCCGCTCTCGTAGTTAAGTCTCCTTAGTACAAGTGGAGACTTTAGAATCTCTTTCAGCTGCTCTATCGTCTCGTGATGTTCTTGCCGTCAAGTAAATCTCTTCCCTTTTTTGAGAAGTGCATACAGAGGCTCGGCAATGTATGCATAATGAGAAATACTCACACGAAAGAACACACAAGCTCCTAAGAATCGTCGAACCTCAGTGATGTTGGTACAATTTGCTATCCTTGCTATAGCATCTACCTTCTCTGGGTTCGGTCATCTCCCAAAAGTACCACACAAGTGACCCACCACCACAATCTCTGACATTCCAAAGCGAGATTTGGTACTTGACAAAGTGAGGTGTATCTCTTCCAAGCGCATCAGAATCTTCTCCACATCTTGAATGTGGTCTGCAACAAACTTTCTGCAACCATCAGAAGTCACAGCTTCGTCTTTGTCTTCCACCAGACAGCCTTTCATAAGGATATCATCCAGAAATGGGATACTGACATCAGGTACAAACTCTCGTAACACTTTATGCATCGCGTTTTGCATATGAGCTACTGAGTTTGTTGCGCCGTGAGGAAGAGTACACATCCGCATCAACCCCAAAGGTGTACGCATGGTAGTCAAGTCTCTACTCTCCAAAGCAAGCTGAAATTGATCGTAATCTGAAAACAGATCTCCAATAGAATAAATAGATCTTCTAGCAAATGCCTCGGCTACTTCATCAACCATAGGTCCTGTCCCAACGTTTCGAATCGTGATGTTGTTGGTAGGCTACAAGTCTTGGATGAAGCGTAAGGCCCCTATCTTCTTAGGTACTGTGAACCATCGGCTACAGTACGGAGCCATGGATGGTCCAAGAATACCCACGAGCTAAACAGAGATTATCTGAGGGTTGGCTCCTTGCCTAAGGTCGCAGAGGAGTTCAAGGATTTTTGACAAGTACTGCTATAGAGCGAGGACATAGTGGTACACTGGAGAAGGTATTCTCGCTAGAGAAAGAAAGTGCTTTTTATACAGGAGTTGTGAGATTTTCTAGGAGTGGATTTGCTACACATACACGACTTGCTGACTTGCAGAAGTGGGAGTAGAAGGTTGTGCGAAAAACTGAAAAAGACCTAAAGAGAGTTGGTGTGCTTGAAGAGGATGATAAGATAGAAGGTGTTTATTTGGAGTTAGGATTGGGAGATTTCATCGATGAGCTTGCTATGCATGAGCAAGAAGATGAGGATCATGTGGTGGAAGTACACTCTAGGGAGCTCTATACAGCTATAGAGTCTTTCGTAGATCCTGAAGTTAGAGTTGATACTAGGTACAAAACGGTAGACAAGAAAGTAAAACCTGTTGCTCAGCCATTACCTAGTGATTCTAACCAGCGAGTCCAACAATATTCGAAGGAGAAAAGCTTGAGAGATCTTAGCCGAGTTGGTCACAAGTTCACTGAAGCTACGCTCAAGGAGTTGAAGGTTGGTTCTGCAAATTTTCTTTTGCCTGTGGAGGAGAATAAGTTTAGGGAGATGTTAACTAAGCGCGGGAAAGCTTTTGCTTTTGAAGCCTCAGAAATCGGATGTGTAGATCCTAGCATTGTGGCGCCAATGATCATATTCACAGTTCCACATGCTCCTTGGGACTTGAGGTCAATTCCTGTACCTAGAGCGCATCTACCGAAACTCATAGAGCTCTTGAAGGAGAAGATGCACATGAAGATCTTGGAACCATCGTTTGCACCATACTCTAGTCGTTGGTTTACAGTACCAAAGAAGAGTGGTGCATTATGGTTCATCCAAGATATGCAACATGTGAACCAAGTGACCATCAGAAATACAGGCATAGGATCTATCGTCAGAGAGTTTGCTGAAGCGTTTGCTGGGAGGGTTATTTACTCTATAGTAGATCTTTACTGTGGATACGATCAGTTTCAACTTGCTGAACAGAGTAGAGATATCACCACCATGAGGACACCGTTGGGGTTGGTCATAATGTGCATGCTACCACAAAGAGCAACAAACTCGGTAGCGCACATGATGAACGGGATGAACAAGGTTCTCTGTGAGTTCATTCTTGAGAAGACCATGCCTTTCTTGGATGACATTCCAATTAAGGGTTGCGTTGAGGAGGAGAAAGATGAGACAATGGATCAGAAGGGGTGTAGAAACTTTGTTGCTGATCACATTTCAGATTGTGATAAAATCTTATCACGACTTGAAGAGACGCACTTGACACTGTCAGGTACTAAGTCTTCATTTGGAGTGCGAGAAGTTGTGATTGTGGGACACCTATGTGGATGGTTTGGATGCAAGACTGATCCTGGTAAAGTGGATACTATACGACGGATGAAGGATATTTGTGGTTCAACAATAAAGGTGAGAAGGTTTCTTGGAGCTTGTGTCTTCTATCATGTGTGGATTCCACATTTTGCACATGTGGCTGATCCTCTTTATGATCTATTGAGAAAGCACAAGAGGTTTGCATGGGAGGAGAGACATACTGAGGCGATTCAGAGATTGAAGCAGTT
Organism: Asterella californica; assembly: GCA_036924285.1. NCBI lineage: Eukaryota > Viridiplantae > Streptophyta > Marchantiopsida > Marchantiales > Aytoniaceae > Asterella > Asterella californica. Next base: position 186,459 of record JAYKYS010000018.1, on the reverse strand, counting down.
GTTATCTTCTCCACATGTACTTCGTCGTGTGAGCTATGAGGATAGCAAACCAGTGATACTTACTGTTGATACTAGTCCGATAGCCATTGGATCGGTAGTAGGACAGGATGATGAAGAAGAGAATCGATTTGCAGTCAGATTTGGAGCAAAGGTGTTGAGTGAGTGACGTAGAAACTATCCTCAAGTGAAGAGAGAGTTTATGGGGAGTAGTTACAGCTATGAAAACTGAAAAGGACTATTTGATTGAAGCGCCAGTAATAGTAGAAACAGATTGTTTATCACTATTAGGGATGATTACAAATTGTAACACCCTTGATATTGCTATGCTACGCTGGATTGCTTACATCAAGTCCTTAAATCTTGAGTTTCGACACATAGCGGGGAAGAACAATCCATTAGCTGATATGTTATCTCGTGTGAGGTATGAGGATGAGGAGGAGATGATAGAAGATACAGAAGACGTTGGTACTACTGTTTTCTGTAGAACTCAAGGAGGTGAGAGTGAGCATTCGAAACCGTTCATGGAAGAGCTATATGAAGGAGAATGGATAGACATAGGACGCTATCTAAGCCTGTTGACTAGACAACCAGGATGGAATGATGCCCACTTTAAACAAATCAGGAGGAAGGCTTATAACTACTTGCTACAAGGTGGTTATTTGTGAAAACATGCTAAGCAAGGTGGTAAGATGCCACGAAGGGTTGTGTGTAAGGTTGACATGCAGAAGTTACTCATGCAAGAGTTTCATGAGAGCTTGTGGGCAAGACATAGAGGTATTTATGCAACCTTTACAAAGCTGAAGGAGAGATATTGGTGGCGTAACATGTACAAAGATGTAGTTCAATTTGTGGAGACATGCCAAACTTGTCAAGAGTATTCAGGAATTCGGCATCGAGATGAGTTACATCCTACTTATCCACTTGCAATGCATTATAAGTGGGTAGTAGATCTTGTTATTATGCCAGTTGGTATATGGCAGATGCGATACTTAGTTTTGGCACGTGAGGATTTGTCCAACCAAGTGGAAGGACGAGCCTTATGGACAAAATCCACGGAGAGAGTCTGCAAATTCTTGTTGGAAGATATGATTTGTAGATATGGTTGTGTTGGGAAGATCACGGCTGATCGAGGAGAGCTGAACAATGATGAGGCTAAAGCGTTCTTCAAGAGGTGTGGTGTGAAGTTAGCTCTCACCACAACCTACAATCCGGAGGGTTATGCGAAGAGTGAACATGGTCATCCTCCTATTGTGAAAGCTATTGTGAAAGCTTGCAAGGGGAGGGCAAGAGAATGGCCAAGATTTCTTCCATTTGCATTATGGGCTGATCGTTCGACTCATAGTTCAGTTACAAGATATATGCCGACGGAGTTGATGCAAGGGCAGAAACCTATCATGCCCATTGAGGAGCATATACCCACTTGGAGTGTTCTACCTTGGGAGGATGGTATGTCTACAAAAGATCTTCTTGCTGTCCGAATCCGTCAACTAGAGAGAAGACCTGAAGATGTAGAGATTGCATTGGAGAAGCTGAAAGAGGCGCGCTTGAGAAACAAGGATAGATTCGATGAGCGTCATCGATTAAGGCCGAAGGAGATTAAAGAAGGAGATTGGGTGTTGGTCTATGATAGTAGCTTGGACAACCAACACAGTGCGCTTAGAAAATTCTCTAAGCGATGGTTTGGCCCGTATGTGGTTCTTGTCGTGCTTGACAATGCCACATATTCACTAAGAGAGCTTGATGGGGCAGAGCTCAAGGTTCTCATTGCAGACAAGCGTGTGAAACTCTTCAAAAAGCGAGATGAAAGGATAAGCATGAAGGAAGTCGGAGCAGAGTTTGATATCTTGGATGATGACAGAGAAGATTTGGATGACGAAGATATTGCTCACGACAACATCAGTGAAGAAGACTAAGATATAGTGTGATGCCGATCACAACTTGTGAGTGTTGGCGCATACCAGAGGATGCGCATGTTTAGAAGGGGTGGATGTCATGTTGTGGTTCGGCTCTTGTGTGAAATTCCTGTGTAACCTATGTTGTGTTTCTTTTCTGTGTTTCGTGAACCGTATCGCGTAACTCGTTGAACGGTGTGATGAGTGCCAAATTTGTGATTATCTGTTTAAGTGATCGTACGGTAAAGAGAACGTGCCAAGTAATCGATCTGTGCGCGTTCACTTCAGTGGTCTTTATCGTCGCATTTGTGTATAAAATGATGGGTCGAAGGTTCATACGGCATTCTCTCTCAACGGGTGATTTGTGAGGGTTCTCGGAGGTCTGCATGGAGAAGTGAAGAGTTGCAAGCGTGGTGGTTATGGATGGAGGTCTGATACCGGCTCCGGATCTTCCTTTCCCGAATCCGTTTCATATCAAGTTTCATTGCATCCACCGTGATCACTTTTGACAGTGGTTAGTTGCGTACTTTGGCGATGAATTCATGGAGAGAGTGATGGAGTTACAATTTTCGGTGACCCTTCCGATCGTAACATACAGGGAGACTTTGGATATGACGGTGTACATTTTGTTGTGAGGAACAATGGATCTCAACTATCAATCGAATGTTCCTTTCAACCTTTGGGTCGATGTCCGATGTCATTGCAGACCGAAGATCAATCATGGGGCTTGGATCGTGAGAAACTTCGGGCAAGAATATTTCAATCGAGTGATAGCTTCGCCGTCTCCTTTTGTCGTACCTTTTATTGTAGATCATTTCCAGGTTGTAATATTGACTTTATATTAGTCTGCAACTCAATCGTTCCATTCTAGTTGAGCTCTTCTGTGCAGTTACGGACCATAAAGAATCCATCGACATATCTGAAGGATTTTTTGAGGTCTTAGAGTCTTGTTGATGTCTTGTGTCTCCTTGTGAGTAAAAATTCGTTCTAGGGGAAAAAGTTGAGTGGAGAAAAGACAAAAGTAAAAATCTTTTTGCTCTTATTGGTCCACTTTTGGACCAATGGTGTTGTAGCTGATCCTCGCAACGTTTCTATGATTTCTGGAGGCTTCAGAGGTCCATTCGCAAAACGAAGGGTATGGTTGGAGAGCTCTTGACCGGGGCTACAATCTGGACTGAAGAATCGGTCGATTTGATGGACGGATGAGCGCGTTATGATCGATTGAGTGGAGGGGGGTGCAATTTGTACCTACCACTACGTTTCTGGTTGTTCCGAGAGACTTGCGAAGAGTTTTAAGGAGCTGTCTGTTGGGTTAGAGAAGTGACGACGTGCTGGTCGTTTTGATACCAGTTTCATCAGGTTCTTGATCGATTTGGATTCTGAACCGACTGAATGAAGTTGAGAAGTGCAGACGTGATAAGACGGGAATAGCAAACTGTGATAGTCATGGATAGTTTGCTATTGCTTAAGTTCTGAGTCGAATTTCTGAGTGAAACTTTCCAGGATTGAAGCATGTCTTATCAGTAAGATACTTGGGAAGTTTCACCTCAAATGGTCGAGTAGTTTGTTCAGAATCTTGGATCAAATGTACCTGGGTCTGTAAAGCTCTTAAGTTAGCAAAGATTACGATTTGATCCATATCTGAGAATTGGTTCCAGATTTCGACCTGAAAATTGTGCAGGGTAGGAGTGAAGGGTCCAATCAAGCTTCCTGTGAAGTTTGATCATCATTGATCGACTGGTTTGGGAGGATTGAGGTCTTAAAGTTTGAAGATAGTTCTGTTATTAGCAACTTCGAGTTGTTCAGTATCATCTATTGTCATTTTGGTCATTTTCGAGCAATTTGGAGAGGAGTTTGTTATTGAAACTGCCATGCCTGCATACAAATAGACATTGGAGGGTGTGGAGGCTGATTTCAGCTCTTGCTGATGAAGGAGAACGGAGTCGCAATGAGTTATAAATTGCTTTTTGGATTTTGAACAGCTAAGTACTACCGCCGTTGGTGCTATGTTGAGATCTGAGTAGTGCCTTGAAGCATGCATGCTTTACCTTGTTGGAATGCTTGGTAGACCAGGGTGTACAGCAAGTTGTATCGATACTCTATCAAGTTGATTGAGTGATCTTATAGCATCTTCTGGTTGTACTATGAAGTTGTGATAGTTGGATTGATGGGCAGTTAGCGTCCCTGGGGAGCTATTCAGAAGTCAGGCTTCCAGTGATATAGAGGAATAACTTCAGTTAGATTATACAGAGCTGAGTATTTTTAGTTAGAGTACAAAAGATATGTTTGTAACACAAGTTTATGCAACCTATACGTAACCTTGGATCGTAGCAAGCTTTAAACTTGAGCCGAGCAGATACAAGATCACTCGGGCTAGAAGAGTAGATAGTGAAACATTTGAGTGGAAACATCCAGATCTAGACCCAACCTTGTCAATCCACATACCTATGCACAGCCATATATCCAGTGTATTTCTAGACAGAAAAACATGTTATACGATACCGTGATCAACTAAAGCAGCAACAAGTTCAAGACTCCTGAGGCGAACTCGTGTAGCAGTCGTAGCACGAGCCCAGTGTCTCTTCCTGAAGTCACTATCAGTAGCTGGACTCTCGTCACCAGCTTCTTCATCCTCAAATTCAGCAGTGTTGGTACCAGCAACCAACACTTCTTGCTGGTACTTTGTATCATTAGCCTCCTGAAAATGCACCTTTCTGAACTCTACATCATTCATAGAAGCTCCTACCACATCAATCATCTGACTATCTACTTGCTCGCACATCACCTGTCTCTTTCGCTTGATGATGTCGATGATCAGTTCGTGAAACTCCCTCTTCGCAATACCAAGAACCTCTCGAAGAGAAAACTCGATTCGTGCGTCAAGTATCCTCTGCTCCAAGATGTTCTTCAGATCAGTAGAAGTTTCTATGTCTACTGCCAACTTGTAAGCCGGTCCTTTCTCTTTCTTTTGGACAATAAACCGTCTACCAGCAGTCGTTGGTTCCTGCTGGGATCTCTGCCGTCCTCCATCGGACATGGTGCAGATGGAGGAGCTGCAGAAGTAGACGAGATTTCTTTTGGAGGAGCTGCTCGCCTCCTTGTGACTCTTTGTCTGTCCCAAGTCTCCTCTGGAACTCCAATATCAAGTTCAGAGGCTTCTCGCCGCCTCTTTTCTTCCACAGAAACATCCTGTCAGTGAACGTGTCTATCCACATCCAAGAATGCTTTGATAGACGTAGCGTCAACAAGATCTCCCCACCCTGTGACTCTGCGGATAGTCTCAGCTCCTCCCTTCAGTATTCAGAAGGAACTTGAGCATTTTTCTTCTCAACAGTCCTATCTAGCTACATAGGACTGGAAGAAACTTCAATGTGTCCGGCATATACATCAGAATTTACAGGTGGTGTCATCAACGCATTTATAGTTGCAGCCGCGGCAATCTGAGGTAGACTTCTCATACCTCCTTGCCCAAATTGCGTGTTCAGCGGCTCTCCAGTCGAAGAAAGATGCAGCCTACCATTCTGGTAGCGAACCACATCATCTCGCAAAGCAGTCGTAAGCTCTTGACAGTCTCCTCGAAAATGATCAGGATTGTCACACCAGATACATCTGCGAACAAGAGCACCTCCTCGACGTGCAGTAGCAGGCGCCGGCGGCTGCTCTCTCTACAGGCCAGCTAGCTCCACCTTCAATTCTCGCATCTGACGAATCATATCTTCGATCTGATTTTGTTATCCATGGTTCTCCACAGGTCTCTGAATCTGTGTCCTTTGTGCAAGAACTGACACAACTGGCATCATATGAACTGCAGCCGAGACAACAGGTATAGGAGCCGGAGCAAGAGCCAGAGGTTGCTGTACTTGAAGAGTAGCGCGAGGTTGAGAGGTCACTTCAGCAAGCGGACGCCCTCTCACAGCCACTCTTCCACGTCTTTGTCTTATTAGTACTGCCACAGCAACCTCAACTCTTCCCCAGTCGGTAGTAACTCCTCCTTGAGCATATCGATCAGCCAACATAAAGCACAACCGATCTGTCGTACCATCATCGGTAACTTGTAGAAAAAGCTCTATTCTCCTAGCATCTAACGTTATTCGCTCTAGAGTTGAGAATTGTCGGTATCTCCGATCAAACTCTCTCAACATCTCATTCAGATCCATCATACGACCAGATTGCTGCTCAACCCAGTCTAGAAACGTTCTTCTAGTGACTCTCTCTGAATCTTCTTCGAGAAACTCCTCTCGAACAGATCGCTCAAAACTCATCAAGACACCTAGATTTCTTCTATGTACATCCCTAACTTGGTCCCGCAACTCAAGAATTATAGCTAACTCAAAACTTGTTATCATCTCTATATCAATAACTCTAACCAGTTCCATCTTCCCTCGATACTCACGCAGATATCTGAAATATCTCTACCCTCAAATCTGTCGCATCTATTCACGATCGCTTGCAAAGCCTTGGTGGATTTTAACTCACCCCTCAAACGATCGGATGCTGTTGGACCAAGGCCGCAAGCGTCTCAAGATCTCAGTCGTATTGAGATCAGATGCAGATGTCGCAGCAGTCGCAGGTGCTATAGCAAACGCAGAGAGCAGTAGAGGTAGCACCAGCAGCGCTTCCGCTCTTCCGATCCATCTTCTTCTTCGTTTTAGAACTCAACTTCACGATCAATCACCCCAAGAAGCCTCTCAGTGGAAGCACCAGATTGTATGTCGAGGCGAGAGTTTCCTGAGAAGGAAGGAACCTTCTAGCTGTGATACGATCGTGAAGAAGAGGACGAAAACCACACACGGAATACGGATCGCAAGAAAACACACCACCACGATTCCGATCCGGTCAAGATAAAACACACGGCGTGCAAATAAATCTTCAACTCTAGATCATCCAGATTGAAAAACTCACGCTCAAGGACTCAGAATATCAGAAAACTGCTCCTGTGAAGCACCAGCGCGTTCACCTAGAAGCTTCTTATTTTCTTTTCAGAAAAGTATGCGTACAAGTTGTAGGTCTCCACTCTACTCGATTCTGTCTACTAAGCTCAATCTCTCGATGTCAGTCAGAAAATCTCTTCAGACGTAACCTCTGTAAAATCTTCTCCTAGCTCTTCGATTGTCTCTACTCGATAGTCTCCGCACGGTAAATTCTACACTGCTCGATGATCGACAAAACTGCGATAATTTCCTGAGGATTCTCTCCCTCCGGAGTACATCCCTCTGGGTTTTTTCTCCACCTTACGTAACCTTCAGTGTCACCTGGTGTGGTAAAAGATGCCCTAAACAGATGGCAGCAGAAAAATAAATCACTGATAATAAATCTACACGTAAGAAGACTATTTCACTAAGCTTCGCGGGTTCATCTGTACGGACGGCCACTGAGTCGGTCGTACAGTCAGCATTCGACAACTCCACCCGAAGTAACTCCACCACGGCTACCTCTGGCCACCGGAATCACATCTTTCTGACACGTGGAGCCCGAGTTATTATCATTGTCGTTTTCTAGTCCCCTTAAACTTCAAAATGCTATAAGTATTGCCTCAGGTATCAGTTTCACTTGATTTTTTGACCCAAGTGAATAATATGTCGAGCTCTACATTTTTCTACAAAAGATTTGGTACCAACTTGAGTATCTTTGATGCCATCTCGCTACCCCAAGACTTAGAGGGCCACAACCGAATCCGTTAGTGACCCCGACAACCCGAAGGCGAGAGATCCATTTTGAAATCTGGTGGTAATCTCCTTCTAGCATCCACATTTGGTACCAATTTGGAGTATCTTTGATGCCATCTCGTTACCTCAAGACTTAGAGGGCCGCAACCGAACTCGTACTAGTGACCCCGACAACTCGAAGGCGAGAGGTCCATTTCGAAATCCGGTGGTAATCTCCCTCTAGCATCCTCACCAGGTGACTGCACTAGTGCAGGAGTAGACGGAGGCGTCCCGTATTCACGGTACGTTTAAGGGACATCTAGTGTCCCACCCTTAGGCAACTTGGTGCCCCTCATATTCTCTCGAAGGGGCCAGCCTACTCCAAGCCGGTTGTGAGTCTGAAGAGATTTGATCCGGAGACCTCCTTCCTACAAGTTTCTCAGCTACACCACGAAAGCTGATCTCACAACTGGTTTTAGAGACCAGTTTCTAAGCTGATATGCTAGAAAGTTGCGGTATTTCGTCTTTTCTTTGCTAACACAAAATGTCATAACTTTCACTAGACATGCTCTTTTTGTGCATTTCGAAATGCAAACAAATACTACATACTACAATCTACATGAAAAAAATCTAAAACATATTTTTCGAATTCACTCAGATTTATGGTAAATTTCTCGATATCAGAAATCTTATAGAAGAACTCCAAGTAACTTTTCGCCTACAACTCCGTTTGCAAGTTTTGAACATATTACGGTGGTCAGCGCGACGAGACCTACGCCGTGGTGTTTTCAGATTTTCGAATGCTCACTTCTTCCAAAATCGACTTCTCTAATATCTTAGCTTCACTTAGGGAGACTAACTTCTAACTGAGAGGTGAATTATTCACTATGTGAAATGATTCACATAATGACACTGTGCTCACATAATTCAAGTATTGATTCAGAATCGAGTTAACTCATTCCTTTTGTCCATCCGTTCCAAGATGAAATGTTGTACTAAATTTTAACTAGTCCTCAAGTTTTGGAACAAGTGTTTCCAAAAGACACTTGTGAACTTAGAAACATAGTCTGAAATAATACTCCGGGTTAATCTATGCCACCAAGTATATAACAGCCGAGAAGTCATGAACGTTGTCGTGGTATCCAAGGTCATGGCAAACTTCACTAGTTTGTTAAACCGGTTAACTATCACAAAGATAACGTTGTATCCATTTGAGTCATGAAGGCCATGCTAATGCTTTCCCGAGGTGTGGCTGGAATCGACAAAGATGAAGTAATCCTTGTCTCTTCGCATAAGAAATCTAGTTTGCTTGACAGATTGCGCATGTTTTCACAAAGTGAGCAACGTCTTCTTTCTTGTATGGCCAATAAAACCTTTTAGTTATCACTCTAAAGTGGACTTATCTCTTTTATGACCTGATAAAGACGCATCATGACAGTCTTTAAGCAACTCAGTCTTAAGTTTTCTTTGTTCCACATAAACTTGACTTTCTTTGAACATGAGTAACTCATGTCTCAGTTGCATGTTCTACAACTTCACTCCTCGCTTGAGTTGTTCCAAACACTCTTTTCCTTTGTAATCGCCCATGTAACCTTCACGTATTCGTCTCTCCGAGTCTGACTCCTTAAGATACATAACTTGCAAAATATGTGGTGATGATGAGAGATATTCTTCTTTGCGACGCAAGCAACTACGATAACATGATCATGTTATCGTAGTTGCTTTGGCGTCACCCAATATTGTGTTTCAAGTACTTGAGCTAAATATTATTGGTGTACACTTGGGTTTTGTGAAGTCCTAAGTAATGTCGACATTCCTCAAGCAATGAAATACTGCAAACAGTTCGATCATCAACTCTCCGTCATAGATAACTTCTTACTTTCGTATGCTACAGATTTCTCATCTTGCACCAACACTCTATCAATCGCATAGTCATCCGCATATGTGTGCACCTCGAATGGTTTGTCAAACTCCGGCAGCTTCAAAACTGTCGTCTTGACAAAATAGATTTGATTGTTTGTAATGCATTATCCACCTCGTTGGTCCAACTTACATATGCGTCTTTTTTCATCCAATCCGCGGCTTTGTGATCTTTGAAAACCTCTTCACATACTTACGATAGAACTACGTCAGTTGTAAGAACCGCCGCATCCCTTTCACTATAGTCGGAGTTTCTCAAGCCACAATTGTGTCCACTTTTGGCATATCCGAACTGACTTTTTCTGCACTTATGACATGTCTCAAGAAGTTAATGTGGTCTAAATTAAACTCACTCTTGTCAACGGTGGTAAACAGCTTATACTCTTGTAGCTTCGTCAACACCACCTTTAGTTGCTCCGCATGTGACTCCTAGATTTTTTGGTAGATCAAGATGTCGTCGATGTAAACGATGACAAATTCGTCCATCTCCTTATGAAAAATGATATTCCTCAATGTAGTGAATGTCGAAGGAGCGTTGCATAGTCTGAATGTCATCACTACGAAGTCAAACGATTCTTATTTGGTTCGACAAGCGGTCTTCTCAACATCTAGGTCAGCTATCCAAATATAGTAATATCTTGACATCAAGGCAATCTTGCTAAAATACTTTACGCTCGCTAACCTCTCGTACAGATCATCGATCATTGACAAGGGATAATTATTCTTCACTGTCATCTTATTGAGTGCATGATAATCTACGCATAGTCGTAACTTCTCATCCTTCTTCTTTGCAAAAGACCTAAGCTCATAAGGTGACTTGTTGGTTCGAATATATCCCCGTGCTAATAGCTTGCCGAGTTGTCATTTTGACGCAAGGAGTTCCACCTTATTGAGTCGATAAGGAGCTTTGGAGGGTGGTTCTTACCCTGACAAGACCTATATCTTGTGGTCCACCACCCGCCGTGGAGGTAATTTAACAAGTAGCTCTTCCGTCAAGACTCAAACTCCTTAACCACTTCACGAAGCACCTTCAGAAGTTTAGTCGCGTCTCTTGATGTTTCTTCTTGTCTGTCACTCGTCATCAAATCTGCAACCCACATCAAACACATGACTCTGTCGTTGAAGTCCTTTTGTTTATCTTTGATCAAATTCACTGCAATGTCATCAATTTTTTGTGCTTTTCGGATCAGCCTCACTCCTAGCTTGCGTCTTTTAACTTTGACTTGTAGAAACATCAATCTTGGAGTCTTCTTTGTGGTTCTTAAGGTTATAGTCATCTAGTCCTCCAACAAGTCTTTTGCAACAAACACATTCATGCTACAATTACTAACTTTCAAGCTGTGTACACCCCTTAGCAGTATGACCCGCTCCACCACAATTGTAGCAAGTAAACTTAAAACCATTGCTTTTCTGAGGTGTTTGTCCTTTTGTTTCGATCTTGTTTGCTGCCGACTTTGCTACCATGATAGAAGAGTCCTTCTGATCCTTCTCACTCTCGTCCCATTGTTGCTTGAAGCTCTTGTTCTTCTTATGAATCTGATCCATGTTGTGCGGTTCAAAAGGTTTTTGTTGTTGGACTTCATCGCCTCCAATCCGCTCCGTTAGTTCAAATGTTCGACACTTGTCTGAGTAGCTTCGGCACCTAGAAGAGAGCCTTCTCCGAGCTGGACTTGAGTCTCCAATGCATATCTTGGTATCCTCAATCCACTTGGAGAATGAATCGAATTTAGCACTAAACTCGTGCACATAAGCACTTAAGGTCCTCGTCTGCTTCAACCTAACTAACTCGATACCATCCCGAATCCTTTGATACTCTATAGTGAATCGTCTTACGAGCAACTCCTTGAACTCTTTTCAACCAAATGTTGAGATGATCTATGCATGCTCGTCTCTGGATGTAGTCCACAAGAGAAGCGTATGATCCTTTAGAAACGTAACTATCGCTTTCACTTTGTCACACTCCTTAGCTTGTTGCGCCTCAAAGTATAGGTCTAACTCAGTTTAGGAAACCCTCCGAATTCATCTTATGCTTAAAAAATAAGATCGCAAAATTTGTCTTACAAAACTTTTGAGTTGACAAGGAACTCTCTTGGCCTGCTTCAGACTCGACGATACGCTTATCTCTAGAGGTCATGCCCTCTTACATGATCTTCATCACCTTAACTTCCCGCGTCTGAATCAGTGGGTACGGTTGACAATACTCCTTCTCGTTGCACAGATGTCGCAACAGATACATAACTATTTTGACACTGGGATGAAAGTTGTCAGTTGTTGTCTCTTGACTGTACCTCGGGGTTAGCTCGAGTTGATCTAATCTTGGTGTCAACTGCCACTTTTCTTTAACTTCCTCTAAGAATTCTGTCGCGCGTCGGTCATTGCTCCAAGTGTTCATCTTGAAACATTGATCAACTTTGTATCTCGCATCTTTTCTCAAACGTCTAGTCTTCTGTCATTACCTCGAGTTCTTGCTAAGTGAAACATGGTGATGTGATACCAATTTTTGTACACCTATCGTCTTGTTGTGTCCACGGAAGCTCTTGCTTAGTAGGTCAAGAAACTCACTATGCTAACATGCAAATCACAATCACATGGCATCGTTCATGCACCACTTATATTTATCTCATTCGGTCCAGACCGAGTCGGACCGTCTCCCTAACTCTCAAGCTCAGCATTCTCTAAGTCGAGTCCTAGATCCGACTAGGTCGATCCTAAAATATGAGTAAGTCACTACGTGACTTGAGACAGACTTCTCATAAAGTCCAAGATCTTTCACGATGCCTCCATCACACTTAGCAGTCCAACCGTCAGTGATGTCTATATGGATCCATGCTCTTGAATGGTAGTCAAATCCATCGTCTCGTTCTCTAGTCTTGCCCCAACCCTTGAGTTGTTCTCAAGTCCCGATATCCAAGTCTAGATTGGAACACGCTTTGATACTAGTCCAGTCATCACTTCATGTTCCTAGAGTCTACCCGTGAAACTTTGAGGTGGGGTGACTCGCCTTGACCTATCCAAGCATCGAGTTCCTCTCATATATACTTCTAGGGATTGACTGTCCCGTCTTTTTCTTTGGTCCCTGAGAATTATACCACAACCTGGTCAAGGGATCGGCTATAATTCTCAGCTCCAAAGTCAATTCGAGGAGTTCTCAGTAACATTCAAAAGCTCTCGCCGAGACCTTTCTAATGATACCTTAGGCGCCTCAAGATCCTGGAGCTCCGTCCACAACTCCAAACGTCACTAGAACTCCAACACTGAGCATTTTTTCAAAAATTCGTGATCCAACGTCAGATTGGGACTTTGTGGTTTGGACTCACGTTTGATCAGCGTCCATCTGCGTCTGACCCAGTGAGCGGATCTCACGTCTCGGACCTATATCTCATACTTGCGTTTTGGTCCGTTCTCAGACTTGCCTCCTTAAGTAAGCATTCGTTTGGGGTCATCTTGGGATAGACCCCTACGTCTGAACCCATTGTTTTAACTTTGATTCAGAGAACCACTTAGGGTCCATATATTCTCAATTTCTCAGTCAAGCCGTTAAATCTTATTCACAACGTTCACAACCTAGTACAAATCTATTGGGTTTTGTTGTTCACGTCTGCATCTGATCTTGAGACTCAAGGTCGCACATTTGCTATAGCTATAATAAATCTTCATGATAATCAAAATAAGAGTTTCAACTTTTACCTTCTTGCATATTCTCGCTGTTGATTTCATCAAAATATTATCGTTTCTTTGAAGAAAATCTACAACTTTAGAAGGTGATAATTATTGTGACGACAAAGTTCTTAGAGCGCTTTCAAAAGATCAGGTACAATAGTCTAGTGTTGGGAAAGCTAATCTGATTAGTCAGAGGACGCAAAGAGTGTTTGAAATAAATACTATGTATAGAGGTTTAACAATCTGTTGGACAAAATTCCACTTACTCAAAGGAGCAAACTAAGGAGTGGGAGTTGCTTCTCATCAAAGTTCAATGAAAAGAGTTTCCGTATAGTCATTTATACTTAATAGCATCAAAAAGCACCACTCTCTCTCCTTCTTTCCGTGATTTTATCTTTTCCTTATAAAGACATTTATCATTATATTCCTTTTGATGTTAATGTATCTGTTATGTGAAAATTATCAAAACTTCAGCCTTCTTCAAGTTAAAAATTGTTTGTTTTATTTTCTCACGATCATTTTCTTCAACCTCTTATCAATGGTTTGATAGATAGGAAGATTTGACTGGATTAACAATTTGGTTCAACATCATAGATTAGATAAGAAAAGAATATTATAGGTTGAAGTTTTAGTAGTAATAATATATTTTTATATTATTAAATATAATACAATATATCATGAGATATATTGTAGTCTCTTGTGCTTTTTCTGCTTGCTATCATGAGATAAATTGTAGTCTCCACTTGTGCTTCTTTTCTTCCATGTTAAAGTCACTTAAGTACTTTCAAATTATAATATCAACTCGGATGGCAAAATCCAGTCGTGTAGGTGACCCTTCTTATCTTCTTTGTGACAAAAGAAGGCATGAGTTCTTATGGCTCTACTTGGATATAGAAGAATGATGTTTATCAAAAATTGGAGGGATAAACTAAGTAAAAGCAGTACGTCGATAAGTCTGTTCATCTAACGTAAGATAATATGCATGTCAACGTTATGTTTGGGAGAGAGGTGATTTAAGGAAGGACAAACGGCTGACGAAGAAGCCAAGGAAGAAAACAAATTTGAGAAGGACAAGCGGCTTGTTTGGTCATAGAAAATCAAGAGTTCTGATAGGGTCGCTTTGGAGGTGGGCGATATTGAGGCACGATGCTTAAGTTTATTTCTCGACTAGAGTGGCAGCCGTTTCATTTCTTTCTTCTTTTTTTCTTGCTTCTTAATCGCTGGTAGTGCGCCTATGAAGTTTTTTTGTAAACAGCGAGTGGTGGAGGAGATCGATCAGGAACGCATAAGCTCCTTGACAGACAATTTTTATTTCTCATTTTCTGCATGCATTGCTTGCTATTGTAGCGGTCGGAGAGATGTCATCTTTTTTTTTGCGCATGATTTGCATTCTTCATTTTATTCGTATAGTTACTGTGGTGCGAGAAAAAACTGCTGCGAAGGTGATTTCTGCCGCTTACACGATCTGGAGCTGTTCCTAGACTGGTGGCAGTTTTGGTCATGTCATTGTCCCACTATCTTTGCTTGCTAAGAGACAAGCAAAGATAATTGCTGCGCTATGAGAAATTCTGCGTCTCTGTCGCTCTCAAGTGATTGCCACTTCCTTTTTCGCTTACAGCTGTCTCCGTTCGGTCTCTATATTTGGTATTACTTCTTCACTTTCGTTGCTCTTCCTACGATTGTTTGCCGTAATGAGAAAAAAATTCGAGTCAGCGATTGGCTTCTCATAGAGTGACATGCTATCACTTCTCAGTTTTATATCGCTGTTCTTTTCTCGCTATCATTACCACCTCCTTTGCTCTGCCACTTTGGTACTACCTTTATGTTCTAGTGTGGAACTGCATGCTTTTGCCCTTACCTATTTGTTGTGAGGAGGACCTCGTCGACAATCATCTCTCGTCAAATTTGATCTTGAGAACCATGTGCGAGTAAACCGTGTATGTTTGTGATGTCTTTTTCTGCGATGATGATCGTTTCAACATCGATGCTCGGTGCGTGCTCTCGAAATGTCCAAAAGTGAAGCAGGGATTCCTACGGAGGATCCCATCACTGCTTCTTCGATCTCTCCTGTTCATTCTCTCACTTATGTAGTAGATATTTTTGACTCTTTGCATTTTGTCATAGATCCTTCGAGATTCTCTTTTCTGAATTTGAAGAGATCAGTGATAAGTTTGACAACTTTATCTTTTGCTGACACAAACTTACTCATACCTTTTTTGGTTTCAACGAGAATTCGCTGTCGTTCTTGGAAAAAATTGATTATCTCAAAATTGTCAAGATCTGTCACCCTTGCACTATCCATTCAACTCCTTTACAAACACTGGCTGACCCTTTCCGCTTCTTTGCTTGTTCTGAGGATAAGCTATGCTTATACTTAAAAGATAGACGACATCAGATATTTTTGTACCTTGAATTCTTTACCCATGTTGACGGCTTGTTATGATCCACTATACAATGCCTCTACCAAACTACTTCTCTTTTTTGCATTTGCACACAACTCGTGCCATCAGAAAAACAGTTAATTTGTTTATATTTTCTAGACTTTGAGCATAATGTCTCTTCGACGTCAAGCCAGGACGAAGAGGTAGAGTCTAGAAGTATCAATGACAATATGTAGAACTGGTGCAGATTTAAACCTGGATTTGTTCTCTTCTTTGTTCGATTTTCTGCACTCCAAATGCCTCTTTGGGCTATTCTATATCGAGAGAGAGAAATCTGTTACACCTTCATTTTCTACACTAGATGTGAAGAAGCACTTGCTCGAGACATTGGGTTAAGACAAGGACAGATAAGTTGGTGATAATGTTGTGTCAAGCCGTTATCATACATAGGCTTGCATACTTTCATCGGGATGGTCGGTTACTGCTTCAAGGACGAGAACAAAGAGCACCACCGCGACACGATGAAAAATATTTCTGGGACTATGATCAGCAATGGTAGGGAAATTTTGATGCTGTTAGGAGTCGCTGATACGAAAAATAAAGTCGAGCTAACTTACATGAAATAGCCTCACTCGAGCACTAGAGTTCAACATGTATAAGTCTCAGCACCCTTTATCTAACACGTTTGCATGTTGTCTTCATGCTATGCTCGCTTCAGGAAAATATAGCTCATCTCTCATGTGGTTGATGCAGACGGACATACAGAAAAAGAGATCAGATTAACTTTAGAATTTTCCTAAGGACCCACGACACGACGCTACAAGACATTGAGAACATTTTCTTCTTTAAATAGATCAGACAATGCCCCCACTGCAAACGGAGATACTTCAGTGGCGAGAACGGCAGCCACGAAGTTGAGCCTGACAATACATAGAGCAGAGCGAGGCTGATACTCCAAACGAGCTTCCGTGCAGAGGGCAAGACTCTCCGAATGCTACAGGTTTTGCCACTCGCCGATGCTCAGGAGCACCAGGTCCGATAGAGCTCTTCATGTAGAAGTTTAACGACATATGTGCGGCAGACAACATACCTCTCCACACAAATAGCAACTGTATTGCGTGTACAATATCATCTCACACCATAGCACTTACAATAAACTAAGAGAGGACATTTCTAGAGTACGGCAACAGTATACTGTGTGGCAGACTCTATTATGTAAAACAATGGTGGAGCATAGCACCCCACACTATAGCACTTAGAGTAAGGTAGCAGAGCACTCTGTCAGAGTAACGTAGTAGTCTATTGCGTGGCAGACTGTATTATGATATAAATTCTCGTTTTATGAGTTATGTCGTCTGAAGAAAGACATGAGAACGTCACTTTATTTTTGTAAGATAACAAGCAAAACGGGACTCCAGGCAGCCAAAACCATCGCATTAGAGACCCTTATCCCATCGCCGTATTTGTCTCGTGTTACTTTATTTTCTCTCCATGCGAAAAATAAAGAAACCCAAAAGACAGCTTAAACAAGAGAGGGTGAATATGCATGCAACATGAAGATAAAGAGGATAAAATTGCAGTGGAATAATGCAGATGGAGACAAATAGAACGAACATATGCATGCAAAAAGACGTTCTCATATGAGTTTACGTGATACAAGTATAACACATGAAAATATCTTCAAGTTACGTTCTAACAAAAAAACAATTCGAGAAATGAGTATATACTAGTATTGGAAAATCTGTTTGAGGATTCGAGAGTAATACATTCATGTTGTTGACATGCATAAATTTACCTCCTCCATGTTAGTACTTCAGATGGAGGAGGTATTAATGCATACTTCAATCCTTCTTCTTGGAAAAGTTTGTTCATAGATTAGTACATAAATAAATAAATAAATATTTATATTTACTCAAGATAACAGTTTTTATATCAAAAAAGATTTCATTTTACATACCTCGCTTATAAGTATTGTGATAGCAGCAGCCATGTGTAGCCAAGTTAACTAAACTCAATTCTAGTTATTTAAATTTAACTATATATATTTAATAAACTTTTATCACTTCTTCCCTTCTTCTCTCATATGTATCTTCCAGTACTTTCAAAGGCCATTGTGTGTAAGTTTTGTAATCTTTTTTTCGTCCATTATATCCCAACAACAACAAATCCACTTTATCACACTTGTCTTCTTCTCATGCCACTTTCCCAAGGCATTTGGATGCATATACAATGATGATTAACGTTTAATATATAAAACAGTTAATTAGTGAAATTAGTTTGTTTCAATGTTATACAAAATTTGAGAACTTTAATTGATCGATTGAAAATAATGACTTATAATTGAAAACTGTGAGTATCTTATCAGATTATGTTACTAATGTCAAATTTGTATACTTCAAATTTCTAAATTACATATTATGTCACTCGTATTATCATCAAGAAACAATTCAATCTATTGAGGCTACTCTCATCAAATATATGAGTTATCTGTTGATGTCTATCTTTGAAGCTTCATATTGACCATGAAAATATACTTCAGATCATGTGATCTCATACATAAAAACTTTTTCCTCAAAATATTCCTTGTGCAAAACTTGATCGGTACTTGATCATGGTCATCATTTTTGTAGATGATGTATGTCTTGGTTGTTTAGCCATATCGATTAAGAAAATCCATATCATATCTAATATCGAGCTCGAAGAACATTTATAAAGTGAAATTAAAAATTATTATATTTTAATTCACTTAGTTGACAATCACTTGAGATGTTGAGGTGTCTATGACTCAGATTGCATACCATCACGTTTGTGTAAAGACCTCTTAAATTGACCGTTTGAGAACTATTCCATATTTACTTGTCCAATGGCGTATTTCTCATCTAACATTTGGTGGTCCAAGGAGTACAATGGGAATCGGGTTAAAAATTAAGATATTAGATTACTATACATAGTCTGACTTGCACACAAACAATCTTCTCACGTATAAAGGAAAACTTAATTAAATGCGGGAGAAAAAATGTAGTAAAGATAATTTGTGACGGAAGGAAGTATGACTCTATGCATATAATGGCTAGATCATATTAAATGATTACAACTCATTTATGGCCCTCCAAGTTTAGAATGAAGCTTTTAGGCGCAAAATCTTTCTCATTGCAGTGTGTTCCTTAGGGGGGCATCTTTTCTTTTTTCTTTTTCTTTTTGGTTCGCCCACGGACAAAATAAAAGTTTCATGTTAAGAAAAGTACAACAGTATTTATCGATTTATAAAATAAAAGTTTCATGTCAAGAAAAACGCTAAAGTATTTATCGGTTTTTTCCCACCACCACCACTCCTAATATCAGGAGTGGTGGTGAAGCATGCATATTGACCCTTTCCATTTTCAGATAGAGAGGGTAGCATGTTACATCAGTTTATACCTAACCCTTCTGTTAGAAGGGTTAAACAATAATTTAACAAACATAATAAATTAATACCTACGCGATACGAGGACAAAAATTTATTACTTATGAAGCGCGTACAATAGATTATAGATTAAGTCCAGATCTAGGCGTAACTCACGGTTCATGTAACACTTAAAATTTACAAGATAATATAAATTTATATTCCAACTTAGTGTAAATTCTGTACAGATAATATAAATAAATATATATATATATATATATGAAAAAACAACAGATAATATCGTATAGAAAAATATAAATAAATCAAAAAATATATCGGAAGTATTCCTCGAGCCCACTCCACCCTGGAGCTAATATACTTTCTATATATTTTCCTTGTTTGCTCACTTGTCCTTTTCTCATACCATGTTCGTCACTTGTTGTTGCATGACTATTAACCTAGTATGCATGCAATCTTAACTCAGGAGAATTTCTGCTCTCTTTTTATTGTCAGAAAGGAGTAAGTGTTAGGTGGAAATTCTATACAAAGTTATCAAGAAAATAAAAATTTATATTTAAATATTAAGTAATAATTACACCTAGAGTTGTGGACGATTCAGACATAAGCCACAAAGAAAACGGAGAGACGTGCTTCTGCAACTACAAGTGTGAGAAGTGAGCTGATCGAACACACTTTCTTTAATATTTAATTTACTATCTAACCCTTTTCTACATAAGAGGTTAGGTAATAATTTAACCATACATATTTACCTTTTTTATCAAAAAAAATAAATAAATCACAATATGTGTTAATATTTTTCTAGAGCATGCATATTCACCCTTTCCACCCTTGCATGTTTAATTTATTACCTAACCTTTATGTTGGAAAGGGTTAGATAATAAATTATTTGAACCAAGGATTAATGCTACTTTGAGAGCAGTGCCTCAGTTCTATGATTCCAGAAGAGCGTTCTGCTCTGCTGTGCTTATGGTTTCTCTTCGGATCTTGCCGCGGCTCCTGGTTCTAGTAACATTTAACATTTACTGAAGAATTAAATTTGATTCTTTTTCACTTTATAGTGTTTATCTAATATATTTACATATCTGTAAAACCTAAACAGAAACCTCAAAACATAAGTGATTTTTTTTTTAAAAAATGTCTATAAAATGGTCCTTGCGTCTTTCTGACCGGTAAGCGAATCCAGTCGCTATATTATCTCCTCTCATACCCTACCCGTGTGTGACATTATAGAGACGATATGCAACCTTAGAGCTACTGATAGCGAGACTTAGCCTCGGTGGTCTTCTCTTCAGGGCGTTAGTTGCTTGTCCTTTCGGGTCCTTCTTTCCCTTGTTAGGCTTGATGAGGTCTTTCCATCCGTTTGCTATTCATTGTGTCGCGTGTTTCTCTTGTCTTTTCCCCAGCCACGTTTGCTTAGCCGCTTGGCATGCATATTGGACTTGTTTTTTCATCTCTCTTGTATCTTTAAGCTTAACATTAATTTCTCAACTAACCCTTTCGACGCGAAGGGTTAGGTGATAAATTAATATGTGAAATTAATTTTTATTTCAATATATTCTTTCATTTATATCCCCAGAAGTGCTTAACCTTGCATTTCACTTATGGGTTTTTTTCTTACGTCATCGTTGTATCGAGAATGACTAATATTTAACAGTAAAATTTAATTTTAATTTATATTGATATCTAGTCTAGTTTTTTCATATAGTATTTATAATATTCTTGATAATATATAAAAAATAGAAGTTCCTGAAGTTGATCGAGCATGCTTATTTGACTGTTTGTCGGAATATAACGAATAAGTTTTAGTTAAAAAAAAATTCATCGAACCAAAGTTTACTAGAGATTTGGGATTCTGAGTTGACATGTCTCCCAACTTACGTGAGGTCCAGTTTCTATCCGTTCAAATGCTGGGACCATCTTTGAGGCTTGTTTTAAATTGTGGACCGCATTAGTGACAGCCCGATAGATGAGTTTAAACTCTTTTGTGAAATAGTGAACTCGTGTCATCATGTAAAGTTATGGAGAATATGTCATTAGAGAGGATTTTGCTATTAGAATTTCATGGCGTATTGTCTATGGCTTGATGAAACAATATATCATAAAATCAGACTAACTAGGATATTCACGCATGGAAAGTCGAAATGCGTGAATATCCTAGAAATCGATAAGAAAATAAATGAATGAATATAAAATGATGAATTCTCGATAGCAGGCTCCTTCACTTCTACTTTTCCCGACGAATGAGTCTATGATTCGCTTGTGGGTTATGGCAATTATGTGTTGCTATGTTCGCAACTTCGGACAACTTCCGGAAGTGTTATCATAGTACAGTTAGAGATTCATTACCACATAGTATAGAATAAACATAACACTAAGTCTTACATCTTTTTTGATACAGAAAATGCTCAACAATCAGATGTAATAGGCAGTGGAGGAGAATATTAACTATAAATTATTCTACCACCTAGCAGTGCGAGTCTATGGTAAAATAAACATGAAGTTTATCTTTACAAAACCTGATAAGTTCCATCTGATTTATGCATCTTGTTAGGGTTGGTTCAGGACCTCATTTTATCCATACTGTACTAGAGGAGAAAAGGAAGTTTCATGACTCTATCCAATATTGTAAAACTCAATAGTCTCTGACCGTTTCAAAACAATATATCAATGTGTTTCCATTGCTATATTGAGAGTTTTAGTTAACGAGATCCATAAAAAAATATTTATAATAAGTGATGTCATCTTTTCTACGTTAATTATATGTATAATTTAATATTTATCAAAATTTAATATTTTGAAAAGAATTTTATAAAAATTTTGGAGCTAGAGATTGCAATGCTTAGCCCTAATTTCCTCTTCACCCTTTGGGTCCCTCTTTTCCCTTGTTTGGGTAGTCCCATCCGTTTGTTACCCAGTGCGTCGTCTTCTTCTTGAAAAAGTAAAATTACATAAAATAGAAAGATAAACTTGAAACTAGTTCGCACAGGTTACCGTCTCACACCGAAATGAAGCCTAGCAGGAGTAAAGCCAGAGGCCCGGCGAATCGCTTGTGGATCGAGAAGCCGGGACGGGCAGTGAGCCTTTCCTGGCCTCCTGTCGAGAACAGAAGTGCAGACTGAGCAGGAGGACGAGAGAATGTGCTCGACGTGAGAAAGCAGAGGAAAGAAGTGTGCACAGAGAGCAATGGCGGAAACAATTTTGATTAGTACCAGTACATCGTACGCGCCGGCGCTTTCACGCCCGTTCTCTAATGGCAGTGGATGTAGAAGGAGCAGCAACTGTCCCTCTTCTTCCGCCGGTGTTTCTGATTTGCGTTTACCCGCGGGAAATCGGGTTCCTTGTGTAGGAGGACGAGCTCGGATCACTTGCTGGAACGACCGTCGGGAAGCTGCTCGTAAGGCGTTGGAAAACGCTCTAGGTAATAAGAAGGAGACGTTTGAGAAATGGAACGAGGAAATTAAGAAGCGAGAAGCGGGTGGGGGTGGTCCGAAGGGCAGGGGTAGAGGTTGGGGTGGTGGTGGAGGAGGTGGTGGTAGCGGTGGTGGAGGGGATGGCTCTTCTGATGGAGGCAGTAGTAGCAATGAGAATAAATGGGAAGAAGCATTGCAAATAGCATACGCTTTTGGTGGATTGACTGCCCTATACCTAGTTCTTACCCAAGGCAAAGCTATGGTGGCGCTCCTTATGAATTCCGTTCTCTGGGTGTCCCGTGGTTTCAAACGCCCTGCTCCTAGGCGTCCAGTTGTTACTGGCGCTGATGGTGGGAGCGTAGCCGACGAGGTTAGAAGAAAATGGGGTTCAGATGACTAAAACTACAATTTATTTCATGAGGTGCAGGGAATTTTACGGTGGCCATTCAAGCGCGAGCGCTTCTTGAATTAATTTGCAAATGTGTAACAGGTGAGATCTAGATAGATTTTCGGGTCTTAACAGAGGCATAGTTGCCTGGGATTTTTCTAGTTCCTAGATTTCACTCGCATCCCACCCGCAGAGATACCAGATTTTAGTTTCAAAGCTAATCAGTAATCAACGTCGATGCATTCGTTTCTTCATGGTTTTCGGCCGCATGAATTATTGTTTTCTTTCTGTGAAATTGGTTCTCTCAGTGTTCTTGGGTGTAGACCTACTCACTAGCTACAAGCTGCATCACTGACCTTTGTGCAGCAAATTGTTTGTATATTCTTTTGCTGGGGCAGATGCAGTTTACGCGCGCACATATCTGGGAATATACGTATGGGAGAATGGAACTAAATATGTTCTTTTCGCGTGTATCTTGCAGAGCAGGCTGAGTCGAAAATGTGAGGCAACCGTTCAAAATCTTCATAGCGCATATAGCTCATCATCTTCTTATGTACTAACATCAGGGAATGAAAATCGATAGGATGAATGCTTCCGACGAGGCATAGGGATAATATAAGTAGTACATGTGTAAATGCGTGTTATGACAAAAGATATGGCGCGCATAAATTGCATTCTAGCCCCTTTTTTTTTGCCTGGCTGGTCGTGCTTTTCACTCGCCACTTCCTGCTGCTTTTACTAATTGTTCTTGAACTCATGTACACTTTTTTTTCTCCTTTGTGGTATGATAATCCCATTCTTTGTTCGCTATTGAGGCCTTTTACTTACTTCACTCGTGTTGTAAACTCCACTTTCACGATTTCAGTTCTGTATTAGTTTCTTCATTCGCTTCCATCAGCTTTGCATTGCATACTGTACTTGTCACTGCACATAGTTGTTTGTTACTGTATTTCTGGTTGGTTTAACTGTACTCTGGTTCGCGCTCGTCGTCGACTTATTACTTCTGATTTCTCCTACTTGACCCCTTTTCTGGTGATCGTTTCTCTGGTCCTATTCGTGTTGGTTAATATAACACACCACATACTCCGTGCATCGTTCAGCTCTACTCACAGTAGCTGTGGCTTCATTAGATTCCATTTTCTTTACTGCGTTAGAAACCGCACGCGCATAGATTTGTTTGCGCTGCATTTTGTACTTGTCTTGCTTTGCACTGCAATATTATGGAGCACCATCCCCGACAATGTGCCCAGTGCCATACATTTCCGTTGGTCCCTCTCGTGGTTATACATTTTCGGTAACTTGAGGGTTTAAAGTTAGCGCACATTCAAACACCCCTTTGTTACTTACTAGGTATGAAATTGTACGCTAGATTTCTTTTAGATGAACGGAGAAAGCAATGAAAAGAAACAACATTCGTTTTCCTCCTTTTGTGTGATTTAAAGTAGATTGTCCTCGTGTTATGGTGTCCCAAATAGGGTCCCGAGGTCACACCGATAGGGTACCTTCGAATTGAGACCGCCCATCGACATAACTAAAACAAGCGTGTCAAAACTAAAACAAAAGATTCTCTAACGGCCAAAAGGAAAAAGGCCCTAGTTTTGTCTCGAGCAGTGTATCGCTGTAATTATTTATTTTTTGATTTTTGATGTTTTGAAGATTATAATAAATTTTCTATAATATTGAAATTACACGGTTGAAACGTACGTCCAAAGTGAACAAAAGGTAAATTAGATACAGATCGTGGTGGTTTCTTGCCAGTGTTTCCGGAAGGATGTAAGAAACTGACACGGCCTCTTGCCTGTAGTCGTATCACTCAGGTCGGTTGGAGACGAATATTGTTCAAAGGTTCCAGCTTTTACACGCTCTAGTAAACTTCTAAGGTCATAGCATTTGGGACAAATTCACCCTATAACCTTATCTCGAAAAGCCCTGGA
Source organism: Asterella californica (assembly GCA_036924285.1). Lineage (NCBI taxonomy): Eukaryota > Viridiplantae > Streptophyta > Marchantiopsida > Marchantiales > Aytoniaceae > Asterella > Asterella californica. The sequence continues at coordinate 161,826 of JAYKYS010000018.1, read as the reverse complement.
GACGTCAACTAAGAATGCTTTTTGTACCTTTGTAAGAAAACCGCGACGCAATGAATATCCAGCGGATGCAAAGACCTTATCACGCTTTTCAAGGGAAAGAAGGACCCGAAGGGCCAAGCAACCAACGCCCCGAAGGGAGGAAGAACATGGGGGCTAAGCCCCGCTGTAAGCGCTCTGAGTACCTTAAAAACGATCACGGTTTTACGACTCCGAAGGGAATTAATTCCACTCGAAAAGCTTGATGCTGACGCGAGCGAGAACGAAGCGGCCTGCCTCCTGGTAAACAGACCTCCTAGAAGTGCTCTAGGCGTTGTTTCTTTAAACCCCCAGTGCGGGGGGTTTAAGAGGAGGAAAGGGAATAGTTTTTCTTTTCGCCCGTGTACTTTGGTTTGAAGAGACTATTTTGGTGTTCCAAGACATTTTTCAATCAATACACAATAGTTTACTTTGAGTGAATTACAGATTCTAAAGCTCTTAAGCTCTTAGAGAGTTTTGATTTAAATCCTTACTTGACAGATTCCGATCATAGCAAAAAAGTGCAATCAGCAAAAGGATTTCAAAATCGCCGGTTGAAATTCATTTCATCATTACCCGACAGTGAACCCGCAAAATGAGGTACTGCTATTACCAGGAATATTTCTTGAAGCACGGGGGGTTTAAGAGTCCTTTCTCAGTGTGCTTTACTTCAGCATCTTCCCTTCACAACGTGCTAATTTGATTTGGCCGATTGCAGGCAGAAATTCTGTTGTTCAAAACCGTAGGTGGGATTGCAGTTTGTTATAGAATGGGTTGAGTGAGAACTGGTCATTCGATGAAAGCCAAAGCAATGAAGCTCTGAAACTTGATTTTTCTAGGTTACTTTCATCTTCGAATACGATTCACATTCTAACTTAGAAAGTTAAAATGTCTCTCAGAGCACCTGCATATTCACCCTCTTCCAAGTTCGGAAGAGGTGGAATATCTAATTTATACTTATCCCTTCCGGCAGGAAGGATTAAGTATAAATTAAACGCCTCACGTATTAATGAAATTGTTCAGCACAGTGCTCCGTACTTGTACCCTCTGAAGCGCGAGGATCCAGACTACGCTTATGGGTTTTTGCCTACTCTGTCCGTGTTTTCGAGGGATATATATTTACATCCCGGTTTTCACGTTTGTCTGTTTCCGCTCCCCGGCTAGAACCTCCACTGCTATGCATATTAACTTAGAAAGTTATTCTACATGTTTGAATTCAAATTTATCTAGATAATTTTGAATTAGAGCGCATGAAATTTATTTAGAAAATCTTTACTCGTTAGGATATTTTATTTTGACCTCATGAACTATGAAACATGTTATCTTCATGTTACGAAGATAACATGGATGGTGGAAGATTCAGTTTTGTTTTCATAATTAGCTGAGACACCTAGATTCATTATATATTACGTTTCATAATAGAAAAATAGCTTCTACGGAAGGATGTATGACACTCGATGTGATGTCATAGAGAAGACATTGATTTATCATTTATTTTAATTGGTCTGTATATATATTTTATATTTATCAAGACATATGTCTTTTTATTTCCTTTTTCCTTCTAACGATAACTTTGACAAAAATGCAGCACGTGAGGAAATACCAATAGGACATGTCCAGGTTTCTTCAACAATTAAAATCAAATTGAAAGATGAGAGTGTATAATAATCGTTAAAATGATCTTCTTCTTTAAACTTTAACATGTACCATGATGTGTGAAACAAGGAATCCAGACTAAAGAAAGATTATTTTTTTCCAACACTCATCTTTAATCACAAACATCATATTCATTTGAGCAAAATGCGGTCGGTGCAGATATGGTATGATGGGTGTTCAAGTTGTCAAGTACAACAAGACTGAGAGATCAGTTTTTGTTTTGTGAATCTCGTAATCCATATAAGTTGAGTATATAGTTAACCCTAGAGCTTTAGCTCAAGGGTTGAGTATATAGTACCCTCGAGCATTGTCTCAAGTGGTACCAGAGGTGGTTCTCGCACTTCCGAGCGGAGTTCGATTATGGTCTTTTTTTCACGAGGTTTTGACATCTGGATCTCATGCTTAGAGATCTTTAGGGGTTGGACACGTTATTTTATTCTGTTCGACCGGATCCAATACTGGTTTTCATCAGCAAAAATGCTCTATCGTCTGCACACCTTATCCTCTTCGTAAGATATGCGTCTGTACACCTTAGGTATTGTTGAGATGCTTATCCTCTTCGTAAGATATCTGTGTCTCTCTTGCCTCAAGGTAGTGAATCCATACAATTCTATAAAAAAGTGATCTGATTCTTAGACTTGTTCATGTCTTCGGATTTTTATGTGTCTCTCGTTACAAAAATGCTCGACCGTCTGCATATTCTGGATATGGCTGAGATGCTTACCCCTAATAAGATATGTGTATCTCTATGATCTCAGAGTAAGATATGTGTACCTTTCTGATCTCAGGTAATGGAATCCATACTGTCCTAAAAATAATATATATTGTCTCGAAGACACTGATTCATACTATGTCTATAGTCTAACATTCAATCTTTTTGTCAGATTTTGTATTCATCTACCAAGTGCAATTCAAAACTCTAATAAAAGTTCTTAACTTAAAAATAAATAAGATTTGAATATCTAGTTAACACAAAACCACAAATTCTATTCATCTATGTATGTCAATTTTGGATAAAGGTAAATCATATTGCATGGGTATTTTTTTGTAAAATGCTATTATGAATGAGTTTTAGATCCACTGCTTGTTTCCTTATAATAGTTTAAGTAAAAGATCAGAAATTCTGAAAGTTACAAAAGGTTTCATGACACGGAGGCAAAATCGAGTAAGAAGATAACACAAACTACAGTACTTCTTCTCAGTAAAGTTTAAAAGAAGAAATATGACTCCCTTTCATAAGCACCGGGAAAACATTATCGGTCGGTATCGGGTTTCAACCTAGAAACCTCAAGGACATGAGGAGACCGAAACTGAGTAGCCGTGGAGTTATATTCATCTATATTGCAAAAGTTTTCACATTATAGGTTCTAAGTGTGAGGAGGTCATATGATTCCTTAAAGTTAAATATGCATGCAATCTGAACTTTTGGGAATTTGTGTTCTTCTTTTGTTATCAGAGAATTATATAAGTGTTAAATAATATATATATATATATTAAATAAATAAAAATAAAATATTATATAAACATTATTTGTTAGCTCATGTCTGGAAACACAAAGAGAGCAGACAAAAACTCATAAGTGTAAACTGGATCCTCGCGCTTCAGAAGGTACAAGTCCAGGGTACTGTACTCATGAATATATAGTTTTAATCAGACGTTTAATTTAATACCTAACCCTTCTTACAAGAGAGATTAAGTATTAAATTAAACGGATATGCATTTCCCCTCTTCCGAACTCGAAAGAGGATGACTATGCATGCTTAAAAAATAGGTTAATCTACTTCCTAAAACAACGAAACTGTGCAGTTTACAATGTGAACACCCCATGATACTGCAGTCTACCTTAAATAACATACCAGACAGCAGTCGAATTGACGTAATTCTCATGAAAGTAGAATGGCAGACTGCAGTCAGCGAACTGTTTGATTGGGTGTTACCAACTCCAGTTTGTAAACAGCCCATCAAACACTGTTGTTGGTAAAGCTCTAGTAACTGAGGCTAAACTTCTTCATCATCCTTACGCAGCGAGCAGTAAGTGACCCGATGAAGTACTCTCCGAAAGGTAACCAGCAATACCACTGTCTAGCTTCTTGTGACCAGCTTGACTAACTTCATAGGGTCTTGTATGCAATCATACAGTATGAATCCCGCGGTTGTGTTGACAATATATTTTGCCGTATCAATGCATGCTTCCAGCCTTAAGATCAAATGATGGTCTTCTGCTTGGAACTATATACACCACAAATGGGAATTCTTTTCGTCCATTCCGCTGGCCTGATTCTGAACAGTGACTGTAGTTGTACTTGAATGCAACGGACAGTATGATTTTTTTCTTATGGTCAGCAGTCAAGCGTCGGGTAAATGAGAGATACCTGATTGAATTTAGATTTCATGTTTGTGGAAGAAAAACGCAGTTCAAACTTTAGGCGGGAAGTTCTTTTCTACACATTCTCGAAGAGTTCTGAAGATCTGCTATCGACATATCACGAAGAATAAGCAACTCACTTCCAGGATTGTATTGGTACATGGGAATGGCAGATCGGAAGGTAACCCCAAACAGGCAGTGAGCCCGGAGAAGTACATATATTCATATAACAAGAATGGCAGATTTTATCAAGGATCACGCTCTAGCATTTAGGTAGCTCGCAAAGACCCGGCGAAGTGTGAATTACATAGTAAGTAGCAAAGGTGGCAGAATGTCGCGGTAACTACCTAACTTGCAGTATAGAGTCCCCTGTTCGTAACCAAACGGTGTGCTGATGGGAATGTGTAATGCGGAGCATAGTGAGTAGTAAAGATGGGTGTGAATGTATGCTGTCTTCAGTTGTGAAGATAGCTCATGTCTGTAATCAAAAGGTGTACCCTGGAAAGTATAGCTCAGTACATCTCCCAGGTATGGAGATGTCTTATATTTTTGCATCTCCATACCTGGGAGATGCAAAAATAAGACAAGTACAATATGCAGTGCGGACAAATCTGAGATTATGCGAAGTGTATCATCTATCAGCGAATAATCTAGCGAGTTATGAGAACGAGAGTATCACATGAGTATATCTTGGATACGCAGAAGAAGCAGTTTCGAGAGAAAACAGGAACTTCTTCCACACAGTTAGGTTACCCCCAACAGTTTTCAACTCAAGGAACTAAAAAGGTAAGTAACAAAGATGTGCACTAACTTGGTGCAAGAAGGCAGCGAATGTATATTGATACACGGGTAAAGCAGCTTTCAGAGAAAACAGTGACTTCGCCCGCACATTAAATGTAACCCCAAAATAGTTTTGAACCCATGTAAGTACAAGGTGAGTAACGAAGAGTGGTAATATGTATGTTGACTTGGTTTGAGAATTCAGCGAATGAATATAACCGAGTTCAGGCCAAGAGGAAATGTGTAGGGTGAGCACATTTCCAAGATGGTACCCCTGGTGGAAGTAGGACAAATGACAAGTATAAAACGAGCTGAGCGATCGTTAATAATTGAGCCAGCAAACGCGACAGCTAGAGTGTCAACCCAGAGGAAAGTAGAGGATAGAAGCAAATCTCCGAATGTAGCGAATGTATATAACCGAGGTCGGAACAATGGGAATGTCTAAGGTCTAGCACCTTCCCAGAGACGGTACCCCAGGCATGGAAGTGCAGGAGGAGATGGCAAGCACAATATGCGGCGCTTAACGATCTACATGTATTGCTATTCTATTGTCCTGTCATAGAGCAGTAAAGTGCATGAAGAGCGAGTTAATCTAGGAAAGCTCGCTAGGAAATGACAAGCATTGACATAAAGAAAACAGTTTGCATCATCTGAAGAAGCACTCATTAAGCAGCCGAGCATAATCGAACCAGTATTTGCACAATCAGATAGTCAACCATGATAAAGAAGGTTAGAGGCAATTTTCTGAACAAAGGTCATGGACACATCTGTAGGTAATGAGTAGGTGTGCACTCAATAACCTAACCACCACAAGATACACGCGGAGCACGCAGCATATGCACCTCAACCATTAGCACATGAGTATAACTGAACGATGCGTGCCGTATGCTACCGACTGTTAAATTAGCCCGCAGAATATGACCCAGCGAAACGATCACCAGAAGTGGGGGTCCAAAAGGCGAAATGCAAACCTGTTCACTCCCAGGATATGTGAAGACAACTACTGGAAACCTCTTGATCTTCAAAATGGTCGACCACAGAACTTTTACCTCCACATCGTCGGATACTTTTCACGTTTCATTTCCACATTCAGTGTAGAAGTAGTGTTCACGTTTCAGTTCCACAGTTCTATCATCATCGTCTATCTATCTATGCTTTGATTTCTAGAACGTATCGCGTGCAATCAGGAGCAAGTTTAAAGATATGGTTTATACAACAGAAAGGCTGGCTGGTGCACCCGGAGGCAGAAGCCTCATTCCCTACTCACACATTCACTCAGGTTTGATCCTCATCGCCTTGACCATCGATGGCCAATAACCCTAGAGACTCGGCCCAAATACGTGAACGACTACAGATAATCCAGCGTTCTAGAATTTGAACTGTCACGTTCATGCCAGAACCACACTAAAAGTTAAAAACATAAGTGTGATGTAGATTGCCTCAGCTCAACCCGAACTAAGAGCTTGTTTCAGATGTTTTACATGGCACGCTCGTTACCGTCTCCGGATGCTGAAAGCATATGCACCGAACCCAACGTTCTAAAAGTTGAATTGACAGGTCCCTGAAACATAGCTGTGATATCAACATTTCAAGTAAACAGGAACCAACAGCTTGATTAACTAAACACGGATTGCTGTTCCAGTTTAATACACAATTACAGCAGGCTCAAGTTCTGTCTGTACGTGTTGTGTACTACTATATACGGTGCATTTCATGAGGTGTCAGTGGGGTGCATACCAAGAAGCTTCAAACTACGATATCTGCATTTGTCTCTTCGTTTATCTTGAATTTAGCTTCGTTTGACACCTCGGAATCAATATAAATAAATATCAGACACATGCCACTTGAAATGGCAGCTGACAACAGCGTAGACATTGAGCCCTTCAGTGGGATCACAGTCCTGTACATAAACTTAATGTACGCTATAGTTTAGTGTACAACTCGAAAGTAGAACTCTTATCTCTTAGTTAGCGAACAACTACAGCAGCACCAAAATAAATGTACACGGCTGCCTTCGGGAATCAACCAAAATTTTAAGATACAGAGTACGATTGATTCTTACAGAGAGTATCAGGTTTTCTTGGCAGTCTCCACCGAGGACTTCGAAAGTACTTCAGAAGTAGATGTCAACGATGGAGAATGGTGACGGTAACTTTCAGACGGAGAATCTTTTATCCACTTGTGTGTTTTGGAAAATTGAACGTTTTGCGACCTATACTGAGACTTACTCGACGTTTCGGTCGACGGCGGTTCTGACTTCGCTTGCAAGCCTCTCAGGACCCTCATTTGCAGCTGATTCATGGATTCTCTCCCTCTCGGTACTTCGATCTCACAGAATCTTTGGACGCCCTCACTGAGAGCCGCAGACTGTAACGAAAGAGCCTCCCAGCTCTGTTTGACACCAAAAGCCAGTGCGGGAACTGCATAATTGAGAGTGATCTTCGACGCGCCCCTGCCGGTCCACAGCACCGTGTTGTACGGAAGGCATGTCAAGCCGCTTGCTGGAAGGCCCACTCCAAATCCGATCAAAGTCACTCCCACGCTGAACCCTGCTCCACAACCCGAGCCCACGAATCCCACAGCTTCAGGCCCGAATCCTGGACCCCATCCAACGCCGCACCCCAAACCGACGCCCACTCCCCAGAATGCACCGAATGTCGGATGCACTGGATTCCATCTCTTGTACCTCCGGAAAAGATTCACGACCGTCATCTCCTGGTTTCCTCAAGTATCCTTCATGTCAACTACCTCGGCTCCTTTCCTCTCCGCATAGCCAAATCGCAGGAGGATGATCACGGTATACCTCGCTTACGGATCGGCGGAGAATCGAGTGTTGAGGGTGACACTTCTCCCTCTGCAGAGAAATGTTGTGGAGGTGAATGCGCTGGTTCTCAGAGCGACCGTAGAGCTGTACTCGATCCGAGTGATTACTTCCATTTGTCCAGTCGAGCGTCAGGGCCGAGGAAAACCCTGCAAAGCTCTCTTTTCTTTTGGCCCCGAAGGAGGCTAAAAGGAACTTGCAGACGATGTTTTGACGTCTAAGGCCAAAATAACAACTGCGGGGATTCCTGTATACTTGTCACTCTTATAGGATAACATTTTGATGTCTACAAATCTATCCTTTGTCGTGCCTCGTACACCTTCTTGATATCTTCCTTCAATGTTGTATACTCGAGTGCGTTTCTTTACATTCACAGTTGATTATCTAAATTAAAAAGTAAAAGGATTTCCTCTGGTGACAAAATGGTCACCCTAGTTTGGAAGTTGTTCATTTTTCTCCACTTTTACTGTGTCATACATAGAATTTTCCTACTTCGGACGTGGATACCTTTCTCGGTAGAAACTCTTGAACTGGCCATGTCTGTCACTCACGGATAGGATATCGTGTAAACTATGTCTGACCTGAATCAGGCTCATCGTGCGTTATACGTGTCCTCCATATGATTAAATACACAGGAATGCCAAAGAAAGAGTTCTGCGAGAATCGTTCGGGAGAAAGTAATTTTTCCATGAAATACCAGTCACTTCTACCTAATAAATACAGTTTCTAGGCATATATTCCAAATTCGACGGTCTTGTGAAGCCCGAAGTTACAAGAGAGTCAGGCGCCATAAAAGGAAGGGAAAAGAAGATCGGGAAAAGAAGATCGAATTGGCGAAAGAACCAAGATGAGAACGGAGATGAGGAGGCTCCTGCAAGAGGGAGGCCGAAAGAAGTAGGAGCGTCGAACGCAATAAAGAAGAGAAACGGAGGAAAGAAGGCGTACAAGACGTGCCAAAGTTGCTAAGGGTATAGCCATATAACAACTCATAGCATGTGTAGGAACCAGACGACAAGCAGCATACAGCATACTCAGAGCTTGTCTGTTTCTGGGACAGCTATCGACATAGATTTGTCACGCTATCGGCACAGACTTCTGAACTGAAGGCACAGGAAGTCGGTTCTGTAAGAAATATGTAACCCAAAGTCGTGCGAGAAATAATGGAGCACCGATAGTGAGAACACTAATTAGTTCAGTAGTTCTCAACCTGCCCAGCATCAGGCAGTTACATCTTGAGCAGACTCCAGCCTTACAGTTGGAGAAGTCCATTGAAGGTAGGGAATCGAACTGAATAGACTTGGGTTTGTGTAGTAGACGAGGACCCCACGACATATGCAGGCATACTTACTCACAAGGACAGTTCACTACTTCTCTCAGGATGTTCAGGCTTGATAAAGAGGCGAGCCAGCTTTACCTGCAGTTTTGTGCTTTTCTCACTCTTAAGAGTGTTTTACGGACTCCTCTATTGCCTCTAGGAAATTCATCGAAGTGCAAAACTGCAGATATAGAGGCACTTTTGCTTCCAAGAAATATATCTTGATACTCGAGAAGAAGCAGTTTCCAGAGAAAACAATAACTTCTTCCACGCAGGTAACCCCAAATAGTTTTGAACCCAGGGAAGTACAAGGTAGTAACAAAGAGTGGTGTACATGTGCGATCACATGGTGTAAGAAGTAGGCGAATGTACATAACCGAGGTCGGACCAATGGGAATGTGGTATGTAGAGAGAGATTTTCGGAGATGGTAAGCGGTGCTTACCTACCTAAGTGCATTACCGATCTAAGTGTATGGCTATTCTACTGTACAATTTTAGAGCAGTAAGGCAAAGTGCATGAATATGCATCCCAACTCACTGTCGCCCGTGAATAACGAGTTATGTAGGAAATGACAAGCATTACCTAAAGAAAACAGTATGCATGATCTAAAGAAGCAATAATCATCTGACGAAGCCATCCTTAAGTAACCGAGAATAATCAGTCCAGTAACCGCAGAACCAGATTCTCAGCCATGAAGAGGCAAATCTCTGAGCAAATGTATCTGAACGGCTTCCCAGAAATGTTTTAGGAAAAAGGTTATAGGCTTCCCAAAAGTAACTGCTTCTTTTGGGAAAGGCTTGTTCCTCTGAACCTTCTACAAAATAAAACAAAAGCTTGCATAGTATGATCCCTACGTCACCCTAGAATCAAAATCTCCATAGATGATCTCGTAATATTTCTTTGCCACTGATAGGATCTAAAGCTACAACGACGTGACAGTGAAGGAATTTTTGACGTGGAAGATGCAAAATATTTCTCTCATGAGAAGGTGGTCGACGAAGAAATTCACTGGAAACTTCTGACAGAAGTGTGTAGCCAGATTGCACGGACCCAAAAGAAAGGTGGACCTCTTCGATGCACACCTACTCATGAGATGATATTGTAGGGACTAATTCTGGATTCGACTTGATGCAGCTGGGTGAAGGGCTATAGACTGATCGGAACGAGTGGCTTGCGACAAAAGGAAGAGCAGAGATCCTTACATACTGCAGCTGCACGCTGGAGTCGGGTTGACGTCTGTTGTCATCTGCAACCTGGGAGTACGAGTAAAGGAGTACTCGACAGACATTGTGATACTGATAAACTTTCAGTCAAAAGAGTTGCATCGCAATCAAACAACGGTGTGAGAGAAAGGTGAGTTTGGATCCTGACCTTGGCCTCATGATAGATAAAGAGTTGCGGCGGAACAGCGGTGTGAAGGAAAGGTGAACTTGGTCCTGAGTTCACCCGCTATTCCACTTCTCGGTAACTGTTAGGAAAATTTCGAGTTATAGTGGTTGATTCTGTTCAACTTTCAGGGCGCTCCCGATCAACTCTCAAGTCGAGCCGTCTTCGAAGATGGGTTGCAATACGCTTACTGAATGATCTTATCTACCAGAAATGGCTTGGGTTTTAGCAGGGTGAGAGAAAGATGAACCCGGATCCTTGAGGTCGATCAGCTTTCAAACCGGAGAGTTATTGTAGTTGAACATGGATACCAGATTCACTTATCTTTGATTCTAGCGCAAGCTTTTTGACAATTTTAGAATATAGCTGGCAATGGTTGATCCATTCACTCGTGTGTTTAACTCTTGCAAGCTAGAGGTGCAAGTAGAACAGTAGTGGATGACTTCCTGTACAAAACATCTACAAAAGAAAGGAGTTAGAAGCCGTACTTGCAGTTTTGAAATATGATTTCTGCTCGTTAGTGCTGACCAATGAAGTTCGCATTTTTCCTACTTCTCATACCGTCAGAAAACCTCTGATTGAAGAGAAAGAATAAGCTTAAACTCCATCCGCACAGCATTTCTCTTTGCATGTGAGGTATAAGTACTTCCCAGTCCTTGAAAAGTACTGGATTGAAAGAACTGTATTCAGTATCAGAAATCAACATTAGATCCGGATTTGAACATTCAGAGTACCTGTAAGATAGTGTGACTAGAACGGGCAAAATATTAAAAGCTGAGATGCATGGGCACCGTGACGTTTCACTCAAGCAAACAATGACGGTATTGTCGGTTAAATACATCTTGACAGTAAAAACTCTCTCCTTAGAAATGAATAAATTGCACCGCGGATTTTCTTTCAATCATGTTACTCAGAATGTATGTCTAAAATGTAAGGAAAATGCTATACAATACCGAAAAGGAGTGGCTTGCAACAAAGGAAAAGAGCGATCCTTAACATAGGCGACATCGTTCATGCCCGTTGTCATCTGCGACCTGTGACTACGAGTCAAGGAGTATTCTGGCAGGCCTCGTGATATTGATATTAAACTTTCAGTCAAAGAGTTGCAGCGCAATACATGAAACGGGGTGAGAGAAGGGTGAACCTGGATCTTGAGCTAGACCTCGCGATACTGATAAACTTTGAGTCTAAAAGTTCCAAAGAAATGGAACAGTAGTGAGAAGGAAAGGTGAACTTGGGTCCTGAGTTCACCCACTCTTCCATTCCTTGGCGAAGTTTTGCGTTATGGTGGTTGATTCTGTTGAAATTTCGTGGCGCTCTGGTTCAACTCTCAGATCAAAGCTTGACATGTAGCGTTGTGAGAGAAAGGTGACCGGGATCCTGAGTTTGACCAAAGATTTATTATAGTTGGAAAAAGTGTGAATCCGGGTAACAGATTATCCGGGCTTATCCTCCGTTCTAGCGCAAGGGGTTTTGACATTCCCAAAAGCTATATAGCTGCGGATGGTTCAGTCACTCCGTTGTATAACTCCTGAAAGTTGGAAGTGTAGTGGCTGATTTCCTCTCCAAAACATATACAGAAGAGAAAGTTAGAAGCAATACCTGCAGTTTTGAAACACAGCCAGAACATATACAGAAATAAGGAGTTAGAAGTAGTGCTTGAACTCTTGAAATATGACTTCTGCTCTATTTCGCATGTTTCTTAATTCTCATCTAGTCACACACCTCTAGAGCTTAAACTCCACCCGCACTGCACTTTTCTTAACATATGAGGTATATGTACTTGCAGACTCTTTTGCGGAGTAGTCCTGGATCGACAGAAACATTTCAGTATCAGAAATAACAGTAGTTGTGGGATTCGAACATTCTGAGTACCGTTGTAAGATGCATGGGCACTCAAGCAAACAATGACGTAATGTAAGTTCAATACATCTTGACAGTTAATACTATCTCTTTACAAACTGAATAAGATAGTTTTGCATTGGATTTGTTATTTAGAATGTATGTCTAAACTACGCTATACAGTATCAAGAAGGGACATAATCTTGACATACGGACATCCTTCACTCCGTCGTCATACACAACATGTTACTAAAAGCTCGTGATATTGATATTAAACTTTAGTGCAATAGCGGCATAGCAATAATACTACGGGGTGAAAGAAGGGTGAACCTGGATCATGAGTATGATATCTTGATATTGATAACTTTGTCGCAGTGATAAACTTAGAGTAAAAAATAGTAAAATAATGAAAAAACCGTTTTCTTGGTTGAAAACCATTTCAACCATGGAAACTATTTTTTCATTATTTTGCAATTTTTTAGAAAGTGAAACCTTAGTAGCATTCCCCATCCCCATCCAGTTCTAGAAAACTGAGATGTAGTCGTGTGAGCGAAAGGTGAAATGGGATCCTGAGTTTGATCAGCTTTCAAATTAGAGAGTTATTCCAGTTGGAAGAATGGAAGACTTCATTCTACCGCAACGCTTTCTACATTTTCGAAACCTACATAGATATATAGATAGCTATATAGAAACGAAATTAGAGAATTCTCACCAGTAATGAACCGTGCTAATAATCAGTACATGTAAAAGTGGAATACTAGACCTCTAATGTGAAGGTAAAATTAATGGATGAAGAACTCCAAAGATGTGATAGAAGCAAAACATGAGAATCTTGGTTAGATAAACTTCAAAAAGTTTAACGTTAATGAGTGCAGAAAGAACAAGATCTAGTCTAAGATATAGCTCTTGCGTATGCAACCTGCGGAGAACAGATTATCATATGAAACCTCTTGACAGAAAAAGATCACCACTACGACTGACTACCACAACTACTCATGAGGTCATATAAGGATCAAAACATACGGTGAATTCCGCGTAAGACCGGGAGATTTTGTACTATGAAGGTACTGTTCTCTGTCGGGTGGAACTTGCATTTGATGTGGAAGTTCTTCCAACAAAGACCTATCAACCTATTTAATCACAAAAGACTAGTTGCCAAAACATCGTACAAAACAATATCTAACATGAACACGTATCTTCTGAATCTTGAACATGTTTGCATACCAAAGTTTCTCCGCGTTAGAAAATTGGTAGAATCGTGGGAGGTAAGCAGCTTTCTAATGAGACACCGAAAGACTTGCTTCGTTGTCAAAATCTACCCCAAGCCACATCATGCTAACATCGATTTCACCATACTTGACTTTTTCACCCTGATAACTCCTCCTCACCTAGCTTTAATAGAAGTAAAACAATCTTCCGTATTAAGAGAAAATGGCTCTCTAATGGAGTCCTGTCAATGATCCCACACAGACGGGGCACTGCGGAAAGAATCATCTCGTAAACAACTAAATGGCTCTGTCTTCTATCAGATCGAATTTCAATGTATCTTAAGTCTCTCGAGATTGAAATTCAGAAGAAAATCAAAGGTGCTTTGACGGATAACAATACCTGAATGTGTAGGTTTTCAGACAACTCAATCATGAGAAAAAGCTCACACTACTTGGTTCACGTTTTCAATCGGTACCACCGGTTTCGCTCAGAGCTAGAAAAGAACAAGTCAACGTCTGTTTCCTATGAATTCCCTCGTGATCACATCACTCGACCACCATTTCTTCTGAAGTATCGAGCCTACCGAGAATACGAGTTGCGGGGCTGCAGAGCACCCTTCGCTTCTCCTGTAAAGTCTAGATCTTGAGCTAGCAGACTTACAATCTCTACAACAATTCTCTTCTCAACTCTTGGAGACTACTTCGCAATCAAGCAAGAGACTCTACAATCATGTGTGAAGATATCAACACATTCTGCATCATCTGTCACAGAAGGAAAGGAGGTGTCTAAAGCTCTATCTTCCCTCGATATATATACCGCTCTCATGATCAATAACGCTCTCCGCCTTATGGTTCAGTTGGCTCGTTGTGGTGGAAATGCTTATTAGCACACAATATATGTTTCTCGAGAATTCATTGTCATCCAGTCACGCAAATACCGTGAGTTGCAAGTACATTTCTTGCAGGTACATTTCTCGTCGCGGTACTGGAGTGAACTTTTAAGTCGCAGATATTAACGAAAAATTCAAACGACGGCTTGTTATATGGCTGGTTACCAAGAATTCACTGTCAGTGAGTCACGCGAATATAGTGAGTCACCAAGTACATTTCTCGTGGGACTGGAGTGAACTTTAAGTGCAGATATTAACAAGGAAAATTTTACATGATGGTTTGTTATATGGCTAGCGCTGGTTAGCAAGAATTCACTCAGTGTGTCATTGAGTCACTTAAGTATGGAGTCACAAGTACATCTCCGGTGGGACTGGAGTGAACTGAACTAATGCAGATACTTATAAAAATTTACAATGATGGCTTGATATATATAGACGGCTGGTTACCATGTCACATCAGGTACGTAGAGTCTAACTTTAGAAGCAAAACAAGAAGGGTTTATTATCACTTGTTATCATTTTACTTTCAATGATTTTTAATTTAACTGACCATTAAAGGAAAAGGAAACATCATCAATATAAACCATATGCGCTATTCCATCTCCACAGTAAACATAATCATCACAAGAGTATCTGATATCATGTGTCTTGAACAAAATAAATAATACTGAGAAACAATAGTAAAGTCATTTCATGATCACATCATTTGATTAGAAGAAAGAGATATTATTGTGAAGAGAACAAAGTAATTAATGATCTTGACAAACAAATTATATTTTATCATTTTTCTTGGAGAGATATTAATAATTTTGTAGAAGTTTGTTATTTTCTAAAATAGCACTATGTATTATATCGTGTGGTGTAGTGGAACTTCTTTGCACCTCTATCTTACTTAGTAGTAAAATGCTCCTACTCTCTATCCCTATAATAATCTCTATCCTTTTCATCATCAATCCCATAATGAAAACTTCAACGTTGGAGTGAGGACTCGAGCGGTCACTCCTTCACTACAATTTAGATAATATTTTCAATCCAATTCTTTTTGTAATATCTCTACGATATTCAATTTTTGGCAGTTAAAACATATGTGAACAATGTTTGAGTAAAATATCCCTTTTATAGACATGATATAAAAATCTCCTACTTTTCATAAAGTAAATCTCTAAGAGATGTTAAGAATTATTAATGATAAATTTAAAGCTTAAAAGGATAAACGTATAATACGGGGATTCAAGTTTAGTTTCTATGGAATTCTAATAAAACTTCTCACAGGTACCCCAGAGCATTAGCTCGACTGATACGAACAACGGTTCTCAACTTTTGGTCATGGTTCGATTCCGGTCTCCTTTCCAAGGGTTCTGACGTCCATATCTCGTGCTTGCAAGTTGGGTACATTAAACTATGTTGGTAGACCAGGTTCATGAGATTTCTAATTTCGTTAGATATGATATGGATAGTGGAATCCATGCGATCATATAGACAAGAATTGAATTCTTAAGTTTTTCCATGTCTTCATACTCTAGATTTTTGTGTTTACGAGACACTGATTCATACTATATCTATCATCAATCATTTCTATCTATCTATTCTTTTTTGGTTTCTGCTGTAAAATGTACCGTAATTGGACATGTGGGTGTATATTTTAATTAAAAATTTCTGAATGGAATGATTAATAATTAAAATTGGATGACTATATAGATCCTGTAGTCCTTGACAAGCCTAACATTTTACATTTACGCTTTATCATCTCAATCCCGTGATTTCTTCTATGGGTAAAGGTTGTAGTAACCCTAATATAACGTTATGCCAAGAGAAAAGTCCAATTCCTCTCCTATCCTAAATGTTTTGCTTATTTTCAAGAAATCGATAAGAATTCATAATCCTATCTACAAAGATCTTGATATTTCCTTGGAGTGGTTGTCATCTACCAGTGAGATGTTTGCAGCGGACGGGAGTTCCGGTGCGTATGTTTCCTCCAGACGTTCAGAAGCCAAACAAGTTTAGTTTGGAAATTCACATTTTATATTTTTCCAAATAACCTCTTTTCTATTCCTCAAAGATGACCAGGCAGCGCCGGCCTTGTAAACTTTATTCAAACGCCAACCAAGAAATACAACGCAATTTGAGTGATCTACCAACTGGTGGACATTGACAGCCTAGCGACCCAAGGTACCTGCCAAGCCAACCCTACCAGTTCGTTTGCGCCCGCTGCTTTCATGTCC
The DNA here is from genome assembly GCA_036924285.1 of Asterella californica. Taxonomy (NCBI): domain Eukaryota; kingdom Viridiplantae; phylum Streptophyta; class Marchantiopsida; order Marchantiales; family Aytoniaceae; genus Asterella; species Asterella californica. The sequence continues at coordinate 145,325 of JAYKYS010000018.1, read as the reverse complement.
ACCTGCCAGGTTGCCAAGCCAACTTGTAGAGTAGACGTAGCGCTGCTCGTGCCTTCTTTGCCAGCCTTTCCCGTACGTTACCCAGCTATGTTCCACGTCATCATTCGACCCGAGAGTCGGTGCGAGACTCGTGAATGGCCAACGATGTTCGACCTCAGCATTCTGGGTTGGACCACGGAGTGACCAAGGCTCGGAGAGAACCGAGGTTCTTTGTAAACTCAACCGGTAGAGATTTGAGATAGCCGGTTGGAAAAGTATTTTATCTCAAAATTGTTACCGATAAAATATAACGGAGAAAGACAACTTCTTCGTAATATATTAGTATAAACCAACATGCAAGTGAAGAACAACCGACTACTACTTGCTATAGTCGGAGATTTACCATGTACCCAAACAATCCAAGCCTTGCGGAGTTCCCTGACGCTAATAAACCTGATAGACCTTGTCTAAATGTAATTCCTCGATCCAAGGTAGCAGTAGGTACACTGTATACCATATTGAGTGTGTATATTTAGTTAAAGTGATTATGAAATTAGTGTGAATGACACTAATTCAGGTGTAGCTTAAATTTTACAAAGATTAACACTATTCAAGGTAAAATTAAAAATTGAATATATAATGTTAAAAATATAGTAAGCAAGATTTGAATTCAAAACCTTTACAAATTTACTCAATTAACTAAATTAAAAAGTCTGATTGACTTGATGATGTAATCTGAAACTACGAAATCAACTGATAAAAAAATTAGAAAGAACATCCAGAATAAAATCTAAATGACTGGTTATTAGCTATTTTATTTTTAAAGAAAAAATTCGAGTTGTAAATCTTTTTATTCATATATTTAAATATAGATAAAATTAATGTGTATTATAATAAATACGTTCTATCTTTATTAGTGTGAAACTAGTGTGTATGACACTAATAATTATGGTATTCTTCACAATACCCTTGCCGAATTAGCCTCACATAAAATACGGTATTCAGTGTAGAAAGTTAGAAAGAACAGTCGGTGCGCGTAAAGATGTCGTTTTATCAGTTATGCGTGAAGGAATGAAGCGACGTAGTTATACAGAGCTCCTGACTATGTCCTCATACTGCAACAACGGTAGTTCTTTGACACTGGCGGCCTGAAGTGCAGTGTGGGAGCCGTTTCCTGTAACGGCCCTATTGCGTCTTTATACTCAACTAATCCTTCGATCTGGATTGATGCATGCATTAGACCTGCAATAGGTAAAGAAAGATTAAATGGCTAAGGGGTTCTAGAATCTGTTTTGCACCTTACGACACATGAAGTCTGTGCCAAACTATCAAGATCTTACTTCTGAAAGTAATATTTGGCACTTCAATCTACAGCGTGCTGAATATGCGGAAAGCAAAGAGACTGGTGGCTTTATTGCACTCTACCTTCTTTTCCGTCACCTTTGGTGCAGTACGGCCGCTTAGGGGTCATATTGCACCAACGCATTTATCATTTGACGTGGTATAGTAGTAACTGTATTTAAATCTTTAACCTTAGTTACTTCCTCTTGTTAAAAAATCATGCTATGGTTTATCCGAAGTGTAGAAGTATACATGTATATACGTGTATACACGTAACCCTAATGTCCGACTACCTTGAATTGTAAACTCTGATTAGATACTAACCGACCACGTACTTTTATATCCCAGTTTGTTGAACCCAAAATTGTTCTCATTTACAGACTTATACAAAATATGACTGGTCTCAGTCAAAGATGCAGAAAAGATCGATATCTCCCCAAATACCTTTCGTGGCCGTATTGCACTAGAAACTTACTGTTTCCGGCTAACCTACTGCAAAATATAGTAGAGTGCAAAAGAGCCACCATAGTCTTCATACCTACCGGTAGCATAGTAGTCTATTGTTTGTATACTTTCATCGGTGACTGTTGTTGGTTCTTATCACCAAAGGTAGTACAGGCTATAAGGACTCAGCAAAAGAGAACAACCACAGCACCTCAGTGACCACTGACAGATTGATTTACCCTCGCTCTCCTCTCACCCGAAATCTCGACTATAGGTAGTAGTTTTGGTTCTTTCCTTTTCTTGTTTATCTTCTCATACTAAGGGCCACTTTTCACTGCAAACCGACTCCCTGTTTCCCCCGCTGACTTTCTCCCCTCGCCCACCTCCCATCGAGGAACTACAGGTGAGACTTGGGTTATCACCTGGGTTATGAGCATCAGGGAACTCGTCCGTGTCAAGGCTGGGATAGATTTTTCTGGATACACGATAAATCTCCGTCTAAAGTAATCAATATGTAACGGAGGAAGCACAATATCATCGCTGTGAATCTATTTTCTGGGTGCGTGTCGAAATTCTCGGTTTTACTCTTTGTTCTCTTTCTAAGACTCTAACTTTTTTGCATATTCGCTAACTCTTTTCGTAACCTGAAAAGGTTAGGTCATAAATTAAAATAGTTAAATTAAAAATACTTCTATTTATTCAGAATAGAGATCTTTATACCAAGAAAAAGATTAATCTCCATAACTTGCTTGTGGGTTTTGTGACTGCAACGACCATGCGTAATCAAGTTAACTAGGTGAGGTTATAGATTTATAATTTCCTGGTAAATCTCCGACTATAGCAAGTAGTAGTCGGTTGTTCTTCACTTACATGTTGGTTTATGCTAATATATTAGGAAGAAATTGTCTTTCTTCTTTATATTTTATCGGTTATCATTTTGATATAAAATACTTTTCCAACCGGCTATTTCAAATCTCTACCGGTTTAGTTTACAAAGAACCCCGGTTCTCTCCGAGCCTTGGTCACTCCGTGGTCCAACCCAGAATGCTGAGGTCGAACATCGTTGGCCATGCACGAGTCCCGCACCGACTCTCGTTCGAATGATGACCTGGAACATCGCTGGGTAACGTACGGGGAAAGGCTGGCAAAGAAGGCACGAGCAGCGCTACCTGTACTCTACAAGTTGGCTTGGCAACCTGGCAGGTGGACATGAAAGCAGCGGGTGCAAACGAACTGGTAGGGTTGGCTTGGCAGGTACCTTGGGTCGCTAGGCTGTCAATGTCCACCAGTTGGTAGATGACTCAAATTGCGTTGTATTTCTTGGTTTGAATAAAGTTCACAAGGACCGCACTGCCTAGTCATCTTTGAGGAATAGAGAAAAGAGGTTATTTTGGAAAATATAAAATGTGAATTTCCAAACCCTACTAGTTTGGCTTCTGAACGTCTGGAGGAAACATACGCACCGGAACTCCCGTCCGCTGCAAACATCTCACGGGAAGATGACAACTACTCGAAGGAAATATCAAGATCTTTTTAGATAGGATTGTGAATTCTTATCGATTTCTTGAAAATAATCAAAACATTTAGGATAGGAGAGGAACTGGCTTGTCAAGGACTACAGGATCTATATAGTCATCCGATTTCAGTTATTGATCATTCCATTCAGTTCATGAAATTTTAATTACAAATATACACCCACATGTCCAACTAACGTACGTTTTACAACAGAAACCTATAAAAAGATTTTGAATATAGAATGATTGATGATAGATGTAGTATGAATTAGTGTCCAGGAAGCACAAAAGCCTAAAAGTCGAAAGACATAGACGAGCTTAAGAATTCAATTCTTGTCTATAAAATCGCATGGATTCCACTACCCGAACCCTAAGATCAGAGAGACACACATATCATATCTAACGAGGGGATAAGCACTACAGTAATACTCAAGGTGTGAAGACAACCAAGTAAATGATAACAAGTTATTAGAAACCCTCTTGTTTTGCTTCTTAAGTTAGACTCTACGTACCGGATGTGACATGGTAACCAGCCGTATATATATATTAAACCATATATATATATATATCAGCATATATAAGTATCTGCACTTAAAAGTTCACTCCAGTCCCACCGGAGATGTACTTGTGACTCACCATACTTAAGTGACTCAAGGACACACTGAGTGAATTCTTGCTAACCAGCGCTAGCCATATAACAAACCATCATGTAAAATTTTCCTTGTTAATATCTGCACTTAAAGTTCACTCCAGTCCCACGAGAAATGTACTTGGCAATGCGAGAAATGTACTTGGTGACTCACTATATTCACTGAAAGTGAATTCTTGGTAACCAGCCATATAACAAGCCGTCGTTTGAATTTTTCGTTAAGATATATGCGGCTTAAAAGTTCACTCCAGTCCCGCGACGAGAAAAGTACCTGCAAGAAATGTACTTGCGACTCACTGTATTTGCGTGACTGGATGACAGTGAGAAACGTATATTGTGTGCTGATAAGCATTTCCACCACAACGAGACAACTAAACCATAAGGCGGAGAGCGGTTACTGACCATGAGAGCGGTATATATATCGAGGGAAGATAGAGCTTTAGACACCTCCTTTCCTTCTGTGACAGATGATGCAGAATGTGTTGATATCTTCACACATGATTATAGAGTCTCTTGCTTGATTGCGAAGTAGTCTCCAAGAGTTGAGAAGAGAATTGTTGTAGAGATTGTAAGTCTGCTAGCTCAAGATCTAGACTTTACAGGAGAAGCGAAGGGTGCTCGGCAGCTCGGCAACTCGTATTCTCGGTAGGCTCGATACTTCAGAAGAAATGGTGGTCGAGTGATGTGATCACGAGGGAATTCATAGGAAACAGACATTGACTTGTTCTTTTCTAGCTCTGAGCGTGAACGTGAACCAAGTAGTGTGAGCTTTTTCTCATGATTGAGTTGTCTGAAACCTACACATTCAGGTATTGTTATCCGTCAAAGCACCTTTGATATTCTTCTGAATTTCAATCTCCAGAGACTTACGATACATTGAAATTCGATCCGATAGAAGACAGAGTCATTTAGTTGTTTACGAGATGATTCTTTCCGCAGTGCCCATCTGTGTGGGATCATCGACAGGACGCCACTTAGAGAGCCATTTTCTCTCAATACGGAAGATTGTTTTACTTCTGTTAAAGCTAGATGAGGAGGAGTTATCAGGGTGAAAAAGTCAAGTATGGTGAAGTCGATGTTAGCATGATGTGGCTTGGGGTAGATTTTGACAACGAAGCAAGTCTTTCGATGTTTCATAGAAAAGCTGCTTACCTCCCACGATTCTATCAATTTTCTAACGCGGAGAAACTTTGGTATGCAAACATGTTCAAGATTCAGAAGATACGTGTTCATGTTAGATACTGTTTTGTATGATGTTTTGGCAACTAGCCATTTGTGATTAAATAAGGTTGATAGGTCTGCAAGTTCCAACCGACAGAGAACAGTACCTTCATAGTACAAAATCTCCCGGTCCTACGCGGAATTCACCGTATGTTTTGATCCTTATATGACCTCATGAGTAGTTGTGGTAGTCAGTCGTAGTGGTGATCTTTTTCTGTCAAGAGGTAAATGAGGATTTCATATGATAATCTGTTCTCCGCAGGTTGCATACGCAAGAGCTATATCTTAGACTAGATCTTGTTCTTTCTTGCACTCATTATCGTTAAACTTTGTTGAAGTTTATCTAACCAAGATTCACCTGTTTTGCTTCTATCACATCTTTGGAGTTCTTCATCCATTAATTTTACCTTCACATTAGAGGTCTAGTATTCCACTTTTACATGTACTGTTTATTACCACGGTTCATTACTGGTGAGTATTCTCTAATTTCGTTTCTATATAGCTTTCTATGTATCTATGTAGGTTTCGAAAATGTAAAAAGCGTTAGACCCATTCACCTTTCGCTCACACTGGATGGGGAATGCTACTACGATTTCACTTTGTAGAAAATTGTAAAATAATGAAAAAATTGTTTCCTTGATTTTCAACCAAGAGAACAGTTTTTTTCATTATTTTACTATTTTTTACTCTAAGTTTATCACTACATAAGAGTTATAAACTCATGATCCAGGTTCACCCTTTTCTCACCCCGTAACCCCGTAGTTTTATTGCTATGCAGCTTAGTAACATGTTGTGTATGACGACGAAAGTGAACGATGTCCATATGTCAAGATTGTGTCCCTTCTTGATACTGTATAACGTAGTCTAGACATACATTCTAAATAACATGACTGAAAGAAAATCCGATGCAAAACTATATTATCCAGTTTATAAAGAGATAGTATGAACTGTCAATATGTATTTAACTTACACTACGTCATTGTTTGCTTGAGTGCCCATGCATCTTACAACGGTACTCAGAATGTTCGAATCCCACAACTACTGTTATTTCTGATACTGAAAGGTTTTTGTCGATCCAGGACTACGCCGCAAAAGAGTCTGCAAGTACATATACCTCACATGTTAAGAGAAGTGCAATGCGGGTGGAGTTTAAGCTCTAGAGGTGTGTGACTAGATGAGAATTAGGAAACATGCGAAATAGAGCAGAAGTCATATTTCAATAGTGCAAGCACTACTTGTAACTCCTTATTTCTGTACATGTTCTGGCTGTGTTTCAAAACTGCAGGTACTGCTTCTAACTTTCTCTTCTGTATATGTTTTTGAGAGGAAATCAGCCACTACACTTCCAACTTTCAGGAGTTATACAACGGAGGACTGAACCATCCGCAGCTATATAGCTTTTGAGAATGTCAAAACCCCTTGCGCTAGAACGGAGGATAAGCCCGGATAATCTGGTACCCGGGTTCACACTTTTTCCAACTATAATAAATCTTTGATTGAAAGTTGGTCAAACTCAGGATCCCGGTCACCTTTCTCTCACAACGCTACATATCAAGCTTTGATCTGAGAGTTGAACGAGAGCGCCACGAAAGTTGAACAGAATCAACCACAGTAATGCAAAACTTTTCAAAACGTTAGCCAAGGAATGGAAGAGTGGGTGAACTCAGGACCCAAGTTCACCTTTCCTTCTCACTACTGTTCCATTTCTTGGGAACTTTTAGGCTCAAAAGTTTATCAGTATCGCGAGGTCTAGCTCAAGATCCAGGTTCACCCTTCTCTCACCCCGTTTCATGTATTGCGCTGCAACTTTTTGACTGAAAGTTTAATATCAATATCACGAGGCCTGCCAGAATACTCCTTGACTCGTAGTCACAGGTCGCAGATGACAACGGGCATGAACGATGTCGCCTATGTTAAGGATCGCTCTTTTCCTTTGTTGCAAGCCACTCCTTTTCGGTGCAATTTCTTCATTTCTAAGGAGATAGTTTGAACTGTCAAGATGTATTTAACCGACAATACCGTCATTGTTTGCTTGAGTGAAACGTCACGGTGCCCATGCATCTCAGCTATTAATATTTTTCCCGTTCTAGTCACACTATCTTATACAGGTACTCTGAATGTTCAAATCCGCATCTAATGTTGATTTCTGATACTGAATACAGTTCTTTCAATCAAGGATTACTTTTCAAAGACTGGGAAGTACTTATATCTCACATGCAAAGAGAAATGCTGTGCGGATGGAGTTTAAGCTTATTCTTTCTCTTCGTTATGTATTTTCGAAAGTCGATAGGAATGTGTTTGATGTCCTGAGGCTTTTCCTGAGCATCGTTGAAAACAGTTTGAATAATTTGTCTGTGAGTGAATAACTTACTATAAATGATATCTTGTGGTCCGGACGGGCGCTGTCCGACAGGGGACTTTGTTTTGTCGACAAAATAAAGTAACACAACAAAACGAAAAAACAGTCCGACAAAACTTTGGTAAATTTGCCCTGGACAACCGCCATTGACGGTATGAGAAGTAGGAAAAATGCGAACTTCATTGGTCAGCATTAACGAGCAGAAATCATATTTCAAAACTGCAAGTACGGCTTCTAACTCCTTTCTTTTGTAGATGTTTTGTACAGGAAATCATCCACTACTGTTCTATTTGCACCTCTAGCTTGCAAGACTTAAACACACAGTGAATGGATCAACCATTGCCAGCTATATTCTAAAAATGTCAAAAAGCTTGCGCTAGAATCAAAGATAAGTGAATCTGGTATCCATGTTCAACTACAATAACTCTCCGGTTTGAAAGCTGATCGACCTCAAGGACCCGGGTTCACCTTTCTCTCACCCTGCTAAAACCCAAGCCATTTCTGGAGATAAGATCATTCCAGTAAGCGTTCTAACGTATTGCAACCCATCTTCGAAGACGGCTCGACTTGAGAGTTGATCGGGAGCGCCCTGAAAGTTGAACAGAATCAACCACTATAACTCGAAATTTTCCTAAGAGTTACCGAGAAGTGGAATAGCGGGTGAACTCAGGACCAAGTTTACCTTTCCTTCACACCGCTGTTCCATTTCGCCGCAACTCTTTGACAGAAAGTTTATCTATCACGAGGCCAAGGTCAGGATCCACACTCACCTTTCTCTCACACCGTTGTTTGATTGCGCTGCAACTCTTTTGACTGAAAGTTTATCAGTATCACGATGTCTGTCGAGTACTCCTTTACTCGTAGTCACAGGTTGCAAACAGACAACAGACGTAAACCCGACTCCAGCGTGCAGCTGCAGTATGTAAGGATCTCTGCTCGTCCTTTTGTTGCAACCCACTCGTTCTGATCAGTCTATAGCCCTTCTCCCATCAAGTCGAATCCAGAATTAGTCCCTACAATATCATCTCATGAGTAGGTGTGCATCGAAGAGGTCCACCTTTTTGTTGGGTCCGTGCAATCTGGCTACACACTTCTGTCAGAAATTTCCAGTGAATTTCTTCGTCGACCACCTTCTCATGAGAGAAATATATTGCATCTTCCACGTCCATAAATTCCTTCACTGTCACATCGTTGTAGGCTTTAGATCCTATCAGTGACAAAGAAATATTACGAGATCATCTATAGAGATTTTGATTCTCGGGTGACGTAGAGATCATACTATGCAAGCTTTTGTTTTATTTTGTAGAAGGTTCAGAGAAACAAGCCTTTCTCAAAAGAAGCAGTATACTTTTGGGAAGCCTATAACCATTGTTCCTAAAACTTTTCTGGGAAGCCGTGTTCAGAGACATTTTTTTAGAGATTTGCCTCTTCATGGCTGAGAATCTGGTTCTGCGGATACTGGACTGATTATTCTCAGTTACTTAAGGATGGCTTCGTCAGATGATTATTGCTTCTTTAGATCATACATACTGTTTTCTTTAGGTAATGCTTGTCATTTCCTAGATAACTCGTTCTTCATGCACTCTACGCTTTCCCTTACTGCTATACAATAGTACAACAGAATAACCATACACTTAGATCGGTAATCACCGCATATTGTGCTTGCCAGCTCTGCCTGCACTTCCATACCTGGGATTACCGTCTCCGTATATGTCTTCACATTAAACATTCCCATTGGTCCGACCGCGGTTATGTAAATTCGCTAACTTCTTACACCAAGCTAATTACAACGCGCATGTACACCACTCTTTGTTACTTACCTTGCACTTCCCTGGGTTCAAAACTATTTGGGGTTACCCTCTGGCAACTGCTTCTTCCCGAGTATCAAGATATATTTCTTGGAAGCAAAGGTGCAGACTCTAAGAGTGAGAAAATCACAAAACTGCAGGTAAAGCTGGCTCACTCTTTATCAAGCCTGGCATAGAGTGGCCAAACTGAGAGAAGTAGTGAATGTGAAAAGAACAAGGTGTACGAAGCACGACAGAGAATATGATGTGTAAACATCAAAAAATGATCCTATCAGTAACAAGTATACCAGATACTGAACAGGAATCCCCGCAGTTGTTAATTTTGGCCTGACAGAACCTCCAAAACATCGTCTGCAAGGTCCTTTTCGGTTCCTTCGGGGCCGAAAGAAAAGAGAGCTTTGCAGGGTTTTCCTCGACTGGACAAATGGAAGTACTCACTCGGATCGAGTACAACTCTCCGGTCGCTCTGAGAACCAGCGCCTTCACCTCCACAACCATTTCCTGCAGCGGGAGAAAGTGTCACCCTCGACACTCGACTCTCCGCCGATCCGTAAGCGAGGTGTACCGTGATCATCCTGTACGATTTTGCTCTGCAGAGAGGAAAGGAACCGAGGTAGTTGATATGAAGGAATGCGTGAGGAAACCAGGAGATGACGGTCGTGAACCTGTTCCGGAGATACAAGATATGGGAATCCAGTGCATCTGACATTCGGTGCATTCTGGGTTCCGGCGTTGGATGGGGTGCAGGATTCGTGCCTGAAGTTGTGGGGCAGGGTTAAGCGTGGGAGTTATAGGAAAAGGAAATAATCGATGCAAGAGAGAGAAAAGTATGTGTAAGTTAATTATTTACTGAATAATAAAATAACGATAGTAGATTCATAGGTAAGGTATTTATACTTTGGTACAAAGATAGACTAGATATTTCAAAAGACAAGCGCCAAAACATTTTGAACTAGTTGTTGTACTGAAGTTCATACTTAAATAGTCTAATTCCACACTCCCAATCAGCAACTGGTTGTTGCATACTACATATTTAATCTTAATCTTGGTATGAAGTAGTCCAACTTTGGAGCCGGTAGACTCTTAGTTAAGACATATGCTATTATCTCCTGAGTAGGGCAGTACTTCACTTGATAGAGATATAACTTGATCTTTAATGAAGTGATACTGAATATCTAAACGTTTCGTCTGTCATGGAACTTGGACGTTTCTAGAAAGAAAGTGTATTAACACTTTCTTGGTTAAAATTAATAATTTTTCTCTCTCTTAGGAATCCGTAGTACTCTAAATTCTTGATTATCTTTAGTTTACATAAAATATCCATGCAAAAAGTATATCCGGTGAATATGCATGCACATTAATTTATGAACTAACTTTTTTTGTGAGAAAGGGTAGCTCATAAATTAATATGATCAATTAAAGATTATTTTTATTCATCCTGAATACTTCTCTTATAGTAGAAAGGGTTAAATTTCAACTCACAGCGATTATAGCTTTTCTTTCAGTCCGGGTGTTACGATTAGCTGAGAAGTATTTATCAAGCCAATTTCTGAGTTATGACATCAGTGTGCTAAGAGCGTAGAGCAGTTCCGGGAAGTACTTGATGGCGTAGGTGGGGTGGGTTGAAATCTCACTAGGTAGCTCGAAGGACCCTCAGTCCCTGACGCACTTGTGTGCACAAGCTTCTACCGCAACCTCGGACAATGGAGTTCTTTGAACCCGTCTTATCATCACCAGTCATGAGGCCACTACAGGACGTACATTGTATTGCCGATAAACATGGGTGAACACTCGACTCGTCTTTGGAGATGGGGTCAAGGAGGTTGGCTTCCCTTTTCATGAAAACGAGTTCAAACTTCTTCAGTTTCCTTTGTACTAGAGTTTCCATGAGTGCAGTACGTAGCAAGAGCAAGATACTACATCGTCCTTGGATAACTGCAAGGATACGGGGAGTAATTCCGAAAGTCGCACTAATGGAAGGTTTGCAGTCATTGCACAATTGCAATACTAAAGAGTGAGAGAGAAAACCAGTTCGTTTTGTTTCAGACAAGACACGGGGACAAGGAACCCCGGAACCCAATATATACTAAAGAGTGAGAGTGAACCAGTTCTGAGCACTGGCTTTTTAATGTATCCATTGTTGAGTCACGAGTTGCACAGTTATGGCCTCATAAGAAGACAATTTTTCGTCAAGTTTCAGCTGTGATCATCTTGGAAGGATATCTGTAGGGAAGATTTCAAATACTACCAACGAGATTTGCTCTGAAAGGTGGTGTCAGCTAGAAATCTATCACACACAAATGTAGTCACATCGTGGCGAGTTCACGGAAGGCAATGGAAGTGAAATTCGCGAGCAAGAAGAAGCTCTCGGAGAAGCTGAAAACACACATAAACATCGTCCGCTTCGATTGACTCACCGTATGTTTATAAGTTGGTCATCTAGTGGCAGAAAGTGAATTGTCCATTGTGTCTGGTCAAGCAAGAGAGTTTAGGCTGGCATGACAGAAAAAACATGCTCTTTGGTCGAACGTCCTTCATGGCATTCCGGAGCCCGGATCACTCTCTTTACTATTGCAAATTTTTTAAGCACCATTGCGATTTTGGGTACTGCAAATTCGCACGATTTGCGGTTTGTACTTATCCATTTGTATGTAGCGACTTTGGTTTTACCCTTGCATGTATCCGGTTACACTTCTCTGGAATTTCATCTATAACTCAAGCGCTTACAAATATAGAAGGGACTGCACTTAAAGAGTGTATATGCATGGGTGTAACGACGCTACGCATATTCACTCCATCTTGTGATGGAAGAGGTAAATATGCAAGGGTTTAATTTATTATTTAATAAATTGATGTGTTATTTAATATATTTATTTTTCATCAGGTGATTTCACTTGTAGATTTTTAACGGAGTCTCTTCATGCTATCTTTATGGATTATGTTTGGATTACCTCATGCAACTTTAGATGTGATTAATATGTAATAATTACAGCTGATAATTCTCTTCAGTTTAGTATAGAAATGTTCCACGAAGATACCAAGGGAGAGTTAATATCATCTACCGTTTATGTTTATTTCACCTAGTGATGATGGTTGGTTTAGCACCTTGGCTAGATTGACTGACTGTGTAGTGGCTAGTCCCGATAGGGTCATTAGTGTCGTTAGGGAGAGTTCTTGGGCAAGTCCCACTAAGGGTATACTTCGCAGATAGGGCTTGGAGGCTTTAGTTCTTCGAGTTGAACCCTCAAGCTCCTGGCTATGGTGGATAGTCTTGGTGAGCGCAATCTGGATTCTCTGAGACATAGAGTGGATTTGGCTCGACTTTAGTATTTGTGTAGTGTCGGTTAACATGGTGGGGTGAGTACAGATCATTATTACTTGAAGAACTGAATTCGTGAGGTGTAATTAGAGCTTTCAGGTCGTGGATTTCTGTCGGTGGTATCTCCGGAGTGTGCATATCGTTGATATCTTTGATTTGCGAGTGCGTGAGTGCGCGGAGTGGTTCTTTTTTATCGTGTGTTTGATTGTTGTGCGGATTAGTACTGTGTGGACCTATTCTTGGTCAAATTTGTGATTAGATAGTACGAAAACGCTGCTGAAATTTCTCATGACAGGTTTTTGGAGTCAATTTGAGGTCGGCAGATGTGCCTCGGCAGATGTCGGATAGGTGTTGGTCAGAAATTTTTGACGGTGATGAGTTCAGTAGGTGCACGCTGAGAAGACAATTCCAACGCACAAAAGATCATCAGATTTGGTGAAAAATCGAAAGAGTTACAAGAGAAAGAAGATTACGAGTTGTCCAAAATCTGACGTAAATCCGTCCGCATGTGTATTTTTGGCAGATTTCAATCTTTTGAAGTGCTGTTTGGGATGTGTTTTCTCCCTGTGCGCGTTTGGTCTGAGTTTCTACTCTACTCCAAGCGGAGCGGAACAGCGAGTGAGGCTTCGAGGAGCAGAGATGCGTGAGTACGGAGACGTGAGAACAGAGTGCAGAGACGGACGCGGGGCTTTAGCCAGCAAGGCAGCTTGCAGGCGTGCGTAAGCTAAGCCCAGTTTCAGTGGTGTGGGAGTGAGTAAAACCAGGTCACCCATCCAAACACTGTTCTTGAAGAATGTGCTTACCATTAGCTCTTAGCTTTGGTTTTACCACTAGATCAGTAGCTCTTGGTGTCTTCTAGGAATGCGTGCAAGCATTTATGGACTTGTTTAAGGTAGTAAGAGACCTTTTCGCACGTTCCTAGAGGAGTGATAGGACAACCCCATAGTACTAGGAGGAAGATGTTGTTGTGGTAACGTTTGTCTATATCGTAGAGACGAGTATGGAGGCAGTTGGTGCTAGTTGTCTTGGGTGAGCTAGTAGAGCTACCACGGTGATACTTTTGGAGCTATTAGAGATGTGGACATCTAGTTAGTGACCTTAGGTACATGTTATAACAATTGTGGTCATATATTGTACATGTGGTCACCGAAGAGGAGGCATCAGTCCAAGTGAGGTGGGGTTTATCTTGTGTGCATGTTTGAGTGTGGAGGGTTATCGTTTGGACTTCTTGTGGTTGGAACTTTTTCATATTCTGCTTTCGGTTTGTGCGTCACGTTTATTTGTATTGGCCCTGATTTCTGAAATGAGTTCACTCTAGTGTGCTGTTGGTAGTGAGACTAGAGTTGTGGATCAGTCAAACTACCTCTGTTTCTCTCACAATGAGGTTGGACTTGCAACCAACAGACTGTGAGAGACTACCTGGTGATGACAGGTACATGTTGCTTTACCTTGACCGTCCTAGTAGAGGATACGTGAGCTCAGTAGGAGCAGGGTTAGGTAGGTTGGTGTCGCGTATGATGACGAGGTTTTGACGCTCTGGTTAGAGCTTAGTGACACGGAGGGTTGTCATTACAGAGGTTCCGACGGAGATTCAGCTACAGTAAGCAGTGGATTCACACGGAGTGGTGTGAGGTACCAACCAATAACACCGGTCTCTAGCGGAAGACATCGGTTCAAAAGGAGACGTGGTTGGAGGTACACATAGTGTCGTCATACCGTTGTTGTAAGACATGGACGAGATCTATGAGATCACGAAGGGACCTCGACAATACTTGGATACGATGGGTATCATTGAGCTGGATGACTTCATCCAAGAGTTCGATACTTGATGTGATCTGCAGCATATGCGGAACCTACAACTGTTCACACCTTTCATGACGTGGAAAGGTTTGTTCCAACACTTAGAGGGACCGTCTATAGATGATTACCATGAGTTCAGGCAGGACTATAGCGTAGAGATAGAGTTGTGGACAACATTGGTCTCCCAACTACGTTTCTACTACTAGCACAGTTTCGGGAGGCGTAACACTTACGAGTTCGGATGCTAGTAGTAGTGGTACATCCACGAGTGGAGGAGTATCTACTACCAACGGTGCATCCACTAGTAGTGGAGCAGGCGATAGTATGAACTGGATACCATCAGGGTTTAACCTTGTGGTTCAGTTCTTCTAGTGTTTGAAGAAGACTTATCATGGTGTGCGGACCGACAAGTTGAGGAGTCTACAAGAGTTCCAACGGAAGACTAGAGAGAACCTATGCGATGCGTTTACTCGCATGAGGCGGTTGATCGGCACTATCCAAGGGGTGACAGCACAGACAGTCGAGTTATGGTATGAGATATGAGACCGAAAGCTACGTAGGAGAGTTAGAGATGCGACTCTCTTTAGAGACACCGCTCCGACGTCGACGGTTGTCTTTGGTTTGACTGAGCTGATTGAGCTCAACATGGTAGAGGAGAGGATGATGATTGCTGCATTCAACAGGGAGGTACAACATGGGACGACCACCTCTTCTCGAGGATCACAGGCTACGCAACATTGGTGGTGGTGGTGATGGTGGTGGTGGTGATAAGGATCGTGCTGATCAGTCACGATCTCAAGGAGGTGTTGAAGGACCTAGTGGGTAGAAGTCCATGCCGTCCTTCTCTAGTCAGCAGCAAGCGGGTCCTTGGTGGACGTGTGATGGTCCTCATCAGCAGAAAGACTACACACAGAGAAGAGGTGGTTATAAGACGTCTGGAACGTCTCAAGCGGTGCCAGGCAATGTGAGCATTGCGAGCGACCAGGTCATAGTAGTGACGGTTGTTTTGATCTCCACCCCGAGCTATGGCAAGGAAAGGTTGATCATGGACAAGACGGAGGAGCTTAAGGAGGCTGTGATGGTTGAGTTGGAGATAGAGGTCCAGCACCCGAGAGAAGACTAGTCGGTCCACCGTCCGCTACGACGTCAGATGCAAATATGGCTGCTCGGATTGAGCAGTTAGAGCAAAGGATAGCTAGTATGGCTATGGCTCAACGGAAATTTGGTTCGAAAATAGAGGCTTTCACGTCTTATGGAGGAGAAGGAGTTGACTTCGACTTCATGGTTGGTGTGGTGCAGAATGAGACATCTACGAGTTTGGATAGTAGTGAACCACGAGGTGCGTCTGTGGAGTTAGATCCACAATGCGGAGAAGTTGGTAGACAGGTCAGGCTTCCTCAATCATCACGTTATTGGAGACGTTGAGGACCATGTGTATGGTTCTTAAACGACCTACCGATGATATAGTGGAGTTGGAGACGTCGACATCTATGAGTGGGACTGATGCAAGTCAACTCTCGATATCTATGGATGTGACATCAAACTCGATGTTGGAGACAGCTTCAGCAGTTTTGAGAGCCTCACTATTTTCAGCCACGGATATGAGTTCATTGGGAGTAAGCTTGACTCCAGCGTTCCAATTGGCGACCACGCTCAATGAGAGTGAGGATGTAGTTATCTCTAGTGATGAGGTGGTTTAGCGAGAGAGGGTAGATGTATCCATAGAGTTGAGGATCAAGACGACTATTAGTGGTACTTGACAAGCAGCGACTGTTAGGTTAGATGAGTTCTCAACTAGACCGGCAATTGACTGTGTAGGTTTGACATCAGGTGTGGTGTTGTTGGACAACAGAAGTGGTATCTTCTGTTTGATGACATCTTCAAGGAAGATGTATCGATCGCAAAAAGTCTTGTTAGACTTTTGAGCCCAGTCGTCGATGTTGAGGAAGACGGCGTGCATTGGTTTGGGTCTGAGGAAGAGTCCAGGTGAGCTGATCTCCCTAGATATGTCTGCAGACATCTCTAAGGAGATCAGGGGTACAGTTCTACACATGACATGCTAGATGATGACGGTGAGAGTTTGACCAGATCATCCCACAGATGGTTCTATGGTGAAGACCAAAGTCATCGTTACGGCCGTGGAGTCTTATGACGTATTGGTTGGAGGTGTTGTGTTATACCTTATGAGGTTTGTGATCGACTATTGAACGGAAACAACATCTTATAGACCAGGTTGACAATCCGGTGAAAGACGTGTCAGCCGCTTACTAGTGCGATTCAGTGCTAGATTTGGACAACGGAGCCTACACCAAGGAAGATGGCATCCGTTGCAGGGTTCAGTTTGGTCATCACTTGACCGGACGAGTTATTAGAAGACAATGCTCATGCTGAGAATACTCCGATCTTTGAGGAGATGGAGGACATGTCTAGCATGACTACGGCAGTATCATTTACCTTGATGTTTCACTCTGGAGTTCGAATAGAGAGTTACAACAATATGCTGATCGATTGGTGCAATAGGCTTGGAGTGAAACCTTTATACCACTAGTAGAGGATCAGAGAGTTGTTCCTGCTACTGGTCTTGTGACCTTATCATCGTTGGATGCGACTCTTATTGTATAGCAGTATCCAAAAGAGGGTGTGTGTGTGCTAGAGCTATTCGGAGAGATCAGCATAGGTTTGACAGTGATATTGTAGACAGACAGACATACATACGAGTACAGCGATACTTGTATGTGGAGAGAGATGAGATTGCGAGACGCATCTCATTGCATCATGTGGCACGCTTGGTGCAGAGATATCTTGAGTTGTTGTTCATATCAGCCGTAAAAAGAGGATACCAGCAAGCATTACCGTCGGATATTTCGCTGTTGGGGATGCAAGATCTCACGTTTGTTGGCATTATTCACTTGGTGATAGCCGGGTGGTCATGTCAAGATCACACGAGTGTTGGGAGAGATCAAGGTGTACATGACTCACGATCTAGTATGTTTTGGGAGATGTTACGAATCTTATGACATCTTCAGATGCATCAGGTGGATTCTCTAACGTACAACTTGGAGAACGTTTTTTTATTGGGTGATGCTCGTACACAGATGATGACGAGTGTGCACCAGGTGTGGTCCTGGATGGACCGACAATGTTGTTGGATGCAGCGACAATGAGATCTCGTGTACATCGTCCACGGTTGTGGTGGATGAACTTGTCATCGAGGGAAGTGCTCAAGCGTACACATGATGCAAAGACGACTAGCGCACCTCACGGTTGATGACATCTTGGATGCAGGATGATGATCTCAAGTAGTGAGAGTCGTCGATAGATCACCCATGACAATGGTGAACCTAGTGAGACGACTTAGGGCTGTAACGACCTATGTCACACATAGGAAGTTTATCTATTATTAAGGTGTTCAGTTATAACTTAAGTGTGGAGATGTTTATTTGCTGCCTAAGTACTTTAAAGCGGCATCAAGTTAGTCATGACTAGCTAAAGTTAATTATGGTTAAACTTAGCTGTACTTTTAGACAAAATTCAAATATTTCCTAAAGAGTGATCACTACTATCTTGTCATCTTGTCTAAAAGATAGAAAGGAGGTGTAAAGTATTCCTTATCTCCTTTTTGACTTGATATTAGTGGTGAAATTAAAGTTGTGGACTTTGTGTGCATTAAAAAACAAGAAGAGATTCTACATGTCTCCTTTTTGATGGATCCTAGTATAGAGGATGGGGTGGAAATTCGAGATTCCTTGAAAATATATTCCAGAATCCTTTTAGAAGTTGTTAACTTTGAAGGAATAAGCTTGTGTGAAAAGATAAGAAGCCCATGTGATTAATGCTTTTACCTTAAATAATATCTTAGTAAAACTCGGTAAAAATAGTTACGGTTGAGTTACCAAAAGATACCAAAGGTAAAACCTAGAATATATAAACAGATGAGTATAGAAGAGCTCCTCATCCTTATTTTCACATCGTCGTAATGACAAATTGAGCAATATAGAGAGAGTGTGATATTTTAGCATGTGAGAATTTAAGAGACGTCGTTAGAATGGAGAATTTTAGTTGATGAGTTTATGGATGTGTGAATGATTGAATTTAGCATTTTCTCTTCAAGTTCATAGTGTGCTTCCATCAAAGCCATCAGAGGTGACTCTTGAGTGAAAGATAGACCCGACATGTTGCATATTCATCGATGACTATCGTGGAGGTTGAGAGATTGAGGGGGATAATAGATCGATAAGACTGCGGAGGGTTTACATGACAACGTCACATGCTTATAGAGATGGAAGACTTGGACTTGTGTGGGATGCTCAGTTACAGTAGTTGGTGGAGCTCAATGCTGATGAGAGAGAGCGAGCGATGGGTTTCTTTATGGATACGACGATAGTAGCTTTGGTGTCGAAGACTTCACGTCGTCAAGTGTTAGCTCAAGCAATGGACTTGAACTACTTGACGTGGATTGTTAGCCTTGGGTTGGTTGAGTAGCTCGGATGTGATCAATGGATGTTACTGCTTTGACACTTCTGAGCTCTTTGTCTATCAGGTTGGTGGAGACAAAGGCTGTGGAGTTCGTCATCCTTGGACATCATGGGATGCAGTATGAGAGAGTGTGGAGCTTGTAGCTAGGACTACATGAGTTTTTCACACAATGGAGGTTGTTGGTGATGAGCAAAAGAAAACTGCTCCAGAGGTTGCAAGATAGCAGTCAACGACTTCCTCTATCATCTCTAGCATGGTGATAGAAGACACTTGAGAGCTAGAGATTGGACCCAAGCTTATAAGAGAGGAGAGATGAAGAGTGCAGAGATTCCTGAAGAACTACAGGAATTGTTTTACCTTCAGTATGAATGATTTGGGTACCATGAAAGGACCAGATATATGGATCGACTTGGCTAATGAGACGTTAATCTTTCGACGTGCCTACACTTATAGTGACATGAAGAGAGCCTTGATCCAGAGTAGGACTCAAGACTTATTGGAGTATGGGTTGGTCGAGCTATCGTATAAGAATACACATCTGTCACAGTTATGTCAGAAAAAAAGATATGTATGACAACTACACATATAGATGAAGGTGTGACGACTACCGTCCTATCAATCGGTAGATGAAGTCTTATAAGTATGCCATGTTGACACCTGAAGAGATCTTTGATGCAGTGGGGTATGTGAAGGTCTTCAATACTTTGAATCTTCGAGTAGGGTATCATCAGTTGCCGGTGAGAGAAGATAAGTCCAAGACGGCATTCTGGAGAATTGACTCTCACGACAAGGATTGTTTGTATCAGTGGCGGTTCTTATCATTTGTGTTGATTTTGGCACAATTTTGGATCTTTTCTTTTATCGCATCAGTGGATAGAGCTCCTTGTCAGCTTCTCATAGGCACTTTGTCTACTTCGTTTGGACGCTTAGTGGAGAAGTTACAAGACTCAAAAAATGGAGAAAACAAGCTAGACCTCAGCTTACGAGCTTTTGACACAACTTCTGATCTTCACTTTTATCGCATAGATGGGTAGAGCTCGTTGTCAGCTTTCCATGGGCATCTTGTTTACTTCATTTGGACATCTAGTGAAGAAGTTATGCGATTCGAAAGAAAGTAAAATCAAGCTAGACTCTAGTTACTTGCTGACTGGGTATTTGAGGCTTCAGGCGATATATCAAAGACGCAAGGGGCCTGCTTCATTTATTATTGAGAGAACTTCGTACGTACAGAGACTGTTACAAGGGGGCTGCTTAAAGAGCTTGCTTGTTCATGCGACCTGTCGGTGGACGTTTTGGAGAATTGAGAAGTCCAATACATGCGCGCAAGGTGTCATCGGGTTCAGATCTGTGCACGCTACGCACAGGTTAAGACGGTTTGGGAAGAGACGGATCGGAGGATGTGTACTGAGAGAATTGAGACGCAGAAGAGAGATTTAGAGATTTCAGTTACCTATGAAGGACAGTTGGACCGTTCGAACCGTTCTGCAGTCCAAACTTGCTGTCCTTGGATCCATCGGGATCAGAACATCGAGTTCTACAGGAAATTGAAGACGATACCAAGTTTCTTCGGGCGGTTTAGGAGTTCTGAGTGAAATTGGCTCGTAGGGAAGCGCTTGCGTCAAGTTTTTCATCACCTGCGACTTAAAATTGGGTTGTTCTTCGCGATCGGTGTGCCAAGCTCTTCGCTCTTGGTGCCTACGTGACCAAGGAGTCTTCATCTACGCATAGGAGAAGACAATATGTGGATTGGATTGTTGGTTTGGACGAGGTGAGCGAGTTTGAGCCGCAAGGAGTCCATTTACGTCAGTTTTTTGCAACTTACGACCAAATTTCTTGCATGGTTTTGCAAGGGGAACTCCAAACGACTTGTTTGGAGTCTCGTTTGGTTCGTGATAGCTAGATCTATCTGCCAGGGAAGACGGATATCAGTTTAGACGATCCGTTTGTGCGGTGTGTGCGGTTTTAAGCCGCAAGGAGGAGTTTTTAGAGGTTAGTTCACCTACGACAAAAAATCGGCGATATCTCAGCTGTTAGAAGTCGGATCTGAAGGTTTCTTGGGTTAACGGAGTCAACGAAGGAGACCCTATCGACATCTGAAGTCCGTTCAACGAAAGGAGAAAGTTCATAGATAGGCCTTTTTTGATTTCTTCGCTACAGGTTTTGCTCTTTTGAGTTCGTTGGAGTTCTGGTTGGCTATATACAGCTTGTGGTAGCTAGCTTTAGCTAAGAACTTGTACATGGATGTGGTTTGGACTTGGGTTTGGATCGCGTGATACTGTTGTGGCTCTACTTGTTAGCAAAGGGAAGTTTCTCTTGCTTTGAGCTACGCTTCGGTGGTTTTGGGGTCAGGGTTGTGATTCAGGGGTTGTTTTTAGGGGCTTTTGAAGCACGTTACAGACCGCTCTGGTCTGTATTTCAGTTCTGTGCTCTTAGGAGAAAGAACCGCCAATGTACATACATTTGGAGTTGGTATATATCGCAGCGTTCGTTTTCTTAGTTGTTTTTCTCTGTCTTGTCTCTGTTTCAGCACATAACATCTCCACAGCCAGGAACCTCGCGTTTTCTTGGACATCCTTCACGCAATATCCGACATAATACGGTGGTGAACTCGACGTGAAGGTCTGAGGTGGAGATTTCTTCTGTGTGTGAACTTTGAAGAAGAGATTGACAGTCATAAGTGGAGATGAGAAAGGTGATGGAGATGGAGCTAGGGGTTCAGGTGGGTTGCCGAAGGTGCAGTTGGATCCGACGACTGCATCAATGTTCCAAGCTTTCACTATGTTCTTACGGCAGCAACAGTCTGATGAGCGGAAGGAAGCTTTGGCAACAAAGGCGTTACAAGCGGTGGTCAGCAGGATTGATCAGTTTGATGGGAGAGATGTCTCAAGGTATCTGAGGCATTATGTGAAGGAGATGGAGCTGAACCGGGTCTCAGAAGATGAGATGATTGAGACGTTTGAGCTGGCAGCAGCTCCAGAGATTAGATATCATGTTAAAATGCTAACGAAGCATTTTAACAAAGATTGGGAGACTTTTGCTCGTGTCTTGATGGATGAGTACTTCTTGGAGCACTCTGATCGAGTCACCAAGAAATCATTCTTGGAGTGGGTTGAGCAACCAAGGAAAGGTTTACAAGCTACTGAGTTGCTCAGAGAGTTTGAGAAGCAGTTTTCACGGTTGATCAAGATGGAGAAGTTGACATTGCAGTCCAACAAGACAGAACTATTTCTTCAGACTGCAGATGAGAAGTTGTAGGAGCAGCTAGATGTACTTCTGGAAGACCGAGAGGAGGACGATAGATTGACCAGTAGCTGGAAGAAGGTTGAGGAAGCTGTTGGTCTGCTTACCAAGAGGGAGCAGAGACGAGAGAAGGTTCCTGTTAGGAGACTGGCGCCAACACCTACAGCTATAACACATGTTCCTGTAGTCCGACCAGTGGTTCCTGTTGCTAGACAGGTAGTACCAGTTGCTCCAGCTGTTCTAGTTGTTCCGGTTGTTCAGACACCTATGGTATCTCCAAAGAAGGATGATTCAAACCTTGAGGAGATTTTCGTGGAATGCGAGACCTACAGATCAAGCTCACAAGATTGCAAGAGAAAGGATCTAAAAAGCGGAGCAAGCCGGTTGAGAAGCAAGGCTGGATCCAGCGGTGTATCTGGTGCGATGGTACTGATCATCCGCTCAGAGATTACAAGGAGTTCACTGATGTTCTGCAGCAAGGAGTGATCTTCTGGAAAGATGGGAAGGTAGCGCTGAGGGATACTGGTGCACTTCTTCAAACCAACTTTGGTAGAGGAGGGATGAAGAAGTTGGTTGAGGACTACCTATCAGCGCAAGCAGTTGCAATGATGGAACCTGCAACTTATGACACGAGAGTTGAGGATCAAGCTGAGAGAGGTTTTAACGCGCAAGTTGAGCCGAGTGGATTGTGGCATCTGCCATCTCCATGAAACAGAAAGGGAAGATGACACGTGAGACGTTGCTGAAAACAGCTGCTACGATCCGGAAGGATACTGGATGGGAGGATCCGATAGAAGCTCTATCGGTGCATGCTTACATCGCCAGGAACCAACACGAAGCATTGTTGGAAGAAAAGAGAAGGCGAAATTTAGAGGATGCAAGAGAAGGAAATTCTTCCAAGAGACAGACTCGAGGAGAGAAGGTTCGTCAAGAGCTTCGGGATGCAAGAGCTCAAGATCTACCGATGGATGATGCTCCTTCTCCATCGAAAGAGGAGCAAAGGAGTTTCAGAAGGAGAAGGGTAAGCCGGCTGCATACAAACTACAGTCGGACATCGAGGCTTCAACATACTTGAAGAGAGTCTTGGAAGATCGCATTCTGAATGCGAAGGTGGGGTTTACCTTGAGGGAAGTGTTGGACATTGCTAAGGGGGAGTTTCATGAAGTCATCATCGATGTCATCAAACGGAAGCGACAGATTACGGGTGAGACTGGTTTATCGCATGCCTTGGATACTAGGATGTCTGTGGATGAGGAGAGAGAGCTTGCAAAGTGCAGTGTTTATTCTCCAGAGGAAGAAAGAGATCGAAGACGCATGGTTCGTTTTGAGGATGAAGAGGAGGATGAGAAACAGAGCTCAAGTCATTACAGCCACAGTCACTGGGCTCGAGCTACAACAGAGACATTGGTGAGAATCGGAGACTTGGATGAGCCGGTGGTTGCTCTGATCGATCATGGATCAGAAATCAACATCATGTCGAAGGAGCTGTACAAGAGGAAGAAGTGGTCAGTCGACACAGAGCATGGGTGGGTCATAAGAGCAGCCAACAACACAAGAGGAGACTTGTATGGAGCTTGTCCAAACATCAGAGTGCGCGTAGGTGATGTTGCTATCGAGCAAAACTTCTTTGTTCAGGAAGCAACATCATACCCGCTCATTCTTGGTCAACCTTTCATCATAGCAACTCGGATGGAGACAAAGGTACTGGACGACGGATCTGCTTATGCACGGATCCGAAGTCAAGATGAGACGAGAGCGGTACAATTCTTGATTGTACCGTCCAATCACGAGCGCAATCGAGATCGTCTGAGAGAGAAATCACTTCCAAGGGTGAATGAAGAGTTCAAGGATTTTCGTTAAGTACCACTTTAGAGCGAGATTGTGGTGGTGCGCAGGAGAAGGTACTCTCGTTTGATAGAGATAGTGTCTTTTGTATGGGGTTTGTTGGGTTTTCAGAGTGTGGGATTGCTATCTACAAGAAGGTAGAAGAGCTGAGAAGAGAAGAACAAAAACATTTGCGTGATGTTGAGTTGATGTTGAAAGAGCTGGGTGAGCTAGAAGGGGATGAATGGATTTCTGGTGTTTATGAAGAGGATGGGTTGGAGGATCCTTTGCGAGTGATCATGTCTATTGGATGAGAGGATATGGATAAGGTTGTGCAGATTCATTCAAGGGAGGTCTTTTCTGTGATCGAATCATTCTGTGCACCGGAGGTTCGAGTTGAGACAAGGTACAAGACAATGGATAAGAAGATAAATCCAGTTGCTGGTCCTTTGCCGGAAGACACTAACCAACAGATGGATCGAGTTTCAAGGGAGAAGAGTTTGAGAGATCCTGTAATGATAGGACAAAAGTTCACAGAGAAGACCCTTGAAGAGCTGAAGATTGGATCTGATGGGTCTCTTCTACCAGAAGAGAGGATGTGCTTCAAGGAAATGCTTTCATGACATGAGAAGGCATTTGCTTTTGAGCCACATGAGATTGGGTGTGTAGACCCGTATGTTGTTACCCCGATGGTTATCTTCACGGTACCGCATGTGTCATGGAACCTAAGACCAATTCCAGTACCGCGGGCTCACTTGCCCAAACTAGTGGAGTTGTTGAAGGAGAAGATGCGGATGAAGATCTTGGAGCCGTCGTTTGCACCGTATTCGAGCAGATGATTTACAGTGCCTAAGAAGAATGAGTCGCTGCGGTTCATCCAAGACATGCAACCGGTGAACGCACTAACAATCAGAAATGCTAAGGTGGGTCCGATTGTGGATGAATTTGCTGAAACGTTTGCAAGAAGAGCAATTTACTCAATGAGAGATCTTTACTCAAGGTATGATCAGTTTCAACTAGCGGAGGAGAGCAGAAGCTTCACGACAATGAGGACACCTTTGGGGTTGGTTAGGATGTGTACCTTATCACAGGGAGCTACCAACTCGGTAGCACACATGATGAACGGGATGAATCGAGTTCTAAGGGACTTCATCCTTGAAAAGATAATGCCGTTCTTGGATGACATCCCTATCAAAGGATGTGTGGAAGATGAGAAGGATGAAGCAGTAGATCAGAGAGGGTGTCGACGATACATCACCGATTACATCGCAGACTGTAAGAAGATCTTATCTCGACTTGAGGAAGTTCATCTTACGCTGTCAGGTGCGAAGTCTACATTTGGGGTTAGAGAAGTTTTGATCGTTGATCGTTTGTGTGGATCGTTTGGTCGAAAACCAGATCCGAACAAGGTGGATACGATTGGAAGGATGAAGGAGGTTTGCAACTCGTTGACAGAAGTAAGAAGATTTTTGGGTGCTTGTGTATTCTATCACATTTGGATTCCTCATTATGCGCATGTAGCGGGTCTGTTGTATGGATTGTTGCGTAAGGATCATAAGTTCAGATGGGAGGAAGAGCATACTGATGCGGTAAGGAAGTTGAAGTCTTTACTATCATCTCCTTCAATTCTGGGAAGGATTGATTACAAGGGTGTTAGGCCGGTGGTTCTTACTGTGGATACAAGTCCAGTTGCAATTGGATGGACAGTCGGACAAGATGATGAGGATGGAGACAGGTTTACGGTTAGGTTCGGAGCGAAGGTGTTAAGTGCTCGACAACGTGCTTACCTGCAAGTGAAGAGAGAACTGTGGGGTATTATTTCAGCTATGAAAACTGAGAAAGAGTATTTGATTGGAGCAGTAGTGGTGGTTGAAACTGATTGCTTGCCGTTGTTAAGGATGATCATGAATTGTTCAACTCCTGATATTGCGATGTTACGATGGATCGCATATATCAAATCGTTGAACCCGGAGTTTAGACATATCGCAAGAAAGGATAATCCGATGGCGGATATGTTATCTCGAGCTCGGTATGATGGGGAGGATGAGATGGTTGAAGATATTGACGACGTGGTGCGAAGTTCTATTCAATTGCACAGACAAGAAGGAAAGATGAGTTGTTTGTTGAAGGATTGTATGATGGTGAATTGCTTGACACCGCTATGAGTGATTTGCAACAAGGAAGATCAGCAGAAGTTGCTCAAGGGGTTCCGTGAGAGTCTTTGGGCTGGACATCGAGGGATTTGGGTCACTTTTACAAAGATGAAAGAGCGATATTGGTGGAAAAACATGTACAGGGATGTTGTATCTTTTATGGAGTTTTGTTTGACATGTCAGATGTATTCGAACATCCGACATCGTGACGGATTACATCTGACTTACCCGTTGGCAATCCACTTCAAGTGGGTGGTAGACTTGGTGATTATGTCAGTTGGATTGTGACAGATAAGATACTTAGTACTTGCTAGAGAAGATCTTTCAAATCAAGTCGAGGGTAGGGCGCTTCGGACAAAGACAACTGAAGGGATATGTAGATTTCTCTTGGAAGAGGTTGTTTGTCGATATGGATGTGTGGGAAAGATCACTGCAGATCGGAGAGAGTTAGATGCACATGACACTCGTGAATTCTTTGCAAGGTGTGGGGTGAGGTTGTCACTGACAACTGCTTACAACCCCGAAGGGAATGTCAAGAGTGAACGTGGTCATCCACCTATTGTGAAGGCTTTGGTGAAGGTCTGCAACGGAAGAGTGCTCGAGTGGTCTCGACTCTTATCATTTGCGTTATGAGCAGATGGAACGACGCACAGCTCGGTGACAAGTTACATGCCGGTGAAACTCATCACATGTCAGAAACCTATCATGCCGATTGAAAAACATGTTTTGACATGGAGTGTGTTATCTTGGGAAGACAATCTGACTAGGGAAGAGCTTCTTGCTATTTCGAATTAGGCAGTTAGAGAGAAGACCAGAGGATATCCAAGCTGCTTTAGATAGGCTGCGAGAAGCACGGTTGAAGAACAAGGTCAGATTTGATCAACGACATCATTTGAGACCTAGAGAAATCAAGGAAGTGATTGGGTGTTAGTCTATGAAAAACAGTCTAGACAACCAGCATAGTGCACTCCGGAAGTTTTTCAGACGATGGTTTGGTCCGTATGTGGTGAAGAAGGTTCATGACAACGCAACTTACGCCCTGCAAGAGTTGGATGGAACGAACTTCAAGATACCAGTGGCAGGTAAACGTGTCAAGATATTCAAAAAGAGAGATGAGGAGATCGATCTAGCAATATCTTGACGGAGTTTCATTTTGAAGATGAGGATTATGCAGAAGACCTTGAAGGTGAGGTTGGCTATGATGGGAAGTAAGACGACATGACGAGGTGTGTACCGGTCCACTCCTTGGTTGTTATCTCAGGTGCATACCGGAGGATGTACAGGTTCAGAGGGGGTGGATGTCGTGTCGTGGATCGGGTCCTATTTGAAATTCAGACTTTGATGTTGCTCCAAACACACTCATGAGAAAGACAAGCTAGGCCCTAGCTTACGGACTTTTAGCATCACTTCGGATCTTCACTTTCATCACATAGATGGGTAGAGCTCATTGTCAGCATTCCATAGGCACTTTGTCTACTTCGTTTGGACGCCTAGTGGATAAGTTACAAGACTCAAAAAATGGAGAAAACAAGCTAGGCCCCAGCTTACAAACTTTTGGTACAACTTCGGATCTTCGCTTTTATCGCATCAGTGGATAGAGCTCCTTGTCAGCTTCTCATGGACACTTTGTCTACTTCGTTTGAACGCTTAGTGGAGAAGTTATAGGACTCGAAAGATGGAGAAAACAAGCTAGACCTCAGCTTACGGGCTTTTGACACAACTTCGGATCTTCACTTTTATCGCATAGATGGGTAGAGCTCGTTGTCAACTTTCCATGGGCATCTTGTTTACTTCGTTTGGACATCTAGTGAAGAAGTTGTGCGATTCGAAAGAATGTAAAATCAAGCTAGGCTCTAGTTACTTGCTAACTGGGTATTTGAGGCTTCAGGCGATATATCAAAGACGCAAGGGGCCTGCTTCATTTATTATTGAGAGAACTTCGTACGTACAAAGACTGTTACAAGGGGCTCCTTAAAGGGCTTGCTTGTTCCTGCGATCTGTCGGTGGACGTTTTGGAGAATTGGAAGGTCCAATACATGCACGCAAGGTGTCATCGGGTTCAGATATGTGCAGGCTACGCACAAGTTAAGACGGTTTGGGAAGAAACGGATCCGGGGATGTGTACTGAGAGAAATTGAGACGTAGGAGAGAGATTTAGAGATTTCAGTTATCTGTGAAGGAGAGTTGGACCGTTCCGACCGTTCCGACCGTTCCACAGTCCAAACTTGCTGTCCTTGGATCCATCGGGATCAGAACATCGAGTTCTACAGGAAATTGAAGACGATACCAAGTTTCATCGGGCGGTTTAGGAGTTCTGAGTGAAATTGGCTCGTAGGGAAGCGCTTGCGTCAAGTTTTTCATCGCTTGCGACCTAAAATTGGGTTGTTCTTCGCGATCGGTTTGCCAAGCTCTTCGTTCTTGGTGCCTACGTGACTAGGGAGTCTTCATCTACGCATAGGAGAAGACAATACGTGGATTGGATTGTTGGTTGGGCGAGGTGAGCGAGTTTGAGCCGTAGGGAGTCTATTTACGTCAATTTTTTGCAACCTGTGATCAAATTTCTTACGTGGTTTTGCAAGGGGAACTCCAAACGACTTGTTTGGAGTCTCGTTCGGTTCGTGATAGCTAGATCTATATGCCGCGGAGGCGAATATCAGTTTAGACGATCCGTTTGTGCGGTGTGTGCGGTTTTAAGCCACAAGGAGGAGTTTTTAGAAGTTCGGTCACCTACGATCGAAAATCGGCGATATCTCAGCTGTTAGGAGTCGGATCTGAAGGTTTCTTGGGTTAACGGAGTCAATGGAGGAGACTCTATCGACATCTAAAGTCCGTTCGGCGGAAGGAGAAAGTTCACAGATAGGTCTTTTTCAGTTTCTTCGTTACGGGTTTTGCTCTTTTGAGTTCGTTAGAGTTCTGGTTGGCTATATACAGCTTGTTGTAGCTAGCTTTAGCTAAGAACTTGTACATGGACGTGGTTTGGACTTGGGTTTGGATCTCGTGATACTGCTGTGGCTCTACTTGTTAGCAAAGGGAAGTTTCTCTTGCTTTGAATTACGCTTCGGTGTTTTTGGGTCAAGGTTGTGATTCAAGGGTTGTTTTTAAGGGCTTTGAAGCATGTTACAGACCGCTCTGGTCTGTTTTTCAGTTCTGTGCTCTTAGGAGAAAAAACCAGCAGTGTACATACATTTGGAGTTGGTATATATCGCAGCGTTCGTTTCGTGGTTGTTTTTCTCTATCTTGTCTCTATTTCAGCACACAACATCTCCACAGCCAGGAACCTCACGTTTTCTTGGATATCCTTTACGCAATATCCGACACGATAACGTACTGACGTGGTGGACACAATAAGTACCAAGGAGCGAGATTGCGTCCTCCAACGAGCGAAGAGATTTTGACGAGAAGGACGACATATACTTCGAGTGTGAGACGATGAGAGAGTACAGATAGTGTCACATCCATCCCAGAGGACACAGTTAGTACGACATGCTCATGGAGAATTGGGATATTTTGGAGTGAAGCAAGGACAGAATTGGTGACGTGGTATGCACACCGATGTGCTGCAGTTTGTCGCACGATGTGTGATTTGTGATCGAGTGCGAGTATCGTTTAATGCTCCTACTCCATAGTTACATCCCTTACCGATTATGGGGTTGGGTTATCGTTGGAGCTTGGATTTTACTGAATCCTTACCGTTGACCGTACGTCACCACTTGTATGTGTTGTGATGGTGGAGCACTTCTCCAAGTGGATTGAGTTGGTGGCATTACCGGACAAGACGAGTGAAGGGACAGCGTATGCGTTCTTAGATCGAGTGTTGAGTCATTTTGGAGCACCAGCTAAAGTGTTGACAGACCAAGGTACAGATTTTCTTGATGAGTTTTAGACCTTGTGTGATCAGGCGCTGATTGATCATCGAATTGCATCTTGAGATCATCTTGAGACGGATGGTTTGCGAAGAGGATTGTTCAGATGACGAAGAGAGGATTGCGCAAGTATGGCTTGTAGAAGGGCCACTTGGGAGACTGCGATGTGTAATTCTATGGTTGACTATGGGTTATCGGTTTAGTTGGCAAACGTCTTTGGCTTCTTTCTCACCGTATTTTCTATTGTATGGTCGAGATCTAGATCTATTTTCAGTCATTCATCGTGATTCTATTGAGGTGTTGAACCTTGATGATCTGAATATGCAGGTGAGAGCATGTTCTCAACAAGCTGAGATATTTCGGAAAGTTATGCCTATGACTTTTGAGAACCAAGCGATTGTTCAGCATAGAGACACGTTGCGATATGTGGAGCTCTACTGTCGAAGCAGATGGAAAGGTCAAATACCCCCTTGTTCTTTTTTGTTAGCTCTTTTATGCGTGTGCGATGAAAGAATGACTTAAACGTACGAAACGTTCGAGCCCTGAGGTGCTTGTTTTAGAAAAGAAAAAAGAAAAAAAGAAAAATTTGTAGCACATCAAAAGACGGATAATATTATACATCCCATCATTAAGACAATCAAAGCAATAGCTTCAGTCGACTATTCGATGAGGAGGTTATCAGCCATTGATTCACATGTTTCATTTTGACGATTATATCTATCTGAAACAGACTACACTGACGACGTTGGATGTGATCGTAAGACGCACTATTTTTATGATGCGTGAGGTGTTATCTTCTGGAGTACTCAAGTTAAAAGACCGTGATGGTGTTGTTTAGAAGGACCATGTATGTAATTACATGTCATGTCATCTTCCAAACACCGATGACATCGTTCACCCGAGATTAGCGATTGTACGTTGGGGTGTATGATGTGTAGGTATGCTAGTAGAGCAGTCTGTATGTTAGTGTGTGATGGTTGTTCGAGATATGTCATGTTTGACTCCATCTCTCAGTGTCGTTCTTACTGTACAGTGGTTTGCCTTCAATGTATATAGCAGAGATAGTCGATTAGATCTTTGCGTGATATGGATTGCAGATAAACGACTAACGATGAGACGATATAGTACACGGCCTCTTGATCCTTACACCCACGAAGGTATATATCATGTAGTTGGGATATGAGGCTATCCGGAGTTATAGGGACCTCATCACTATTAAGGGACGGTTGTGATACACTTGTGTCTGTGTATGACATCGTCCATGTGTTATGTGTATGTGAGATGTATCTCTGACATCGAACAAGTTGTGTAGCGATGTGTATGCACACAACGGCTGTCACGTCAATTTAGCACCTCGTCTAGGTTGACCGAGTGCGTAATGGTTAGTCCTGGTAGGGCCGTTAGTGTCGTTAGGGTGGGTTCTTGGGCTAGCTCCATTAAGGGTATACTTAGCAAGTAGTGCTTAGAGGCTTTAGTTCTTCGAGTTGAGTCTTCAAGCTCCTGATTATGGTGAATAGTCTTGGTGAGCGCAATCTGGATTCTCTAAGGCACTAAGTGGATTTGACTCGACTTTAGTGTTTGGATAGTGTCAGTTGGCATGGTGGAGTGAGTACAAATCGTTATTATTGTGGTACACTTGTGTCTATGTATGACATCGTCCATGTGTTATATTTATGTGAGGTGTATCTCTGACAACGATGTATGTTGTGTAGCAAGGTGTATGCGCACGACACGGTTCAGTTTTGTTCCATCTGCACAAGCGACATCATAGAAGAGAGTTTGATAGACCTGTTCATGAATGTGAACAGAAAATAGATATCTTCTCATCCTTGTACCGCATCTTCCTCCCTGACCTAAAGAAAAATAGACTTTATGTATAGAGGATAAAGCACCAGAAGGTTGAGATTCCACCATTTGAGACATCTTCCCGTACGCTAGTCAAGAAAAGAAGCAAAAATGGTTGAAATGGTGAAATCCACTCCTCTTGATGTTTTATCGTGCATAAACACTTTCAAGATGAACTCACTTCTAGTCTTGTGTATTTAATCATGTCTTTCTTTTTAATCGTCTTTTTAACTAAATATTGCAGTTTACTCTAACTCTTATGATTATCGTTCATTTGCTCTTTCATTTTGGAGTGGTTAGTGCAATTCTTAAAAAATATTGGTGTCCTCTGAACTGACATTTTCAAGAGTATCGGAAGTTTATTACCTTTGTCACTTTCAAATGATTTCTATAAATTTCAGAAAATACAAGTAAATAATAACTCTGTGCTTAATTAATAGCTATAGAGTTCCAATAGTTGAAAACTTTTCAGGAATTGAATTACAGACAACAAATTTCTAATTATAATTATATAAAACTACGTTGTTGATTTAAGATTCTTCATAACAAAACTTTATATTGTAAGTGTACTTTTTAAGATGTAAGATATCTTACGAAAACCTAAAATAGATTCCTGCTCATTTGAATAAATTGTGGTTGGAAAGCACTTGACCAAATACAAACGATTAAAAGTGAGTTCATTTGGAAGGTTTTTACAACAGAATTAGGGTATCTTTTCATTCTTAGGTGAATTTAAACTTTTCATTGTATTGTTACAATACAATTTTTCCTCGAAATGTTATTATTTGCAGTGCAATCCACATTTCCCGTCTGCATTCTTGAGGTGTGGAAAATATATCCAGCAACATTGGTATCCTCCCGGGGAGATTCAGTTTCCAGTCTTCCTCGGAATCATACACTTGCGAGGGAAAAGTGAATGTTATATGTTTTCTTTTCATTAGTAAATATATAGATAAAACAAATAGCTTCGCCGCGCAATCTCATTGCGCGGCGATGCGTTAGTTATTTTTTGGATTTATTCTTTTTATTTTTTATTTTTACAACGACTCCGTCTGTCCGTTTTGGTTATTCTTTCACTTTTTGGTTTTCCCATGACTCCATCCGTTGGTTCTCACTACTTTCCTTCACTTTCCGTTTTTCACCACAGTCCATCCGACCGTTCTGCTACACGTAAAAGATTACTCTCTTTCTTTTCCGGTTTGTCAATCGACATATAGCAATGCTACCGCATAGCAAAAACCGAAATGGTACATTATACAACACATCACGTTAAATAGACGAGTGGTTGTTGGTGATAGTTTAGTGATATTATAATTCGTCTATGATAACTGTGTGTATGATAGTATGTTAGTCATTTCGCACATTTGACTTATAGATGTTGTGCTTTCACAACGGTAATAAGTGTAGATATACCGCCAATATTTATTTATAAAATATTTATTTTAGCTATATAATTAATAATATAAATTCAAATAATTACTTTTCAGAGTACTTCGCTGGTCACTTATTTCATCTCTTGCTTCTAAGTTTTCAACCAGTTAATTTTGTCAGTCACTTGTCATTTTCTATACTACTAACTCAACCCACACTCTGTAAATTCACTCTGTAAATTCTTCCCACATATCTCACTTGTCTCATTCATACATTCGACTAGATGCTTGAGGATGCATATTTTATTCTACC
Source organism: Asterella californica (assembly GCA_036924285.1). Lineage (NCBI taxonomy): Eukaryota > Viridiplantae > Streptophyta > Marchantiopsida > Marchantiales > Aytoniaceae > Asterella > Asterella californica. The sequence continues at coordinate 111,807 of JAYKYS010000018.1, read as the reverse complement.
TTCTCATAGTTCGTGCCTCAAGAATATCTGGGAAAAGCCACGCCAGCATAGCACTCGGTGCGTAAAATTTTAACCTTTGCTCCTGACCTTTACGCTTCTTGCACGTAACTTACGCTACCCGACAAAATGTTTTAGTATATTCCAACAGAGTAGCCAGTTGTCCGGACGATGCAAGGTTGCAAACATTACTCCCAGAAGGTATAGAGTAAAATGTTCTTTATCATCCGCCCTTCTTGGTCCCAATCGTGACCTTGTCGCAATCTTGCAATATTTTCTGATGTGGCTGCACGCTGGGAGGACATGTCAGCTGAGAGCTAATGTGGAGGCAATGCAAGGCTGAAAGCATACCGCGTGCTTATCTTGCAGCTTGCACGTATGAAGCTGCACGCTGAGGGCACATGCCGATCGAACGGTAGTAGCAGATTGGGAAGTAACGTCTAAAGTCCGGGGATTTTCCCGCTTGTCCCGGTCGTTTCCAGACCCACAAAGTTCATCAAGTATATAAAGAAACAGTCAGAAAGTAAAAGTCGGGTAAATTTCTTGTGCTCTTCGCATGATCACTTGAATTTAAGACCAACAGTGTATCCCTTTCAGCAAGTTTCTGGAACATGGCAGCGTCTTCCAAGACCGCATACGATACGAATCATCTGACAGGATATTCTCGAAGGACACTTAATGCGGAATCGCAAACTTGTCAGCGGCTCGAATCCCGTTGATTTTTATGATCCTCGTTCATGTATCCTGTAAAACCTCACTTCTGTTCAGACGATATCATAACTGCTGTTACTCGAGTTCGTCTACATCGGTTCCTGACTTCGTATCTGTGAGTTAGATGAGGTTTCTTACGTAGTGATTGCAAATGTTGACTGGAAGATTTCCAGAAAATAGCAAAACACACGAATGTTCCTTACGCCGAACATTCTGTGCAGTACGTTTCGATGCCCTCGAGATATTGTGATCTGCTACGTAGTGATTGCAAATGTATCCACGGGACTTCTTCGGTTACAAGAGAGTCAGGCGCCATAAAAGGAAGGGAAAAGAAGATCGGGAAAAGAAGATCGAATTGGCGAAAGAACCAAGATGAAAACGGAGATGAGGAGGCTCCTGCAAGAGGGAGGCCGAAAGAAGTAGGAGCGTCGAACGCAACAAAGAAGAGAAACGGAGGAAAGAAGGCGTACAAGACGTGCCAAAGTTGCTAAGGGTATAGCCATATAACAACTCATAGCATGTGTAGGAACCAGACGACAAGCAGCATACAGCATACTCAGAGCTTGTCTGTTTCTGGGACAGCTATCGACATAGATTTGTCACGCTATCGGCACAGACTTCTGAACTGAAGGCACTGGAAGTCGGTTCTGTAAGAAATATGTAAACCAAAGTCGTCGACTTCCTGTAAGAAATATGTAACCCAAAGTCGTGCGAGAAATAATGGAGCACCGATAGTGAGAACACTAATTAGTTCAGTAGTTCTCAACCTGCCCAGCATCAGGCAGTTACATCTTGAGCAGACTCCAGCCTTACAGTTGGAGAAGTCCATTGAAGGTAGGGAACTGAACTGAATAGACTTGGGTTTGTGTAGAGTGTAGACGATGACCCCACGACATATGCATGCATACTTACTCGCAAGTCAGGATGTTCAGGCTTGATAAAGAGGCGAGCCAGCTTTACCTGCAGTTTTGTGCTTTTCTCACTCTTAAGAGTGTTTTACGGACTCCTCTATTGCCTCTAGGAAATTCATCGAAGTGCAAAACTGCAGATATAGAGGCACTTTTGCTTCCAAGAAATATGTCTTGATAATCGAGAAGAAGCAGTTTCCAGAGAAAATAATAACTTCTTCCACGCAGGTAACCCCAAATAGTTTTGAACCCAGGGAAGTACAAGGTAGTAACAAAGAGTGGTGTACATGTGCGATCACATGGTGTAAGAAGTAGGCGAATGTACATAACCGAGGTCGGACCAATGGGAATGTGGTATATAGAGAGAGATTTTCGGAGATGGTAAGCGGTGCTTACCTATCTAAGTGCATTACCGATCTAAAGTGTATGGCTATTCTACTGTACAATTTTAGAGCAGTAAGGCAAAGTGCATGAATATGCATCCCAACTCACTGTCGCCCGTGAATAACGAGTTATGTAGGAAATGACAAGCATTACCTAAAGAAAACAGTATGCATGATCTAAAGAAGCAATAATCATCTGACGAAGCCATCCCTAAGTAACCGAGAATAATCAGTCCAGTAACCGCAGAACCAGATTCTCAGCAATGAAGAGGCAAATTTCTGAGCAAATGTATCTGAACACGGCTTCCCAGAAATGTTTTAGGAAAAAGGTTATAGGCTTCCCAAAAGTAACTGCTTCTTTTGGGAAAGGCTTGTTTCTCTGAACCTTCTACAAAATAAAACAAAAGTAGCTTGCATAGTATGATCCCTACGTCACCTTAGAATCAAAATCTCTATAGATCTCGTAATATTTCTTTGCCACTGATAGGATCTAAAGCTACAACGATGTGACAGTGAAGGAATTTATGGACGTGGAAGATGCAAAATATTTCTCTCATGAGAAGGTGGTCGACGAAGAAATTCACTGGAAACTTCTGACAGAAGTGTGTAGCCAGATTGCACGGACCCAACAGAAAGGTGGACCTCTTCGATGCACACCTACTCATGGATTCGACTTGATGCAGCTGGGTGAAAGGCTATAGACTGATCGGAACGAGTGGGTTGCAACAAAAGGAAGAGCAGAGATCCTTACATACTGCAGCTGCACGCTGGAGTCGGGTTGACGTCTGTTGTCATCTGCAACCTGTGAGTACGAGTAAAGGAGTACTCGACAGACATTGTGATACTGATAAACTTTCAGTCAAAAGAGTTGCAGCGCAATCAAATAACGGTGTGAGAGAAAGGTGAGTTTGGATCCTGACCTTGGCCTCGTGATAGATAAAGAGTGGCGGCGGAACAGCGGTGTGAAGGAAAGGTGAACTTGGTCCTGAGTTCACCCGCTATTCCACTTCTCGGTAACTCTTAGGAAAATTTCGAGTTATAGTGGTTGATTCTGTTCAACTTTCAGGGCGCTCCCGATCAACTCTCAAGTCGAGCCGTCTTCGAAGATGGGTTGCAATACGTTAGAACGCTTACTGGAATGATCTTATCTCCAGAAATGGCTTGGGTTTTAGCAGGGTTAGAGAAAGGTGAACCCGGATCCTTGAGTTCAATCAGCTTTCAAACCGGAGAGTTATTGTAGTTGAACATGGATACCAGATTCACTTATCTTTGATTCTAGCGCAAGCTTTTTGACAATTTTAGAATATAGCTGGCAATGGTTGATCCATTCACTCGTGTGTTTAACTCTTGCAAGCTAGAGGTGCAAGTAGAACAGTAGTGGATGACTTCCTGTACAAAACATCTACAAAAGAAAGGAGTTAGAAGCCTTACTTGCAGTTTTGAAATATGATTTCTGCTCGTTAGTGCTGACCAATGAAGTTCGCATTTTTCCTACTTCTCATACCGTCAGAAAACCTCTGATTGAAGAGAAAGAATAAGCTTAAACTCCATCCGCACAGCATTTCTCTTTGCATGTGAGGTATAAGTACTTCCCAGTCCTTGAAAAGTACTGGATTGAAAGAACTGTATTCAGTATCAGAAATCAACATTAGATCCGGATTTGAACATTCAGAGTACCTGTAAGATAGTGTGACTAGAACGGGCAAAATATTAAAAGCTGAGATGCATGGGCACCGTGACGTTTCACTCAAGCAAACAATGACGGTATTGTCGGTTAAATACATCTTGACAGTTCAAACTCTCTCCTTAGAAATGAATAAATTGCACCGCGGATTTTCTTTCAATCATGTTATTCAGAATGTATGTCTAAAATGTAAGGAAAATGCTATACAGTACCGAAAAGGAGTGGCTTGCAACAAAGGAAAAGAGCGATCCTTAACATAGGCGACATCGTTCACGCCCGTTGTCATCTGCGACCTGTGACTACGAGTCAAGGAGTATTCTGGCAGACCTCGTGATATTGATATTAAACTTTCAGTCAAAGAGTTGCAGCGCAATAGATGAAACGGGGTGAGAGAAGGGTGAACCTGGATCTTGAGCTAGACCTCGCGATACTGATAAACTTTGAGTGTAAAAGTTCCAAAGAAATGGGACAGTAGTGAGAAGGAAAGGTGAACTTGGGTCCTGAGTTCACCCACTCTTCTATTCGTAGGCGAACGTTTTGAAAAGTTTTGCATTACGGTGGCCGATTCTGTTCAAATTTCGTGGCTCTCTGGTTCAACTCTCAGATCAAAGCTTGACATGTAGCGTTGTGAGACAAAGGTGACCGGGATCCTGAGTTTGACCAACTTTCAAATCAAAGATTTATTATAGTTGGAAAAAGTGTGAACCCGGGTACCAGATTATCCGGGCTTATCCTCCGTTCTAGCGCAAGGGGTTTTGACATTCCCAAAAGCTATATAGCTGCGGATGGTTCAGTCACTCCGTTGTATAACTCCTGAAAGTTGGAAGTGTAGTGGCTGATTTCCTCTCCAAAACATATACAGAAGAGAAAGTTAGAAGCAATACCTGCAGTTTTGAAACACAGCCAGAACATATACAGAAATAAGGAGATAGAAGTAGTGCTTGCACTCTTGAAATATGACTTCTGCTCTATTTCGCATGTTTCCTAATTCTCATCTAGTCACACACCTCCTTAAACTCCACCCGCACTGCACTTCTCTTAACATATGAGGTATATGTACTTGCAGACTCTTTTGCGGAGTAGTCCTGGATCGACAGAAACCTTTCAGTATCAGAAATAACAGTAGTTGTGGGATTCGAACATTCTGAGTACCGTTGTAAGATGCATCCTTCTGCTCTTTCAGAGCGTCTTAGCTTGGCAGCCCCACAGTTCGTGGCGCCCCACAGTTCTCTGATTGAAACTTGCTGCTCCCGATGGGCACTGAAGCAAACAATGACGTAGTGTAAGTTCAATACATCTTGACAGTTAATACTATCTCTTTACAAACTGAATAATATAGTTTTGCATCGGATTTGTTATTTAGAATGTATGTCTAAACTACGCTATACAGTATCAAGAAGGGACATAATCTTGACATACGGACATCCTTCACTCCGTCGTCATACACAACATGTTACTAAGAGCTCGTGATATTGATATTAAACTTTAGTGCAAGAGCTGCATAGCATACTAAGGGGTGAAAGAAGGGTGAACCTGAGTTAGATATCTTGATACTGATAATTTTGTCGCAGTGATAAACTTAGAGTAAAAAATAGTAAAATAATGAAAAAACTATTTTCTTGGTTGAAAACCATAGAAACAATTTTTTCATTATTTTACAATTTTTTAAAAAGTGAAACCATAGTAGCATTCCCCATCCAGTTCTAGAAAACTGAGATGTAATTGTGTGAGCGAAAGGTGAACTGGGATCCTGAGTTTGATCGGCTTTCAAATTAGAGTTATTCCAGTTGGAAGACTGGAAGACTTCATTCTACCGCAACGCTTTCTACATTTTCGAAACCTACATAGATATATAAACAGCTATATAGAAACGAAATTAGAGAATACTCACCAGTAATGAACCGTGCTAATAAACAATACATGTAAAAGTGGAATACTAGACCTCTAATGTGAAGGTAAAATTAATGGATGAAGAACTCCAAAGATGTGATAGAAGCAAAACAGGAGAATCTTGGTTAGATAAACTTCAAAAAGTTTAACGTTAATGAGTGCAGAAAGAACAAGATCTAGTCTAAGATATAGCTCTTGCGTGTGCAACCTGCGGAGAACAGATTATCATATGAAATCCTCATTTACCTCTTGACAAAAAAGATCACCACTACGACTGACTACCACAACTACTCATGAGGTCATATAAGGATCAAAACATACGGTGAATTCCGCATAAGACCGGGAGATTTTGTACTATGAAGGTACTGTTCTCTGTCGGGTAGAACTTGCATTTGATGTGGAAGTTCTTCCAACAAAGACCTATCAACCTATTTAATCCCAAATGGCTAGTTGCCAAAACATTGTACAAAAAAGTATCCAACATGAACACGTATCTTCTGAATCTTGAAGATGTTTGCATACCAAAGTTTCTCCGCGTTAGAAAATTGGTAGAATCGTGGGAGGTAAGCAGCTTTCTAATGAGACACCGAAAGACTTGCTTCGTTGTCAAAATCTACCCCAAGCCACATCATGCTAACATCGACTTCACCATACTTGACTTTTTCACCCTGATAACTCCTCCTCACCTAGCTTTAACAGAAGTCAAACAATCTTCCGTATTAACAGAAAATGGCTCTCTAAATGGCGTCCTGTCAATGATCCCACACAGAGGGGGCACTGCGGAAAGAATCATCTCGTAAACAACTAAATGGCTTTGTCTTCTATCAGATCTAATTTCAATGTATCGTAAGTCTCTCGAGATTGAAATTCAGAAGAATACCAAAGGTGCTTTGACGGATAACAATACCTGAATGTGTAGGTTTTCAGACAACTCAATCATGAGAAAAAGTTCACATTACTTTGGTTCGCGTTTTCAATCGGTACCACCGGTTTCGCTCAGAGCTAGAAAAGAACAAGTCAACATCTGTTTCCTATGAATTCCCTCGTGATCACATCACTCGACGACCATTTCTTCTGAACTATCGAGCCTACCGAGAATACGAGTTGCCGGGCTGCCGAGCACCCTTCGCTTCTCCTGTAAAGTCTAGATCTTGAATAGCAGACTTACAATCTCTACAACAATTCTCTTCTCAACTCTTGGAGACTACTTCGCAATCAAGCAAGAGACTCTACAATCATGTGTGAAGATATCAACACATTCTGCATCATCTGTCACAGAAGGAAAGGAGGTGTCTAAAGCTCTATCTTCCCTCGATATATATACCGCTCTCATGATCAGTAAGCGCTCTCCGCCTTATGGTTCAGTTGTCTGGTTGTGGTGGAAATGCTTATCAGCACACAATATACGTTCTCGAGAATTCACTGTCATCCAGTCACGCAAATACCGTGAGTCGCAAGTACATTCTTGCAGGTACATTTCTCGTCGCGGGACTGGAGTGAACTTTTAAGTCGCAGATATTAACGAAAAATTCAAACGACGGCTTGTTATATGGCTGGGTACAAGAATTCACTGTCAGTGAGTCACGCGAATATGCGAATAGCGCTAGCGCTGGTTAGCAAGAATTCACTCAGTGTGTCATTGAATCACTTAAGTATGGAGTCACAAGTACATCTCCGGCGGGACTGGAGTGAACTTTTAAGTGCAGATACTTACAAAAATTTACAATGATGGCTTGATATATATAGACGGCTGGTTACCATGTCACATCAGGTACGTAGAGTCTAACTTTAGAAGCAAAACAAGAAGGGTTTATTATCACTTGTTATCATTTTACTTTCAATGATTTTTAATTTAACTGACCATTAAAGGAAAAGGAAACATCGTCAATATAAACCATATGCGCTATTCCATCTCCACAGTAAACATAGTCATCACAAGAGTAGCTGATATCATGTGTCTTGAACAAAATAAGCAATACTGAGAAACAATAGTAAAGTCATTTCATGATCACATCATTTGATTAGAAGAAAGAGATATTATTGTGAAGCGAACAAAGTAATTAATGATCTTGACGAACAAATTATATTTTATCATTTTTCTTGAAGAGATATTAATAATTTTGTAGAAGTTTGTTATTTTCTAAAATAACACTATGTATTATATCGTGTGGTGTAGTGGAACTTCTGTGCACCCCTATCTTACTTGGTAGTAAAATGCTCCTACTCTCTATCCCTATAATGATCTCTATCCTTTTCATCATCAATCCCATAATGAAAACTTCAACGTTGGAGTGAGGACTCGAGCGGTCACTCCTTCACTACAATTTAAATAATATATTTTAAATCCAATTCTTTTTGTAATATCTCTACGATATTCAATTTTTGGAACATATGTGAACAATGTTTGAGTAAAATACCTCTTTTATAGACATGATATAAAAATCTCCTACTTTTCATAAAATCTCTAAGAGAGGTTAAGAATTATTAATGATAAATTTGAAACTTAAAAGGATAAACGTATAATACGGGCATTCAAGTTTAGTTTCTATGGAATTCTCATAAAACTTGTCACAGGTACCTCCGAGAATTAGCTCGACTGGTACCAACAACGGTTCTCAACTTTTGGTCACGGTTCTATACCGGTCTCTTTTCCAAGGGTTCTTACGTCCATATCTCGTGATTGGGAGTTGGGTAGGTTAAACCATGTTGGTCGGCCGGGTTAATGAGATTTCTGATACTGATTTTTCTCTAGCAACAATTCTTGGTTTTCTGCACACCTTGGGTATTACTAAGCGTTAGATATGATATGGATAGTGGAATCCATGCGATCATATAGACAAGAATTGAATTCTTAAGCTTCTCCATTTCTTCAGACTTTTAGATTTTTGTGCTTTCGAGACACTGATTCGTACTATATCTATCATCAATCATTCTTATCTATCTTCAGAAAATTGTTTTTGGTTTCTGCTGTAAAATGTACAGTAGTTAGACATGTGGGTGTATACTTTAATTAAAAGTTTCTGAATGGAATGATTAATAATTAAAATTGGATGACTATATAGATCCTGTAGTCCTTGACAAGCCTAATATTTTACATTTATCATTTGACGTGGTATAGTAGTAACTGTATTTAAATCTTTAACCTTAGTTACTTCCTCTTGTTAAAAATTCATGCTATGATTTATCCAAAGTGTAGAAGTATACATGTATATATGTGTATACACTAACCCTAATGTCCGACTACCTTGAATTGTAAACTCTTATTAGATACTAACCGACCACGTACTTTTATATCCCAGTTTATTGAACCCAAAATTGTTCCCATTTATAGACTTATGCAAAAGATGACTGGTCTCAGTCAAAGATGCAGAAAAGATCGATATCTCCCCAAATACCTTTCGTGGCCGTATTGCACTCGAAACTTACTGTTTCCGGCTAGCCTACTGCGAAATATAGTAGAGTGCAAAAGAGCCACCATAGTCTTCATGGACTACTATGCTACTGGTAGTCTATTGTTTCTATATTTTGGAAACGCGACCCAATGAATAGCAAACGGATGGGAAGACCCCATCAAGCCTCACAAGGGAAAGAAAGGACCCGAAGGGCCAAGCAACAACCACCCCGAAGGGAAGAACATCGGGCTAAGCCCCGCAATCAGTAGCTCTAATCGCTCTAAAATCGCTCTAGCTCTAGCTCTCTAGCTAAAATCGCTCTAGCTCTAATCGCTCTAAAATCGCCTGTTTCTATACTTTCATCCGTGGCTGTTGTTGGTTCTTCTCACCAAAGGTAGTACAGGCTATAAGGACTCAGCAAAAGAGCACAACCACAGCACCTCAGTGACCACTGACAGATTGATTTACCCTCGCTCTCCTCTCACGAGAAATCTCGACTATAGGTTGTAGTTTTGGTTATTTATTTTCTTTCCTTTTCTTGTTTATCTTCTCATACTAAGGGCCACTTTTCACTGCAAAGTCGCGAGTTCTATACTCTGGTCCCACTTTTGTTCTTCTCTTTGTCAAAGAACGACGTGTTCAGTACTTTTGTTCTTCTCGGTTTTACTTTTTGTTTTCTGGTGATATAACTTTGTTCTCGGTTGTACTCTTTGTTCTCTTTCTAAGAGTCTAACTTTTTTGAATATTCACTTTCTTCCAAGTTCGCTTAAAAAAGTATACACAGTTTTAATTTATTTCTTAAACTCTTCTTCCTGAAAAAGTTAGGTTATAATGAAAATAGTTAAATTGAAAATACTTTTATTTATTCAGAATAGAGATCTTTATACCAAGAAAAAGATCAATCTCCGTAACTTGCTTGTGGGTTTTGTGACTGCAACGACCATGCGTAATCAAGTTAACTAGGCGAGGTTATAGATTTATAATTTCTTGGTAAATCTCCGACTATAGCAAGTAGTAGTCGGTTGTTCTTCACTTGCATGTTGGTTTATACTAATATATTACGAAGAAGTTGTCTTTCTCCGTTATATTTTATCGGTAACAATTTTGAGATAAAATACTTTTCCAACCGACTATCTCATATCTCTACCAGTTGAGTTTACAAAGAACCCCGGTTCCCTCCGAGCCTTGGTCACTCCATGGTCCAACCCAGAATGCTGAGGTCGAACATCGTTGGCCATGCACGAGTCCCGCACCAACTCTCCGGTCGAATGATGACCTGGAACATCGCTGGGTAACGTACGGGGAAAGGCTGGCAAAGAAGGCACGACCAGCGCTACCTCTACTCTACAAGTTGACGTGGCAACTTGGCAGGTGGACATGAAAGCAGCGGGCGCAAACGAACTGGCAGGGTTGGCTTGGCAGGTCCTTGGGCCGCTAGGCTGTCATGTCCACCAGTTGGTAGATCACTCAAATTGCGTTGTATTTCTTGGTTTGAATAAAGTTCACAAGGCCGGAGCTGCCTGGTCATCTTTGAGGAATAGAGAAAAGAGGTTATTTTGGAAAAATATAAAATGTGAATTTCCAAACCCTACTCGTTTGGCTTCTGAAAGTCTGGAGGAAACATACGCACCGGAACTCCCGTCCGCTGCAAACATCTCACGGGTAGATGAGAACTACTCCAAGGAAATATCAAGATCTTTTTAGATAGGATTGTGAATTCTTATCGATTTCTTGAAAATAAGCAAAACATTTAGGATAGGAGAGGAACTGGACTTTTTTCTTGGCATAACGTTATATTAGGGTTACTCCAAGCTTTACCCATAGAGAAATTACGGGATTGAGATGATAAAGCGTAAATGTAAAATATTAGGCTTGTCAAAGACTACAGGATCTATATAGTCATCCGATTTCAATTATTAATCATTCCATTCAATTATTAAAATCTGTGTTCATGAAATTTTAATTATAAATATACACTCACATGTCCAACAACGGTAGGTTTTACAGCAGAAACTTGTAAAAAGTTTCTGAAGATAAATAGAACGATTGGTGATAGATATAATATGAATCAGTGTCCTGAAGCACAAAAACTTAAAAGTATGAAGACATGAACAAGCTTAAGAATTCAATTTTTGTTTATAACATCGCATGGATTTCACTATCCTAAGATCAAAGAGGCACACACATCATATTTAACGAAGAGTAAGCACCACAGTAATATCCAAGGTGTGCAGATAACCAAGAATTGTTGCTGGAGAGAAATCAGTATTAGAATTCTCATGAACCCGGCAGATCTACATAGATTAGCGTACCCAACTCGCAAGCACGAGATCTGGAAGTCAGAACCCTTGGAAAGGAAACCGTAGTCGAACCGTGGCCAAAAGTTAAGAACCGTTGTTGGTATCAGTCGAGCTAATGCTCAGAGGTAACTGGGAAAGTTTTATAAGAATTCCATAGAAACTAAGCTTGAGTGCCCGTATTAGATATTTATCCTTTTTAAGCTTCAAATTTATCATTAATAATTGTTAACATCTCTTAGAGATTTACTTTATGAAAAGTAGGAGATTTTTATATCACATCTATAAAAGGGATTTTTTACTCAAACTTTGGTCAAATTTTAGATACGATTTAACTGGCAAAAATTGAATATCGTAGAGATATAACAAAAAGAATTGGATTGAAAATATTATCTAAATTGTAGTGAAGGAGTGACCGCTCGAGTCCTCACTCCAACTTAACATTTTTCTCCATATACGAGTGACAGTTGATTTGTAAGTTCAGCTTAAAGTTGATTTACGACTCAAAACCCTTTGGCTCTGACTTCTCATATTTCACATTTCCTACTTGTAAATTTCCAAAAATATAATCTGCTTATTATAATTTAAAACCTAAAAACGAAAATGTTATGTTTAAATCACTCATTTTTCAGTTAAAATTGCAAGATAACTTAAATTTATACAGTGTCACTTAAATCAAGCTTTTGAAAGTTCTCTTTATAACTAATTACCGGTGATCACGAGAGAGATGCTTACTCCGCGACCTTCTATTTCAAATCAGCCAAGCAGAAGTAAACCAAAAAGTAAGATGGCTAGCAAGATGAAAACTGATGGCTTCGTAAGAGATCAAGGACTTGTGAATTGATATGACTATCTACGATAATACAGATTTGACTGCTGTCCTAAAGATGATGTTGTATCTTCCTATGAGAGCAAGCTCTCTTGCAAACATAAAAGTCTAGCTCAAGATCAACTTTGGAGCAGGACACATGAAGGTATCGTTGGGAGCCAATGTGAGCACTACGATGACAGCCAGTTTGACCTAGACAAAGTTGAAGTTTTCATTATGAGATTGATGATGAAAAGGATAGAGATCCAGAGTAGGAGCAGTTTACTACCAAGTAAGATAGAGGTGCAAAGAAGTTCCTCTACACCACAAGATATAATACATAGTGCTGTTTTAGACAATAGCAAACTTCTACAAAATTATTAATATCTCTCCAAGAAAAATGATAAAATACAATTTGTTCGTCAAGATCATTAATTACTTTGTTCGCTTCACAATTATATCTCTTTCTTCTAATCAAATGATGTGATCATGAAATGACTTTACTATTGTTTCTCAGTATTATTTATTTTGTTCAAGACACATGATATCAGATACTCTTGTGATGATTATGTTTACTGTGGAGATGGAATAGCGCATATGGTTTATATTGACGATGTTTCCTTTTCCTTTAATGGTCAGTTAAATTAAAAATCATTGAAAGTAAAATGATAACAAGTGATAATAAACCCTTCTTGTTTTGCTTCTAAAGTTAGACTCTACGTACCTGATGTGACATGGTAACCAGCCGTCTATATATATCAAGCCATCATTGTAAATTTTTGTAAGTATCTGCACTTAAAAGTTCACTCCAGTCCCACCAGAGATGTACTTGCGACTCACCATACTTAAGTGACTCAATGAGACACTGAGTGAATTCTTGCTAACCAGCGCTAGCCATATAATAAACCAATTATGTAAAATTTTCCTTGTTAATATCTGCACTTAAAGTTCACTCCAGTACCACGAGAAATGTACTTGGCAATGCGAGAAATGTACTTGGTGACTCACTATATTCGCGTGACTCACTGACAGTGAATTCTCTCGAAACGTATATTGTGTGCTAATAAGCATTTCCACCACAACGAGCCAACTGAACCATAAGGCGGAGAGCGGTTACTGACCATGAGAGCGGTATATATATCGAGGGAAGATAGAGCTTTAGACACCTCCTTTCCTTCTGTGACAGATGATGCAGAATGTGTTGATATCTTCACACATGATTGTAGAGTCTCTTGCTTGATTGCGAAGTAGTCTCCAAGAGTTGAGAAGAGAATTGTTGTAGAGATTGTAAGTCTGCTAGCTCAAGATCTAGACTTTACAGGAGAAGCGAAGGGTGCTCGGCAGCTCGGCAACTCGTATTCTCGGTAGGCTCGATACTTCAGAAGAAATGGTGGTCGAGTGATGTGATCACGAGGGAATTCATAGGAAACAGACATTGACTTGTTCTTTTCTAGCTCTGAGCGTGAACGTGAACCAAGTAGTTTGAGCTTTTTCTCATGATTGAGTTGTCCAAAACCTACACATTCAGGTATTGTTATCCGTCAGAGCACCTTTGACATTCTTCTGAATTTCAATCTCCAGAGACTTACGATACATTGAAATTCGATCCGATAGAAGACAGAGTCATTTAGTTGTTTACGAGATGATTCTTTCCGCAGTGCCCCCTCTGTGTGGGATCATTGACAGGACGCCATTTAGAGAGCCATTTTCTCTGAATAGGGAAGATTGTTTTACTTCTGTTAAAGCTAGGTGAGGAGGGGTTATCAGGGTGAAAAAGTCAAGTATGGTGAAGTCGATGTTAGCATGATGTGGCTTGGGGTAGATTTTGACAACGAAGCAAGTCTTTCGATGTCTCATTAGAAAAGCTGCTTACCTCCCACGATTCTATCAATTTTCTAACGCGGAGAAACTTTGGTATGCAAACATGTTCAAGATTCAGAAGATACGTGTTCATGTTAGATACTGTTTTGTATGATGTTTTGGCAACTAGCCATTTGTGATTAAATAAGGTTGATAGGTCTGCAAGTTCCACCCGACAGAGAACAGTACCTTCATAGTACAAAATCTCCCGGTCCTACGCGGAATTCACCGTATGTTTTGATCCTTATATGATCCTTATATGACCTCATGAGTAGTTGCGGAATTCACCGTATGTTTTGATCCTTATATGACCTCATGAGTAGTTGTGGTAGTCAGTCGTAGTGGTGATCTTTTTCTGTCAAGAGGTTTCATATGATAATCTGTTCTCCGCAGGTTGCATACGCAAGAGCTATATCTTAGACTAGATCTTGTTCTTTCTTGCACTCATTATCGTTAAACTTTTTGAAGTTTATCTAACCAAGATTCACCTGTTTTGCTTCTATCACATATTTGGAGTTTTTCATCCATTAATTTTACCTTCACATTAGAGGTCTAGTATTCCACTTTTACATGTACTTTTATTACCACGGTTCATTATTGGTGAGTATTCTCTAATTTCGTTTCTATGTAGCTTTCTATGTATCTATGTAGGGTTCGAAAATGTAGAAAGCGTTGACCTATTCATCTTTCCCTCACACATGATGGGGAATGCTATTACGATTTCTTTTGTAGAAAATAGTAAAATAATGAAAAAATTGTTTCCTTGATTTTCAATCAAGAGAACAGTTTTTTCATTATTTTACTATTTTTTACTCTAAGTTTATCACTACAAAAGAGTTATAAACTCAATGATCCAGGTTCACCCTTTTCTCACCCCGTAACCCTGTAGTTTTATTACTATGCAGCTTAGTAACATGTTGTGTATGACGAAGAAAGTGAACGATGTCCATATGTCAAGATTGTGTCCCTTCTTGATACTGTATAGCGTAGTTTAGACATACATTCTAAATAACATGACTGAAAGAAAATCCGATGCAAAACTATATTATCCAGTTTGTAAAGAGATAGTATGAACTGTCAATATGTATTTAACTTGCACTACGTCATTGTTTGCTTGAGTGCCCATGCATATTACAACGGTACTCAGAATGTTCGAATCCCACAACTACTGTTATTTCTGATACTGAAAGGTTTTTGTCGATCCAGGACTACGCCGCAAAAGAGTCTGCAAGTACATATACCTCACATGTTAAGAGAAGTGCAGTGCGGGTGGAGTTTAAGCTCTAGAGGTGTGTGATTAGGAAACATGCGAAATAGAGCAGAAGTCATATTTCAAGAGTGCAAGCAGTACTTCTAACTCCTTATTTCTGTACATGTTCTGGCTGTGTTTCAAAACTGCAGGTATTGCTTATAACTTTCTCTTCTGTATATGTTTTGGAGAGGAAATCAGCCACTACACTTCCAACTTTCAGGAGTTATACAACGGAGTGACTGAACCATCCGCAGCTATATAGCTTTTGAGAATGTCAAAACCCCTTGCGCTAGAACGGAGGATAATCCCGGATAATCTGGTACCCGGGTTCACACTTTTTCCAACTATAATAAATCTTTGATTTGAAAGTTGGTCAAACTCAGGAATTTGTCACCTTTCTCTCACAACGCTACATCTCAAGCTTTGATCTGAGAGTTGAACGAGAGCGCCACGAAATTTGAACAGAATCAACCACCATAATTCAAAACGTTCGCCTACGAATAGAAGAGCGGGTGAACTCAGGACCCAAGTTCACCTTTCCTTCTCACTACTGTTCCATTTCTTTGGAACTTTTAGACTCAAAGTTTATCAGTATCGCGAGGTCTAGCTCAAGATCCAGGTTCACCCTTCTTTCATGTATTGCGCTGCAACTCTTTTACTGAAATTTTAATATCAATATCACGAGGCCTGCCAGAATACTCCTTGACTCGTCAGGTCGCAGATTACAACGGGAGTGAACGATGTTGCCTATGTTAAGGATCGCTCTTTTCCTTTGTTGCAAGCCACTCCTTTTCGGTACTGTATAGCATTTTCCTTACATTTTAGATGATTGAAAGAAAATACGCGGTGCAATTTATTCATTTCTAAGGAGATAGTTTGAACTGTCAAGATGTATTTAACCGACAATACCGTCATTGTTTGCTTGAGTGAAACGTCACGGTGCCCATGCATCTCAGCTTTTAATATTTTGCCCGTTCTAGTCACACTATCTTACAGGTACTCTGAATGTTCAAATCCGGATCTAAAGTTGATTTCTGATACTGAATACAGTTCTTTCAATCCAGTACTTTTCAAGGACTGGGAAGTACTTATACCTCACATGCAAAGAGAAATGCTGTGCGGATGGAGTTTAAGCTTATTCTTTCTCTTCAATCAGAGGTTTTCTGACGGTATGAGAAGTAGGAAAAATGCGAACTTCATTGGTCAGCATTAACGAGCAGAAATCATATTTCAAAACTGCAAGTACGGCTTCTAACTCCTTTCTTTTGTAGATGTTTTGTACAGGAAATCAACCACTACTGTTCTATTTGCACCTCTATCTTGCAAGAGTCAAACACACGAGTGAATGGATCAACCATTGCCAGCTATATTCTAAAAATGTCAAAAAGCTTGCGCTAGAATCAAAGATAAGTGAATCTGGTATCCATGTGCAACTACAATAACTCTCCGGTTTGAAAGCTGATCGACCTCAAGGACCCGGGTTCATCTTTCTCTCACCCTGCTAAAACCCAAGCCATTTCTGGAGATAAAATCATTCCAGTAAGCGTTCTAACGTATTGCAATCCATCTTCGAACACGGCTCGACTTGAGAGTTGATCGGGAGCGCCCTGAAAGTTTAACAGAATCAACCACTATAACTCGAAATTTTCCTAAGAGTTACCGAGAAGTGGAATAGCGAGTGAACTCAGGACCAAGTTTACCTTTCCTTCACACCGCTGTTCCATTTCGCCGCAACTCTTTGACAGAAAGTTTATCTATCACGAGGCCAAGGTCAGGATCCAAACTCACCTTTCTCTCACACCGTTGTTTGATTGCGCTGCAACTCTTTTGACTGAAAGCTTATCAGTATCACGATGTCTGTCGAGTACTCCTTTACTCGTAGTCACAGGTTGCAAACAGACAACAGACGTAAACCCGACTCCAGCGTGCAGCTGCAGTATGTAAGGATCTCTGCTCGTCCTTTTGTTGCAACCCACTCGTTCCGATCAGTCTATAGCCCTTCTCCCAGCTGCATCAAGTCGAATCCAGAATTAGTCCCTACAATATCATCTCATGAGTAGGTGTGCATCGAAGAAGTCCACATTTTTGTTGGGTCCGTGCAATCTGGCTACACACTTCTGCCAGAAATTTCCAGTGAATTTCTTCGTCGACCACCTTCTCATGAGAGAAATATATTGCATCTTCCACGTCCATAAATTCCTTCACTGTCACATCGTTGTAGGCTTTAAATCCTATCAGTGACAAAGAAATATAACGAGATCATCTATAGAGATTTTGATTCTCGGGTGATGTAGGGATCATACTATGCAAGCTTTTGTTTTATTTTGTAGGAGGTTCAGAGAAACAAGCCTTTCCCAAAAGAAGCAGTATACTTTTGGGAAGCCTATAACCTTTGTTCCTAAAACTTTTCTGGGAAGCCGTGTCCAGATACCTTTGCTCAGAAATTTGCCTCTTCATGGCTGAGAATCTGGTTCTGCGGTTACTGGACTGATTATTCTCAGTTACGTCAGATGATTATTGCTTCTTTAGATCATGCATACTGTTTCCTTTAGGTAATGCTTGTCATTTCCTAGATAACTCGTTCTTCATGCACTCTAGACTTTCCCTTACTGCTATACAATAGTACAACAGAATAACCATACACTTAGATCGGTAATCACCGCATATTGTGCTTGCCAGCTCTGCCTGCACTTCCATACCTGGGATTACCGTCTCTGTATATGTCTTCACATTAAGCATTCCCATTGGTCCGACCTCGGTTATGTAAATTCGCTAACTTCTTACACCAAGCTAACGCGCATGTACACCACTCTTTGTTACTTACCTTGCACTTCTCTGGGTTCAAAACTATCTGGGGTTACCCTCTGGCAACTGCTTCTTCCCGAGTATCAAGATATATTTCTTGGAAGCAAAGGTGCCACTAGATCTGCAGCTTTGCGCTTCGATGAATTTGCTAGAGGCAATAGCGGCGTCCGTAGAACACTCTAAGAGTGAGAAAATCACAAAACTGCAGGTAAAGCTGGCTCACTCTTCATCAAGCCTGGCATGGAGTGGCCATACTGAGAGAAGTAGTGAACTGTGAAAAGAGCAAGGTGTACGAAGCACGACAGAGAATATGATGTGTAAACATCAAAAAGATGATCCTATCAGTAACAAGTATACCAGGTACTGAACAGGAATCCCCGCAGTTGTTAATTTTGGCCTGACAGAAGCTCCAAAACATCGTCTAAGGTCCTTTTCGGTTCCTTCGGGGCCGAAAGAAAAGAGAGCTTTGCAGGGTTTTCCTCGACTGGACAAATGGAAGTACTCACTCGGATCGAGTACAACTCTCCGGTCGCTCTGAGAACCAGCGCCTTCACCTCCACAACCATTTCCTGCAGCGGGAGAAAGTGTCACCCTCGACACTCGACTCTCCGCCGATCCGTAAGCGAGGTGTACCGTGATCATCCTGTACGATTTTGCTCTGCGGAGAGGAAACCGAGGTAGTTGATATGAAGGAATGCGTGAGGAAACCAGGAGATGACGGTCGTGAACCTGTTCCGGAGATACAAGATACGGGAATCCAGTGCATCCCACATTCGGTGCATTCTGGGTTCCGGCGTTGGATGGGGTCCAGGATTCGTGCCTGAAGTTGTGGGATTCGTTGGCTCGGGTTGTGGAGCAGGGTTCAGAGTGGGAGTTATAGGAAAAGGAAATAATCGATGCAAGAGATAGCAATGTGTAAGCTAATAGTTTATTGAATAATAAAATAATGAGGTAGTATACTCATAGGTAAAGTATTTATACTTTGATACAAAAGTAGACTAGGCCTTCCAAAAGGCAAGCGTCAAAACATTTTTGAACTAGTTGTTGTACCGAAGTTCATACTTAAACAGTCTAATTCCAACACTCCCACTCAGCAACTGGTTATTGCATATTACATATTTAATCTTAATCTTGGTATGAGGTATCCAACTTTGGAGCCAGTAGACTCTTAGTTAAGACATACCGCTACCATCTCTTGAGTAAGACAGTATTTCACTTCAGTTGTCTTGGATATAATTGATCTTTATGAAGTGATACTGAATATCTATACTTTTCATCTTGTCATGGAACTTGGACGTTTCTAGAACGAAAGTGTACTAACACTTTCTTGGTTAAAATTACTAACCTCTTAAGAAACCGCAGTAATCTAAATTCCTGATTATCTTTAGTTTACATAAAATATCCATGCACAAAGGTATATCCAGTGAATATGTATGCACATTAATTTATGAACTAACTTTTTTTGTGAGAACGGGTAGCTCATAAATTAATGTGATCAATTAAAGATTATTTGTATTCATCCGGAATACTTCTCTTATAGTAGAAAGGGTTAAGTTTCAACTCACAACGCTTATAGCTCCTTTCTCACAGTCCGTGTGTTAAGATTAGCTGAGAAGTATTTAAATTTAATAGATTTATTTAGATATTTGTATTTAGATTTAGATTTATCTTACCACTGTGCTCAGTGCAGTGGCAAAATAAATCTAAATCTTTTGTGCAGTGACCCAATGTTTGCTTATTGCAGAAAAAACTTTTTTTGCCAAAATAATCATGTATACTACCAGCTTACTCATCTCTCTGCGCACTTCTCGCTCTATCTCCACCAAGAATTTCTCGTCTCCAAAATGTCAACTCGTCCTTTACCGACCATTTCCCAAGACCACCGTCCGCATGCATATTCACCTTGCTCTTAGTTTACGTCTTGGCTTACAGTTGTCCTGCTAAAAATTAAGAATGACAAAATATTTCTTCTTACAATACTGGATTCGTGAGTTCTTCTCGAAAGAGGCACGTGGAGTTCCTTCGCATTGTGTTCACCGTTGTTTTGTTTCTTCATACTCTGCATTTGGTTCTCCAAATAAAGTATATCTTTTGCCCTCTGCATTTTCTGTTTCAAAAGAAGAAGCATGAGAGAAAAAGGACTATAATAGACCCGAGGTTTAATTTATTCTGACAAGGTCAAAGACCTGTTATATACAGCTGAGATTATGTACATGTGCTATTTCTTTACGAGACCTTGGTATTACAGCTGTGACAGTAAGAACAGAAAGCTAATTACATGTTGTAACTTCACTTCCAACCGAATCATCATCCCCATCGCGTAATGCACAACTTGAACCTGTTCCTTAAAACTTGCTTGGCTGCCGGCTTTGTAGCCGAACCTTTAAAAAACATGCTAGCGAGGCGGCGGAAGTTTCATCGTTGTAGTCACCTTATTTCTCGGTTACGTTGGCGGACAAGCATGCTCTCTTTAAGATATCAGAAATGATATAAGTGTTATATAAATAATTTAGATTAAGTAAAAAGGAAAAAAAATAATATTTAAATATTAAGTGTTAATTCTTCCGAGAACGTTGGAAACCTAATTAGAAAACCCATAAGTCATGTCTAGGACTTTGCGCTTCAAACGGTACAAGTCCGGGAGGGTGTAGCACAGAATTAATCCATTCATAAATACATTAATTTATTACCTAACCCTTCCCGTCCGAAGGATTAGGTAAGAAATTAAGGTTGCAGTCCTCTTCCATCTTCAGATGGAAGATGTGAATAAGCAACCTTTTATCATAATAGGTGACTTCTGATCGAATAACAATCCTGGTAGTAGCAAGCCATAACTTGTTGTTTTTTGTGCTAATAGGTATAATAATGTAGAAGAAACTGAGTTTTAGTTGCAGTAGCAAAAGTGAAGTACAAGTTAGAAATCCAGGAGTATGACGAGAGGTAGATGTTATGTGTATTTTGTGGATGGCATTGGAGCTGCAAAGAAGTAGAGCAAACTGTTAACAAGTAAACAGTTGACAAAACTGTGGAACAAAAACTGAAAGCAAGTAAACTGCAGAAAGTATGTGAAGTGAAAGAGAAGTAGGGAAGTACGAGTGAAGAGTTCGGTGGAGACCGATCGTTCGTTGGGGCTACGTCTAAAACTGTAACTGTGAAGAAAACATGGGCGTGTCAACAATTGTCAAGAAATATAAAGCAAATGGAACTAGCAGAAAAATTCAACAGTTTAGATGAAAAATCTATGTTTGTCTCGCATGAACGTATGAGAGCGCTGCACAAAGGTAAGTAGTCCGAGAGAGTCATTGTCCTCGTCTTGATCATCTTGTTCATAAGTGAAGTAGCGACCGCTGTCCTACTCCACTTATCATATTGATGTCAATCAACGTGACAGTTTCAGGATGTACATACGACTTCCATATGCAATCGGATCGTGGACGTTGAATGCCCGACTGCATCAACCACCTTCAAGATGGTGCATATTTCCTGGAGGTAACCATGGACCGGAGGCAGCCACGTACACTTGTACTTACCGGATGATGGCTTCTATACTTATTATACTAGAGAGCTCTCTGGAAAACGTTGTTAAAATTTACTCAACACGATGATCAACGACACCTAGAAGGATAAAGAGTTCTTGTCCATCTTTCAGCATGCTATCCGTGATGTTTTTCATTGCTGCTTGATGGTGAGTCTCAGATTGATCTTTCATTCAGTAGCCTAACATACCCACAAAGGTATGCAACCCTCTATTGATAAGGCGCTTCACACAGACTTCAACTCCTAAAGGACGACCTCTACCTATCCACCCCAATACTCGATTGATCCACTTCTTCACATCGTTTACTGTAAGAGCCTAGAGAGACACGACTCCTTGAAAATGAAGATGTATTAGAACACCATCCCTCTAGATGAAAACTAGATGGCTGATGCACTCTCCCTCTAAAAACTTGGTAAATTACAGATAAATAATTTAGATCTAGATCACCTCCTGTTTGACCCACAGTTAGACAAACTTCCAAAGCTCTTCTATTGACTTCAGGTAAGAGCGGATTGTGTGATGGGCACGAAGCATCCTCCTCATATATATTTTTGCAAGAGAAACGAGAGAAAGATTGATGTCTACACTCGTATCGATACAATGTGGGATTTAGTTCTAGGCATATACAGTGGACACAATGAAGACGAGAAATAGCATGGATAGTGAGTTTCAATAGAGTAGGATCGCTCTCTGACTGTAAAAACTATGGACAAGAGAAATTTGAAAAGAAACGATCTCGTAATATAAGTCAATTGTCTTTGGAGCTTATACATTGAAAGGGACCTATCAAGTATTGCAAACAAAAATCGGAGCCAGAAAAGAAGTGGACGAGTTTCACATAATCTAGGCCGGACACGAGGAAATCAGGAGGATCTTGGCTCGATAAGAAGTCAACGTAGATATACGATATGTCTGGGTAAAGCATACTTTTGTTGAAAGAAATGCAGCGTCTGGAAGGAAGCAAAGGGAAAATGGATGGTATCTTGGGTATGAGAAAGTGATCGAGTTTGCAAGATATAGACGATCAGTGAGTACAAACTAGCTGTAAGGCTTCTATCTGAATACTATACTATGACTTTCGAGGAGTATGAGAACTAAGAACAATAAAATCATCACTGACAGCTGCATCCAATACATCACGATAGTATCACCCGATACAAGAACATTTGAAAGATTGATGACAACATCCATAACTTAGACAGTATCAGACGCGATTGCAAGCTGCGGCATAAGCATAAGGAAATGAGAAGGTTACTCCTTGATGAGAGAGAAGCATGTCAAAAACGAGAAGAAATGTGTTGCATTTAGAGACTCCATCCATCATTTTCAGAGCATATGTGTCCGTCCGCAGTTTTCTTCGTTGTCGTCTGTCTTCGCTCCATCCACACAACCCAGAGCTTTAGATCGTTAGAAGCAGGATTGCGATGAGGGGCGGCATGCAAACAGCGTACAGTGAATCACTGTCAAGAAATGGAAGTAGCATGGCAGACAATGCCTAGACAATGTCTGTGCAGTCCATGAAGAGTTCCAGATGACGAACGAATGCCGAAGATTATCGAAATTGACAAGAACTGCTACACATGTTTCATGTAGATCCACAATTTGTGAATGGTGGAGGTTTCCAAACCACCATCCTTCGAGAAACCTGAGTTTCACATTACATGCACAACAAAGAAAGAAGTGATTTTGAAACTTAGCTGGGTGTATCCAGACTCTCTAAGCAGCTTGAACCTTGGGTACATACCTTAACGAGACATCCAATAGGCGTTACAAATTTAACTGGCTGTTTTCTAGCATGCAAGAAGATAGAGTGAGAAGGTTGGAGAAGCTTATTTACCACATTTACACTATCCAGCATGCATATTCATCTCTTCCAAGTTCGGAAGAGAGGAATATGCAATCGCATTAATTTATGCACTAACCTGTACTTTTTGGAAAGGTTAGCGTATAAATTATCATACAAGTTATAATTACTCACCTAAGATCGTGGATTTATACAACTTAAGAGAGTACTAGTCATCCTGTACTATAGGTTATTAATGAGAGCAGCCAGGTGTAAGTTTCCGACAAGAGTAACCAAGTGCACCAAGTGTTACGCATTTATAGTTTTTAACTTTAGGGTATTAAATTTAACAGTTTAACTTTAGTGCAGTAAATTCAGTATCGTCATCTTTTCCAAGTGTATCAAGTGTTACACATTTATATTTTTAACTTTAGTGTACTAAATTTAACAGTTTAACTTTAGTGCAATAAATTCAGTAACGTCATCTTCTGCCATACTTTTTCCAGCCAGGCTCTCAAAAAATTGAACTCCTCTTGCAGTTTATATAAGCACTACGCAGAACACATATATAAGAAATAAGTTCTAAATGCAACATCCATCAATCACCTGCATCCACCAATCGCCTGTAAAAAATATTCTTCCGCTTTCGCCGCTTTTTCTTTTCTTTCCTTGAGGCAAAAGTTCATTTGGGATGCATATTTATCTTCTGGACCATACGCGGCACAGAAAATGGGATAAAAAGTGGTGCGATAAGAGTTTTAGATCCAAATATCTTCTCAAATGTCTTTTGATCTCTGTACAGAAGATCGATCATGTCCCGCTTGAGCAACTGTATATAGAATGTAGAACATGGTTCGTTTGAGCAACTGTGTGCAGAATATTCATCATGGTTCGCAGATTTAGAAGCGATGGACTTTTCAATTATTTTCTTGGTGGGTCTTTTGCGCAGAAGTTTTTACTTGACAGGGTTCCATAGTTCATCGCCTTACTTGGTGAGACTTCAGACCGGTTATTGTCGGTCACATCATCATTACATGTTGACGTGGAGGATTTGAAGTTGGTGTTTCATGACAGAATCATTTCTTGATCAAATCGATGGCCAACTCGGAATACTGTGCGGCAACTAAGCTTTTCAAATGTCTACGTCATATTTTACGTCAGCATGACAGTGTTTAACTTCGTCTATAGCCAGTCATGGCCCCACCAAGTAAGGTGATTGAACTCTGGGCCCTCTCAAGTAACAACTTGGGCGCATGGGCCGACCAAGTAAATAACTGTGAACTTCTTCCTTTCAGTCGCAGTCATATGGAAGGATGGACAAGTCCAGGGAAGATTGTCAGCTCCCTTATCTCGAGATTTCCATATTTGCTGCCCTTGTGGTTCCGAGGATCGAGGCCGGGAGTCATGCAACATGTTGCTTTACTTCTCATCCATGCAGCGCAATACAGCGCATGAGATTCTTATATCTTTAACTAACACAAGGAATGGATTTTTCTGCAGGAGTTGCAGCATCGATCGACTCAGTTTCCAGTATCTGTCATCTCGGCCGTTTCGTAACTTTCGTAGCAGAAAAAGCATGTAGTTTCGTGTTTCCCATGTTCTTGTGATCATGAGTTCTGTTTTAGGCAAAGTTTTAACTTCCTGTCATGATCATGATAGGGACCGATCTATCGTTTCATGTAACGAGCGTGTTTCCAAGCTTGTTCACTTGGCTGGAGTGAGCGCCGCCCTTGATGTTTGACGTGCTTCAAACCTAAAGCCCAGCTTTCCAACAACCACCAACATAGTCTACATAATCTGTAACCGGAAACACATCAAGCTCGAACCTTCAGTACTGTAAGTCGAGAATTTAACAGTATACGCTGTTCCAAACAAAAGGTGTCTCGTCCACGACTAGCTCGCTGGACATGAGCCGAAACCTGACCTGCTCCACTTCTAGAACATAAAGACAGTTGGTAAGTGTTCTGCTCTTCCACGCATCCATGGACTGTCATCAAGAAAGGTCGTCCTCGTGCTGAGGAAGTGCAACAATTTACAGTCTACCCTGGATAAACGTTGTCTGGTTAAGTGTTGTAATTGTATAACTGTGACAACTTGGCAACTATGAAGAGCAGATATTCGCAAACTTGTTATTTTGTTAACTGTTATGGTTTAGTTACTCTGTTCTTTGTTAATACATCTGGATATGTGATATTTTAAGGGATGAATTTATAATTGACAAATAACTACCGATCATGGATCTACAATAATTATTTGTAAATATTGGAAATACAAGTAAGTTGGTGCCAGAGAATCAAATTAACGCCTACATTTAAGTATCCTTCACTTAAGTATCTAACTTTCAGATGAAAGAAGAGAGTTAAATCAAGTACTTCAGAGTTGAATTTTGGAAGAATTGAGCTTGGATTCTGGAGTGGCATATGTATGTGAACGACTTAATTGATTTTCTGATGACCACTGAGGATACAAAAGATCAGATAACAAATCATGCATATGAAAAAAAAATCCAATATTATTTTCTTTATCTCTTGTTCAAAGTGAAATGAATTAGTAACATTTTTTATTCAAAACCTTGATATTATATCATGTAGAACTGATTTTTCAATTTAGAACATCCTTTCAACATGATTATAGCGTATTGTACTGTAAAGTAAATTTTTTTTGTTTTTGTGTGTTGTTATGTTATTAAATTTTCTTATTTATATATTATAACATATGAATTAAGTATTAATTATACGTTATAATATTTAGATGGTTAACATGTTATAATGTTATTTCTTCCTAAATGTAGAACATAACATTTATCCAGGTTCCACTGTACCGTCTTCGCCTCACGGCAGGGTCAGGAAAAGCTAGAGGCTAGCTCACAGTAGCTGGCTCAAAGAAAATTGTCGATTCATGGAAGTAGTTATGACATCAGTGTGCTAAGAGCGTAGAGCAGTTTCGGGAAGTACTTGATCGCGTAGGTGGGGTGGGTTGAACTCTCACTAGGTAGCTCGAAGGACCCTCAGTCCCTGACGCACTTGTGTGCACAAGCTTCCACCGCAACCTCTGATAATGGCGTTCTTCGAACCCGTCTTATCATCACCAGTCATGAGGCGACTACAGGACGTACATTACATTGCCGATAAACATGAGTGAACACTCGACTCGTCTTTGGAGATGGGGTCAAGGAGGTTGGCTTCCCTTTTCATGAAAACGAGTTCAAACTTCTTCAGTTTCCTTTGCACTAGAGTTTCCATGAGTGCAATGACTTCGAGGAGGCAGTACGTAGCAAGAGCAAGATAACTGCAAGGATACGGGGAGTAATTCCGAAAGTCGCACTAATGGAGGGTTTGCAGTCATTGCACAATTGCACAATTGCAATACTAAAGAGAGAGAGAGAAAACCAGTTCATTTTGTTTCAAACGAGACACGGGGACAAGGAACCCCGGAACCCAATATATACTAAAGAGTGAGAGTGAAACCAGTTCATGAGGTGTCAGTGGGGTGCATACCAAGAAGCTTCAAACTACGATATCTGCATTTGTCTCTTTGTTTATCTTGCATTTAGCTTCGGTTGACACCTCGGAATCAATATAAATAAATATCAGACACATGCCACTTGAAATGGCAGCTGACAACAGCGTAGACATTGAGCCCTTCAGTGGGATCACAGTCCTGTACATAAACTTAATGTACGCTATAGTTTAGTGTACAACTCGAAAGTAGAACTCTTATCTCTTAGTTAGCGAACAACTACAGCAGCACCAAAATAAATGTACACGGCTGCCTTCGGGAATCAACCAAAATTTTAAGATACAGAGTACGATTGATTCTTACAGAGAGTATCAGGTTTTCTTGGCAGTCTCCACCGAGGACTTCGAAAGTACTTCAGAAGTAGATGTCAACGATGGAGAATGGTGACGGTAACTTTCAGACGGAGAATCTTTTATCCACTTGTGTGTTTTGGAAAATTGAACGTTTTGCGACCTATACTGAGACTTACTCGACGTTTCGGTCGACGGCGGTTCTGACTTCGCTTGCAAGCCTCTCAGGACCCTCATTTGCAGCTGATTCATGGATTCTCTCCCTCTCGGTACTTCGATCTCACAGAATCTTTGGACGCCCTCACTGAGAGCCGCAGACTGTAACGAAAGAGCCTCCCAGCTCTGTTTGACACCAAAAGCCAGTGCGGGAACTGCATAATTGAAAGTGATCTTCGACGCGCCCCTGCCGGTCCACAGCACCGTGTTGTACGGAAGGCATGTCAAGCCGCTTGCTGGAAGGCCCACTCCAAATCCGATCAAAGTCACTCCCACGCTGAACCCTGCTCCACAACCCGAGCCCACGAATCCCACAGCTTCAGGCCCGAATCCTGGACCCCATCCAACGCCGCACCCCAAACCGACGCCCACTCCCCAGAATGCACCGAATGTCGGATGCACTGGATTCCATCTCTTGTACCTCCGGAAAAGATTCACGACCGTCATCTCCTGGTTTCCTCAAGTATCCTTCATGTCAACTACCTCGGCTCCTTTCCTCTCCGCATAGCCAAATCGCAGGAGGATGATCACGGTATACCTCGCTTACGGATCGGCGGAGAATCGAGTGTTGAGGGTGACACTTCTCCCTCTGCAGAGAAATGTTGTGGAGGTGAATGCGCTGGTTCTCAGAGCGACCGTAGAGCTGTACTCGATCCGAGTGATTACTTCCATTTGTCCAGTCGAGCGTCAGGGCCGAGGAAAACCCTGCAAAGCTCTCTTTTCTTTTGGCCCCGAAGGAGGCTAAAAGGAACTTGCAGACGATGTTTTGACGTCTAAGGCCAAAATAACAACTGCGGGGATTCCTGTATACTTGTCACTCTTATAGGATAACATTTTGATGTCTACAAATCTATCCTTTGTCGTGCCTCGTACACCTTCTTGATATCTTCCTTCAATGTTGTATACTCGAGTGCGTTTCTTTACATTCACAGTTGATTATCTAAATTAAAAAGTAAAAGGATTTCCTCTGGTGACAAAATGGTCACCCTAGTTTGGAAGTTGTTCATTTTTCTCCACTTTTACTGTGTCATACATAGAATTTTCCTACTTCGGACGTGGATACCTTTCTCGGTAGAAACTCTTGAACTGGCCATGTCTGTCACTCACGGATAGGATATCGTGTAAACTATGTCTGACCTGAATCAGGCTCATCGTGCGTTATACGTGTCCTCCATATGATTAAATACACGGGAATGCCAAAGAAAGAGTTCTGCGAGAATCGTTCGGGAGAAAGTAATTTTTCCATGAAATACCAGTCACTTCTACCTAATAAATACAGTTTCTAGGCATATTTTCCAAATTCGACGGTCTTGTGAAGCCCGAAGTTACAAGAGAGTCAGGCGCCATAAAAGGAAGGGAAAAGAAGATCGGGAAAAGTAGATCGAATTGGCGAAAGAACCAAGATAAAAACGGAGATGAGGAGGCTCCTGCAAGAGGGAGGCCGAAAGAAGTAGGAGCGTCGAACGCAACAAAGAAGAGAAACGGAGGAAAGAAGGCGTACAAGACGTGCCAAAGTTGCTAAGGGTATAGCCATATAACAACTCATAGCATGTGTAGGAACCAGACGACAAGCAGCATACAGCATACTCAGAGCTTGTCTGTTTCTGGGACAGCTATCGACATAGATTTGTCACGCTATCGGCACAGACTTCTGAACTGAAGGCACAGGAAGTCGGTTCTGTAAGAAATATGTAACCCAAAGTCGTGCGAGAAATAATGGAGCACCGATAGTGAGAACACTAATTAGTTCAGTAGTTCTCAACCTGCCCAGCATCAGGCAGTTACATCTTGAGCAGACTCCAGCCTTACAGTTGGAGAAGTCCATTGAAGGTAGGGAATCGAACTGAATAGACTTGGGTTTGTGTAGTAGACGAGGACCCCACGACATATGCAGGCATACTTACTCACAAGGACAGTTCACTACTTCTCTCAGGATGTTCAGGCTTGATAAAGAGGCGAGCCAGCTTTACCTGCAGTTTTGTGCTTTTCTCACTCTTAGGAGTGTTTTACGGACTCCTCTATTGCCTCTAGGAAATTCATCGAAGTGCAAAACTGCAGATATAGAGGCACTTTTGCTTCCAAGAAATATATCTTGATACTCGAGAAGAAGCAGTTTCCAGAGAAAACAATAACTTCTTCCACGCAGGTAACCCCAAATAGTTTTGAACCCAGGGAAGTACAAGGTAGTAACAAAGAGTGGTGTACATGTGCGATCACATGGTGTAAGAAGTAGGCGAATGTACATAACCGAGGTCGGACCAATGGGAATGTGGTATGTAGAGAGAGATTTTCGGAGATGGTAAGCGGTGCTTACCTACCTAAGTGCATTACCGATCTAAGTGTATGGCTATTCTACTGTACAATTTTAGAGCAGTAAGGCAAAGTGCATGAATATGCATCCCAACTCACTGTCGCCCGTGAATAACGAGTTATGTAGGAAATGACAAGCATTACCTAAAGAAAACAGTATGCATGATCTAAAGAAGCAATAATCATCTGACGAGCCATCCTTAAGTAACCGAGAATAATCAGTCCAGTAACCGCAGAACCAGATTCTCAGCCATGAAGAGGCAAATCTCTGAGCAAATGTATCTGAACGGCTTCCCAGAAATGTTTTAGGAAAAAGGTTATAGGCTTCCCAAAAGTAACTGCTTCTTTTGGGAAAGGCTTGTCCCTCTGAACCTTCTACAAAATAAAACAAAAGCTTGCATAGTATGATCCCTACGTCACCCTAGAATCAAAATCTCCATAGATGATCTCGTAATATTTCTTTGCCACTGATAGGATCTAAAGCTACAACGACGTGACAGTGAAGGAATTTTTGACGTGGAAGATGCAAAATATTTCTCTCATGAGAAGGTGGTCGACGAAGAAATTCACTGGAAACTTCTGACAGAAGTGTGTAGCCAGATTGCACGGACCCAAAAGAAAGGTGGACCTCTTCGATGCACACCTACTCATGAGATGATATTGTAGGGACTAATTCTGGATTCGACTTGATGCAGCTGGGTGAAGGGCTATAGACTGATCGGAACGAGTGGCTTGCGACAAAAGGAAGAGCAGAGATCCTTACATACTGCAGCTGCACGCTGGAGTCGGGTTGACGTCTGTTGTCATCTGCAACCTGGGAGTACGAGTAAAGGAGTACTCGACAGACATTGTGATACTGATAAACTTTCAGTCAAAAGAGTTGCATCGCAATCAAACAACGGTGTGAGAGAAAGGTGAGTTTGGATCCTGACCTTGGCCTCATGATAGATAAAGAGTTGCGGCGGAACAGCGGTGTGAAGGAAAGGTGAACTTGGTCCTGAGTTCACCCGCTATTCCACTTCTCGGTAACTCTTAGGAAAATTTCGAGTTATAGTGGTTGATTCTGTTCAACTTTCAGGGCGCTCCCGATCAACTCTCAAGTCGAGCCGTCTTCGAAGATGGGTTGCAATACGCTTACTGAATGATCTTATCTACCAGAAATGGCTTGGATTTTAGCAGGGTGAGAGAAAGATGAACCCGGATCCTTGAGGTCGATCAGCTTTCAAACCGGAGAGTTATTGTAGTTGAACATGGATACCAGATTCACTTATCTTTGATTCTAGCGCAAGCTTTTTGACAATTTTAGAATATAGCTGGCAATGGTTGATCCATTCACTCGTGTGTTTAACTCTTGCAAGCTAGAGGTGCAAGTAGAACAGTAGTGGATGACTTCCTGTACAAACCATCTACAAAAGAAAGGAGTTAGAAGCCGTACTTGCAGTTTTGAAATATGATTTCTGCTCGTTAGTGCTGACCAATGAAGTTCGCATTTTTCCTACTTCTCATACCGTCAGAAAACCTCTGATTGAAGAGAAAGAATAAGCTTAAACTCCATCCGCACAGCATTTCTCTTTGCATGTGAGGTATAAGTACTTCCCAGTCCTTGAAAAGTACTGGATTGAAAGAACTGTATTCAGTATCAGAAATCAACATTAGATCCGGATTTGAACATTCAGAGTACCTGTAAGATAGTGTGACTAGAACGGGCAAAATATTAAAAGCTGAGATGCATGGGCACCGTGACGTTTCACTCAAGCAAACAATGACGGTATTGTCGGTTAAATACATCTTGACAGTTCAAACTCTCTCCTTAGAAATGAATAAATTGCACCGCGGATTTTCTTTCAATCATGTTACTCAGAATGTATGTCTAAAATGTAAGGAAAATGCTATACAATACCGAAAAGGAGTGGCTTGCAACAAAGGAAAAGAGCGATCCTTAACATAGGCGACATCGTTCATGCCCGTTGTCATCTGCGACCTGTGACTACGAGTCAAGGAGTATTCTGGCAGGCCTCGTGATATTGATATTAAACTTTCAGTCAAAGAGTTGCAGCGCAATACATGAAACGGGGTGAGAGAAGGGTGAACCTGGATCTTGAGCTAGACCTCGCGATACTGATAAACTTTGAGTCTAAAAGTTCCAAAGAAATGGAACAGTAGTGAGAAGGAAAGGTGAACTTGGGTCCTGAGTTCACCCACTCTTCCATTCCTTGGCGAAGTTTTGCGTTATGGTGGTTGATTCTGTTGAAATTTCGTGGCGCTCTGGTTCAACTCTCAGATCAAAGCTTGACATGTAGCGTTGTGAGAGAAAGGTGACCGGGATCCTGAGTTTGACCAAAGATTTATTATAGTTGGAAAAAGTGTGAATCCGGGTAACAGATTATCCGGGCTTATCCTCCGTTCTAGCGCAAGGGGTTTTGACATTCCCAAAAGCTATATAGCTGCGGATGGTTCAATCACTCCGTTGTATAACTCCTGAAAGTTGGAAGTGTAGTGGCTGATTTCCTCTCCAAAACATATACAGAAGAGAAAGTTAGAAGCAATACCTGCAGTTTTGAAACACAGCCAGAACATATACAGAAATAAGGAGTTAGAAGTAGTGCTTGAACTCTTGAAATATGACTTCTGCTCTATTTCGCATGTTTCCTAATTCTCATCTAGTCACACACCTCTAGAGCTTAAACTCCACCCGCACTGCACTTTTCTTAACATATGAGGTATATGTACTTGCAGACTCTTTTGCGGAGTAGTCCTGGATCGACAGAAACATTTGAGTATCAGAAATAACAGTAGTTGTGGGATTCGAACATTCTGAGTACCGTTGTAAGATGCATGGGCACTCAAGCAAACAATGACGTAGTGTAAGTTCAATACATCTTGACAGTTAATACTATCTCTTTACAAACTGAATAAGATAGTTTTGCATTGGATTTGTTATTTAGAATGTATGTCTAAACTACGCTATACAGTATCAAGAAGGGACATAATCTTGACATACGGACATCCTTCACTCCGTCGTCATACACAACATGTTACTAAAAGCTCGTGATTTTGATATTAAACTTTAGTGCAAGAGCGGCATAGCAATAATACTACGGGGTGAAAGAAGGGTGAACCTGGATCATGAGTTTGATATCTTGATATTGATAACTTTGTCGCAGTGATAAACTTAGAGTAAAAAATAGTAAAATAATGAAAAAACTGTTTTCTTGGTTGAAAATCATTTCAACCATGGAAACTATTTTTTCATTATTTTGCAATTTTTTAGAAAGTGAAACCTTCGTAGCATTCCCCATCCCCATCCAGTTCTAGAAAACTCAGATGTAGTCGTGTGAGCGAAAGGTGAAATGGGATCCTGAGTTTGATCAGCTTTCAAATTAGAGAGTTATTCCAGTTGGAAGAATGGAAGACTTCATTCTACCGCAACGCTTTCTACATTTTACATAGATATATAGATAGCTATATAGAAACGAAATTAGAGAATTCTCACCAGTAATGAACCGTGCTAATAATCAGTACATGTAAAAGTGGAATACTAGACCTCTAATGTGAAGGTAAAATTAATGGATGAAGAACTCCAAAGATGTGATAGAAGCAAAACATGAGAATCTTGGTTAGATAAACTTCAAAAAGTTTAACGTTAATGAGTGCAGAAAGAACAAGATCTAGTCTAAGATATAGCTCTTGCGTATGCAACCTGCGGAGAACAGATTATCATATGAAACCTCTTGACAGAAAAAGATCACCACTACGACTGACTACCACAACTACTCATGAGGTCATATAAGGATCAAAACATACGGTGAATTCCGCATAAGACCGGGAGATTTTGTACTATGAAGGTACTGTTCTCTGTCGGGTGGAACTTGCATTTGATGTGGAAGTTCTTCCAACAAAGACCTATCAACCTATTTAATCACAAAAGACTAGTTGCCAAAACATCGTACAAAACAATATCTAACATGAACACGTATCTTCTGAATCTTGAACATGTTTGCATACCAAAGTTTCTCCGCGTTAGAAAATTGGTAGAATCGTGGGAGGTAAGCAGCTTTCTAATGAGACACCGAAAGACTTGCTTCGTTGTCAAAATCTACCCCAAGCCACATCATGCTAACATCGATTTCACCATACTTGACTTTTTCACCCTGATAACTCCTCCTCACCTAGCTTTAATAGAAGTAAAACAATCTTCCGTATTAAGAGAAAATGGCTCTCTAATGGAGTCCTGTCAATGATCCCACACAGAGGGGGCACTGCGGAAAGAATCATCTCGTAAACAACTAAATGGCTCTGTCTTCTATCAGATCGAATTTCAATGTATCTTAAGTCTCTCGAGATTGAAATTCAGAAGAAAATCAAAGGTGCTTTGACGGATAACAATACCTGAATGTGTAGGTTTTCAGACAACTCAATCATGAGAAAAAGCTCACACTACTTGGTTCACGTTTTCAATCGGTACCACCGGTTTCGCTCAGAGCTAGAAAAGAACAAGTCAACGTCTGTTTCCTATGAATTCCCTCGTGATCACATCACTCGACCACCATTTCTTCTGAAGTATCGAGCCTACCGAGAATACGAGTTGACGAGCTGCCGAGCACCCTTCGCTTCTCCTGTAAAGTCTAGATCTTGAGCTAGCAGACTTACAATCTCTACAACAATTCTCTTCTCAACTCTTGGAGACTACTTCGCAATCAAGCAAGAGACTCTACAATCATGTGTGAAGATATCAACACATTCTGCATCATCTGTCACAGAAGGAAAGGAGGTGTCTAAAGCTCTATCTTCCCTCGATATATATACCGCTCTCATGATCAATAACGCTCTCCGCCTTATGGTTCAGTTGGCTCGTTGTGGTGGAAATGCTTATTAGCACACAATATATGTTTCTCGAGAATTCATTGTCATCCAGTCACGCAAATACCGTGAGTTGCAAGTACATTTCTTGCAGGTACATTTCTCGTCGCGGTACTGGAGTGAACTTTTAAGTCGCAGATATTAACGAAAAATTCAAACGACGGCTTGTTATATGGCTGGTTACCAAGAATTCACTGTCAGTGAGTCACGCGAATATAGTGAGTCACCAAGTACATTTCTCGTGGGACTGGAGTGAACTTTAAGTGCAGATATTAACAAGGAAAATTTTACATGATGGTTTGTTATATGGCTAGCGCTGGTTAGCAAGAATTCACTCAGTGTGTCATTGAGTCACTTAAGTATGGTGAGTCACAAGTATATCTCCGGTGGGACTGGAGTGAACTTTTAAGTTCAGATACTTACAAAAATTTACAATGATGGCTTGATATATATAGACGGCTGGTTACCATGTCACATCAGGTACGTAGAGTCTAACTTTAGAAGCAAAACAAGAAGGGTTTATTATCACTTGTTATCATTTTACTTTCAATGATTTTTAATTTAACTGACCATTAAAGGAAAAGGAAACATCGTCAATATAAACCATATGC
Source organism: Asterella californica (assembly GCA_036924285.1). Taxonomy (NCBI): domain Eukaryota; kingdom Viridiplantae; phylum Streptophyta; class Marchantiopsida; order Marchantiales; family Aytoniaceae; genus Asterella; species Asterella californica. The sequence goes on along the minus strand of JAYKYS010000018.1, from coordinate 76,693 downwards.
GCTATTCCATCTCCACAGTAAACATAATCATCACAAGAGTATCTGATATCATGTGTCTTGAACAAAATAAATAATACTGAGAAACAATAGTAAAGTCATTTCATGATCACATCATTTGATTAGAAGAAAGAGATATAATTGTGAAGCGAACAAAGTAATTAATGCGAACAAAGTAATTAATGATCTTGACGAACAAATTGTATTTTATCATTTTTCTTGGAGAGATATTAATAATTTTGTAGAAGTTTGTTATTTTCTAAAATAGCACTATGTATTATATCGTGTGGTGTATTGCACCTCTATGTTTCTTAGTAGTAAAATGCTCCTACTCTCTATCCCTGTAATGATCTCTATCCTTTTCATCATCAATCCCATAATGAAAACTTCAACGTTGGAGTGAGGACTCGAGCGGTCACTCCTTCACTACAATTTAGATAATATTTTCAATCCAATTCTTTTTGTAATATCTCTACGATATTCAATTTTTGGCAGTTAAAACATATGTGAACAATGTTTGAGTAAAATATCCTTTTTACTCATGATATAAAAATCTCCTACTTTTCATAAAGTAAATCTCTAAGAGATGTTAAGAATTATTAATGATAAATTTGAAGCTTAAAAGGATAAACGTATAATACGGGGATTCAAGTTGGTTTCTATGGAATTCTAATAAAACTTCTCACAGGTACCTCAGAGCATTAGCTCGACTGATACGAACAACGGTTCTCAACTTTTGGTCATGGTTCGATTCCGGTCTCCTTTCCAAGGGTTCTGACTTCCATATCTCGTGCTTGCAAGTTGAGTACGTTATACTATGTTGGTCGGCCGGGTTCATGAGATTTCTAATACTGATTTCTCTCCAGCAACAATTCCCCTCGTTAGATATGATATGGGTGGTGGAATCCATGCGATCATATAGACAAGAATTGAATTCTTAAGCTTGTCCATGTCTTCAGACTTTTAGGTTTTTGTGCTTTCGGGACATTGATTCGTACTATATCTATCATCAATCATTCTTATCTATCTTCAGAAAACTTTTTTTGGTTTCTGCTGTAAAATGTACCGTAGTTGGACATGTGAGTGTATATGTGTAATTAAATTTTTTTGAATGAAATCATTAATAATTAGAATTGGATGACTATATAGATCCTGTAGTCCTTGACAAGCCTAATATTTTGTATTTATGCTTTATCATCTCAATCCCGTAATTTCTCTATGGGTAAAGGTTGGAGTAACCCTAATATAACGTTATGCCAAGAGAAAAGTCCAATTCCTCTCCTATCCTAAATGTTTTACTTATTTTCAAGAAATCGATAAGAATTCACAATCCTATCTAAAAGGATCTTGATATTTCCTTGGAGTGGTTGTCATCTTCCCGTGAGATGTTCCCAGCGGAAAGGAGTTCCGGTGCGTATGTTTCCTCCAGACGTTCAGAAGCCAAACAAGTAGGGTTTGGAAATTCACATTTTATATTTGTCCAAAATAACCTCTTTTCTCTATTCCTCAAAGATGACCAGGCAGCGCCGGCCTTGTGAACTTTATTCAAACGCCAACCAATAAATACAACGCAATTTGAGTGATCTACCAACTGGTGGACATTGATAGCCTAGCGACCCAAGGTACCTGCCAAGCCAACCCTGCCAGTTCGTTTGCGCCCGCTGCTTTCATATCCACCTGCCAGGTTGCCAAGCCAACTTGTAGAGTAGACGTAGCGTTGCTCGTGCCTTCTTTGCCAGCCTTTCCCGTACGTTACCCAGCGATGTTCCACGTCATCATTCGACCCGAGAGTCGGTGCGAGACTCGTGCATGGCCAACGATTTTCGACCTCAGCATTCTGGGTTGGACCACGGAGTGACCAAGGCTCGGAGAGAACCAGGGTTCTTTGTAAACTCAACCGGTAGAGATTTGAGATAGCCGGTTGGAAAAGTATTTTATCTCAAAATTGTTACCGATAAAATATAACGGAGAAAGACAACTTCTTCGTAATATATTAGTATAAACCAACATGCAAGTGAAGAACAACCGACTACTATTTGCTATAGTCGGAGATTTACCATGTACCCGAACAATCCAAGCCTTACGGAGTTCCCTGACGCTAATAAACATGATAGACCTTGTCTAAACGTAATTCCTCGATCCAAGGTAGCAGTAGGTACACTGCATACCATATTGAGTGTGTATATTTAGTGTAAAGTGATTGTGATTAGTGTGAATGACACTAATTCAGGTGTAGCTTAAATTTTACAAAGATTAACACTATTCAAAGTACAATTAAAAATTGAATATAGAATGTTAAAAATATAGTAAGAAAGATTTTAATTCAAAACCTTTACAAATTTACTCAATTAACTAAATTAAAAAGTCTGATTGACTTGATGATGTAATCTGAAATTACGAAATCAACTGATAAAAAAATTAGAAAGAACGTCCAGAATAAAATCTAAATGACTGGTTATTAGCTATTTTCTTTTTAAAGAAAAAATTCGAGTTGTAAATCTGTTTATTCATATATTTAAATATAGATAAAATTAAGGTGTATTATAATAAATACGTTCTATCTTTATTAGTGTGAAACTAGTGTGTATGACACTAATAATTATGGTATTCTTCACAATACCCGTGCCGAATTAGCCTCACATAAAATACGGTATTCAGTGTAGAAAGTTAGAAAGTTGGAAAGAACAGTCGGTGCGCGTAAAGATGTCGTTTTATCAGTTATGCGTGAAGGAATGAAGCGACGTAGTTATACAGAGCTCCTGACTATGTCCTCATACTGCAACAACGGTAGTTCTTTGACACTGGCGGCCTGAAGTGCAGTGTGGGAGCCGTTTCCTGTAACGGCCCTATTGCGTCTTTATACTCAACTAATCCTTCGATCTGGATTGATGCATGCATTAGACCTGCAATAGGTAAAGAAAGATTAAATGGCTAAGGGGTTCTAGAATCTGTTTAGCACCTTACGACACATGAAGTCTGTGCCAAACTATCAAGATCTTACTTCTGAAAGTAATATTTGGCACTTCAATCTACAGCGTGCTGAATATGCGGAAAGCAAAGAGACTGGTGGCTTTATTGCACTCTACCTTCTTTTCCGTCACCTTTGGTGCAGTACGGCCGCTTAGGGGTCATATTGCACCAACGCATTTATCATTTCACGTGGTATAGTAGTAACTGTATTTAAATCTTTAACCTTAGTTACTTCCTTTTGTTAAAAATTCATGCTATGGTTTATCCAAAGTGTAGAAGTATACATGTATATACGTGTATACACGTAACCCTAATGTCCGACTACCTTGAATTGTAAACTCTGATTAGATACTAACCGACCACGTACTTTTATATCCCAGTTTGTTGAACCCAAATTTGTTCTCATTTACAGACTTATACAAAATATGACTGGTCTCAGTCAAAGATGCAGAAAAGATCGATATCTCCCCAAATACCTTTCGTGGCCGTATTGCACTAGAAACTTACTGTTTCCGGCTAACCTACTGCAAAATATAGTAGAGTGCAAAAGAGCCACCATAGTCTTCATACCTACCGGTAGCATAGTAGTCTATTGTTTGTATACTTTCATCGGTGACTGTTGTTGGTTCTTATCACCAAAGGTAGTACAGGCTATAAGGACTCAGCAAAAGAGAACAACCACAGCACCTCAGTGACCACTGACAGATTGATTTACCCTCGCTCTCCTCTCATCCGAAATCTCGACTATAGGTAGTAGTTTTGGTTCTTTCCTTTTCTTGTTTATCTTCTCATACTAAGGGCCACTTTTCACTGCAAACCGACTCCCTGTTCCCCCGCTGACTTTCTCCCCTCGCCCACCTCCCATCGAGGAACTACAGGTGAGACTTGGGTTATCACCTGGGTTATGAGCATCAGGGAACTTGTCCGTGTCAAGGCTGGGATAGATTTTTCTGGATACACGGTAAATCTCCGTCTAAAGTAAGCAATATGCACCCCCGATTACCCGAACGGAGGAAGCACAATATCATCGCTGTGAATCTATTTTTTGGGTGCGTGTCGAAATTCTCGGTTTTACTCTTTGTTCTCTTTCTAAGACTCTAACTTTTTTGCATATTCGCCTAAAAGAGTATACACAGTTTTAATTTATTTCGTAACTCTTTTCGTAACCTGAAAAGGTTAGGTCATAAATTAAAATAGTTAAATTAAAAATACTTCTATTTATTCAGAATAGAGATCTTTATACCAAGAAAAAGATTAATCTCCATAACTTGCTTGTGGGTTTTGTGACTGCAACGACCATGCGTAATCAAGTTAACTAGGTGAGGTTATAGATTTATAATTTCCTGGTAAATCTCCGACTATAGCAAATAGTAGTCGGTTGTTCTTCACTTGCATGTTGGTTTATGCTAATATATTAGGAAGAAATTGTCTTTCTTCTTTATATTTTATCGGTTATAATTTTGATATAAAATACTTTTCCAACCGGCTATTTCAAATCTCTACCGGTTTAGTTTACAAAGAACCCCGGTTCTCTCCGAGCCTTGGTCACTCCGTGGTCCAACCCAGAATGCTGAGGTCGAACATCGTTGGCCATGCACGAGTCCCGCACCGACTCTCGGTCGAATGACGACCTGGAACATCGCTGGGTAACGTACGGGGAAAGGCTGGCAAAGAAGGCACGAGCAGCGCTACCTGTACTCTACAAGTTGGCTTGGCAACCTGGCAGGTGGACATGAAAGCAGCGGGTGCAACCGAACTGGCAGGGTTGGCTTGGCAGGTACCTTGGGTCGCTAGGCTGTCAATGTCCACCAGTTGGTAGATCACTCAAATTGCGTTGTATTTCTTGGTTTGAATAAAGTTCACAAGGACCGCGCTGCCTAGTCATCTTTGAGGAATAGAGAAAAGAGGTTATTTTGGAAAATATAAAATGTGAATTTCCAAACCCTACTAGTTTGGCTTCTGAACGTCTGGAGGAAACATACGCACCGGAACTCCCGTCCGCTGCAAACATCTCACGGGAAGATGACAACTACTCCAAGGAAATATCAAGATCTTTTTAGATAGGATTGTGAATTCTTATCGATTTCTTGAAAATAATCAAAACATTTAGGATAGGAGAGGAACTGGCTTGTCAAAGACTACAGGATCTATATAGTCATCCGATTTCAATTATTGATCATTCCATTCAGTTCATGAAATTTTAATTACAAATATACACCCACATGTCCAACTACGGTACGTTTTACAACAGAAACCTATAAAAAGATTTTGAAGATAGAATGATTGATGATAGATGTAGTACGAATCAGTGTCCCGAAAGCACAAAAGCCTAAAAGTCGAAAGACATAGACGAGCTTAAGAATTCAATTCTTGTCTATAAAATCGCATGGATTCCACTACCCGAACCCTAAGATCAGAGAGACACACATATCATATCTAAGGAGAGGATAAGCACTACAGTAATACTCAAGGTGTGAAGACAACCAAGTAAATGATAACAAGTGATTAGAAACCCTCTTGTTTTGCTTCTTAAGTTAGACTCTACGTACCGGATGTGACATGGTAACCAGCCGTATATATATATTAAGCCATATATATATATATATATATATATATATCAGCATATATAAGTATCTGCACTTAAAAGTTCACTCCAGTCCCACCGGAGATGTACTTGTGACTCACCATACTTAAGTGACTCAAGGACACACTGAGTGAATTCTTGCTAACCAGCGCTAGCCATATAACAAACCATCATGTAAAATTTTCCTTGTTAATATCTGCACTTAAAGTTCACTCCAGTCCCACGAGAAATGTACTTGGCAATGCGAGAAATGTACTTGGTGACTCACTATATTCGCGTGACTCACTGAAAGTGAATTCTTGGTAACCAGCCATATAACAAGCCGTAGTTTGAATTTTTCGTTAAGATATATGCGGCTTAAAAGTTCACTCCAGTCCCGCGACGAGAAAAGTACCTGCAAGAAATGTACTTGCGACTCACTGTATTTGCGTGACTGGATGACAGTGAGAAACGTATATTGTGTGCTGATAAGCATTTCCACCACAACGAGACAACTAAACCATAAGGCGGAGAGCGGTTACTGACCATGAGAGCGGTATATATATCGAGGGAAGATAGAGCTTTAGACACCTCCTTTCCTTCTGTGACAGATGATGCAGAATGTGTTGATATCTTCACACATGATTATAGAGTCTCTTGCTTGATGGCGAAGTAGTCTCCAAGAGTTGAGAAGAGAATTGTTTTAGAGATTGTAAGTCTGCTAGCTCAAGATCTAGACTTTACAGGAGAAGCGAAGGGTGCTCGGCAGCTCGGCAACTCGTATTCTCGGTAGGCTCGATACTTCAGAAGAAATGGTGGTCGAGTGATGTGATCACGAGGGAATTCATAGGAAACAGACATTGACTTGTTCTTTTCTAGCTCTGAGCGTGAACGTGAACCAAGTAGTGTGAGCTTTTTCTCATGATTGAGTTGTCCAAAACCTACACATTCAGGTATTGTTATCCGTCAAAGCACCATTGATATTCTTCTGAATTTCAATCTCCAGAGACTTACGATACATTGAAATTCGATCCGCTAGAAGACAGAGTCATTTAGTTGTTTACGAGATGATTCTTTCCGCAGTGCCAGATCATCGACAGGACGCCACTTAGAGAGCCATTTTCTCTCAATACGGAAGATTGTTTTACTTCTGTTAAAGCTAGGTGAGGAGGAGTTATCAGGGTGAAAAAGTCAAGTATGGTGAAGTCGATGTTAGCATGATGTGGCTTGGGGTAGATTTTGACAACGAAGCAAGTCTTTCGATGTCTCATTAGAAAAGCTGCTTACCTCCCACGATTCTATCAATTTTCTAACGCGGAGAAACTTTGGTATGCAAACATGTTCAAGATTCAGAAGATACGTGTTCATGTTAGATACTGTGTTGTATGATGTTTTGGCAACTAGCCATTTGTGATTAAATAAGGTTGATAGGTCTGCAAGTTCCAACCGACAGAGAACAGTACCTTCATAGTACAAAATCTCCCGGTCCTACGCGGAATTCACCGTATGTTTTGATCCTTATATGACCTCATGAGTAGTTGTGGTAGTCAGTCGTAGTGGTGATCTTTTTCTGTCAAGAGGTAAATGAGGATTTCATATGATAATCTGTTCTCCGCAGGTTGCATACGCAAGAGCTATATCTTAGACTAGATCTTTGTTCTTTCTTGCACTCATTATCGTTAAACTTTGTTGAAGTTTATCTAACCAAGATTCACCTGTTTTGCTTCTATCACATCTTTGGAGTTCTTCATCCATTAATTTTACCTTCACATTAGAGGTCTAGTATTTCACTTTTACATGTACTGTTTATTACCACAGTTCATTACTGGTGAGTATTCTCTAATTTCGTTTCTATATAGCTTTCTATGTAGGTTTCGAAAATGTAGAAAGCGTTAGACCCATTCACCTTTCCCTCACAATGGATGGGGAATGCTACTACGATTTCACTTTGTAGAAAGTTGTAAAATAATGAAAAAATTGTTTCCTTGATTTTCAACCAAGAGAACAGTTTTTTTCATTATTTTACTATTTTTTACTCTAAGTTTATCACTACATAAGAGTTATAAACTCATGATCCAGGTTCACCCTTTTCTCACCCCGTAACCCCGTAGTTTTATTGCTATGCAGCTTAGTAACATGTTGTGTATGACGACGAAAGTGAACGATGTCCATATGTGACCCCGTAGTTTTATTGCTATGCAGCTTAGTAACATGTTTTGTATGACGACGAAAGTGAACGATGTCCATATGTCAAGATTGTGTCCCTTCTTGATACTGTATAGCGTAGTTTAGACATACATTCTAAATAACATGACTGAAAGAAAATCCGATGCAAAACTATATTATCCAGTTTATAAAGAGATAGTATGAACTGTCAATATGTATTTAACTTACACTACGTCATTGTTTGCTTGAGTGCCCATGCATCTTACAACGGTACTCAGAATGTTCGAATCCCACAACTACTGTTATTTCTGATACTGAAAGGTTTTTGTCGATCCAGGACTACGCAGCAAAAGAGTCTGCAAGTACATATACCTCACATGTTAAGAGAAGTGCAATGCGGGTGCAGTTTAAGCTCTAGAGGTGTGTGACTAGATGAGAATTAGGAAACATGCGAAATAGAGCAGAAGTCATATTTCAATAGTGCAAGCACTACTTGTAACTCCTTATTTCTGTACATGTTCTGGCTGTGTTTCAAAACTGCAGGTACTGCTTCTAACTTTCTCTTCTGTATATGTTTTGGAGAGGAAATCAGCCACTACACTTCCAACTTTCAGGAGTTATACAACGGAGGACTGAACCATCCGCAGCTATATAGGTTTTGAGAATGTCAAAACCCCTTGCGCTAGAACGGAGGATAAGCCCGGATAATCTGGTACCCGGGTTCACACTTTTTCCAACTATAATAAATCTTTGATTTGAAAGTTGGTCAAACTCAGGATCCCGGTCACCTTTCTCTCACAACGCTACATATCAAGCTTTGATCTGAGAGTTGAACGAGAGCGCCACGAAAGTTGAACAGAATCAACCACCGTAATGCAAAACTTTTCAAAACGTTAGCCAAGGAATGGAAGAGTGGGTGAACTCAGGACCCAAGTTCACCTTTCCTTCTCACTACTCTTCCATTTCTTGGGAACTTTTAGACTCAAAGTTTATCAGTATCGCGAGGTCTAGCTCAAGATCCAGGTTCACCCTTCTCTCACCCCGTTTCATGTATTGCGCTGCAACTTTTTGACTGAAAGTTTAATATCAATATCACGAGGCCTGCCAGAATACTCCTTGACTCGTAGTCACAGGTCGCAGATGACAACGGGCATGAACGATGTCGCCTATGTTAAGGATCGCTCTTTTCCTTTGTTGCAAGCCACTCCTTTTCGGTACTGTATAGCATGTTCCTTACATTTTAGACATACATTCTGAATAACATGATTGAAAGAAAATCCGCGGTGCAATTTATTCATTTCTAAGGAGATAGTTTGAACTGTCAAGATGTATTTAACCGACAATACCGTCATTGTTTGCTTGAGTGAAACGTCACGGTGCCCATGCATCTCAGCTATTAATATTTTTCCCGTTCTAGTCACACTATCTTATACAGGTACTCTGAATGTTCAAATCCGCATCTAATGTTGATTTCTGATACTGAATACAGTTCTTTCAATCCAGGATTACTTTTCAAAGACTGGGAAGTACTTATACCTCACATGCAAAGAGAAATGCTGTGCGGATGGAGTTTAAGCTTATTCTTTCTCTTCGTTATGTATTTCCTTTCGAAGTAGGACGAAGTCGCTAGGAATGTGTTTGATGTCCTTAGCGTTTTCCTCAGCATCGTTGAAAACAGTTTGAGTAATTTTTCTGTGAGTCAATAACTTACTATAAGTGAGATCTTGTGGGCCGGACTGGCGCTGTCCAACAGGGGACTTTGTTTTGTCGGACACAACAAAACGAAAAAACAGTCCGACAAAACTTTGGTAAATTTTGCCCTGGACAACCGCCATTGACGGTATGAGAAGTAGGAAAAATGCGAACTTCATTGGTCAGCATTAACGAGCAGAAATCATATTTCAAAACTGCAAGTACGGCTTCTAACTCCTTTCTTTTGTAGATGTTTTGTACAGGAAATCATCCACTACTGTTCTATTTGCACCTCTAGCTTGCAAGAGTTAAACACACGAGTGAATGGATCAACCATTGCCAGCTATATTCTAAAAATGTCAAAAAGCTTGCGCTAGAATCAAAGATAAGTGAATCTGGTATCCTTGTTCAACTACAATAACTCTCCGGTTTGAAAGCTGATCGACCTCAAGGACCCGGCTTCACCTTTCTCTCACCCTGCTAAAACCCAAGCCATTTCTGGAGATAAGTTCATTCCAGTAAGCGTTCTAACGTATTGCAACCCATCTTCGAACACGGCTCGAGTTGAGAGTTGATCGGGAGCGCCGCGAAAGTTTAACAGAATCAACCACTATAACTCGAAATTTTCCTAAAGAGTTAGCGAGAAGTGGAATAGCGAGTGAACTCAGGACCAAGTTTACCTTTCCTTCACACCGCTGTTCCATTTCGCCGCAACTCTTTGACAGAAAGTTTATCTATCACGAGGCCAAGGTCAGGATCGAAACTCACCTTTCTCTCACACCGTTGTTTGATTGCGCTGCAACTCTTTTGACTGAAAGTTTATCAGGAAATATATCTTGATACTCGGGAAGTAGCAGTTGCCAGAGGGTAACCCCAAATAGTTTTGAACCCAGAGAAGTGCAAGGTAAGTAACAAAGAGTGGTGTACATGAGCGTTAGCTTGGTGTAAGAAGTTAGCGAATTTACATAACCGAGGTCGGACCAATGGGAATGTTTAATGTGAAGACATATACAGAGACGGTAATCCCAGGTATGGAAGTGCAGGCAGAGCTGGCAAGCACAATATGCGGTGATTACCGATCTAAGTGTATGGTTATTCTGTTGTACTATTGTATAGCAGTAAGGGAAAGTCTAGAGTGCATGAAGAACGAGTTATCTAGGAAATGACCAGCATTACCTAAAGAAAACAGTATGCATGATCTAAAGAAGCAATAATCATCTGACGAAGCCATCCTTAAGTAACTGAGAATAATCAGTCCATTTTAGGAACAAAGGTTATAGGCTTCCCAAAAGTATACTGCTTCTTTTTGGAAAGGCTTGTTTCTCTGAACCTTCTACAAAATACAACAAAAGCTTGCATAGTATGATCCCTACGTCACCCGAGAATCAAAATCTCTATAGATGATCTCGTAATATTTCTTTGTCACTGATAGGGTCTCAGGCCTACAAAGATGTGACAGTGAAGGAATTTATGGACGTGGAAGATGCAATACATTTCTCTCATGAGAAGGTGGTCGACGAAGAAATTCACTGGAAATTTCTGACAGAAGTGTGTAGCCAGATTGCACGGACCCAACAAAAAGGTGGACATCTTCGATGCACACCTACTCATGAGATGATATTGTAGGGACTAATTCTGGATTCGACTTGATGCAGCTGGGAGAAGGGCTATAGACTGATCGGAACGAGTGGGTTGCAACAAAAGGACGAGCAGAGATTCTTACATACTGCAGCTGCACGCTGGAGTCAGGTTTACGTCTGTTGTCTGTTTGCGACCTGTGCCACTAGATCTGCAGCTTTGCGCTTCGATGAATTTGCTAGAGGCAATAGCGGAGTCCGTAGAACACTCTAATCTCATCTTTCATCTCATCTAATCTTCAAAGAAGAAAGTTAAATCAAGTACTTCAGCATTTGGTAGAATTGAGTTTGGATTCTGGAGTGGAATATGTATGTGAAAGAGTTAATTGATTTTCTGGTGACCACTGAGGATACAAAAGATCTGATAACAAATCATACTTATGAAAAAAGATCCAATATTATTTTCTTTATCTCTTGTTCAGATATGAATTCGTAACATGTTTCATTCAAAACCTTGATATTGTATCATGTAGAACTAAATTTTCAATTGAGAACATCCTCTCAACATGATTATAGTGTATTGTACTGTAAAGTAAATTCTTTTTGTTTTTGTGTGTTGTTACTTTAGAACGATACATTTATCCAGGTTCCACTGTACCGTCTTCGCCTCACGGCAGGGTCAGGAAAAGCTAGAGGCTAGCTCACAGTAGCTGGCTCAAAGAAAATTGTCGAATGGAACTAGTTATGACATCAGTGTGCTAAGAGAGTAGAGCAGTTCCGGGAAGTACTTGATCGCGTAGGTGGGGTGGGTTGAACTCTCACTAGGTAGCTCGAAGGACCCTCAGTCCCTGACGCACTTGTGTGCACAAGCTTCCACCGCAACCTCTGATAATTGCGTTTTTTGAACCCGTCTTATCATCACCAGTCATGAGGCGACTACAGGACGTACATTACATTGCCGATAAACATGAGTGAACACTCGACTCCTCTTTGGAGATGGGGTCAAGGAGGTTGGCTTCCCTTTTCATGAAAACGAGTTCAAACTTCTTCAGTTTCCTTTGTACTAGAGTTTCCATGAGTGCAATGACTTCGAGGAGGCAGTACGTAGCAAGAGCAAGATACTACATCGTCCTTGGATAACTGCAAGGATACGGGGAGTAATTCCGATAGTCGATGGAGGGTTTGCAGTCATTGCACAATTGCAATACTAAAGAGTGAGAGAGAAAACCAGTTCGTTTTGTTTCAGACGAGACAAGGAACCCCGGAACCCAATATATACTAAAGAGTGACAGTGAAACCAGTTCTGAGCACTGGCTTTTGAATGTATCCATAGTTGAGTCACGAGCTGCACAGTTATGGCCTCATAAGAAATGACAATTCTTCGTCAAGTTTCAGCTGTGATCATCTTGGAAGGATATCTGTAGGGAAGATTTCAAATTCTACCAACGAGATTTGCTCTGAAAGGTGGTGTCACCTAGAAATCTATCACACACAAATGTAGTCACATCGTGGCGAGTTCACGGAAGGCAATGGAAGTGAAATTCGCGAGCAGGAAGAAGCTCTCGGAGAAGCTGAAAACACACATAAACATCGTCCGCTTCGATTGACTCACCGTATGTTTATAAGTTGGTCATCTAGTGGCAGAAAGTGAATTGTCCATTGTGTCTGGTCAAGCAAGAGAGTTTAGGCTGGCATGACAGAAAAAACATGCTCTTTGGTCGAACTTTCGGGAGCCCGGATCACTCTCTTTACTATTGCAAATCTTTTAAGCACCATTGCGATTTTGGGTACTGCAAATTTGCACCATTTGCGGTTTCTACTTGTCCATTTGTATGTACCGACTTTGGTTTTAGGATCCCTTGCATGTATCCTGTTACACTTCTCTCGAATTTCATCTATAACTCAAGCACTTACAAATATAGAAGGACTGCACTTAAAGAGTGTATATGCATGGGTGTAACGACGCTATGCATATTCATTCCATCTTGTGATGGAAGAGGTAAATATGCAAGGGTTTAATTTATTATTTAATAAATTGATATGTTATTATATATATTTATCTTTTCACCAGGTGATTTCACTTGTAGTTTTTTAACTGAGTCTCTTCATGCTATCTTTATGGGTTATGTTTGGATTTCCTCATGCAACTCTAGATGTGATTAATCTTTAATAATTACAGCTGATAATTTTTTTTCAGTTTAGTATAGAAATGTTCCATGAAGATATCAAGGGAGAGATAATATCATTTACCGTTTATGTTATATTTCATCGAGTGCGTAGTGGCTAGTCCCGGTAGGGTCGTTAGTGCCGTTAGGACGGGTTCTTGGGCTAGTCCCGCTAGGGGTATACTTCGCAGGTAATGCTTGGAGGCTTTAATTCTTCGAGTTGAACCTTAAAGCTCCTGGCTATAGTGGATAGTCTTGGTGAGCGCAATTTGGATTCTCTGAGACATAGAGTGGATTTGGCTCGAAATTAGTGTTTGTGTAGTGCCGGTTGACATGGTGGGGTGAGTATAGATCTTTATTACTCAAAGAACTAAATTCATGAGGTGTGATTGAGAGCTTTCAGATTGTGGATTTCTGCCGGTGGTATCTCCGGAGTGTGCATATCGTTGATATCTGTGATTTGCGTGTGCGCGCGTGCGCGAGTGGTTCTTTTTTATCATGTGTTTGATTGCTATGCGTATTAGTACTGTGTGGACCTATTCTTAGGTCCACCTACATTACTATCTCATCACTTATTGTGATGAGGTAGTACGAAAATGCTGCTAAAATTTCTCATGACAGATTTTTGGAGTCAATTTGAGGTCGGTAGATGTGCCTCGGTAGATGTCGGATAGGCACTGATCAGAAATTTTTGACGGTGATGATTTCAGTAGGCGCATGCTAAGAAGAAAATTCTAACGCACAAAAGATCATCCGATTTGATGAAAGATCGAGGGAGTTACAAGAGAAAGAAGGTTACGAGTTGTTCAAAATCTGAAGTAAATCCTTCCGCGGGTGTATCTTTGGCAGATTTTGACCTTTTGAAGTGTTGTTTGGGATGTGTTTCCTCCCTCTGCACGTTTGGTCCGAGTTTCTACTCTATTCCAAGCGGAGCGAAATAGAGAGTGAGGCTTCGAGGAACATAGGTACGTGAGTACAGAGACGTGAGAGCGGAATGTGAAGACGGACGTAGGGTATGAGCCAGCAAGCCAACTTGCAGACGTGCGTACACTAAGTCCAGTTTCAGTGGTGTGGGAGTGAGTAAAACCAGGTCACCCATCCAAACACTGTTCTTGAAGAATGTTCTTACCATTAACTCTTAGCTTTGGCTTTACCACTAGACCAATAGCTCTTAGTGTCTTCTAGGAAGACGTGCAAGCATTTATGGACTTGTTTAAGGTAGTAAGAGACCTTTTCGCACGTCTAAGTGGTGAGACGATCCCATAGTACTAGAGGGAAGTTGTTGTCGTGATAGCGTTTGCCGATACCGTAGAGACGCATATGAAGGTAGTTGGTGTAAGTCTTGGGTGAGCTAGTAGAGCTATCACGGTGATACTTTTGGAGCTATTAGAGGCGTGGACATCTAGTTAGTGACCTTAGTACATGTTATGACAATTGTGGTCTTATATTGTGCATGTGGTCACCAAAGAGGAGGCATCAGTCCAAGTGAGGCTGGGTTTATCTTGTGTGCATGTTTGAGTGTGAAGTGTTATCGTTTGGACTTCTTGTGGTTGGAACCTTTTCATATTCTGCTTCCTGTTTGTGCGTCACGTTTACTTGTGTTAGCACTGATTTCTGAAGTGAGTTCACTCTAGTGTGCTATCGATAGTGAGACTAGAGTTGTGGATCTGTCAGACTATCTCTGTTTCTCTCACGATGAGGTTGGACTTGCAACCAATAGACCATGAGAGACACATGGTTGGAGGTACGCATAGTGTCGTCACACTGTTGTTGTAAAGACATGGACGAGATCTATGAGACCACGAAGGGGCCTCGACAATACTTGGGTACGGTAGGTACCATTGAGCTGGATGACTTCATCCAAGAGTTCAATAGTTGGTGTGATCTGCAGCATATGTGAAACCTACAACTGTTCATACCTTTCATGACATGGAAAGGTTTGTTCCAACACTTAGAGGGATCGTCTATGGATGATTATCATGAGTTCAAGCAGGACTATAGCGTAGAGATTGAGTTGTGAAGACAACATTGGTCTCCCAACTACTTTTCTACTACTAGCATAGTTTTAGGAAGCGTAGCACCTATGAGTTTGGATGCTAGTAGTAGTGGTACATCCACGGGTGGCGGAGTATATACTATCAACGATGCATCCACTAGTAGTGGAGCAGGCGATAGTATGAACGAGATACCATGAGAGTTTAACCCTGTGGTTCAGTTCTTCTAGTGTTTCAGGAAGAACTATTAAGGTGTGCGGACCAACAAATTGAGGAGTCTACAAGAATTTCAGCGGAAGACTAGAGAGAGCCTATGCGATGCGTTTACTCACATGAGGTTGATCAGTATTATCCAAAGGGTGACGGAAGCACAAGCAGTCCAGTTACGATATGAGATACAAGATCGAGAGCTACATAAAAGAGTTAGAGATACGACTCTCCTTAGAGACACCGCTCCGACGTCGACGGTTGTCTTTGGTTTGACTGAGCGATTTGAGCTCAACATGGTAGAGGAGAGGGTGATGATTGTTGCATTCAGCAGGGAAGTATTTCCCTGCTGACTATGCAATATGAGACGACCACCTCTTCTCGAGGATCACAAGCTATGCAATAGTGGTGGTGGTGGTGGTGTGGTGATAGAGATCGTGCTGACCAGTCACGATCTCAGAGAGGTCTTGAAGGACCTAGTGGGCAGAAGTCCATGCCGTCTTTTTCTAGTCATCAGCAAGCGGGTCCTTGGTGGATGTGTGATCAGCAGAAAGACTACACACAATGGAGAGGTGGTTACAAGACGTCTAAGACATCTCAAGTGGTGCTTAGGCCATGTGACCATTGCGAGCGATCAAGTCATAGTAGTGACGGTTATTTTGATCTCCACCCCGAGCTATGGCAAGAGAAGGTTGATCAAGGACGAGGCGGAGGAGCTTAGGGAGGCCTTGGTGGTCGAGCTGGAGATAGAGGTCCAACACCTGAAGATCAGTCGGTCCACCGTCCACTACGACGTCAAATGCAAATATGGCTGCTCGGATTGAGCAGTTCGAGCAGAGGATAACTAGTATGACTATGACTAAAAAGAGATTTGGTTCGAGAACAAAGGCTTCCACGTCTTATGGAGAAGAAGGAGTTGACTTCGACTTCATGGCGAGTGTGGTGCACATTGAAGCATCTGCGAGTTCGAATAATAGTGAACCACGAGGTGCGTCGGTGGAGTTAGATCCACAACACGGAGAAGTTGGTAGATAGGTCAGACTTCCTCAATCATTCATGTTATTGGAGACGTTGAGGACCACTTGTATGATTCTTAAACGACCTACTGATGATGTAGTGGAGTTGGAGACGTCGACATCTATGAGTGGGAGTGATGCGAGTCAATCTTTGATGTCTGTGGATGTGATGTCAAACTCGATGTTGGAGACGGCTACAGCAGTTTTGCGAGCCTCGCTATTTTCAACCACGGATATGAGATCATTGGGAGTCAGCTTGACTCCAGTGTTCCAATTGACGACCACGCTCAATGAGAGTGGGGATGTAGTTACCTCTAGTGTTGAGGTGGTTTAGCGAGAGACGGTAGATGTGTCTATGGAGTCGAGGATCAAGACGGCTACCCGTGGTACTTGGCAAGCAGCGACTATTAGGTTAGATGAGTTCTCAACTAGACCGACAATTGACTATGTAAGTTTGGCACCAAGTGTGGTGTTGTTAGACAACAGAAGTGGTGTCTTCTGTTTGGTGGCACCTTCAAGGAAAATGTATCGACCGTAGAAAGTCTTGTTGGACTTTGGAGCTCAATCCTTGATGTTGAGGAAGACGGCGTGCATTGGTTTGAGTCTGAGGAAGGGTCCAAGTGAGCTGATCTCCCTAGATATGTCTGCAGCTGAACATCCATTCCAGCTGCAGACACCTCTAGAGAGATCAGGAGGTATGGTTCTACACATGACACGCTAGATGTTGACGGTGAGAGTTTGACCAGATCATCCCACAGATGGCTCTATGGTGAAGACCAAAGTCATCATTACGGCCGTGGAGTCTTATGACGTATTGGTTGGAGGTGTTGTGTTATCCCTATGAGGTTTGTGATGGACTATTGAGCGGAGACAACATCTTATAGACCAGGTTGACAGTCTGGTGAGAGACGAGTGAGCCGCTTACTAGTGCGATCCAGTGCTAGAGTTGAGACAACGGAGTCTACACCAAGGATGATGGCATCCGTTGCAAAGTTCAGTTCGGTCATCACTTGGCGAACGAGTTATTAGAGGATAATGCTCATGCGGAGAATACTCCGGTCTTTGAGGAGGTGGAGGACATGTCTAGCATGATTACGGCAGTATCATCTACCTTGGTTGTTCTACTCTGGAGTTCGAGTAGAGAGTTGCAACAGTATGCTGATCGATTGGTACAATAGACTTGGAGTGAAACCTTTATACTGCCAGTAGAGGAGCAGAGGGTTGTTCTTGCTACTGGCCTTGTGATCTTATCATCATTGGATACTCTTGTTGTATGACAGTATCCAAAAGAGGGTGTGTGTGTGTGCTAGAGCTATTCGGAGGGATCAGCATAAGTTTGGATGCGTTATTGCAGGCAGGCAGACGTACGAGTACAACAATATTTGTATGTGGAGAGAGATGAGATTGCGAGACTCATCTCATTGCATCATTGCGTCATTGGTGTAGAGATATCTTGAGTTGTTGCTCATATCAGTCATAAAAAGAAGATACCAGCAAGCATTATCGCCGGATATTTCGCTGTTGGAGACGCAAATCTCACATTTGTCGACACCATTAACTTGGTGATAACCGGGTGGCCATGTCAAGATCGCACGAGTGCTGGGAGAGATCAAGGTGTACATGACTCACGATCTAGTATGTTTTGAGAGACGTTACGAATCTTACGACATCTCCAGATGCATCAGGTGGATTCTCTAGCGTACATCTTGAAGAACATTTCTTTGTTGGGTGATACTCGTACACAGATGATGATGAGTATGCACGAGGTGTGATCCTGGGTGGACCGGTAGTGTTGTTGGATGCAGCGAGAGTGGGATCTCGTATACATCGTCCACGGTTGTGGTGGATGAACTTGTTACCTAGGGAGGTGCTCAAGCGCGCACATGATGCAATGAGACGACCAGTGCACCTCACGGTTGACATCTTAGATGCAGGATGATGATCTCAAGTAGTGAGAGTCATCAATAGGTCATCCATGACAATGATGAACATAGTGAGACGAACTAAGGTTATAACGACCTATGTTACACATAGGAAGTTTGTCTATTGGTAAGGTGTTTAGTTAGAACTAAATGTGGAGAATGTTTATTTGCTGCCCAAGTACTTTAAAGCACCATCAAGTTAGTCATGACTAGCTAAAGTCAATTATGGTTAAACTTAGCTATACTTTTGGACAAAATTCAAATATTTCCTAAAGAGTGATCACTGTTATCTTGTAATCTTGTCTAAAAAGTAGAAAGGAGGTGGAAAGTATCCCTTATCTCTTTTTTGACTTGATATTAGTGGTGGGATTAAAGTTGTAGACTTTGTATGCATCAAAAACAAGAAGAGATTCTACATGTCTCCTTTTTAGTGGGTCCTAGTATAGAGGGGGGTGGAATTAGAGATTCCTTGAAAATATTCCAGAATCTTTTTAGAAGTTGTTGACTTTGAAAGAATAAACTCATGTGAAAAGATAAGAAGCCCATGTGATTAATACTTTTATCTTAAATAATATCTTAATAAAACTCGGTAAAAATAGTTACGGCTGAGTTACCGAAAGATACCAAAATAAAAACCTAGAATATATAACTAGAGGAGTATAGAAGAGCTCCTCATCCTTGTTTCCACATCGTCGTAATGACAACTTGAGCAAAATAGAAAGAGTGTGGTATTTTAGCATGTGAAAACTTAAGAGATGTCGTTAGAATGGAGAACTTTAGTTGATGAGTTTATGGGTGTGTGAATGATTGAATTCAGTATTTTTCTTTTCAATTTCATGGTATGCTTTCATCAAAGCCATCAGAGGTGACCCCTGAGTGAGAGATAAGTCCGACATGTTGCATATTCATCGATGACTATCGTGGAGGTTGAGAGATTGAGAGAGGTAGTGGATCGGTAGGACCGTGGAGGGTTTACAGGGCAATGTTGCTCACTTTGGTGAGCTTTCCAACGTCACATGCTTATAGAGATGAAAGACTTGGACTTGTGTGGGATGCTCAGTTATAGTAGTTGGTGGAGCTCAATGTCGATGAGAGAGAGCGAGCGATGGGTTTCTCTATGGATACGACGACAGTAGCTTCACATCGTCAAGTGTTTGCTCAAGCAATGGACTTGAACTACTTGACGTGCATTGTTAACATTGGATTGGCTAAGTAGCGTCGGATGCGATCAACGGATGTTATTGCTCTGACACTTCTGACCTCTTTGCCTATCAAGTCGGTGGAGACAAAGGCTTTGGAGTTCGTCATCCTTGGACATCATAGGATGCAGTAGGAGAGAGTGTGGAGCTTGCAACTAGAACTACAAGAGTTTTTCACACAGTGGAGGTTGTTGGTGATGAGCAAAAGGAAACTGCTCCAAATGTTGCAAGATAGCAGTCAACGACTTCCTCTGTCGTCTCTAGCATGGTGACAGAGAGACACTTGGGAGCTAGAAATTGGACCCAAGCTTATAAGAGAGGAGAGACTAAGAGTGCAGAGATTCCTGAAGAACTACAAAAATTGTTTTACCTTCAGTATGAAGGATTTGGGTATCTTGAAGTGACCAAGTATACGGATCGACTTGGTTAATGACACATCAATCTTTCGACATGCTTACACTTATAGTGACATGGAGAGAGTCTTGATCCAGAGTAAGACTCAAGACTTGTTGGAAGGTGGGTTGGTCGAGATGTCGTATAAAGAGTACGCATCTGTCACAATTATGCCAATAAAGAAGGATATGTATGACAACTACACAGATAGTGAATGTGTGAAAACTGTCATCTTATCAATCGGTAGATGAAGTCTTATAAGTATGCTATGCTGATACCTGAGGAGATCTTTGATGCAGTGGGACATGTGAAGGTCTTCAGTACTTTGGATCTTCGAACAGGGTATCATCAGTTGTCGGTGAGAGAAGATAAGTCCAAGACGGCATTCTGGAGAATTGACTTTCACGACAAGGATTGTTTGTATCAATGGCGGTTCTTACCATTTGGATTGAAGAACGCCTCTGCTGAGTTCCAAAGGGTGATGGACAAGATCCTAGCAGGATTGGATTTTGTTCGATGTTATATTGATGACATCTTAGTCTATAGTGCTACAGTGGAGGAGCACGAGAGACACCTACGAGATGTGTTCGAGCGGTTGAGAGCTCATGGTTTGCAGTTGAACTTTGGAACTGCAAGTTATTCCATGATTTGATAGAATACTGGGTCACAATCTATCCAAGTGGGTTGGGTGTTCAGCAGATGAAAGTTGATGCTATTGCACTTGTCTCACACCTCATAGATGTGAGTCAAATTTGAGCATTTGTTGGTTTGGCAAACTTCTATCATCGATATGTGAAAAGATTTAGTGCAATTGCGAAGCCATTGACGAAGCTGATGAAAGTGGACCAGAGTGACAGTGAGGAGATGACCAGGAGTGAGCTTTTGTAGAGCTCAAGGATAAGTTGACATCTGCTCCCATCTTGAAGAGATCCGTTAGGGGCGTCCCTTCCAACTGCACGCTGATTGAAGTATGTTAGGACTTGGAGCAGTGTTGACTAAGTATGATGATGACGAAAAGGAGTTCATGGTGTTGTATGTCAGTCGTCTCAACAATGCATCGGAGGTGAGGTACAGTTCGTACGAGAGGGAGTGTTTGACTGCAGTCTAGGCTGTCGCACACTTCTGATGTTATATGTTTGAGAACTCTTTTATTCTCATCACTGATCACCAGCCGCTCAAGTGGTTGATAGAGTCGGACAAGCTTACATGGAACCTTGCATGATGAGCTCTGATCTTACAAGAGTATGACTTCCATGTAGTGCATAGACTTGGAGTTGTCAACCTAGATGCTGATGGATTGAGTCGCAACCCATGCACGGGTCAACAAGATCAGATTGGAGCTCGATGACATGACGAGGTTGATGAGGAGATGATGCCAAGGTGACATGCATCTATCTTTCTTTGTGTGTTGACCATGAACTCTAGTATGAAGAGTCATGTCGTATCTTTCTCAAGTCAGACAATAAATGGTGAGTCTTTGGATCTTGAGGATGGAGATGACGTCCAGATCACAAAATATCCGTGACGATGTGATAGTAATGGAATATCTACGTATTGACATGGTGGTAGACACAGTAAGTACCAAGGAGCGAGATCGCGTCCTCCAACGAGAGAAGAGATTTTGACGAGAAAGACGACATATACTTCGAGTGTGAGACAATGAGAGAGTACGAATAAGGTCACATCCATCCCAGAGGGCATAGTTAGTACGACATGCTCATGAGAAACTAAGATATTTTGGAGTGAAGCGTACACGTAGCTTACTCCAAGGATAGAATTTGTGATGTGGTATGCACATCGATGTGCTGCAGTTTGTCGCATAATGTGTGGTTTGTGATCGAGTGCGAGCATCATTTAATGCTCCTACTCCACAGTTACATCTCTTACCGATTATGAGGCTGGGTTATCGTTGGAGCTTGGATTTTACGAGATCCTTATCTTTGACTGTACGTCACCACCTGTATGTGTTGGTGATGATGGAGCACTTCTCCAAGTGGTTTGAGTTGGTGGTATTACCGGAGAAGACGAGTGAAGGAACAGCGTATGCGTTCTTAGATCGAGTGTTGAGTCATTTTGGAGCACCAGCTAAAGTGTTGACAGACCAAGGTACAGATTTTCTTGATGAGTTTCAGATCTTGTGTGATCAAGCGCTAATTGATCATCGAATTGCATCTCGAGATCATCTTGAGACGGATGGTTTGCAGAGAGGGTTGTTCAGATGAAGTCTTTGGCTTCTTTCTCACCGTAGTTTCTATTGTATGGTCGAGATCCAGATCTATCTTCGATCATTCGTCGTGATTCTATTGAGGTGTTGAACCTTGATGACCCGGATATGTGGGTGAGAGCGTGTTCTCAACAAGATGAGACATTTCAGAGAGTTATGCCTATGGCTTTTGAGAACCAAACGATTGTTCAGCATAGAGACATGTTGCGATATGTGGAGCTCTACTGTCGAAGTAGATGGAAAGGTCAAATACCTCCTTGTTCTTTTTTGTTAGCTCTTTTATGTGTGTGCGGCGAAGGAATGGCTTAAACGTATGAAACGTTCAAGCTCTGAGGTGCTCGTTTTAGAAATAAAAAATAAAAAATTTGTACACATTAAAAGACGGATAATATTAAAAATCCCATCATTAAGACAATCAAAGCAATAGCTTTAGTCGACTATTCGATGAGGAGGTTATCAACCATTGATTCACAAGTTTCATTTTGACGATTATATCTATCGATAATTAAAATACTGGATACCTCATTTATGTCTAAAAAAAACTTTGAAAGTTTTTTATCTAATCAAGGAATCAATGAATCTATTAAATTACAAAAATTTAAAGAAAAAAATTGGAAAGAATGGTTAAAATATTTTAATCGATATAATTTTTCATCTAAAGAATGATCTAAAATAACAGCTTTACAGTTGGAAGATAGATTTTGTCACGAAACAAGTGGACTACACCGACGACGTTGGATGTAACCATAAGGCGCACTATTTTACAAGTGTGTGAGGTGTTATCTTCTGGAGTACTCAAGTTAAAAGACCGTGATGATGTTAGACCATGTATGTAATTGTGCGTCATGTCATCTTTCAAACACTGATGGCACCATTCACCCGAGCTTAGCGATTGTACGTGCGGGTTTGAGGTGTATGTTGTGTAGTATGCTAGTGGAGCAGTCTGTATGTTAGTGTGTGATGGTTGTTTGAGAGGTTGGCACATGTTATGTTGGACTCCATCTCTCAATGTCGTTCTTACTGGACAGTGGATTTGTCCTCAATGTATAGCAGAGATAGTTGATTAGATCTTTGCATGATATAGATTGCAGACAAACGACTAATGATGAGACGATGTAGCACACGGTCTCCTGATCTTTGTACCCCACGAAGGTGTATATCATGTAGTTGGGATATAGGACTATCCAGAGTTAGAGGGACCTAACCACTAGTTAGGGGGCGGTTGTGATACACTTGTGTCTGTGTATGACATCGTCCATGTGTTATGTGTATATGAGGTGTACCTCTAACATCGAACAAGTTCTGTAACGATGTGTATGAGCACAACGGCTGTCACGTCAATTTAGCACCTCGTCTAGGTTGACCGAGTGCGTAGTGGTTAGTCTTGATAGGATTGTTAGGGCGGGTTCTTGAGCTAGCCCCACTAGAGATATACTTAGCATGTAAGACTTAGAGACTTTAGTTCTTCGAGTTGCGTCTTCAAGCTCCTGGCTATGGTGGATAGTCTTGGTGAGCGCAATCTGGATTCTCTAAGACACATAGTGGATTTGACTCGACTTTAGTGTTTGTGTAATACCAGTTTGTATGATGGAGTGAGTACAAATAGTCCTATATCCCAATCATGTAGTTGGGATATAGGACTATCCGGAGTTAGAGGGACCTAACCACTAGTTAGGGGGCGGTTGTGATACACTTGTGTCTGTGTATGACATCATCCATGTGTTATGTCTGTGTGAGGTGTACCTCTGACAACGATGTATGTTGTGTGGCAATGTGTATGCATACGATACGGTTCAATTTTGTTTCATCTGCACAAGCGACATCATAGAGGAGAGTTGGATAGACCTGTTCATGAATGTGAACAGAAAATAGATATCTTCTCATTCTTGTACCGCATCTTCCTCCCTTACCTGAAGAAAAATAGACTTTATGTAGAGAGAATAAAGCACCAGAAGGTTGAGATTCCACCATTTGAGACATCTTCCCGGACGGTAGTCAAGAAAAGAAGCAAAAATGGTTGAAATGATGAAACCCACTCCTCTTGATGTTTCATCGTGCATAAACACTTTCTAGATGAACTCACTTCTAGTCCTTTGTGTATTTAATCATATCTTTTTTTTAAATCATCTTGTATAACTAAATATTGCAGTTTACTCTAACTCTTATGATTATCGTTCATTTGTTTTTTCATTTTGGAGTGGTTCTTAAAATATATTGGTGTCCTCTGAACTGACATTTTCAAGAGTATCGGAAGTGTATTACGTTTGTCACTTTCAAATGATTTCTATAAATTTCAGAAAATACAAGTAAATAATAACTTTGTGCTTAATTAATAGCTTTAGAGTTCCAATAGTTGAAAAATTTTCAGGAATTGAATTACAGACAACAAATTTCTAATTATAATTATATAAAACTACGTTGTCGATTTAAGATTCTTCATAACAAAACTTTGTATTGTAAGTGTACTTTTTAAGATGTAAGATATCTTACGAAAACCTAAAATAGATTCCTGCTCATTTGAATAAATTGTGGTCAGAAAGCACTTGACCAAATACAAACGATTAAAAGTAAGTTAATTTGGAAGGTTTTTACAACAGAATTGTGGTATCTTTTCATTCTTAGGTGAATTTAAACTTTTCATTGTATTGTTACAATACAATTCTTCCTCGAAATGTTATTATTTGCAGTGCAATCCACATTTCCCGTCTGCATTCTTGAGGTGTGGAAAATATATCCACCAACATTTGTATCCTCCCGGGGAGATTCAGTTTCCAGTCTTCCTCGGAATCATACACTTGCGAGGGAAAAATGAATGTTAATATGTTTTCTTTTCATTAGTAAATGTATAGATAAAAACAAATAGCTTCGTTGCAATGGGATTGCGAGGCGATGCGTTAGTTATATTTTGAATTTATTCTTTTTATTTTTTATTTTTATTTTTACAACGACTCCGTCTGTCCGTTTTGGTTATTCTTTCACTTTTTGGTTTTCCAATGACTCCATCCGTTGGTTCTCACTACTTTCCCTCACTTTCCGCTTTTCACCACAGTCCATCCGACCGTTCTGCTACACGTAAAAGATTACTCTCTTTCTTTTCCGGTTTTCTCAATCGACATATAACCATGCTACCGCATAGCAAAAACCGAAATGCTACATTATACAACACATCACGTAAAATAGACGAGGTTGTTGGTGATAGTTTAGTGATATTATAATTCGTCTATGATAACTGTGTGTATGATAGTATGTTAGTCATTTCGCACATTTGACTTATAGATGTTGTGCTTTCACAACGGTAATAAGTGTAGATATACCGCCAATATTAATTTATAAAATATTTATTTTAGCTATATAATTAAATATAAATTCAAATAATTACTTTTCAGAGTACTTCGCTGGTTACTTATTTCATCTCTTGCTTCTAATTTTTCAACCAGTTAATTTTGTCAGTCACTTGTCATTTTCTATACTACTAACTCAACCCACACTCTGTAAATTCTTCCCACATATGTCACTTGTCTCATTCATACATTCGACTAGATGCTTGAGGATGCATATTTTATTCTACCTTCTCATAGTTCGTGCCTCAAGAATATCTGGGAAAAGCCACGCCAGCATAGCACTCAGTGCGTTAAATTTTAACCTTTGCTCCTGACCTTTACGCTTCTTGCACGTAATCTTACGCTACCCGACAAAATGTTTTTGTATATTCCAACAGGGTAGCCAGTTGTCCGGACGATGCAAGGTTGCAAACATTACTCCCAGAAGGTATGGAGTAAAATGTTCTTTATCATCCGCCCTTCTTGGTCCCAATCGTGACCTTGTCACAATCTTGCAAAGTTTTCTGATGTGGCTGCACGCTGGGAGGACATGTCAGCTGAGAGCTAATGTGGAGGCAATGCAAGGCTGAAAGCATACCGCGTGCTTATCTTGCAGCTTGCACGTATGAAGCTGCACGCTGGGGGCACATGTCGATCGAACGGTAGTAGCAGACTGGGAAGTAACGTCTAAAGTCCGGGGATTATCCCGCTTGTCCCGGTCGTTTCCAGACCCACAAAGTACATCCAGTATATAAAGAAACAGTCAGAAAGTAAAAGTCGGGTTAATTTCTTGTGCTCTTCGCATGATCACTTGAATTTAAGACCAACAATGTATCCCTTTCAGCAAGTTTTTGGAACATGGCAGCGTCTTCCAAGACCGCATACGATACGAATTATCTTACAGGATATTCTCGAAGGACACTTAATGCGGAATCGCAGACTTGTCAGCGGCACGAATCCCGTTGATTTTTATGATGCTCGTTCATGTATACATGTAAACCTCACTTCTGTTCAGACGATATCACAACTGCTGTTACTCGAGTTCGTCTACATCGGTTCACGACTTCAACTCAGGAATGTGTTCCTGACTTCGTATCTGTGAGTTAAATGAGGTTTCTTACGTAGTGATTGCAAATGTCCACTGGAAGATTTCCAGAAAATAGCAAAACACACGAATGTCCCTTACGCCGAACATTCTGTGCAGTACGTTTCGATGCCCTCGAGATATTGTGATCTGCTACGTAGTGATTGCAAATGTATCCGCGGGACTTCTTCGGTCAATTTATAATGATACTGCCCGAAATAAAGAAACACAACAAACATACATACACATGTTCATTACGCGCGAAACATGTTCGTATATGCAGAGCTGAGTCCCCAAGGGGTAAGTGGAATGGTTAGTAGCCTTACCTCCCAGATCCGGGGTCCTCAAGCCAAGCCCTGGCACTTCCTCCACGGACATCTCTGCCGGGGCCTGAGGTTTAGCAGCCGTTGGGCCCACAGGCAAGGCAATGCACGGCAAGAAAAGGTAGCATCGGCGCATGAGGTTCGATTTTCTTAAACTCTGTTCTATATGGTGAACGCAACAGCATCTGTGCAGATTTTTGTGAGGATTGAGAGAATGATTTTCGTGATTTTTCACGATACACGAACGCCGACGAATGCAGGCATCTTAACTGGGAACGCACGATCAATACTGATGACACGCCTTCACTCAAGCTGAAGCACTGATAGCGCGACGAGATTTGGCGCGCTCTAATGCTTTCAACCTATTTGCCTCCATCCTCGCTGCAAGACTTTCATCAAGAGTTACAGGTGTAGTTGCTGCCGGTGGTAGCTCCTCGTCCAGTAGACTTGGAAGCTTCCTTACGGGAGAAGGAACTCCTGTAGACTCTCGATTCGGTTGCACTCTACCCGGGGCCAGGATTTCATTTGACTGCCAGACACCAACTTATCAGTTCGAATACGGTAAGCATTGAACAAAGCGAACTTACTTGTACACGAATGACTGAACAAGCCGATTTCCAACATGACGAGAAGAACTACAAACAGAAATTTTGTTTGAACAGACTTTCCCGTTTCTCTGGCAGGGGATTTAGGCGAATGACTAATCACCTGTGTAGTACCCTGCCTGAAGAAATCTTCAAATTCATCCTCATTCACGGGCATTGTCGAATCCATGTTGGCGTCATTGTCGTCAAATTCGTTAGAATCAGCACCCAACCATTCTTCGCTTTCGATTCCTACATTCCCTAATAAAGCCAAATGTTAGGACGTACAACCTTCAGGAGACATATAGAGCACAAAAAGCAATCAGCACACTGTGATCCAGAACTGACATTCACCGTGAAATTTCTTACATGTAACTCTGGTGTTGGATGACCGGGTAATGCGGATGATAATCTTCACCCGGAAGCAAAATTACTTTCAAACAGAAAAAAGAACTTGGAAAATGTACATGTTCAACAAGGGCGTAAAGAAACATCTACAAGGCTACATCAGGTCTTCCATAGGAATGCCAACCTGTAGCAACTCTCTCTGGGGACGGTCGGGCACCCTCATTGGAAATATTTTCGTTATCGTTCGAGTCATGTGCGTCCTGATTCGAGTCATGTACAAACCCACTAGTGACTTTGTCTCTTAGATCCCTCACGCACATCTGGACATTCAGAGCAAACGGTGAGATGCGTCAGCAGACCAACGACGTGGTAACTGATGATTCATCTCCCGCAAGTGCTAGAACGTTCCCTATCACACTTGGCCACTCCTGCGGAACCATGGGCTTGAGAACACGCAATCCCAGAACAAGTCGACAGAATTTAGCCTTCTGTCCCCTTCCACTTATCAATTGTGCACCAGGAACTCTGTGAAAGTTCAAAAAGGGCCAGAAGAATCTTGAAAGAACAATCATCTTGAGTGATGTGGAGTCCTCAATGCCTTTACCGTGAAGATCGATAAGACCAGACGAAAGCAAATTTCAGAAATTTCAAGCTTACAGATAAAGCGACGGATCAAGTAAGGCTCCGCAAGTACGTACTCGAACTCGTTTCGTGGCGCCAAGCTTCTCAACTTTTGCTACAAAGTCGTTGAATCCCAAATAGGGGTGCAGCTGAGAATGCCAGTGCACGTAGCCTTCTAGCAGGCTCCTCAGATCCTGCACCTGCGCTTCCTTACAATGTCATCGTTAGAAGTGGTTGAAACCCTCAACTGATGACCCCTCCATATCATATTTGGAGCGCGATCCTTGGGTGATCTTGGACTGTATATTCTTCTACACTTAAGAGAGAACACAATAACAGACAACGAGTAGACATCCCCAGCGAACACTACCAGGAGAACTCTCACCTCGTGTCCCTTTCCGCGAATTCTAACCATCTGCGGCATTTTCTCGAGCAGATACCCAAGCCCGTTGTCCGACAGAAGTAAGTCCGCAGTCAACTGAGGCCTCTTCCTCGGCACCTTCGCCGCGGCTTCCTCAGTTGCAGAACCCTTCGACACTTTCCCTTTAAGTGAACCCTTGCCTAAAACGCGATCACCTCCCCTGTTAGCTCCTCTTTCTGCTTCCTGCGCTAATCCACCTTGAAAGGTACTGGAACTCCCGCCTGCAGCGCCCGGTCCGTTTGCTGACTTCACTGGACAGTCCCGCGACCAGTGTCCTGGTCTGCCGCATTTGAAACATCCTGTCGGTATGTTATGGTTTTCCTGCCCATTCGTCGCCATCCTACAAACTCTCTGGATCTAAGCAGCTCCCTGCAGAACGACCTTTGCCGCGAAGGACCAGATTCTTGCTCTTCTCTTGACTCGGAATTCCTGTCGCTGCGCGCCTATCTGTACCGACGAGTTCCGGTATTGATGTGGTCGGTCTCCACAGCTCTAGTACTTACACTTCCTTTCTCTTTCAGGCGCCAGGAGGTGATACTGTGCTGTGCGCCCGACGTACACGCAATCGCCGCAGATGAGATTCTTGAAATTCACGTCTTAATCAGAGACAATCAGCCTTGCTTTTCAACGACGAGGAGGATTGTCAGGAAAAACAAACCTGTCAAACAAACCAATCACAATCAAAGTATTCCAGTTCAATATTCGCTGCCACTGATAACACTGACTCTTAACAACGATGTACAATAATCTACGATGGTATCGTTACCTACACTGAAGTCATATGCGAAATGAGCACGAGCCGCTGCATTGCCGTTTTTCCAACGCTGTCTACATCAAATTCCCAACTGCCCAGCCGTCACTACCATCCTGAGTGCCAACACGGCGAGTCCTATTGTCCAGTAAACAACACCAACCTTCAGGCCAGCTTCTAACAGCCCCTTACTTCACCATCTTCACGCCGCTACCAACATCGCTTCATTGTACGCCTCACTCGCGCTCTAATGGCTCCACTTCTCTTCTGCTGCTTGCCGACAAGACTACCGTATACGAAAAGGGACGCGCTCGGTCCTTCTGCAGTCTCACGCTTGTTGAACCCCGCGCAACCAAATGCTCTGAGAACTCTGATTAGTCGTTCCCACTCCCGCCCACCTTGAATCTGACTTGTTTAATGCCTTGCATGTCTCGTTGCAAGGCCATGGCATGACATGCATATTCGAGATGTCACCGCATGACTCATATGATGTACTCGATGTGAATCATGTTGAGACATCGGCATGGATAACTGAAGGATGGCACGCACGGCCACGGTGTATACCGCAAATACGACAGACAGTCCGTTCACACTGCCTGTGACAGACATCAAAGCGTTCTTATCATTTTACGTCGGACTGGACCACATGCCAGCGGAGGTTTTGGAAGTAACATCGCCCTACCTGATCTCGTCGCATAATACTACACTACTGACTTCGTACCTCTTCCTCCACCTCTCCCGTCCTCTCCTCTCTCGTTATTTTCAGCCATGGAATATCGTCTAGGTAGGTGTAGAAAAGCATGAAGTCAAGTTGAAGATCGCTTGCTGTGCACGCTCTTGAAGTTTTCACCCGCGTTAGGTTTAATTCCGGCCACTTCGTACATTCATCTGTATAGCTGGATGTACTCCTCCTGTTGTGCACATTGTTTTAGAAATCCACTCATCTGGTTGTTTGAAGGCTTTACTAAATTCATCTTTGTTAAGAAGAATCACGTCCATTACAGAAAATCGGTTTACAGAATGTCACACCGTCAGTAACAAACACGATCTTGAGGATATGCCCATAAGATTGTATCTTTGCAAGATCCAACCAATCCTCTTTTGAGTGAGAAAGTATGCAAGTGTGTCACGCAGTTTGGCACCTCGGCTAGGTTTACCGAGTGCGGAGTGGTTAATCCCGGTAAAGCCGTTAGTGCCGTTAGGGCGAGTTCTTGGGATAACCCACTAGAGGTATACTTGGAGACCTTAGTTCTTCGATATAATACACATGCACAATATATGATCATCAACTGTCATAATTTGTACTTAAGGTCACTAACTAGATGTCCACACCTCTAGTAGCTCCAGAAGTATCTACGTGATAGCTCTACTAGCTCACCCAAGACAACTGCCACCAACTGTCCATACGCGTCTCTATGATATAGACAAACTCTACCACAACGACAACTTCCTCTTAGTACTATGAGGTCGTCTTATCACTCCTTTAGGAACGTGCGAGAAGGTCTCCTTGTACTACCTTAAACAAGTCTATAAATACTTGCATGCATCCCTAGAAGACACCAAGAGCTATTGATCTAGTGATAAAGCCAAAGCTAAGAACTGCAGAGTTAAGTGTGCAAGCTCAAGAATAGTGTTGGGATGAGTGACTTGCTAGTTTTACACTTCTCATACATCTGAAAGCTTGCATACTTCTCTCACGCACGCTTCGCTTGGGTAGAAACTCGAGCATATTCTACTGTCCATTGTGATACACTTGTGTACATGTATGACATCATCCATGTGTTATGTGTATGTGTGGTATAGCTCTAACAGCGATGAATGTTGTGTAGCGATGTGTATGCGCATGATAGTTGACAGATCTCATGGAAAGAGATATACACATGGATACGAAGGAAGGTTGAGCCTTCCTTTCCTAAGCAAACTGATCTGCATCCTTCAGCAACTCGGACCTTCAATGCAACCCTCCAGTTTTGGTTTGGGTTCGATAGTTAAACCCGCTATTGTCGGTCAAGGGTAAAATAAGTAAATATGAACCATTCCAGGCAAAGAATAGATGAACTCTACGCTACTACCATTGCTATTAGGAGAGTCAAAGTTAAGCAGGAAGATTCTCGAACGTACGAGAATAAAAAAAACCATAAAATAATAACATATAACTCTGTATAATACCGTGTGACATTGAGAAGTGTGTTTTGAACTAATTGAATTGTTTTTTTTATGATAATTATAAATAGTTGAAATTAATAACCTCACTCTTTAATTTCACATTGTTATAATAGACAAAAAATGAGCAAGAAGTGGCTCACGGTGTTTTCCTGCAAGTACCTCTAGAGGCGTCTTATTCGTCCTTGGAGGTCTGACCGAAGTAGAAACTCCAACCCACGAGGAAAAAATATTTTAAAGAAAGTTCCGACTTTGACTTCCCCTATTGCTTTGGCAGGTTACAGTTAGGACTATGTTTTCATTATATTTGCATTCCTTGCTAAACATTTATGAAATTCATCACGTTAAAGTGTTAGCAGATAACCTCTTAGATTAGCTTTTGGGTAGCTAGAAATACACCTGCAAGAATGTTGTTGCAAGTCTTTTGTAGCGCTTTTCCATCACTATTTGTTCCTTCATTTTTGCATTTCATAAAATATATGATGCGTATCAATATACATCCAAAGTATCGAAGTGGAGAAGGGGCAGAAAACGACAAGCGAGAGGGTCGAGAGGGAAAATGTAGAGACGCGATTGGGCGGGAGGTGGACGATATAGGTTTCGAAAACGGCGGGAGGACGATGTCGTAAAGATTAGGACATTCGTTCGTAAGTTGCGAAGTCTGTGAAGAGTGGTTTCTTTTCTCGTGTGGAGGTCGACGTGGTTGTGCAGGTCGGACGGTGCTGTGCCCGAACTCGCAGCGGGCTGTGCTTTGTTTCTCCTCTGGCCGTCGAGGGGTTCATGCTGCTCAGGTGCTACGGGAGTTCTGGTGCTGGTGTTCGGGCATAGGTCATGTTGCACAGCAGTTCTCGTCCTGTGGGAATTTTCGCAGCATGGTCGAGCATCGACGGACGTGACATGCTGCCCGGCCGTTTTGCTGTTCTTTGCTTATGCATTTTTGACGTATTGCGCGTTTGATTTCTGCTCTGGCTGTGATGCGTCGCAGCGAGATGTGACGGTTTGTCGATGTTCGGTAGAAGAGATTTGATTTGCTCGTTTCATTTCGGTCGCTTTGCTCTTGTGCTCTGGGTGTGATGCGCCGCAGCGAGGTGTGGCGGGTTCTCGACCTTCGGTACACATGATTTGATTTGCTCGTTTCATTGGCCGCCCGCTTTGGTCTTGTTTGGTTGCGGATTGTCACGCTTGTTTGCAAGTTTCATTTGTGCTCTGCTTGCGATGGCTTGTCTGTTGCTTGTCATGTGGGCACGAGAAACGGCGAAGAGCTCGCCCGTGAGGTTGTTGGGCACGATACAAGGACGGTGCACGAGAACAATCTGTCTTTTGTCATGTCGGCTGCGAGAAAAACACAGTGTGGGTTCGAGTTCTATGAGGATGCGGACAGCATGGGTTCCACTTCGAGACGATCAGATAAGTACAGTGTTTGTGTCTTCTTTTTTCTTGCTGTTTTCGTATGGCTGATTTAAGTTAAACGAAACTCTTTCGTCAGAAGAACTAGATGAATCGAGTGCGAGTGGTTCTTCTGTTGACGTACAGTCAAGGTTATCACGTAGAGACAAAGTTTTACGCATACACTTCTTTTCTGTTGTTCCGCCTTTCTCTTTTTTGTCTTCGAACGCTTTATGATCCCGTTGTCAGACAATAGACTTCAGCTGACGCGGACATATACCTACTTAGAAGTCTCTTCTGCTCGAGAAGTGCCACCGTTCTTAATGAAGTTCTACTACATCAAGTTAGCAGAACTTGTTCTCCTTGCCGCTTGCATTGTACTCCGATATATTCCTTGGCTGGCCCATATCGATTTTTTTCCTACTCGACTGATAACATCTCCTTCTACTTGCATAACTACAGACCGGATGTTCTCGTACCTTATCTTCTTTAAACGCCCGGACAACAGTTTCGAATGCACTGTTGCTTCCTTGTATAGACAACACTTTCTTCCCTGCCTATGTTATGTGTTGGACTCCTTGCAGTTCCCATCCTTCTCTCGAAACAATGTCTTTGAGGAAGAAAGCGAGAGCGAGGAGGCCGACGCTGGAGACCTCGGTGACAGTCTGCAAGATCGGCACTGATCTGGAGACGTCATTGTTTCTCTTGGTTTCAAAGTTTCTCCATGCACACTATGTCTCAGAGGTTTTCTTTGTCGAGCGTGGAGGCAGCCTGCTCCACTTGCATTTCCAAGGGATAATCTCTATCCATGTGAAATCTTACGTTGATGTTAAAAAGCGTGTGATGCAGGCTCTCGGGTGGGACAAGAACAAGTCTATGGGGGGCGAAGTCTACGTGAAGGTCCTCTCCAACAAGGGCCTTCACACCTTCGTGGGAATGGTAGGTTATTGTCCCAAAGAACATCAAGAGGAGCACCACATTGCGACCATGAAGAACATAAACGAGTCAATGATGGCATATGGTAAAGAGTTGTACATGTTACTTCGAGCATCTGACACAAAAAAAACTGTGTGGAACTAACGAATTTCACATATTACATAGAGCACTGCAGTTCAACAGGTGTAAAAGTAGTCATCCATTATCCACAACTTTCCACGTTGTCTTCGAGACATGCTGATGTCCGGTAAGTATATCCTCTCTCTCATATGGCTCCTCCAGCACGAGATACACAAGACACAGACGGATGCCTTATGGACTTCTCTGATTAGACCCGCTGATATCAGTCTTGAGGATATTGACGAGATATTTTTTGCAGAGAGTCTCAACGATGCGAACACTGCAGTCGCAAGTACTATCAGTATTCCAACGAGAAAGGTGATGCATAAGAGAGTCAAAAGTCTTCATCTGAACCGGAGCTGTCATCTGAAGCATAGAAGATACGTTCGGACGACGTTGTCCTACCGGAGTTCATATCGCTTGTTGACGCCTTGCTCTGTTCCACTGGTGCAGATAGATGTTTCCCCATCGAGGTCTGAAGCAGTTCATTTCTGTTCAAGAGAAACAACTCCTTTGTCTATAAGCATAAGGTGTGCCGAAGATGGTCTTCAGACGAAGTACTACTGCTCTTGAGAACTCGTACAGTCCCTTCTACTTATGTACATGCCGACTGCTAGTGTAGTCCTCGAAATGTAACTTTTCTTTCTTCAGACGCGTTGTGCGTTGTCTACTGTTTGGTTTCTTAAAACTTGCGTTTAGAGATGTAACTATTTATTTCTTGACATGCGTTGTGCATTGTCTACTGTGTGGTTTCTTTAAACTTGGGCTGGGTTTTTCCAGCCAGAGGCACCTGTTGTCTGTTATAAACTTGTTCTTGAATTCGGAAACCGTCTGCGGCTTACTGTTTAATTTCTTAAAACGTCATGAAGTTGTTCGTAAATATATCACGGAATAAACATGGTTCAGTGACGGAATTTGTCTCATGCGAAGAATGGATACGCAATAGAAAAAATGACAGTAAAGCACCCAAGGACATCATACCAGTGGTCGAGCTGCCAAAATAATTCAAAAATATGTTTAGCACCAAACCCTCCGACTTCCAACTTTCGTTGGGGTGAATATACAAAGCGAGACATTATGTTCAACCCGTTAGTACACTGAACTCGGGTACTTAGAACTAATACACAGTTGAGTGTGAATACGTATACGTATTTGCTGGGTTTTTCAACCTTAACTCGATTGATTGATCGAATCTTTCCAAATGTTTGTATAATCTATCAGCACGGTTGAGGAGTTTCGGGATGGATATTCAAACGAAGTTGAAACATAGTTTAACGTAAATGAATTCTCATTGAAAGTTTGAGAAGCATGCATATTCATCCTCTTCCAAGTTCGGAAGAGAATGAATAATCGTTTAATTTATACCTAACCCTTCCGACAGGAAGGGTTAGGTATAAATTAAACGTCTCATGCCTCATTAATGTAATTATTTGTACAGTTCTCCGGTCTTGTATCTTCTGAAGTGCGAGAGCCGAGATTACTTATTGGTTTTCTCTTGGCTTCTCCGTGTTTCCAGGCATGAACTCATATAAATTTATAAAATTTTTAATTTTATATTTATTTAGTGTATATTTTCTACTTAATATTTATATATTTTGTAGATAACACTAGACGAGCAGAGTTTTCAAAATTCTCAGAGTTCATCAGGGGATGTATATTTACCTCCTGGTTTTCCGTTTGTCCGCTTTCACTCCCTGACCGGAACCGCCACTGCTATGCATATTTATTCAAACGAAGTTGAAACATAGTTTACGTAAAATACATTCTGTCTTCGGACACTCGTGACCCGCCCTCGTGATACAAATCCTCGTGAATGCTTTTTATCCTTCCTTAGCTTTGAATAGATGGTGTCGTATGGAGCAACTTCGTGGACCGACATGCATGAGTTGGGACCGTCACCCGGAAAATGCTACCAGAGAAAAGGACTTATAAAATATGTACTAGTAAAAATACGTCGACTGCCATTGACCTGGTTGTGGGATAGGATTGGAAGGCAATCTGCCCACTCACAAACAACCAGCTATTTTACGTAGTATATACATACGGCAGTTATTTTAAGTATATTGACTGGTTCAACCTGTTAATGTGAACAGCTATTGGTATATTGTTTGGTATGTGACTGTGATATGCTTTTCGGGTTGTAAATCAGGATAAGTCAAGACTCCAGGTTCAAACATGCGGGTCAAGTTTCCTGTCTCAAGTTTTCATATGAATTTGACGTTTTGTAAAAATCGGTAAGCCGGAAAGCGGTGCACGTTGGCCGCTCCAGCGTCAAGAGGGTGCGTCTGAACGGAATGCTGCACACAGTTATATGCAACTACTCGCTCGGGGAAAAACAGCGGACAGGATGCTGCAGTTTTGCACTGCACGTTTATCATTTCGTTTCAGTGACAAAAAAGCTTGTTGGTAGCAACATCCCCCCGTAGCTGGGGCAGCGTGGAGTCGAGGCTGGAGTTCCCCTGCCGAGGTGCTCAGCCTGTGAAAGGGCAGGAGCACTCGGATGCAGAGAGCCCCACAGCGAAAAAGAACTATAAACAAATTTACACTAGGAATCCACTCCATTCAGTCTGTTACATGACCGTAACAGATGTAAACTGCATTACACAGTTTCATGCTCAGCTCCAAAGTTTCCGATGGCAAATCCATTACTGTACATCCCCACACAAATTTTAGTAATAATATTTTGCTTTAGTCTCCATCATATCGTTGTTTGTGTAGATAAATTGTTCTTGTGTCACCTTGACAAGGTTCTTAATTAATAAACTTAATTTGCTCGTACAAGGACATTAGTGACCGACTTCCAATCATAATATGCAGGGGTTTAATTATTTACATAATCCTTCCGTTAGGGTGGGTTAGACCATAAATTAGACCTTCATCAAGAAAATGCTTTTGACTCGCCATAGTTTTTTTTCTGCAACTCTCGTTGGGATGTAATATTTAACAATTATATTATATTTTGATCTATCATATCTGCTTAGTCTATAATTTTATTTTAACATTTATATATTTATCAATAATATTTATCGTACAAAAAATATCTGAAAATAGACTGAAATGCATATTGTAAACCCGTCAAAAGTTATAGAAGGTGTATATTATCTGAGATACCATACTATCTTTAATTTACCCCCAGTCGATAATGCGTATTAAGATACTATGTCAATCAATGACCCCGAAGAATTTACCTCCTGACGCTTCTGGTTGCTGATTTCTTTCCCTTTGGTGAAAACTCCATGTTCCATACATATTAGTAGTCAGGCATGCATATTCACCCTCTTCCAAGTTTGAAAGAGAGGAACTATGCGTTTAATTTAAGACCTAACCCTTCCGACCGGAAGGGTTAGGTATTAAATTAAACACCCGATTAAATTATACATCTTTGAGTACAGTCCTCTGCACTTATACCTCTTGAAGCGCGATAGTCTGGTCAACACTTATGGGTTCTTTCCTGCTCTCCCCGTGTTTCAAGGCATGGGCTAACAAATAATATTTATGAAAATTTTAATTATTTATATATACTTAGTATATATTTTTCATTTAACACTTATATAATTCTCTGCTAACAAAAGAAGAAAAAAAGTTCCCAGAAAGTTCATGTTGCATGCATATTGGGCTGGCTGGATGAAATATTCTCCTCAAGATGTACTTCATTTCTGTCAAATAAATAAAGACCCGAACTTACTATCGTCCTTTACTGACCGAAACAAAAGGTAAAAAACTTTAGAATATTCTTTAAGATTTATCGCAAATTCGTTCAGAGGAACTTCTTCGAAAACATTGTGTTTTATAGCACATGTATTCACTCATATTGTGATCATGAGCATCCCCATCGGACTTTTGGCAGAAAACGGCGCGTCGGGGGGTTCGGAGAAATAATCTGGAACGCCGGTTGGTTAACGGCCGGGTTTAGTACGAAAACTTAAATGCCCTGTTCTCGCGCCGAGATTAATGGGACCTTTCAGATGCCTTTTTTTGCGGACGGTTCACGACCACGCTGCATGACCAGGGTGTCTGACCTCGCGCGTAGCTTTATGACTTTAGAAAATCACTATTTTTATAAATGAGTGAGTTAGCACAATGAGAAATGTGCTCTTTGACAAGTTACAGGTCCAAAGTTCGAGCCCAAACACCCCTACGTTGGAGGGCCGTTAAAACCGTGCGTGCAGAACTTCAGTAATTTTCGGGGAAGGCAGGTTTGAAAAGAAAAACAGAACCCTAGCATAGTCTAAAACGAACCGAAAAAAAAATTTTCTTAGAATCGTCGAAACCAAGGCCATGAGGAAAATACAAGCATAAATCAATCAGACAGTTGGGTGAACGAGATGAGGGTGAATATGCATGCTTCCCATAGCTAAATAAGAAACATGTTTTCTCCAGATGAAGTAGTTCACTGAGGCAAATCTAACGTTACAAAGCGCTCAGAGAATGATGCCAGAATGACCTTAAGGTCAGCTGACAGAGTTCAATATTGATGGCCCGGATTAGTCAAAATGTTAACGTGCTTCAGAAAGGTTAAAGGGTCTTGAATACATGAGCAAGGGTTTAATACATAAAGTTCACATACATCTCTCTCTAACGTCTCTAGCTTTTAGTTCCATTGGTCAACTGCTGTATTATGAAACTACTCATCATCTTTTCCACTATAATTATTTAATTCATTTGCCCATTTCTTAATGTGGGAACATCTCGATTAGAAATCTAGTTTTTCACACAAGTTAGTAAATAAATTTAGTCTGGTATCGAAAAGGCAAAAGTGTACATAAACTGAATTTGGTAGAGAAGATTATTCTCATAATTGTTTCTCTTTTTCGTCTATATTGCACATGAGATTTCCACATCCTAAAAACTCAACGTTTTCTTAAACACCTTCATGAAAAATATGATATGTCATCGGGTGAACTCTTACGTGTTGAAACTTGGAAAATGATATCAATCATAATTAGAAAGTTATAATCTATAATATATACTTCATTGTTCATCATAATTAGTACGGATCATACTAACTACTTTGAGAGATTTTTTGAAGTCACACAAGTATTAGTCTGATTAATATTAATTACTAATCCATGTTAATACTTATATGAAATAATTGAATGTAGACCATACTTATTATGAGTATTCAAAATTAATATGGTACTAGTTCATTAACAAGTATTGAGGTATTATTTTAATTTGGTTCATGACACTCTTTTTGATAAATAATATTGTATGAGGTCATGACCTAGAATGCTGATTCGTGTAGTAGTCAATATAAAAGAACACATAGTGGAAAGACGATGACCCCTACAATGGAAACCAAAGTGAAATATCCTTTTAGGGGGTGAGGTCATTCTGTTCGACACGTTGTTTTTAAGAACTTAAAGTGGCAATGGAAAGGGATTCTTCCATTGAACATGCTAATAGCGGACCAAAGACCAAAAACAATATATGTGATGACAAGTGCAAACTTGTGGTGTAATCGTCGATTTTGAACTACTATAGTTACATAGCCTACACTATTCAATCATAAGTATTATAGATTTAGAATTAATATGGATCGATATACTTCATATTTATTTATGTATGGATCTCATTACTGTTATTTTTATTAACATGGATATGTTAGTGAAATAGTCGTATACTGTTTTTGCAATAAATTATTTTTACAGAATTTTCATACTAAACTTATTAATGATATGTTCATAACAGTACGAGTTCATGGAATAAAAATTACTGTAGATATGTACTAGTACTTTCATATAATTTGTAAGTTTCCTCGTTTTTCTGAAATTTAATTCTTAAGAAGTGTCAGTTCACAGCAAAGTCTGTTCTAGGCTCACCACCCGACGATGAGTTTACAATAAAATCTGTGTGACACGTGCATGTTGGCTTGGTGCAATGTAAAGTGCAGAACGGGTGTGTTAAAACATGAATTTGAAGAGGTTTTTTGAATCAATGTTTTGATCTGGAAGAAAAAAGGGTGTGCCATAATTTAAGTTGAACCAACGTTGTGCGTAACTCTAATCAGATAATAGAGAAATTCAGCAATGAGTTGACATAGTGTGCAAACAATGCAATACTATTGCATCATCTTCCTCCACCATCACGATTCAGCCATAGCTTGCTCGTATAACTCTATATGTCGATGAGAACACTAAGACAAATTGTCAAACAATAAATGACATAAAATTTCACTTGTCAATCAAGCATCATGGATTGCTCATCCTCCCATTCACTCCCAGAAGCTATGGCGTCAAGGAGTCATAAATCATAAATTTGTGGTGAAGATGGTGCAAATGATAATGGAGGGTTGTAAACTAAAGTGCCACGAAAGAGAACGAGATGTGCTTCGACCTACATCGAGTCTTGGATGCCGCTCATCTTAGGAATACCAAACAACATTTAGGATTCACATTGTGCAAATGACGGAGATGAGTCTGCTGCAAAAAGGCTCAAGATTCAAACACGAAGAAGGCTTTCGTGCTATGTTGCACCTTGGACTGCCATTCCTCCTTCGAGTTTTGAAACTCGGACTGGTCACTGTTCGCATTCTGCTTGCAAGAATGAAAAACCATTGATATGTGGACTTCGTTTCAGGAAGAGTCAGATAAATTATAGAAAATACAAGAGAAACGGTGCCCCTGGTTACAAACATGGGAGATGAAAAACTAAGTCAAGTATGTCAGTCGTACTCGACATACATTGCGAAGAAAAATTATACTAGTACTAAGTCTCACTGGTAAGACATTTTAAGCGATGGTGGAAAAAGACATAAGAGGTAAACTTCACAAGCTCGATATGTTCAATTCTCGCTATAACTAACGGGTTGAGAATTCTCCACTCTATATAACTAATATCTACTCAAGTGAATATTTAGGTAAGAAAAAAACTGCAGGTTCTTTTAGGCAAACACTTTTACTTCTTCTCGATATATTTGCAACCGTCACCTTCAAGTCGTGATTTCAGTGTAATAAAATGTTGACGCCCAAGTAGACTAGACATTTCTTATCGCAGAGTTCGAGACAATTTTGGTGAAAACAATTGAAAACTATGCTTCTGATTTGAATGTGAGTCCGGCATGGATAATATATAAAACCAGAAACATAGAAAGTAAATAGAATCGAGGTGAGGTCGACAATGTATGCATGAGCAGTGGAAAGTATGGTATCCATGTGCATGTGATGAGAGAGCTATCCAGCCATTCAGACATTCAATGCGCATATTGTGAGGAGCGACGGAAGGCTAACTCGGTTATCTGTCAAAGGAAGGACAGAAAAGTCTGAGACGGCCAGTAATAGAGGCAGGCGCAAACGCAGTTGATCTGCCAAAGAAATGACGTGAAAGTCTGAGGAGGACGCACAAGGCAGGGCAGGGCAGGGCAGGGCACGGTGAAAGCAGAGGTCCAGTTGGTCAGGAGGGAAGGGGAGGACGGTGTGCTGGGTAGGGACAGTCCAAGGCAAAGCCAATGTCCAGGCCGTAGGCGCGGTGAGGTGACGGGGAGAGGACAGGGGAGGAGAGGGAGGGCCGACGAGGAGGGAGGGAAGAGGAGAGAGCCCAGAGAGGCGACGAGCGATAGAAGGGAGAAAGAAGAGCATGGTAGCAGAACACTCATACTTGCGGCAAGTGCTCGCCAGTCGAGACAAGATCCGGTTGAGGACGGACAGAGGATAGTGAAGAGGAGACCGCCGCAGACTGCTGCTGCTTCTCTGTCAAGCAGAGGGACATAATCGGCTGTCCCGTTCATTCGTTCGTCCATTTGTTTGCAAATCGAGCACGAGAAAGTGTTTGTAGTCGGTATTCGGTGCTGGTCGCGTTTACAAGAAAAACGGAACCGGGGAATCGGATTGTAGTTGGAGGCAATTGTTGGTTCCCCATATCTTAGGGAGGGAAGGAAGGGAAGGAGAGATAGATTTTCGCGTTTGAGGGTAGGTGCGAAGAACGACATCGAAGGATTCGGTCGAGGTCGCGGTTGAAGTTTCTTAGGAGGAACCGGGTGGCAGGTACATAGGTGGTAAGGTTCAAGAGTTCGAGCATTTCGCTGTTTGTGGGATTAGTAGTGGATCAAAGTGTTAGGAGGCTTTGGAAGGACGCTGAAAGAAGTGAGATCTAGGTGTCGAGGGAATCAGGCAATGGTTTCTACTCGCCGCGGTGCTGCAAAGCGTCCGGCGACCTCCAGCTCTGCCGGGACACCTGCACCATCGAATAAGCGGCGCAAAGTAAGAGGATCGATCTTAGCTTTGAATTTATAAATTGAAATTGACGTGTGGGTTTCTCCGCATCGGCACTGGTGACACAAAATGCAACTATATTCTGAAAGTAGGGATGTTGTCACATGCAGGCAGCCGCAGCAGGTTCTGAGCAAGCCGATGCCGAAGCCCCCTCTACTACTGCGGCAGAGCCGGCGACAGTGACATCTCCGTCAGAGAATGTTGCGAACTCCGCTCCTGCAGAACCTTCAGCGACGTCGCCTCCGGAGAACGATAACAATGAAGTTCGGACACCTCCTCCAGCCAGTAAGTACTAGTAGTCAATATTTCCTCCGTCGTCAGAGTAGAATTGAGGAAGTAATTTGATGAGGGGTGTTATTCCTCACTGAGACATATAATCAGAATCTTTGGGCACCTCCGCAGAAGGTGCTCCTTGTGAGGCGTCTGAAATCGGAGAGGTTTAATTTGTGCGGCTGCAAATTGCCCGCTGAGAAAGTAGCAAATGCCATTAGTGATTACCACTTTGGTTCGTGAGCATGGAATTGGAGAATGTAAATCGAGGCGGGCGATACCGCCATTTCAGTACTTTTAGCTCGCAGTACGGTCTCTGATAGCCAGCTCTCGCTCCCCGGTCATGTACCTTTTGTCGACAGGTTAGATGAGTGATTTGTTTTGGCCCATACGGCAAGTCGCCCCCGGCTAATTATCGTACATGTTTTATGGGAAGCTAAGTAGAGTTTCGCAGTTTGTGCAGAATCAGTCTATGACCCCATCAAAGGAAAGGGGACGCTAGCTGTCCTTCTGAAAATCCAGAAGCAGGCAATTTCATCAATGCAACCGTGGGGCAAGCTTATATCGCAGTATCCACAGGTATTCATTCTGTTTGCACTTTGCCAGTGTGAATCTTATGTGCTTGCTCTGTGATGTTCCAGGGAGATAGTCAGTTGAAATTTTTCTGATTTTCGTCATTGTTGCGCGGAGATAGTCATG
Organism: Asterella californica; assembly: GCA_036924285.1. Classification (NCBI taxonomy): domain Eukaryota; kingdom Viridiplantae; phylum Streptophyta; class Marchantiopsida; order Marchantiales; family Aytoniaceae; genus Asterella; species Asterella californica. The sequence continues at coordinate 33,372 of JAYKYS010000018.1, read as the reverse complement.
TGGTACGAAAGTGTCCCTCGTCGTAGCATCTAAGTTTCAAGCTGAACGTGTGTCAATTAGGTCAGCTTTAGGTCCTTCAGGTTCCCAAGATTTATTTGAATTTGGTTCTTGGTCTGTCATAGTAGGCCGATTCTAACATGTGACATGGAAGTTCACAAAGTCTGGGATTAGCTGATTTATTTGCAATGTTTGTATCGTTTGTCTCCCGACAGAGGGAGGAATATGAGTATATAGTTTCATAGCTCTGTGTTAGCGTACATGGTCACCACTCTTTGTTACTCACCTTGTACTTGTATGGGTTCAAAACTATTTGGGGGTTACCTTAAAAGTGTGCGGGGGAAGTCACTGTTTTCTTCGGAAACTGCTTTACCCGTGTACCAATATTTATAGTTTCATAGCTCTGGGTCCCCTCGCTCCGGGTGTTATGGGTCTTCAGTGGCAAACCAACAGGGCACATGATCCATGGTAGCTGTAGAGGTTGTCCTTCCGTGAGTATAGGGTTGTAAATTCCGTCTTAGTCTTCAGGTGTCATAGGTTTGACTTGTTAGCAGTACCGAAAACTGACTCCAGCCTCTGAAGCGTGTGGTTTACTGTTTAGGGGTCCTCTAGGTGCTAACCTGTTTTTATCCGTCATGAGGTGGGTTATGAACCGCAGCTTCTTAGTTGTGTAAAGGTCGACATTTTGTGGAGGGAGATCGCTCTTCCTCGATCGCCGTTGAGCACGATGAGCACGATTAGTATATGGAATAACAAACAGAATAAATGTAAACAGGATGAGGGCAAAAAGCTCCGAGAGACTTGACTTCCGGTGAATACTTTTGCAGCACCCACACGTAACTCTCACCGGGTGTACGTTCACAATTGGGCGCAGCAGGAGTTGCAACTTGCAACTCAAGGATCAAAGCGTCAGTGCAACTCTTTGCCGACTCAAGTATTCTCAGGTGAGCAGATCTGTATTATGCTTTCCTAATGACGTTCAATAGACATGTCCCAAGGAAGAATAACTGCCAGATGAGGAAAGTCATCTCCCAGTTCACATAATATGGCATCCCTCATCTTGGGTTCTTGACAGCATGAAGGAGCTGTGAGCATTTTGCTCGAGAGTACAGGGAGCAACGGCGTGGTGCAAGTCAATGGGAAAACTTTGAAGAAGAACAGCATAATCACCCTCAAAGGCGGCGATGAGCTGGTTTTCGTTTCTGCGAAGCACTATTCTTTCGTATCCACATTGAACGTTTACTGAAATTTTGAACTCTGAAACCTTGATGGAATTCTGGCTCTGATGTATTAGGTCGTTAGTGCTCCTCAGAGTTTTAGCCTTACATTACAATTCAGATATTCCAACAGTGTTCCACAGCTCAATCCACAGCTGCGTCGTCTGCTCTTCAAACTGCCGCTGCTGCCTACACAGACAGATGCAATGCTCGAGCTATCGCCGCCGCTGCTGATGCGATCTTATCAGAGGACCCAGCTGTTTCAAATATGGCATTATCTGTGGGTATGAGGCAGAAGTCTCCCAGCGTACTTGCACTGTCTGACTTACCTGGCTCTGCTGAAGATGCGGAAGGTCGCGGCCCGAATGCTGCCACTTCTCCTCAAATGCCCGACGCGTCTGACGTTCTCATGCTGGATTCTAATGCAAGCGCGAAGCCACCACAAAACCAGTCCGCGAGGGGAGGTTGTCGATTTTACAGTTCCCTGGCCTCGGGTAAAGTGGGGCCTAGTAGTTCTGTAGAGATAGTGGTTCGCGAGACTTCCGCTGAAGTGGACATGTCAGTACCTGCAGATCACCTTACAGAGGCCCAAGATTTTCCTGCGGAGAAGGGTGAATGCTGTGCTATGGGAGACTCGGTCCATCCTGCTAATGTTTCAGCCGTTGCTTGCAACGGGGGAGGTGCAGATGGACCCCCGGGTGGTGCTAGTGACAAGAAAGAAACAGATAAGGACTTCGATGCAGCTTTAGCTGCTGCTATTGCTGGAAAGCGCCAAGCGTTGAAAGACGAGTTTTTGAGAGGAATCGTTGAGGGTCGTGACACACAGGTGTCGTTTGAAGAGTTCCCCTACTACTTGAGGTAAGCATTTACAGAAATTGCGAAGAAGTGGCAAGAACGAAATTCGATCGTTGTCTTTTGGATAAAGTGCTTTTCAGGCCCTGGGAATGTGGAAGTTTTGATCTGTGTAATTGCGATCGTCTGCATTGGAAGGAGTCTTAGTTCTCTTTTGACCGTTTGAAGCGCTCAGCTCTGGAAGAAGTCGTCTAACCGCAGGTGTTTGCTAATGACAGTGAAAGCACAAAGTCGCTTTTGGTGACGTCAACATTTGTCCATCTGAAGCGGTCCAATTACGCGAAGTATACAGCAGAGCTTCCAGCCATAAGTCCCCGAATTCTCCTGACGGGCCCCTCAGGTTTGATACCTAGTCAGTGCCGCTTGTTAGTGTATATGCACGATACGGTTTCTCTTTTTCCGTTGGGTCTACCGCATCATTGTGTCCTCTCTATGATTTGAAGATAAACTGTTTGGTTTTGTGTGTAATTTGAAGGATCAGAGATTTATCAAGAAACGTTGGTAAAAGCTCTGGCTTATCACTATGAGGCGAAGTTGCTCATCTTCGATAGCAGCTCGATGCCAAGTGAGGTGAGACTTAAGACTGAGCTCGGTCGCCCTTGTATAAGCAGTGTCATTTCGAGTTGGTAACTTTTCCGAACTGAGCACGTTTCCTTTTGTCCACCTCACTGGGTTTCTTGCAGGTTCAGACAGAAAGCACTGTGTCCAGACGACCTCCTGCAGAGTCTTTGAAGATTCAAGACAAGGGTTTAGATGGGAGCGATGATCTGGTGTGTTGCTCGTAGTGATAGATTTCGATGGTCTTGCTTTTCTACATTTTCCTTTTTTCTCCCTGAACTCTTTCCTTTGTGTCGAGCAATACAATACGCACTGAAGGGTTCATGTCCTGACGGCAGAGACTGTGTACATAATCATTTGGCCGTGAAGGCCTTTGAGTCTTACGCTATGGGTGAAATTTACTCCTAACGTTGGAGGTTCTAACTATTCTCCCAGTCTCACTGACCTATCGTTGTTTCTTACCAGAGCTGGTTACAAACGCCTGTAGAAACACAGGCCGAAAGCTTTCCCGACGATCTACCCGCTAATGATTATCTAGAGTCCAGGGCGTCCCCCGTTAAACGTGTACCTCCAATAGCGGTGCCTGGTGACGCATCAGATTCCACTCGATCTGTTGGTGGTGCCGCGCCTCAAACACTGCCGCAGCCAGTCGGCAATTTGACTGGTTCAGCCTCAACGTCAGTCAAGCGTTTACTAAAGAAAGGTAAACGCTACGGTAGGATACGCACCAGGTTGTGGCACTCTTTTCGTACGAATTTGGAGCAAAAAATCGCGGAGAAGCGTTTATATCATTTGATATTGTCACTCATGCAGGCGACCGTGTGAAATTTATTGGTCCTTCAAATGCCTCAGGAGCGCTGGCGTCATCCATTCACGGATACTTTTGTAGGTGCGTCAGAGATCTACTGTCTATATTTGCTGAATTGTTTGGACGCCTTGGATTTTGGATAGTGAAGACACATAGTTTCACCTGTTTCTGTAAGACGTGGGAATTTGATGGCATTTCATGGTAACCCGGGTTGGGAGATTGATGATTCTGAAGGATTTGCATGCGACGATCGTGTCTGGGAAATAGGAGGACTACATTCACTATTTTCTCGTCCTTTCTTTGAGGGTTTGTAATGCTTTATGTGGCCGGTCACTTTCTTAGTTCTTTGGCCGTGTGTTCTGCCACAGTATGTTGATCGATATGGTTACCCGTAGCACTTCTTCTGGAAAGTTATTAGGGTTTCTGAGACTTCGTATTGTCAGTGGACTTTCATGGAATGAGAAGATTTTGGGTCTCTCCGATAGAGTAACCGGTTTTCTTTTTTAGCACGGATAATGGGGAAGTACGATTAGGTTTGCGCTGGTTCCGGCGTTGCTTTATCCATCTGATGTGTGTCATCTCTTAGTGATTAATGCTGTTCCTTGGACTAAGCACTGCTGCTTTCTAGGTCACAAAACCAAACCCTGCGTCATTCAGTCAGGAGTCTACTTCCTGTAGTCCTTTCGTATGTATGGATGTTTTACTACCGAGAGGTACTTCAGGAGCTACCGTCGTCTTCCCTCGGGAAGACTCTTGCAGTCCGCGTTTATACGTTTACCTCGGTGGCGCATCCTTTCGGATCCCCCCGACCGTGTAGAGTGATACTAGCTTGATAGGTTTCTAGGAAAACCAGACCTGCTGCTCGACATTCTGCGGAGGATTCCCATCACACTAACATGTCGACCACCAAGGATAGTCAATTTCTAAAGTCGCACTCTTGCGGGTCTCACTGGCCTGGTTTGACTGCTCAGAAGTGGTGTGCCTAGTTGGAGCTTGCTGCAGCTTAGTTGTCAGAATTAGTGGGCTCTTATTTATGCTATCGCGGCTTCCAGGGGTCATCGTGTTTAGTTTTATCTCTTAACGTTGGACTTTGGCTGCTCCTGTCATGTTATTCGGAGACAGCTTACAAGGGTTGGATGTCTCAAAAAAGATGGATCCGACATCTTTGAGGTGAGGTTGTTGGTTGAAGCGAACGAGTGTGATATTATCCAGCAGTCAATCCAGTAAAATGAACCAGTTTTCCGGATGTCCTGACGTTGCTGTCTTGTTCACTGCGACAAAAGCGGTATTGCTATTCTCACTAACTCATGTGTTGCGTGTTGTTTGCAGAGGGCCATTCGTTGGTTGTCGAGGGAAGGTAGTTTTGGTCTTCGAGGAAAATCCCCGAAAGGTTGGTGTAAGGTTTGACAAGCCTATACCAGGCGGCAACAACTTGGGCAATCTGTGTGAGGACAATCATGGATTTTTCTGCAATGGTAAGTGCGGGAGTGGGATTTCTTCAGACTGTTTCAGTATGCTGTAGCTGCTCGAAGAAACAAGTCCTCTGAACGGTGAATATGTTGACTTCTGTTGTTCGGCTTCCTGAGGAAGTCTCGTTTAGAACTCTTGCCCGGTGGTGAAGATCACAACTTGTGGTTGATGTCTGTGCAGTTGCGGATTTACGGTTAGAAGGGGCACCGGGAGAAGATACCGAAAAGCTTATGATTGATGCACTCTTTGAGGTATGAAAATGCGTGTTTGGGACTTGTCGGTAAGTCGTCAGTACTTCTCAGAAGAGACGGCGTCAGTCAGATATGTGGCTTCAAGTGGTTGCATCTTTACGACTGTTTCCCGTTTGCTGTCTAATTACCGTTTCGTGTTGTTACTCTAGGTCTTGTCGTCAGAGAGTAAGAAGAGCCCTTTCATACTCTTCATCCGAGAGGTGGAAAAGTCTATTCTTGGAAATTTTGAGCGTTACGCAGCCGTGAAGAAAAAACTGGAAAAGTTGGAGGGTAGTGTGGTGGTAATCGGTTCTCACACTGTGTCAGACAGTAGAAAGGAAAAGGTAAACTGAATTTTGGTCGCTGATTTATTTGGGGTAGGCATTGCTCAAGCAGCTGCAACTGCAGTAGCAGTCAGTCAAGAAAAGGTGGGAAATCTTGGAGGGTAGTTTTGGTGGCAATAGGCTAACATACCGAGTAAGAGAGTAAAGAGGGGAAAGGCTGTATCCTCTTCTCACAAAGACGGTAACTGGATTTTCCCTCGTCAATGCTACTTGAACTTGGATGTAGCTGACTAAGCAGGCCCGGTGACAGTTGCGAACTGCATCGTTTTGGTTTAAAGATTGGGGCAGAGCCGTGTGTACTACTTGATAAGCCTAATTAGGCTATAGGGTTATGTTTGAGAGAATAACTCGTTTGAGAGGTAAGTTGGATGGTGTATAGGATGTTCCAGCCGTTTATTCGTTCATTATATTATCGGTCTTGCACTTAATAGTCAGCTTAGTCAGCTTCCTCTTATAGTGCCATTCTGCTCTACTTGTTTCGTTGCCAGAGAACATTCCTGAACATTTTGTTGCTGCAGGACTGGCTACATTCTGCGAGTTGTTGAGGTTGGTAGTATGTCGGCCATGTTAGTGTTTCCGATTTGGTATATGTACGCTCTGTACATCTAGGAAATGGTAGCAGTACAAGTGATGAGTTGCTTGCACAATCGTTTACCTGCTCTCAGGCTAATCCCTTCTTGGCCATCTTTAAGCGAGACTTTAATGTCCTTATTTAGTGAGGAGTAAGTGCAGGGCTTAGATTCTATCGGGATGAGAAACTGTTCTCGCCTTTGAACTTTACTTTTCCCTGGGTTGAACAAAATAATAGCGACAATATGCGGAGAAGGTTTTTCACCTGGGTACATTTACTGGAAGCAGTAAGCGACTGCTTCCGGTAAATACTCATAACTTGTCAGAAACTGAGAAGCCTTATATTTCGTCAACTAATTAGTAGTTTCCGAGAGCTACGTATTGACCACCAAAAGAAAGTGACCACCAGGAAGTCGGGGAAGAGTATTGGGAGCCACGTCCAGGCGTGATAGTTCGGATATCTATGACTGTAGTACGACATGGATTCTGCTTGAGACATCCCTTCTTTACTTCAAACATCTGAAGAGAAGAATACCGGTTCAGTCAGTTCGGGCACTAACGGTCTGGTTGGATCTTTGGTTGCAGTCTCACCCGAGTGGGTTGGTGTTGCCGAAGTTTGGAAGTAACCACACTGCACTCCTAGATCTTTCCTTCCTGGTATAACACATCTCCTTCCTGTTTGTTTGATCCAGTCAACAGATTTTTGCTTGATAATTTGTGTTTTACTCAGGAGAAGGAGGGCACCTAAGAGGAAGTTTTCTGGGTTGGTTCTGAGGTTGCGTCTGACGTTCTCGTCGCTTAGTTCGTGGATGAGTCTGTCAATGATTTTCCGCCAGCGTTTCAAAGATCGATTTCCGTTAGGCATTTGCCTCACTTTGTTTTTAGTACAAGCTGTCGGTCAATGTTTTCGCAGGATAATTTTCCTCGAATAGACGAACGTAATAAGGAAACTCCGAAAGCGTCGAAGATGCTATCAAAGTTGTTCCCTAGCAAAGTCAATATTCAGCCACCACAGGTATGCCCCAATTCAGGAAAGATATGACTTCTGGACTTAGTTTAGTTCAGGGTTAGAGAGAAACCCTAAACTTTGGTTTCGGGTTTAGGTAAATTTTCTGTTTTCTAGAAAATATTTTACTGTTTATAACTTTGATATAAAATTCGAGAATTCCAGCATCGTGTACGAAAGTAAGCTCTTACGTGGTGAATTCGCAGGATGAGGCTGTGCTAGGAGAGTGGAAACGTCAGTTAGAAAGAGACTTGGAGACAATAAAGGCGAAGTCCAATAGACTTCATATTCGCTGTGTACGTTTCTACCTTAGTAGAAGTCAAGTGGTTCTGAGAACTTAGGAGGTAGAGATCAGGGTTATTCTTGAACTCTGTATATGAACGACACTTTGTCTCTTGAAGTTCCCAGTGAATTCCTAAATTAAGTGAATCCCTAAAACTTCCTAAATTGAGTGGATTAATTACTTAAAAATATATACCCTCAAAAACTCTAAACACAGGAATTTGAATAAATATGAACTAAGCTCGTCTTGTCATCTTAGCTTCTTTCGTATACGTGCTGTTGGTAACTTATAACGGTTGCTTTCGGCAGGTTCTTTCCCGTAGCAATTTGGAATGCGATGATTTGGAAGCTGTCTCCATCAAGGATCAAACCTTGACATCTGAATGTGAGTGAAAGAGAAATGTTTCCTTCGTTGACATTCTGCATGATGACTGAGTGCATATTTGGGATCAGTATTAATAGATAGAGTTTTAAGGATTCAGATGTTATGTAGCGTCCGGTTTCCAACCTAGTTGTGTGGTTGGTTTCAGCTGCTGAACGGATTGTGGGATGGGCCGTCAGCAATCAACTCATGACTTGCACGGAGCCAGCACTGAAGAATGACAAGCTCTTGTTGTCTTCAGAAAGGTTCTCGAAAATTTTCTCATATTCTGTGCATCTAGATCAGCTTGCATCTTATGTCTTCTTTTTATCGGGTTAACCAGTCGCTCTCCTGCTCTCCTTTCTTTTCTTTCCCTTGTGTTCATTTGGGTCACAGTGAAATAATTCTGTACCTTGCGGTTCATAGTTCTGATGGTATTATTACTGGTTACACGCAGCATGTTACATGGATTTGAGATTTTACGAGGAATACAGCAGGAATCGTCTGGCCTGAAAAAGTCTCTGAAGGTGTAACTCGCAGTACTTTCGTGTCACTCCTGTACCAAGATACACTATCATGCCACTTTTTACTGAGTACTTCTCTGGGTTCAGTATTTTCGAATTACCTCAAGTGCGTGTGGGTACTTCTTGCATTGCGCTGCTATCCACAGGCACCGACTTGTACTTCCATGTCACGACATATGACCTTTCTAAAAAATCTTTTTTTCCCTTTTCCTCTTGTAGGATGTGGTTACAGATAATGAGTTTGAGAAGCGCCTACTGGGGGAGGTTATTCCACCAAGTGAAATTGGCGTTACTTTCGACGATATTGGGGCGCTAGAGTCAGTGAAAGAAACTCTGAAGGAACTTGTAATGCTTCCTCTACAAAGACCAGAGCTATTTTGCAAAGGACAGCTTACAAAGGTGAGAGTTGCTTTTGCTATGTTTATGAGACGCGTGTAAACTATAGCCTGCTATCACTTAAAAGGAAGTCGAATAAACTTCTTTCTGAATTGTGGTCGGTAGTAGTCCTACACTAAGTGGAGCTTGATTTCTTGCCATCCAATCGTTGCGTCAGAAGCAGCTGACAAGTAGCATGGTTTGATCCTTTGATAATTTGCAGCCCTGTAAAGGAATTTTGCTTTTTGGTCCACCTGGGACGGGTAAAACAATGCTAGCGAAGGCAGTTGCGACTGAAGCAGGTGCCAACTTTATAAACATATCAATGTCGAGCATTGCATCCAAGGTGAGGCTGGTACCCTGCTTGCTTGCCGATAGCGACCTTTATGGGGTAGATTAACAAGGTGCGCGCTTGCAGTGGAATTGCGGGGCTATGCGTGAGCGATATCCGGATCTAAGCTCCTCCTTTCCTCCTCTAACTGTCATCTATTCGACAAAATACATTACACGGCAAAATCGATTCGCCTCAAATGCCCTCAATTCCTAGTGGGGGGATGGAATGGATCATTCGGGCTAGAAATCTTGACATGTTTGTCGTTTTGGTATCTGTCTTTGCTTCTCCCTGGATCTCGATAGGACTTAAGGCTGCAATAGTCTCAGATTGTTCTGTCTGGAAATGGTTGCAGTGGTTCGGTGAGGGAGAGAAGTATGTGAAAGCCGTGTTCACACTCGCTAGCAAAATTTCACCAAGTGTTGTTTTTGTAGATGAGGTACGTTTCGCAGTAACTGCTTAGGATTTGAACTGGCATTGACATGCTACCGTTTCGGACACAACAGAGCCCACTCTTTTCATCTCTTTCTGTTTACTCCGAAGTGTCTCGAGAGTCTTTAACTGAGTTCGGCCCTCCGTTGTTGTTGACCATCTTGTTGTCTGTAGATTGATATGCTTTTTGTCGCTGAGGATAGATCGAACCACCTTGATGAGATGTTCTGAGGCAAGTTGAGTTTTCGTTACAGGTTGATAGTATGCTAGGACGTAGGGAGAAACCTGGAGAGCACGAAGCCATGAGGAAGATTAAGAATGAATTTATGGCCAATTGGGATGGATTGAGAACGAAGGACAGAGAACGTGTTCTCGTTCTAGCTGCTACAAACCGTCCATTTGATTTAGACGAGGCGGTTGTTCGTAGGCTGCCAAGAAGGTGAACCCACATTCGAATGGTACTTAAGCCTGTTGCTTTTGTTTTCAAGCATTTGAAATGAGTAGTGTTGACGTTGTAGTAGTTATACTGTCTGGACCAACTACCCTCAGTGTGATCCAAGTGTAATTTCAGAAGGTTGTCGCTTGTCCTAGATTGATGGTGAATCTTCCAGATGGAGCCAACAGGGCAAAGATATTGAAGGTTATTTTGGCCAAAGAAGACTTGTCCGTTGAAGTGGATCTCGACGAACTAGCCGGACTAACTGACGGTTATTCTGGGAGCGATCTGAAGGTAATAATTTCAAGAATCTGCCTTCTGTTGTTACTCGACATACAGTACCATGATGGCTTGTCACTAGAAATTACTGAAGAAGGACCTTTCTGAGGTCCGTGGGGGCCTCTGTGCAAGACTGTGAAGTTCAACTGCGAATAAGCTGTGTCGAACTTAGCAGTTGCTGGATAGATTCTTCGTCATTCTTCGGAGTCGGCACGGGGTAGCTATGGAGGTGCTCTTCGGGATTTCTTCTAAACCCGTCCCGTAACGAATTTCGAGATCCTGACAATCTCTGGCAATAATTCGCAATTCTGAGGACATTTAATGATCTGTGAGGAGATTTCAGGTATCTCCGACTTCCAACTTCTTTTATCCGGCTTGATCCAAAGAAGTTTAACCCGCGCCCCACTAAATCCCGTTCCGGACCCGTAACTATAGTGGGGTGTAGAAAAAGTACCCGAACATTTCGATAATTATCCGTCGAAAGGAGCTTACAGAAAATATTTCGTTTCCGATACAGAATATTCGGTTTACAGGGTGTGTCAAACTGAAACCGAGTACTTGACTAGGGAGAGTTTTATTCCCCCGATCTTTTATATTTTAGAAAGCCGGAGTATCTGCGTGCAGGCGCTGTGTTACAGGACCTTCTAAGGGGGTAATGTCTTGCGTACTGTAGGTGATTTTACCTTTTAGTACTTGTGTATTCTTCTTTCACTGTTTCAGTCGTGGTATCTCAGTCTTCGTAGGGTCTTGGATCGTGTGAAGCATCCACAAGGTGTCCCGCAGAGGAAGAGTCGAAGGATTCTTCGTTCTGCCTTGATAGCTGGATGTTCTTCAGAAGTATGCTGGGAGGGCTTTGGGTCCCTCCATTCAAGATGACTGAGTCCGTTGTCGATCTTGTGTCTCGTAGAATTTGTGCGTGGCAGCCGCCTATCGACCAATAAGGGAGATACTGGAGAATGAGAGGAAGGTATCAGCTTTGACTAGCGTCTTCTTTCCAGTCTTACCTGTGGAACACTTGAAAGCCAACATGGTTCTGCTATTTTTCATCGTCGTTGTTTTAGCTTGGAAATAAGCGTTATGTCTATGAGCCTTACACTTATAAGCCTATATCTACAAGGCCTATAAGCGTTCTTTGGGTACTTTTTAAGGGAATTTCATGACCATATTTCAGGAGAGAGAACTGGCGAAATCAGAAGGCAGGCCCATACCTGCTCTGAATGGCAGTGATGGGGCCCCTCCGCCTATCCGTGCTTTAAATATGGATGATTTGCGTCAGGCTTGTGATCAGGTAAGTCCTGGCTAACGATGTTTTCAAACTCCCCTTGTCTTTCATCCTACCGCATTTGTTTCGTTACTGTATCTTGAGGTTCACCGACTGCTTTCTTCCCACCGGCATAGTCCTTGAGACCATTCAGCGCAGAACTATGGTATGAGTTTTGGTGGAACTGGAATGCACTAGCATGCATGTCAGACAGTCCCCCTGGGGGCGTAATCGTTTTTGGGGTTTTATCTGGAGATCTGAAAGCAGTATCGTGGAACAGGTTTGTGCAAGTGTTTCAGCTGATGCCGCAAGTATGACCGAGTTGTCACAGTGGAACGAGCTGTACGGGGAGGGGGGTTCTCGGAGGAAAACAGTACTCAGCTATTTTATGTAGGTTTGGTTGCTGTTATGGAATGATTTGGCACATCGTTTCTAATGACATACCACCCCGACTCTCGTCGATTGGAGTGGTTTCGCGGTCGTTAGGCCATGACAGGCAAATGGGTATCTTGAGTATATATTATCGCGCTGCAGATTATGATTGTTGTAATCAGACGACAAGAAGCGTGCACTCGGACCCTGTCTGTTCGCGAAGAGAGCTGTCGGCAGACAGTTGTCAGGCAGGCTCTCGGCACAGATTCCTGGATTGGAGGCACAGGAAGGTTCGGTTTTGTAGGAAATATGTAACCCAAAGCGTGCGAGTAGGAATGCAACACCAACAGTGAGGAACTTTTATTAGTTCAATGGTTCTCGCCTCCCCAGAATCAGGCACTTGCCTCTTGAGCAGACTCCAGCCTTATGGGTTGGTGAAGCTAAGTGAATCAGTTGGTAGATTTCGGTTTGTGTATAGGGTAAGCTAGGACCCCATGACATAAGCAGGCACACTTACTCGCCGCATGGGATGGGAGTTAAAGTGGATGGCGGCCATGAGAATGGAGTAGGTGAACCTGCGGAAGGATTATTGACAGCGCACAGATTGCAACAAAGGTTAGCTGGATGATACTGGGTATAGCTTCACTTTGATACGGTACAGAATGTTTTGGCCCTGAAGTACTCCCGAAACCGAGAGCCCCAATCGGCCCCGTGACCAGGCATCATCTTTTGGAGTTGCGATCTCAATCTCGACCTAACACGACTCGGTTCGATACTGGTAAACAGGATAGTTATGATGGGACGTACGCCGTATGTCCTTTCTTAAGAAGGTTCTCCAATATCTGGATGGCCTCGATTGTATGCTTCACTCAGGAAAGTTGTTTCAACCTGTAGATACCTGGAAGCGCGTTATTTATGTAATTAGTCAATTCATGACTTGATCCGAGTGGAAAGGCGCGCTTTCGTGCAAGTCAAATTTATGAATTATTTACCGGTGGGATATTCGACTGAGCAGAAGGAAGAGACTTTCTTCACAATCATCACTTGGATATGTAAGCTTGGTTACCTACGGGGTGAAGCTCCTGCCAGTCCCATGTACCGGGCTGACAAGGCTGTGGTATAACACCAACGAAACGATGCACGATCAATGAGCTGTGGATGGTGAGGGGTTTGATTATAGGACTTTTTTAAGTTCCCAACCCTTTTGATCATTTTGTACCCGAGATTTTGAATATCGTTGGGGAAATGAATGCCGACAAAGAAGCTACACGCTAGGGATTAAAGTGGTACGGTAGTAATGACCCAGTACCGGAGGTCTTCCGGAGTTGCTTACGTCTACAACGTGTCACGCTGTAAACTGACGGGGCACGCCGGCACCACATGGAGAACGGCAGTGACCGTAATCAATTAGAAGTTGATCATTCACGCGAGTTCCGGTATGAAGCGTCGTCAGGCTGTAGGGCGACACCTCCCACGAACTACAAACGCCGGGAACTGCGTGTTGGAGTTTAGTCACACGATTGTTTAGATGACTACCAGGACATGGTTGATAATAGTCTGATCTACCGTTCATGCGACAATTTGCCACGAATCTGCTTGTCTATACCTACACAGAAGAACATTTCGGACCCTCTCGCCAACAATACAGGCACAGGAAAGCGTAGTACGTAGCCACGGGAAACGCCTACATGCCTACCAAACGGTTCGCCCACCACGGAAGGAATAAGTTATATCTTGTGAGATATATTTCAGTCAATGGATATATCTCGCTATGGAACCCCCCTGCCTGCCTGTCTAGGCGACTCAACAGTCGACGGTGAGCAACTTTAGTTGTTGATTTGAATATTACAACAGGAGCCCTGTTCATGCACTCAGGTGAACAGCTCCTATCAGAAGACGCTGGGCGGACCCACAGGCAGATAGCGTAGATGAATGCGGCATTTCACGTGGAAATTTCTTTCGACGAACGAACACTCTGGGTGATACTGTAGAAGACCCGGACAACAGCGAGGATAAATGGTATTCTCCTTAGTAATTCAGAGGAGATATTTGGAGATATGAGTTCGGAGGGTGGTGTACAGCTTATCCGTCGGCCAGCCGGAGCAGCCCTACGCTTATAACCGCAACCACTCGATCTCATGTCAACTCCGGTGAACGAGTCGACGAGAATGACAGGACACGAGACAGCTTCGATGCACACTACTGAACACAATGTTGACGATGATCGTGAACAGCTCAACTATCAGTGTAAGTCTAGAAATCGAGGGATGCATGCACGTTCTGTCAGCGCCCAAAATCTGATGGGACCGTAGCTCCGCCACCTACATCGTGGGGCAACTCGACAGTCGGCTCCAAGATATCCTCCGCCCACTCTTAGCACAAGTGGGGCCAGGCCGCCTCCCTTCTCATGCGTACAATGAAAACTCTCTTAGAAATGCCTTTCTTGATTTCCCGCATGGAGTCAAAATTGCTAACAATTTTTTACCTTCAAGTTCACTTTCTTCCATTTTTGGAGCAGAGGAGACGGAGAGGAGAGAAGGGGAGCGGAGTAGGTGTGAGTTCGTCACATGAATTTATGCATTGTCAGAGGCGATAAGATAAGCGACTTGCTACTGCTACTGATTCACAGCAGAAGTACAGCGTACAGTCTTGCGTCACCTCCCATCGCTTTTAATGTTTCGGCAGCGTAGTACTTCCGCAAGGGCCCGCCGTCAAAACAAGCCATTTACTTGAAGGTACTACCTCGGAACCGGAGAAAACCGCAGCGGAGCAACTAGACGAAGCGAGCGGGATGACCGTACCTTTGAGTTAGTCCGTAGGTTGAGATTCTATACTTTTGTCCTCCTTTCCCTCCTCATCTCTCTCTCGTTTGTCTCGTTTGGAGTTGTTTCCGTTTCCGCGAAGCAGCTGCTGGGAGGTTCCGCTCGACCGATGTTTGCGAGTGACAGAGTTTTGACTCATGAAGCGTCTGTGGGGTTGGATCCCGGAGCAGGTTCAAGTTGAAGCAAACGGAGATTCGAATCACCAGTTATCTCAAGTGCGGAGCGGAGAGACAGCTTCTTTTTCATGTGATATCACCAACCATTTGAAGCAATATATGGCGGCAAGCTGCGCGTGATGATGTTGATGTCCTTGTATAAATCTGTTTGTGATTTCTCCGACCCTCTCCTCCTCTCGCGCTCTCTTTCTTGACTCCCATGCCTTAAGTTTCTTACGAGCCCAGTTACAACGAGCCAGATTTCGCTGCCCAGCCCGTGATCCAGACGAGCACATCCTTCTTCGTGCACGTCGAGGGAAGGGAACGGGTTCCACTGACTCTCCCGGACATGGTGAACCCAAAGAAGTCGAAGAGCAGAGAGGCGGAGGACGATGGTTCGCCTTCCGTGGGCATCGATTTAGGAACGACGTTCTTGTGCGTTGGGGTTTACAAAAACGAGTGGGTTGAGATTATTCCCAACGAGGAGGGTAATAGAAAAACCCCGTCCTACCTCGCGTTCAGAGACTCGGAGCGACTGATCGGAGATGCCGCGAGAGATCAAGCTCCCATGAACGCCAGCAACACGATCTATGACCTGAAACGCATATTAGGGCGGCGGTTTTCCGACCCATCGGTTCAGGCGGACATTTTGCTGTGGCCCTTCAGAGTGAGGCCCGGTCCCAGAGAGCAGCCGATGATCATGGTTCGGTTCCAAGGGGAGGAGAGGCATTACACAGCTGAGGAGGTATGTTCAATGCTGTTAAGCAAAATGAAAGAGATTGCGGAATCGTTTTTGCGGTGTCCTGTGACAGAATGTGTCGTTGCGGTGCCTGCGAACTTCACTATTTCCCAACGTCAAGCCACTGCAAATGCAGGGGCGCTGGCTGGCTTGAAGGTCATGAGGGTGGTGAACGAGACCACTGCGGCAGCCTTGGCTTACGTTCTCCACAAAGAGTCCCTAATTCGGGAAGGTGAAGGAAGGAATGTCTTGATTTTTGACTTCGGTGGAGGTACCATCAGCGTTGCAGTGATTTTCGTCCAGGAAGGCATTCTTGAAGTCCTGGCAATGGCTGGAGACTCCCATCTGGGCGGGGCAGACTTTGACAGGCGCTTGGTTGCTCACTTTGCGAATCAGTTCAAGCAGAAACACAACAAGGACATAACTGGAAATGCCAGGGCGCTGCGCAAGCTGGAGACTACGTGTGAGAGAGTTAAGAGAAGTCTGTCGATGACAACCAAAACTACCATAGACATTGACGCTTTGTACGACGGGATTGACTTTTACAACACGATTACAAGGGGCGAATTCGAAGAGCTGAATGTTGGCTTGTTCGAAAAATGTCTGGTACCTGTACAAAAGTGTCTGCGAGACGCAGAAATACCGCCAGAGGAAGTCCATGATATTGTTCTTGTTGGTGGTTCCACTCGGATTCCCAAGGTTCAGCAGCTGCTGCAGGAATTTTTCGGTGGTAAAGAGTTGAGCAAGAACGTAAATCCGGACGAAGCAGTGGCTTTCGGTGCCGCCATGTACGCTGCAAATCTGAAAGGAAACGGAGGCACGCAAATGCAAGACATTTTGCCTCTTGAGGTTGTGGCCAACTCGATTGGTATAGAGACAGGTGGAGGGTTGATGACTACCATACTTAAGAAGAATACGTGCATACCCACAGTAACGCGAATGGAGTTTACAACTTACCCTAATCAGCAAACAAGCGTGCTACTGAACTTGTATGAAGGGGAGGAGCCACGAGCTGCTGATAACCATCTGGTTGCAGTGTATGAGCTTACTGACCTTCCCCCAGCTCCTGCAGAGGGCCTGAAAATTATAGTTAGTCTAGATGTTGATGCTTTGGGAACTAGGACAGTGACTGCCGAAACTGTCAGTGGAGAGAAGCTTAAGTGTACTGCCAGATCTCCTGCAACCCCTCTCTATCCTTCAGTAGCGGATTTGTAGCCGGACGGGAGTTGCATGTGTTCATCATGCCGCCAGCGTTCGACTTACGGACCTCTTACATCAGTGTAAATTTCTCGCTCTGATTGTACATTGAATTGTATATTAGTTACTTCACTCGTTTTCCGTCTTTTTATAACGAGGGTTGAGTTCATTCCCTTCTCCATTTGGGATTACTCTTATCTGACTTGTACTCTCGAAACAAAACAGTCCAGTGGCTTTTCTTGTATTCAAGTAACATAGTAGTGTATTTTAACGTAAAGCATCGTTATATAATCGAAAGGAAGGTACGAAGGCTCGGTACTTGAGCATGTATCTGGCTTGAGCTTAGCAGGGACAACGTGGTTTCTAGGCCTCCTAACAGACGGAAGCCTCGGAGAGTCGGAGTGCGCCATTTCTGGGTCTAAGCGTCAACTGGTCCAGTCATGGAATTCGCTGCTCGTGGATCCGATCTGCATGTGTTTGAGAAGCAAGTGGGCTGTTCAGAAAGGTAATCATATCGCATTCGCTTGAGGTGCTTGTGTCGAGTCTTTTGTAACTACACCGAGTCGTTTTAATAAAAGAAAAAAGTTCCTTGGTGGTGGCTCGCCGAAATTAACTGTCATTTGCTTTTTTAAGAGCTCTTCTCAAACTCCTGTGCTTTCGTAAATTTAGCAGTTACAGTTGTCAGCTGCTGAATGTGCGAGTTTTCTTCATCCGGAAAATTCTTCCTGTTCCCTGCGAGGGAGCGATCGGGTCTTGTTGGAGCGCACGGAACAACCGTTGCTACTTGTCACGTAATCAAGTTCACTATTGCTTCCCATATGAATGAACAGTGTCAACGAGTTACATCGGTGGAAGCCGAACTGTACAGCTGAGGGATGTGGTCCGAGTATTTTGGATCCGATATGTGGCATCGTATCTCTGTCTTAACTATAACACAAAGTTCTTCCACAGAGTAATTGTGGAAGCTGGAGTAAATATGAACGGTACAAGTTGATAGGCTCGTTTACTACGAGTTAATTCTGGTTCATTTTGACTCTGCCGTGTCTGCATCTGGTTATCTCGCTGGACTCCTTTATAACTTTATTTATACTTATATTATTGCCAGTTAGTGTAAAGTACGGGGTCTTATTTAATCTCTCAAACTCAGTCTCTTCATTACCGAGAGCTTCTGAGAAGTAAAAGATACAGAAAAAATTATGCATCTCAAATGAGGGTGGGAACAAAGGGACACAAAAGGACAACCAGAAATATAACCAGAAATATAAGTTTGAATTTTTTTGAAATGATGCGCTGTACATGATTATCTTGGTATAGGCGCTACATAGCTTGATGGGGTCTTTCCCTTGTAAGGCTTTGATGGGGTCTTTCCATCCGTTGGCTATTCATTGCGTCGGGCGTGTTTCGTTTAGCTACAGATCGGTTGTACGTTATGTGCCAAAACTTTCTCTATTAAGGTGGTAGGAAAGAGTTATAATCATTATTGGTATAATGATATAAACAGTACTAGTTACTGTTATTCCTTGATAAATCGTATAATTTCTTCTTGCAATATACTTCTCTTAATCATCTGCGATACAGAACTACAGTGCGCGTCTTATTTGAAGTTCTTGTTCCATTCATACCAAACTTGATTGCATTCAGGAATTTGAAGTAATAATACACGAATTACTGTTATTTATATTATAGAGGTAATGTCACATATTCTTTTAGATGTGACTGAAATAATAACTTTTAATTTACATTTAGATGAAATAAAAAATATACAAAATCTGGAGGTCTGGTGGTTGCTCGAAACTGCTTGTGTCATTTAACTCTTTTTACTTTTTTACCTTTTGTGGAACTATTTACAAGGTTTTTGTTTTCAAAGCAACCATATGTAATACCAAATTATAATTTTTAACTGTACAATTCTGAATTAAAATAAAAGTTAAACTATTTATGATATAAATAAAATTTAAAATTAATAAACGTTAAAATAGTTGTATTTATATATTATATATTTGACATATATTTAAGTATATTATTATATAATTCAGTTACGAAGTACAACCAACCGCTTGTGATATGTTTCCTACTATTTTCTCTTCGCACTCGGATCCAAAGTCCATGTTACCGGCATATTATTTTCTCTCGGATCCAAAGTCCATTGGATACCTACTGTTAATTGTAGACAGGCAAGCCTGCATAATAATCATCTCTTTGACGTTCATATGGAGGAGTTATTATGCATGCACATTAATATACGAGCTAACCCTTCCAGAACATTAATATATGAGCATGCATAAATTTATCCATATATAAATAAATATATTATAAAAAGATTATTTATATTCGTCCAAAAGATGTTACTTATAGTAGAAAGGGTTACCTTTAAACTCACCTTGCTTATAAGTTTTTTCTCTCGTTTATCGTCTCTCCGCTTCCATCGTGCAGTGAATCAAGCAAAAGGAGGATTCCCGTCTGTGGAGCTCTTACACTTGGCATCTTTCGCTTATAGTCAAAGCATAGAATTATAATATTTTTATTTTAAGGTATAGCATAAGTTACGAGAGGGAGTGGTTTTTCAGTCATAAATCATTCTTGAAGTGAAATCGAACGAAATGATTTTTTTTTAAGATTGAGAAGCCACGATGATGATAGTGATTTGTGCAACTTAAAGTGTAAATGAATTATAAAACTCAGATGATTATACGAGAAAATCAAACAGTTAAAATAATATTTTTAAAATACCATATGAAGAAAATGAAAATAGTGATTTATTAACTTCGAATAACTTGGTGATAAAGGGTAATATATCGTACGTAATAACACTCCAAAATACAAAAAGAAAGAGACTTTACTTTTCTAAAATCTTTTATGTAATACATAAACCTCTGGAATGAGTGGTTTATGTTGATAAACCATGATCCTCAGATAGTAATGTCCCATGGACAATGTATCTAGGTTTGTGTTTACCAAGCCTAACCGTGGCATATCCATTTCTCGAGCCTAAACAGTGGTTTATTACATGTCGGAGCTTGAACCGAGCCTAAACAATGGCGTATCATTTTCCAGACCTTAACCGAGCCCAAACTGTGGGTTATCAGTTCTCCGAACCTAAACAGTGTCGTATCATATGGGAAAAGATCGATCGCTTATCAGAAATAAGCCACAGAAAAGTACACAGAAAATTCCCCAAATGGTTTCGTATGGTTGATGGGTTAAAAGCATTGGTTTCTTGCATCAGTACGATAAAGATTGGTGTATTGTAATGGTTCACTTCCACAACACGTAATTTCCTAATACCCAACATGTGTTGAAAGTGTGTAAAACTGTGTAAAACTTTAAGGACACCCATGTTCACTTGTAAACCCTAGCCCTGTTACAGTAACAGTTATGTTATGCGGGTCAGTCAAAATCTTTTGGCAACACAGATTGCGTAGTCTGTTATTCGTCTGTCATTCAAGTCATATGCAAAGAAACTTGCATATGACTCCAAAAATATGCATCCAAATTTTACTTCTAGGAGTACGGAGGAAGGAGATAAATATTTAAATATAATATAATATAATCATAAAATAAATATTCTAAAATTTATAAAATTTATTTTTAACATATACAAATATTAAATAAATTATGATAAAATTTGTTACATTAATTTATTAAATTAAAATCACTTGATAACCTTGATTAGACATGGTCCTTTGAGTTACACATAATTTACAAATAACTCCAGCAAACAAAACATATGACTCGTGTAAAAACTTGTGTCCTCATGACTAAAAGTACTTTTTAACATTAAATTAAATTCATAACCTTACCTTTCCAAGAACAAGAATTAAAACATAACTTAAAACTCTTTGCATATTACCTTCTTCCGAACTTGGAAGAGGTGAATATAACATGCATGCTAGATGCTATTTTCTTATGGACATACAAATCCTATCTATCTAACATAACTTCTCAAGTAAATTGGATACTTGAAAAGCAGATGTAATCTGAATCCATGAGCTCGCTTGGAATGTCGACAGCCAATCTGAACAAGTTTTTGCCAGACCAAAATTTATAACACACGCAACCATTCGGCAATTTTTACAGTGCTCATTCTGCTCGTCAGCGCAGATCTTCGCCTTCTGCCCTTCTCTCTACCGTGCTCAAGAGTCAAGAACTCTCTACACCAGTCGCTAGTATACAAAGCACCGTGGAGCTCACTCCTAACCTTTCGCTCGTCAGCAACGTACTAAAAGCTCCCCCACTCTCTCAACTACGTACACTAGGTTACAGTCCGTCGATCAACGCCTTGACCACTGAAGGGTCAGCCAGAGAGCTCGTGTCGCCGATGTCATTGTACTGACGAGCAGCGATCTTACGGAGAACACGTCGCATAATCTTCCCACTCCTGGTCTTGGGGAGGGCGACGGCCCAGTGGATAACGTCCGGGGCTGCGAAAGCTCCGATCTGCTTCCTGACAACGTTCTGCAGTTGTTTCTTCAAAGCATCAGAAGTCTTGGCGTCGCGACTCAACGTCACGAAAGCGTAAATTCCCTGTCCCTTGACGTGGTGATCGTAGCCGACGACTGCAGCTTCCGAGCAGTGCGGGTGAGAGACCAAGGCTCCTTCTACTTCCCCGGTGCTGATCCTGTGCCCGCTCACGTTGAGCACATCATCGACACGCCCGGTGATCCAGATGAACCCATCAGCGTCACGTCGACATCCATCTCCAGTTGTGTACAAGGCCTTCCAGGTCTTGAAGTACGTATTCTCGTATCTGTCGTGGTCGCCATACACCGTTCGTGCAATTCCCGGCCATGGTGCCCGGATGCATAGGTATCCCTCACACGGTCCATGCTGCTCCTTACCGTCTTGATCTAGAACCACGGGCTGCACGAACCATAACCACGTCGGACTTTAGTACCAACTACATAACCACGTTGGACTTAGAGTAAGGTCTACAGAACAGAACTCGTGCTTGCAGATTTGAGCCAATCTTCCTCGGAAATGGAAACCGGCAAAAAACCTGATATGCTCCGAACGAAATGCGAACTAGTCGGAAATGCTGCCGAAGAAATAGACGAGAATGCTGCCGAGAGCAGAGAAATGTTACCCAGTCGACGCAAAATGCTGTCGAGGAAAGATTTTAAGTTTCCGGACGTAAAATATATTAAGGAACTCAACTAAACCCAAAATGTATAATTTCAGACGCGTTCATATATACATACATGCATGTTCATGTATATTTTCTGAACCACGCAATATTCCGGCGACTTTCACAATTACGGTGTTTCCAGAGCACTACTGTACCGTAGCCACACATTCTCTCACAGTCGGAATCTTCATGGGACAGTCATCACTGACGCAGGAGACCGAAATTTCCGACAATGCAGTGAAATCATCGTGAAGCGAAAGAAGGTTGAATTTTGAAAGTAGGTCTTACCTGTACACCGAAGAACGGAAGGGAAGCGCAGCCGGGTTTCATGGGCCACGCTCCGGGGAGGGGGGAGATCATGCATCCTCCGGTTTCAGTTTGCCACCACGTGTCGACGATGGGGCAGCGGCTATCCCCGCAAACTTCGAAGTACCATCTCCAAGTCTTGGGGCTGATGGGCTCTCCGACGGATCCCAGCAGTCGAAGAGACTTCCTCGAGAATTTCTTCACGATCTCGTCACCTTGAGCGGCCAAGGTTCGAATGGCAGTCGGGGCTGCGTACAGGATGGTGACTTGGAATTTGTCGACGATTTCCCACCATCTTCCTGCGTCCGGGAATGTCGGCACTCCCTCGAACATCACGCAAGTCGCCCGGTTGAAGAGCGGGCCGTAAGCCACGTACGTGTGTCCGGTGATCCAGCCACAATCAGCAGTGCACCAGAATATGTCACCCGGCTGGTGGTCGAAAGTGTGCTTGAATGTGAATCCCGCGTACACCATGTACCCTCCCACCGTGTGGATCAAACCCTGCATAATAGGAAAACAGTCCAAGCTCATCTTCTATGTCTCACTCACCCGCTTTCCTCAAGTGACTAAACTCGCTCCAGTTCTAATTCATGGACAGCTGTTGCCGTAGAGACAAACTGAGGTACTGTATCTTGTTTTCTTGGAACAGGCACTGCTGACCTTGGGCTTGCCAGTGGAACCACTCGTGTAGAGCATGAAGAGAGGGTCCTCTGCCTCCATCCATAGCACCGGGCAATCGACGTCGAACTGGTTGATGGTTTCTTGCCACCAGATGTCTCGTCCGGGAACCCAGGGGATTTTCTCACGAGCAACGGCGTAGCTGTTGTCGTACACCAAGCAAGTCTCTACAAGAAAAGAAAGAATTTGATCTCTCAAGTGAGCAACAGACTTCGAGCGACAACAATCGTGGGAACTGGAACAGCGAACGAAAGAAACGTGGAAGTAATCGCAGTCCACAAGAAGGGAGTAAAATTATTGTTCAAGTAACATACCAACACGGAAGTTTCCTTCCTTGAGGCAGATCTCGAGGGCCTGGTCGACGATTTCCTTCAAAGGAAGAGTCTTGGTTCCTCGTCGACCAGCTGAGCAGGTGACTAGAACTTTGGCTTGGCTGTCGAGAATACGCCCGGCCAAAGACTCTGAACTGAAACCCCCGAATACAACCTGTTGGCAAAAAGAGCTTCTTAGAAAACGGTATGTTCTTCGTTCTTCGTAAACACCATGCACGTTAGAGAGTAATAAAACCAATGTATGGATGACAAAAAGTGAGCGATTCTGAAAGATGATGATGAGAATATTGTCCGATTATTAGAATATTCCTACCCACCGAGTGGACAGCACCAATTCGAGCGCACGCGAGCATCGCGATCGGGAGCTCTGCGATCATGGACATGTAAATGCAGACCCGGTCTCCCTTCTTCACGCTCTTGGCCCTGAGAAAGTTCGACACCTGGCAGACCTTCTTCAGCACGTCGCTGTAAGTGAGGTACGCGCTCTGACCAGGGTCGTTACCCTCCCACAAGAAGCACATCTGGTGACCATATCCAGCCAGGACGTGCCTGTCTAGGGCGTTGTAGCAGGCATTTGTGTACCCTCCTTTAAACCACTGTGAGGAGAAAAGGAAACAACCTTAGAAACGAAACTTAATCTGCTACTGGAATTCGCTCGTAGGAGCCGCCCATCGACCTCCTGGAAGGCTGACAAACATAAAGTTGCAAAAGAAACCTCTACAACTTGGAAATTCTTGCTACTAACAGTTTCTGCAGCTCTAACATGTTCGACGGAATTGTTTTACAAGCGCACAACTCACTTCAACAAAAATGGGGCCCTTTGTCGTGTCAAAGTTGTAATTGCAGATTGGCTTGGACGTGTCCCAGAGTCTCTGCCAGTAAAATCCTGCAGCAACTCTGCCCCAGAAACCTTCGGGATCGTTAATAGCTTCGTTGTACAGCTGCTCATACTGCAAATTCGCAGGCCGATTGGCACAATTATTAGTTACCGCAACTGGACGCGCCCGAGGTTCTATAACCACAGGACATTTTCAGCACGAGAATCTCTACTGTACCCGAATTCACATTACTATTCTTCCATTCACTCCGTAGCATTGGCTCCGTTGTTCAGAGATTGCACAAGCTTCCGCAGGAGTTTTCAGGAATTCCGTGGATAGGGTGTGAACCTGTGAGCGGGACGACAGAAGAGACTTCTTCGCGAAATCCCCGGGAACGTAAACGATTTCTTCCTGAGCTGCATTGGCACTGGAAGTCAGAGACAAGCAGACGGAGCGATCCGAGCTCACTCGATTGATTTCTGGTGCCAAAAGGTGCTCGAGCATAGACCTCAGCCTCTTCTCCGCAACGGAATCCATTTTTCTCGCGACAATTTCTCACAAACCCGAGCCAAAATTGTTTCTACTTCACAAACCAACTAACCGAACCGAACCCAATCCTCAAAAACCAGAACGCAAATTCCCCACAACTCCAAAGTCCAAACCGACGGGGTCCCTTAGCAGCCCAAACGTGCGTGCGGTTTCATCGACCTCCTCTACTGATAATTCTGCTTCTGATCGACAATAACAGTCATATGTGATGTACAAGAGGCAGGGCGCGAAGCCCTGCGAATGCCGGAGGAGAGGGTGCGGACACGCTACATCTCGCCACGGCAGCAAAAGACTTGCGGATACGTTCCAACCGAAGATAGAAACAAAACGAAGTCCTTGTGGCAGTAGTTTTGGTTTAATATCATCCCCAGCCGGTTTTCTCTGACCGCGTAAAACGTGGTCTAGTGGGGTTTCGAATCGGAGTCAAATGCCTGCGGGTTAGAAAAGGAAAAGGAAAGTGAATAAATAATAAGCATGCTCGATCGACTTCGGGAACCTTTGCTCCCTTTCCGTTATCGGGAAAGATTTAAGTGCTAGAACTGAAATTTATATATATTATATTATAAAAGTTAGATTTATGTATAAAATTAAGTAATAGTTGAACCTACAAATCTTCACCACTATAAATAACGAACTTTTCTAACAGACAAAAAATAAATTATTAATTTATTACTTAACCTTTTCTTGACTGAATGATTAGGTAATAAATTAAGAAGTCAAATGTGTACCATTTGACTTCTTTGAAATGAAATCCATTTGATCTTCTAAAAAGTAAAGGATAACAAAAGGTTATCTAACCATAACTAAATCAATGGTACACATTTTTCTACCATGAACATATTGTTTTTCAACATAGAGCTCGAACAAAATAGTATATAGAAAACACAATGAGATGCTATTCGACTTTCGATGTATAATCTCAGCTAATCAACTAACAAAGAATAAATATTACATAATTTATGATCGAACTCTACAGATAAACTTAATTAAACTCTTTCATGAAAAAAAGTTAATTTGTATAGTATGCATTATCATAACTTGGAGAATATGTATGCAACATGGGAAAAGAAAGAGGACAAAGGTGAAGAGAAATCTTGGACCATCATTTGTTAGGACAAGAAATGACTCTGTTATACAAATTAAAAGAAATAGTTAAATATATGTATGATCCGTCAACCTTAAGTAGCGTCCCATTTGTGTTAGTAAATGCGTATATTATACAAACGTAATCATACCAATGCTATACTAAAGTAATGTGAGAAAACATGTATTTTTTCTTTTAGCTATCCAAATGGAGAGTTATGGGTAGTTTTAGAAAAAGGCAAACGTACAAGTTGTAGAACTTGATGCAAAATACACATGAACTAATTATACCACTGATTTGTTACATAACTTTTCATGGCGATTGGGTTTCGTAATGAGATATTGCATTATCCGTCTCTCATCTAAAGAGGGAAGAGGTGATAATAATAATAATAACGCAAGGAAGTTAGACTTTATACGAGTAAATGGCAGTTGGGAGTCGTTTTGATTTAGAGAATAGTTATCTCGTCTCTTCCTTCAGAACTGAATTGGCTTGTCTTTTCTTTTCTATCTCGTAAGGAGAGACAAGTGTACATAGTTTCTCTTTATCTTTCTCTGATCTTATTTAAAGAAGATATTGTCCACATGAGCTCCTAACAATAAAAATAATTAATAACAAATACTTGAACTAGAAGAATGATACAAAAGCGTAAAGACATCCTATGAGTATGAAGAGGAGAAAAGAACAAACAAGGAAGTCTTAGTTATTTTAAAGATTTCAGATGCATGATTTCTCTAATCCTAGTTGGCTCAGTATCCTCTCTTAGCAAATCATGTAAAGTAATAAACAGCTACATTTTTCTTTTCTAAACCTTTTTAAGTTTGAAAAATATTATTTCAGAGTTTTCTCACATTATGAATAGTTATTTTGTAAGTGAAATGAGAAGCATATCAGTTATCAAGAACTGATATCAATAAAAATTAAAATATAGATATCGACTTTGATAACTATATTTGAGATAGTTATCGACTTCTATAATTATATCAATAATAATTATAAAAATCGATAATTATCTTAAATATAGTTATAAAGATAAATAACTATAACTTACATAGTTATAGAAATAGATAACTATAACTAATAAATATTTATAGAGGTAAATATCTATCTCCTGATATCAATCAAATCTGTTTGATATCATGAGATTTTTTCCTTGATAACTGATATGTTACTCGTCTCCTCTTGTTATAGTCCCAGGTCAATCTCTAAACCTCCCGGGATGTGCCTATAAGAACTTTTGTAACCAATAGCAACGCGCTATTTGCGGGGTTCGTTTACACGGAGAATGCTTATGGTGACAACACACTTTATAAATCAGATTAAAAAATCAGTACTCATAGATAGAGAGAGCATATAAGTAGCCTCCCTGGGAGATGAAGTTAGAAGTATTTTCCTTTTCTTCCCTTGAAAAAGAGAAAAGGATATTTTCTTTTGTAATCTCAACTCTCCGAGAAAATTCTTAGATTCCTCGCTTTTATACGCACACCGGGGTTGAACAATAGCGATATGGTAGTGTGGGTGTTTTCTGTTTAATATTTCTATTCATATTTGTTTTTGTGATTGTTAATATTCGAGGGTCTAAAATGAGTATGTCCGGTATAACTTATACTCACCTAAAGTGGATAACTGGAACCAGGTCTCAAGTCTATTGAGATTCTTCATGTTAAAGCCCGAGTATGACTACAAGTGACCCATGTTCTATCTTTAATAAGTGTAATATGCATCTTATCATATCTGTCTGAATTTGGTTTGCTCAATATCTTTTTCTTGGATAGAATAATTTAGTATCTTTTTCTAGATGGAACTAATCACCATCTCATAAGCATTATACCAAGTGTAACCAAACTGGAAGATTAAACTGAAAACAGAGAGAATAATAGAAAACAACACACATATATATACATATATATATATATGAAATTCCAGATATGCAAACTCACAAACATGGCAGGAAAATTTGAATTGCTGTTTCCGTAGCTTCTACATGCCATTGGATGGATTTCTGAATATGACACGGAAGCGACAAGGGTTAACTGTTCTCTTCTTGGCAGGGTTAATGTTTTTTTGTCTTCTCTTCATTAACTATATTATTTAAGTGAAATTACTAATAATCCTCCCAAAACCATCAATGCTAAACTGTAGCACCATCTCCGTACAAACAACTAATCAGTATGGTTACAAGATTGTGGATCATCAAATAATTTTATCTCCGTAACTCTAATTAGCAACTCTAAAGGGTCAACTGAAATTTACAAATGAGTCATATTGGAATTTGAGAAATTCGCCTGATTAATTGAATAGTTGATTATCACGGTAACCTAATAATAAGTGACTATCGCAGTCAAATATGGAGAGATATATGCATCTAAAGTTTACACCCAAGCAAAAGAAGTCAATTGCAACCACCATTTTAAGAAACTAAATTTAAGAAATTAATGTTTTGTCTTGCAAGTCTCGGAAGGAAATGATATTTTTTCTTTTATTTTGTTATTTACATTATTTTTCTTAGGTTTGGCGTTTGTTACAAATGAAAGTGATTGAATATGCATCCCAAGAGAGGTGGAGACGTTCATATCGAAATGTGGCAAGCGATAGAAGCGTAGAAAATATGTATTACTCTGCTGGTCTGTTTATTGTCGCTGGGTAGGTATACAAAGGGACTGAAAAAGTAAAATCTTCTTGCAGGGCAGTTTGTCTCTGATGTGACTATATGATCTTGGAAATTTGATGTATTCAAGGCTAAACTTTGAGGAGTTCTTTTGTTGTTGTGCATGTTTTATTTTTTAAGTTTTATATGAATAAAAAATAAAAAAATATAATTAGAAACAGATTTCAAATAAGTAAATATAAATACTTAAAATCTTTTATAAGTGTTAAATGACAGTAAAATTGAAAATTGTGAGAGGATTCAGATTCCAGAGATAAGACCCTTACACCAAGAACTCACATACATGTTCATATGTCCTGAGCCTCATTCTCAAGATCGGACGGATGCGAACAACAAAACGCTAACGGACTTGCGTTAAGTTGTGAACGCTGTGAGTAGGACTTAACGGCTTGGCCAAGATGTCAAGAACATATTAACCCTAAGTGGTTCTCTGAGCCGAGGTTGGAACATTGGGTTAAGACGTAAGGATCTATCCCAAGAGGATCCTAGACGAACGCTGGCCTAAGGGGGCAAGTCTAGAAACGGACCGGAACTTAAGTCTTGAGATGTGGGTCGAAGCGGATTGAGATGTGGATTCGGTGCAGAACAATGCTGGTCGGATGCTGGTCAGAACCACAAGGTCTCTGTTTGGAGTTGGACCACGGTTCCTCAGAGAGTGTTGAAGCTCCAGTGACATTTTGGGTCATGGACGGAGCTCCACGTAATATTTGGAGATAGATGAGGTATCATTGGAAAAGTCTCGACGAGAGCTTTCCAATAGCACCAAGAAATCTCCTAAATGACATTGGAGCTGAATTATGATCGATCTTGTGATCAGATTGTGGTATAATTTTTGAGGATCAGAGAGGAGGACGAGGTCACTGATCCTCAGACGTATATATGAGAGGGCTCGATGTCTGGGTGGACCAAGACGAGTCACATGACTCTAGAGTTTGGCAGGTAGACTCTTGGGACATGAGGTGATGGTTGGGCTAGTACCAAGACACATTTTGGTCCAGACTTGGACGTTTGGACTTGGGATCAACCTAAGGGATGTGACAAGACTAGGGAACGAGACAACAAGATCTAGTCCAACCATCATCTCATGGTTGGACTAGATCCAGATGGACATCACAGACGATTGGACCGCTAGATGTGCTAGAGGTATCCTTTAAGACCTTGGATTTTATGAGAAGTCCGTCATAAGTCACCTTGTGACTTGCTCATGTTTGGGGTTGACCTAATTTGGTCTAGGTCGGACTTAAGGAATGCTTAGCTTGAGAGTTAAAGAGACGCTCTGGCTCCAGTCCAGACAAATGGGATAAAGGTAAGTAGTGCATGG
Source organism: Asterella californica (assembly GCA_036924285.1). Classification (NCBI taxonomy): domain Eukaryota; kingdom Viridiplantae; phylum Streptophyta; class Marchantiopsida; order Marchantiales; family Aytoniaceae; genus Asterella; species Asterella californica. Next base: position 3,873 of record JAYKYS010000018.1, on the reverse strand, counting down.
ACAGTAACATGTGATTGTGGTTTGCATGTTAGCGTTGTGAATTTCGTGACTCACTGAGTAAGAGCTTCCATCTTTGACAGCGAGTGTATGTAATATGTGAACTACGCGAGAACGTCTGAAGGGTATTTTTATTAGGTTTGAAATAAATTAGTTTGAAATGAATTAGTTTAAATTTAATAACACAATAGATATACATCATCTTAAATTATTAAGTATGATAGAATTTATATTTCTGAAGCGTAAATCTTTACATAATATCCAGATAATCATCATAAATCTCTTGTTAACTGGCTATCCAGTTCATCCGTTGAAAGGGTTATATTTTGGATAGATTTTATGAATCGTTTGACATATATTGCAATAAAATCTAAAGTAAAAATTTATATATCTGAAAATATATAAATGTTAATTTTCTTATGATTTTAATAAACAAAGGTGTGTTTTAAACATAACAACTAAAATATTTAAGATAAAAAAGATAAAAGAGAACTCCAACAATGATTATAAATATCCAAAATCTCGTGTGTATGTTCGTAGGTAGGAAAGCTAAAATATGAGAAATCCGGACCCAGGTAGCTTCCGCTGGTGCAACAAGAGGATAGGTGCACGAAAAGTGAATCAGACCAACGGTTTAGTGAGGAAGAACTCAAGGTAGCGGTGTTGTAGAGCATGAAGTTTGGTTTGAGAATACACAAGGTATTTGACTATAGAGAGGTACAACAAGAATCTTGGACACACTGGATGAAATACTAATGCCCTCAATACCCAATCTATCAGGCTTTGTCTTGGTTTCTTTGTCTTAGTTTCTACTGACCTAACTTGACCTCAAGTGTAATACACGTGCACCACACAACACAACTAGGCGTTCAATCTTATTCTAACTACAAGAAGGATTCATATATGATAAACATATGCTTAGATCATAGAAGCACCTTCAAATGTGCACTAGCATTACATTCCTCAATGTTTTCCTCGACAAACTAGCTAAACACTCAATTTTGAATTCCTACGGTTCGTTGATATGCGCTCGATTCAAGATGAACCTTACATCAATGGATAGCTTACTATACAAGCTTTCCAACAAGGTAAGGCATGCATGCAGCAGGCAATCAGTGAGCTCAAGACGTTGTCGTAGTGCATGACGTTAAAGGTGCGGAAACGGAACTTCAGAAGACACTCAACATGCATTTGTTCGGGAAGCTGCGCCCTAGCTTATCAAGCTGGGCAGGAGCTAAGCTGGGGCCAAGCTTGACAAGCTGCCCCCTAGCTTAAACTGAAATATCACCTTGAAAGAGGTCGAAGAACATCAGAATGCAGAGCTCGGCGAGGAGAGCGACTTCGTGCTTCCAGTTTCGACAGAAAGTGTTTTAAGTAGTAGTTAGTACGTGTTTTAGACTGAGAAATGTATGAAAGAGAGAAATCTGTCGATTTTGGCTCGTGACTCAAACTCAGAATCTGATAGCGTGAGCGTGTAGGTGTTCACAAGTACTATAGTTTTGACTCTTTCTTCATAGAAAACGGAGTTGTATAGTGAAGTTAGCGTAAGAAAGGCTAGTAAAGACTTTACAGGAAAACTTCTTAGTAAAAGCATGTGTACAGAAAATTTAACTGTTTTGAACGGAACCAAAGGCCATCCCAGTGATAAGACGCCTACCTAGGAGGGAAGTGGTCTCATGATCAATCCCTCCTGGCCTCTGGTTCCTATTCCGGCATGTTGGCCTCCCGAATGGGAGTCTATGTTGGGTGTGCAGCCATGTCCTGCATATCTAGGGGCGGGAGACCGGTATCTCCCTTAATCGTGGGCTTCCTGGCCTAAGCCTCCGCATGCCATCCTGAATATACTATGGGAGATACCTGGTGCGTATATGAGGGGGCTGTAAGTCCTGTGGGGCAGCCTCATAAGTGTTAGGGCTTCGGCCTACATTGGATGGCTTGTAGTATATTCAGGGTGGCATCAAGATGGCATCAAAAGCACGGGAAACTTTTGTCAATCTGTTATTTATCCATCGAGTCGGTTTAGCAATGGCGAAGGAAGCAGTGTGACGTTTTACAGTGAAGGAGTATGCTTTACAGAGGTAGCTGTGTACTTTTATTTAAAAGAGAGTCAGTTTTGAAAGAAGAGTTTTGTACGTAAGGACAGTAGGGGGGCAGCTTAAGCTGGAGGCCTGCTTGTGATAAGCGACTGTGCTTATAAGGACAGCAGGGGGGGCAGCTTAAGCTGGGCCCTTAGCTTTTAGGTTAAGTACCTGCGACGGCTGGAGATCGGGAGGACACACTTTTTGAGGAGATTTTTTTTCACAGAGAGCGGGGAGCTGAAGCGGAAGGAGAAGCTTGGAGGCTGAGGGAGATCAATTTTTTCTGACAGAACTGAATTGAGAAATTGGGTGATCGTGACAGAGGGACGGACAAGTATTTGAGGGACTGAGAGCAGTTTGGAGGCAGAATTTCTTCTGATCGGACAAGAGGTAGTTTTATTGAAGGAGATCGTTTTGATAATCTGCAAGGGACTCTTGATTGACGCTGGATTAAATTCTTGATAGTTTTCAGTTGGGAGGTTGACGCAGAGAGAAAATTAAGAGTTTGGAGTCCGAATTTCACCTACCAGACTTGAGTTGAGGTGAATTTGGTGGAAAGAGAGCATTATTTGAGTGGAGGGACTGGAACTGAGACTGAGAAGGTCAGGTTTTCTGAGAAATTTCAGTGCTGAAGCTGTCGTAGGGAGGGATACAAGGCGTTGGAGTTTCAAATCTTCATCGGTTGTAAGTTCTGGAGAGAAATCTGCTGGAGAAAAGACTAGTTGAGTGGGAATTGGCTGTTTGGCATCTGCGGTGATCGAAGTAAGGAGTTGAGTAGAGATAGGTTGTAAATTGATATATGTGGAGGACTATTGAGTGTGTTTGGAAGAGAAATAAAGCATCGTGAGTTCAGGTTTCTCCTATCTGTTGTGTCTGAAGGTGGATCTGTCTCCTGAGACTTGAGACTTGATCTGTTGATTAGTAAGTGATCTATAGTCATAGTCACTGTGAGTGACTTCAGCTGTTGCGATCTCTTGCTTGGCTCTTGTCTTGGTATACAATCTCTACTTCTATCTCGCGATCTATCACAGCTAGAAGGCTCGCCTTTCCTGAGAAGGACTCTCCTCGACATAAATCTGGTGCTTCCACTGAGAGTCATCTTGGGGTGATTAATCGCTGAGGTTGCTGAGGTTGAGATTTGCATACAAGGAAAGATGGATCGCAAGAGCGGGAGTGGTGCTACTGCCTCTACGGCTGGAGCATCGACATCTACTGCTGCACCTTCGGCTACACCAACGTCTTCAGCAGCCACTGCAGCATCAGGCCTGGATACTACTGAGATACTGAAGACGCTTGCGGCTTTGGTTCATCAACATCCGATCGTCGGAGGGGGTGAGTTGAAATCTACAAAAGCTTTGCAGGCGATTGTGAATAGGTGTGGAAGATTTGAAGGCAGAGATATTTCTAGATATCTTCGTGAGTACAGAGGCGAGATGGAGCTTGTGAGGATGACCGATGCAGAGATGATTGGGAGTTTTGAGTTGGCTGTGATTCCTGAGTTGAGAGATCAAGTCAGAGACGTACAGAGGAGAAATCTTGGTGTTTGGGCAAGTTTTGAGCGGGCTCTCCGAGAGGAATTCCTTGAGGAGGATTCTGAGAGAGTTACTAGGAGAATTTTTTGGATTGGATTGAGCAACAACCTGGTCATAGGATGGGATTGAATGAGTTGCTAAGAGAGTTCGATCGAAGATACCGACAGCTTTCAACGCTCGAACGGATAACCTTGGATGCTAGAAGAACAGAGCTCTTCTTGCAAGCCACCGATGAGGCTACAGCAGATCGATTATGCTTCATGTTG